>LR990050.1:17810000-19236250 GCA_905147135.1 Blastobasis lacticolella
GTTGAACCAATTTTCCTTTTAATATCACTTATACTAAATACTTAAATAAAGTTGGTTCAGTCTAAGCACCATTGAGCCAGTGCTGTTGCCTACAAAATAATTTTATGATATGGATACTTGGTAGCTGTGGCTGTTTGGCAGCTATGATGTGAATGCAAAACCGTCAATATGCCTTGTATAATAATTAGGGACAGATGTTCTTTTCCGATGGTAGGTAGGCCTTGGTCGTGTCTGGTCACCACCCTCCAGGCTAAGCCACTGGTCCCTCTCAAACTCCTTTTTCCTTTGCCCTATAACTTGGGGTTGCCTCAAAAGGCATGTCTACAGGTACCTCAAAGGCCGGAAACGCATCCTCCGCGCTCCTTAGATTATAGATGTCCTGGACAATGGTAGACACTTTCCACCAGGTGGACAGTCTGACCATGTGCGACCTGGCAAAAACTAAAAGTTCCGAGTAACAAGCAGGAATAACGTTGCTTCCTAATACTAGATGTTTCCGTTTCGAACAGAAAACTTAGGTAGCGTGACTTTAAAAAAGAAGCGTGTAAAGGGTGTTACTTAGAGACGATCGAACGCACCATTCGGTGAGTTATTAGCTCTATTGTTGCGAAAAATGTATAAAGATAGTATATCCAGATTGGGTCAACTACGCGCCGCGATTGGGTTACGGCAGCCACATTGTCAAAATTATCTTTCCAATAAATCTAGTTTCAGTGATAGTAAATACTTTTTTCTTTGTTTTATTTCAATATAAGTTTTCCGCCTTTTAAAAGTCAAACTATTAGAATAATGCCACCAAAATTTTATTTACCTGGCTTAATTATTTAAGATCTTTCTGTAACTTATGGAATGAAAAACCTATCTAAGTGAGTTGAATTTTCGAAATCCGTCCTGTACGTCCTTAGTTTTCACAGACAAACTACATTTGCATCTACGATTACTAAAGGCTACAATATTGAATCAATTTATTTGAGAGTTAGGCAATTTGGTATTATTGGCAAGATCGAGATGCAAAGCCTTCTCGTGTAGCATGAATAGTACAGCAATCAATAGCCATATCGTCGTAGTCTATTCAACGGGTTCTGTGGATACGAAAGGAATACACTGACAGAGGAAACAGGCCTATGAATAGGACCAAACATCCCATCCTCGACCACATTTCTGTCAAAGCCTTCATAAGCAATTAAAAGGGTCAATTTGAACTCGGGTTGCGTGCCCAACGTGTTTTATGAGTATCGTGTCCTCAAGGTCATTACGTGACCGATGTGTCCTTATTGCCGTAATTAATTCAAGGTTTCACTAAAATTACAGAAATAATGGATTAGGGAAGATATTTTTTTTGTGTTTGTGTATAAAGTTGAAAGTTTATGAGAGGTATAGCGGGGCATCCCGTTCAAATTGAAGCCGCCCGATTGAGGAAGTATGTATGTATGTATGTAAACTCTTTATTGCATTAAACACCTTAGAACTATATAACAAAGTGATATAAAATACATTGCAAAGGCGGGCTTATCCCACAATGGGATTTCTTACAGCTAACCTTAGATAAGCTGAAAGGAGCTTTAACGAGCGGTGGAGGCAACAATACCTCCACCTTACAAAATACCGCAGCTAAACAATACTCTTTTTAATAGTATTGTATTTCTGCCGGTAAGTAAGGTCTCCAGTGCTCCATGGTGTGGGGATTTGGGGAACCGTGGCTTTGGCAGTGGAGGGGCATTTGCCTTTTTGCTGCCAGATCAACGTGTTATAGAGGTGGGCAACGCATTGGCGATACTCTTGGTGTTGCTAATGTCTATAGGCAGTGGTGACTACTTCCCGTCAGGTGGCCCGCCTGCCTGTTTGCCTATCGAAGTCATAAAAAAAAAGTAGATTTTTTGAAAAATATGTATCAATATACCGCCTACATCATAAAGCAATCATCATTTAAGGTATTACAGTAAATTTCTCCAGTCTGATCAGTTTTTGGATTTCTCTTTCCAAACTCTAACTTGAATATTGCTAAAATGCGTGATCCAAATGACCAATACATTATATTACGATTTGCTCGCAACTTTTTGCATCTGAAGTTAGATGACTAAATTTTGCCAAATGTTATAACTGCATAAGGTCTTAGTCGCGGCCATCCAACCTTCTCAGCTTCGACCTACCTCTGCTTCTTCGTCCAAACATGACGTACAAACCAAACCCCCGACAAAGGTAAGCATTGTAATTATAGGAAGGTGTCTCTTGACGACACTTCTGACTTTGTAGCTTCATTAGCTTGACCTTATTGCTTCACGTTATTATTTAAACAACAAAGATATATTCATAATAAAATCAATGGAATATTGACTTATTTATTTACTTCAGTAACAACCAATATTGGCCTAAATCGGTAAATTCCTATGTGTATACTATGTCATTACTTCAAGTGCTTGTACTGTTGAATAAGTAATTGCCGTGAGGACACAGGCTTAGTTTAGATTATTGATTGAGTTTTATTTTCAGTGTGGACAGTCCTGTTGAGACTATGGTTTTATAAACTGGGGATAATTTATTGAGAAAATAATTAATATTAACATAAAAAAGTATATCTTAGCGCACAAGGGCCCGGAGTCCGCCTTGACCATGATCCAGGACCGGATGACCATGATCCAAGATCAGATGATTACAGTGGAGCGACTGCCATCTGATCTCCGTGACCGTGCTACCAGGGGAACCCGACTAGATTGGATCATGATTACATATTCATTCGCCTCAATGTGCAGGTTGCGTCACTTTGTTTTCTCTCACCGTAAGAGCATCGGTTAGATTTCAACTAATGTACTACGAAAAGTCATTGGTACATGGCCGCAGTGCAATTCAAACCCGGTACCTCTCGCTTACAAGTCGGATACCTGAACCATTCAGCCCTCTTTGTTAATACCACAAATATGAGATACATTAGGGGTAGGCATGAGACTATCCAGTGCAGTAAGCTAAGATCTAGACACCTTTTTTGCTTCTTTCTTAACATACTATAACATACATTTATTCCGATTGGGGGTACCTACTCGTGACCTGTCCTTTTTGGAGAAGGTGTTTAAATACACCCGCTACTAACGTAATGCTCTTATAAAATAACAATTAAATAACAAAGCATTGAAAGAAAAAATTAAAATAAAAGTAATGTCCTCAGTTAATATTTCTAGATAATATAAAACAAAACAATGATAATATAAAAGTAACAAAATCAGGAAATTAGGCCATCTAGCGAGGAATTTTGTTTTTCTGATGTATCTGTTTTTTATATCATTAAGCTATAGGAAGCCATTTGACGCACCATTATATACATACACTACAAGTATAAACCTCAAAACTATTACTAAACACTCAAACGAATGAGAAAATAGAAGTGAAATTTAGTATGGGTGACGAGGACAACCCTGTATCAATAGTAAATTCAGTAATTGTTATTCTTCAATGCCTGCAATTTCCCCCGGGAAATGATTAAAGCCGCTCTGGTTTCGAATTGACAAAGCCATCATTACGGCCGTTAAATGTTCGTACAATGTTTTGGTTGAAGTATCAATTTCACTGCTTATTTAGTAGGTTTGCAGTAGATCTGGGTATTGGCGTTGCAGAGTTCTATTATAATTACGTGCTTGAACACTTAAATACATACAACGCCTTTTAGCCCCAAACTAAGCAAAGCTCGTGCAATGGGTGTTAAATAACTGATTGTTCAAAATAGCGATGTACTGTGTTCAGAAAGTATATGAGTACGAAGTACTTGAGAATGTTCATCAATCACTGAGATGTACGCAACTTCGAAAAATTATGTATTATGTATTATAATTTAATTAGGTGATGAACATTCTCAATTAAGTTATTCGTAAACTTATATACTTTATATCCTACAGATATTATAAACTCAAAAATTTGTAAATATGATTAAGGGCTGGATGTTAAGATCTTCTTCTTGTTTGTCGTCTTCTTCAATACTGAAGGTCGTATCAACAATGGAGTTTTCCATCGTTATTAATTTCAAGGCGAGGGATGATTAGATGATTGTTTGGAAAAGTCATTGTACTCACACGTGTACAGTCACAGTACATAGCGGTACAGAGCGGTAGCGTGGGTCGTACTGAAAACCAGCGCTATGGCAGCAGTGATGGCTTATGTTGAGTATTACCCCGTTGCATGACTTCTCAAACAATATACTATATCGTCGTTACCGTTGTCATTGTAGTTTGATTTTTTTTTATATATGTGTGATGTGAATGTGATTTAGTGTAGTAAATGCTTTTTTTTTCTTTTTTTATTGGGGATCGAATCCGCTACCTTTCGCTTACGGTTCCGACCCACTAGTTGTTACGCCACCGGCTCTCCATGACCCACAATCCAGTATACCCAAAACAGTATTCTTGTCAGAATTTGTACAAAAAATGTACCTTACCTTAACACTGTGTTTAAAAGCGGTGGGATATTTAAAATTCATCAGTCTGGCGTTCCGTGTTAGCTACACGGTGTCATGTCATGCTCCATTAAATGTGGATGTGTGGTGAAACAAAGTTTACCGTCTGCCCTTGAGTCGCTACTTCCACTCCGTACCATTTTGAACCAGCTGGTGAATTATAAGGCGGTTCGGTAGGACATAGCGTGACGTTTCATTTTTACAGTAAATATTGATTAACTTGACGTAGATGGATGGTAATATAGGAAGATGGATATATTTTTATTATCAACTAGCTGACCCGCGATTTCGTTCGCATCGTGTACTACACCTGCCCTCCCTACACCTACCCTACCATACTGTATCCCATGCTACTTCTACCCTACCATAACAACTACCCTACCCTTACACTTCAACTATCCTTCTCCTACCCTACACCTTCACTACTCCTACCCTGACCTACCCAGTCATCACCTACCTCTTTTTTCTTTTAGGCAAATTTTGTCCTATCAATTATAAATCCAACAAAAATGATTAGTCAAAAATGTGCTGAAGTTACGAGCAAACATATGTCGAATGAATACACATATAAGCACAAACTTTTACTCGTCCTCCAAAACCTTTGCTCGAAAGTAATCATAGACCTATTATTATATTAGATTATAGGGTTTATAGGGTCATGACCCATTAAGAAAACATAACTCTTTAAATTTTGAATATGTTGGCGCCCTAATGGGTGCACATGTATAGCCTTAATGTACAGGTTTCTTCATAATGTTTTCGTTCACCGTAAGAGCTAATGTTGTGTATATTATTTGAACACTAGAAACGCAAAAAAAATAAGTCTTACATGGCGGCAATAGGGATCGAACCCGGTACCTCCTGCTTATGAGTCATTACGCCGACGCTCTACAAATATAAATTACACTATAAAAATCAACTCGGGGTTAATCTCCCTGATATGCTCTTGGTCATGATCCAGGATTTGGTAGATTAGGTAATTACAGTGGATCGACTATCATCTGACCTCCGTAACCCTGCTACCAAATCAATATGATCATATTGGACCATGGTTACACATTCAGCCGCCTAAATGCGCAGGTTTCATCACCATGTTTTCCATTACCGTAAGAGCGTCGGTTAGTATTTAACTCATAAAAGAGTAATTGGAACATGACCTCAGTGGAATTCGAACCTGTTGCTTACGAGACGGATACTGTAACCACTCGGCCACCGACGCTACAAATATAAATGATACCACTATACAGTAAACATGCTTCTATACGTAGATATCTGTATAGACCGCCTAGGGAGTTTAAATTAACGCTGATCACGATTGGGTTACGTAACCGATTAATTCGTTGTGTCGAAAGTTCAACTGACAGTGAGTGACCTCAAAGCCTTCGGGACCTAAGTGATTCATTGGTCCTCACTACGGTGTATAGACACTCAATTATGCCGAATTGACTGAGGTCACAAGTATTCTAGTTCCAGTAAAATACTTGTGACCTCAGTCAAATCAGCTAACTTGTGCAAACTTGTGACTTGTAACTCTTGGTATATCTGATTTGTGTAAATTCCATCATCAGGTATATAAGTAGGAATAGAAAATAGGTAATCAAAATAAATAAATATGCCTGGACAAATTCACACAGCGCCGTCTAGCCCCAAAGTAAGCTAAGCTTGTATTATGGGTGTTTAATATAATTGATAAACTACATAAATATAAATACTACACCAAGACCTGTAGCAGATATTAAAATTCATCATTTCATTTTCTACTCGACCGGGAATCGAACCGGGGACCTATGCGTGGCAAACCAGCATGTTACCCAACTGATCCGCTCAGGTCAGCGAAAATTGAAAAAGTTTGTTTTATTGAGAGCCTCAGACAGAGAATAAATAGTACAATTCCTCTTCCTTCTTAATGCGTATTTGAGAATATATTCATAAATTATAATGTTTGTTCTGGAAACAATATTATTGAAAGCATCTCTAACACAAAAAGGGGGACATTCGTGGCTCATTAAACATCTCCCCGGGAGTCCCTCAAGGGACTGCGTTGGGACCGCTCCGAAAATATTGAGTTACGGGGACTTTTAGTGATTGATATCTACTCTCTTCCTTTAATAAAAAATGTATAAAGTAAACAAACTACGAGAACATTGTAGATTTTATAAGAAAAACGAAGAATTATTATTTGAATTTCTCCCAATTCCCCGAACTAAATTCATGGCCTAATTCTGCAATTATATTAAAAGTTACTCTTCCTAATTAGTTTTATTAATTGAAGTGTAGCGGCAGACGTCTCGGCCTACTTTCGTTAACCTATATTTTCAGTCACCGACCGATAGCAATTTACGGCCACCGCTCAACGATAACACTCCCCAATGTAGGCTTTTACTTTACCAGTCCAGCGCCTACATTATATTAAAACTAGTGGACCCCGCGTGACTTCGTTTGCCTATTTTACCCCTATGTATCTTTTTTTTCTTGCTTATAAACATTCCTCTTGACTCACTCTATCTATTTACATTCGCCGACAGACAGTACCACAAGCGCTCAGCTCACCTCTACAACTTGTTAAATAGGATTTTGGAAATATACCCCAAACAGTACTACGAGTGTAAGAAATTAATAAAAACGTGGTTAGATGAAAAAACCTATGATGACATTGAGAATCTTTTGGAATATATTAATTAATTAATTAATTTATCTTACTGCCAGTGTTGAACTCGAAACCTACACACCCTCACACACACACACGCACACACACATGCATACACACACACACACACGCGCATACACACACCCACGCTCACACACACACACACACACACACACACGCATACACACACACACACACACACACACACACACACACACACGCACACACGCACACGCACACACACACACACACACACGCACACACACATGTTTTAATATTCTAGTATAAATTTTCCTATATAATTTTGATTTAGTTAGCATCACCAACCAAATTATGTTTGTTTTATGCATTTTTACCTAGTAACATTTGTAATGTAATGTAGAAACAGTGTCTTCTGACACAGGCTTTGCCTAAAAGGAGACACCAGCAACGATAGATTTAAGTACTCTTTGTAAATGAAAATAAAGATTATTATTATTTTTGAAAAGCGCATTAATATCCGATGAGTAGTTTCAAAGATCTAAGCATATAAAGATACATAGGGACAGGCAGTAACTTTGTTTTATACAAGGTATGTATAGATAATCATCTTGGCGTTAATATCCGGGTTGTTCTCTCGCGCACGAGGGCCCGGGGTTCGCCTTAACCATAGTTACGGTATGAGTATGGTATGGATCATAATCCAGGATTTGGCAGATCAAGTCATTACAGTTGAGCCACTGCCATCTGACCTCCGTGACGCTGCTGCCAGGGGAACCTGACCAGATTGTATCATGGTTACACATTCAATCGCCTGAATGTGCCGAGTGTTACCCCCATTGTGACACAATGTTTTATCTCACCGTAAGAGCATTGGTTAATGTTTAACTAACGTACATAAGTCAGAAAAGAGTCATTGGTACATGGCGGCAGTGGGATTTGAACCCGGTACCTCTCGCTTACGAGTCGGGTGCCTTAACCACTAGGCCAACGCTTGTCCAGCATTAACATTATATTTCGCAAAAGAAAACACACACGACAAAACTGCCCTAGTAATAAGGAGTACGGAACATAACCGACTTTTATCGCATAAATTTTATTGTGTCACAAAACCGAGTACCAAGGCCGTGCCTTTGACCTGGACGTGGTGTTATCTATTAAAACTTATTACACGCCAACCTCATAAATTTAGCTCTGTATACTTGACAAAGATCACGCCACGCACCTTTTGGGGCTGCGGAGCTCTCTCATGCAAAATACATATACGGCACACGCAACCCCTTCGCACCGATTTATTTTCAAAGGGAACAATGTGAAACAATAAAAAAGTGGGGGACGCGAGAACGCGAGCCGAGCCCGTTGCCACGGATTTGATAAAAATACAGATGGTTACTTTCTAACAGCATGAGTGGAAGCATAGAAATGGCTGCCCATTTATGTGTGTGCTTTGACCAGTCACTGGCGTGACAGCGCGGTACAAAATCAAACAAAATGGTGGCGGATTGTCAGATTTTTAACACCGCACACATCCACGCGAGCGCTCGGTTTCTAATGCTTATCTTTTCTATCTCTAGAAACTTAGCACGAGTGTGAAATATACAGGTAGCGCATTCGAGCGCTCGTGTGGATGTAAGCGGTTTCAAAAATAGGGCCCTAGGTAGAAAAAAAATGGCCACCAATTGAACACAGTCACTGGCGTGACAGTCCTGTTCATAATCAAACAAAACTGCGGCGGATTGTGAGACCTGGTGCATGTGTGTGAGTGTGTAATTCATGAACAATAAAATAAATTCTTAAGAAATTGTCATACCTTCCACGCTTCACTTCTTTTTAGTGTAGAACGTCGTCCGTTTTTTTTTCAGTTCCGCGCCCGTTGCGTGACCTTAGCCTAAAGAGATGGCTACGTCGGGATTGAATTTATCGTCGTGTCATTTTTGTTTCGCTATATTTGTTGTCTCCTTGAATAGTTCGTGTTTTGTCACGCCAGGACGCTCTCTCACTTGTCACTGTCAACTTTTGTTGTGCGGATATAATTTAAACGGGATCTCCCCGGATTTATCTGACAGGAACACAGTTACAATACCCTTTTCATCGCGAAGGGTTTCATCGGCCCCACAATGTTGATAAGGTTGTTGTCGATCAGAAAACTTTTAATAATATGACAGAATCGAATCGAAATACGCCCGAATCGAAATTAGTTTGGATCGTCATCTGTCATTTTAATAATATGACAAATAAACGGAATTCACTCGGAACGAAATAAAGATTCGTCAAAGTAACAGTCAAAGAAAATCATAAGGTTTCTTAGCAGTTTCTGGTGAAGCAAAAATTCAATCAGCTGTACGATTGTCTAAGAACCATCCTTGATCGCTACGATGAAATAACGGAGGCGTTAGGGTTACTTCATGCATGTATGTAATAATTTGTGCAATGCTATAGCAACTTCGCATTGTTTCAATGTTGTCTTTGAGAATCGACCGGAAAATCCGACTGGACTTTATTTGGCAAAAAAAGACCACAGCGCAACTTCTGTGAAGGAAAATGTCGGACAACCTGTCTCACTGCATACTAAATACGCTTCTAAATCACACTGCAACCTAATTAACGTCAAACATGCAGTCACGTTAACCTACCATTAGGTAATACGGCTAATAACAATTGGCATATTTTAGTTAAAATATTATTCTTTTTTCTTATATGTTTAGTACTTTTGCTGCCTTGGTACTGCAACTTGTAACTGCAGTAAACATATTTTACTTTACTTCACATTACTTTAACCTGCAGCGTGTCAAGCGTAGACATAAAAAAATAGGCGTTAGGCGTTCATTTACATAAACGCGATAATTTACCGCGCTACAGCGCTTATAGTAGCAAATTATCATGCCCTTTAACTAACAATGGAGACTCAACGAGGCGTAGAAAACCGCGACGACCAATTTAGGCGTTAATAAGAATACGTTACCAGCTTTATTACAGTGCACGGCATAGATTTAAATACAAGGGTGGGTATTTCCGTCTGATTTGAAGGGTTATTTAAAACAGGAAAAGCTTGTGTTCTTATCAGGCGTGTGGTGGCAGGTGGTGTGATATGAAATGGCTGGGGTACAGTCACGAAACGTTGTTTAGAATAGTACGTTTTCTACTTGTTTTAGGTACATCAACATTACACAAATAACTCACTTCTGTATAAAAATTTAGATAGCTAGAAGTTCGGCTACTATCGCAATTATTATCGAACTAAAATTATTATATTTGAATTCGATTCGACTCTCTTCGATCTTATCGTATATAACATATTTAAAATCACACACAATTTTTCTAGAGTGCCCGTTAGTTCAACGAGGAAGACGTTCATCGAATTCGCGTCAAAATAACCACTAAAGCACCGCTATAACACACATTCCATAAACGATGCACTGCATTTCTCCAAGTTTTATGTTATCAAAGCTATGTCTAGAAGCGTTGGAGTGGCGTCTGCTTCTGCAACATTCCGCCCTGAAGGGGCTGCATTCCACCCGAGATTTAACTACGTCGTAATTTACCGTCAGAGTGAGGAACACCTTTATTTTTACTCAAGACGTCGCCGGTTGCTTTATGTACAAGGCATGTGGAACTTTTAGCGTTCAAATTGTAGTTTGCGTGCGGGTTGTATGACGATTTACAGTCTAGGGAACGGAGGCTTTAGCAGTTTAATTGTCTTCTTAATTTGTTCGTATTATCACGAGTAGCATCGCGTAATGATATTAATGACAGACGACACATCGGAAAATAATATAACAATAATAATCTTCATCTTCTTCTTGGGCGATAAGCTCTTGACAGAGCGGTCGTGGTCGTTGTGTTGTGTTGCAGCTGTCAATCGCCTCACGATTTCTTGCCATCTCAATCTGTTTGCTGTCTTCCTGGTACTCATGCAAGGGACCGCCCAATACAGATTTGATCTGGTCGGTCCATCGCATGAGTGATGCTATCCAAAAACGTCCTTTGCTGTAGCAATGTATAGGATGTTTCAATGCCATACGCAAACCTTTGAACTTACACGAAGATTTTGCCCGCGACTACATTCGTGTGAACCAATTTCACATACAACACATCATCATACTACCAGTCAATCCCGGCTTCCAACATACCGGCGTCCAATTTCCTACTCCTTAATCTTTCTTAGATCAAATAGTTGTGACTGGAACTCCTAAATGGGACCCATGAGAATTCATCACTTTTAAATTGCTTTGTTACACTTTCAACGAAGCGTCCGCGAACAAATTAAAACATTAACACGTTGCCACATACGACGTGGAAGGTTCCATCGTCTCAAGACACAAACTTCTGATTATAAAGACGTGCCACACTACGGTACTAGGTTACTTAGTAACCATGCAGGTCAAAGGTAATCTCGGTGCTCCTACATCATGAGGGTTTAAGAGTAATAAAGCGCTTTTATTTTAAAAACGCCATCAAACCAACCCCGGTCTCGTAAAATGCACCGTGAGAGATTTACGAAGGAAACTTACACTATTTGCTGTCGGGGTATAAGGCCCACTGATATACTGATTATGGAGTGTGTATATGTGAAACATATATTCGCATATTCGCTTTTGAATCGGATTATCGAAACATTATAGAAAGTACCTATTGAAAACAAAATAAAAATCGATATAACATTAGGAGTTATCATCTCTCTTTTAAAAGCAACAAATTATACGGAAATTTTAACGTCCATAAGGGTTAGTTTAGGATATTATAAGCTATGTCAGACCTCATATCCTTGCTCATGATCTCAAAATCTTGCATGGGTAGGTACTCCGCACTAAAACTTGGACATACAATTTTTAAAATGCTTCACATGTTTAAAATTCTTCATTTAAAGTGGAGCGACAGCCATCTGACCTCCGTGACCCTATTACCAGGGGAACCTAACCAGATCATATCATGGTAACATAATCGGTCGCCTGAATGTACACATTAACACTATTAACATTTACATTAACATTAATCTACAGATTTCATCACGATGTCTTCACGGCATACATAACTCAGAAAAGAGTTATGGTAGACACGGCAGTAGGATTCGAACCCGGTACCTCTCGTTTACGAGTCGGATACCCTTATCACTAGACCGACGCTCCACCATATTTTAAATTCACATGGCCAAAATGTTGTACTCGTACCTATATTTCTGCCTTTACTGTGTACAATCGACGCAAGCAAGTACGTAGAAAAGTCGACTAGATGTCGAACAGTGTGTTCCAGATAGAACACTATGCTCCAGATAAAAATTCATAATATCATAACCTTTGGAGCGAGGCATCGTGTTACAAACTTTCAATACGGACCGCGAAAGTTGGTGTAATCGACTATTCTACGAGAAAGTTTAAAATTTTACGGCTAAAGAGGCGGCTGGATGAAGATATCTTGCCGGAAAGTAGTTTATCTAGCGCGTGGGCCACAGAATCTGTACTTTTATTGAGTTAATACTTTAAAAGTTCGCAATTAAGGTTTTACTTTGTAGCTTCAAGCCTTTTTTGTGGGCAGTAGTGTTGCGGAGGTGAAATTTGTAGTTTTATGCAAGTTCAAGTCTATTTTTTCTTTACAAATATATCGCAGTTAGAGCAATAGTATTTCTTTTAATGCACAGAATGGTAGGTACTCTCAACGATGACGGTAATAAAGCTGCATTTTACCGTAAAGACACCATATTGTCTACGCTTACAAACCGAGTGCAAAACGTGCAGCTAACGGATAGAAAACGCTCAGCTACCACGTATCTCGGATGCTCATGGTACCGTATGCGTTTTGGTGGCATGGTGTTTGTGGAAAGATTGTAAAATAATTTTTCTGTCGAAGTCAAACTTGCATAAGCGTTTGGGACAACACCATTGTACAGATATTCTGCAACACAGCAACACGCAACGCGAGCATAGTCCGAGCGCGTAGAACCTGATATTGTTCGTATCAAGAAAAAAAGCCTTAGCTAAAAACGCGGACTCATTGCCATACAATCCCTTAGAGAATACGAACATGGACTTACAAGTTTCGTGAGTAGACTAGGTCATCCTAAGCAAATAGTGCCCAAAATACCCGTCAACCCAGACACAGAAAGTGGATGAGGCGACAAGTGTTTGCACCCAACTCGTTTGCACATACATCGTTAAATAGGAGCGCCCGTAACTCCAGTAAGTTTATTCATTTCACTTAACAACGAGCAAGTGGGCTGTTACGTTCAACACTTGAGTAAAAATGGGTTGAAGCAATCACGCTAATGAAAACAAGCCGCGAGGCGTCCAGTAAATATTCACGGATATTCAGTAAATTTTGATACATACGCGTCTGGAGGTTGGGGAACACTGATTTTGTAGTGTAAATGGAATCATATTATTGGCTATACCTACCACTATAGGTCGAAATATGCAGTACTATAGGTCGACAACTTAACTGGTATATCGCCTGCGGTAGGTTAGGTAAGTGGGTGGGTGATTTTTCGTGGATGAAAGCGTTGGTGCGGGACGCGGGGCAGTGAGCATTTTCTTCCGCGAAACGTCAGTTGATGACGTTCCTCGGAAAAAGAATGCACACGAGATTATGCCCGAACTTGTCCCAAGATTAAGTAAAATATCCCAAGACGAGAAACCTAATCTTTGCCAATGGCTTTTAAAACTAAATCTCTATTTTTAATTCGGTGCAAAAAAGTAAGTTATTTTTCATATTTATGTTATGGTTCACTGTGTGCGTTATAAGAAAACTCACTGTCACCCCAAAGGGTGATGGAAAGGGCTATACTTGGAGTGTCATTGCACGATCGAATCAGGAATGAGAAGATCCGCAAGCGAACTATTGCGAAGATTGGCAAGCGGGCAGGGCACATAGCTCGCAGAACAGATGGTCTATGGGGCAGGAAAGTTCTCGAGTGGCAATCATGTACCAGAAGACGCAGCGTGAGTACGCCTCCCACTAGGTATGCCGACGATCTGGTAAAGATCGCGGGTGTAGCTGAATGCGGAAGATGCAAAACCCTTTGTGGAGATCTCTGGGGTATGCCCATGCCCAACAGTGGGCATTTTACGGCTATGATGATGATGATTTAATATGTACAAATGAACATGTAAGTTTAGTTTCGACACGAGAAGATGGGAGCGCCTCACAGCGCCCCCTTCTTCCTCTCCACGGCGTACACTTTGGAAACCCCTGTGCTTCTACTAATTTTTTTAGCAAATATTTTCAAACCTCCACCTCAGGATTTATCATCGGATTTATTATCAATTATGACCTCGTGTGCGTTATTCCGAGAGCCTGTTGCAAAATAACCAACCACGCTGTGCGGAGTCCGCCAGCGCACTGAGAAACGTCCCTTGTGCTCCCTTCCCCGCGCCCCCACGCTCAGCCCCGAAACGTCATATGACGTCACCCATTCTGCCCCCCTCATACCGCAGGCGATACACCAGTTAATTTGTTGACCTATAGCTCTATCCCGGCGAATCCGTTCGCAAAGTTGCATAATACTACCTTGACTAATCATCCAGACTGGCCGAACTATCGGCATTCAGTGACAGTTCTCGGAACCTATATTGAGCTACGCCGTGAAGCCGACTGTAATTCAAGTTGCACGCTATACGAGCAAACGCAGAACGCAATCGTCCGCTCACCGAGAATATTAATTAACATTAGTAGAATATTAGGTGAATCACTACTGCGATAACATAAATCGAGGGTACTTTAGTAATCTAATTTGTGGCAAGAGGATAATTTGTGTTCCGCAATTAATTAATACTAAGCTGCAGAGCCTCGAGAATCGGCGTAGGATTGCGACTCTGTCGGTCTTCTACGGGTTGCATTTTTGAAAGAGTGCGAAGCTGTTGCACGACCTCATGACGCCGGCCCCTATACGCCATCGAGAAACGCGATTCAGGCGAAAGATTCATCCTTATGTCGTGGATCTTCCAGCTATGCGCACGAGCTGCTTCGGTTCAACCTTTTAATGTAACGCGTTGCCTGCGAGTGTGTTACCTGATCATTATAATCTGGACACCTTCAAGGCTAGAGTGAATAGGCTATTCCTAGACAGGCTTGCTCCATTTTCGGCCTCATCGGGACTTACTACTAGGTGAGATGGCGACCAAATGCTAGGCTAGACTGATAATAAAAAAGTTACATCCAAGGCTGCCTCGCGAGGCTGCTTCGTCAGTCATGTGTTTGAGCATTGTAACGCTCGGCTCGAAGCGAGTACGCTTGTATAAAGCGAAGTGAACCTTGCGAATTCCCACGGTGAAGGGATACACGTGGCGGATACAATTTATGGAAAATGATCTGAAAAATATATGAACAGATCCACGAGAATGAAGTCAAGGACAATATCCCAGGTACTAAATATTTCATATTTCATTTCGAAATAATTAAAAGCAAATAACAGAAGGACCCGTTCATATCGTTGAGAGGTTTAAGCAGTTACGACTCATTTACTGTATATTGCGTAGTCTGATTCTTTTGTAAGTCATCATGGGGCTTACTTCTAATTGGAAATTATTAAACGTAAAATTGTTTTGTGTGGATGGCGTACAATGCTGTCACATTACCTTTACAATTCTTGTACAATACAATTATATTATCTTCTGGAGATTTTATTTATTTGACTTTTCTTTGGTTATTTTAAGCATATTTTAGTAATAATCAAATGTTTTGCGAATCTGATTAATTTGTGGTAAGCATAGCTAAAAAACTATATTCTTAGGGGAACCGGTTTCTACGAAGTAAGCAATGGAAGTAAGCGAAGTAAGCTTGGTATTTACAAAGAACCGTAACTTCTTACACGTTGTGTATGTTTTTTGCATAAACACCAAACATTCTTTACCATCCAATGATGCTTGTCGATTCGGTGCCTACTCACAGTCCACAGTACACTCCGGCACAAGTTCCACGAGTAACAATACCGCTTCAATTGACGGTTAACATATAAATTTCCATCGCTCGTCGAGTGACTTTCTTTTTTACAAACTTTTATTACAGCGTTCGTATGTAAGTTGTCCGTGAAAATTTGTAAGCCATTTTTCGATCATTTGTTGATATCCGATTGAGCTGACATTTGATATACCTATGTAATATTGGTGACAATGCATTAATATAGTATCATGGAGCTGCTGATGATAGAGTCAGAAGGTGGTCATAGGAAGTAATGAACGCAATAAGATAACCACATCATGTTTGTGCTCTTTGGAATGGTCTTCATGAGAGAGAACTAATTTTTGCTAATCAACATGTCAAATCTCCACGAAGACAGTGTGTATTGCCGTCCTTGCCGCGCGATCGTGAGTACTAACTGCATTGTTGAAGAAATAAAATGCAAATTTTTCAATTGCTCTAAGTACCGCCGTGGCTCTGGATGACTATGTTGTTTTTTATCACTCCGGCGCCGCTGCCAATGTAAGCGCATTAATCCACTCTTCTCTAATTAAAAGAGTTGTAGCAAGTTAGATTACACAACGTTCTAGGGGAGCACAACGCTTCTAGTTCCACGGTTTCGTCGAAACATCTCACTGTGTAATGAGCACTATTTATTAAGGGAGTGTCGGTGGCTGAGTTAAGGTACCCGACTCGTAAGCAAGAGGTAATAGGTTCCAATCCCACTGCGGCCATGTATCAATGACACTTTTCTGAGTTATGTAGAATATTTGAATGCTAACCGATGCTCTAACGGTGTGGGAAAATATCGTGATGAAACCTGCACATTCAGGCGACTGAATGTGTAACCATGATCCAATCTGCTCAGGTTCCCTTGGTAGCAGGGTAACGGAGGCCAGAATTTTGGATCATGGTCAGGGCGGAACCCGGGCCCTCGTGCACGAGAACACAACCGGGACATAAACGCCAAGATTATTTTATTTTATTATTAGGTTAATTGCAACACGATGTCTTCATACTTTGGTGTTAAAAGTTCGCAAATGTAGGTATATTAATTTATCCGATGTTTTTGGAAGTGATATTTGAGATCGATATGCCTGTTGCACTCTTTTCCCAAACTCTTGGTTTGCAAAATCGCTTTCGTCTGGAAACTTTGACAAGGATACGTAGAGCTATAAGTTTGAGAAACCCTGGTTTAGATCAACCCTATTTCATTGCTTAATCACAGCGAAATAACTTGAAATTTAGCCGCCGCGCGTCGAACTACGCTAGGGGTTAACTACTTGTGTATGTAGGACACGAGTAAGTTTGCAACGTCACGTTTCGAAATAAATTTAAGTTTACGGGGTAACGAAGCAAGCAATTAAGTGCTGAAAGTCGTCGTGTTGCATTCTTATCAATTAAAATTAACTGCAGAAGAGAGCTGTCAGAAATTTTATTCAGATTGATTCTTTATTGGGCTGCGTGTTTTAAAAAATATGTTACAAAAAAGTAATTATTAATTTTTTATACCACCAAGGTGGCAAACAAGCTTACGGCCTGATAAGTATTTATTATTTAACCCTTCCGCCTGAAGTTGATATAATAAAATAATGAGCCGTTTTCAGGGCTCGCTTCCTACAAATTACCATAGATGGCGCGCTCTAACGACTGACGACATTATCTAATCTCTTGGCTGTATGGTATTGATATATATTTATCTTTATTTTGATACTATTTATTTAAGATCTATTCATTTAACAGTTTTAAATGTTAGTATTACTTGGGGCTCAAATTCATAAATTTTATTAACGATTTCTAGTTGTCTGGAAGATAAAGCTGTGTAACTTTATATCCACCTTTGTACGCCACCGTCCAAGAAACTTGAATAAATAAATAAACTTTAGGATAGACGAATAGCACTCTAGCAAATATTAAATAATAACTAGCGTTTTCACGCGGTTTAGTTTGTTCTGAGGCAATGAATGATGACAGTGACACATATTATTATGATTCACCATACAACTACAACAATAGCCATAAGATTATAATAATGTTTGAGTCCTTAGAGCGCGCCGTCTACATGAATTTTTGAGAAGCTATTCTTGAAAATGGTTCATTACAAATCCTTGCCGATTCAATATAATTTCCATAATTAAGGACTTTATGAGCAAGAAGGCGTATGATAGAACCAGCTCAGGTGGTCGAGAAATCAATAAATCACGGGAAACTGAGCCTTATCGATGAAATATACGAAATGAGATCTGTTTGTAATTAATTTCTGAAAACAGGCTATATTTCATCTTAACCCCACTTATTAAGGCTTACTTTACAATAAGGAAATGTATAGGCTTATGCTAATTTATACCTTTACTGTCTACAAAAGTTTAAGACAATATTGGGCCAAGGGATAGAATTGGTTGTTATCTTTTATGAAGATTGTTTCTGTTATAATGTTATCTTAAAATTATTACAAAGAAAACAAAAACAATGATTTAAAATATCTATTAGGTATAAACCACAGAAAACATAAACATGAACAATTATCGAATCATTGTATTTGTGGAAGGCAGCTGGTTATCAGTAAATTATGTAATATTGATCTAATAATATCAATTCTTGTTGATCTAAGAGTCACTTTCATTTGTACTTTGGTATTATTCCACTTTTCCTTACAACTTATGTAATGGTTTGATCAAGCAACGAATAATCATTTATTTATTACCATCGGACGAGCATCTGTGTATTTGAGTACTATGTATCTGTGTGTCAAATCTGAGCATCGTAGCTCCAGTAGATATTGATGCGTTTTTTCGTATTTAAAAGCCAGTTGAATCGAGATGGTTCTTAGCTTTAGCAGGGGTTATAGATGGTCTGTCTCTAACACCCGTTTTCAGAAATGTTACTATGAGTTCTTACACACGAGCGCACAGGGTTCCAACTGACAATATTTGAGTGGCGATTGGCGCTACGCGTCTGATAAAATTAAACATAATTTACCAGTCACAGACTGTATTTACAGCAGTGTGTTTACTTACAACGAGCACTGTGAGAACCACAGGAATATAAATAACATTAGATTTCCGTGATGAGAACGCATAGTAATTGTACCTACTTAGACAAGGATTTTGTGTGTGTCAATACGGATATCATGCTCGATTTACATTGGTCAAGTGTTTAGCGAAGTTGACAAGTACAGTAATGTGTAGCGAGTCCGTACAGCGTACTGTACTTGTACTCGACACTTGCCACGCTGGCTTGACACTATATAGTTTATATAATTAGTACATATACAGATTTGTTATAACTTTAAGAGAGGTAGGGCATAGCGGGGTATCCCTTTCGAATTGGAGCCGCCCGACTGGGGAAGTACCTCCACCTTACAGAACACCGCAGCTAAACAATACTCTTTTAAATAGTGTTGTGTTTCTGCCGGTGAGTAAGGTTTCCAGTGCTCCATGGGGTGGAGATTTGGGGAACCGTGGCTTTGGCAGTGGAGGGGCATTTGTCTTTTTGCTGCCAGAGCAACGTGTTATAGAGGTGGGCAACGCATTGGCGACACTCTTGGTGTTGCTAATGTCTATAGGCAGTGGTGACCACTTTCAACCAGGCAAGCGCCTGTTTGCCTACTGTAAGAAATAAAAAAAAATAAAAAAAATAAACTGGCGTACCCGGCGCGACTTAACCTTACCTACCCTTACTTTCTTACTTATAAACTTAACTCTTGAATCACTCTATCTATTGATGAATTGTTAAAAACCACATTAAAGTCCGTGGCCTAGTTTTAAGATCTAAACTTACATAGATACATAGGGACTTTATACTATGTATAGATATAATATAAACATATCTATACTTAAATAATAAGTGCAATGTAAAATACCAAAGTACCAAAAATGTTTATATAGCTTCTCTCTATAGTATATAAGCAGTATGTCAGCTAGCACCCATAGTACAAGCTTTGTTTAGTTAGGTGCTAGATGGCGCTGTGTGAATTTGTCCACGATTATTATTATTATATTGCTGTGCCCTGGTGTTTCTTGTAACGCTATCATCAATGTACTTGATTATGCAATTAAACTGAATTACTGAAATTACTGAATTACTGTCCTTGACCAATTTAAGTTGGGTATTAGACGACTCGTGAAGTAGCGCTCGAAATCCGTGCTACTGCTAAAATATTAAAGCAATTTTAATAATTCATGCCGCCAGTCTGACTCCTCTTATTATAAACCATCACTACTATGGTCAAACCAGCACTCAAAGCTCGTCCTACTGATGAAATATGGATGCAATTTCCATAATTCACACCGCTTGTCTGACCCTTCTAATTCTAAACCATTAATACTAATGACCCTATAAGTACATGGCCTGTAAAAGCTACTCTGTCACAGGTATTGCAGCCATTTTGAAACGCGACCGGGCGTTTTTCAAAATTTAGTTTTTTAATAATAATCAGCTTGGCGTTAATAGCCCGGTTTAAACCGGCTATGTCAGTTGGAGGAGTCCAATTTTTTATAGTAGCTAAGCAGCGGATGATGCCAGGATTTGTATGGACTGTGACTTTTGATGGATTGATATCACTGAGTCGGATACGAGAGCCAACGGCTAAAGACGCAAGAATGCCGAAGACCGGGCTAAATGGAAAATAATGGGTAGGAAAGCGGACCCTGGCAGAGGTCGGGATAAGCGCTGGGACGATGATGATCTGTATGGACTCGGAATGGACTAATATTTGGAACTAGGTGGCATAGTAACATTTGTTCAACTCGAAAATAGCTATCTAACGACACATTAACTATTGGAGGGGGGTACCAAGATTTGCGTAATCCTTTGCGAGAACGTTTCGGACGACGAAATTAGTAAGCAATATCAAAATTAGAATTTTCATCTCATCGTGCAGCGCACCTGAAATTTAATTTTAAAAGTGTAACTAAGTGCTACGTTTTTAAATATGAAAATGTTTGTATCGATTACGTTTCTAGTGTAAGTGATAAATATACGTATGAATTTTCAAAATTTCCAAGATTGGCAACTATAAAAACTGGCAAAAGGATTAATACACGTGCGAAAAGTATGCAAAATTGGTTATCACCGTGTCCCTTTTTACAGGGGAACCTGTCCAGATTGGATTACAGTTACACATTCAGTCGCCTAACTATGCATATTTCATTACGACGCTTTCCTTTGTAAGAGCATCGGTTAGTGTTTAACTAATACATAACTCAGAAAAGAATACACGAAGTTACCCGAGGACCCGAGTGTGGTTCGAACCCGGTACCTCTCGCTTACGAGTCGGACACCTTAACCACTAGTGCTACTTTGTTGTGTACATTGTAAAGATTGGTATCGACTGCAACTGACGGGTGGTCAGCTCCAAGACTTACGTGAGAAATCGTACCCATCAGCGCACGGTTTTTTTAGGATAGCGGTGTCGTCTGAATTATGTTTACCCGACTGCGTCAGAAGGATGAGTATGTATTTGCATGTCTATTTCTTTAACACGGGCTACAGTTCTAACGGCTAAACGGATTTTAACATATAAAGTGTTATTAGACAATTCTTGAAAAGTTGAACTTTAATGCTCCCTCTAGATCAGTGCGTCAAAGTCGGTTTGTTCCATTCTGCATCACTGGCTTTAGGAGTAACCTAGGTAAATTTTCAACTTTGAATCGGTTACAATTTCAGTTTAATAAAATGAGCAAACTTATGGACATAGATCTATTTTACGATTTTGCTGGAACAATCAAAAAGAAAATTGTTACCTCTCTATCTGTCGCTGAACCCTAACAGGTCTCCGATATTGGTGTTTTCAAGGTTGTAGGTATATATCGCAAAATTTAATAAACCGCCGTCCACTTTGCTGATATTTCCTACATATTTAAACATTTAATATTTTATTATATACCTACTTAACATCGTCTTTCAAAAAAATATATTTAAAATACTTTAAGTAACTTACACAATAATGTACGTTAAGTAATATGTTAAACGAAGTTGTCTATATTCCTTGTCGTGGTAACCTATAATTAAGGCTACACTTAAAAAGAGAAAATATTTTAGCTATAAGATGCTATAACTTTGTTAGTGTAAGTCTTGTTGGTTGTCCTAAATAAATAAAAAAATATACATTGGATACATAAAAATTATAAAAAATCATAATGGCGCAATTTATGACATAAATACATACATATGGGAAGTTGTGACTGTCGAAAATGTTGGTTCTCTAAAACGAATCGAGTGTGGTATCAAAGTAATGGTCATCAAAACGCGATTTCAAAAATATTTAGGTACAGGTGCATTTGAAAAATGTTGTTACTTCAGAATTTTTTAATAGAATATGCTGAAGAAGTATCCTGGAAGCCGATGATTTGTGTTTCTTTTGCAGTATTTGGGCCTACTTATCATAATTTAGTAATACAGTACGCTTTACATGGGTAATCCATTCCCATATTTTTCAGAAAGTTCCTGATTAGGCCGGGCTATTTGTTGAAACCATAGCGCAACAGATTTGTTTATATTGTTCTAAAATAAACATTTGCTGTTTAGTTTTTTAGTTTCTGTACTACACACTTGTTCGATAAATGTTTTATAATTGCACGCTCACTATAATTGTTATCAACGCAATTACTTTCTGTAGCGTGCTAGCGAGTTGTCTAAACTTGATTTATTTATTTGACTAAGTGGAAAAGGGACTAACTCAATGTCATACTCGTAATATTAAAATCGATAAATCCTGTGGAGGTAGCTGACCTAAATAAATATTGTACTAGTTGTAGAGCCAATAATGTGTGGTCAATAATTATAGAGACTAAACTAAATAAGTAACAAGACATGTGTAATCATGAGGTATATCGGCATAAGCCTCACGGTTTTTCTGATTCCTTATTCCTGGTATATTTGCTTTTTTTGGCCGCGTCTTCCTCCGCGTAATATTCGGTTACTACGTTTCGGATCCGATCCCGTCGGAACAACATAGAATTGCAGGAAAAACTTCTCCGTCTTAATACTCGCCAATAATGTAACTTTCTATTGGTTAAAGGATTTAAAAAATCGGCTAGGTATTTTTGAATTTATCCACAAAAAAGGAATAAATAATTATTTTTGGCAGTAATATAGCCTATAGCCCAGAATAGAAATTAAATGTGGTTCTGGTGGGAACGGATCTGGAACGTTATAACTGAATTTTACGCGGACGAAGACGCGGGAAAAAGCTCCTAACCAAAAGTGGTCAAATGAGCCTGTGGGCTAAAAGGGTTGTAGGCTCAGTTGAAGAGCCTAGGTCAACCTCGATTCGCCAATATTGTAATAATCTACCGCAGGAAAACCTGCCTACATTGATTTTACTCTACAATTTATTATTTGTTCAAAAACCGCTGCTTCTTCACAAATTGCGTACATTGCGAGGCGCAAGCAACAAAATCCCTTCAACTAATAAATCTTTATTCATTACAGCAGACTTACAAACCCGGCTCATAATTGGAAATTGTTTATTTTGTATCGATATCGGGATACCTGGCTGTAATTTATCAAGGCTTAAAATGTACTTACCGGTGCTTCATTTATTTATTACTTTACAATGGTCGCGTTTTTACTAGAAAATCCTGTCATAAAACTAGTGGAAAAGAAGCAACACTATACACGGACGGTACGTTATCAAAGACATGACGACTGCTGTCGTTACCCGATCGCGTATTAAATTCTGTCCTTTTGAGTATCTGGTCTTTTACTTGTCTGGTATTATTATTTAAAATACGGTCATTTGCGGGTACGGTCATTTGCGGGTATGGTCATTTGCGTTTCTGATATAAATACGCATCTTAGCGCTAATGTCCCGGTTGCGCTCTCGAGGACGAAGGCCCGGGGTCCGCCTTGCGATTTGCGTTTTTTTTTAAATTGCGTTTCTGGTACAATGCGTCAAAAGGTCCTTGCCGCCCACGTACGGACGGTAAGGCGACGGCCGCAGTTTATCAATAGATTGTAAAATGTTAATGTCGACGACTGACGTCGACGCATAAGGGATCGAATACACCTTTGTTTAACCCACCAACTGAGAGCAGATCAAAATGGAATGTATATTTTACAAAATAAGGACCATTTTTGTATCACGCCCTTTGGAAAGAGGAACGGACGCCCAAAATATGTAAGTGGTACAAAACTAGACCTTACTCTGTGAGCATACATTCCATTTTGATCTGCTCTCTGATAACTTATGTTCCTCGAATATGCAAAGGTGTTATTGATAACCTAAGCTCTAATATCTGAGCTATATTAAATCGTTATTTTTAAAAATCATTTTAACAAGCATGTACACTTGAGAATTCTCAAAAAGTATCCGAGCTCCCCCAATGAAATAATTTAAAAACGTTTCCTTATCTTACTGGATTAAAATTATAGCTAACATTATTATCTCGAACACTGCAAACCAGCTTCGAGCACTCCAGTAAAATAAAGTAAAGTAAAAGTAAACACGGCCGAAAATATCCAAGCAAATACTGACCTGCAATGTTGAAGCTACCAATTATGAGGGCCCAGAGAGACAGTAGCCTGGCAGGACACAGCCCGCGCAAACACTCCATCCCTCCAAAGCGGGGGGTTAGCAAAATAAATATTCCGAAACACTTCACAAATTCCTCAAGATTACATTTTCACTTAAATTACTGTTTATACTTCTGCAACACCCCCGCTCGCGGCGCTCCTGAAACAAGAAAGTCAAATTGAAAAATTTGTTATGGCGTCCAATTTTTCAGTCATAACGGTAATAACAGTTGAGGAGTTTTTTTTTAATGACAGTTGTTAATGGAAACGAGTTTTTGGGCTTAGGGGTTAATGATATGTAATTAATACAAAGTTCTTTCGCGAATTCGCTTCGTTCCGAGGCGTTTAGTGTATTTTCATAATTGTCTGCCTTTATGTTTTGCGGAGGGGAGAAGAATGTTTGGAATATTGAGGTAATTCAATGAATCCTGTGTTTATTAATTGCTTATTCTTGCCGTTGGAATTTATTTGGACCTTTATTAATAATTTATTAATTATTTCGTTTACTTCTATCATATGGATATCAGTAGTCTGTCTACACTCAAATCAATTTCCCTACTTAATGTGCTTAAAAAAGTTTAAAGGTTTATACAAAATATTTGATTTGATGGTGCAGTCAAACAACTTTCTCCCATACACTGTGGAAGGAGCTCCCTGGAGAGATTTTCCCTTGAGTACAACATGGAGTTCCTCAAGAAAGTGGTGAAGAGGTTTTTACGGGGTCGGCAGCGGTCTTCAGCGCGGTGATACCCCTGCTATTGCAAGCGTCCATAGGCTGCGGTGACTGCTTACTATCACCATCTACCAGTCAGACCATAAGCTTATTTGCTACCTTAGTGGTATGAAAAAATGTGGCGGGCCTGCTCAAAATAGTTTGGCCTTTATTTTTAATTGTCTCCTTTAGACAGTAGTCAGGGTTTGTTGAAGGACTCAGGCGGCAATGTGACCTCCTCAACGAATGAAACTTAACCGAAGCCCGCCCATGACTAAGCAAACATCAATTTGCAATATTACCAGTTACTTATAAACACGAACATTGGCACGGATCATCAATTATGTTCCCAATACATGTTCCCAATACATGTAACGCGAAATTCTCGGAAGAAATCCAACGTCAAACTATAATAAAATTACCGTCCCATTTCATTACAGGGCTTTATTAGATGGGCATCGGGCGCCGGTCAATACGCAAGGCGTCGGCCCATCGATCTTAATAATTCCCGAAGAGCAGCTGACAACGACCATTCGTCTTACTAAATTGCCGCCTATGCTGTTTTGAAGCGCGTTTTCGCTAAAATGGGGTGGGATTAAAACAAAACACTGCGAAATCGTTGGTTGTCAATTGTTTTTGTAGAGAAAAAGAGAGGTATGTGTAAGTTATTTTTTACATTCTCCGAAAAATCCTTTGATTGCCTATTGTTATTTTTGATTAGCTGAAGGAATAGGAAGAGTGTTAAAACTTTGTCCATTGAACCGCAGCTTCAGAACCAGTGGAATTGATTTCGATAGTCGGACATAGTTATTTGGTCAACGATTCATCGTTAATTTCATTTATTAAAGCGTCTTGCTCATATTAGTTAGTAATACTTGTACCTATGTTAGTTATATTCTTGGCGTTAATCCCGGTTGAGCTCTCGCGCAACGAGGGCCCGGGGTCCGCCTTGACCAGGATCCAGGATTTGGCAGGTCAGGTAATTACAGTGGAGCGACTGGAGTTAATGTACATAACTCAGAAAACAGTCATTGGTACATGGCCGGAGCGGGATTCGAACCCGGGACCTCTGGCTTACGAGTCGTATACTCTAACCGCTCGGCCACCGACGCTCTCGATTGTACGCGACGATTTGTACCTAGGTTAGTAAACCATTTAAAATAATACAATAATAAATATCAGCGCTGCCCGATCCCATGTCCAATCGAGCAGTAACGATTCAAGTTATGACCACTTTATCTATTTGTGTATCTCCAAGCAATAGAGATAGTCAGCGAATTCTTACGTAGGCACCAGTCTGAGGATTTATTGTATGCAATGACAACTGTTTGTTTCATGAGTTTTCTAACTTAATTTTAGCTAATCGTAGGTGGGATGGTAGGGTAGATCGTATCGTGGACGCAGCGTGGGTACGCCCTCCCACAAGGTGGACCGACGACCTGGCAAAGATCTCAGTTACCAGCTGGATGCGGAAGGCATATATAGAAGCCTAGGCCCAGCTGTCTTTCGGCCGTCGGTCAGGCGTCTTTCGGCTGATGAGGAGGGATTTTAACCGCTTACCATCAGGTAGGCTGACTCGTTCTTACATATTTAAATACATTCGATAATTATTACCCTTACAAAATTGCCGCTTATGCTGTTTTGGAACCGCGCTTTCGCTGATAGAAAGAGGGATACTCCTGGCGGGTGGCGGGATTAAAACAAAACACTGTCTGTACTCGTTCGTTGGTCAATTGTTTCTTTAGTCCATGATTAAAATAAATACATTTTAAATTAAGTTTCTGAATGACGGTTCACAAGTTTTGGAGAATTTCCTTAGGGGTGAAGTGGGTGGTTTATGTGTTAGTTACCGATGGGAATGTAGAGTATTCTGTCTGCTTGTCTGTTGTATTACATAGAAGAGGTTGTTTTAATAGAGATAGTTTTCATGTCATTGTAGTCTTTTCAGGAGTTTTAATGGGACCTAGCGAGCTCATTCGCCGGCATCCCAAAAAGGTAGGCTACTCAAATCATGATCTACTTATTTTGTCTCTCCTATATTATATCCTCTAATATTATTTACATCAGTTGAGGGTACACTTGACTTATTATTGCCTTTTTTGGAGAAGGCCCTTATTTGGTTTGTATATGCCCTGCGGGGCGTCTTTAATATGAGCAAGTTACATTTTAACAAGTAATTTTTCATATTTCATTGCATTTTATGCTTCATATTTTTATGGGTAGAGAAATGACATTTACTGTTATGTTTTGAGCATATTTTATTAGAGCTCGTCTAGTCTAAAATGACGCGCCCCACTACTTAGTTAGTTGATTTCGATGTGTGAGTGCAAATATTGATAACGACACTTCATCTGTGTGGGAGCCAATGAACGACGCGTGCTCCTACGTTTGAATCTGACCGGCAACTGAATGACCAATTACAACGGCATTTGTATATGTATTGCGTCCATATTTTAAACTTGCTTGTGTGCGTTAATGCGATAGTGGGGCGCGTCATTTTAGATTACACGAGCTCTACCTAGATATTTTTAATGTCAGTTATGCACATCTACACAACAACATTTTTGGGCTGTGTCATGGGTTAGAGGTGAGATGTTAATTTTGTTCATTTTTACCATTACTTTCAATTAGTTCAGTACAAAGTTTTAAGGTTTTATACAGTGTAAGTTGTTGGTGTACTCAATAAAAATCAAAAGACCAAACTTCAAATGCGAGGGTCGTAAGCAATTACGCAAGATAATTGGTATATTTTTAAATTCGCTAAACGGGGTAAGTTACATATTCAATTCAATTCCTTAATTTTGATAAACATAAAATTACACGTCAAATGTCATTAAATTGTTAAGAGTCATTATTCTTAAAATAATGTTACAACAGATAAAAAAAATCACAATCTCAATGTCATCTAATTTCATAGTTACCAAATCAGTTTCCTGAAAAGAGAACGCCCCCGTATTTCGTCACTCAATCAATAATTGTCAACTCCTACGTGCCAAATAAAAATAGAGGCACTTGATCTGAATTCGGCGAAGATATAAACATATCTTGTCAAGTAATTAAAAGTTCGTGTAAATGTCAAGTGAACAAAATAAAAATTTAATGTCAATTATATGTACAATATAAGTACAGATAAAAATAAAAAATATTCGGCGAAGGAATTATCGATAGTCAAGCATTTCGAAGTTTAGACAGACATTGTAGATATTAGATAATATGGGATATTATTATGTCATCTCCCGCTGGGCTAATCTGACGTTTGCTTCAAATCAGCAAAATCGTTTCGGCATTCTTATATAGGTAGGTATATATGGACGACCTGAGTGGTTCAATGGTCAACATCTGCCACGCAAGACGTCCCGGGTTCGATTCCCGGCCGGGCAGAAATTGAAATGATGAATTTTAATTTCTGTTACGGGTCTGGGTGTTCTATGTATAATAAGTATGTATTTAAAAGTATTTAAGAAGTATATCAGTTATCTATCACCCATAGTACAAACTTTACTTAGTTTGGGGCGCTGTGTGAATTTGTCCACGAATATTTATTTATTTATTTACCAAATTTTGTAATTATTAGAATTTAAGAAATTAAAAATCAAGCTTGATGTGTAAATCTAACTGATATCTGATATTGATTTAATGTGGAACATACAAATGACTTTATTTAAACCATAGTCTTAGTGAATTAAATTACTTTACGTTAACATAAGGTGGTTCAGGTTACCCTAGGAGCAGGGTCACGGAGATCAGATAGCAGTCGCTCCACTATAATAACCTGATCTGCCAAAGCCTGGATCATGGTCAAGCCGGACCCCGAGGCCTCGTGCGCGGGAGCACACCCGGTACATTAACGCCAAGATGATTATTATTATTTTAACATAAGGTGGGAGCTATAAGACAAAAATGGCTCGAAATACAGAAAGAAGCGATTACTTTTTACAAATTTTTATTTAACTTGCAAAGATATACGTATGTAACTTGGACGACAATGTATTAATATGGAACCATGGAGCTGATCTAATGATGGAGTCGGAAGGTGATTATAGAAACTAATAAGCGCAACGAGATAATCCCATCGTGCTTTCCCTTACAATACAGGAAAACACACATTTAAAAGAGCGTCAGAGATATTTTGTCTCATTTATCACTCATAGCGATGAGCTCGACATTATTATGACAATTCAGGAAATGAGTGGTGAAAGGTGACACACACACACACTCATAATTAATAACATGTTGCTAGTAAGGTAACTTATAATAAATAATTTAAATAAATGTTAATACGTTTATTAGCTAACCTAACAGTACTAGTTTTAGAGGAGCGAGACCTCCTGATACAGGAATGCATACCTAATAGGAGGTCTCACCCACTACAGTGGGTGAGACTAGCACCTAACTCTAAAAATGAAATAAAGATTATTATTATTCTAGTTATTTATTTTCATTCTTAAATTATTATTTTTTACAGTATAAAATATACACATTATAAAAAAACTAAAACTACAATTATTAGTTTTTTACATGACGTATTTAAAAATAAATATGAAAAACCTAAATCTAGAGCACCGCCAGCACCGGGGCGAAACCGAAGCTATAATTATTATTATACGTACCCAGTTCTGAATAAAATCCCCAATATAACGCCAATACGTCGTCCCTATCAGCAGGAGTTAGAATTAGAAATTCGCGAACTAAGTGCCCGCCGTAGCCAGTTCACTAATTTATAGTTTCGCTCGACTCTCGAAACTTCGACTGCGGCATTAGCGAGGCGTTAAAAATTCAAGAAAAAGCGCCGCTCCCCAACTGGGCCCCTAAGGCACACTTAGCGAGGCTCCCGGAGTTCTGTGATGAAAATACTTAATGACCTGCAGGAGACAACGACCAATAAGGAGGGCCCTCTTAGCGCCCGTGATGTCTTTGTAAGTAAATTGGGCCTGTAATTTACGGCCGGTTCTTTCTTCGCGCCCCGCTGTTTGTTCATTATGTAATGTTGTTGCGTTCGGTGACAAACCTGTGAGAGGTTGGATACAACAGTATCGGGCTCGAGATCTATTTCAGTAATAGATACAAACAAAATGTTGTGAATCTTTCTCATGGGTAACTTAAGTCGTTACCTAGTAAAAACAACATGAAACGTTGCTTATCACGTTCCTGCCGACTGTCGGTTGGTACGACATAAATAAACCTGTACGTCATGCCAAGCTCGCTCATATAGGCTTGATTCCGCCCATTTTGGTTTAGTCCCAACCATTTGGCATGACGTCTTTCCAATGTTTCTCGATTTATCTACTTGCTTCTTCTCATGCAGACTGACAGTTGGCATGATAAAAACTGGCTTGTCATAATGTCATTGTGGATTGTGGAGAGAAATTTTGGAAGGACATCATGCGTCTATGGGCGAGGTCAAGGCTATTTTCGTCATGTCACATGTTAGGAATTGTTCAACGGTAGCTGTGCTAGGTCGATATGCCAAACTTTAAAATAATAATAAATAATAAATATTCGTGGACAAATTCACACAGCGCCATCTAGCCCCAAACTAAGCAAAGCTTGTACTATGGGTGCTAGATAACTGATATACTACTTAAATACTTTTTTTTTTAAATACATACTTATTATACATAGAACACCCAGACCCGTAACAGAAATTAAAATTCATCATTTCAATTTCTGCCCGGCCGGGAATCGAACCCGGGACCTCTTGCGTGGCAGACCGGCATGTTGACCATTGAACCACTCAGGTCGTCACTTTGGCACACTGCTTTGGCTTTTGGGGGACTTTGGCATGTGGAGACTGAAATAAGAAAGGCGAAAGTAGATATTAATTTCGACGGTTCCAAATCTCAGTAATGGTAAAAATTTAAACGTCCCTACCTTTGAAAGGTTATCAAGATTCAATACTAGGTCAGTAAAACAGTTCACACAATTACACCCAAACGTTGTATAACCTTAAACTGCCAGCTGTAGCATACATAAAACTATTACACCCTAGCCCACTTTCAGTTGCTAAGTAATATCCAACGTTATTAAGTCCCACTTTGCCAATAAATTGTACAAGACGATGAACTAGCCGTATTCGTGTATTAAATTACTGTTCGGTGATGGTGCGCTTTCTTGGGCGAGCTATTTCGATTGTGCTATATATTACATATATACGTACAAACATACATAACGACACGCATTTCCCCGCTTTACTTTTTCCTTTTTTTTTATAAGTCAGAACGTATTAAAGTATGTTTCAAATAGAAAAAGAGAAACAGGTATTATTAACAAAAACCTAAATATTTTATTGAATTATTTAATCTATTATTCACAGAAGTCTTAACAATATTCAAATTTAAATAACGCATACAAGCTATCTAAAGATAAAAAACTGGGCTTTGAAGTTAAAGATAAAGGCTTAAAAGCCTAAAATCTAACTAGGCCTTAAATCTAAGGATTTATGTATTAGAAAAAAAATATTATTAATCGCAATAATATCTTATCATGACATGCTTGAATGGAGCGAAATCATTTTTAAGAATGCTAGGCTTACGAAAGGCTTATATTTCAACGAAAATCTAATCACGTCTACAAAATTTTATTGGCTTTGATAGCGTGATATTGAAAATATTATCTATCTACGTTTGTATGGAAACATTTACCTTGAGTAAAGTCATTAGTGTACGCCAAAATAACTACAGAGGTACTATCTATAAAGAAACCTACATAACTCTACTGAAATTCGATTCAAACTGCTTGAAATACTTAGCGAACAAGAATTTGATTTCATGCGTAATTAATTATTCACTATTAATTCGAGTTTAGCGCAAATAACCAAAATTATTACAATGCCGAACTACACACAATTATCAACCAATAATTCCACCCAGAAAGTTCCTATAGGTACCTCCTAAGTGATTCGGTGAGTAAAATACCTGCCACGCAAGAGGTCCCGGGTTCGATTTCCAGCCAGGCAGAAATTTATATAGTGAGTTTTAATTTCTATTACAGGTCTGGGTGATATATGTATAATAAGTATGTATTTTAGTTTTTCAATTGTTTAGCACTCACAATACAGCTTTGCTTAATTTGAGGCTAGATGACGCTGTGTGAATTGCCCAAGGATATTCATCATTTATACCAACTATCATTTAGTTCGGCCTTTAAAACTAATTTTAAATAAATTACTATGACCGCACTACGTGAGGTGGGCACAATATGTCTCTTTCTTTCGTTCAACCCTATCTACAACTATCACATCTTATTATCAAATACCTACAAGGTTTTGCCCCTGACTTCGTCCGCGTAAAACTAGGTTATGCGAGGTTATGGCAGCGTGCTTGCAAGATCGACGTTAAACAACGCTCGCAGACTCACAGAGCACTTTGTGGCTAGGCGAACTTCGTCTCCTCAAAGAGCTAGCCACTTGTCAGGCGTGACTCTTAATATCGTTGGCGAAGCAAGGTAGACCAAGGTCTTCCGCAGACATTCATTGAACAGTCTAGGGAGCGGCACCCCGTGATGATATATTATTTAATATTTTAGGGTTAAAGAGATCTTTCCCAGCACGTATTTTCGTACATAAGGACACACTCGCGCCAAAACCAAGTGAATAGCGCCTAATAAATAATATCAAGGTTTATATTATTTTCAGAGTTATGGAGTTGAGGGTTATTTTGTATGAAAATTCTTGCAATTTCTGCAGCACACGACTATCAGAAGTGAAGAAAAGAAGAAGTAAAACTACCTATTATTATTATAATTTGGTATTTGAATTCTACAGAACGGCGTTTCTAGAGATCAATACCTACTCTTAGGTTTTCCTCCCGCTTTATTATTTAATATTTATCTTTATTAATTCTCCATCGCGAAACATTGGACAATGCTAAAAGAATTCCTCGAAGTTCAGTACCGAAGTAGAGGCGGTTTATTAAATATTTCCTCGCAAAGGGCGAATTGATTTATATCTATGAAAATCCCAAAGAAATTTTCCCGTTTTTATTGTCTCAGCGTTATTGAATGCAAATTCTGGAGCGCATCCGCAAATGCTATGCGGCGAACTGCATTTCAAAGACAAATAATTGCAGCTGAACTAAGCGAAAGGGAGAGAATACGAAATTTAATGCCCCCATTGCAAAAATATCTGCAAAGAGTGTGGGAATGGAAATTCAGAAATAAAACTGCAGTATTAGCGCGGACAATATTTGTTGCTACGCTTTGTTGTATCGTTCAATACGAGGTTTTAATGTAAAGGATTTACTTGTGGTTAGCACATTTCCCTTGCACATTATTTTGTGATTGGAAAGAAATTTAATCCACAGGCCCCATATATTTTCTCAAATTATCGTCAACACAGTTATTATGTACTAAAATAAAAATTTAATTTGTGAAGTAAAATTTTACCACCTGCATAAAATTACATTGGAGCAAAAACCTTCTAACAGATAGCACAAGCTGGGGTCACCAGTCTTCCGTCTAAAGTTATCTTAGAGTAGAATCTCTTTATGGGTGACGGCTATCTATGCATTTAATCCACTTTCTGTTTTTATCTTAAGACAAGGAAAAAAACGGCAAAAAGGTTTGCCTCCTTTGTCCTCGATCCTTGATACCGGGGTGACCTTTTTCAACGCAGCGTTTATTAAAACAAAAAATACACCTGTGCTAGCCATCAGACGCAATTGTGCAGATTTCATTTAATTCAATTCAGTGTTGTAATTGAGTTCTCTTGAATTATTTCGCTCAATCCCTATCCCTTATTTCTTTTTAGAGTCAATGGATTATCGGAAAATGGACGCATCAGTAACGAGAAACGTTGTATTTGTGAATTTCAAATTTTATTACAAATTGGAGTGTAAAGTTCACTTCATAAACGGAGCTTTGGAAAATATATAATATAAAGTTAAGTGGTCCACTGCCCACAGATCACATGCATTTGTGGCGGCATTGTCATGTGGTCAGTGAACAGTGAACTTGTTAATTGTGGAAACAAAAATGGAGGATTTTATGTGTCCCCACTACTATCTTGTGGTCCCAAACTAAGTTCACCTGCTCGTAGTCCCCCTGCTGACAGGCAGACGAGGCTCTGACGAATCGGTTTTTCCAAAGTGCGGCTCAGATGAGTCGTCGCAAAAAAAGCCAAAACATCAGAGTCTTTTAATGTAAGGGGGCTTCCAGAAAATCTGAAGGCGCTTTCGAAGATTGATACGGCAAGTCGAGATTTTGTTACGAGAGTTGTTTTTTTACCAAATGAAACAAGTCAATCTGGACAGATTTTACAGATATTTTTAATTATCAAATTTGAGCAAACATATTAAACAAGAAAGACGACGCAAGTTACATTGTCATGTTCCCGTCTACTTAATACACATCTATATACCGACTTAGACAACAAAACGCAAACGCCGTAAAGCGTCGAATTGAATACAACTACGCGTATAGCCGAAAAGGATTATAGTTTGCGAATACCTAATATCCAGTGAGGGTTTCTATACAATAACACTAAAACCCGACGTATTAACAGCTAGAGAAATTCCTTTCATTCATAATACCCTCCTCGTAATATTTACTGACGTTGGGGGAAGGAAAGGGGGCTATATCCCTTTTGGGGGGCGAAGGGGGGACTCTTACACACATAACACAATTAACTCGACGAACAAACATGTTAAGGAGGAATTCCGAAGAGGTCAACTTCCTCGAAGTTGGGAAAATTTCATTGTTTGTCTTGTCTTTGTATAACGATGTATTCTTTCTGGTCTTTGTTGGTTGAAAGTGTATTTGAACGAAACTATAGAATCTGTGTACGGTATGTCTTGTCTCCGGTTTCTGAGCATTGGCCACGCTCATGCTGCGCGAGCTACGTCTATCAACTGGGAGGGCCACAGAACTTCAATGCTAGGTCGACACAATCAGTAAGGCTAGGAGTAGGTACTTAGATTATTAAAATCAATTCCTAAAATGTATCAGTTTGTTTGTAATGATATGTGTTGATATATGTATATCTCTTTCTTTTTTGTTTATGTTGTGTTGTGGCGTTTCATAATAAATAAGTTTATTTATTTATGTAACATTGGTTATTATAGCTAAATGTTTCCACCGCCTTGCAAATTCTAGTTCAAACTATCCGGATGAGAGAGAGATGAATGTGTGATGAGAGAGAAATGAATGATGAGAGAATGTCCACTGGCATAGTGTACGGCTTAGGTTGAAAGACATTTATTCTCATTAAGACAATATTACAATAGTCACTTACATGAGAAGAGAACTTATTATAACCAATTTACAATTGTCGTTCACATCACAAAGTGGGTAGGAAACATCTGTGATACACAGGTATAGGTTGACCACATATTCACTACACAATAAAAAGAAACATCTAGACCTTCCGACAACAGACTCATTTAAGTATTTAGTAAATAATATGCTAGTTTTTTCTTAAATATGCCCAATGAAACTACACTTTTTATATTTGAAGGTAGGCTATTGTAAAGTTGTTCGGCCTGGATCGGTGGTTAGCAGAAGGTCCAATCAGTTGGCTGTATGATTTTCCGTATCAGGATGTCCCGTTACACATTCAATGTCCGGAAAGTATTCAGAGTGTCACCTCCTGTTTCCAGTGTCCTCAGAGGCAACCAAAAGAGACAGGGACAAATTAATTATGAAGGAAAAGGAGCAGGAAATAACTTTGTTTCTAACTTTCCCCAACCTGAAACGGTACAAAATTGAATTGGCAAGTCCGGTAAAGGGGATAATTATAATACTAGTTGCTCCATTTTATTTACAGGAACTTAATTGAATCTAAATTACTTTTTTGTTATTGTAATTTATTTGACATTTCTTCATTATAATATAACAAAATTAATTTTTTGATTTTTATTTAATTACAACCGAATTTTAATCAACAGATAGTATGTAGTACAAAAGTCATTATGCCCCACAGTGGCATACATACTTATTAATTAGGTATGTGCATCGTGAATATTGTACGGATAGATTGGAATCTATATCTCGGCGTCCAATTCACGTTGTTACACAATTCATCAACAGCTCGCTGCTGGGATTGAGCCTCCTTCACATCAATGGAGGAGTTTCCCATAATCTCCACGCATGGCAGGCGGGCTATATATCTGTAGGCTAATTCTCTGATTTCAATGATTGAAATCATTACTTTTACGATTACGTATCATCGATTTAATCGTTTTAGTTTATTGCAATCGAACTTTGTTAGTAACTGAACCCATTGATAATACGTAATAGAAAAAGTAACAATTTCATTAATTGAAATCAGAGAATCGTTAGCAACCGAGTTACGTAATTAGCCCCATATAATTCGAAGGTGCTGATAATATTCTCTTTTGTTGGCCTGTTATAAATTTATTTCAGTACTAATTCAGAGTTTACATAGACTAGTAGATAAATAAAGCAATATGGGGATCGATCATTGGTAATGTTATCTAGACTTCCAGTTGACTGGTTCTCAATGAATCCCTAATATGTAGGTATATTACGTATACATACTTATTCGTATGTACAAATGCATACAAACAATGCAATTATAATAGGTACGCATGTATATACAATTAATGTTGTGCACTTTGTCAAAGGTTCCAAATTTATTTTCGGAAAAGAAATCGGAATATTGGAAACACATGAGACATGCATGACGTGATTACAGGCATGAGACATTTCATCTTAGTCCTCACAGTGACAACGCATCTGCGGTTCTGCATTTTTGTTGCCTTCAACCTAAATGAATGTTACGTAGATGTTATGGACAACAGTTACCGCTTACCATCAGGTGGGCTGTCCGCTCGTTTGTTAGTGCGTAAAAAAAAAAGCTTCCTGGCCGCGTAAGCCTCACGCCAGTTACGACATTGGAGCCCTCAAAAATGAGCAGCCCTCAAAATGAGCATGCACATTTTTGAAAGGCCGGCAATGCATTCGCGACCCTGCTGGTGTTGCCTCTTGACTCGTTTGCCTCTCTCTACTAAATAACCGATAGAAAACACACACACACACGTTACCTGCAAGTTCGTTCCTTGATCACAATAATCTGGCCGCCTTCAAGGCTAGAATAAATAGGCTGTCCCTAGACAGGCATGCTCCATCTTCGGCCACATCGTCACTTACCACCAGGGAGAAAAAACATCGTGAGGAAACCTGCTCATTTAGGCGATTGTGTAACCATCAATCATCAATTGGATAATTACAATCGGGTCTGATTCCTGTTAACAAGGTCAGAGAGGTCAGATAACACTCGCTCTACCGTAATTACCTGATCTACCAAATCCCGGACCATGATCAAGGCGGACCCAAGGCTCTCGCACACGACAGCACAACCGGGATATTGATATGCGACGTTGTCTTAGAGTATTTGTAATCCGTGACTCTGGTGACAAATGGTAAGGGCTTATCAGTTATCGTTAGTTCTTATTCCTTTGTAATAGGGTTTAAAACCGCGCATCGCAGCGCAGGCGGCTACGCACCTGCGGCTGACAGGGCCATTTGTTTCGAGCAATACTCCGGAATTGGTGATGTGTGAAGAATACCTCTTAAGGTGCTCCCACACACTGGAAACAAGCCGTTTTATTTTGTATCGATGTATCGATTTCTGTACGAGTATCTGGATACATTGACCAATGTTGCAAAACGGTTACTGTGGTTTCATTTTGTTTAAAATTTTTCGTTTTGTATCTTCTGTGAGTTCTGTTGTATTGGTTTTGTATGTCATATTGTTCATTATTTTTTCATTGTGCACAATAAACTGTGAAATAAATAACATAAATAAACAATTTGAAACTCTGTTTTTACTGCTACTACATCGTGTGTGTGGGAGCACCTTTAGTCGCGTAGTTATACCGTTCGCCCCCTTTACTCGTTTGCATACGAATTTTGAGTGTTTATTTATTTATTTAATACTTTATGCACAAAATAGTACAAAGGTGGACTTAAAGCGATTAGCGATAGAGTGTTGTGATTGTTGTAGCAGTACGGTAAGTAAATAGAAACAGAAAGTACGATCGGTCAACGATGGAAATTATTCATAACCTTTTTTGCTTTGACGCAGTTATGTTAGTTAGCATTCGTTTCAGTGCTCTATTTCTGTCTTAGAGAGGGATGAAACAAGTTTTAGAAAATAAATCACAATATTTGTGTTTCGGACAACACAATTACTTTTGTTTTACTTTAGTATTATGGCGGTGGTAGCTTACAAAAAGAAAATAGTATTATAATTGTAATTGTTGTGTCAACTCTGGTCAACGAACCTGGTCAACGCTGGGAACCCTGAGACTGGTTGTATACCCAAGCTTAGAACTAGACCAGGACCTAAGTTTAGTGGACCTAGTAAAGGCTGACCAACGTCAACGCCAGTCAATCAACAAAGCATTAGACCAGGTTTGTTAAAAAGGGTTGACCTTGGTCAACCTTTACTAGGCCCACTAAAGTTAGGTCTAGATCTAAGTCAGCCAGTCCCAGGTCCCCAGCTTTGACAAATAGGTATGTGGAATAGCGAATTTGTTGAATGGCTTCAGTTGTGTGGAATTGATATTGTGTAGAATCGCGAACAGGAAGAAACACGTTTGTGTATAATTGAAGACTGTGTGGAATAAATAATGTGTTGAATGTCAGTTGTGCGGAATCCATATTGTGTAGAATCGCGAATAGGTAGAATTGCGTTTGTGTTGTACCTCGATCAATCCAATTCCTGTCATATTGACAGATGCATCGTACCAAATCATTGACGTACAAAAATGTGTTTTATGGTGCCGATTATCAATCAAGTGCTGTAATTTTGTGTGTTCGCTCAATTCAAAAGTGCGTGCGTATACCCAAGGTGAATGGACAATAAAACAATTTCATTAGACACACAAAGACTGATGAGAATCTCTCCAATTTGCCACCACATTTTCTTTACGATTTAAATCAACTGCGTTCACCTGTTCCATTCGCCACCTGAGTTATGCGACTACAAACAAGTATGTGTGTAAAATATTCGAGCATTTGCGAACATTTTGCGTAAACACAGTGGAAATACAAAAGGTCGCGGCGTAGGTGGTTGGCTAAGTAATGCAAATCGTATTCAGAGGCAAGACGTTCTAATTTGCTACGCTGATTCGATTTGAAGTTGTTTCGGTTTATGTTACTTAGAGAGTCATATTTACACGAATATTTCTATCCTAAAACAGAATACATTTCCTTGCTCTTTGCGTAGAAATTAGTACTTTAAATATATTTATTGGCTTTTCGACACAGCTCTAGTATAATTCTCAAAGGGCAGAATTTGTCGTTTGGCATTTGGACGTCGTTTTTTGTTTGTTCGCTCGACGTTTGTTTTGACGGACATAGCGCACAGAATTAGTAAGCTGAAGGGCCATAGCCATATCTGTCGAAGAACCGATAACCGCAAAGGTAAACGAGTTCTTGAGTAGAGACCGGGTCTCTGTTAGCGTAGTATGACGTCTTTCGACCACATGGAGGCAAGCCGAAGACAGCAATGGCGCTCATAGGAGAGCTATGTCCAATAGTGGACTAGTCGTATAGTATAGGCTGATGATTAAGATTCCTAAATACTAGCTGTACGGAGATAGACGACCTGAGTGGTTGAGTTGGTTAAAATGCCGGTCTGCCACGCAGAGGTTCCGGGTTCGATTCCCAACCGAGCAGAATTTGAAATGTTGAATTTGAGTTTCTGTAACGGGTCTGGGTGTAGTAGGTTTGTATAATAAGTATGTCTTTAAAAAGTAAAAGTAGTTTATCAGTTATCTAACCCCATAACACAAGCTTTGCTTACTTTGGGATAGATATTATTTAGCTAGCGTATTTATTATTTAGCTATACGGAGATATAAGACAAAAATCGATTCAAAGTAAAAGTATATAAGTAGGCATGTACATAGCAATAAAGTAAAACACTTCTAAGCACGGCACTCCCTATCCACAACAAAATAAACACAATATCGTCGGCAAAAAATCGTACGGTGAACGTTTGCGGGTGACAGTAGCGACAGCAATTTGTCTCCCGTATCCATCAAACGACCCAACCGTTTGACGCAACGGTATGTGGAAACAAGACTTGCTTTTCCCACCATGTATTTGGAACTAGGGTTGTAGATCGATAGTCTACTATCGATAGTTATAACATGGGCACATCGATAGGCATTCGATAGTTTCGACATTTTTGGTACACAACATTATAGTATTCATAAAAAAAGCCTCACACAGCGCCATCTAACCCCAAAGAAAGCAAAGTTTGTGTTATGGGTGTTAGATAACTGATAAACTATTTTAATACTTTATTTTCAAATTGAATGATTTTTAAATTGATATTGATAGTTTGTACAATAGTCTTCATTGTTGGCTAACCATCGCATTATCTTTATTTTAGGTAATGACAAGTGAATTATGAATAATTATATTAATTTAATTCGTATCAATAAAGGGCATACCGGGGTTTCCTGTTTGAATTGGAGCTGCCGGACTGGGGTAGTATAGTATCTCCATCTTACAGAATACCACAGCTAACAAGGGAACCAAACCAGATTTGATCACACATTAAGTCGCCCGAATGTACAGGTTTCCAAACGATGTTCTCTCTCACCGTAAGAATGTTTGTGTTAAACTAATGCACCTACAATATAAACATGATATATGTACCGTGAAATCTTCCAGTGCAATTCTTACAAAAAGCTCCTATGTCAATGGAATTAAAGTGTTCAATAATTTACCAGAACATTTAAAAATGTTAAGTAGAAATAAATTTAAAACTAAATTAAAAGAATGGCTACTGGATAGGGCTTTTTATAATCTGGGGGAATTTTGGACGAAATAAGAGTTTGATATTGTAAATTATAAACTGACATTCATATTATAATTTAATTGACAAATTAATTTGAATTTGACATTTTTGATTTATTACGTATTTTGACATTGCATATTTTGATTTAGTTCCAAGTTTTATTTGGTATTGTTTTAAATGGATGTGAATTTTACTTTTTCATTATTGCTTATTTAAATATTGTATGTCCGAAATGGGCAAACTGTTGAGACTCACAAATATAATTTGTAATACCTAAATGTACCTACACAGTTCAACAATAAAGTTATTCTATTCTACATAACTCTGAAAAGGTCATTAGTACATGGAGGCACTGGGGATACCGACCTCGGTACCTGCCGCTTACGAGTCGGATCTTCTATCAGTAATAATATTATTCCAAGTATAATTAACAATTTCAGGCAACGTGGTATGGTTCCCACAATATCACAACAGTAATTACTTTTAGTACAGATTTGGTGCGCAGTCATGAAGCAGCCCGTACTCGGACAGGATATTTTATCCCATTCTTCAGTCACTGTACACTTTCACAGATATTTTTTACGCATTCATCGTCACAGCCCGTAACAGGTCCACTGCAGGAATTAAGGCCTCTTCCAAGATCGGGGAGGTTATTTGTTATAAAGGGTTGCCAACGCCAAGATGGTTATTTTATTTAGTCATCATCATCATTATTACAGCCCATAATAGTCCACTGCAGGACTTAGAGCCTCTCCGACAGGTTCAGGAGGTTCTTGCCACAAAGTCTACACTTGGCAGGATCAAGCTGTTCAAGATCGCAGTGTTATAAATACAAAAATGGAAAAAGCTGCTACTCATTTTCTAATGTACGTCGACTCTAGATCTTTTGTCTAGAAAACATTAGTCGTCTTGTACGACACCCACAGGCGTAAGGGGTTGGTGCTATTCTACTCTGCCGGACATCATACGGCGACGTATTATAATAAAATTATTGTTAATCAAAATATGAGAATAATTCAACAATAATAACGTCCGCACTTATTATCCTACCCACATGAATTCCCTATCTATACAACAAATAATACTATAGTCACGGCCCATGCTACCGATACAATATCGATAGTATTGAGTTACATCAATTATCGCTTAGAATTTGTGCTGTCGGTGATCGGCGATACGACCCTATCGATATTACAGATTATTTTCAAGGCCAACAATCGACAGTCAAAATATCGATAGTTCGGAAACACTATTTAGAACGTTACTCACTATCCAGTTTACGGGCACGAAGTATTTGATAATGAAAAACGTCCCCAGTAATATAATGAGAAACGAGTATTCCGTTTGACTGCCCGTTACCTTTCTCCGTTAGAGTTATTTCTATGAAAGCTGATGGTGCAATCTGACTAAGTCTGTCAAAATTTAGCGTAAAAATGAAGGTAGTTTTTAATTTTCGAATCAGCCTGATATTTGACCTTCATTTTACCTGGTGGTAAAAGATGATGGGGCCGTCAATGGAGCATGCTCGTCTGGAAATAGACTATTTACGCTAGTCTTGAAGATCTCCAGATTACTCGTTTTAAAATACTGACCGAGATAGGCACAGTACAATTTCTATGATGCCCGATTTACATTAGTCAAGGACAGTGGCGAGTGGCGAGTACAGGTACAGAAGCGAGTCGCGAGTGTCTGTTTACACTGTAGCGAGTCCAGTGCCATTTCGCAATTCCAAATCGCATGCAAGACGTGCAATTTTTCCCAAAATTCTCCTAATATTATCGGCCATACGGCCCGCCACAATACATTGTACTGAAGACTGTTTATAGTGGCAGCTAAGTGCTTGGCGGAGATTGAGCGGGCGCACAACAGTGGCAGGGTGCACTTGCAAGCCAAGCCGACTTGCTACTGTCCGATCGATGTAAACCACTGTACTTACCAACTTCGCTTAACACTTGGTCGGGTGAATCGAGCAAAAGAGCTTATTACACGCAACAGACGTTCAAGTTCGGCCCAAATTCCGACCGAGATTTCTTAATTCCGTCATATTAAGTTATTGCGTGGCTATAAAAAGGACTAATTTTGATTAAAGTTGATGTATTTCGTATTCAGACGAACTATTTAGATAGAACCGCCATTGGTATGCCACCGTGACGAACTTAAACGTTGTCCTGGGATATACTCTACGATTAATAAAATTTTATCAAATTACGTTCAGTAGTTTTTATGCGATGTGAGGTCAACAAAGCCTGGTGGACAGACAGACATAATTTTCAAAAGTGGTATTTTTGGTTCTAAATAATATCTACAGATGAAATTTTCCTGTTTATTTTCAACTTTCACAGACAGCTCTTCAACAGTTTTATTATGATGTATAGATGAAACTATTCAATAAATTCCCTTATCATCCACTACTATATCAACAATATAACAAATTTGTGAGCTCGGCGTTACCAACATATAATTAAACAATCAGCCAACTAATTACCTTCAAAGGGTGAAATTCCTCCATCCGTGCGTTTTGCACCAGAATTTTGTGCTGTCGTAATTTAATTATAAGCGTTCTGCACATTTTGCGTGGTGCAGAGTTGCCGTTGAATAATTTGGAAGGTAAACCGACGAAATTCGGGAGCTTTGGACGTTACTTTGGTACTTGTAGTTGGACACCTGTTTCGGATTTTTCACGTGTTAATTGCGACGTATTTCACTGATTCGGGTGTTACTGTAATGAAAAGCGAGATTGAAAAATAATTACTAGAATAACGTAGCGCACTTTAAATTTTTTTTATCTATAAATGAAAATATGAGTGTATGTACGTTCCCTATGGACTTCGAAATGGTTGGAGCGACTGATGAAGCAATCTTCAGATTAATTCAGTTGATGATTTAATGCAGTCTGATATGAACCGAAGCCGAGGCAGTTCGCTACTACTAATACATAAATAATGCGTATATAAGCTTATAATGTTTGGATGTTTGTTATATATATCTTTACGCAAAAATCAGTGAGCAGAATCCCAGATTAACACATAGGCTTAGGTGCAAAATTCTTCCCGAAATTAAATCTGGTTCCATGTGTAAGCATTAGATCATTTTACGCGGACTAAGTTGCCGACGAAAATTGTCGATCAAGTGTCGATCAAATTTGGCGATCAAGTAATTACAGTGGAGAGAAAAGTGAATTCTTTTAGATGTGTATTTGGCGAAATAAAGTTTTGTTTGTCGATATCTAATTTCTGAAACCATCTACTATATATACCGCAAGTATTCTCGGAACATATCCAATTGTATTCATTTTCTTACTGGGGAATCCCGAAACCCAATCTGTGAGCGTTTTGCAACAGTTTCCTTAGATTACTTGGAATCAAAGCAATTTTCGTTCGTCACCGGGCGCGGATGCCACTGACAGCTCCATTTGTCTCAAGTACGTCCGTAGCTACATAAGTTCGTCTTCAGCATTGGAGCGAAAATGATTACAAGTTGCTAAAATACCTTGGGAAGGGCGACGGATTCGAAGGGAAAATCAGTTTTTCGATGATATATAAACATTAAAGTGTTTGCAGGATATCAGTTATTTAAATTCATGTAATTATTGAAGTGCCTTGAATTTTTTTTTTGTTATTAGGTTAAAGCTGTTACTACTTATTTTGTTACCTATTATCGGCTTGACATTGATGTTTGTGACGTCCTTAAACAAAGAAGCTGTGACTGACGGATGTATCAAAGCGCAGCTAAATTGACTCGATCAACGGATCGAGATGATATTTAGCATGCAGATGTCTATTATAAGATAGGCATCCAGATGAAATTTAACTGTTACTGTATGAGAAACACAAAACCGGATCGAAGCAGAAACTATTTGTAAACTAATACATGCTAATACGCATTGGCGATACTCTTGGTGTTGCTAATGGCTATAGGCAGTGGTGACCACTTTCCATCAGGTGGCCCCGCTTGCCTGTTTGCCTACCGTATGACATAAAAAAACAATACGAGCGTCAACTTGAGATGGGATAGTCAGTAGATCGTAAGAGATTTCTCCGTTTATAGGTCAATATATTATGTTGTATACCTACATTATTTGAATGAGGAAGTATTAACGTCCCAAATGGTTCATAAGAACATTGCCTCGCCGGACTACAATACAAAGCACTTCGGCTTTTAGCCCCGGGTACGGCAGAAGGCGGAATGAAAAATTTATATTTTCCCACCGAACCGGGTATTTGTATTATCGTGGTTGCTTTTAGTATTCGTGGCCTTCGATTTTCAGTATATACATAAGTTTTTAAAGAACTGCATCTCCATGCTGAGCTGGATTTTACTTTAAAATGTTGGTTACATTTTCTTCCTCATATTTGCCTTTAAACAGCCATTTTACATCGATTCCTGGCTCACAATGTAAAATAAACATCCATTAAAGCACGAGTTCCCGACCATAGACTACCAGCCCCCAATGTACCCAACAACTGTGGTGCAACTGCTTGCAAACAGTTTAAATGTGAAAGTTCGACAAAGACTTTTGGAGATATTACAGACCTATCTATATTAAACACGAACTCGTAGTTTCATAATAATATTATTTAATATTAGGCTGTTTGGCGGTTTTATCAATGCTTTTAATAGCCCACCAGAAGTAGGTATGAGAAAATATTGTGTTTTATGATTATATTTAATTTGTCTCTCATCCGTGTATTGAAACACTGAACCTTGTAAGCATTCGTAAAAATACTTGAATCATGACAACACACCATATAAAGTTCGTTTCAATAGTTATCTTCGAAAGTTTAATATGCCTACGTTATATTAAACCACATTATTAAATTATTCAACCTCTAAATTGTGTTCAGTTGACTCTTTAACCTTTAAATCTGACATTCTGACACATTTCATGCTTAAAATGATAAAATGACAATGCTTGAAATGATTAAATTCGTAGAACTGAAGGTGAGTGGACTTTCAAAGGACAACTTTTGACCTACCTCCAAATGTCATTGCCGTGATTTAAACGATTTGGGAATCATTAACTTATTATAATCGCTAGTGTATTGAAGTATTTGATTAAAATAGTTTAAATCGTTGTCCGTGGCAGCCTTGACGTGAGAGACATAAATAAATTAAGTTTATTACACATAAACTGATGACACGATAAGTACATTCAAATTGCATAATGTGTCGCTACCCGTGCCATGGTAAAACGTGCAAAGGGATCACTCAGCGTATGCCATGGCTGGTGCTATGGCGCTGGTTTTCAGTGCGCCCTACGACATCGCGGATAAGATTGAAGAGGCTTGCCTACGCTGGCTTGATCATGTGCTGCGTAAACCCTGGGGATACGTGAGAAATAAATAAATAAATAAAAAATAAAATATTCGTGGACAAATTCACACAGCGCCATCTAGCCCCAAACTAAGCAAAGCTTGTGCTATGGGTGCTAGATAACTGATAAACTACTTAAATACTTTTAAATACTTACTTACTGCGCTGGCGCAGCGATCCAAAGTGGATCTTGGCCTCCGACACCAGAGATGGCCACCTCTCCCTATCCTGCGCCATCTCCTGTCAATCGAGGATTCCTAGTGCAGTGGGACTTTTAAATACATACTTATTATACATAGAACACCCAGACCCGTAATAGAAATTAAAATTCATCATTTCAATTTCTGCTCGGCCGGAAATCGAACCCGGGACTTCTTGCGTGGCAGACCGTGGCATGTTGACCACTGAACCACTCAGGTCGTCAATAGGTCGCAGGTTAGAGAGAAGTAACAGGGAAAGAGACGGATACGACAGTCAACGGTTTAGGTTGTGAGTAGCTCAGTATACCAACGACTGAGTAAAGTGTAAGAGAGCAGGAGCAGGAAAGCAAACTCTGGCAAAAGCCAGAATGAAACCACTCGGATGATGATTTGAAATGACCGTTTGAATTGTTGTCTACGGATTTTTTAAATATTTTGTTGTACCTTCTGTTATTTTGTGTTATTTTAATAGCAGCTACCTATATGGGCCGTGTGGTTTCCGGCAGAATAGAATAGTATCAAATCAAACCGTTACACTATAGGATGTCGTACATGGTGTCGTACGAGGCAAAAAATCTAGTTTTCGTCAGCTTGTAAATGGGCAGCAGCGTTTTCCATTGTTATATTTATATAACTGCGATCTCCAACCAAGCTCCAACCATCTCCTGCCAAGCGTGGAGATTATAGCAATAACTTTCCGTGCATGGATGAGTCTCTTAGTCCTGCAGTAGACTGTTATGGGCTGTGATGATGACGATATTTACAAAGCATGTTTGGGCTTCAATGCTTTAAGAGTTACGTTGGTACACGGTAGCGATAAAATGAACTGCATTTTTCTAGGTATAAATGACAAAATGGCAGCAAAAATGCGTCAGCGCTGCCTCCATAGATAACTTACTTAACGAACTTTACGAAAACTCCAACATTTTCTAGCGCCGTTGATAGATTTTGAATAAAAATCATATAAGACTAACATAATTATATTCAGAAACATTACTAGGAGGTCTCATAGAACTCACGAACGTACAGAATAACACTACTTAACTAGACTAAAAATACTTGAGTGGCGATGCGTCCGTCAAAATAAACGAAGTATTATATGTTCTCAAAATATTGAACTGTAGTATTAACTACGTACCTACGTAGTATTAATTGTAGGTACGAAGACTAAGGTAAATAATAATAAATAATAAATAAATATTCGTGGACAAATTCACACAGCGCCATCTAGCCCCAAACTAAGCAAAGCTTGTACTATGGGTGCTAGATAACTGATATACTACTTATATAGTTTTTAAATACATACTTATTATACACAGAACACCCAGACCCGTAACAGAAATTAAAATTCATCATTTCAATTTCTGCCCGGCCGGGAATCGAACCCGGGACCTCTTGCGTGGCAGACCGGCATGTTGACCATTGAACCACTCAGGTCGGTTAGCTAGCCATATAAGTAGCCTGGCAACATTAGTTTCTTCACTAGAAACCACGACCCCTTTTCACGGTAAACCGACTCACATTTCATGAAAATCTGGTAGATCTTGATATGACGGTTACTCTAGACAAATTGGTGTCACGGACAGCCGAGGTTTTTGCTACAAGACTAATGTATCTCTGCCAAAATTAGCAATGTTTATCGAAGGATGTTATTGTCAAGGATGTCATCTCATCAAAGAAGCGATATTATGTCAATAAGTGCACAACATATGCTTTATTGTTTATACAAGAATTTACTAAGATGAACCTTAAGAGGTGCAGGGAGCGCACTCGGGAAACACTCCTTTTAAGATAGTTTATAGAGGCAGGAGGTGATTGATTTCCCGGGCCAATAAAAATTTAAATAAATTAGATATTTTGTCATTTATTCATTGGAAGTGAAATGGAAATGGGATGGGCTTACTTGTAGAATTAGAAAATCACTATTTTTGTAGGGGTATTATACTTAGACTCCATAGAATCTTTAGAATTACCCCTTAGAGTGAATCGGTTCACAAAAATTACGATAATACCTACTAAAATGCTAGAATGTTACAAATCTTACCGAAACAGAATCGGCACTTTCCGTCACAGACATACAAGCTGTTTTTGTTCAATCTTACTAATTGTTTTCTCCTGTATTAGTCGACAGTTTGGTTAGAATGCCAGCATCGCCTGTTCCTTTATTTATACTATGTGATTGCCTGTTAAAAAAAATTCTCTCTTGCCTTAAAATATCTAGGTCATACTGATTGGGTAACAGATTTCCAGAGACGTTGAGATGATTCCAAATGTTGAGATGTTATACAGAAGGTTTTGATAAAACGATTCGGTTCAACAGAAGCAAGCAAAATAATATGTGAAAATATACGTGCAGAGTTTCGGATGAACCGTACTGAAGTGCCTTTAAAGGCAGTGCAATTGACATTTTTAAAGGTGAACGTGGACCGGAAAATCAGGTCGACAAAATCAATTCACTCTGTAACTTTTGCTCTGTATTGCTCATTGTTGCATACTCCCACTAAGATATCTGACTTATTCTAAGCGAGTTTCTATAAGCACGTCTCTAGCTACGTACAAATCATTATCAAGGGGAGATACCTACGGTAAACTTTGTGTAGTTATATTTCCATTGATTGTTTAGCTAGACGTTCGTCGCCTTGTGCACCCGTGAAAGTAGTATTGGTGCCGTTCAATACTAATATGAACCATAACTCCGAGGAGTAGGTACCTACTTCTAATCCTCTTGAATTGTCAACGATCGCAAGTTAGAACTTCGGACTATGCAAAGCGACTTTGACCAACAGTGTGAGATCGACTGACTGCACAATTTTCTTGTGAACCGATAAAATTATTATTATTGACAGGATAAAGAGATTTATTTCAATTCGAAATTGATATACTCCTTCGTTTAATTTTACTACGTCGGCGTAAAATTCGGTTATAACATTTCAGACCCGTTCCCGCGGATACCACATTGGATTTTGGTATAAATTATAGCCTATCTACTGTTCTGGGCTAAAAGCTATAAATAATCATCTTGGCGTTAATGTCCCGGTTGTGCTCTCGCGCACGAGGGCCCGGGATCCGCTTTGACCATGATCCAGGATTTGGCTCGTCAGGTAATTACAGTGGAGCGAATGCCATCCATGACCCTGCTACCAGGGGAACCTGACCAGATTGGATCATGGTCACACATCCAGACGCCTGAATGTGCAGGTTTCATCACGATGTATTCCCTTACCGTAAGAGCATCAGCACCGAACATAACTCAGAAAATAGTCATCGGTACATGTCCGGAGCGGGATTCGAACCCGGTACCTCTCGCTTACGAGTCGGAAACCCTAACCGCTCGGCCACCGACTTAAAGCTTTATTTCTAATTAATTTTATATAAATCCGTTGAATCTTTTTATGTGAACGAGTAACAAACATCCAAACATACATCTATGCTTAGAAATATTAATAATAGATTTGCAATAATATAAACTGAGACGCAAACTAATAACATTCTCAGCAAAAACTGTAGCACAACAAAATCCAATATAATAACACAATTATGTAACAAAATTATCTCGTCGAGGTAAGGGTAGTTCCAAGGGTATTCCGAAGTTCGGGTGAAATCTTATAACTTTTACACGGGTCGGGTACTGGGATGCAATAACGCGCGGTACGAAACTACAAAGTAATTTACACCAGCTTATTAAAGAGTAAACCGTGCTAACCCGACCGTTTCAGAGAAACGTGGTTAATATTCGGGGAATTTGTAAGCCTTATAGTAATACGTGGGTAACGTGTTTTGGATTGGAACGGGACGCGAGCGTCGGAGGCGTAGTGGCAAGCGAGAGGTACCCAGTTTGATCCCCAGTGCCAACATGTACCAATGACTTTTCTAAGTTATGTGCATAAGTAGCACTAACCGATGCTCTTACGGCGAGGGAAAACATGAAGAAACCTGCACATTTAGGCGACTGAATGTGTAACCGTGATCCAATCTCGTCAGGTTCCCATGTTATCAATATCACGGAGGTCAGGTGGTAGTCCCGCTAACTAACTGGCAGTTACGTGCGGAAAATCTGAATTTTGTGGTCATTTTTCCTATGTGTTAATCGGGGAATTAGTTAAGCTACGGCACTGCAAAATTTCATCAATATTCGTTGAGCAGTTTTAAGCGAAAGAGTAGCAAACGTCAATGCATAATTATCTACAAATTAAAAAACTTACACGTAGTTAGACAAATAACACCAAGAAATCTTGTGTGTGTGTAATAGTTAAATAAATAATACAAGTTTGCAGTCCTAAGTACGACAATCTCTCGCCATTGACTTTCAATGGTGTGGTGCTTCCTTATACCGAAGTTGCGAAGAACCTAGGTATGTTTTTCGATTCGACACTATCATGGTCCTATCATGTCGCCCAGTAGAGCCGGAAAGTTTTCGCTGCGACGTCATCTCTCAAAAGATGGAAAATCCTGCTTCCCATCAAGATGAAGGTCAAGCTTGCGCGATCACACCTTCTTCCTATCCTAGATTATGCCGATGTTTGCTTTCTCGATATCAACGAGGATCTCCTCAATAAACTCGAGCGCCTGCAAAACATCTGCATCCGGTTTGTGTATGGGTTGCGCAAGTTCGATCACGTCTCTGAATTTCGCGCTAAACTGAAGTGGCTTCCTGCGTCGAACCGAACATTTAATGTTGCTGCTTTACAAGGTTTTGTACGACCCCCGCTCCCCAAACTACCTCAGGGACAGTTTCAAATTTCAGAGGGTGGACCAGGTCCGGGACTTGCGCTCTATTTTTGACAATACGTTAAGGTCACCTTTTATAAGCTCTAAGTACTTTGGGGACTCGTTTACAGTGAGGGCTGCTCATTTGTGGAACGAGTTGCCAAAGGATATTCGCCACGCAAAGTCACTTGCAACTTTTAAAACCAAGTTGCATGCCCATCTTCTCTCCGTTTGCAATTAGTTGACATTGTCCTCTGCCGACGATTTTATCATATTAATATGTACGTATATTATCTATGTATATTGTAGCCTATAGTGTGTATATTAGTATGTAAGTGTAAATTTTTAGCTTATAATATAGTAGTTTACCTAGATGATTAATGCTGTTTTTGTTGCTTGTCTGACTGATTTGTATCTTTTTCTCTTTCTAGACAAGGGTTGCCTGGAAGAGATCGCTTGAGATAAGGCCGCCTTTGCCCACAATCTTTAATAGACCTGTTAAATATTCTTTCCTGTAATTTTGTGTGCAATAAAGAGTACATCTATCTATCTATCTATAAATTAATAAAAAACACAAAAAATTTTAACCACGCACTGCATCATTTTTAACCCCCATCGAAAAAAGAGGGGTGTAATAAGTTTAACGTGTGTGTTTGAGTATCTGTAACTCTATGTATTTGTGTACCTGTCTGTAGCTCCCGAAAGGATGAACGTAGGCTCTGTGGGTTTCTTGCCGTTTCTTTCCCCCACGGAGAACCACCTTGGAAGCGGCGTTAATTTTCCTTCCTCTCCCACACATGGTGTCTCCTGTCTGCGCTAGGGTAGGGGTAGGGTAGTAGTTAGAGTAGGGGAAGGGTAGGGTAGGAGTAGGATAGCGGTAAGGTAGTACAGGGTGGTGTAGGGGTAAGATAGTGGTAGGGTCGGGGTAAGATAGTGGTAGGGTAGGGGTAAGGTAGTGGTAGGGTAGGGGTAAGGTAGTGGTAGGGTAGGGGTAAGGTAGTGGTAGGGTAGGGTTAAGGCAATGGTAGGATAGGGTAGGGGTAAGGTAGCGATAGGGTTGGGATAGGATAGAGTAGGGTGGGAGCGACTACCTATCACATGCAGCATGTGTGATGCACGCTCACCTAAAAGTCTGTCTGGCGGTGGCGTGGGGGCCGGGTCGTTCTTTTCCCTCAAATATGGTTGAATTGGACGATGGCTGGGCCCTGCGTTATACTCGTTAACGGGTGCTACCTTGGTGAACTGGCTTACTCTTGCTGTAGTTTTAGGTGGTTTTTCTTAATTATACTAGACATACCTATATAATAGTATATAGCGTTCCGGCTCTGCCTGGCATTGTCGAGCACGGTTCGGTCGTGGTTGGCGAGGGATACGTTTATCTACGGCCATAGGGCAGTCAGCGTGTCACTGTGTGTTTCCATCCTACTTTCCTACCCCCTCCTTTTTGACGATTGAAAGAGATATTTAATGTCTTAATCAATAAAGAAATTTTGAATTTTGAATTTTGATGGACCGAGGTGGATGCGGTTTCTATTTGAAAGCCAGTTTAATCGAAGTGACTTTTAGTTGTGTCATTAAATCAGTTCAGTAGTTTAGATTTTTTTTTTTATAATATTTTATAATAATTGTGTATAATCAGTCTAAACTGACTTATCTTATTTAGTTATGGAAATTATATATTTAAATGGACAATGTGCAGCAGTATTCGTTGAAATTCACATTCTATGTGTTTCTTATATAATTCTCGACATCTCTACACAATATACGTAGCGTGATCGATACGGCAAGTCGTGATTTTGAGCATTGTTTGTTAACCAAATAAGACAAGTCTGTTTAAACAAATCATACGTAAACTCGGTCGGCGTTATCCGACATTTCTATCGCGTAGGTTATTAAAGCATGTCACAGGGTCAAACTGGAAAACGTTCAATATTCGGAGGTTTATTTGCTTTCTACTGCCTAATATGTGTAGTGTGTCGCGAATTGGTTATTTATCGGCTGCGATTTAATCGTGTCGCTCGACAAGTTGTTGAGTTATGCGAGTGCAGTGTCGAGTTCAAATTTGTATACACAGTGTTTGTACAAAGTGCCTACTGCGAGTAATATGCGCGCATATATATGGTCAGTAGTTCAATTTGAGTATTTCAACCGTAAATATATGTATTAAACTGCTGTTAAACTTTGAAATGAACTCATAAATACAAAAATAGATAAATTGATTGTATTTTTGCTACTTTAGAGTATCATCAGTTTAAACAAATTCTGTATTTGAATCACAAAATGCAGCAAGTTAAAACTAGTCGCTATGGTAAACCTTAGCGACTAAATTGTAACAGTATGGAGCGGCTTGGTCGCTTTAATGCTCAAGCTCTTTTAATAAAGATCAAAAAATTATTGCTTTACTGTAGGGCGAATTGAGCACACACGGACGGTAAGCCGCTTGCATAACGGCAATCAATGAAACACTTTTTTCGTTTTACATTTTTATTTCATTTTAACGAACTTTAATCCACCATTTCCACCACTGTCCAGCCAGAATCCACAGCGGCGAACACATACAGAACCTGAGTTTAGACACTCAGGCACGCCTGAGAACAAGTTATTACTTGTCTTGGAACCCACAACAAATTGAATTAAGAAGTCATCATCATCATCATATCAGCCAGAAGACGGCCCACTGCTGGGCAAGGCAAAATGGCCGGTCCTGTGCTTTCCGCATCCAGCTGGTACCTGCGATCTTTACCAGGTCGTCAGTCCACCTATTAAGAAGTAACAGGAATAGGAAAGATAACATTTTTTTATACCACTAATGTGCCGAACAAGCTTGCCTGATGGTAAGCAGTCACCGCAGCCTATGGACGTATGCAATGCCAGGGGCATCACCCACGCGTTGCCGACCCTGTAAAAACCTTTTAACCCCTTTCTTGAAGAACTCCATGCTGTACTCTGCAGATAGTTGTTCCGTTTTCACCCCTCAAAAAGCGACGACAGTTTAAAACAAAATAGGTATAGGTCAATATTATTAGATGCAGCTAGCGTGATGGGCACCTTTGCGCTGGGAGCGGTCAGGGGTGGTTTTTTGGCTGACAAAGTCATTTGTTAAATTATCATTAAGTTTTTAGAGCATATTTGTTAAAGTTGTAATAGTTTTGACATGTAATTTTGACATCGTATTATTTTATTTTTATGACTTCAATAAAAAATCTAATAAATTTGAATATATATTAACAAAAAAAAAACTCCATTTATGGTCCTACGCGCCGAACTTTGTACAGTGCAGTAGAGAGTTTTATCCATTTCATCCATCACCATTATCATTAACAGTCTTTACAGTCCACTGCTGGATTTTAGCCTTCCATACATCAATGGAGGGTTTAGCCACCATCACCTGACTTGCAAACATCCGTCCTTACATATTTTCGCATTTATAATATTAAAACCTCCTGGTTTAAGAGTGTGAAGTGGTATGTTAAATGTTTTCATTGAATGAAATAAAGTACAGGATTATTTTAACGCCACCATAAACAGGCGTGATAAGATTCGACGTTTTAATCGATTATTTCGGTGAAATCAGAGCACGCGATCAGCTTCTACTTTTTATTGGATTTATTGTTAGGTAAATCTGATATCACGCCCAGAGTGTCCAGTTTTGATATATTAACGTATTAGTCTGCTCGTTTGTCACTCCGTAGTATAAAAACATCGGACCTTGGCAGCTTTGAGACGCTCTAGAAATCGCCTCGTTCGCTCAGCGTCGGGCATCGGGGTACTCATACGTGGCCCAAAGCCCCCTCTTTCCGACGATAGCCGTGATTTGTATTCTTGCTGGCTCTTGCACGGGCTGAGGCTGACATATTTGAGCTTTAGTATATTTTTAAAGTTGTTGCTTATTTTTACTATAAATATTATTCTTTATAATATTGCTATATGGATCGATTTTTGTAGACTTACTATATAATATCTACACACAAGAAATAAATACACACAATAATCACCGCCCAATCACGCGTGAATCGTGAGTTATACTGAAAAGAAATCAGCGGGAGCGCGGGTTTCGTTCATTCAATGCAGTGAAACTAAAAACTCTGCAGCCTATACATTTGCTGGTCTACGGAAGTCCTTTAAAGATAGCCTCTAACACCCGTATTTAGAAATGTTACACTGAGCTCTCACAGAGCGCTGGAGACTGGAATGGCGATCGACACTAGGCTTTTTTTATACCACAAAAGCGGCAAACACGCTTAGGGCCTGCCTGATGGTAAGCAATCACCGCAGCCTATGGACGTTTGCAATACCACGGGCATCACCCACGCGTTGCCGACCCCGTAAAAACCTTTGCAATCCTTTCTTAAAGAAGTCCATGTTGTACTCTCCAGGGAAAATCTCTCCGTGTAGTTCATTCCACAACCGTGGGAGAAACTTCCTTTGGAACCGCACAGTTAGCGACCAATTTGGCTTCAACGTGTGATGATGAACGTCGGTGGTCGGTGGTGAGCGGTGCAATGACAGAATGTAGCTGTAGGCATCATGTTCTCCAGAACAAATACAGTTGTACAAGCGGCAGAACACACAAAGGTGTAGGTGTCAGTCATAATGAGTTTTGACACATGAATTGTAAATTTGGCAAAATTTATTGTCAGTTCCTAAAATCCGTCAAAAATCGCATGCTAAAATAAAATTGAACAATGAGGAGTTTTCCAGTAGGTATTGTCAGTTGGTTTCAAAATGCATCAATAGATGGCGCTCCTACAATTCTGGTAATTATTTTATGTGTATGATTTTGGCAGTGATATCATGCAGCCATCTAATACTAAACCTAAAAATAAAATGTTTATTAATATAAACATTTCTTTTAAAGGTTGAACGAAATGTACAAAGACATATTTTTATAAATAGGCTCTATGTTCCATTTGATTACAACCTCTAAAATGGTTGAAAACTATTGATAAATACAATATTATCCAATACAACGTACCCAGTGTTTATATCCCCTGTGCTAAGAACCTTTTTCAAGCGATTATCAATTATCAAAATTGTCGGGCCGCCATCTAGTGAGTGGTTAAGAATGCTTTAGATACCTATTGGAAAACTCCTCATTGAAGCGAAATTTATTTATTTATTTATTTATTTATTTAATACTTTATGCACAAAATAGTACAAAGGTGGACTTAAAGCTTTGTAGCTTTATCTACCAGTCTACCCCGAAAACTGGTAATAAAATTGCAGGCGGTGCATAAAAATTTACAACAATATTACACTTACATACTTAACTACAAATACAATTTTACCCACTAGTATTCACATACCGAAAATCAACTCAAAATATTTATAAAATACTAAAAACCAACAACAACAATAAAGCAGAATGCACTGGAATATAAACTTCAATCAAGTACCTACCTACTAAGAACATTCGCAAAAGTAACAGGTGAAGAAATAAATAGGTTAAAGTCGGGTATTACAGAGAATTTAGGAAATGCTCTCGAACAGCTTTTTTGAAGGAAAGTTTGTTGGAACTTCGTCTGATATCGACCGGAAGATCATTCCACAGTCTTGCTGCCGTTAAAGAAAAAGAGTTGGCGAGAAAACCAGTGCGGTGAAGTGGAAGATTTAGACAGAGAGTATCAGAAGAGCGAAGATTGCGCTTATGAGTATCGCAGAGGAATTGAAATTTACATTTCAAGTACTCCGGTACAACTGGATCCTTAAGTATGGAAAAAAGAAGTGAAAGAACGCGCAAGTTACGGCGGTGCCGTATAGGAAGCCATTTCAGCTTCTCACGAAATGATGAAATATGGTCGTATTTGCGTAAACCATAAATAAAACGGATACAGTTGTTGAGTAGGCGTTCCAATTTATTTAGTTGATCCTGATTGACGTCAGAGCAACACACATCAGCGTAGTCAACAATTGGTAAAATAATCGATTGTACGAGCAAAAGTTTGGTGGAAGAGGGAAGAAAAAATTTAAGTCGATAAAGGCACCGCAATGTCCCCGTTACCTTTCTGCTCACCTCCGTCAGCTGATCCGACCAGCTCAAAGTACTGTCGATAACAAGACCAAGATCTTTTACAGAAGAGGTAAACGGAATAGCCACATGATTAAAATAGACTGGTGGAACACTTTTCAAATCAAGGCGACTAACCAGTCGAGAGCTGCCCACGACCATGGCTTGGCATTTCGACGGATTTACAGAAATGCCAAACTTACGAGACCAGTCACAGATATGGTTCAAGTCGCGGTTCAGAGCATCGACAGCCTCGGCAATGTTCGCAGCATCAGCACTGGCATACAGCTGCAAGTCATCCGCATAAAGATGGTGAGAGCACTTAAGGTTGTGTGTAACATAATTAATAAAAAGAGAAAATAGCAGAGGGGATAAAATGCCGCCTTGCGGAACACCAGCGACAAGATCACACCAATTGGACACTTCTCCATCAGCGCGAACTGCCTGCTGCCGACCGCGAAGATATGACGAGAACCAGCCAGTCACCGAGGATGAAAACCCAAGCTGCGACAAGATAGCCAGTAAGATGTCATGATCTACATTGTTGAAAGCGTTGGAGAAATCTATTAGGATCATAATAGTTAGTTTAGTATTTTCCATGGCTTCCCTGACATCCTCTGTGATCTTAAGCAGAGCTGTGGTAGTGCTATGCCCCGGCCGAAAACCCGATTGAAAGGGACTTAAAAGTGAGTTATTATTAACAAAGGCAGATGTTTGCTTATGTACAACAGCTTCAAGTATTTTTGACAAAAATGGCAGTATTGAAATTGGTCTCAAATGATTTAAAGAGCTAGGCGCAGATACTTTGGGGAGCGGGACAACGAATGCTTTACCCCACTCACAAGGGAATGAATGTGACGAAAGAGAGTGATTGATGATATGTGTGAGAATGGGTAATATAAAATCTAAGATATGAATTATCATATTTCTGCTCACATCATCACATCCCGTCGCCTTGGACTTTATGGAGAAAAATATTTTCCTAACTTCATCCTCAGTGACAGAGCTGAAATTAAAGACTGTCTGAGACACAGGCAAGGACCCAATTAACTCGATGGTATCAGATTTAGTAGCATCATCTAGTTGTGATACAGTAGAAAAATGCTGGTTTAGAACCTCTGGACAAAAAGATGATTTGACATGAGAAGTTTGGGACTTGCCGACTCCGACTGATCTTAGGAACTTCCAGGTATTAGTCTGGGAGGAATTAACTAGATTGTCGTGGAAATAACGGCGTTTAGAATCTCTCACCATCTTATTGCAAAGATTGCGCGCCGATTTGTAGACAGACCAGTTATCGTCATTGCGATTGCGTTTATATTTCCTAAACGTTCGATCACGTTTGGCCATGGCTTTTCGAATGCCCTCAGATATCCAAGGGCTCGGGGGTCGTTTTACCTTAACCAGACATCGAGGTGCATGCTTGTCGTATAGTTTAATAATATTTGCGCTAAAGATAGCAATCTTCTCATCAATACCAGTCGCCTCAAAACATTCAGTCCAGTCAAGCCTTTTCACATCGCTCCTAAGACTATCCTCATTCATTTTCCCAAACCCACGTAACGACAGATACGTAGGCTTGACCTTCGGGGGCTTAACTTTATATGACATGTAAATTAAATCGTGCCTGGAAAATCCAGGCGCAGCCAGCTGCCCATGAATGAAAACCGGAGAAAGAGAGGAAGTTATAATAAGGTCAAGCCACGTATCCGCAGTGTCCAGGTCAGTATGAGTAGGCCTAAGGGGTAGTATATGGAGGTCAGCAGAATCGACTAAAGAATGAAGCTTGCGACTGTTAAAAGAACTTTTAACTAAATCGGTATTAAAATCACCCATTAAGATTATATGCGTGTACTCTGACGCAACGGAGACCAACACAGAATCAAGTTCCGCAAAATAATCTATGCCAGGCGGGCAGTAAATGACACCTAGAGCAAGCTTGACACCCTTGATGTCCACTTCCAGCAAGATGTACTCGGGAGAAGCCCTATAAGGGGGAGTGGATGTAACTATTACTCTGTGAGCGAAATCAGCGCGCAGATAAATCGCGACGCCACCCCCGCGCTTTCCAATGCGGTCATTACGAATGATCACGTAACCAGGAAGAGAGTAAGAGGTAGAAGCCAACGTAGGATTCAACCATGTCTCGGAGACGAGGATAGCATGAATAGGGGTAGCTGAGAAAGCTTCCAGCAGTTCGCCATGGTGCTGAGGTATACTCTGCGCGTTTATATGGCATACATTAAAACTATCATTGGAAAGCAATGAATTTAAAGAAAAGGAAAGACTGTCGTCTATGGACTCGTAAGAAGATAACGAAGAACAAGCTGAATAAAACGAAGAGTCACTATCAGTCATTAAGGAATCACGGTCTATGAATAACTAGGTAGGTATACCAAATAAAATATGGTGGGTTAGTATCCGACAAGGTCCAACCCGCCGGACAACACATACTTAATATAAAACACAAAAGAAAACTACAACTAAAGTTGTTAGATTACACGAGAATATAAGAAATAAAATTTCAAAATTACATAAGCAGAGGCACTTATTAAGCAATATATACAACAGAAATATAAAGCTGGCTACAGATAAGCTAAAAAGAAAAGCAACCTACAAGCAAATATCATGGAAGCACTAACAAGCACGAAATCCTTTGTGCAACCAAAAGTTGAATTTATTTTTCATACAATCGCTCTCGAATCCGTTAATTAGAATAGAACATAACATGGTACTAAATACATCACATGTACCAGTTACAACAAACCGTACGCTAAAACTGCATTGGCTGCTAAATAATGGTACAAAATGATACAAAAAGAACTTTTATTCAATTCAATATAACCGATAGACGCGTTGCAGGATGTCGCCGGTAAATCACCCGCCCCGTGCTGCAGGGACCGTAATGTTGTGGGGTAAACAAGGATGCGGATGAGGAACAATAAGGAAAAGAATAATTATAATATATGGATTCTGTTTACTTTTCTGTTTCTAAGCAAGGCAAAGACTGGAGCAAAAAAACTTGGTGTTCTCTCGAAGGTTAGGCGGTACTTCACTTTAAAGCAGTTGCTTTAGTTATATCAAGCACAAGGCCGATCCTGCATGGAGTACTGCTGCCACCTCCTGGGATGGATCAGCCAAATATCAACTGACGGCTTTGGATTCGGTGGAAAAACGTGCAAATATAATTTGTGACCCGCAGTTGATTGAAGCTAGGCTGCAAAGCCTCGAGCATCGGCGTAGGGTTGCGCATCTATCGGTCTTCTACAGGTTACATTTCTGAGAGTGTGCGAAGCAGCTGTACGACCTCATTCCACCGACCCCTTTCCACCATCGAGAGGCGCGATTCGGGCGAGCGCTTCATCCTTATGTCGTGGATCTTCCAGCTATCCGCACGAGCCGCTTTGGCTCGACTTTTATAATGCGAACGGCTAAGGAGTGGAAAGCGTTGCCTGCGAGAGGGTTCCCTGATCAATATAATCTGGATGCCTTCAATGCTAGAGTGAATAGGCTGTTCCAAGACAGGCATGCCCCATCTTCGGCCGCATCGTCACTAACCAACAGGTGAGTTGGCGGTCAATAATATTATACAAGAAAGGAATAAGACCGAAAAAAAAATTTTTGTTAATCATGTAATTAGGTTTCTTTTTTAATAATGTAGTTTAAGTTAAAGTATATATTAGGTATGTCATACTGAATATATTGTTACTGAAATAGGAATACATAACAAAATAGAAATAAGTCTAAGATTTATATACCGGAGTAAGTTAGAAAAGCAAAGAGCGATTATCAAATTATCACCACACAAAAATTTTCTGCAAAAGCCAAATCTTAAGCCATCGTATACGGATGAGGATATATCGTAATCCGGCTCAGTGTTTCCCACCCCTATTGGGTATACCGCGAAAATCCGTGCAAAACGAAAAACCAGATGAATTATGAGAAATAACTTCCATTCGGAAGGCGAAGTTGGTGATTAAACCAGGTTTACAGGTTTCGTATGCTATATTAAATCCAAAGTTAGGGCTGATTTGATTTGGGGGGAGTCGAATACAACACTAAGGGCGGCTTGTTTCAAGTTACGTTGGCGTAGTATGTTAAGGCAAGAGTACACTAAGCGGAAAAAAAACGGAACAGGAGTTACGATGAAAAATGCAACATGTGACTTTTTCTGTTGGCGTGGGCAATTATAACAAAACAGGTGCGTACATTTTCAAATTACATTACAAAGTAAAACATTTCCTCTTTTTTCAAAACATAATTACGAAGTTGTTTATGGAAAATTACTTGCACAGGAGTGACAATGCAAAATGCAATAAGCGACTACATCGGTAGGCGTTAACAATTCTCACGAAAATGGCGTGTAAATTATCTAATTTCTTCTCTATTTCAAATAATAATAACGAAGACGTTTATACCTTTACGGTACCGTACCGCGCGCCTAAAGATCTATCCGCACTCATCCGTGTCAGTGGACGGGCCGTGGCAATACGGGTTCTGTGGCTAAAGACATTTAACTCTTACCTAATTCCGTGATTGTTTTAAGCAAAGGCAATGAAGTTGGACGTGAAGTGTCTGATCTGACGTGACGTAAGTTTGACGTACCTGACACGCCACGGCGACGTTTAAACGATGATATGCAATACCTACATGTTTTAAGACTGTCTAGGTTATTCGCTTCACATAAATACAATGAAGAAAGGGAATGGAACACGTTTTCTGATCATTATAATTTGGACGTCCTCAAGCCTAGAGTGAATAAATAGGCTATGAGATGACAGTCAAATGCCTGGCTACACTAATAAAAAAAAATCGTCACACATGCGGGTAGATCGAGTTTGTCGCCACGGAGTCCATGCGTGATAGAGTATGCATCGATTATTAAAGTAGGGCTAATTCAATATATCACATTTGACACCTGTCATCATTTACTTGTGTACACGACATAAAATGAACTATATGTCGTGGTCTATAAGGAAATGATGACAGACGCCAAAGAAGACCTATTAAATCCTACTTTAATCACCGTACCGTAATTGAAGTAGTCCTAATTCATATAGTCACCGTACAAAACGAACGAGCAGTGTAATTTTGTATCAGGTACGTTTTTTTCTTAATACCCATTCAATTTATTCAGCTATTTACCAAAGAGTCCATTTCGCAATGCAAACGGGTGTTTTACAAACGACGGTCCGCTCATTTGGGGCTTTTCTAATGTAAGTACGTTCGTGTGTCGATTTTAACCGGGTCAGCCCAATCATGCTAATGAAAACAAGCCATGCAATGGGGCTTAGTGTTTTACCCCCTATAGAGGTGCGCTCATACGCTAAGAGGCTGAAACCGTAAAATTGTCTACTTCAAGAAAGAAAGAAAGAAACAAAAGAAAGAATTTATTACAAAGGACGCCGCCACGACATGATAATTTACATTTAAAAAAAAGTACATAAAACACGGAGACAATTATAGGGTTACTTTAGTTTATATTGCTTTTAAGACTTTCGTGGTTATTCACTACACTTTTACCACACATATTATTGGGTTTGGTCATAGTTTGGGTCATAGTCTATACGTGACCATGACGCATGCAACTGCGTCAAAATATCGAGGTAAAAACAATATTAACAGTGGTAAACCCGATAATATGTGAGGTGAAAGTATAATTTATATTGGTAAAATAAATGCTGAACTCAAGAAAAGTCAGTATCAGAAAAAAGTTCCCGTAGGACGCCTAAGAGGCGACGTATTAACTGAGTTTAACTCTGAGTCGAATGCGGGAGTCGATGGGTTACGACGCGAGAATGCTGCAGACTGGTAGAAGCCGGGCATGACCTTTCGAATGACCGGTACTCCAATCACCGGTAGGTACCGTTAAAGTGCCACTACTGATGTCCTAACTAATTACTATTAAATAATTAGTAGTAAAAAGTCCATTGTTCTTTTCTTTGTTTATGACTTTTTATGACAAAATTATAGTGAGATGAAAATACCTAGGCCATAATTAGACACAGCGGCTTTCACATTTTTCGTTTTTGTTTATTTATTTGGCATATTTATGAAGAAAATTCTTGAGGAACACTTATCTTAAACACGTCTACGTCGTTACGTCTTGATTGAAAAATAAATTATTCTCGTTTTGAAACCAATGAATTCCCACCTCTATTCACAGCCTACTGAATATTCACCGGCCATTTTCTTAACAGCACTAGGTTTTAGAGGCCAATCTAAAATGATATCGAGCCTCCGCCACATTCTAATGGGAGGTCGTTTCAGCAACCGCTTGCTCTCAAAATTGACGATTGGCCGGATCGAAAACGCAATCCAATTTTCGAATAGGTTAATTAATATTTCGGACGAATACCTATTTGAATTTTGGTACCGAATATTTTGTTTACTCATTCGCTTCAATCGGCATAGCAGGTGTTGTTATTTGGAATAAGGATTGCAATGATTAATTGGTATCTGTGGATTTTATTCCCAACATCCGATTTGTGACATATGAAGGCATTTTTTTCGGAACCAATGAATATATTATTTGCTTGACGATTTGAAAAATTAAATTGGTTTGAAAATTTTAATTGCTTCAAGTTTTTCTCTATATTTTTTTCAAATCTCTCAATTCCTGTTCCTTACATCTTTTTTTACTCCAGCACGTTCCCTTCTACTGCATTTATATTACGTTTGTGCTGCTGCCATACACAACCTTCGCTTCCATAACATTTTTATTTTATTTTTTATATTAGGCTAGACAAAAAGAGTTATTTGACCGCCATCTCACAAGTAGGTAAGTGACATTGCGGCCCAAGATGGAGCATGCCCGTCTAGAAATAGCCTGCTCGAGGCTCTGTAGCTTAGCTTCAATCAATTGCAGGTCACAAATTATCTTCTTTGTGATCAAGCATTCCTCTATGAACATCCAGACAACCTTATGCCTTTAGCATCTGACAGTTTGTAATATCTATTCACCAGCCAATAATCACACAAGCAATTTAGTAATTCCGACATAAACATTTCCAATATCCTTCCTCCTCACACTGAACATCAAAAAGACGATATCAATAACAGATATTATACGCGCGTGTGAAAGAAATACGCCTCTCTATAATATATTAAACATCGCATCCATATATCTTAGTCGGAAAAAACTTGGAATGTTAGAAACAAAGGGAGCGAAATTTGTGTGTCGTCGAGGGAAAGTCCCGCAATAAATCAAGTGAAGCGAAATCTGGTGAGACGTTTACTAGTTGCGTTCCCGATATGTCAGTGTGACGCCTCTGAGTCCCACTAGTTGAATTTTGCGTTATGTTCTCGGATGGGTTTTGCAGAACGCCTGTTTCTAAGGCTCAATGGGTTTACGTTTGACAGTAAAATATGTACTTATTGCTGTCTTGTTTGATGGAGTCTTAATATTGTATCTTATAGGGACTAAGATATATTAAGCGTTGACTAACAGCGCGTTGTACTATCAATAAAATATGTCACTTCAGAATTGTGGGAATTTATGAATTTCTAATGCGCAAGCCGACGTCGTTGAGAAATTCATACTATTTTGAAGGTACATTTGTAAATTTGACCTTCAAAATTGTCTGCATATAAGCAGATAACGCACATCATCTGAATAGCGAACGTACACTGCAGTATGTCATAATTAGACCCAAGACATAGGTATCAAGCGTCAGCGACGCGCGTTGATGACCCGCGAGTTGTACTGTCAACAAAATATGACACTTCAGAATTCTGTGAATTCATGAATTTATGAAGCGCGCACCGACGTCGTCGAGAAATTCGCACAATTTTGAAGGCACTTTGTTGACAGCACAACGTGCGTCGAAAACGCTTGATATAACTTGGCCTTAATTATTATTATGACATACTGCAGTCTTCTTCTTCTTATCGAGTCGATGGACTAAACTCTGACTTATACTTTATTTATTTATTTTATTTATTTAACATTTATTGTGCACAATAAATAGTATACAAAATAGACATACAGAAAAAATCACAACAGGTACAGCTTATTTCTAAAGAAATTATTATTACTTTATTCGCATCTGACGCATACAGCGTTTGAACTGGCCTCGAACAAGTCCTTCTAGTACAAGTTTTAGGGCACGCCGAGCATGAAACGAGGTGGTCCATAGTTTGCGGAGAAATGCCACAGTCGCACTGAGAACTGTCATTTGTATATCCCCACCTAAAGAGATTCTCTTTGCATCGGCCCACCTGGGTTCGCAGCCTATTTAACGCCTTCCAGGTTGGCCACGGAAGCTTGTTTCCGGGTGGGAGCTTTTCAGTAGGAGGGATAAAAGCGGGATTGGAAATACTGCAGTGTGAGCTCGCTATTCAGACGATGTGCTTTCTCTGCTCTCTCGCTACATGTTCTCCGTTCTATCAAAAGTAGGCTACGGGTTTATGTCGTACAGTAGCCAAACAGGCAAGGGGGCCCCCTGATGGAAAATGGCTGCTACATGTAGACATTACCACCAGGGGTATCGCCAATGTATTGCCGACTTCTGCTCTGGTAGCAAAAACGCAAATGACCCTCCACTGCCAAAGCCGCGGTTCCCCAAATCCTCATCCCGTGGAGCACTGAAAACTTAATTCACCGTCAGATTTTCAATACAATATCTGAAGTACCATCAGACAGGCCGTAAGCTTGTTTGTCGCCTATGTAGTATTATTTGGCAGTCAGGTGGCTCCAATCCGAACTGGATATTCCGCTATACCCTAGCTTTCTTGCAAGGCATGCCTGGTCGTATCTGGTGTGCCTTACATTCGTATGACACGCAAGTATGCAAGCGGTTGGTTCTATGTATAATCTATTTTTCGGACACTACACCTGTCCGACTTCGCTGTCTTTATATATTAAACACTTCATAGAAGCCCGATATAATGAAATACTAATGAGGTACCTACTGCACAACATAGTTAATTTACTACTGATAGAGTATAAACATACGTTTTATGTTTTTTTACATTCGCCTTCAGAAACTCCACAAAAGTTACAGATTTGCATCAATAAAAACAAAATAACAAGCAACCAGCACTCGACCTACTAACTCTTTGCTCCCAAAAGAGTCCAAGCTACCGGAGTGCAATATAATTTCATCAAATTCGTATTTCGCAAATGAAATATCAAGGGGGAGGTAACTCGGAGCCCGACCGGTGACGTAAACTTTTATTAATAAAAGAATAAGTAACTGTAGGCGCAGAAATGGCTTCAAACATCCGGCTGGCGACGTGGGAATAATAAAATGGAGTAAGCGAAATTGATGGGCCTGCAGTCTTAAGGTTCTGCGTGGGTAGCGACTTTTACCGAGTTTTCACCTGAGCTTTAATCGCGTAATGGCGTTATTGCATTATCTGTGCTAGAACCATTATCTACACTAATATTTTAAAGAGAATATATTTGAATACTTATTATAAAAATATGTTTTTTTTTTTTTTTTTTATTAATAATAGCCTTGCATTTGACCTCAACTCACCTGATGGAAAGCGACGATGAGGTCGAAGATGTAGCATGCGTGCCTAGAAGATACCTATTCACTCTTGATTTGAAGACCCCAAGGTTATTATACGTATCGGGGAACAATGACTCAGGTAGAGAGTTCCAGTCCTTTGCAGTGCGCAAAGTTGATGCAAAACGCTTAGTACGAGATGGTGGGACATCTACCATAAATGCATGACGATTTCTTGTCCCCCTCGTTGTTCGATGATAAAAAGGGCATGATGGAACAAGGTTGTGGAACTCCTGGGAGCACTCACCGAGGTGAATTCGATAAAAGACCGACAAGCCGGCTACTCTACGACGGTGTCCCCAGACCCAGAAGGCGAAACTCGACAAGCGAATCATCACCAATCACTCTTTTGGCACGTCTGTCGATAGAGTCAAGAGCTTCTAGCTGATACTTGGCGGACCCATCCCAAAGGTGACCACAGTACTCCATACATGACCGGACTTGTGCTTGGTATACATTTAAAAGCTGTCCAGGTGTGAAGTACTTCCTCACCCTGGCGAGGACTCCAAGCTTTTTCGAAGCCAATTGGGCTCTTGACTCAACATGTGGTCCAAAGTTTAGGTCTGGTTATAGGGTAACACCAAGCAGCTCCAGCTTGTCGGCCAAAGGCAACGACTCACCTCGGAAAGACGGTGTTAGGTGGAAAGGGCTACGTTTTGATGAGAAGAGACATGCCTGGGTCTTAAAAGAATTAAACCTGACCAGGTTGGCTTCACCCCAGTCTGCCACAGCCTTCAGGGTCTCATTGATGCGCTTTAGTAGTGCCTCTCTACTGGCCCGGACCTGAGCCCCACTAGCTCACGCGCTCGATAGGTACCTCTCTACAACAGTGCTATCATCTGCGTACCCAAGAATGCCGGGCTTTAGCAAATCGTTAATGTGGAGCAAGAAAAGTGTTGCAGAGAGGACGGATCCCTGAGGTACACCGGCATCAATTGGCATTGTGTCGGATGCTTGACCCTCGACTACCACACGAAGCGATCGATCTTTCAGGAAATCAGCTATCCAGGTACAATAGCTGGGAGATAGTCCGTATGCAGGAAGCTTGCTTATCAGGCTGTCATGCCATACCCGGTCGAAAGCTTTGGAAATATCCAAGGACACAGCTAATGCTTCACCGTGGTTCTCCACGGCTTCACTCCATATGTTCCGGGTTTCCTACCGCGTGCCATTGTACCTACATATTTTAAAAACCATGTGATAATGGCCCTGATCGATTAAAACACTATGTTAAAGATTTGATTGTTTGTTAATAATGGATAAACTGTAAAATTATTTAACCGATTAAAACAATAGTTTCACTCATAGAAAGTTAGATAGAAATCTGTACTAGAAAAATTATCTACACTAACATTTTACAGAGAAAACATTACACGTTTTAAAAGTTTCATAAAAACTACAGTTAACACAAATTAATTTAAAAAAAAGCTTCGTCCAAACTGAGGGTAGATATTCCAACTTACGACAAAGAAGAGGAACAAAAACCCAGCAACGTGATTGCGCATAAGGCACTGTCAAATCATTAAATAATTATTGAAACACCTCTCCCCAATTAGCAACGCGTTCAAACGTACCCATTATTGATCTACATTGCCACGTTATATCGCCAGCTATATGTTCCGGGTTTCCTACTACGTACCTTTACATATTTTAAAATATGTTACGGCTTTAATACCGCGCACCCTTGTACAATTTTAAATATGTAATAATCACCGCGATAGTTTAAAAGACTATGTAGTTTATGTATAAAGATTTTATTGTTTGTTAGTAATGAAGAAACCGAAAAAGGACTCAACCGATTTTCATAAAAGTTTCATTAGTAGAGCTACATTATCCAGAACTAACATAGACTACTTTATATCGATAGCTATGAAAACAATTTTTCTACCTATTCTGCGGCCTTAGCCAAGAGGTTGCGTTAATCTACAATCATTAATCTACAATCGTTTGTGGTAGAAAAAATGTATGGGATTTGACATAAGCTAACGTTATCTGACATAAGCTGTTTGTGGTAGAAATTCTTGGTCCATAGACAATTCACGTACTTTCGGTGTACAAAGGAGGCGGATTGGCGGATGATCCTACACAATCAGAGTCAATGTAGATGTTGGTAGAAATAGTCGAACTTCGAGCTGTCAATTTTCTACCATACGCATCACGCAAGCGGAGCTGTCAAAGATGGCTAGACCAGCTGGCCCCGCAAGAGTGCGGATGACCACATGACCACAGATTGATTGCTCGTCATTTCTTTTTCATAAATATTTATTTTTTACGGTTCTGGACTCAAGTTCTTTTGAGCCGTGAATGATCATGTCACGTACATGAATAGAACGAACCGTTGCTGGCTCGATGATGCCGAGGCGCATAGGTATTCATTATTAATTAATATTGTTAAAGTTTGAAAATGATATATTATGTTTATGACGTTTGAAAGATGATGCTATCCTATTCAAGCTGCAAATTATAGTGGGTTCATTCTCATACGTCAAAAAATTAGTAAACATCTTAAATACATTACATTAAAACTTTGTCTTGCTTTAATTAGCTGAAACTTAAATCTAATTTATATAAAAATGTACAAAAGCGCTGACTCAAATAAGCTTTTGTGGTTACCGCAGCTCTGTGAAATATTGTTGAATAAAGCTCAGGGAAACTAAAATTCTAAAGTTTTTATGTACCACGTGGAGAGTGCGGTATGTGGGATTTTACTATGTATGTTTATTTAACCGTGAAGGGAAAGAAATGGGTATTTCTATACCCATAGGTAGGTAGGATAGGTAGGGGTGGGTAGTTCTATGTATAATAAGTATGTATTTAAAAGTATATAAGTAGTCACATTTTAAGGGTATGTTCCGGGTTTCCTACCGCGTACCTTTGTTGACGAGAAGCCCGATATTTCGACACAGTTGCATGCATCATGGTCAAGGGACGACTACCCGAAGTCGATCTACCCGCTTTCGCACAGGTTTTTTGCTACTACTGGAACTCGAACTCACTTTTAAGACACGGCACACTACACTGACCGTATCACTAACTAAACGTGGAGTGTAGTGTGGTTCAGTAGATAACACCCGTGGGTTATGAAACTCCATCTAGCCATCCAGCATAATAACCGCGATAATTTAAAACATTATGTTATATAAGTAGTTTATCAGTTATCTAGCACCCATAACACAAGCTGTGCTTACTTTGGGGCTAGATGGCGATGTGTGAATTTATCCACGATTATTTATTTTATTTATTTTTATTTGCCGGGTGTTACACAAATTATATTATTTGATACAATTTACCGGGGGTAGGACACTATCAAGCCTTAGATGTACACGATTTCTGCACGATTTTTCCAAAATGTTTATGCAATTTTGGTTTCACGCGATACCTACATAGTCACCGCTCAATTATTCTTGGATTCAGATCGGATATAGTATGGTAGCACCGTTCTTTAATCGCATAGATTTCAATAAAATAACTAAATAAAATGCTAGTACAATTCACACAGCGCTATATAGTCCCAAAGTAAGTAAAGCTTGTATTATGGGTGCCAGAAAACTGATAAACTAATTATGTATTTTTAAATACATACTTATTACCTATACATGTAACACTCAGACCCGTTACAGAAATTGAAATTCATCTTTTAAATTTGTGCCCAGCCGGAAATCGAACCCAAGGCCTCTGCGTAGCAGACAATGTTTACCAACGGAAACACTCAGGTCGTCCATGAAGGCACAAAGAGAAAATCCTAAACAACTGTTTAAACAAAGTCTGTATAACGGGTTTTTAAATTAAATTATCTATAAAAAGGCCAGACATAAAAAACACGCTACACAAAGTTTCCAACTATTCCGTTGTCCGCACACGGACTTCAACTTTTGAGCGAACTCGCTAACACATCGCTTAAAATTCTGTATACCGTTAAAACTTTATTAGGTATGGAAGTAGGTATAATGGCTGAAACGGCCCACTGTGCGGGCCTAGGCGTGTTATTAAAATTCTCGCACCGAACGTTCAAACCATAACAATATTTCCGAGCCAGTAGCCCGGAAGGAAAAACTGCGCCTAAATGGATGGATTTGGCATATTTTATGATAATATTAAGACGTACAAACGGGCCGAGGAATTTCCGGGGCTCTTATAATCACCAAGTTGAACATGACACGGCTTGGGAAGTGAAAAATTGTCGCTTCGCGCTTGGCATCTTTTCGGAGGTTTTCGCAGTATTCTCGACGTAGATTAGCTTTTTCCAGAATAATGATGTCTGATCTGCCGTAACTGACATAAGCAGAGGTGTCGTGGGTTAATATACACCGAATATTCCTTTTTTATTTTCTTGTATCAAGGCACATAGAAACGTATGTGGAGGTTCATTACCAACTGTTATTGTGTGAAGACTATGCCAATGAATACTGGACTATGAATTAATCTTCTATTAATATTCATAGACGACCTGAGTGGTTCAGTTGGTCAGTCTGCCCTGCCACGCAGAGGTCCCGGCGGGTTCGATTTCCGGCCGGCAAAATTGAAATGATGAATTTTAATTTCTGCTACGGGTCTGGATGTTGTATGTTTAATAAGTACGTATTTAAAAATGTATAAGAAGTTTATTAGTTTTCTGGCAACCATAACACAAGCTTTGCTCGCTTTGTACCTAGGTGGCGCTGTGTGAATTGTCCAAGCATGTTTATTTATTTATATTTATATTATGTCGAGGCGCAGCATGACAGGACGGGCCAAATAGAAGGCACCAAAATCTGCCGCAAAAAAATTTCCGACATGCTGTGCTCCAGCACAGTGTACGATAGTGCATATAAAATACATACAAGCAATTTGAGAGGATTTTTAAGCTGCGCTCCGACCCGCTGCGGCCCGACATAGTATGCTCATACCTTATACAAAAATTACGACATCATATTGAGATGATACTTTTCATTTCCTGCTGTTTTACTAACTCGTCGTCGATCCATGCTTCAAATTAAATTGATATTCCTTACTATCATTTTCTTTTTGTTAAAAATTAACAACATTATATTGAAACTGTGTGAAGAGTCTGTATATGAACGTCCATTACTCTGACAGCGTATCGAAAGCCGCCGAAACCAATATGGGACCCTCAGCCCACATTTTCCCATCATATCGATCCTTCCACCTCACACCTACAGAACATGTATAGCCACCATTCTCACCCCAGCCTAAAACCACGCGTTATGTCCAAATATCACGTACAAAAAACCGACCATATCCGATTGCTTCCTGCCCCTTGTCCCTTCTCAGATTAAATTTCTTCGGGAAACGATGAGTGTCGGGACCGCTAGGGTTAGAAGACATCTTTGGTTCGAAACTCTGGGTTTATAAAAGCTGAAATGAGCTGTTTGACTTGGGAGGTTTCTTTGTTTATGGATATCGTCCAAGAATACAGTATATTTGATCTTTCGGGAGAGATTTGTCAGGACCGACATGAAATGCGGTACGATACCCTACGGGAAAAAGTAATGTTAATATCTTTATTAGTTTTGTTTCTTAAATTAAGATTTTTCACAATATAGGTAGGTAGATATAAAATATACATATCATAAATCTATAAAAATTATAAGTATTTTATAAAACATATATAAAAAGAAACAAAGTATTATTATTAATATACAGGATTTTGCGCGGGAATTCGACTGCGTCGCCTAATTTCTGTATTCTGTCGTTCGTTTTGCATGCCTTATTTAAAAGAAATATATTTTAGGCAGAGTTTTATAAATGTTTCTAAGCCGACGCGTACCTACATCATAACGTTAGAGTTGTGCATTATTTTATAATTTTAGTCGGATGAATACCAAGAAATTTTAAACAATATAAAAGTTATTATTAATTGTGTTTCCTAGCGGCGCACCTGGCGTTCAACGTGCTAAATAAATAAATAACATTAAAATAAGCTTGGACAATTTACACAGCGCCATCTAGCTCCAAAATAAGCAAAGCTTGATTCGTTCAACGTCACTACATATTACAAAACAAAGTCTTTGAGCGGATTTTCGTGCGGTTTTCACCAATAGACCCGCGCAAAGCCGCGGTGTCGCTGGTGTTAAATAACTTTAATTCATACTGCGCCATCTAGCTCCAAAATAAGCAAAGCTTGGGTTATGACCAATATTTGCCTTGTACAGTGGTGCGCGTTTACAATCACAACGCTTTCGCCCTTCGAAGTCTGCGCGTATTCCGTTTGTATAAACATGCTCTTAAACGGTAGGAGAACAATAACTGTGGTAAAACTGATAGCCAATCCTCTCCTCTAAAGTTATCACGGGAAACCTTCAAATCAAATTACATAATATTCATAAGACATCCACCGAACTGCCACCAATATTCGCGACCGTAATCAAACCCGGCCGCAACCCTACCGGATCGTCCGATGTAGTCAAAACGACGTGTAAAGTCAAGAGATCCGAGTGGCTCTCAGCTTGGGCGCAGTGAGCGCGAGATGTCATTACTATATGTCACTCGCACCGATTTCGAACGCCCCGAACGGCGTTAAGTCTCAAGGAGGGCAGGAGGCGGCTTCGAGACGATGGAGCACTGATTTTCTTTAATATTTTACTAGATGTTTTACTAGTCTCTGTTTACCACTACGGAAAAGCGGTATGAGGATATTGGTATATGTTAGACTTGCCAGGCATTTGACAGCTATCTCACCTGGTGGCAAGTGACGATGCGGCCGAAGATGGAGCATGCCTGTCTAGGAACAGCCTATACACTTTAAGTATGTAGTTGCCATTTTTTTTTCACCCATATAGTTGCTCACATTTTTTTTATTTTACATAACATGCAAAACCAGTCATTGATTTGGAAAATAGAGTATATCCATATACTACTAAAATTACAGTTTCGATTTCGACCGATTCGGTCAAAACAGCAATTTCATATTGTATAATAAATTTAAATAATAATAAAATTAAATACTTCATTCATTTCATATTTGAAACCCTAGTAGAATATGTTTGGTATTTGCCTGTTCGCTTCAGTTGCCATTTATTATTTTAAAGGTACAGAAGAGGTATATGAAGCGCTATAACTAACAAAGTGTATTCTGAATTGAATATTTCAGTTATCAAATATCAGAACCGTGTTTACTCGATTACGGTGGAGCCAGAAAGTCTCATTAAGTTAATAGTCTACGTATGGATGTCACTGATCAAGCAATGATGTCAGCAATCGTACGCAAATTTAGGGAAGGAGACGTAGCGGAAGTCCTAGAAGTAATTACGTCTAACAAGTCAAGGAAAATAGGGATGAACGGAGAAAGAAAACAAACTGTGCCGACCCCAAATGAATGGCAAAACGGCAGGCAAATGAGGAAGTGAAGGAGAAAAGGAGCCGTGTAAATGAAGAAAAAAAAACAATAGCAGACGATACAGTAAAATTTTAAGTCCGAAAGAACCGCATAGAAAAGTTTGTTTCCTCTTATTACGAGTATATTTAGAATTCCGAGAACTAATCTGGTGCTAGGGCAGTTCGGATACCTTCGATTCCAGCGAGAAATGTTTGACGTCCACCTTTTACAAATCGCCAATAGCAGTACATATTTAAATTAAGAGAAAAAAGCAGCGGATACTTACTCGAATCTCTTAATTGTATTGACAGAGGGCTCTCCAATTTTACCAACGATTTTCTCGTCCCCAATTCAAATAATGTTAATGGATACTTAGGATGGGATCAAAGCTCTTTACATTCTATATATTTTATTGGATAATAGGCTCTAGTGTATGCGGCTTATTCGATTTAATGACATGCTAAGTAATCAAGTTTAAGTAATATTACTTATTAATTTATACAAAAAAATTAATACAACACCTGCAAGCGGTTACAACAGAACAGCTGTATTCGGCAACACTAAAGCTAACCCAACTTCATCAAGTAATATCGCAAGTAATATTTTCAAGAAGCTGTTTCCAAATCTACTGAACACCAGCTTTTGACAGCTGCATTAGTACGATCCTATAACAATGCGTATACTAAATATCTCACAGCATTCTAAGCTTCCGGAATTCGGTAAGGCACGCGAGTCCCACGACCGTCTTGAAATTGTTATTACACTCAATGTCGGCAGCATAGGTTCACCCTAGCGAGTTGTCATGTCAACCCGTAGAGGGTAGTTGAGTGGGACGCTTATTTGATTTAGTCGAACCTATACTGGTGAGGGTATTTCGCCGCAGATATAGGGCGGAGAAGCGTGTATGCTAAAACTGCTGACATGTATTTCTTGTGTGTGTTGGATTTGTATGTTATGGTTTGGGAGATTTTCAATATCCAAAATATTGGGCTTGCTTCGTTAGGTTGAATGTTATGTACTTCTATCTATTGCTAGAAAAGTATTGGTTTCCTCGTAAATGCAGAATTTCTATATGTTATTGAAATGTAGTTTAAAGAAAATCTGAATTTGCCGGTTATGACTCTTTAAATTCTTTTAAAAACCTGTATATGTCACCAATTGAAATATCATTTATAATAATTGACTGTGTAACTAAACAGGCTTTAAACGCTTGTTAATCAGCACTTTTTATTAGAAAGACGGACTATTTTGTTTCATTTTTCATTTTGGCTCGCTGCATCATCATGTAAGTAAATTAATTACTTTTCATTTACTTGATCAATTTTTTAATAGCTAAAGAAACTACGAGGTGGAAATATGAGAGTCAACCTCTCCTCTAGCCCACATATAGTTCGTATAAGTCACCATCGACCGCAAAACTAATCTACGACGCAACTTGCGCCAGGGTACTCCAGCTATTTTACTTCACGTGGGTCTCCTTACATAAACTCTGGGAAGCTTAAGGGGCAACACTTGAAACTGCCTATAAATCACTACAAGTATTAGATATCACTTAGCGAGGCCAACATTCGTGAGGGGAATTAGAAGGTAGTTTGTCATAAAGGTGAGTCTACACGTGGCTCTTGCCAAGTTTAGCCTAATAGCTCAATTACACGGCCTCTACTCGAGTTTAGTTATTAACTTTCTTACATTCCGCGCCATTGAGAACCTTCTCTAGTACCTACTTTTAGTGGTATTAACTTTCTTATTGTTTTCAAATTTCAGGTTTTCTAAGGTATGTAGAAAATGATAATTGAGGTACTCTTGATATAATATTTCAAAAGGGGATTCCGAATACAATTTTGTTTTATTATATCATATTGCTTACTAGTAATCTTGGTAAAATAGAGATCTCAGCTAGTCTGCTTTTTAGACCGATATCTAGACCTTTAGATGCTTTATGCGATGCCGGAAAGTCCGAAAGGTTACGTCAGTGAAAATGATTCAAGCTTAACTATTAAAAGGGTATAATTATCTACGTAATCATGTATGTATCTAGTGTGCAAATAAAGAGTTTCTGTATTGTATTGTATTGTAGTCGTTTTTTTTTGTGTTTTACCGCAGACAAACAGGAAAACGGGCCACGTGATGGAAAGTGGTCACCGCCACCTATGGACATCAGCAACACCAGTAGTTTTCCTACTTAGTACAAATTACAAAGTTAGAGTCAGACCTCAAACTCAATAAGTGAATATGTTGCAAGCTGAACTATTACAATAGAATATGATTACGTACCTAGTAGTTGTCCTCTCTAAGTACCCGACAAAGGTCCAGTTTGTAATTCCATAAGAGGATACCGGAAAACCCCAACCTGTTGTGCTAGGTCCAATTTACCTATACTACTTTAAGCTCTGTTGGGTTCTGAAGTAGCTTATTGCATGTATTTGTTAACTTGTATCATGCAGTGGCATTGTCTTGGGAGGAAGCTCCTTAACTAAAAAAATATAAAGTCAATTTCTATATAGGTCAGATTCTAAGCAGAGGGATGATGTTTGTCACTGAATTGCATAAAAAATATTATTGCTGTCTTTTTTTTAGTGCCTAGGGAGGTACACAGGCGGACAGTCCACCTAATGGAAAGCGGCCACCGTCGTCCATTAGGCTTATAACGAAACGCTGCTGTCAACAATTCAATTCAATTTCTGTTACGGGTCTGGGTGTTCTATGTATAATAAGTATGTATTTTAAAAGTATTTAAGTAGTATATCAGTTATCTAGCACCCATAGTACAAGCTTTGCTTAGTTTGGGGCTAGATGGCGTTGTGGGAATTTGTCCACGAATATTTATTTATTTATTTAATAATCGAAATTGTGGCTTCATACGTAATCGCAAAAGTAACAATTTCAATCATTGAAATTAGAGAATTGTTGGCAACAGATTTAAGTAACTAGCCTACTGGACATCTGCAACCTAAGAGGAGCGGATGCGGTGTCGGCCTATGAGGTACCTGTAGACATGCCTTGTAAAGAACTCCATGTTACAGTGCAAGGGAAAGACTTCGGGACTCATTCCACAACTTTCACGTGCTTATTACTTCATAGCTAAATTCATAATCGCCCTCTCATTATTGTCTCTTCGGAGGCGGGCAACGCATTGGTGACACATCTGGTGTTGCTGATGTCCATAGGCGGCGGTGACCACTTTCCATCAGGTGGCCCGCATGCCTGTTTGTCTGCCAGATAACATAAAAAAAAACACCAATTGTGATTGTTCTTAAAGGCATCTCGTGTAGTGCTCCACGTTACTCCGTATTCCGCTCGATTTATTACAATGGCATGTGTTACAAAACGCGTTATTGCTACTCGAACGTTTAGTATAGCTGTGTAGAGGCAATAAACTCGTGACATAAGACTTTTTAAGGCAACAACGACTTTTTTGAGCAACCAAATATAGCGACACTACAGAAATACAACAGAGTATTTTGCAGTGAACGAATTTAAACTGTAACTAACCGTAATTTCTGTAAATATTTAACGTTCCTGTGGAACCCATTTTTTTTCCATGGATAAAATGTGGCCTGTGTCACTCGGGAATAACGTAGCTTCCTATATTTTTTTATACCACTTAGGTGGCAAACAAGCTTGCGGCCTGCCTGTGTAAGCAGTTACCGCAGCCTATGGACGTTTGCAATATCAGGGGCATCATCCTATTAGTGAATATCTTCAATCGGTCCAGTAGTTTTTAAGTTTATTGATTACAAACAATAATACAAAAATTCAAATCATTACTCTTTACAATATTAGCATAGATTATAAATTTTGTATTTGAGTGTTAGTACGCGTAAATGAGGTCATTAATTGGAAAATTACTCAATGAAATTTTGGTCAATATTAATTGTTATAGATTGTTATAGGGTCGCCGGAAAATTGCGAAATTAATTTTAGTTCGTCGACTTCTAATGAGAACCTATTGTAAACACTGACACTTCTCTAGCGTCTTTTCCACGTCATCTGAATTGATTAAATCTATGCACATAGGACTTTTGACGACCATTCCACTTATGAAAGACACGTTAATTTTTTTTAGAGCGTCTGTAGCCGGGCGGTTGAGTATCCAACTCGTGAGCGAGAGGCACCCGCTGCGGCCATGTACCAATGACTCTTTTCTGAGTTATATACATGACTTGATTACTAACCGATGCTCTTACGGTGAGGGAAAACAGCGTGATGAAACCTGCCAATACAGTCAACTGAATTTGTAACCATGATCCAATCTGGTCAGGTTCCCCGCACCTGGTAGCAGGGTCGCGGAGGTCAGATGGTAGTCGCTCCATTGTAATTACCTGATCGCCAAATCCTGGGTTCTTGGTCAAGGCGAAACCCGGGCCCTCGTTCTCGAGAGCACAACCGGGACATTAACGCCAAGATGACTTTTTTTTCTTAATAAAACGAGTTTCCAAAACCACTTTGTATTAAAAATTACATACTCTCTTTATTATGATATGGGTAGGCAAAATTATTACTTATTTTAAATTAGCTGGTGCCCGCGACTACGTTCGCGTGTATTTCATGACCTTTGCCTTGAACAAAATCACTATTACTACAAAATATAAATTAAAGTCGCTCTCCGCCTCAGTCATTCCCTGTATTCCACATCAGATATTCCAAAGCTTTGATGATTTTCACGCTGAACAACTGCTGAGGTGCCATTTTCATATAAACTTATTATAGCGTAGCCGGTCTCTTAAGAGTTCCAGTTACCGAAATCAATGATGTCTATGTTGCCCAGACTTAATAACTAAACAACAAAAAAGTTTAATTAAAATCCATCCAGTACGGTTTAATTAAAATCTGGAGATTGGCATGTAGGTACGAACAGACAAACAGACAGACAAACATTAAAAAATTCTTATTCTATTACTTGACGACCTGAGTGGTTCAACGGTCTGCCACGCAATAGGTCCCGGGTTCGATTCCCGGCCGGGCAGAAATTGAAATGATGAATTTTAATTTCTGTTACGGGTCTGGGTGTTTAAAAAGTATTTAAGTAGTATATCAGTTATCTAGCACCCGTAGTACAAGCTTTGCTTAGTTTGGGGCTAGATGGCGCTATGTGAATTTTTCCACGAATATTTATTTATTTACCATTTCTTCATCCCCTAAATTAATTTTATGTAAATTTATTTAATGTACAGACACATTTCTTTTCATGTTTTATTATATGTGATATTTTGATTACATTACTTTAGACCGGTAACAGCTAAACTGAGTTAATATCCCAAGACTTTATGGGTTAGTACTTATTTAAATAATGAAAGCTAATAATAATGTTAAGCGTATTTCGTAAAGATGCGAGTACGCAATTTGAACAACCTAATTATTTCTCAGTATAATCATAGTAACAATCTGATGAAATAGTAGTAATTATTTTAATTCTAACTCAATTTCAATTAGAGCAACAACTGAGAACCTAGAAGAAATTACAGCGGTTAAGAAGGCCACTTACCCTACAAATGGGCGTTATTTCAGTGGAATTAAAACGGAACAAAAGAAAGGCTTTTTCTTAAATTTACTAAAGCGGTCACAGAGCGACCTTGGCGATGTTATCGTGGACATTTTAAATTTAATAATACCACTTTTCCTTTAGCCACCCCCGAAGAACAATTAAAAACAATCTGATAAGAGCCTTATTTATGCGTACGGTTCTGATAAAGTGTGGCATAGAATTTTTTTAACGATATTTTCATTGCATCGCCCGGAAAGGTTACGCAACGATTCGTAGTTCCTGGTTCTGAATTCTGATGTGCCTACGGATATTAGAAACGAATTCTTCGTGTTATTGCTTAGATGTTTTTTTTTTGTGATACACGAGCATACAGCCCACCTGATGATAAGCGGTAACTACTACCCGTATGATCTACGAGTCATGCATTTCACTGTGAGGACAAAAATGAAATGGCTCGTGCCTGTAACTGCACTGGCTATCTTTTCCGCCACACCGGAATAAGCATATTTGCTTGACGGAAGAAATAGATAAGGCGGTGGTAGGTACTCACACAGGCAGAGTCCTACCACCTGATAAAATAGTAGAAAAAGAAATCAAAAGGTGAAACCCACGTTACACACCGAAACGGAAACCACGTTTTAAAATAAGACAGAGGTAGATGTACGTACCTATCTGCATGAAATACGCACGAACTAAAAACCGTAGAGCACTAAGGTCTCGAGTAAGAACGTAAAAAGTTTCCATTAAAAAGGTTCTAACGAACCCTTTATCGAAAACGATAATAATGGAAGTAAAACATATTTTTATTACCGTTCTTTCCGCCACCAAAAAGCCGTGAGAGACATTATTAGCAGGCAAAAAGCTCGGGTGGGTCGGAAAAACAAAGCGATTCAGTAAAACCCTGGTTTTTTTCCCACTGTGTGCTCTCCATCAAAACTTAGCAGGCCTTTACAAGCTCACACGCAAATCCGAAATTACAACCTTTTCTGCTTTCACAAAGCACACCTTCCATACAATGTTCGCAGTTGAAATGACACAGAACGACCAGAAATTAATTATTGCCTTTTGTATTCATATAATGGTCGGGTTACGGTTTGAATTACATGTTGTATATTGATTTTGTTGCATTCGTTTTGATACTGATTACTCTCTATTGTATCTGAGCGTCGGTAGTTGAGTAGTTACGGTATCTGATTCGTAAGAGAGAGGGTTCGAATCCCACTGCAGCCATTTATCAATGACTCTTTTCTGAGTTATATATGTCGCAGCCATCTGGTATAATCAGCCATTTCATGAGAAGGCTAGTCCGTTAATTAAACGCCGGCGTTCAATTGGATGAATGAACTAGCAACACTCAACGTTTAACTACTTGGCTTATCGTGAGCCAGGTCTTTGAAGACGGCTAACGTAAAATCAGGCTGGTGATTTAAATTTGTCAAACCCAAAACAAAAATGGCGTCAGACAACTCACACAGCAAGCAGTGTCTTTGTTTTTTATTCATTATAAACAAAATTCAATGTTAAGTTAAATTAAATTTAACTTTAAGTAAAAATTAAGATAGCTTAATTTGTTCTTCTTATTTTATTAATGAGAAAGAATGTTACCTATAGGTACTCGCAATACAACTAATTGTATACTGATTGAATTTGTTGCCACTAATAATTTCTTTATTAAATAAAAGTGATCTTTATTAATTAGTTCTTTTTTATCTTAAGGTTATCATTTATGTTACGAATTCATAGTCACTCTAACCAAACATATACATGTATATCTCCTTTCACAAAACGGCTAAATAACGTTCAGCCAAGTAGCTGACCGTCACATTTAACAACTTGGCTAATTGTCCTTAAGCCATTCAATTGAAAACCGTCATTTAATTAACGAACTAGCCTTCTAATGAAATGGCTGATATAACCAGATGGCTGCGACATATACATTAGTTAAATGCTCTTACTGTGTGGGAAAATATCATTATGAAACCTGCACATTCGCGAATGTGTAACGATGATCCAATGTGATCAGGTTCCCCTGGTAGCAGGGTCACGGAGGCCAGATGGCAGTCGCTCCACTATAATTACCCGATCTGCCAAATCTTGGATCATGGTCAAGGTGAACCCCGTGCTCTCGTGCGCGAGAGTACAACCGGTACATCAACGCCAAGGAAACACCAACAAGTTTATCAGGGTCAGTTTGCTGAATAGGTATTGGCGTTTAACTTTTAGAAATGTCAAATTCCACGCGTACAACTATTCGCATACACCGCACACAACGCACGCGGCGCGGCACCGTGCACCGTTGATTCGGGCGGTAAGTCAAACTGTCAAGGTGACAGTGACAGACAGTGACAGTCAGTCCAATACTGGGACTAATAATGTCTGGAAGGCACACCGGCTCAATGTTGCCACGGCCCGCAGCCCTATTTTTCTAAATGTTATTTGTAAACATTATTTTGTGTTTTATGACGTTCATAAGAGTTTTGTAAACCTAAATTGAATAAAAATTATTTGACTTTGGCTTTGACTTTGACACCAGAGTCGTGCGAAATAGGTAGCATTGTTTTACTTTTCAAAATGTCATATGCCACGACTAGAACTATTCGCAGAAACCAGTCATGCAAAAAAGGCAGTATTGTTTTACTTCTAGAAATGTCAGATGCCAGAACCATTCGCTGAAACCAGAGTGAACAATGCGAAATATGTAGTTAATATTGGCCTGAAAATTCAATTTTAAAACACTTGATCGAACACCGAATGCCACCTGTACATTGTTCGAAAAGTCATCGTTAGCCAGGCTACGGTTTCAATACCAACGCTGTTCATTTCCGAACGTAACAATGGAATGCCTGAATGGCAGCCCTGGAACAAATGTATCGGTTGCCTACGCCTTTTTCCTATGTAATTATGTAGTAGGTAGAAGAGTCTATTTCCAGTGGACTTTATTGCATATAGCTTTTAGCCCGGTGGGCAGGTTTTTCGACCTAGACACAATTCCGATTTTAGTAATGAAATTTTGGGATATAATTTTTTGGGAATAGTGTATATTATAATTTGTAATTTGAGTTTTCGACCTAGAAGATCCTGTGCTACCTTGGCGGTAGTAGAGCCAAACCACCTCTAAGACTTTGGACTTTTCCTGTTTTTTGCTTAGAACTCAAATTTCTAACGAGCAAAACAGCCTTCTTTGTGAAAATAAAAAAATCTGTGCGAATTTCGAATAATGTATCTTTACAAAGCCCGTATGCCAAGAGTTTTCACGTGAATTATAACATTCCAAATTCAAATAATTTTATAACCCTAGTGAAGTTTCATATAACATTACTTCCCTGTGGGTAACAAGGCCATGCTTTCTGGTGATATTCTAAGATACATAACTCGACATTGTTGAGCATAAGGTTTGAAAACTTCCTTACAGACTTTCTTATTTAGAATATTTTATTGGGATTGAGTACATTGAAACTGCTGAAAAGCAAAATCGAAATAAAGTTGAACCTCTTTAAGAATGCAGTGTAGTGGTCAGTTATCAGTCCTAATGTAGGCTGCAGGGTAAATTAACCCCGAGCGTAAATTATTTCTAACATAACATTGTGTATATATACTATAAATAATATATTATGAAATCCACATAAAACAGTAATATTACGTAAAATGACAAATCGAGAACATGAAAAGAAAGTAAAACATTGGCCCTAACCTATAACTCAGCCTTTCGCCCACGGTTGCCACTCAGTTTTAGATTAACCACCCACTTGTATATGTTAATATTACCTCCCTAGGTCTGCAAAGAACGCAATTTAGTGGGTTAAGCTGTTTTTACTTTGAACTAAGCTGTCGGCAAACGAAATAAATGAGTGGAGAAAAGTACGTGTTTATTAGGTCACTATTTCACGGAAATACCATGGTCTCGCAACATCGCGTTTTTATTTAATTTTATTTCGCAAAATACACAACTGTGGAATATATTTTATAACACCGACCAAGACGTGTTGTGCCACGTGCAGTGTTGGGTTCCGTAGTTGTCATAATATGCGTGCAGAAGATTGCTTTCTGATACTATAAACACATTACAAAGTCACATATGCAGCTAGTTCAAATTTTGTCCTATACAATTTGTATGAAATGATTGCTAATCCAACATTTCCTAAGTTGGTCGACTATGAAGAGTCCAGGCTGTGATAATTTGACTTTATTTGTGCTATTATGTTGAACACTTTTCACGTATCCAAATATTACGGTTCAGCAGTTAGAGGAGGAGGGGAAAACGTGTTTAAAATAAACCACTTTGAAGCTAAGTATATTGAAAACAGAAAACTGTTTTCAAAAACGTTCTTTGGTTATGATTTCAAAAAACCTGTTCAATGAGACCCCACACAACGGACTGTACGCAAAAAATAATTCAACCCTCGCTTTACGTGAAGGGGATTTTATTTTACAACTTTGTCGGCGTAATGAATATATACAACCATGCCAAATTTCACATTACTAATACTAATAGTTTTAGAGATAAGCTGCGGACAGACGGACAGCCGTACATGGAAAAACTAAGGGTTCATTGGTTTACTACGGAACCCTAAAAATGAATACATAATCGATCGTTTCCTCTGGCACCTTCATGGTGTACGAAACAATCGCTATCGAGTCTTAGTGGAATTGTGCCCAGCTCCATCAAAGGGAATAAATACCTCTCATATTTTTGTAGCTGAGTGGCATATTGGCCTCATAAGTATTAGGGCTAAGTTCAATATTACAAGTCCACTCGGGACCCTGTATTAAAAGTACCCTCAAAAGCACCTTTCAAGGCCATCGACGACCTACCCTCATAATCCTCATACAATACTCATATATTACAAACTTGAAGGGCCAAAGAAAATCGCGTAAGAATTCTTTACCACATTATTTAGGTACATTACAGCTGCAGAGTGAACTGGCCCCACTACCGTGCATTACCGTGTGTATGGTGACTGTACAAACCGTATATTTTAAACGTAAAATCTCTCTTCTCAGGCTTCATAAATTTTATAAATTAGTATCATATTTTAACCTTATAATTACAGCTATTAATCGTCCTTACACTATACTAATTGTAGGTTCTCCTACTGAATCAGCTAATACTCTAAGCATAAGCTACATAGACAATGCCCTAGTTAAATAAACCACATCGACTATTAACCATAACGTAAAATGGACAATATACACTGGAAACAATTCCTTATCGACAACGCAATAAAGGCGAGAACACCTCAAAACACATACAGAATTTTTCTTATCAAATTAATAATGAGAAATAATAGGGCTATTCTACGCCCTCCTCGATGCGATCCGTTTTGAACCAAATCGGCACCTAATTAGGGTCGATTTTCGTGTGGTAGCGAAGCGGTGTGTATATCATTTTCATTTCAGGCCTTTAGTTTCGAGTAGGAGCAGTTAAGATCTCGCGATAACCGTTTTAATATGAGCCGGAAGAAACCCGGTACGGCTCGAAACCGGGTCCGGTAGAGAAAATAGTGCAATTTGTTCACCATTTTCCTATACGGCATAGTGGTGGGTTTATCAGAAGGAAATGAAGGTGTGCCAAGTGGATTGGTGTCCATAATATGGAGCGCCGCCATACACTTACTGATTTCATGTAGATACCTGAGCTAGTGTAAGAAGTGTGGGGGGAGTAAGGCCCATTAAAGTCTTAATAATGCACATTGACTAGATCGACTTCGTTGACCGTGGTCTCTTTCGCGTACTTGTGAGTAACTACGAAGCCTAAACTAGCTGATGTTTCACTTTATTCCCTAGGGAAGTTTCATACAATATTATTTTCATGCGGGGTAACAAGGCCATGGTTTACGGTGACATTTATGCATTTTTATTTTTATTTGACATATTTATTGTGACATTTATAGGTGATACTAAACTAGCTCATGTTCATTATTTAACACCTTGCACAGTGTATTTACGTAATGGACGCTTTTATAATTTGTAACGTGACGATATTATCGTGGACGTCCACGATATAGGGGAGGAGAGGTGGCATGAAGGGGACATTTTTGTTAAAGAGGCTCGTCTGGTAAATGCTCAATATAATACTTTAAATAGATTGAACTTTAATAATAAGCCTATCTAATTTAATCTTCAATTGAAATAAAATTAGGTAATAATTATGAAATAAAATTATTCTTCGGTACAAATTTTCACAATTTTTATAGATGTTCATAAAATAATCACACAAAAATTCATTAACCATAAAACTGGTTACCAATAAATAAAGTTTACTGAGCTTTTGTTCTCGTGTCTGCAATACTTATCAATTTATAGCATTTTACAAAGCATTTCTAAATTACAACGAATAATTACTTTTGTATACGATTACGAACTCTTTCAAGCCGTCGCCATATTTAATATGACAGGGGTGTGACATTTTAGGTGCGAATGGTTGTGCTTCGGTGATTCCACAGAAAATAAAATTGTCGTCTCGAGTCGTTTCTTATTTTACCGATTATTTGACTTATCCCTTTCAGTACATGTCCCTTTCATGCCACCTCTCGTCTACCGAGAAAGTCCACGACCATGATAACGTGACGTGTCGTAAGCCGTTGGCTCTCGCATACGTCTCTATGCTTTGTCTAATATAGGATGATAATTTTGACGGCTCACTAATTGTTGGTCTTTGGCGCACGCCTATGAAGTTTCGTGTTTTTTCAGTAAAATGTACTACGGATAATGTCGTACTTCATAGACAGGCCCCGCCCCTTTAGTGAAGTGCCACGAATAACAACAGATAATCGAAAATCGGTATTCAAATAAAATAATCGAACATTTAAAATTAACATTTAGATAATTAAATTATTTTTGCAACTATAACTCTTAGTTCTTATTTGGATTTCACCCTAAGAGACCTTTCACAACAACGATTTCGACTCGCGCGTATTCTACAGAATAGGCTAACTGACCGAATAAAAATACGCACGTGTCGAAATCGTCGTTGTGGAAGGGTTTTCAATGTCGTATTAATAAATTATTAATTCAAAAGAAAATAAATGGTTTATTTTGTGAATAACCATGCAACTATCGATAAGAATGATAATCGATAATCGAATAGATTCATTAACGATTTTATACTACCACATCCCTACTTTGAACTGTCAAAATTATCAAAATCATCTTTATTTGACAAAGTATATGCTTGGAAAATTCACACAGCGCCGTCTAGCGTCAAAGTAAGCAAAGCTTGTGTTTTAGGTGTAGACAACTGGTCTCTGCGATGTCAATCCATCACTTCTTGATCCTCGCACTCTTTATTAAATACTATTTGAGTGTGAATTATAAACTTCCCTCAGAATAAATAATAAATCAATTTTTTTTCTTTGTATGTCATACGGTAGGCAAACAGGCAAGCGGGCCACCTGACGGAAAGTGGTCACCACTGCCTATAGACATTTTTTTTTATATATACTCATATGGTAATGCGTTGCCCACCTCTATAACACGTTGCTCTGGCAGCAAAAAGGCAAATGCCAAATGCCCCTCCACTGCCAAAGCCCCTAAATCCCCATGGAGCACAAATGCATGGAATATAAAAATTTCTTTATTTCTCAAATCATCACAATTGTGTTTCTCAAATTATCACAAGGTGAGTCATCCCCAGTAACTAATAAATATACTATACTACTCAGAAATTTGCTATTAAATCTATTTTATGTGGAACTAGTGGACCGTTCCCACGTCGTGTAGTTTCCTACCCTACCCTACTCTACCCCTACCGCAACCCTACACCTACCGTGCATCTGCTTTACCCCTACCTACCCTTTTTTTACGTTTAAACCTTCTTATTGAATCACTCTATCTATTGATTAAAAGTGCATTACAATCGGTTGAGAAGTTTAAAAGATCGAAGCGTACAGTACATACAGAGAGACTGACGGCGGGAACCGACTTAGTTTTTTACTATGTATGTATGTATATTATAGATACGCCCTAATTTACTGAATTACATTTTGTGTCAGCGGTTCTTTAGATGTTGCAAAAGAATCAAGAACGCGAATTTCACAGCAAATTCGATAGCGTAAATTTTCAATCAAATTGCATGTAAAGGTATCGCGCGAATAGAAAAAAATTACTTTGTTAATCCATCAACCAAGAAGCTCGTCAAATACTAGGTATTAGTTTCCAAATATTTTTTCATATTCCTTTAAGTTATACGTAAATGCAGAAAAGGTAATATATAATATTTTTCTTTGATAACATGAAATTTAATAAACATCTAATAAAAAGCTTTTCTTCAGCCACAGTAATCCCACCGTGTTTGTTAAAAAGAAAGAAAAACAAAAAGTGAATTCATTGCGCTCTCTTATGAGGGGGCGGGCCTTTTTTACCACATAAATAACACATCACTGCTTGTATTATTTCGTTGAGTGTACAAATGTAATTTGCGAATGAGAAATGAGTACAACACGTGCTATATGCTAAGCTAGCGTTTCTGCCGCCTCGATATATTTCAAGATTTAATAATAGGGGGCGCAAGTAGGGGAGAAAATCTCATTTGTTTAATATTTGCGCCGATTCAACGTTCACACGTTGCGACAGTATTTTTTCGTGGTTACCGTATAAATTATTACAAGGCAATATTACTGGCGTACGGAGTTTATTTGAATAAACAGTGGAGGTTGGGTTAAGTCTATGTAGGAAGCGGGATAGGGGTAAGGCGGGTTGAAGGGATTTACCAATGTACCAATGACTCTTTTCTGACTTATGTATGTACATTAGTTGAATACTAACCGATGCTCTTACGATGAGGGAAAACATCGTGATGAAACCTGCAAATTCAGGCAACTGAATTTGTAACCATGATCCAATCTGGTCAGGTTCCCTGGTAGAAGGGTCACGGAGGTCAGATGGTAGTGGCTCCACTGTAATTATCTGAACGCCAAATCCTGGATCATGGTCAAGACGGACCCTGGGCCCACGTTCTCGAGTGCACAACCGGGACATTAACGCCAAGATGATGATTATTTTATTACTGGCGTTCGGAGTTTATTTGAATAAACAGTGGAGGTTAGGTGAGGCTTACATTGGAAGCGGGATTCGGGCAGGGTTAAATGGATCTTAGGCGCTTCTGCAACGATTTTGTGGTCTTCAAGGTCGGGTAATGACGTCCGTCGTACGACCATGGTCGCACAACCGTTGCCAATTAGGAATGCACTTAGAGGTGGGGCATATTGGTATATTTCATTCAAATTGTGCCGCCCCAAATAATATTATTTTTTAACCAACTTCTAAAAAGGTTCTTCTCAACTTGTTGGAACTGTTTATTATTTTTATTTTTTATGTAGGTCCCTGATTACTCCAAATCGCCTGGACCGATTTGGAAAAGGTATAAATACTTCCCAGGTGGATGCATGGTCATCAGGTCAGGATCTGATGATGGGATCCTAGTGAAATCGAAGGCAACTCTCAAAAGTTGTAGGCACGTATGGGATGTTCGTTTCGACATCGTATCTTACTCAGGTATTCGCCACAAAGTGTCGTCATCTGATGATGCTCTGCTTATGATGAAGCCTCAGAACTCTTTAACGATTGGAAGCTAGAGGATAGTAAAAAAGTAAAAAATAAGCTTTATATCATATTACAATACGAGTAAGTTAGATATAATTATTTTTAGAGTCAATGAAACACAGCAAACCTCCCCCTCCTTAAAAAATCAATCCCCCTTCCCGTCCTCTATCGAATGTACTGGCACCGAGTCCAAAAGTAATAATAACTAACTTCCTTGTATTGTACGCTACCGCATCAGCAGTATGTTCAAATCATGTTCACATTAATGAATGAATGAAATACATGAAAAATTGTTTATTGCTTATACATAGAATAAAACAAAAATAGAGGAAAAAAAGAAAAGCAACGATCGGCCTTATCGCCTAAAACGATTTCTTGCAGGCAACCTTAGACATATGCTTTGTTCATCTTTTTCTTCGTTCAAATTATGCAGTCAATTCAATTTAACTCCTTGCTTTCTTGTACTATATAAGTCACAGCATATTTAGTTAGTACGGGAGACTGCAGTTAATTCAGAAGCCGTAGAGCAGAGTACATTCGACTGAGAGCTGCTAATACCGGACGCCTCTATAATTTAATAGTCGAACTCACAACGGTTCAGGGAAAGCCCTTTTGTAATTTATACGTTAACTCCGCCATGGAGATCTTATCCGTAATAAGTTATTTGTTTATGCCCCGTGCCATATTGAAATATCGACAGCAGTATCGGCAGTATCGAGTTTGGTTGTTTAATAACGCTGTATATTCTTAGGAGCATGCCGGTATTTGGGAAGCATTACGCGGAAAATTCGGGGCGTAATTAGGATTGATAACTATCTTGTATCTTCGATAAAGTAGGATAAATGTGAAAAGAAATAATCGATGATAGAGAAACAGTACAATGGAAGAGTAATATGCGTATGCAGTATCTTAAAGAAATCGTCGTTAAGTAAAAATCAACTTAGTGGGCTGGGTGTCCATCCTGTACAATTTTCAAATCAAGTTCAATTAAGTCTTTTTTTAATTTTAGATACAATGTTAATAATGCGTTTTCTGTTGTGGGTTACGACACCTCAATCTCCTATTCGTTTGCTTAATAAAATAATAATCATCTTGGCGTTAATGTCCCGGTTGTGCTCTCGTGCGAGAGCACAACCGGGACGTCCGCCTTGACCATGGTCCAGGATTTTGCAGATCAGATAATTACAGTAGAGCGACTGCCATCAAGGGAACCTGACCAGATTGGATCATGGTTACACATTCAGTCTCCTGAATGTGCAGGTTTCATCATGTTGTCTCTCACCGGAAGAGCGTCAGTTAGCATTCAACTAATGTACACAACTTAGAAAATACCTCAACCACTTGGCTACCGACACTCAACTTGTCCAATGTAAATCGGGCTTAATTTTCCCACACAAAAAAATTTGTTAGAGGATAAGTTTCTAAAAGCTCCCAAAGCCACGTAAACAACAAGCACACTTCAAAAGCGTTTTTATTACGTATCAGGGTTTCCATTCAGTGCTAACTATTAAAAAGTAATTTCAACTCTATCCCTTTGTCCGCGTGTCAGTGACGAAAATGAAAAAAGATAGTAATCAACCTAATTGCTGCCATATTTTCGTATTTAACCGTCGACGACGAAAAAACAGGGTGCTTTGACGTGTGTATCTGTAGCGGTGTGTATCTGTCTGCTTCGTAGCTCCTGAATGGATGAATCTATTTCGATGCGGTTTTATTCGTCTGAAACGTAGTTTAATCGATGTATTTCAAAGCTTTGTATCATTAAAATCGATTAAAGAGTTTAGAAAATATAATAAAATGAGTATAGGTGTGTAAAATTGGTCGGGGGTTTCAGTTGTTATTCTGACGGTTAGTTGTATCTTTTTTTTCTTCACAAAATTCACACAGCGCCATCTAGCCCCAAACTAAGCAAAGCTTGTACTATGGGTGCTAGATAACTGATATACTACTTAATAACTTTTTTTTAAATACATACTTATTTTACATAGAACACCCAGACCCGTAACAGAAATTTAAATTCATCATTTCAATTTCTGCCCGGCCGGGACAGTATGTTATAGACTGCGAGGGCGCCGTAGGTTATTGTACAAGAAAAATGCAACTTTGCAGCGATAGTAAAGGTTTAGGAGTCACAAAAGAGAAAAGTGGCTTTAATGTAGCTAAAAAGCGAAACTTCCAAGAGGATGTGAGCCAGACTGGTTTTTTTACTTCTAGAACCCACATAAGAGGATAAATTAGTAATAATGCTTAGTAGGAATAGCCCTAATGCGCTTATAACACATTCCTAAATTCAGTGACTGTATTCAGAAACAAAAAGCGTGAAAGCAAATCAAAGTGGAATGTATTGCTCATAGAATAAGGTCCAGTCTTGTATGACTTATGTTAAGTCACGCGTCGCTCCGCTTTTCAAAAATCCGAGATACAAAAATGGACCTTATTCTATGAGCAAAACAGTCCTCTTTGATTTGCTCTCATGCTTTTTGTTTCTGAATTCAGTCACTGAATTTAGGAATGTGTAATAAGCGCATAAGAGAGGTAGGGCATAGCGGGGTATCCCGTTCGAATTGGAGCCGCCCGACTGGGGAAGTACCTCCACCTTACAGAATACCGCAACTAAACAATACTCTTTTAAATAGTATTGTGTTTCTGACGGTGAGTAAGGTCTCCAGTGCTCCATGGGGTGGGGATTTGGGGAACCGTGGCTTTGGCAGTGGAGGGGCATTTGCCTTTTTGCTGCCAAATCAACGTGTTATAGAGGTGGGCAACGCATTGGCGATACTCTTGGTGTTGCTAATGTTATAGGCAGTGGTGACTACTTCCCATCAGGTGGCCCGCTTGCCTGTATGCCTACCGTATATCATAAAAAAAGGTCGAAGTTTTGGTCACAAAATTAATTTTTGTTCCAGGTTGTGCACCATACCATCTATTTGTGGGTCACCTAAACCTCTACTATCGCTACAAATTTGTATTTTTATCTTGTATTCGATAACGTAACTTACGTCTATTTACCGTAAGGTGAACCGGAGTCTGCCTTGACCATGATCCAGCATTTAGGTGATCAGGTAATAACAGTAGAGCGACTGCCGCCTTACCTCTGTGCCCCTGTTAATACTCCCGTATGCTCTTAGCTCTTACAGTGAGGGCTAACATCGTGATGAAACCTGCACATTCAGGTGACTGAATGTGTAACCATGATCCAATCTGTCTGGTAGCTGGGTAACGGAGGTCAATGGCAGTCGCTCCATTGTATTTATATGATTTTCTAAATCCTGGATCATGGTCAAGGCACACCCAGAGCCCTCGTACGCGAGAGCACAACCGGGACATTTAAGCCAGGATGATTATTTTATCATTTTAGCTTATAGCCCAGAACAGCATATATGCAATAATTTATCCCGATATTCAACGTGGTTCCCGCGGGAACCGGTCCCAAACCTAATAACTGAAATTTGCGCGGACGAACTCGCAAAAGCTAGTCTATAATAATAATTTAGCTTTGCTATTTATTATACGAACTCCATCAATTACTCACTCACCAATAGAGTGATCAGAAGAGTGATCAGATAGTTGACCACAACCAAGTTTTAAAAATAGTTTCGATAAGTGGTTACAAGGGAACTCAAAAAAGTGTTTCGGTTGATCGAGGACAATAATTAAATACACCAGCCCAGATACAGGCACATCAGCCTTTGGGTGCTCGCCTATTATCTTTATGGAAGCAAATAAATATGAATAATAAGTATAATAATAAGTCATAACAAACAATTTGATTTCTGTAGGATTGTTTATTTACGTGAGTTATGAAAATTTTTATTACTAATTTGCAAAACAATTAAAAAGGAAGTGCGTGAGATGATTTTTAGCATGTTTAATATTTTGGACAAACTAAAAGTACACGTTCAAGCTAATAGTGACCAAATAACTGGCAAGGACTGACAAGAACAGATTATCCACAGATTATTGCCATATCCACACTTTATAATTTTTACTACTGTCAATCAATACGGATTTATTGTGGTCCTACTTTAACTCATAATAATAATAAACGCTTTACTTCATAATAAAATTTCAGTTCTCACGCCCCTCATAAAGACAGGATACACCAGTCTCCAAGAGGACTTTGACTAAAAATTCTGTTCGCTACCAACAAAGGAACAATAGTCAGTGGGCAGTTTGCGTGTCACGGCGACGTATACACGCACCCTGACAAAACGCTGGGCGTGCCCAAGGTTGCTTACGTGGAAATAATTACATGGCATTGTACCGAAGAAAGCCTTCTTCAGCAATGGGGTAGATGAAATATAGTTATTATGGAACGACTGGATTTGGGGCTCTGTCAGCGGTTTAAGGCGTTGATTGCGGATGGAAAAGTGAAAGTAAAATTGGGGTGGAGGTAATTTTTTTTTGTTTAAAGTGTAGGGTAGTGTTGTAGGTTAGTGGGGTAAAGGTGTAGTGTACGGTAGTATATATAAGTCTTTATACACATATAATTTAGGGTTAACGTAAGCAGATATTGGTTGAACCATTATGGAAGCCACCAATTTTTTGTATTTATGCCTTTTTTTTGTATTTTATGTATTTTTTGTATTTATGATAATATTAGATTTTATTTTTATTCTCCCCTTTCGTGGGTGAGGCCCTAAGGCCTGCAGTGGACTGTTATGGGCTGTGATGTTGATAATGATCGGATTTTATTTTTATTAATTAATACATTTACATTTTTTTGGGTATTGTTGATGAAAGTATTCATTTATAAGTCAGACACGACGAAAGGTTATTTAAAATAAAAGAAGAGGAAAAAAAACAATACGAAAAAATAAAAATTATAGAATTCGTTACTTTCAATATTAATTTTTATGTTCCTAGACCTTGCTGAACTACTTACAGGCTGCTCCAAAGTGATAAATTTAAAATCGTTGGTTTTTGGTAAATACTTATGATAAATTAGTTATGATACTTTGCAGTTTCGCACTACATGTAGGCCAGGAGTATTTATTTGAGCCGTTTGGGGTTGAAACGTTGGAAACTTTAAGCCCTAGAGCAAGAAAATGATTTCAAGAGATATCTACCCGATTAGTAGAGGCAACCGGAGATCCACGTGCTGGCGTGTACCTCGGACAACGTATTTGTCTGACCATTCAACGAGGTAACGCCGCCAGCATTCTGGGAACGCTTCCGCTTGGCAGCGATTTGGAATCAGCTTTTACTAACTTTAATATTTAAGTTGGACTGTTCGTATGTAAATGTCCGTCAAAATTTGCAAACCATTTTTTGGTACCTGATTTAGCTCAAATTTGGTATACCTATGTAACTTGGATACATTAAATTAATATAAAACATATGGCAGCGATTTGGAATCAGTTTTTACTAACTTTTATATTTAAGTTGGACTATTCGTATGTAAATATCCGTCAAAATTTGCAATCCATTTTTTTTATCTGATTTAGCTCAAATTTGGTATACTATATCTATCATTGTCAAACTGGTACTTGAAGACAATCATTCTTCTTCAGATTCAGCTTGTTTTCCACATCAGTTACTCTTATCCTTATTTCCCACACGCGACAAGAAGCCCATGACGTTTATAGCGCAGTAATTGGAACGACTACCGCTCAGTACAACCGAGACCAGCTGGTCTAAGGCACCTCCCAAAATAAACATAAACAACACTTAAGTACTTATCTCCCTGTGCATTTACAGGTGTTTAGGAGCAAATGTGTACGTGATCGTACACAACGCCTGTTTGCGGTCGAGCGCTCTAGGCTTAACTTCGCGGGTGAAATTTACAAGTGTAATCCCGGCCTAAAACCAGCTTGGTTCCGCCGACAATTATTGGCTACCTACCCTTAATGGCGACACTAGAGCGCACGGCAGTGCCGGACAAAGTTTGAAGTGGGACCTTTTTCGAATTGGTTATTTGCAACTTATTAAAAATTTGTGGTAAACGTATTTTGTTTATTTTAAATAAAATAAATTGTATATTTTTGAATTTTTCAACATCCATCATGAGAAATACCTAAATCATAGACGAATGTAAGATAACACAAAAAAAAAAAGAAATGGAATTAATTTGTCAAAGCGTTGTATACTTAATGTTTTAATGACAATCGTGTTAAATACACACACTAATAAACATACCTACTTATATCTTGAAAATTACAATAAAAAAATATTAAGCTTATTAAGTAAAGTTAATATTAAGCCTGTTTCGTCAACATAGTTCTTGTTGTTGTCCGAAATGTTACTTAACATAGAATAAATTAATTAAAAATAATCATTTAAAAAATATATTGGAACATTGAAAAAAAACGGATATTCAATGTATAGCAAAACCTATTCGGCTTTTTAAAAACTCACCTATTTTTCCTAGTTTGAGTTGCAATATTTTTATCATGACTTCGATTTAACCGCCAACTAACAGAGTAACCGTATACCGTTACAATAAAATGCATATAAAATTGGTAAGTAGACGATATTTGGTTAAAAAAGGAATAGGTAGACGGTATCCAAGATATAACTTCAAATTTATAATATTCATTATTGTTCTTGAGGCAAAAAAACTAGACGAAAACATATCACTAAAGTAAGATAGTATGGTAGGTAACGCTCCTATTCAAATAGCTTGAAATTACTACATGAATATTTGATGGGACATCAATTTCTGTCCCTTTTTGTGTAGAAAATATTTACTATAACAACTAGTATGTTCTATTCAAACTATAATAGATAGTCATTATCAATACTTATAAATGTAGTGTCGGTACATAAAAGAAATTTTATTGTTATACATATAACAACAGCGAGAGAGAAGAGAGGTAGAGAGGTAGAGAGGTTTTAAGAGAGGTAGGGCATAGCGGGGTATCTCGTTCGAATTGGAGCCGCCCGACTGGGGAAGTACCTCCACCTTACAGAATATGGCAGCTAAATAATACTCTTTTAAATACCGGTGTCCGGTGTTTCTGCCGGTGAGTAAGGTTTCCAGTGCTCCATGGGGTGGGGATTTGGAGAACCGTGGCTTTGGCAGTGGAGTGGCTTTTGCCTTTTTGCTGCCAGAGCAACGTGTTATAGAGGTGGGTAACGTATTGGCGATACTTTTGGTGTTGCTAATGTCTATAGGCAGTGGTGACTACTTCCCATCAGGTGGCCCGCTTGCCTGTTTGCCTATCGTATGTCATAAAAAAAACAGAAAATTATAAAAGAGGTAACAGAAAAGCACGAAGTTTTAGACTCCGTTAGAGATATAGGTAATGGAGATACACTTGATTCAACACTTACCATTCAACACTTACTAAGGTTGAATTGTTGTAACATCAAATTGTAATTTTTTTTTTATACTTAATAAGATTTCTTTCGATTAGGTAAGTACTTATTTTCTCAATGATCGTGGAATAATACCATTATAGTAAATAAATTATTGTAACATCAAATTGTAAAATTTTCTCCTATTCTCAATCAGATTTTTTTCGATTAGGTAAGGATATATTTTCTCAATGATCGTGAAATAACCTTATAACTAAAAATAAAGAAAAAAGGGACTGCATCATCCCCTCATCACAATTCCAAGAAAGAAAACGAGAAATCCAAAAATGTCCAACCGAATAGTGTAAATAACGAAAAAGTGCCCAATAAAAAACGATAGCGGATAGGCGCATTAGATAACTAGCAAACCAAATCGACGGCCCCATTGAAAAGCTGGGGCACTTTGCCCAACTTTATCGGAATTGGGTCCTCGGTGCCCAGTATTACCGTAACTTGTAGTGTTTTGTTTTTGCACTTCGCTGCGCCAACGGAACTTATCGAGAATTAACTTGGGATCAGTTTTTTTTTGCTCTCCTCTTATATTAAATGAGTTTGCGAAAGTTCCAATGAAAGATCTCGAACGGATAGCCTGTAGGTAGCTAGCTCTATTTGATCAAAGTATACACCTATATTTTTTATGGTGGAATGTTTGTGGTATGTTGTTGTTTAGTGGCTTACTAATGGACTACTTAGTAGGTATTGATAATAATTAATCCAAAAAATATTACCTCTACTAATAGTAACCATAATCCAATCTGGTCAGGTTCCCCTGGTAGCAAGGTCACGGAGGTCAGATGGCAGTCGCTCCACTGTAATTATCTGATCTGTCAAATCGTGGATCATGGTCAAGGCGGACCCCGAGCCCTCGAGAAAAGATGATTATTTTATTATATCACTTTACAATATGAGACCTAAGAGTAACATTACTGTTACTTATCGCACACTTCTGAGCTCTTGGGTTCCATGAATATTATTATTATTATTATTGGAATCAATAATCTTGTATGGAAAATGAATTGGAAAATAAAAACTGTTTCGCACGAAGGAAGCCGCGTGTAGAAGCCCAAATTACCATTATTATTGTACAGAACATTATTTTCGCGCTTTGCAAATAAAATGCTTGTTTCAAAATACACATTCAATTTTACTTCTGCACTGAGTACTTGACAAATTCCCCGTAAGGTAAATTTTGTCTTATAAACCGGGTTGACTTAAAAGCAAAAGGAATAATGTAGAAGTATACCTGCCCCATCTACGTACCTGTTTGACCCGTAGTAAATAATTCAGAGGTGGCTACCATTGGACAGATTTCATTGGAGAGCCCGTGGGATTGGCTTAACTATTCGTCGGCTATAAAACTTGTATAAAATAATCGTCTTAAATAGCCATAATAATATGAAAAGGAAATTTTTGAAATAAAGTGCTCTGGACGGAGTTGAAGCATATCATCATCATCACAGCCCATAACAGTCCACTGCAGGACTTAAGGCCTCTCCCACGAAAGGGAAGGTTGCTGCCATAATCTCCACACTTGGCAGGCGGGTTGGAGATCGCAGTGTTGGAAATATAACAATGGAAAACGCTGCTGCCCATTTTCCAGCCTACGGAGACTCTAGATCTTTTGCCTCGGAAACATTAGTTGCCTTGTACGACACCCACAAGTGTAAGGGGTTGGCGCTCTTCTACTCTGCCGGACACCACACGGCCTGAAGCATACAATGATATGTAATCATTTGTTTCAGGCGTTTGAGGGGCGTCGGTGGCCGAGCGGTTAGAGTATACGACTCGTAACCCAGAGGTCCCGGGTTCGAATCCCCCTCCTGCCATGTACCAATAACTGTTTTCTGAGTTATGCACATTAGTTGAATACTAACCGATGCTCTCACGGTGAGGGAAAACATCGTGATGAAACCTGCACATTCAGGCGACTGATTCCCCTGGTAGCAGGGTCATGGAGGTCAGATGGCAGTCGCTCCACTGCAATTACCTGACGTGACAAATCCTGGATCACGGTCAAGGCGGACCCCGGGCCCTCGTGCGCGTGAGCACAACCGGGACATTAACGCCAAGATGATTATTATTTCTTTTTATTTGTTTCAGGCAATTTCACTTAAAACAATTATGTATGTAGAGCTAGTGTTTTGCTAGTTTTATTAAACTTTAGGTTAGGTTAGGTAGTTAGGGATATAGTAGGCCATAATCATTAGTTATGTTTAGCTATACATAGTATGAAACAAAGTTGCTTCCCGCCGTCTGTCCCTATGTATCTATGTACGGTAAGATACTTTAAACCACGCAACGGATTCTAGTGCGGTTTTCAACAATAGATAAGGTTACAAACTAAACGCGCGTTCTTTACACATATTATTATATTAGACGGGACTTGGTCGCGACGTACCTTTTAGATTTGTTTTCCCGACGTTTCGGTAGGGTTACAGCCACCGTGGTCACGAGACGACAGTCCATCCAAGTCCCGTCAAGATAATAATATAGATAGATAAGGTGATTTAAGTGGAAGGTTATAAGCAAGAACAAAAGGGTTGGTTGGGGTAAAGTAGGTGTACGCGAACGAAGCCTGGCATTGTCGAACACGGTCAGGTCGTGGTTGGCGTAGGGTGGGTTTGCTGCGGCCGTAGAGTGGTCAGCGTGTCACTGTGTATTTCCTTCCTACTTTCCTACCCCCCTCCGTTTTGACGATTGAAAGAGATATTTAATGTCCTAATCAATAAAGAAATATTGAATTTTGAATTGAATTTTGAAGTCACGCCGGGTCCACTAGTATCTAAATAAGAACCAATTATGGAGTTTAATACAAACACTCAACACGAAAGTATGAATTAAAAAGAGTAAGCACAAGAAGTTTTTTATTGAATTTAGAAAGTCGACGTTTCATAACAACGTCGTGTACAAAATACAGCAAATTGGAGAACTTGACACTTTTTTTCGGAACGTATAATAGGCCGTAAAACTTGTTTGGTGTAACAACCATCGATTAATTACATGCTTTTAATTTCCCACGCGGCTGTACGGTCCCCGGCGATGGAGTTGCGACCGTTGTTATGACTACGAAATATGAGATTTTCCAGTAGGTACAGTCTAAATTAGGTCACCAGACATATCTTTTTGTCAATTCATTCAATAGAGTCATAACAAAAAATTACAATTTATTCGTAAAGTCATAAATAATTATAATGTCAAAATTTAAAATTGATCATAACTATAAAGTCACAATAAACTAAACATTCGTAACAAATAGGACTGTCTAAACTTTAATTGTCCCACCTCTCTGGTCACTCCCGATGCAAAGGTGCCCATAACACTAGCTACGCTGTATAGCGATATTGGCCTTTTGTACGCACATCATAGGCAACTTTTGTGGCTCAATGATGCTTCAACTGTCTACATTTTTGAATACCAAATATCTGCTGCCCACGACTTTAGCAGTAACTTTGGGTTTTCTACAGTTATCTTAAAAATATATCGGTTTGTTTTTAATTTTTTCATATTTTACAAGATTTTTTATTAACAATTGTTTCCCGATAGAGTAGTCTAAGAGTACGTCTTTAATTATTATATTTCTATCGTCACACTACAATGCTTGCGATTGTACTTTGGCTTGAATTTAAATCTAATTAGAAGTAGGTTTAAGAAGTTGTATAAATTGTACGTCGTTTTAAACACGTCCGCTTCCCTTAAACTGCAGATATCCTGGTCGCCGGTAGTCGCTTTCCATCAGGTGGGCAGTCAATCCGTGTGCCTCCTTAGGCAATATAAAAACATGTTCTGATCTGAGCCAATCATATGCTTCAGTCATGTATAGTTTCAGTACTTATGTATTTCTACGAAGCCTAAAGATATGATTTTCGATATACCCGCTTTTTTTAATTTTCATATGCTTTTGAGAAATTTTTTCGTTGTTCACTAAACTGATAGCCATAATTTATTAGTAAATATATGACTTTTATGACCAAATGCTCACTTCTAATGTACAACAAAATTTGATGATAATTACTAATTTCCTAATAGTGTACGGACAATCTGAGAAGGGACGAGAAAGTTTTAAATCATAATGGTAGCTACGGATAATTTTATAAGCCTTTTAAGCAGATGATTTCCAAGTCCATTTGTTAAATTGTAAATTAAGTATTTACAACTTTATCCGCACAAAGTCCCATAACTCAAATAGCGTTAAAAAGTTCTGTCCTTTCTTGTTTTTTACTTAGTTACAGTTAGCAACTTAGATAGCGCATAAGCCCATTGACGGTCTTAAGCTTTTTCCACGTCAGGAGAGGGTTTTGCCATTATTTCTATGTTTGCTAGTCTTTGGAGATCCCATTGGTGTTCATAACTCTATCATCTTAGCGTTAATGTCCCGGTTGTGCTCTCGCGTGCGAGGGCCTAGGGTCCTGTAACAGAACGACCCCTAGGCTAAAATATTTCACATGGGAAATGTTCCGTAAAAACCTATTTCGATTTCGAGAGATGATACTTTTAAAAATAAATTATAGGATTGAGTTATACCTTAATGATTTCATCTAAAACTAGTCCTCAGTGGTGGGAGAGATTCGAAATAATATTATTAGTAATTATTTTGTTAGTAAATACTTATAGAAAAGGACACATTTGACTACATGAACGGCCTTGTGATTACCGCGGATGATCTTCCCTCCTCTTCTCTCCTTTCCCATAGATACCAACGCCATCTATGTGCGGAAGCGTGGTATCACTCACGATTTAAATGTGTTTATAGATTATTTAAGTGTTATAAAATTACCTAGTTTTAATGCGAAAATATTAATGGGCTTTTCGATATTAAAAGAAATCATGTTAATAATGTCTATGGCTGTAGGGATATAATCTGTGACCACAAAGCATAGTGAAACAGAAGGTAGCATGACGACGGTAACTTGGATTGGTAGGGCAAAATAGGCAAGAGCGAGTCGAATGAACGAACGGCTGGGTTCCGTAGTTGTTTGTCATTATTCATAATTTAGAGAGGACTGGTTCATGATGTATTTAAGCATATTTTAGGAAGAATATGTCGTATTCAAACATAATTTAGGATGATAAATGAATCTAATTTCCATGTTATTCGAAAGGTACCGATTAAGGAAATGTCTGGTTATCAAAGTAAGTACGGGTTATGGAGCTGGATTATTATTGCTCCCTGTGTAGGACTATTTGACAGTGGTGATTTCCCGTTTCTCTTCTGCCTATAACTCCACACCTTATGGATTTGACATTGGCGGGGCAGACGCATGTTTCTCGGTTTTATGTTGAACTTTTAACGGGTGTTTAGATGAATAGACAAACTTGTTAACAGGTTAAGAACTCGCGTTTCTTATACAAGTTTATGCATTTATTGGGGCTCAAAGATACCTGCAGGGGTCCATAGATAATTAAAGTAGGTACGTTACGTGTGAGACTCGTTGGTTGTGGTAAAATGTATGGTGGGTTTCATGTTTCACAGAGAAGAACCCTAAATAGGTGACGTGATCGATGAGAAGGAAAATCGAGACAGCGAATGAAAGGGGATATAAGGCAGTGGAGAGAGAGATAGGGGCTTTTTTTGGGACCAGCAGTCAACGAGGACGGACACGGAACATCATTCGACGAGGACGGGCACCTGGGGTTTTTCCACTCGGCTGTTCCTCGGAACATTGGGGATTTTCCATAGCGGCAGATCGTACACTCGGGCTTTGACTTTATTTGAGTTTAGAATCAGTGCTAAATAAAACCAGGTATGTTAGTATTCTAGAACCGTGATAAAAAATACTAATCGTTTGTTTTTGTTTCAGAGACCCCTTGGCAAGGCACACTGCCCTTGCTTATGTTTTCAGGACTACTAAGGTCGAAGACCTTAGGCCGTTTGATTCGGACAGCAAATGGCTGGGTGTTACATAATATTCCATTATTAACCTTTTGTTCCGATCGGAAATAAGTAATTACTACCTTTCACTGGAATTTTTGTGTGACATTCATAGATCGTCTGACTTGGAACTTAGGTCTGCGAAAGGCTCTGGGATTCGTCAAGTGTTTCCACGCAAGGTTGCAAGGCCCTCGCCTTCGCTTCCCAACAGAAACCCCCGTAGTGCCGAGGTTCCGAGGTCTTGCACACAATGTATTCGGCATGCCCCCAGGCAGTATCATGCCGGATATTCTTAGGAATACACCTTCTTGGTACACTGGTCAGACCTAACCTGATCGGCCCAGAAGATGATAGAGAATAGACCTTAGTATCTGGATGAGCGATCTCGGTCGCTATTCCAGTGCTAAAAGTTAGGTTGAGCTAGTTTATATTCTAGTTGTGCATAAGGACTTATGTATGGGACATTACATCACACTTACACAGTAAACGGGGAATTTATTTGCACAAGGAAAATGTATAGTTTCGACTTGGGATGGAGAAAGGGGTAGGCCTGAAAAGTAGTTCGCTAGGCTTTCTTTTAAATAAATAAAACCCTGATAAATTCAATTCAACTCTTATAATAGTAATGCGTGAGGTTTAGGCGTGAAATAATAAATTCATACATAGTTATATATAACTAAAAATAGGGGCTAGTTTGCGTTAGCTAACTTATTTCGATACCGCGATTTGTCCCACATTGTGGAAAATCCCCAAACAATAGGTTTTAACAAAATAAGTGAATATAAGTATCGAAATCAATATTTTATAAGACGAAGATTATCTAGGGGCGTAATACGGAAGAGGTACGGTAGAAGTTATTACATTCAAAGCTTAGGTTATATCCATCGCTGTATAGGTATGATCTAGGTCAACAAATTCGTAATAAAATACGGTGTCGTGTGTCATGTGTCGTGAGTGAAAAGTTTAAAATTATTAGATTGCAACTACAAAAGTCGACGCGTTGATGTCTATTACATACGAAACCCGCTATCATATCTATATCGGCGTACCGACATTTAATAGAACCTTAGCCATAGTGATACCATTGATTGAAATGCGGATAATGCGGGTAGAGGGTTAATGTTTGGTATATACAAAGAGTATCGGTGAATTTTGTAGTGCGATCGTTAATGTCGGGAAAACTGTTATTTCCTTAATAAGGTAAAACCCTTTTAATGGAAATATGGATTTTTTGTGAAACCAGCAAGATTCAAAATATTTTATGGTATCCGTCAACTACCTAAAAGTAATCGCTTATTTCGCCGCGTCTTCAACAGCTTCAGTAGCCTATCGTAGCGAGCGTTCGGTTTTACAGCGAAGTCAACCGAAAGTCCCGGGTTCGATCCTCAGATAAGGGACATCTTAACTTTTAAAATTGCTTTTTTATTATCCTTTTATTTATAACTATTATTTCTCTAATAAGGTAAAAATCTTACAATAGAAATATGAATTTATTGTTTAGCCAGCTAGATTCAGAATATTTTATGGTATCCGTCAACTACCTAAAAGTAATCGCTTATTTCGCCGCGTCTTCAACGGCTAAAGTAGTCTATCGTAGCGAGCGTTCGGTTTTACAGCGAAGTCGACCGAGGGTCCCGGGTTCGATCCTCCGAGCGGGATACTTGAACTTATAAAAATGTTTTTTTTTATTATTCATATTTTATTACGGAAATTGTAGCCGCGCCACACTTAATACGGTTATTTATAATTGTTTATTAAGTATTTCAACCTTAAATTGGGTTTTACTTAATTGTCTAAAATAACGCGATAGATGGCTTCTGTTTGATATTCTGAAGATTCTCTTGTATGAACGGGTTTAGGGGCGAGAAATTAATGTTATAGATTATTTAATAGTCAAATCAGTATGTACATGTGAAAGACAGAGCGTGCACTTTTGGTCTATAGTATAGATGGTGTTAGTGTGTATGTTGCGTGTGTATGAGTGTGTGTCAGTATTAGTATGATCGCGGTTTTTAGTAGTATTAGGAACTTTTAGGGCTGTTTGGATTATATTACTTTGGAAGTGGGATGTCGTCATTGAGCATTGTAATTTGGATTTTAAATCTTAAATATTTACTTAGTATCTTTAATGCGTGGATAGTACTTTAAGATATATGGTAGAGATGGCACGGAACATGTTTTTGATAAAATATTATTTAGTATACTTCTTCTGGGTAGCATACGTGACAGATCGGGTTTTATGATTGGGGTCCTGTTGGAACGCCAGCATCTTAGGGGGGAGTCCGCGCCAGACCATTTTTGGGTGAGTTGGTGTTATGGTGATGTGGAGAGATCCCGATCTTGAAATAACATTATAGCAGCTAGCCAATCTGAATCTAAAGCATGTGCGAAAACGCCCTAAAATAAATTTCCATCTTAGAGCTCAGTCCGCGCCAGTCAATCTTTAGATGAGTTGGTGTTATCGCGATTTTAATAGATTTCGGTCTTGAGACATCTGGATAGCAGCTGGCCAATCTAAACCTAATGCATGTGCGAAAAGGTTCTAAAATGAATTAGCAGAATGGGAGTCCGCGCCAGTCAATCTTTAGATGAGTTGGTGTTATCGCGTTGTTAATAGATTTCGGTCTCGAGACATCTGGATAGCAGCTGACCTATTTAAACCTAATGCATGTGCGAAAACCGCGCTGTTAATTCGGTGCTAAGGAGGAGAGTAGCATTGTACAGTTTTCGGTCTGCTTGATTGTTGCTTCGATGTTGAGGAAGCTTGCTTCCGATATAACGAGATAGCAGTTAGTCTGTCTGAATCCCATGAACTTTGCAAAATCTTTCTAGTACTAAGTGGTGAGCTGATGGGACGTCTTTGATACGACCAAATCTGTACGTGGGGATTGCATAGGACCACAATTAGTTAAAGTTCATTGTTACTTACTTAACTGGATGATTCAACAGTATACAGACCCCTGATACAGTTGCAACATCAATAATATTCTATAACAAGAAATAAACTTTGGAGCTACTTGCCTTTACCAATTGGAGTCCAGCATCTGAAAATATTTATTTGAGACTACCTGAAGTTACAGGCCTCAATCACCAGTTGATCAAGATAATATTAATTATTTTTTTATAACTTGAAGAGATCTATCATTTGATCAACTTACATACTGGGGAATTATATGAAGAACTTGTTGTTATACATCAAATGCATTTGGGACTACCAATTGAAATCATGATCCTGTTCGCCTGCTATCTTTACATTATATCAAGGATTGAGTTTAGTACCCGTGAGATGTTTGGCTGTGTGAGAAGCTGGCCGCTTCGTTCCTCACATGTAGGTTCCATTTCCGGAGCGGTGGTAGCCTAATATATACCTGCACTACCTTACGGACTGACCTATGGGACTCTATCTCTTTCCCTTTAATTATTACTAAAATATTGTGGCTTAAGCCATTTGAAACAACACCATGGTTCTCTGGAACTTATCCATCACTGGATTTTGAAGAAAATATTACAACCTGAAGACTTTATTATGCATAATCTGCATTTGTGTATGGAGCACTCTCTCCAGGGCTAACTGCCGATTCTATACTATTCTACCTATATCTGTGCTGCTGAATTCGGGCCCTTTATTGTTGTCGAAGGAACACTGTTGAAGTCCGCTTTTGTATGCCTTTGGGGTTTCCAAATCTACATCGTCGAGTCTATTGGACCCTGCATATGCGTTTGAGTCAACCTGTGGTGTATCCTGAGACTTGTCATTATGCTCACGAGTAAGCTCTGGTACATGATATACGTATCTACAACAAGAAGATGTGGAGAGACCTGGAGGAAGCTACATGCTTTATCGACTTAATCACACCTACAATTATTATCTGGATATGATCCACAGTCATTGGTTGTTGTTGTTGTTGTGCCCTCTTACAAGATATATTACGAAATACTAATTGACTTGACAAAGACCTAGGATCTTGTGCCCTCTCTTAATTAAAATATCAGGGTAGGATGAGGATGTCTCTGGTTGACTCATATAGTAAGCTGCGGAGTGAAGCATGGGCTACGAGTAGCGAAGTTCATGCTGGAGTCAGTCATCTGGCTTTGGAGCAGCTTACCCCTCCTCAAATGAGGGGGGCCCTGTTTGTTTCCCTTAGACCTAATAAATTAATCTGATTTCAAATTTAGCTATCAAACTCTTAGCAATTTAATCTCTAGTCCAATTATCTCTTGTATTTATTTAACTATATAATTTCATACCTGTTTATACTTCTCACTCTAAAAGCATCGGGGTTACTATCATCATAACGTAGAGTTCCATAGACGATCACAAATGGCCTTAATTAGTTTCAAAACGTCGCAAGTAGGTTTTTCAGTCTTACGGTTTAGTTGCAGTAGTGATAGAGCTTAGTTTTCAGTATGAATGAGTGTGTGTGTGAACGTATGAGAGTTTGTTTGTTCTATGAGAGGGTGATCGTTACAATTTGGTGCCGTGACCAGGATATTACCACTACTATGTCATCATCATCTGATATGTCATCATCATCTGATATGTCATCATCATCTGCTATATCATCATCATCTGCTTTGTCATCATCATCTGCTATATCATCATCATCTGCTATGTCATCATCATCTGCTATGTCATCATCATCATAAACTTTATCCACATCATTAACTATGACTGTTAGTGGCTTTCTTCAAGAGAGCACAATTTGTTGTACGTGAAATGGAGAGAGTGGAAGTATTAAACATTTTATTCTAAAAATTATAAACAAAATATGAGTATAATCCGTTCTTGATTGAGATCTTCTACATTGACATTATTTGTAATTCTGTCAGAGTAATGATAATTTTACAGCACTTAAGACAAATCAATAAGTACATAATCGTCGTGTAGGATGTGCTTTACAAAATGGTTTGAAAGGAAAAGGAAAATATAGCTCATATTAGAGACGGTGAATCGTAAACGTTTACAGAATTCACTTGCATTACTTATCACTAGTGAATGAGTGCATGTATAATTGTGATGGAATGCAATTGGTATTAATTAAACTATATAAAAGTTGACTTTTCATCACTAAACGATATGATAAACAACACGTAATTGTGTGACGCCAGACGTCTTAAAACTCCTAAAGAGACCGATGGTATTCATAGTAACCATTCATTCATTTGTTGTAGGTAGTTAGGTAGGAGGTTCGTCTAAAGTATATATGGTTTATAGGTATTATACGGTTCCTCGCGATTGTGATTTCCGAGCATTTGTGGTTGGTTCGAAAAATAATTCGTATGATCAATTCTCAATTAACAGGAATCCTAGCGATCTTAGCATACATTTTAAGATACGCTGCGTAGTCCTACCTTATAGACTTTCTTCTTGAGTCGCCCTGTCTGTTGTCGGGGACTGCGTTGGGGTCCGTTGCGTGGTTCAAATGGTAGTTACTTTGTTGCGTACTAAGTATGTATGGAAGCAGCGGTGAACGCTTTATTTCTATCATAGGCTCGCTTTCCTATTGTCTGTTAGGTTTGAGTAATAACATAATCCAAAATAAATAAAGAAATACCACCTAAATACATTCTTACAAATAGGTATAGCGCTTGTATAGGGTGCATAGTAACGTAACGTATACGAGAGATGGCGCTACTGGTATTTTATATCGCGCTATAGACACTAGCCATGACTTTAGGATATGTATAATCGTAACATTGAAGATGGCTTTTTGGTATTTATAGCTGGGGTATACATGCGAGGTGGAGGTGCTGCCAACTAGTGACGCTAATCCAAAACTTTTATCTTTTAAACTATTATAAAGTATTGAGATTGACTCGTGGCGAATAAGTTATTGGTGCATTTATGGATGTTCCAACACATCAAAGAAAATAGGCACCGTAGTCTGATGTTATAAAATTGTATTAATTTCTAACGAATAGGTTCGTATATCATGGCTATGTGAAAAACGCTAAAAATTGTTTTGTACTGTTTAATGCATACATATGTATGTTATTTGTGGTTAGATATTTGGAAAAATACCAAAGTTGTAGTATTAAACGCGCCCACTTAAGCGCATCTCAGGTACGCATCATAGGTATTTCACGTATTTTATTTACTTCACGGCGCCCTGGCTAGTTTTTCTTTGCTGGCTGTCTGTCACAAATTACAAAATATAATCAGTGATTTATTTGTGTGGAAGTAATAAGTAAGGTCGCTAGTAGCTTTCGCAGCTAGTTCGCGCGGTGTTGCCCCTCTCTTGTCCCGTTTGGCTTGCTCAGAATTTTTATAATTTTCAACAAGTTTAGTAATGTTAGTTAAGTTTAGTGTACTGTCTATAGTATCAGCTGTACTTAACACATTTAAGTATACAATATGTTCATTAATTATAACAGAAAATTGAACTACATATCTTACAATTAGGACATTAAGTGACGCGAAAAGTGTTTATTGTAGAAAATAATTGCCAGTTTAGCAAACTAAATCAAACATAGTCAAATCATTACAACTCTTTATAGATGAACGGTTGATTTGAAGCATTAATATACAATTTATTGAAATTAATAATTAAATATTTTGGTTACTGTAGATATATTCAGACAAGCAGTATTTAGATAGTAAATTCGAATTTTTATTCGCTTTTAATGTTCATAAAAATTCAGGGGCGATTGTAACAGAACGACCCCTAGGCTAAAATATTTCACATGGGAAATGTTCCGTAAAAACCTATTTCGATTTCGAGAGATGATACTTTTAAAAATAAATTATAGGATTGAGTTATACCTTAATGATTTCATCTAAAACTAGTCCTCAGTGGTGGGAGAGATTCGAAATAATATTATTAGTAATTATTTTGTTAGTAAATACTTATAGAAAAGGACACATTTGACTACATGAACGGCCTTGTGATTACCGCGGATGATCTTCCCTCCTCTTCTCTCCTTTCCCATAGATACCAACGCCATCTATGTGCGGAAGCGTGGTATCACTCACGATTTAAATGTGTTTATAGATTATTTAAGTGTTATAAAATTACCTAGTTTTAATGCGAAAATATTAATGGGCTTTTCGATATTAAAAGAAATCATGTTAATAATGTCTATGGCTGTAGGGATATAATCTGTGACCACAAAGCATAGTGAAACAGAAGGTAGCATGACGACGGTAACTTGGATTGGTAGGGCAAAATAGGCAAGAGCGAGTCGAATGAACGAACGGCTGGGTTCCGTAGTTGTTTGTCATTATTCATAATTTAGAGAGGACTGGTTCATGATGTATTTAAGCATATTTTAGGAAGAATATGTCGTATTCAAACATAATTTAGGATGATAAATGAATCTAATTTCCATGTTATTCGAAAGGTACCGATTAAGGAAATGTCTGGTTATCAAAGTAAGTACGGGTTATGGAGCTGGATTATTATTGCTCCCTGTGTAGGACTATTTGACAGTGGTGATTTCCCGTTTCTCTTCTGCCTATAACTCCACACCTTATGGATTTGACATTGGCGGGGCAGACGCATGTTTCTCGGTTTTATGTTGAACTTTTAACGGGTGTTTAGATGAATAGACAAACTTGTTAACAGGTTAAGAACTCGCGTTTCTTATACAAGTTTATGCATTTATTGGGGCTCAAAGATACCTGCAGGGGTCCATAGATAATTAAAGTAGGTACGTTACGTGTGAGACTCGTTGGTTGTGGTAAAATGTATGGTGGGTTTCATGTTTCACAGAGAAGAACCCTAAATAGGTGACGTGATCGATGAGAAGGAAAATCGAGACAGCGAATGAAAGGGGATATAAGGCAGTGGAGAGAGAGATAGGGGCTTTTTTTGGGACCAGCAGTCAACGAGGACGGACACGGAACATCATTCGACGAGGACGGGCACCTGGGGTTTTTCCACTCGGCTGTTCCTCGGAACATTGGGGATTTTCCATAGCGGCAGATCGTACACTCGGGCTTTGACTTTATTTGAGTTTAGAATCAGTGCTAAATAAAACCAGGTATGTTAGTATTCTAGAACCGTGATAAAAAATACTAATCGTTTGTTTTTGTTTCAGAGACCCCTTGGCAAGGCACACTGCCCTTGCTTATGTTTTCAGGACTACTAAGGTCGAAGACCTTAGGCCGTTTGATTCGGACAGCAAATGGCTGGGTGTTACATAATATTCCATTATTAACCTTTTGTTCCGATCGGAAATAAGTAATTACTACCTTTCACTGGAATTTTTGTGTGACATTCATAGATCGTCTGACTTGGAACTTAGGTCTGCGAAAGGCTCTGGGATTCGTCAAGTGTTTCCACGCAAGGTTGCAAGGCCCTCGCCTTCGCTTCCCAACAGAAACCCCCGTAGTGCCGAGGTTCCGAGGTCTTGCACACAATGTATTCGGCATGCCCCCAGGCAGTATCATGCCGGATATTCTTAGGAATACACCTTCTTGGTACACTGGTCAGACCTAACCTGATCGGCCCAGAAGATGATAGAGAATAGACCTTAGTATCTGGATGAGCGATCTCGGTCGCTATTCCAGTGCTAAAAGTTAGGTTGAGCTAGTTTATATTCTAGTTGTGCATAAGGACTTATGTATGGGACATTACATCACACTTACACAGTAAACGGGGAATTTATTTGCACAAGGAAAATGTATAGTTTCGACTTGGGATGGAGAAAGGGGTAGGCCTGAAAAGTAGTTCGCTAGGCTTTCTTTTAAATAAATAAAACCCTGATAAATTCAATTCAACTCTTATAATAGTAATGCGTGAGGTTTAGGCGTGAAATAATAAATTCATACATAGTTATATATAACTAAAAATAGGGGCTACTTATTTCGATACCGCGATTTGTCCCACATTGTGGAAAATCCCCAAACAATAGGTTTTAACAAAATAAGTGAATATAAGTATCGAAATCAATATTTTATAAGACGAAGATTATCTAGGGGCGTAATACGGAAGAGGTACGGTAGAAGTTATTACATTCAAAGCTTAGGTTATATCCATCGCTGTATAGGTATGATCTAGGTCAACAAATTCGTAATAAAATACGGTGTCGTGTGTCATGTGTCGTGAGTGAAAAGTTTAAAATTATTAGATTGCAACTACAAAAGTCGACGCGTTGATGTCTATTACATACGAAACCCGCTATCATATCTATATCGGCGTACCGACATTTAATAGAACCTTAGCCATAGTGATACCATTGATTGAAATGCGGATAATGCGGGTAGAGGGTTAATGTTTGGTATATACAAAGAGTATCGGTGAATTTTGTAGTGCGATCGTTAATGTCGGGAAAACTGTTATTTCCTTAATAAGGTAAAACCCTTTTAATGGAAATATGGATTTTTTGTGAAACCAGCAAGATTCAAAATATTTTATGGTATCCGTCAACTACCTAAAAGTAATCGCTTATTTCGCCGCGTCTTCAACAGCTTCAGTAGCCTATCGTAGCGAGCGTTCGGTTTTACAGCGAAGTCAACCGAAAGTCCCGGGTTCGATCCTCAGATAAGGGACATCTTAACTTTTAAAATTGCTTTTTTATTATCCTTTTATTTATAACTATTATTTCTCTAATAAGGTAAAAATCTTACAATAGAAATATGAATTTATTGTTTAGCCAGCTAGATTCAGAATATTTTATGGTATCCGTCAACTACCTAAAAGTAATCGCTTATTTCGCCGCGTCTTCAACGGCTAAAGTAGTCTATCGTAGCGAGCGTTCGGTTTTACAGCGAAGTCGACCGAGGGTCCCGGGTTCGATCCTCCGAGCGGGATACTTGAACTTATAAAAATGTTTTTTTTTATTATTCATATTTTATTACGGAAATTGTAGCCGCGCCACACTTAATACGGTTATTTATAATTGTTTATTAAGTATTTCAACCTTAAATTGGGTTTTACTTAATTGTCTAAAATAACGCGATAGATGGCTTCTGTTTGATATTCTGAAGATTCTCTTGTATGAACGGGTTTAGGGGCGAGAAATTAATGTTATAGATTATTTAATAGTCAAATCAGTATGTACATGTGAAAGACAGAGCGTGCACTTTTGGTCTATAGTATAGATGGTGTTAGTGTGTATGTTGCGTGTGTATGAGTGTGTGTCAGTATTAGTATGATCGCGGTTTTTAGTAGTATTAGGAACTTTTAGGGCTGTTTGGATTATATTACTTTGGAAGTGGGATGTCGTCATTGAGCATTGTAATTTGGATTTTAAATCTTAAATATTTACTTAGTATCTTTAATGCGTGGATAGTACTTTAAGATATATGGTAGAGATGGCACGGAACATGTTTTTGATAAAATATTATTTAGTATACTTCTTCTGGGTAGCATACGTGACAGATCGGGTTTTATGATTGGGGTCCTGTTGGAACGCCAGCATCTTAGGGGGGAGTCCGCGCCAGACCATTTTTGGGTGAGTTGGTGTTATGGTGATGTGGAGAGATCCCGATCTTGAAATAACATTATAGCAGCTAGCCAATCTGAATCTAAAGCATGTGCGAAAACGCCCTAAAATAAATTTCCATCTTAGAGCTCAGTCCGCGCCAGTCAATCTTTAGATGAGTTGGTGTTATCGCGATTTTAATAGATTTCGGTCTTGAGACATCTGGATAGCAGCTGGCCAATCTAAACCTAATGCATGTGCGAAAAGGTTCTAAAATGAATTAGCAGAATGGGAGTCCGCGCCAGTCAATCTTTAGATGAGTTGGTGTTATCGCGTTGTTAATAGATTTCGGTCTCGAGACATCTGGATAGCAGCTGACCTATTTAAACCTAATGCATGTGCGAAAACCGCGCTGTTAATTCGGTGCTAAGGAGGAGAGTAGCATTGTACAGTTTTCGGTCTGCTTGATTGTTGCTTCGATGTTGAGGAAGCTTGCTTCCGATATAACGAGATAGCAGTTAGTCTGTCTGAATCCCATGAACTTTGCAAAATCTTTCTAGTACTAAGTGGTGAGCTGATGGGACGTCTTTGATACGACCAAATCTGTACGTGGGGATTGCATAGGACCACAATTAGTTAAAGTTCATTGTTACTTACTTAACTGGATGATTCAACAGTATACAGACCCCTGATACAGTTGCAACATCAATAATATTCTATAACAAGAAATAAACTTTGGAGCTACTTGCCTTTACCAATTGGAGTCCAGCATCTGAAAATATTTATTTGAGACTACCTGAAGTTACAGGCCTCAATCACCAGTTGATCAAGATAATATTAATTATTTTTTTATAACTTGAAGAGATCTATCATTTGATCAACTTACATACTGGGGAATTATATGAAGAACTTGTTGTTATACATCAAATGCATTTGGGACTACCAATTGAAATCATGATCCTGTTCGCCTGCTATCTTTACATTATATCAAGGATTGAGTTTAGTACCCGTGAGATGTTTGGCTGTGTGAGAAGCTGGCCGCTTCGTTCCTCACATGTAGGTTCCATTTCCGGAGCGGTGGTAGCCTAATATATACCTGCACTACCTTACGGACTGACCTATGGGACTCTATCTCTTTCCCTTTAATTATTACTAAAATATTGTGGCTTAAGCCATTTGAAACAACACCATGGTTCTCTGGAACTTATCCATCACTGGATTTTGAAGAAAATATTACAACCTGAAGACTTTATTATGCATAATCTGCATTTGTGTATGGAGCACTCTCTCCAGGGCTAACTGCCGATTCTATACTATTCTACCTATATCTGTGCTGCTGAATTCGGGCCCTTTATTGTTGTCGAAGGAACACTGTTGAAGTCCGCTTTTGTATGCCTTTGGGGTTTCCAAATCTACATCGTCGAGTCTATTGGACCCTGCATATGCGTTTGAGTCAACCTGTGGTGTATCCTGAGACTTGTCATTATGCTCACGAGTAAGCTCTGGTACATGATATACGTATCTACAACAAGAAGATGTGGAGAGACCTGGAGGAAGCTACATGCTTTATCGACTTAATCACACCTACAATTATTATCTGGATATGATCCACAGTCATTGGTTGTTGTTGTTGTTGTGCCCTCTTACAAGATATATTACGAAATACTAATTGACTTGACAAAGACCTAGGATCTTGTGCCCTCTCTTAATTAAAATATCAGGGTAGGATGAGGATGTCTCTGGTTGACTCATATAGTAAGCTGCGGAGTGAAGCATGGGCTACGAGTAGCGAAGTTCATGCTGGAGTCAGTCATCTGGCTTTGGAGCAGCTTACCCCTCCTCAAATGAGGGGGGCCCTGTTTGTTTCCCTTAGACCTAATAAATTAATCTGATTTCAAATTTAGCTATCAAACTCTTAGCAATTTAATCTCTAGTCCAATTATCTCTTGTATTTATTTAACTATATAATTTCATACCTGTTTATACTTCTCACTCTAAAAGCATCGGGGTTACTATCATCATAACGTAGAGTTCCATAGACGATCACAAATGGCCTTAATTAGTTTCAAAACGTCGCAAGTAGGTTTTTCAGTCTTACGGTTTAGTTGCAGTAGTGATAGAGCTTAGTTTTCAGTATGAATGAGTGTGTGTGTGAACGTATGAGAGTTTGTTTGTTCTATGAGAGGGTGATCGTTACAGTCCGCCTTGACCATGATCCACGATTTGGCAGATCAGGTAAATAATCACAGTGGAGCGACGGCTATCAAACCTCCATGACCTTGCTAACAGGGGAAAGTGACCACATTGAATCATGGTTACACATTCAGTCGCCTGAATGTGTGGGTTTCATCACGATATTTTCACTCACTGTAAGAGCATCGGTTAGTATTTAACTAATGTACAGACTGGAGTCATTGGTAAATAGTGGCACTGGGGTGTTCACAGTGTTTGTAATTATGTTCACAACACTCAAAGGAAAAGGCTGCTGTCGATTTCTTTTTTCTTTTTAGATCTAGATTAGGTAAGTGATCACCGCCTCCCTTTAACGTCCACGGAGGATCTAGCTATTTAGCCTCTCAGACATTAACCGCCTTGCACGACACCCGAATTCGAAGAACTTGGTGCTATTCTCCTCTACCGAACACCACACGGCAAAAATAAAAATTAGTTATCGAGATTTTATGCAAACTTGATTAGGTAATATGCCAAGTTTGAGGAGTCCGAGGTTAAGTACTATCGCCTTATCTGTTTCTGCCGCCAAGCAACAATGTTTGTATTGATGGATAAGGTTGCCAGCGCAATTACATTAGGGTTCTGCATTTTTGTTGGCTGCAACCTAAATACGTAAATCGTAAATTTTGGGCGACCGTTACCGCTTACTATCAAGTGGGTTGTCTGCGCGTTTGTCACTCGAATGTACAATAAAAAAGGAGCAAAGCCACTGACTAAGACTATTATTAATCATTTGTGAGTGGAGAGCAATAGACGTGCCCTTCTAAGAACAGAGCCCGAGCTCTATAAGTAACAGATGTCGAAAAACCTACGACTGTTCAATAGTATGGCGTGAAAACTTAACAGACTGGCAGAGTCACTTATATTAGTTTAGATTATAATAAAAAAATGTAAGTGGATGTTGGATTTGAACCTAAGTATCACGTTTCAAAGGATGTCGTTTAATGGTCGTCCAATTTCCAACACAGGTATATGTTATATAGTGGCTAGTTAAACAATTATACAAACAAAACCGTAACCATGATCCAATCTGGCCAGGTTCCCCTATTAACAGGGTTATGGAGGTCAGATGGCAGCTGCTACACTGTAATTACCTGATCTGCCAAATCCTGGATCATGATCAAGGCCGACCCCGGGCTTTCGCGCGCGAAAGCACAACCGGGTCAATTCCAAAATGATTTTATATAGACAAAAGCGTATCAGGTAGAGATCGATTTATATTTGTACAGGCTCGAGAAGTAAATTTTTTAATAAAAAACTATAAAAATATACATTTTTGGCTGGTCCCATTTCGCTGTACTTTATTGTAATAATTTTTTTTAACGCATTTCCTTTTTTTAAGGTTGCTTTTGTAATTGTGGGGACTAGCTTATTGCTTTTACCGAATTATGTTTATTATGTTTATTAGATTACGGCCTTTGATAAACAAATGAAGATGACAAATAGTATTTTTATCTATGTTAAAAACTTGTATTACCCAGATTTTTTAACTAATACCAAATTATTTTTTCCACAAAATCTTGTTTAAATGAATGCCGCATGCCAAACGAATTGTGGGCAAAAATATCCACCGACTGGACCCCACAAAACGTAACAAGGAAGCGCGGAAGGTCTAGACGGAGATGGCGGGACGAGTTAGACGCCTTTTCTAAGGATTGGCCGAAGAAAACATCCGACCGTGAGTCGTGGAAGATTGAAAGGGAGGCCTTTGCTCTGCAGTGGGACAGAAATGGCTAAAAATAAATAAATATATTTTTTTAATATCGGTAAACGTGTGGAATTTTTACAAAAATAATTCAAAGTGTTCAAAATATATTCACTAACGCACCCAGTTACTTAAATGAAACAATATAAATAGTAAACACTCACCGTAAGTTAATAAATCCATCCGCAACTATGTACACAAATCCACAAACAGTTTAATTATTTATTTAACTAGCATACAAATAAAGTTAAAATTGAACTATCTACAATTAAATAGTTTGGGGCAAAACCGGGAGAGTCCACTTCGTCTAAAATCCAGTACACGCACTTTACAAAGTTTTTTAAACAACCACGCAACAACACGTACAGTATACAGTATGTTATTGTTTCCACCACTACGTCTCCGACTCGTCAAATCCAGCACGCGATCCGGGACCACGAAAAAACCGGATAAAACCAGTTCGCGCTAGACGGCTTTCGGCCAATTACTGAAGTCCGTACGCAAGACCGCGCCAAAACGGCCACGGCGCATGCGCTACAGCGATTGACACCAACCTTATACAGAAGGCATATTCATAAGTTAGTTTTCAGTTTTGTTTTGACATATACCCCTTAAGGGCTTAACGGTAGCACACTTTTTACCACAACCGGAAAACAGGCCAATCCCTTAGGGGCTCACAGAGCATGAGTCCTATCGGAAAAGTTTTCCCGGCGACTTTGTCTCTGCAGCTCTTTTCTTTCCTGGTAGAACAACTGAGTCACGACATGGTGTGTGAATAAACTTTCATATTTATCCGGTTTAAGCATATTTTGTATTTTTATATATTTCGATTCGTGTTGTAATTAGTAGCTATACTTGATTCCTCGTAATGAAAATATACGTTGGTATATACTTAACTAGTATTCTCACCGCAACTTAATTTGCTCCCGACAGAATATGCTTCTTATAAGTGAGCCGATAAGGGCGTACGTGGTTTTTGGGCTATCATTTATTATTATTCAAACTTATACTGTGTATTGAATATGTAATACTGATAGTGGGTTCTGATTCACATTAAAAATAGCAAATATCTGTAAAAGTACAGACCTCATTTATTGAATTTTCCGTGTTGTTATAAAAATAAATATCAAAGGCCGGCGCGGCATCTGCTCCCCTTAGATTGCATGTCCTAAACGACGGTGGCTGATTTCCATCAGGTGGACAGTTCATCCATGTACCTCCCTAGGTGATAGACTAGACCTAGACTTAGAAGCAGATCATCGAGAATATCCGCAGACCATAAAATGAACGATAGCACACTTGTTGACAGCAAACTGCTGCCTATTTCATCCCTTACTCACCATAAAACATCCTATACAGAACCAGATACGTTACCATATGGAAACTATCTAGCCTAACCCCAGAAGTGGAAAAATTATACATTTATGAGTGAAAGTTACAGCTCTTTAAATCATGTAGTACCTATGTCTGGTCGATAGTCACTGAGACGGAATAAAAACGTTCCTTTTTATCTAATTTAGTTTATTACCTAAGGAGGCACACGCACGGTCAGTCCACCTGATGGAAAGTGGCCACCACCGTCCAGGATATCTGCAACCTAAGGAGAGCGGATGCGGTGCCGGCCTTTGAGGTACCTGTAGACATGCCTTATGAAGAACCCCATGTAGTACAATTATGGAACCATAAACTATACCTCAGACACTACCCAACAAGCATAAATCTTATGCAAAAATCAATTAAAAACTGGAGCCTCAAAAACAATTTATAACACCCCTTAGCAGGCAGGATTATAATAAATAGCCATATTCGAAACTGGGTTTTAAGCACCGCGGCGGAGACTAGCGGACCTTCTAAATAATGGCCTAACAAATTGCCCCTGGAGCGACAGACGAAACAAGCCCCTAAGGGGTCTTCCGCAGAACGGTCGAAAGCGATTCTTATTAGTCCATTGACACTGAAATTAATCCCGATTCCAGCCGGGACATCTTTTAAATCGCTAAAAGCTCGAACATCTATCCCCTTTTATCTGTGCGATTGTACAAAACCACTCAACCCTTTCAAAGCCCAATCCGAAGAGCGTCCGGTCGTTAGCAGACATTAATGGAATACACAGGGTTGCTCTGCCGTGGAAATAACAAGAGGTTTTAGTAAATCTGCTTGTTTTTGAGAAAACAATGACCCAAATCGGGCCCTGCCGCTTGTTGCGTGCCGGGGTGGTGCGGAGCTTTATTTATATTTTTTACTCTGGATTTCGGTGTCCGTTACCGGATCGTCGTACTGCTTTTAGTAAGTAATGATTTGTTTGTTATGAAATGTAATATTGGAGTATGCATTGTGCAACGGCTAACTCCTAGCATATGACGCCTTGAGTAGTTCAGTTGGTTAACATCGGTCTCGATCCGATACCCGGCTGAGAAGAAATTGAAATGATGAATTTTAATTTCTGTTACGGGTCTGGGTGTAGTATGTTTAGTAAGTATGTATTTAAAAAATACTATATAAGTATCAGTTACCTAACACCCATAACACAAACTTTGCTTACTCTATGGCTAGATGGCGCTGTGAGAAGTAAAATTTGAACAAGCATCGGTATTTAAAAAAATTAAAATTAGTAATAGTGTGTAGTCGTATACCGTCACGGGGTGCCAATCGGCCCTCAAGACTGTTAAACCAGCCTCAACGGGAGAACTTGGTCAATATTGCTTCGCCAACAGTATTAGCAGTCACAAACGTGTGGTGAGCTCCTTGCGGTGCCGAAGTTCGGTTGACCAAAGGACGAAGCGGTCACCGATGGGTGACCGCTTCATGTTAAGATAAGTTACCTGGACTGGATGCAGTCCAGAGAGCCTATCGGCTATCTCAGTGCACAACTGAATATGACATAAAAAAATCTGACACTACTCTAATTTGGTAGACGCTATTGCCAGTTTTCAACGTAGATGACGTGGTGTAGAATTATCTAGTGTCAAATACAGTTGTCAACTGAGTTAGCCAATAGCCCCGCAGGTAACTTATCTTAACATGAAGAGAAAACATTAGCCAGCTTGAATTGGCAGTTGATAGAACATTATTCTTAGCGGCATTGTGTAAGGAAAAAATAGGCTGTTTGATAAATTACATTACTATCACCGGGAAGGATAGGTGGCGGTTACAGAGCAAACACATTTCCCGTCGTGTACCGCTCCCGATCAGTCAAATGTGACTTGTTTGTGGAGACCTAAAGTGATATTGTCTTATGAATAATAATAATGCGATAAATATTACCTATATGGAAATGCTAGCAGATAGAGCCTTTGTTGGTTGTTGTTCGAATGTTTCTCCTATTAATTTCGTGTTTGACTAGCGTTTAGTTGGCAAACAGCAGTTCGTTTTCTATTTTATCGATTTTAGGAATAGCGGAAAATATTTTTTTCTCGACATCTATACATAGTTTTTTTTTTTTTTTTACTTTACTAGCCAGGCATTTGACCGCCACCTCACCTGGTGGTAAGTGACGATGCGGTCTATGATGGAGCATGCCTGTCTAGGAACAGCCTATTCACTCTAGCCTTGAAGGCATCCAGATTATATTGATCAGGGAACACACTCGCAGGCAACGCATTTCACTCCTTAGCCGTACGCATTATAAAAGTCGAGCCAAAGCGGCTCGTGCGGATAGTTGGAAGATCCACGACATAAAACAAAGTTGCTTCCTGTGGTCTGTCCCTAAGTATCTATGTGCACTTAGCTCTATTAAACTATGCAACGGATTTTAATGCAGGTTTCAACAACAGATAGGGTGATTTAAGAGGAAGGTTTATAAGGAAGAAAAAAGGGTGGGTAGGTGTAGAGAAGTTGTAGGGTAAGTGTAGGGTAAAGTAGCGGTGGGACGCCACGCAAACGAAATCGCGCCGGCTCCACTACTTCAAAATAAAGACTTTTGCGCAAGTACATTGGTGTTCTTTTATTGAACATACCTAATATTTAAAAAATAAACCGCTTTTCGTGTCAGCCTCCTAAACCACACAACCGGTTTTGATGCGGTCTTACTGTTATTTAGATAATTTATTTCAGGAGATTTTTATGTGTTACATGCATAATATGATAGAAAAACCCCAAGGACACCCCATGCAAAGCTTGTCACTAATCTATACTAATAGATATTATTATAGATTACTGACAGACATTGAATTACTTAGTTTGTAATTTTTATATTCCACCCAATTGATATGTAAGTTAACGAATCTATCATTATTATAAATAGACACCAATGACATAATATTATTGAATTTAATATTATTTTTATTTATTTATTCAAATTGACATTCTATTAATTGACATTAATTTATAATGGCACCCGTAGATGTCGTATAAGGCGACTAATGTTTTCGAGGCAAATGCTCTGTAGTCTCTGTATGCTGGAAAATGGGCAGCAGCATTGTCAGTTGTTATATTTATAATACTGCGATCTCCAACCCGGCAGCAAAGCGTGGAGATTATGGCAATAACCTCCCCTTTCGTGGGAGAGGACTAATCCTGCAGTGGACTGATAACAGTAATAACGACGGAGAATAATGTCTGTGACAATAATGTAGACCATTAGACAGCAAAATAAATGAATACTGAATACTAATGTAGGTACTACATTTCCCAGTGTTCATGTTTGAGCACCTACGTTTCGCCTGTTAGGTAAATTTTGTGTGTTACCCATAGAAATGGCGACGAGCCGTGTCGCGGCGCGACATTGATTAATTACGCGCTGGACCGTCAATCATGTTCATACAGTGTAATGAAAATTAACATTGCTGCGTTTGATGAAATTTTAGGTTAGCTTAGTTGATAGATATCAAATACGCTAGCTCATAGCGTTTCGAATGTGTATCTTTAGTTGCTGGTTTGTTATTTATACTGTTTCCAAAAGAAACCGTGCGAAGGATTATTTTGAGGGTTATGGGGCCCCATAAAGACCCTTGGGCGCTGTCCTAATTGACAATGGTTGCGCGACCATGGTCGTACAACGGGCGCCGCCCGACCAATAGGAGTTCTCAAAACCACAGTCTCAAAGAAGCATAGAGTTACAGCCACCAGACCTCCCTCATACCCAACAATATATGCCACTGATAAGCCTAATTAAGTTGAGATGGCTCTACGCCGCAGCTGGCGGACCCCATAGAGAATGGAAATGGAATGCGTGGCTCTCGTGGGGAGAGCGTCCTTTCCGATCTTTATAATCCTTAAGACACGTGGTACCAAGGGCGGTCGCTGGGCCCCATGACACTTCTAAAGATCTCCTCATAGATATATACGTGGCACTAGCTCAATCTGTTTTGGCTTATTGTGTGCCGGTGTGGGGGGTGCAGCTAAAACTCGCTTCCTTGAGGTTGAGCGTGCCCAACGTAGTCTACTTAAAGTTATTTGTTTTAAGGAGAGGGGTTTTCCTACTGACAGTCTGTATAACATCTGTAAGCTACCCTCCGTGAGGAAATTGTATATCACAAGTACCGTTCTAAGGAAACAAAAGTCATTGCCTTACGACCCTAATGCAATGAGCAAAAGAAGGAAAGATATAATAGCGTACCTTCCAAAAACCAACACTACATTCGCCGACAGACAGTACCACAAACGCTCAGCTCACCTCTACAACTTGTTGAATAGGATTTTGGAAATATACCCCAAACAGTACTACGAGTGTAAGAAATTAATAAAAACGTGGTTAGAAGAAAAAACCTATGATGACATTGAAAATCTTTTGGAATATATTAATTAATTTATTTATTTATGCCAGTGTTGAACTCGAAACCTACACACCCTCACTCACACACACGCACACACACATGCATACACACACACATACACACACACACACACACACACACACACACACACACACGCGCACACACACACGCGCGCACACACACACGCGCACACACATATTTTAATATTCTAGTATAAATTTTCCTACATAATTTTGATTTAGTTAGCATCACCAACCAAATTATGTTTGTTTTATGCATTGTTACCTAGTAACATTTGTAATGTAATGTAGAAAAGGTGTCTTCTGACACAGGCTTTGCCTAAAAGGAGACACCAGCAACAATAGATTTAAGTACTCTTTGTAAATGAAATAAAGATTATTATTATTATTAAAGATTATTATTATAATCGCATCCTCCTCACTGGGAAGATACCCAACTGACCAAGATAAACTGTAGGAAGGCACATTTATTATTAAAATTCTTTATTTTTTTCTAACATAATTTTTACACTAAGTTTATGTAACGTTTTGTTAATGATTAGTTCTTTGTTTTTTTGTTGTGCCTAATTATCGTGTCGTGATGTCTACGTGCAATAAATGTCTTCTTTCTGTCTTTCTTTAAACTAATCGAGAATGAGTATCATTACTCCAGAGTTTAAAAGTAAGGGCTCAGCGCGGAAGTGCAGCAACTATAGAAAAAACTAAATGAAGGGGGTAGGGCGGGGTTGGCAACCGGGTTTTTGGATTCAGCGGGGTAGAATTAATAAGACAACACCAGTTTCCAAACAGTCATACGATTTGCTTCTAGACTCATAACGGAATCCTTTTTTTCAAGCTTTTGTCCGGTCTAATAAACTAACCTACAGAAAAAGTCGGACAACCCGCGACCAAATTTACATATACTCCAATATTTTCTAAACTACTAAACTGGTTTTGATGAAAGGCTAGGAACCATCTCGATCAAACTGGCTTTCGAACAGAGAAAACCGCATCGAAATCGGCCAATCCGTCCCGAAGTTACGATTCCACAGACAGACACACAGATAGAAAGACAGAGCCACAGGTACACACGTCAAACTTACAACACCGTTTTTTCCCCGGGCGTTAAAAATTTAATCATGTTTACAAATTGGGCTCTGCAAAGCTGGGCGCTAGCGTCGGCTTAGTGCAAAGACAAACGGCCCTAAAAATGTCTCAGTTAATTTAGCTGCACTCTCTACATTGAATTATCACTGCATATTATAAAAACAAAGTCCCAGGCCGCACCTGTCTGTCTATTCGCGATATACTTAAAAACTACTTAACGGACCTTAATGCGGTTTTCAACAATAGTTAGAGTGATTTGAGAGAAAGGTTTAAGGCCTTGCCACATACAAAGCTCGGCGCGAGCGCGGCGTGAGCGCGGTGCGATATTTGCTAGGCAACTATCGCGCCGCGCGATGGTTGCCTAGCAAATAACGCGCCGCGCTCGCGCCGAGCTTTGTATGTGGCAAGGCCTTTAGAGTCGGACAAAACGCGAACGAAGTTGCGCGGGCAAGCTAGTTGATATTTAAAAGAATCAATGATTATTTTTTAAATCCGTAGATCATAAAATGGGCAGCAGCGTTTACTGTTTTGTGTATTCAACACAACGATTAAAACATAATTCAGGAAACATTCATCTCCTCATCGTCGCTACCCTATGTGCGATGAGGTCAAACGCTAGCCTGGCAATAAAAAAAATTCGTGACCAATAGACCATCGTTGAGCAACCGAGTGGGAAAAAGTCAGCGTGTCAGTGCTACCGTTCCCTAGCTGTACAGATGTTCGCTGCGGCCTCTTTTCAGATCGTTTGTCTTCGGGCTAAGCCGCCACTCGCACTCGAAGCTCGACGGCACTCAATTTGTGAGAGCGATTGAAACTCTAGTAGCTATGACTGCTTCATTTTAATTGTTGCAAACGTTTTGTTGGTATTTATAGTTTCACACAGAAAATATTTGGCCGTGTGGTGTCCGGCAGAGTAGAATAGCACCAACCCCTTACACTCGCGGGTGTCGTACAAGGCGACTAATGTTTTTGAGGAAAACTTTTCTCCGTAGACTGGAAAATGGGCAGCAGCGTTTTACATTGTAATATTGCAATCTCTCATTGAAATCTCCAACTCGCCTGTCAAGCGTGGAAATTATGGCAATAACCTCCTCTTTCGTGGGAGAGGCCCCAAGTCCTGCAAGGACTGTAATGGGCTGTGATGATGATAGATAAGATTTGTTCTGGTCCCAGATACTGTTTGTCAACACACACACCTTTACCACACTAGCCGTACTCAGCGGCTTCTACCCGCAAGATGTTCAGATCTCTGTAAACAATCAACTGCGAGAAGCTATTGTTTTTCTGGGATAGAAATAGGCTATGATACTCAATGATAATGTAGCATTCTACAAGTGAAATAATTTTTGAAATCGGTCCAGTAGTTTTTGAGTTTATTCATTACAAACAAAAATACAAAAACAAATATTTTGTCTTAATAGTATTCTTTTAGTATAGATAACATTAGGTCTATCTCTCAGCCATGTTGAATATTGTAATTCAGAGAAAGAGTACCCGCCCTCTCAATTATAAAAAACAAAAATGGTACACGTTACCGGACATATGTAAAATATATACAATGGCGAGCCAAAAATTATTTGTCAAAGGTTCACATTTCCTAGTAAATGCATGTATTTCCTAAGCATACATTCACTGCCATCATGGTATTGTACAAACGCGCGCCTTTTTTTAAAATACCGTTCAGAAACATTGTAGATTTGGTTCTGGCGCGGTGGTTCACAACAACTTATAACATCCTCGTTGTTCGCGCTCCTCGCAACACAACCCTCCGCGACAGATCGACGTTTTTGATGGATTCGGTTAATTGTCAATTTTTTTAAATAAAACAGTGAAATTAACATAAGTAGTGCCTGTTGTATCAGTTATATCTATGTGTTATCTCTGTATTTCTTTATTGTGTGCAATAAATAGTTAATTAAATGAATAAATAAACATAATTTTGATTGCTGTTTAGGAAATGTATGAAATTCCTAGGAAATATGTGTAATAAAATTTATTTCTCACATTTTGCGGCAGATTTTAGGCACTATTTATTTTCTTACGAATTCTATATAATAACAGATTACATAAATTTCCCTTAACATACACACCGACTGGTCTACACATGAAAATCAACTAAACAAGAAATGTGGAGATAATAAAACAGAAATTCACACGCTTTACTAAACCCAACTTATTCTTAAGTTATATCGAGATTTATTGCGACCTACAACGCAACGAAATATCAGACAAAAGATACCCAAAAAGATAATGTACTTTTTCTGAGTTGGCTTTCTCTATTCGCGTATAAAGGGATTGGGAGCGTCGAAACACTGCTAACAACCCGACATGTTGAAAGTTTTCGTGTTCTATATCCGTGTAAACTCTGGAAGTAAAATAGAAGTTTGAGAAATTCTGAGTTTAAAAAGAGCTAATTACAATATACGTGATGAAGGAATCCTCGTTATCTTACTCTTGTGCCTGGTGTGTTGTATTCCGTTGTGAAGTAAATTAGGTATGACAAATAAGTTATCATATTATTACGTATGAGAAGGGTGTTTCACCTACTGCCACATCAGTGAGCCGGAGTGAGCCCTCGTACGCGCTGATCGGTCTGCATGCGTCGCCCCCTACCTGGATGAGCTCGCTTAACTTCCCTTTGTTTTCCGTTAGATTTTTGACTTTTGAAAAGAGATTAATTAACGTAATCCTAATTCAATAAATACCTTTTCATTCATTTCATTCAGTCAAGTGTATTACTCGTAAACAGATTTAAAGACAATATGAAGCAAAACATGTTATGTGTCATTTTAGAGCGAAATGTTTGCGAGATATTTAGTAAAAACCAAAAAACTAAATCATTCAATCTCCACAAACCACCAAAGCTCGCGGCCCCCATACTTTCAGTATATTATACCTGGAGGCTATCTCCACCAAATAATAACCCAGACTACACGATTTATTACAACACATGCATTTCCAAAATTCGGCTCTTCGTCGACTGAAATAGTAAAGCAACCGCCTTTACACTGCGTGCAGTCACCGAATAACGTACGCATAGAGACCGAGCAGAAGCAGTCAGAAGCACGCAGCCACGGAACAGCTTTGAGCAGCGTCGTGCTCAACGAAATGAGAAGACACCCCAGTAAAGAGTAGCGCCGACGCTTTGTGGTGAAAGATTATAAAATAAGCATTCTGTCTACGGTATAAAACACAAAATTGCTTAAGTATTATTCCAACCGCATACATTCGTTGTTCGGTAAGGTCTACGAATTCGAATTTTGATCTCGACCAATCAGTATCTGCGAAGACGAATCAAAAGCCAGCGTGAAACTGTCTCGAAAATTGAAATTCGTATTCGAAAACTACTCTAAAACTAATCAGGAAAACGAATTGATATGGCCAGAACTACGGGCAACACGCAGAAAAAACGTGCGTGTTTGTTCGGGTTATGGGCATGACGTTATCTTTTATAAGGATTAACAAAGTAACATAATCATCTTGGCGGCAATAGCTTGATTAGGCCCGGAGTCCTTTTGTCCATAGTCCAGAACTTGATAGATCAAGTAATCACTGAAGAGTGACTGCCATCTGACCTCCTTGACCCTGTTAACAGGGGAACCTGACCTGATTGGTCTCCTTAACGTGCAGGTTTCCTCACTATAGTTTCCTCAAAGTAGTGATTCTTGAATTAAAACTACTGAGTTACGAAATATGGCGCTGTGTGAATGGGTCAAGCACATTTATTCACTTATTGCTGAACTTTACTTCACTCTTCAATTGGAGGGTTTTGGCATTATTTTCATCCTTGGCAGGCCTTCCCATTTTCTATCTATCTACTCTACAGAACCTAACCAGCTAATCATGGCTGTCTGACTGCAACAGGCATTCTGACTGTTCTAAGAATATCGCGACCACACCGCTAGCTGTCAACGTGGCAATCAGTTCACATTTTCCAACTAACCCCTGTACACTCTCAACATAACGGTTTACACCAGAAATAACCGGTTTTCGGTCGTTTGTCTTGCCGCTAAGCCGGCGGTCGCGCTGCGGCTTACGCGGCTCAATTTGGAACCGGTCCTTGTTTGATGGTATTTTTAAAGTTCTCAGCTCTTGATGGCGTTATCGGTACTGTTGAGTGAGAATGGGTGGTTGTATCGATATGTTCTTCGGGTATCGAAACTGTAGGGTGAATAAACCGTGCAAATACGGGTTTGAAGGATAAGGTTGGCAGTGAAATTACAAGCATGAAGCATTTTATCTTAGTCCTCACAGTGACAACGCAAATGCGGTTCTGCATTTTTGTTAGCTACGACCTAAATATATGAATTGTATATGTTATGGGCGATAGTTACCACTTACCAGCAGGTGGGCTGTCCGCTCGTTTGTCACTGAATAGCATAAAAAGAGTACGATTAGGACTCGCGCCATGATGGTTCCGAACTAATAAATATAAAACTTGTCATCTAAGTATGTTCAGCTGCTCAAATATTTAAAGAAAAACTTGCGTTTGACAAAAATTTTCTTAAGACATTGTATAAAAATTCAGTTAGTAAGCGCATATTAAAATATTGTACGTATATTTGTTTTGTATTACTCTTATTTCATTTATGATTCATGGTTTTCGTAAAACTTCAATTGTGCTATAAGTCTTCACTTTTTGGCAAATCTCTTGAAATACATATATTTTACTTAACTTATTTTTAAATATGTCTCAGCAGTACTTAGCCGTGTGGTGACCGGTAGAGTAGAATAGCACCAACCCCTTACACTCGTGGGTGTCGTACAAGGCGACTAACGTTTAGAGGCAAAATATCTAGTCTCCATAAACTGGAAAATGGGCAGCAGCGTTTTTCATTGTTATGTTTGCAACACTGCTATCTCCAAGCGACCCGCCTGCCAAGCGTGGAGATTATGGCAATAACCTCCCCTTTTGCGGGAGAGGCCCAAAGTCCTGTAGTGGACTGTTATGGGCTGTGATGATGATTACTCGTCGAGGCAAGTTGTGGCCAAAATGCTGGCCTTTATTTACCACAGCGTTTGAGCATTGCCATTCAGCGTGGCAATGCCACCAGCATTTTGGGCACCTTGCCTAATGGCAGTTTATTAGATTAGTTTCTTAATTTTTATTAGTTTTAGATTAACCTTGTTTTAGTATGTTAAGTTTTGTTATCTTACGTATATTATTAAATATTTAAAAGTTATTCAAATAAAAATGAAAACTTTGCCTCCCACAGTATTATAAATGACAAAAGTAAAGGCACAATTTATTGCTATCCAAAACGTTATTCCAGACTATTTGTCTCAATGCTAAATGTGTTCCCGTTCGGGGTTTAAAAGCTAACAGGCAAAGTTGAACAACACGATAACAGAGTAAACAGCTCGTGAACTTTAAAAATATCGACAAACAAACCGGTTTGAACCGGTTTCAAATTGAGTCTGCTTCGCGCTAGGATATAATGTAATGACCGGCTTAGTCTAGTAATACGAAATATGCTGTATTTACTCTGACTGAACGGTAAAGTACGTTTTGAAACTTAAGTAATGTGGAATGAAGTCTGTATGACTATACAGTCCGTGTGTTGTATTGCGTTCTTCTAAATGTAAAAGAATGACAGACATCTAAATAAGATAAAGTCAAAAGAAGTCATATTATGCACATTTCAATTTGTCGCCATGCAGATGATCCGATAGACATCTTTTACTCCTAGTATTTGACCATAGTCACTGCGGCCACGTTCCAATGACTTTTTTCAGAGTTATGTACTTTAGTTGAATGCTAACCGATGCTCTTATGGTGAGGGAAAACATCGTGATGAAACTTGCACATTCAGGCAACTGAATGTGTAACCTTGATCCAATCTGGTCAGGTTCCCCTGTCTGCAGGGCCACGGAGGTCAGATGGCAGTCACTCCACTGTAATTACCTAATCTGCAAAATCCTGGATCCTGGTCAAGGTGGAGCACGTGCCCTCGTGTGCGAAAGCAATACCATGACATTAAGGCCAAAGAGTTTTTTGCTATTCTACTCTGCCGGCCTACCACACGGAATATATATAGGTTAGCTTCAATTGTACAAATTTTAATAGCATTGATACAAATCATGTTTTATGTGAGTATGTAAATGTATGAGCACCATACTCGTTGTCGACATACACGTGGTCAATTCCGACTTCCTATCCGCAGGGTCCGCTTTCCTACTCTACCTTCTCCATTCCTTCCATCCTTGTGTCATAAGACGTTTCTCGCATCCGACTCATTGAAGTTAAACCATCGCTTTTAGAATCTCTCACGGCACCTCATTCTTGATATCGGCAAGTTTATACCTCTATTTTCCACGTATCCCTAGAGCTTACGCAGCACGTGACTAAACCAGCACAGACGGCCTCTTCAGCTTTGTCCGTGATATCTCCAAAGCTAACACGGATAAACTCGTTCTGGTATAATGCATTTTTTCTACATATCTTAATGTTCCGATTACATACTTGAAAACAGTCGTTTGTGAATGAATTTTTTCACGCCAATTGAAAAAAAGAGTGTTTTATGATACAGCATTTTTTATGTGAAAGTAGTGAAGTGAATTTCACGCCGCTTGATATCCTCGACGCGGCAACAGAAATTAATTTTCAAAGATCAAGCTGATAGCTGTATCTTATCTACAATAAGATATAAGAAATACAAAGAGATAACATAGATACGAGTATAACTGACACAACAGGCACTACTTATTCCTAAAAAAAATTTCTTCCAGCAGGCCTACAGAAGGAAGATGTTTAGCTAAGAAATGCAGATACAACGTGCAAAATTAATGAATTATAAAATACACTGTAAAATTTGTATATTATTATCAATTAATACATACATACTTAATATCTACTCTTCTAAACACTCTATAGTCAGAATCGTTGCTGTGAGGTCTCACAGGATTCCAACTCGCAATACTTCAGTAGCGATCAGCACTATGTAACCGTCAAAATGCATGAAATTCTCAAATCATAGAGCCGTATTGAACGCAGTGCATTCACTTACCAGACGAGCATGACTGTGAGAACGAGTATCCATCATCTTGGCATTAATGTCGCGGTTATGATCTCGCGCACGAGGGTATGGATCCGCCTTGACCATGATCCAAGATTTGGCAGATCAGGTAATTGCAGTGAAGCGACTGATATCTGAACTCCGTGACCCTTCTACCAGGGCAACCTAAGTAGGATCATGGTTACACAATCAGTCGCCTGAAAGTGTAGGTTTCATCACGATGTTTTTCCCTACCGTAAGAGCATCGGTTACCTAGTATTCAACTATATAATATGATGTACATGACTCAGAAAAGGCATTCCTTAACCACTCGGCCACCAACGCTCTTATGTTTATGAATATGGGTGTCTCGACATTTTCCTTTATGGGTAAGCAGAAACTACAATGTTCAATAGGGGAACCGCTACATCTAAATCTAATTGAGGTGACCATTATTGTTATACTATAAAGAAGACCTACAAAGCTGGAATCGAACAAACACCACCTACAGTGGCTTCCGCACAGATTTACCGAGATTATCCTTACGATGTAAACCAATACATTGGTTGTAGATTGGATTTGTATATCTATAGATCCTGTCACTGTTTATTAGGTTAATTTTTACCATAAAGGTGATAAACAAGCTTAAGGCCCGCCTGTTTTACGTGGGCGAAGTCGTGGGCGGAAAGTAACAGAGAGTAAACTACGTTATATTTGCTATTTCTGGATCTACGCAAAATTTGTAGACTAAGATGTAAATTATTCAATTCAATATCTATACGACTTGAACAAGAACAGCCTGCAGAAAGTCATTAAAATACAACAATACATAATATTTTACATCATATTATAATAATATCTTCTTTAAATATGATATTTCTTTTGTACGTGTTTTGTCATCTAACTCATCTTAAACGGCTAACTTTGGATGAAATTTTGTATGTATATTTAGATTACTTCTGATTGGTTTGAAATTACAATTGAATCCGTTTACGACGCGAATGAAGTCGCGCCGGACCAGCTAGTAACAATATAAATATTCTTATCGAGTCTATGGATTAAACTCCAACTATATTGTGGCCTATTCAGGATAATAATAATATTATATTCCGTCACGGGGCGCAAATCGGCTCTCGAGACTGTTCATCCAGTCTCAGAGTCCTCAGAGGAAGCCCTAGCTAAAGCTAGTGTCAAAAAAGAAGATACTTGGCGGGCCACGTGGTTCGTCTTGCGCTGTATACGATTACCTACGCGAAATACCCTTCACTGCCATTTGACAAGTCTCTTCTTTCGTGACGCGGGTTATAAACCTCGCCTTGCCAGAAGCACACCTAACGAGCGGTGAGCTCGTTGCGGTGCTGAAGTTCGACTAGCCTCAAAGTGCGAAACGGTGACCCATTAAGTTTCCGGTCACTGGGAACATTGCTTAGCCTTGGTTATTGATCTCGCAAGCACACTACCGCTTTTGTGTGCCAGGATTTTAGGAAAATATAGGCACCTACTAAAATATAAACACTATTTGAAAGAATCATCCAAAACGCTAATTGACCACTTATAGATATCGGTCTCCCGATAAGTATAAGTCGAATTGGTACCCAGAAACAGTATATTATATATTATTAAAGATAATTTACCCTAACTAAAGTAATAATAAATATGCTTGGACAAATTCAGACAGCGCCATCTAGCCCAGAAGTAAGTGCAGCTTGTGTTATGGATGTTAGATAACTAGTAAAATACTTATTTATATACTTTTCAAAATGCATACTTATTATACTACACCCAGACCCGTAACAGAAAAATGCACCCTTTCAATTATTGCTCGGCCGGAAATCGAACCAGGGACCCTTGCGTGGCAACCAAGCAACCAACTGAACCACTCAGACCGTCATCAAACTAAACTAAAATACTTACCTAGAGCCAAATATTTCTCATAATAATGTCTTATAAGTAAACTGAATCAACCTATCGAAGAAACTCCGATGTAGTCTACATAAAGAAAACTTGGAGGTAGACCCCAGTTACTTTGAAAACGTAGTCGCCTCAGGCTCCTTTAGCCAATATTCCTCCAACGCTTATCTCCTTTAAAAGTACTTCGGAAAACTGTGCTACTTTATTTTGATGTGGTAATCCCTTTTAAACACTTTTTGGGTCGCCCCGATAGGGCGAACAGATTCTGACGTCGTGCTTTCAGATCTTTTAATTCTCGTCCCTTTGGTGTGTTGGTGAAATGCTTCGTTCCCGGTTGTTAGGAGTCCTTGGTTCGTATTATTAGACAAAGTATTTACTGTTTTAGAAGGTCAAAGCTCATGATATTTTATAAACAACTGAGAAAGTTTACTAGTTACATATTTCAAGTAAAGAATAACGTTTACTACCAATGTCAACATCTTAAGATGATCGATCACTTAGACCTCATCTCAATAATCTACTAAAGCCAAATGCAAGACAAACACACACACACGCGCGTCTGTTCTTACCAATCAACACCAATTTGGACACAAAAATTCACAAGTCTGCTAACGGTCTACTTAAACATTACCCAGAAATATAACTTAGTTATAGTAAAAACTGTTTCCCATAGCACACGGTATCCTAGTGTGGGAAACAGGCACTTCATGTTAAGCCAAAACCCACCAGTATTATATATAGCTCAGTCATAATACAAGTAGCACATATTCATATTCATATATTCATAAATAGTAATATTTACATGTCATTTTTATATTACTAGAATCATATATTGGTAAATATATGTATACAGGGTGTAAAAAGACCGCTAGCATTAATTGAAACCCCATATTCTACCCATCAAACTGAACAACTTTCCCGAAGAAACATACCCGCGGAAATGACTTCATAATTTCGCTACCTAAAATAAATAATTAATTGCGACGCGCAAAACATCATCCGGCGCACGCCTCTCGCTCGTCCACGTGACCAGGGTACCGATTCTGGTGTGCAATTGCAGTTGTTATTATGTTGCAATGTAACTGTGATGCTACTATAACTACGTCGAGGTATCGAGTCAGTCCCAGCATCATCCCAGTTAAATTGCAGTTAAATCATTGTTCGACCTTTGACACGTTTTCGTTCACAGAATTGAAGGATGCAACTTAGTAATTTATTTATTTATTGGAGTACCAACAGCCATATAAAACCATAATGCAACTAAAGTACCAAAAACCGAATTGTGGAAAAGTTCGAACTCATAAAAGTTGCATCCAACATCTGTCATTTGAATAACAATCACACGTTTGACATGCGATGCAATTGTAACTGAGACGATTTCCGAACCAGAATCGAAGCCCAGTGGCCACTGACCCCGCGCGGCCGGCCAGCCTGCGCGCTTTACATTGCGTGCATTTACTTAAACTGCATTTATTTCAACTTAAATTTGAACTTCGAGTGTCTAAATTAATTGTGAATGATGTAGTTATTCATACTTGATATTTTTTAGTACAAAAACAACTTTTTTTTTTAAAGAATCTCGATTACTGCCTAAATTATGAGTTTCCGCGGGTATGTTTCTTGGGGAAAGTTGTTCAATTTCATGGGTAGAATATGAGGTTTCAATTAATGCTAGCGGTCTTTTCACAGCCTGTATATGTTTGTGTTTTAGTTATAAATATAATTTTAGTTATGAATAAAACACGTATACTACAATTATCTCTTTCTACATAATTATTTGTAATTGGATGTGCCCTGACAAGCAAAACAATAAAAAATATTTATTTAATGCATAAAAACATTAATAGCACCGTGCTCCTCCACATTAATAATAATAGGATAATTAAACACTGAAAGACATTAGTCGTGCGCATCCAAAATAACTTTTAACATTCAATGTGTCATACGAAAATAGGCCGCTAAACCACCTTTCATTAGAATAATTCATTTCATTAGCCGGACCAGTCAGACACGCAAGCTTGTTTTTAAAATTTAATTACACACTTACTGTGATGAAAGAAATGCGAAGATGCCGATCGCAGTTATAACATCATATTTAAAACTATCGCGGTTATTATCACACATACCCACCGTTGTACCGTGACCATGGTGAATGCAACTGTGTCGAACTATCGGGCTACTCGTCAACAAAGGTACGCGGTAGGAAACCCGGAACATACCCTCAAACAGTGACAGTGTCACAGTGACAGGTGGCGACTGGAGTTGGGTTTTATTTAATTATTTATTATTCTGTGGCCGTGCCTACCGGCTGTTTTGACTGGTCGGTTGGTCTCAGCACCGCTAAGGAAATGCGCTAGATGATGCCGCGGAGTCTAGCACTTTAAAATGTTAATAGATTTTTATTTAATGTTACCTATGTAGGTATGACGATCATAAGTGTTTGTAAAAACCTAATTTGAATAAATGTTTTTGAATTTGAATTTGAATAAAATGATCATAGTTATGTAATAACTTAAGCACAACTAACCCTTACTTTTAAGTTGAGCACTAACAATATGTGAGCTTTGTTTACTTAGTAATTATACATAGTTTAATTGCCTGAAATAAATATTGTATTATTATTATAATACAAGAAAGCGATTTTATATTGATGTTTATATGTTTAAACAAATATAGCGTAAACAAACTGTAATTATATACCTTGTGAGGGTTTTATTTCTAAGAATGAAATAGAGTAATTTGAGAAACAAAGGAAAATTAAAGGTAGACTTTTTCCTTGAAAACATAATTTAATGCTAATACTAACAAGCAATACCCACATACAATATAACTGCAAAACAAAAACAAGAATTTAATATACATATTCAATAATGGCCAATAAACTGTTAAGAAATAAAAGAGAAAATAAAATAAGGAAATTGTCATTTTGTTAAAAATGTTTTGTAACTGCGGAAGCACGGTAGCGTTGTTGTGATACAGCATCTGTGCAAATGACGTTCAATATCAGTATTCTATGTCATGATTTTGTTACAAAAACAATAGGTGCGTTGTCACTTTCTAAGTCGATATACCCCCAGTTTTCCCAGTAGAACCATTTTTTTTAAATTGCAATAGATATTGTTACGACGACGAGCTAAGAGTAATATAGGTAAACCAGATCAGAGATCACCTTAACCCACGCTCCCTTTCGCGAACTCACTTCACCACCGAAAGACTCTGGCTTCACCAGAGGCTTTAGAGGGCAGGTAGGGGTTTTAGCCGGTAAGAGTCCGGCGCTACCTGGGTCCCCTTCGCAGGTGTCCATGACGGATTTCCCCTGCCTACCTATTAAACCAAAAAAAAAAAAAAAACAGATCAGTGCTTGTGATTCCGTAGCCTCATCTGTCGGTCTTTCTCGTCTATGCGTGTCCGGCAGAGTAGGTTAGCACCAACACCCTTACATTCGTGGGTATCGTACGAGGAGACTAATGTTTTAGGGGCTAGAAAAGATCTAGAGTCTCCGTAGACTGGAAAATGGACAGCGGCCTTTTTCATTGTTATAAGTACTTATTTATAAGACTGAGATCTCTAACCCGCCTGCCAAGCGTGGGGATTATGGCAATAACCTCCTCTTTCGTGGGAGAGGCTCTAAGTCCTGCAGTGGACTGTTATGGGCTGTTATAATGATCTGTTTTTAGAATATTCAAGATAATTATAATTATTTTACTTATCTGATCTCCCCGTTTATTGTATCATAAAACAGTAGCCTACTCCACTGGACGGGTTAACCAAAGAAGGTTAAACAATTAGAGTTAAAATAAAATTCTCGCAACAAACATTTATTGCGTGTGAGATTATGCTAATTATTCCGGAGCGTATATTTGGACAAATTATTTGGCCGCGGAAGAGACCTGCACAGCCTTTTGTGTTGAAAATGTACATTTTTGTGTACACAATGAAAACGTTGTCTTTTTAATAATATGTACTACGAATTTTTGGTTAATTAGACTAGCCAGGCGAGATAGCGGTCAAATGACCGCTATCTCGCCTGGTGGGAAGTGACGATGCGGCCGAAGATTGAGCATACCTGTCTAGGAACAGCCTATTCACTCTACACTTTCATCGCACATGTTATCGAGTTTTTACCATGGTTAGTACTGTTTTTACGTCGATATTTCGACGCAGTTGCATGCGTCATGGTCACGAGTACACTGGTGCCGCTGTGTGAAGTTGCTGCTAAGGACAGATATAATAATACCTATCTGTCCACCCTCATTCGGATTCGATGATTACCTTCGCTTCGAATTCTCAAACCACTACCATTACCTCTAGCATTCACCAGAGATTTGAAGGTGTCCAGATTATAATGATCAGGGAACACATTCGCAGCAACGTGTTCCATTCCTTAGCCGTATGCATTATAAAGGTTGAACCAAAGCGGCTCATGCGGATAGCTGGAAGACCCACGACATAAGGACGAAGCATTTGCCCGCACCGCATTTAACGATAGCGGAAGAGGCCGGCTAAATAAGGTCGTTCGAACTGCTTCACACATTCTCCGAAATGCAACCTGTAGAATAACAACAGATGCGCAACCCTACGCCGATGCTCAAGGCTCTGCAGCTTAGCTTCAGCCAATCGTTTCGGCCCACAAATTATCTTCTATCGTCATCATCGTCCTAGCGCTTATCCCGGCCTCTGCCAGGGTCCGCTTTCCTACTCATTCTTCTCCACTTCGCCCGGTCTTCGGTATCCGCTTATCGTAAACCGTTGGGGTCACCCACCGACCCCAATTATCTTCTATATTTTTATTATGTACGTGGAAACTGCTGTTGACATGTGTACCATATACATACAAGTACTCCTTTTACCTTGCAAATGTCCTAGACACGTGTCTGTGGAAAGTGAAAAGTTCCATTAGGTGGACAGGAACGTGTTTTTCCGTGTAAAATTTAAGTTGAAAGAAAAACTGCGAAAATGATAAGAAAAGTAAAAAAACCACAAGTGAAATAAAAAACCACTAAAGAAACTAAAACTAAGTTTTAGTTGCATTAAAGTAAATTCAACTTTTAGCTAACACACTTTTAGATTTATATTTGTAACTACAAGTAACTACATTAGACGAGTATCCCTAATAAGCATAATAACATACATTATACTCGTACGTACAATATGACGCTTCAAAGCTATATGACGAAACTAGGTCACACGAAGTTTCAGTCGAATAGAATGTGATTCAGCCTGTGGCAAGCTACAGAAGTTGGCCTTAGTTGGAATGCTCAAGCACAAGATTCCTTAATTGGTGACTTTGAGCATGATATTGTTTGAAACGTAATTCAAGATTGTTTATTTAAGTTTTCTCGCTTTAGAAAAGAATAGAAAGGTTTTATTACATTTAGTAGGGCAATTTCATGTGAAAATGTGGACTCACCGGACATAAGCACTAATTTCCAGGAGCTGGTTAGGTACTTACTTAAAATTTTTGATTGGAATGAACTCCTCCGTCGGCCATCTTGGATGTTATGGCGGCCATTTTGAAAAGTCAGTATTTTATCAATATCTCAATTTCGATATCACATAGAGTCACAGTCTCAGTGTCTTAACATATATATTTGGGGTCAAGGAATACAACTACACCGTTTAAAAAAACATCAGACTTAGAAATACAACACTAGCCGTCCCCCGTCGTTTTCACCGCGCACAGTACGGATTTCTGTATTTCAACTATCCCGTGGGATCCTGGTAAAAGAAAAAGTATAAAATAGAGCTAAGCTGATCGGTCCTGATGACCGGCTCACCTAATTCCGGAGCAAAGTACACACATACCTAAAATAATAGAAAGGCTCAGCCAAACGCCAATGTCCGATGTTGGCTTAGGATCCCGATGGAAAGTACAAAGCAAGCCGTTACATTATCTTATCAAAATATTTGTTTTTAATTTGTATGACTTGTTCGGATAGATACGGACCCTTTTTGTTGACGTGCCTTTTAACCCGCAATTTCGTCTTAAGAGGGTGTCCCTTCGAGCTGGGACACGGCGTAATCTTTATAGATTTTATTTAGATATTTTAGTAGTAATCTAATACAATTCCATGATCTATTGAACCCTAGTTAATATTACTTCTTTATTTATAATTTATTGTAGACATGAAAGTTTCAGGAAAAATACAAAATTATAGGTAACACAACAGGCGCTACTTATTTTTAGAAGAAATCTCTTCCAGCTTCTTCTTCTTCTCTTCTTAACATATATTATGTGTTAAGTAGTCGCATCATTGTGGTGAGAGGATTTGTCAGCCTGGACTCTGCGTTACCGAGTCCAGCTGCTTCCAGGGTGCGCCGCGGGGAGACTCCTTTCATGCACCCCATGCAGCAGGTATTGCCCCACCATTTGTACGGCGCGAAATGGCCTGTGCAGAGGAGAAACTCAGGCAGGAAATAGACGCACGACATCCACTGAATGGTCATATAATGCCCCCCGCACGCCTCAAAAGCCGGAACAGTTTTCTGAGGTCTACCATCTCCGCTAACGAACCTTCTAGGGAGGCAAGGGAGCAGCTGTGGCGTGCTCAATTCACAGTGCCTTCTGGATCCATCGCACCCAGTGAATCCCTGCCACCAGGACACGAGCTGCAGTGGCCAACTTCGAAGTCACTTAACCGTTTACGGACGCAGGTTGGCCGCTGCAAAGACTCTGGCTAAGTGGGGCTTCATTGACCAGACACAGCAGCGATGCGACTGTGGAGCTCCATCCCAAACCATGGAGCATCTGCTTTCTTGTCCTCTTTGTCCTGCTACCTGCACTAGAGAGGAACTGTTCCTGGCGACTGATAATGCCGTTGCCGTGGCCAACTACTGGGCATGCCAGATCTCAGAGGGTTTTCGAAAAATTGACTCGACGAAGAAGAAGAAGTAGTCGCACAACAATAATATATATCCATTAAATCTAACTTAATATACATACACATTAAGATATCAATATAATAAACTACATAGACTACTAATACCAATACCTAGATACCTACATATAATCTATATAAAATATGAATATGAATATTGTACCCTGCAGAGAGAGATAGTGCTCTTTCACACGTTACTTAAAATAGCGATGAATTTCCAATCGCGTACTTAATACGTAGTTTGCTATCAATCTTCTCGTCTAATTACCAAAATTTTAGCTTTAATACCAGACATTAGGTCTTTCAATATTCAGCACTTTGATTTATACATTGAATCATAAACGTAATTTTATGAAGCATAGACATTCATTATGATGTTGATGATTGACCAATTAATATGTAGAAAACTAATATCAAAATCAAAGTTTTAAGAGTTGCCTTTGATTTAATAGTAATTGTGCTCGACAATTACACCTACATTCATGATCATACAACTCCAGTGAGAAATTTAGTCAATAGTACAGAAAAAAGAGTTTCACAAAATTCAATCTTTACTCATTGAAAAATAATTAATTTTTGATACGGCGATTGTGTAAAACAAATTTAGTATTAAATAAATAGGTTTGTTTTGTAAGTCTGTTACTAACTGTAGTTATGATAGGTGACAGTCTTCTTCTTCGATAAGAAGAAAAGGCGACAAAGACCTATTTACAAAGGTCTAATAAAATAGGCTGCTATTTTGTCACTGAGTAGCGTTAAAATAATATTTTAAAAAACTTACCTGTATGTTTACCTATACTGCGTCGCCGACCACTTTATAAAACCCACATAAAATTTCCAATGATCCAAAGAACCGTTAATCAGATATCTACTTTAAACAAGTACCAGGTACTTACTTGACCTTGGACCATCTTTCTACTTATTAAGGAAATGAAGCGATTTCAGAGTAAATTTAGCAAACTGGCCTCTCGCTGACCCGTTAGACTCAATAAGGCTTCATCGGGCACCAGTCGCTTAAAAAAATTAAAGGGTCACCAATATTGAGAACGGGAAAAGGCCGAGCGTCCGATACTGGAAGCAAATCTTCGGAACTTCGCATACCACACGCGGTTAGCGCGGTGTGTTATCGCAAGCTTTAGTACGGAAATAATATATTGTATTATAACTACATCTTTACAAATTTTAAGAGACATTTCTGGTGCCGCGGCGAGGATTTCATACGGCATGAATTTTTGTTCGTCACTACTTTTATCTATATTAGTTTTAACAAAGAAGTTTGAGTTTGAGTTTATTCTATTTGGTTCCAAATTGCGCAATTCACGCATCAGTTTAAACATAAATGGCAATGTTTCCAATAAAGCTACTTCACTGATATTAAAAAATAAACAATTCTTTGTTTTATTTCAATTTAAAACCCAATTCTTCAAAATACATCCTTTAACAATCAATTAGATAAATGGATTTTAAATTTCGTAAAATAATAATAATAATAATAATAATAATTTTGAAAAGTAATTATTTTCCTAAAAACTTTTCCGGATTACTTCGACTATCAAAAAGAAATATTTTATTGTAGGTATATGAAATCTACAAATACATTCAAATACAAATCGCGCCGGACCGCACCAGCATGGCCAACTCCACTGGAAAACAACGGACAATGTTAATGGAAATCCGAGAATTGTACTGGCCTAAAAACAATGGAGCCAGCGTTTTTTGTATCCCTAATCCGTCGGTTGCTAATAAAAACTGGAGTTGTGTAATCCATTGGCGTTATTTACTGTCTTTGTCGGGTAGGGCTCGATCGATTGGCGTCCACAATTGATGACGTCACGGGTTTCGGTGACTAAACTGTGTACGATTCAAATTTTTTTTCTATGGTGTAAACCTGTCGCAGTTAGGTTGGGTTATTTAGCTTATAACGAAGTTCATAAAATAACGACATTTATTACTGTTCATCCTGTGGATAGGTTGCTTGACACAATCCAACCACGGCGTAATGTTGGGCGCCATACAAAGACTGATATCAATAGCGCCTTAGTAAAAATGTTAGGATGTATACGTATTCATTCATAAGTGTTTTTGTATAAACCTAAATTGAATAAAATTATTTGAATTTGAATTTATTCTATATAAAAATCATCGAACAAAAAGTAGGTCTTCTAAAAACTACGAAACTTAAGTAGTGCACTTTACTTTTCTCGAAGCGTTTTGTCTAATTTTCAGACACTCATATCTTAGGTCTATTATTACCAGACAGCTTAGATTTTCAGGATATTAGGATAGCAGACTAACTCATTGACTTAACCAAATCTCTAGGGCGCTTTTGCTCCTTTGCCCTTTGCCACAAAGAACAGGAAAACTGCATATTAAAGTTTCAGCTTTTTGGACAAAAATAAATGATATGCCTTGATAGTAGTATCAGAGGTTGATCTCACTATGTGATCGCGCGCCAATATGAAAGGCTACGCGATTTAGGCGCGATTTGTAAGCGGCGTATAAGGCATTTGTAAACGGGGCCTAAGTCATCACTGCCGCCCATTGAGGTCCGAAGCACCGGGGACGCCTTAAATGCGCCGCCTTTCAGAAAAATGATTTTAGAATTTTTGTTGGAGTTATTTTATTAGAAGCCCGAAATAGATATTTACGTCGCCCACATACTAATCAATCAATCTTCTACAATAAGGAATAGTATTCATAAGTAAGTCTTTGATTCTATACGACGAATTCATTAGACACATACGATGAAACATAGATCAATTAGATGATATTGGGGCTATTTATAGAGCTATCAGGAGCGCTGCCTACTCATTTCGTGGTTCCTGTCATGAGAATAAAAAGAAAAGTATTACCATTTTAAGCAAATATTCAAAAATTGTGCTTCGAAAAAGTGTAGGATGAAGAATGGGTAAGAAAACGTAGGCGTTAAAAGTGATAAGAATAGCTTTGTTTTGTTTCCTATGCTATGTAATATTTCTTCAAAATATGTAAAAGAAAGGCCGTGTTTGGCTCAGTTCAAACCGAAGCTGCAACAACAGACAGCAGTTATTAAGGTAAGGCGATATCCTTCTATCCGGCGTCTATTTCTGCTGTCAAGCAACGATGCTTGCATTGTTATGTTCCGGTTTGAGAGATAAGGTAGCTAGAGCAATTATGCACGGGGCATTTCATCTTAGTTCTCACAGAGACAACGCACCTGCGGGTCTGCATTTTTGTTGCCTGCAACCTAAATGCATGAATAGTAGATGTTTTGGACGACTGTCATCGCATACCATCAGGTGATATGTCTGTTAGTTTGTCACTGCGTGTACAAAAAAACGATTACCGTGAGCAAATTTGATGCAAAGTTTTACACTTCTGGACATCACACGGCGATATTCGCCTCACCGCATTCCGGTTCCAAACACAAACTGCGTTGTTAACAGCCAATTATTCCGTTAGACCTGTATTAATATAACAATGGACTACCACAAAATTGGGTTATATGAGCAATTATAATCACCCTTGAAACACACCCGCGTAATGGTTGCGGTGGCCACCAACAAATGGATAAAAGAGCTAATGAGGCTCGGTCTATATTTCCGTGTCGTGCATTGTGAATTTGATTCCTCTGAACCCGGAAATTCAATACCAATTTGTCTGTAATGACCTTTTTTTTTAATGTGTGTAGGTGTGTGTCTGTGTGTAGCATCGTAGCTACTGAAAGGATAGATCGATTTTGATGCACGTGCAATATTTGAGTATATGTTAACTTAGTCCGGGATTTTTTCGACGGTTTTCTGTCGGTAAGGTCAAGTTCCATCCATTACAATAGGTCCCGGGTTCAATCGAAATTGAAATGATGAATTTTAATTTCTGTTACGGGTCTGGGTGTTCTATGTATAATAAGTATGTATTTAAAAAGTATATAGGTAGTTTATCAGTTATCTAGCACCCATAACACAAGCTTTGCTTACTTTGGGGCTAGATGGCGTTGTGTGGATTTGTCCACGATTATTTTTAATAAATATATAAAAGAGCAGCAAAGATGTTTGTTAGTTCTTTTTAGTGTATAAGTTGCATATACTTATGATATCGCCTTTTGTAGACCTTTATTTCGATACCCCACTCGCTTGGTTTTAGAGAAAAAAGATTTATGAAAGTCAGAATGTGGCACCTAAAATCCGCCTATTTAAATTTTATAAAATTCCAGTGTCACATGCGCGACCGAGACGAATCTGACAACACCTGATATGTTAAAATCCATTAAGCCAATAGAGCTGTAGCCTGTGCCAAAGAAATAGACGTACATGAAAAATACGCTCGAAAAACATATCCTTCCTTCTGTCGCAGTCGGGTTTTTACCCTTTTTAGGCATGGGGTAAAAAGCCGGCCAAAAATCGGGCCACATGCTGTGTAGGGTCCCGTAGTTGCTGTCAATATGCATTCTTTAAAGAGGGCTTTTTTAATCCTATAAACACATACAAGGTTACAAATATTAACTGCTAATATTTGCTAATCCAATTTTAAATCCAAAATTACAAATTATAAGTTGGTTGGTCAAATCCCCGAACGTCAAAATATGCGGCATAAGCTGAGCATAAACGGCCGTATCGTTTGATTGCGTTGACGTAGAAGTTTGATAGTTTCACTGCTCGTAGGTCCTTTTGGCGCATCCTTTCCCATTCGCAAAACATCATTGTGCTCATATAATGCCTCCGTTCGCAAAAGGTCCCATGCCCTGAGTGTTTATTATTTGTTTCAGTTTGACGACCTGAGTGGTTCAATGGTCAACATGCTGGTCTGCCACGCAAGAGGTCCCGGGTTCCATTCCCGGCCGGGCAGAAATTGAATCGAATAATTTTAATTTCTGTTACGGGTCTGGGTGTTCTATGTATAATAAGTACGTATTAAAGAAAAAAGGATTTTAAGTAGTATATCAGTTATCTAGCACCCATAGTACAAGCTTTGCTTAGTTTGGGGCTAGATGGCGCTGTGTGAATTTGTCCACGAAGTTTTATTTTTTTATTTTTTTTATACCTCCACGCCTTCCTGAGAAAAAGGGTCCTAGTTATCCCATGAGTCCTGTTTTTTCTTTCGAGGTACGGAACCCTAAAAATCTCAAAGCCGGCGCATCCTTATCGGCCGACTACCGATACGATATTCCGGCACGTATTTTCATAAGGAACGTTATACCGAACACCTATATGCTCCCTGTACACGCGTAGGTGCACGCTGTGTTTACATTATCCTGCAAACATGTGGCAGGCTGTTTGTGGAAGCCTTATTATGTGATGTTATGTGCTAGCGGCCGGAATAAAAATATTTGCTGTACGCCAAACAGCAGAAAGGTCAATGGTAAGCTAGCGTTACTTTGAATTACAGACATGCGAACGTTTTGACTACTCAAAACGTATTCAAGACCTTTTGATTCATCGTTTTGGTCATAATGACCTTTGATGTCAAGAGAAGTCAATCTGGCTCAAATTGGTGCAAATATTTGTAACGTGAACTAGTAGGCTTAGGATATGCCTCCTTGTATCCTACATCTATACATAGTATAAAACGGAGGCGCTTCCCGCCGTTTGTCTCTATATATCTATGAACGTATATATATACGCTTATATCTTTTAAACTACGCAACGGTTTTTAAAGTGGTTTTCAACAATAAATAGAATGATTCAAGAGGAAGGTTTATATTCAAGAAAAAAGGATACGTAGGGGTAAAGTAGGTTTAAGCGACGAAGCCGCGCCGGGTCTCCTAGTACACTAAAACTCTAAAATCGAACGTCGTATCGTAACGAACACTCAAGATTTCATAAATATAATTCAGGTAGGTGGCAATTATAATAAAAACATGCAACGTAAATAATATGTTCTTGAAATATTCAGGCTAACCTGGCATTTGACACGTCGAACTTAAAACACCCCTGTCTTTTCATCGGGTGTTCATAATAGGACTTTTCCCAGAATGAATAAATTTAAAACGTTTCATAAAAGAATGTTCCAAATTTTTACGAAATAAAAATTTAAATAGAATTCGCATAAAGCCCGAAATGGATCAAAGTGATTTCGTGAAAGCCCTCATAGACCTCCCATATGGCGTTCGTACTTAAAAATAAAACAAGAAACAAGAACTCGTCTAATATAAAACTCTTAATGCACTAAATGGAGGTAGAAGCTCTTAATGCACTTTTTTGTTTCAATATAAAATCTGTCATGAGAGAACAAGAAAAGAAATGCGAAAGCTTTTATTACAATTAGTCCACTCCATCTTCACAATAGGAATTTTGAAGTTGAGTTGAGTGAAATTTTTAAACGACTACATTATTATTTTCAAATAAGCTGAGAGTCTCTTGATCGAAATATGCAACTGCCGCCAAAAATATATACAAATCATACACCTATTTACTTTTATGCATTCGGAGGATTATAAGTTTTAAACTAAAGTTCCATTTTGAAAAAAGAAATGATTGAAAAAATAATGATAAAGTTTCTTGATATATTTTAGCTCTACTATATAAACAGCACAAATTGACAGTGCTTTTATTTTAAACCCGGTATATTTTTTATTCTTTATTTTTTGGCCGTGTGGTGACCGTCAGAGCAGAATAGCACCAACCCCTTACACTCGTGGGTGTCGTACAAGGCGACTAATATTTTCGAGGCAAAAGATCAAGAGTCTCCGTAGTCTGGAAAATGGGCAGCAACATTTTCCATTGTTATATTTAAGCACTGCGATCTCCAACCCGCCTGCCAAGCGTGGAGATTATGGCAATAACCTCCACGCGGTTTCGCGGGAGAGGCCCTAAATCCTGCAGTGGACTGTTACGGGATGTGATGATTCTTTTTATTCTACGAACTGATTGATGAGCTGGCAGCCCGCCGTCACTAATGAAAAGCGGTAATTGTCGCCCATAACATCTACAATTCATGCATTTAGGTTGCAGGCAAAAATGCAATGCCACCGTGCGGTGCCACGGTGAGGACTGTAATTGCGCTGCGCAACAATACTTGCATTGTGTCCGGTTTGAAGGATAACGTAGCGTTATCCTTCAAACCGGACACAATGCAAGTATTGTTGCTTGGCGGCACAAATAGATAAAGCGGTGGTACTCACCTAGATGGAGTCCTCAGGCCTCACTGTAATTCAGTATTTGGTCAATTGTCTGCATAAGTGTTCTTTTAACTTTTAACCCCAACGCCGTCATCAACCTCATCATCATAATTTCAGCCGGAAGACGCCCACTGCTGGGCAAAAGCCTCCTCAGAGTTCCCCACACAGGCCGGTCTTGTGCCTTCCTCATCTAACTTGTACCTGCGATGTTTACCAGATCGTCGGTCCACCTAGTAGGAGGCCTACCTACGCTGCGTCGTCCGTTACCAACGCAGTATCAAACCCATTTTATTATTAGCATGTGATAAACTCTCCAATTTCGTTTCCAGTGTTTCACGTTTAAAAACGGTCTCGCGAGGGGTACAATTTATAACTCGGGATAAGGCAGCTTCCTTAGTAATCGCAAATGTATTGTTGTAAACGGCTGCGTTTTATTTCTTTACTAATTCAAGACTGGCCATGTAGTGTCCCTTCGACTGAGAGGACGTTTTCATGTTTTTTATAATCTCTGAATACAGGATTCTATGATTCCAAGCTAGCTGTTTGATTTAGACACATGCCAGTAGTGTTTCATGGAACCCATATATATTAATCCTATAGGTAACTAAAACATAACTTTGATATGTTTTTGAGATAAAATTACGGATTTCCCCTAAGCCGCTTACTATTGGTATATTAAATAAAAACATGTAGTAAGCTAAAATTCGTAAGTGGAATAAACTGTTTTGACTTCCTGACATTCCCGGAAAAATGTGTTTTTCACCTAAAGACATATTAGCATAGGTCGTAAGTCACTTTTTCAGGTACATATGATGTACCACTTTATGGCAGCGTACGTAAACGCGACTCTGGAATGTGTTTTAAATACTGCGCCATCCATACCATATCCATATATGCGCCATATCCAACCCGCCTTCCAAACGTGGACATTATGACAAAGCATACTTATGTCAAGGATGTTCAAATCCAGCAGTGAACTGTTATGGGCTGTTACGATACTGCAACATTTTTTTACTAAGACTTTGTGAAAGGGAGTGTAAAGGAAGTAGGAATCACGAAAAAAAATTTACCTTGTATGTCAATATGCCGGTTGTGCTCTCGCGCGTGAGGGCAGGGGTCTACCCTTATACCTAGTGTCAAATAAGAAGAGATTTGGCGGGCCACGTGGTTCGACTTGCGCTGCATACGATTACCTGCGCGAAATCCCCTCCACTGCCATTTGACAGGTCTCTTCTCTCGTGACACGTTATACAGTGATCCAGAATTCGGAAGATGAACAATAGAGCGACTGCCGTCTGACATCCGAGACCCTGTTTACATGGAAACCTGACCAGATAGGCTTATGGTTACTTACATATTCACTCACCTGAATGTGCAGGTTTCCTCGCGATGTTTTCCCTCACCGTAAGAGCACCGGTTAGTGTTTAAGTTACGTACATAATTTAGAAAAAGCCATTGAGACATGGCGATACTGGGAATCGAACTCGGTGCGTCTCGCTTAATACTTAATACTTGTACTTAATGTAATTCACCTAATTAAAGGCATCGAGACTATCGAGTGCCACAATTTACGATTCTGACACATCTAATTTGCCCATACCACTTTCATATATCACGTTTTTTTTTTCAAAAAATAGGCCGCGGAATGAATAGCGACAATTTTATGGTAATTAGTTTTCTTTCATGTTTCTGTTGTGCGTCGCTCATTGTGCGGGTTCCATGTTCTTAGATAGGACACGTCGATTTCCGAACCCAATCAGTCATAGTTTGGTTACCTAGCTGATGTTTTTAATTTATTCTTTCATTGTTATATTATATTATTTTTGTATAGTTTCACAGTTTTTATAATAATAATTTTTAAAATTCAGTCACTGCCCTCACTATGTTTAAATAGCTACGATGCGAAGTGGCAAAAATAAAAAGAGATTTTCGGAGGTATCACGAATAGGTAAGAGGCCTTACTGGCCAAGAACAAGGTGGCTGTTGATAGTCTAACCTATATCTTGTATTTTTTTTAAACCACTAAGGTAGCAAACAAGCTTACGGTCTGCCTGAGGAAAGCAATCACCGCAGCCTATGGACGTTTGCAATACCATAAGCCACGCGTTGCCAACCCCGTAAAACATTTGCCAACGTAACATTTTGTGACAAAGATATGAGCTATATGAATGTATACATACATTTAGAATGAAAGCTAAAGCTTGCGTTATTGTCATTTAATATTAAAGATTTATTGAGACCCAAAACAGTTTTTAAATATACTAATTTGAATCGAAAAACTACATTAGTTGATTAATTAGGTTAATTACAGTAATGCAAAACTTAGCGTAGGTCATTATTAGAATTATATTTATATAAATAAACATTAGTTACGAAACTGTGTCGCAGTTGTTTAGGCCCACTCCTAATTGACGTACGGAAATTTACCCTAAAGGTAAATAAAATAAAGTAAGGCAAATTCGTATACAAAACAAAAATAAACAGGGACTTGGAGGAATAAAAGTTCGTTCTTGGCAAAAAAAATCTAAAAAATCTAATTAGAAGTTGTGTAGTGTACATGTTATGGCTGTGATGGCAAGTGTGCGTCATGTTATGTTATTGACGAGCTGAACAACGGTTACCTACAAAAAGAGAAAGGAAACAGTGTATAGAAGTTTCAGCAACCTCCTAATTTTGTGTAACAAAAGCAACGATTCGCCAGCGCCGTACAGCCACAGCCTTAGCGGTCCAATTGTCGATATTAAACGGAACAAATCGACGGAGTGCCTCGGTATTTTTATTTAGTTTCCAAAATAAATTCCACCTTTGAAACAGCAGCACCCTTTACCCGCGTCTTCGGTTCTACGTGAACCGTTTGCAGAATAAAGCAATTTTGCGCCCTGTATTTATCATTGGGTTATTTTTTAACCAGCCACCCGAGGAATTGGCGATTTAGTTTTATATTGCAGGAGTTAAGCGGATATTTTATCAGTAACGTTTTGCTGTACAAGACGGTGAATAAAAAAAGTTTATTAAAGCCTGTGAAATACATTTCAATTTTACGTCTACAAAAACACGTGAAAGGTAAAATAATAAAACTTGTCTGTGTTAGGAGAATAGGACGCCCTGTGTTGAAATAATATATTTTAATTTAACAACGTCAATAAGGAACGAAATAAATATATTCGTTCCTTGTTAGGTGTCGTTTATAAAAAGGAAACCTGATCTGTTGTTTACAATCTGGCTTCAGTTTCAGTAACAAGTTATTTTCGTCAATGGTTATAATATCAATCCAATTCTGCCTTACCAATATTATTAAACGGCTCCTTTTTTTAGTCCGTTATTAATAAATTTAGTTAATATTATTCGTATCTATATTACTGCCTTTTAAGGTTCAGGGTTTCCTGTGGTTTTATCATCCAATCCTGATCTGATGAAAACGGGACCATCTTCAGAAACGTCGGACATTTGAACACCCATGTGGCCCATGGCCCCCTCTTTTCGACGGTAGTCGTGATTTGTATTTCTTGCTGGCTCTTGCATGGACTGAGGCAGACATATTAAATTTTGATATGTATTTTTACACATTTTGCTTATTTTTACTATAGATATTGTTGAAATGCATTGTATGGATTGGTTGTTGTAGACTCCATAAATACACGCAAGAATCACCGCCCTATCACGTGCGAGTCCCGTCCCACACGCCCCCGTCGCAATTTCGAAGTCAAAACAGCTAGCTGACTATATACGCTAAACAAGGACACTAAATTCATGCTTCTAAGACTTATACTTTTAGTTATTAAGGTACAACGATATAGACCTTTTCGTTACGGTCCAGTTCTATAACTTGGTACTCAGTGTGATTTTAAAAACGTTTCAAGAAAAAAAATTATAATATACAGTTGACGAAGATATCGCGAAACATACATACAAAAATCTCCTTCTCTTTTTGTTGTTTTTCTATTTTTAGGAGAGCTGTATTTAATACCGTATCTGCAAAATTTTTTCGATCAACCTGTAGAATAAGCGCGAATTCTTCGTGTCGACAATCAAATAAATATCTGAATAAGTAGTCGTCTGGGTAAATAAGATAAAAGGATGAAATTTCAATGTAGAGGTGTTTCTTGGAAAATGTCACTTGCTTAAGGAATTATTTGAAATTATTCACAATGCCGTCCTCGACTGAGACGTTTCTGAAATAATAGGCCAATGAAATTTTGAATAGACAGCATAATTGTGTAGCGACTTAAAATATCTCGTACCGTACAATGTCTAGCGTTTCTTATTATCCTTTGTGCACCAATTTTATATTAATAGGGTTTACTTAATTAGGTAGGAAATTTCGCCAAGTTTTCTTTACATAAAAGTTTCTTAAAATTGACCAAAATTTTTAGCATTTTATTGTAGCTAGTTTCGTCGACATTTTATAGCTAATAAACAAGATTAATTTATAACATCCATGGATGAAAAACAATCCCTAGAGTCTTTAACTTAAAGTTCCATTCCTCGAAAGCTGAACTAAGAAGCTTTAACGAATTACCAACGTTGGTTGGAACACAACTGTCATTAGCATTCGTCCCGCAAACCTGGGCATGTTAGGTCTTATCCAGACCTCACCGTTCGTGCCTGAATATGTTTGAAATGGTAAAGTACTGTTTAGAACATGCATTTAGAAATTTAGGAACACATTGGGATAGTAAGTTACGTAGGCAGCAACCGGGTCATCGCGACAAACCAATAAATGGAAATTAATAACGTAATATAATAAAATTTTATGAATAACATTTTTTCTACTGAATAACCTACGACTAGCCTAACCTAATGAGTAGCGTCTTACTCAATGTTGGACTATGGACTGCTCTAATTTATGAGATGATAACGAATCTCAGGTTGTTAATACCACCACGTAGTAATTACAGGTACGTCGTGCAGAGTATGATATTGTGATTTCCAAGAGCGTAGAATGTGGAATATGTAATAAGAAGAAGAACTCGGAAATTTTCACAAAAGGCACAGCGGGTATCTAAATGTTTCGTTAGAAGGTCACTAGAACTGAGATCTAGTAATTAATATCACGCACGTGGAGGCAAGTGATTTCATGAGATATAGGCATTTGAAAATATAATAGGACCACGCTTAGTCCGAATCAACTGACAGTGGTAGAAAATATAAAATGTGGATATGGCAATATCTATTGGATAATCTGTCCTTGTCAGTCATTGTCCATTATTATTTAGGCGATCCGCCCACTGGAACGAAGCACCGTACAGTTGTGCGTGACGTGCGTTAGTGCGTGACATAAAGTTATTTGAGCTGTCATCGGTTTCTATGGAAATTACTCATAGTCGAACGCACTGAAAACGCATCCACGCGCGTTCGTGCGAATCCGTCGTCTTTTTTCTTTGACACATTTGACACGGACTGCGTGTCAGATAAGCTTTTGGCGCTGTACTTTCTACAAAAAAAGGCGTCAAATAGGCCGCTGCTGTGAAGTGAGGTCTCCAGGATTGTCAAATAGGTATTCCGTTACTCAGTTCTCAAATTATTTTTCGCATAAATAATATAATTTTATGAAAAGATTATAACAATTTGGAGAATTTCTAAATTTTTTATTGTAAATAAAACAATATAAAAATTACACATTGCCAAATTTCGCCAGAATGAATGCTGCGTTCCAACGTGCTAATCGCCTCAACAAAATTTTTCAAGTTAGTCAATTTCTTTGTTATGACTTTTATAAATGACGTTCTACGACGGATGAAAGACGGATGAAAGAATTAGTTGCCATACAGTTTTTTTTTTAAAGCGATTCGGACTTAGCGTGGTCCTACTATACGAGTTTATGTGGTATACAGGTGAACGACATTGATGTCAGGTAAAAGACAAAATCAGGTTAGAAACAATGGTCGCAACCACTATATTTATTACCTCTTTACCCGGTCTGTATCCATGTTAGCGACCCCACGTGGATCTTGGCCTCCGACACCAGAGATTTATTTATTTATTTATTTCATTTATTTATTTATTGGAGTACCAACAGCTACAAAAACATAATAAGTAATATATTAGAATCAATAAGCCTACCTAAATAATTACAGGTCCTCGCTAGTAGCGCCACCTCTTTCTATCTTGCGCCATCTCCTGCCAATCGAGGATCCATGTTGGTACTAATTATTTAATGTTGTTCATATTACCTATGTAAGATAACAATAAAATGAAATTGTATTTACAAAAATGCAGAGCTGATAATGTCGGAGACCACCTCCATATGCACCGCTTTCGTCACCAGGCAAATGAAGAGAGTAACCCTTTGTCGTCTATAATCCTTTGCCTTTGTTGGCCTTCATATGCACAAACCCGTGTAATCAACTCCTGTATAATAGAATGGAGGTGCTGTGTTGATCCTTGCTTCGGGCATGTCATCCATTAGTTAATTACACTCACGTGGATTTATATTTCTACTTATGACGCCTTTTCTGATATGCTTTTTGCAGCTTGGTTGCCTCCATTAACCCAACATTGGTGTCGAAGTTTAGCCAGAGTAAAACGGGGATTGCCGCGGAATATCATCTGGTGGGTATGTTCGATTAGCAGCCAGGTCAATCGACTATCGTGCAGGACAAATCGTCCAAATCGGAATTCCTCAATCTTCCGCCATCTCGCAAAATACAACGGCTTGATAATTTAAGTAGATGAAATGTGTATCATTTAAAAAAGTTCGAACGTGAGACGAGTTAGTGTTAGCATTTCGAATTCGTTCCGGACACATTCCATTAAATAAGTTTGCATATTTTATGGGAAAAGCAGACTCTGCTAACTGCAGTGAGTGTAACTAGATTGAAGATGGTTATCATGTGTGCGGAACGAACAACTTAGAGTAAACATGCAATTTTATAGTAAAAATGTTTGGACAGTCGATTTATGTAATAGTGCTCTGGCGTTTTCTCTGTTGAGGGAGGCCCGAAAACTATAATATTGGTTAAGGTGGGATTAAATAATCATCTTGGCGTTTATGTCCCAGTTGTGCTCTCGAGAATGAGTGTCCGGGGTCCGCCTTGACCATGATCCAGGATTTGGCGATCAGGTAATTACAGTGGAGTGACTACCATCTGACCTCCGTGATCCTGCTACTAGGGGAACCTAACCAGATTGGATCATGGTTACAATATCAGTTACCTGAATTGCATCACGATGTTTTCCCTCGCCGTAAGAGCATTGGTTAGTGTTCAACTAATGCATATAGTTGGAGTTAAGGCGGCTCTAACTAAGAAGAGATTAATGATTTAGAAAGTATCTTGTAAAATTTGTATATGGCGATTTGTAAATGGCTCATAGAATAGCTATTTTCAAATGTATTACAGCTGTAAAACACCCGAATAAAACAAAATAAGAAATAAAACTCAGAAAAAGCAACTTGGTACATGGTGGCACTGAAGTCCGACCTGCTAGCCAAAGCCATCGATGGGAGGTTTACCTTGGGGTAATCGGTGCAAATTATCGTAACGTAGTACATATGCTACTCATGTCAGTGCTACAGAGCTCTACCCTGTTTCGGTTTAACGTACATAGCCGACTCCTACCGGTATTCCCTCTGTGCCGGCAACAACCGACATTCGCGGTTCATTATTTTAATTTGCTAACGTTCCCCGTGCTCTTACGAGCATTTCGAATATCGGTGAACATTCTATTCCGTTAATTCAAATTACTTTTCCATTACCAAAAGTCCTATTTTGTATATTACACAATTATTGCATGTGCAGTTGAAACACAGTTTGCTCGCGACCATACTAAAGCAACAAACTGCTTTATTAAAAATCCCGATAATTTTAATAAATTTGATGTATAATAATGTATTTTAACCAGCTTTTGTCTGCAACTTTGTGTGTAAATAGTTTGTATAAAAGTTCAGGTTTTTCCGATAAAAATCCGTTCGATAGTTTTTCGTGATGCGCTAACAGACAAAAATTCCAAAGAAAATTTTCATCGTGTATTTGTATGATTTTAATTCACAAATCACACTCTGTCTAGGAAAACAAACATTCCATGAATTTTAGACCCCAATTTACTACGTGAAATAAGCGGATACTATTCAAAATCTTTAAAATTAATTATCAATTAAATTATTTCAATAATTTTGTGTACAAATTTTCAAGTTACACCCAACAAAGCCCTTGATATCAACTAACGAATTTAATATCAACAAAATGTAAGTAGTAATTCCAAATAGATTCAACTAGAGCAATATTTTAAGTACGTAAACAGATTATTGGCTACGAAATCATTAAATGTAATATTCGCGAAATTTCCATCAGTTTTCGGTTCCTACCTATGAGCATTAAAAACTAATTAATTTCAGTTCAATATACATATTTGTCGATAAGAGGAAATTATTTAATTTGTTCGTTTGTTATGTTTTGTAAATTAAGAACTATAGCAGAACTAATGTCACCGTCATATGTTTCAGTTCTGAAGTGGTAATTGCACCGAATACTAATACCACAGTGAAAGAGAAGAGCGGTCACAAGCAGGAGCTACCGGGTTCGAATCCCATTGCAGCCGTGACTCTTTTCAGAGTTATGAACGTTAGTTGAACAGTAGTCGATGCTCTTATGGTGAGGAAAAACATCGTGATAAAACCTGCACATTCACGCAACTGAATGTGTTATCATGATTCAATCTGGTCAGTTTCACCCGGTAACAGGGTCACGTAGGTCAGACAACAGTCGCTCTGATTTGCCAAATCCTGGACCAATGGTCTAGATGGACCCCGGGCCCTCATGCGCGAGAGCACAACCAGGACCATCAACGCTAATGGGTATAATTGATACTTACCTCATAGCTTGTAGAGCCGACGGAGGACAGATGGGGGCTACAATCTGTAAATCTCGATACGTATTTTTTTCTTCACCTACCATCCTCAGGAAAACGTTACAATAACATCGTTATACGGTCAACGTTTACCGTAATACGCTCATAACGTTTTTCTGAGGATTCTCCGTGAATGAACGAATCACGTGACGAGGTTTTACGATCGTAGTGCCGTGTTGTGAAATTTGGTAAGCCTTGACAACTTGGAGAAAGCTTTAAGATGAATTATGGAGTCAATCAATCATTCCAATTGGAAGTGTTCCTAGGAGGCTGGCGGCGTTACCTCTTAAGAGATTTGGAATATTTATTATATGTGTGCTTTATTTGTCTAGGCATCGCAGACATTCATAGAAGAAAACAATGTGTTTTGGTTGTTTTGGTTACGTATAGCCTACGTATGATTTTGTTTTAATTTTTTTGCATATATATTTTAATTAAGAAAGTAAATAGTTTTAATTTTGTAAATATTGATAGTGATTGTTGATATTGATTTTATTGTTGAGTATGATTTTCATTTAATATCTTAGCAAATTGAACTAAATATATTATGTAAAGTGTTTATCAATCATTTTATTTGCTTATTCTAGCATGGTGCTTAATAATAGTCCTGCAAAACAACGCTTGATACTGAAGTCATCAATTTACTTCCCAAACCCGTCTCGTCCATCCAGACCATCGATTTAACTAGTGGACCCAGTGCGTTTTCGTTCGCGTGGAGTACTAACGCTACCCCACCCTACCCTACCCTACCCAATACCTACCATATACCTACTTTACCCTTACCTCCTTTTTTCTTGCTTATAAACCTTCCTCTTGAATCACTCTATATATTGTTGAAAACCGCATTAAAATACGTTGCGTAATTTAAAAAATCTAAGCTAATATAGATACTTAGGGACAGACGGTGAGAAGCGACTTTGTTTTAGATTTACCGTCACGATTTTTTATTGGAAATCTTTTTATCGCAAAAACTATCAAAATAAAAATCTTCATAAACTGACTTAAAAAATATACACCTTAAACAACTTAAAGAACTAACAAACAGCAATCGGGGAGTAAATACTTGGCATCCTTGGCATATCGCAGATAAGCTTGAGGAGGCTCGACTGCGCTGGTTGGGTCACGTATTGCGTAAGCCTCAGGGATACGCGGGAAATTGGTGTCTGAACCTGCCGGTATCAGGAAAGAGGCCCCGTGGGCGACCCGAGAAACGGTGGATTGACATCGCTGAGTCGAATGCGACTCGGTTTACAACGAAAGGATGCCGAAGACCGGGCGAAGTGGAGAAGAATGAGTGGGAAAGCAGACCTTGGCAGAGGACGGGATAAGCCCTAATACGACGACGATGATGATGATGATGATAGATAACCGTCACGAGGTGCCAATCGGCTATCGGCAGTGTTCAACTAGTCTCAGAGTCTCAATCGGAAAACCTTAATCAACCTGGCTTCGCCAACGGTATTACGATGTCAAACTATTGGCCAGTTCGTTCCGTTGCTGAAGTTCGACTAGCGTAGTACGGAACGGTCACCCATCCAGCTCCTAGACTCTGCTTAACCGTCTCACCAAAACAAGCAGTTAATTTACAACCAAGGAGAGGTGTTTTCAACGTTGCGCGAGAATCCTTCCCCAATCGGGGATCCCAAGATTAATTAGGAGAAAAAGAAGTGCTCTATCTATGGGGTGTACGTAAAGCCCTCACGTAGCTACGGGGTGATTTACGGGTTTCACCTGTTAGCAGTCACGCTCAGCGCTTAATTAAAGTAAGAATCCACTTGTCTGTTAAAATACCAGCGCGCGTCCCGCCTTTTATGCGCTTATTGATTGCTTGGATGCGGAAAATTTGTACTTTGATGATATTTTTTAATTATACATCTATCGTCTGCTTTATTTGCTGCGAAAATTGTGGTCAAATCGAATAGAATTACGGTATGATTGTGGTCTTTTGATGTACTGTGCTGGTGCTGTTTTGTATTCTATATGAATAAAAATAGTATTATTCAGAGTATTTTGGGTATCTACTCATAGTTCAGTGATTTATAGCAAAAACTTAGGACGAATTCTAGCTAAGGTTGGTTTTCTTTTTCTAAATTTTTATTAGGGCCTCGAAAACATCTGAAAATTCGCCATTCGGACATTCGCCAATTGATCCCGTATACGCCCCCCTCCCTCTTCAAATATCTAGTATTTTCTATTTATCTCAGAAACGGTTAAAGCTACAATAAAGTTGTCAACATAAGATGTAATTATTTATAAATTAACCAACTAGTCGACACTGCATTAATTTCCACGTGTGAGCTAAAGTCTCCGAAATATACCTCCAGCTATTTCACAAAAAAAATTTTTGCGTAAAATCCTTTTTTGTAATTTGTTTGGCACGAAATTTTAAGAAAAAATACTTACTGCTAAATTTGTTTTCTAAATTCGCTAGAATTTAGATACTTCGAGGACTAAAACTTAAGGTATTAGGCTTCATTCATTTTTCTTGAAATTTAGTACAAAGAATGACTTAAGCAAATATATTTATAAAATATCTGGAGGTATTTCAAAGCGGAATAAAACAAGGTATATTTATAACAAAGTGGGTATAATTTACGTTGTTAAAGCAGTATTGATTTTTAAATTTTACGAAATAATTCTGCAGTGTGAAGAACACCCCAGGCTTAGCGTGGGACAATAGCTCTTGTGTAGTAATTGCTTATGGTACTATAGATCGGCAATGCCTACGGTTGCATACGTAGACAGTTTCTCAGCAGTTCTTTCATGGTCCCCTTTTTCTGAAGTGTCTAATTTCAAGTGCAACCTTTCATCTTCCAAATCATACCTGTTTGTCGCAACGTAAATGTAAAAATAAAATGTTATATTTATAGTAGTTATTTTCGTGCAGTCAAGTCTATATACACAAAACAAACCAAACATTTAAAAGCATATTTACATTTTACTTCAAGATTAATTATATGTACAAAACTATTGCATAAAACAAAATTAAAAGCAAATATGTAGTTACAACCTAATTACTCCTATTAGAGGGCAAACAACCTTCTACACGGAGACTTGAAGTCATCTACAATTTCCAGCACGTCATTTTGTCTCGGGGAATCTCAGAGACTCAGCGACACAAACTCGCCGCAACATTATAAAGATTTTAATAAAGCCACTAGAGGAATTTTAATCGTTGCACTTTAATTAAGCGCCGACGGTGGCTGTCGTCGGCGTAATTTTTTTTCATCTCGCCTTTATTTATTAATTAAAGTTGCCTCTCGACAGAACGACGAATTAATGGATGAGTTGTGACTTGTAAGTTCTTCGCTGACTTTTGCAAGTTCATTCAGAGCGGGCCTAATTAGGAAGTTTGAAGCTAACGGAAGCAAGATGGTATACAGATTTGATGTCTCATCAACAGGTCGAAACAGTTCACTGCTGGACCTTGACCGCGTTAACATTGATGGAAGGTTTTGCCATTATCTCTACGCTTGACAGATGTTGCACTGTTTAAATATTTAGGAATAGAAAAAATAGGCCCAGGCCTGAACATGGGTGGCATTTTACTGGCCAGTGGGGGGCATTTTATAAGCCCCCACTGCCAAAAATATGGTTGAAATCAACAAGTGAACAAAACTTATGAATAATGAAAATGTCCGTATATATGCAATAGATAATATCTTCTATCTTAGATGGACGTCTTCATTATTCAATCAGTGTTGCATTGTTTGACTTTTTAGACAGAATCTACTCCCACTCAAGTAAGGTCGGTCGAAATTAGAATTTTACTTTAATTTTACAGTTGTTTCGACTTCGAAAGTTTCGTAGATTCGAAAGTAGCCTCTGATGTGACTACTCTCTGGTGGCTAATATTGTTACTTAGCCAGTGAGAGATCTAGCTTTAAGAAGCTTGAAATGTGTTTGTTTGACTCTCTTACTTATACAAGGTCTGTCGCATAAGTTAGTTAGTAGCTTTATAATTGAAAGTGACTGTTAAGCGAAGGCCTGGGGCTTAGCTTTGACCTCGAAAAAAGCTAGTCTTTCTCATGAGGGCTTTTGTGATATAAATTTAACTGGACGAATGCATCTTGCAAATCAAAAAAAGTGATGGCCTCTTCAAGCTTACCAGCGAATCAAGGAAGATACCTACACAATATAACCTTTATAACCAAATATAAAATATATATAACCAAATATAACAAACAATAATATACAAAAAATATAACCAAATATACCTTTTAATTATTGCTACTTTAAATATTGTATGTCCGAAATGGGCAAACTGTTGAGACTTACAAATATAATCTGTAATACCTAAATATACCTACACAGTTCAACAATAAAGTTATTCTATTCTATTCAATTAAACAAAATAATATATCAAAATGTACATTTAAGTATTAACAATAAAATAAAAGATTAATCGCATAAAAACCTCGACGCGACGCGAAACCAATTACAATTTAGATATTATATTTTGAAAAATTATCAGTTCACCATATAATACCAGTTTTCCATTTTCGATATAATAAATCCAGCTAGAAACCATTAACTTCATATTTCATCCATAATTGCGAACGCTGAAAAATGCTTTTTAAAATATAAAAGTTCAGTGCCGGAGAACGACCTCTGGTTTTCATTCATCCTACCATCTAAATAGTAGAACAGTAAGAATTTATTTCCGTCTCAAAAGCAATAATTTATTCCTTGTAATGAATATAAGATTGTTTTACTTTTAGTTTCCTTTAGTGTATTTTAATTATTTACAAAAATAAATATTGGTTGTTTGGGCAAAAGACTCATAACAAGAAAGATATTGGAACATTAAACACAATGACGATAGGCATTAAATCACCCATTTCGCAAATAAGTAATCGTAGGTTCTTTTTTTTATTCTACACAGTGACAAACGAGCAGAGAGCCCAAACGATGGTAAACGGTAACTGTCATCCTTAACATACCTATAAATTCTTGCATTAAGGTGGCAGGCAACGAACCGCAAGTGCGTTGTCTGTCAATGCGCTGGCTACCTTATCCTACAAACCGGAACACAACAATGTAAGCATTGTTGCTTGACCACAGAAATGGTTCAAGCGGTGCTACTCACCCAGGCGGACTTCTCGGGCTTGACAAAGTCCTACCACCGGATACTCTGAGCTCCTGGGTATATGAATATGGGGCCCTGCCAGCATCCTCTGCGTAAAACCAAGCTCCTCTGCACGCGGTCCCCAGCTGCAGACAGACGATTCTCTGGCGAACCGGCTTTTTCGTAACGAGTTCTGCGGGTCAGGTAACAGTCGCTGCACGTAAAAAGTCAAAACACCACATGAAGAATTCGAGTAGGAAACCGATTTCAGTGAAGCTGAAAGCGCATGTACAGGTGTGGACCCTGGCTGGCAGATTTAACGCAAGCAGCTAAACTGGTACCGCTAGGATGAAGAAGACGATTAGGTACCTGTTGTGGTAGATTTTAGGTCTATCATAGTACCGATGTGTTCCATCAAAATTTATAGTCACTGAAGAAATAAAGCACTTTAGGACTTTTTTGTCTTCTTTCGTGAATTTTCTGTCACGAATAAATAATTCAAGTTGAATAAATTTTATCAGAAGTTAATGGTTCTCAAGTAACAATATCTTGAAAGTTATTCAGAGATGTCACAATTATGACGTCTCTGAATAACCCAACTCGAATGCTTATTAAATAAGCATGCAAATGTAGTTATTTTCAGTTCTCTGGTTTTTGCATGACCCTCCCAATTCAATTTCTGTTACTTACAATGAAAATATAAATATTCCCGAGTTTCTGTCAAACGCAAGGATTTCGTCTGCCTTTAAGCTACAAATGCTTGCATTATCGTGTTCCAAGAAAAAGAAACGTATTAAAAACATATCAACCTAGTCCATAAAATAAATAAATAATCGTGGACAAATTCACACAGCGCCATCTAGCCCCAAACTAAGCAAAGCTTATGCTATGGGTGCAAGCTAACTGGTATACTACTTAAATACTTTTTAAATACATACTTATTATACATAGAACACCCAGACCCGTAACAGAAATTAAAATTCATCATTTCAATTTCTGCCCGGCCGGGAATCGAACCTGGGACCTCTTGAGTCCATAAAATAAAAAACCTGAATATATGTATCACAAAGTCATGCTGTCTGCTTGTTCATTACTAGGTCTATATTAAAAAGAAATCACCGGCTCATAATCTCAAAAGAGTTCTCCGTGAACGGAGTGCACCGCGTAGCTCCATGGCGGCTTTCTTTATTGCATATAAGCGGCGCCTTCCCAGATGTCTCCCGACTGTAATTGCCAGTGTTCCTGTCCCCACTTTTAGACGTAGCAGATGTTTACAAGTACATAATCTCGTAAGGAGCTCGGCAGTACATTGCGTGGTTATTCTTTTTTTCGCTACCCCATTTTGAGAGCATCGCCTTTGACAAATTGCTGAAGGGTTCGTGGTCGCTTTGCTTGGAACCGCGTTAGGTGATGTGTGGTTTAGCTTAGACTGAATGGAGTGGAGTGATTGGTCTCGGTGCCTTGTACTTAGGAAATAATATTGTAGTGTAATCCTAGACAAAGACAGGCTTTTACGTCGAAATGGAGCACTTCGGCACATAATCAAAGGACATAACTAATTGATGACACTAACAGATAAGACATATGTCTTAAGAGTATATACTTGATTGTTAATCTGTCTATTTGTTTTTGCCACACTAAATCCGTACCAATTCAAAATATCAGACCTAAAACGCATAATGGACATACATTTTGGACTTGAATTCGTTTCAGAAGTAAATTCCATTTATATGGTTCTTTCAAATCGTCGCGAATTTGACGCTTATATCCTATTTCTATAATAAGCTATCTTAAGTTAGGTATACACATTCGCTACACACGTGCTAAAACGAATGTATATAACTGCGACTTTGACCCACACATGAAATAAAATAAAATTCTCGACCAAATTCAGTTTTCTCCCAATCGATCAGCGTCACAAGGGAGGTGGGAAGTGTGAGCTGCTGTGTATCTGGTGATTAATGCTTCCACGAATGTAAAGACCCACTTTCAAGGTGGCCTTTAAAAGATTTTAGGAGTTATTTCTTAGATTTAAATGTTAATAATTCGTATCGTTTCACGCGTCTGTTGGCGGATGTTGTACAGAATATAGTTTATTAACTTTGATAAAAACTTAGCCATAACCAAAATACCGCTAAGGTTAAGAAAATTTAATGAGTAATACTCTCGTTTAAGTTCTCTATGCTGAATGTTCTTTAGATATCTTAGGTTTCCGCTGCCTTTCGCTTGTAATTTTCTTCTCTCTGTACTGTATTTATTGTTCTTTATTTAAGCAGTAAAGTATTTTATTCGTTCATTCATTCTTTGAATTTCAATACTGCGTTCTCCAGGCCGTCCAGGATTTTTATATAAGAGTGAGGCACACGATCAAGCAGCCTAGGTTATCTGGTGGTATGTAAGTGTGGAGAATTGTCCAAATTCTTCACTATGGTGAACGAGACTCAAGTTACAAAGCAATGAATTCGTTTTAAATACTTACCATTTCAGAAATTTCTTTTTAAAACTGTTCTCCGTGTTTTTTGGCGTTCGTTGATTATTTGTATATAATATGGTTTTAGTATTTAACTTTATTTTATTTATTTACGCTCATTCATTGATTTTATTTTATTCGCCAACAGATTTACACTGAATGTTATGCTTTATAAACGTTTATACTACGTAACTGTTTATACAGCACATGCTGAGTGGGTACCATTTACACTATCCGCTGCTTAATAGTAATTGAGAAAAATCCGTAAGCTTTAGTGTGCACTACCCACCTGTATCCATCTCAATTTATATGTTCGCTCTCCATACCAAGGTTATCTGGAAGAGCTTACGTTAGTGAAAGGAAAACGATAATTGTGCTGTGACTTCTTGCATTTTTCTTATGTATATATTTTTTTAATTCGACTACCCAGGCAATTGGCCGCCATCTTACCTGTAGGCCAGTTACGTAACGCGGTTGCCAATAATTTTCCGATTTGAATGATTGAAATTGTTACTTTTGCGATTACGTAAGATCGCTTTAATAGTTTCAGTCAATAAGCAGTTTTCCAATAGGTATCCAAAGCATTCCTAACCACTCACTAGATGGCGCTCCGACAATTTTGGTAATTGATAATCGCTTGAAATAGGTTCTTAGCAAACATGATATAAACACTGGTTACGTGGTATTGGATAATATTGTATTTGTCAATAGTTTTCAACCATTTTAGAGGTTGTAATAATAATGGAACATAGTGCCAACTTCTATTGATATTTCTTTTTACTCTTCGTTCAACCTTTAACAGTTATGTTTATATTAATAAACATATTATTTTTAAGTTTATTATTAGTGGGCTGCATGAAATCATTGTCACCTTCATACAGATTATAAAAAGATTACCAAAATTGTAGGAGCGCCACCTGTTGATGCATTTTGAAACCAACTATCAATACCTACTGGCAAACTCCTCATTGCTATGGAACTTTGTTAGCAACTATGAAATACATGAGATCGATGATACGTAATCGCAAAAGTAACAATTTCAATCATTGAAATCAGAGAATTGTGGGTAACAGCGTTATGTATTTAGCCTACTGGTGGTCTAGGAACAGCCAATTCACTCTAGCCTTAACGGTGTCTAGATTATAATGATCACACGTTATTTGCTGCGCAATAAAATGTTATTATATTGTATTGTTCTCATACAGATGACTCCATATCAAATGTCCAGTGCAATTATACGAGTAGAAAACACCACAAATTAATGAGTATTTGCCACAAACGTTAAACTGTTTGGTCGAATGGCTTGTTTTGCTCTGCTACCTGTTTTGGATTAATTATTTTGCGTCCATTCGAAACATGTCCATTGACGCTGTAATTTAATTAGGCGTATTTGGTTACCTCATTTATATGTGAAAGAAATATCAGGTTTGCATTCAATTATGGGATGCACGCACGTACGTAAATTAACTTACCTAAATAAACCATTTCGTGTAGCCGCCACTCATGTTCATGCCGCTTGAAAGGTGCTGTGACAGCTATATGGTGCCTATTTTTACAAGCTTTTAACTTGCACCGTTCGTATGCATGTTTGTAAGTTGTCCGTCAAAATTTGCAAACTATTTTTCGACCTTGGATCCGATTGAGCTGAAATTTGGTTCACCTATGTTACTTGAATGACAATGCATTGATATACCCTGGAGCTGAAGCTGGTCATAGGAACTAATTATCGCAATATGATAACCCCATCGTGTTTGGACTCTTTGGAATATTCTTGATGAGTAGCTATCGCGCGAAAAGGTTTTTATGAAAAAAAAAAAATTGACGTATCGGACACATCACTTGTTTCATGTTATGCAGGCGGGTTATTAGGAATGGGATAGATTTCATTCACACCATCTAGATGCCTGGGTACCGATTCTGGTGTGCAATGCCGTTGTTATTATGTTGCAATGTAGCTGTGATGTTACTATAACAACGTCGAGGTATCGAGTCAGTCCCAGCATCACCCAAGTTAAATTGTAGTTAAATCATTGTTCGACCTTTGACACATTTTCGTTGACAGAATTGAAGGCAGTTTAACAACTAAGAAAGGTGCAACTTAGTAATTTATTTATGTATTTATTTATTTACTGGAGCACCAACAGCTTTTTAGTTAATGCAACTTAAGTACCAGAAAACGAATTGTGGAAAAGTTCGAACTCATGAAAGTTGCAACTCAACATCTGTCATTTGAATAACAATCACACGTTTGACATGCGATGCAATTGTAATGTTACTGCAACTGAGACGATTTCCGTACCAGAATCGAAGCCCTGGTAACCAACAAACGTACGGGCTTTTTACCACGCTTGTGTAAGATATGGAATGAGTTCCCTCACGAAATCTTTCCTCTGCACTATAACATAAGGTTATTAAAAAGGTATGTCTACAGGTACTTAAAAGGCCGCACCGAATCTGCTTCCCTTAGGTTGCAGATGTCCTGGACGATGGTGGTCACTTTCCATGAGATGGACCGTCCATCCGTCTTCTATATAGCTATGAAAGCAGCTCACTTCGATAAGAACAGCCTTACATCTCATTGTAAACGCCACGCTAATTCGCCCGAGAGCTGTCATTTCGATTTATTTCAAAAATATTCTGTTGCATTCAAGTTATTATTTTATTATTATCTCATATCTAAAGTAACTCACAAATAAAACGGTAGGAGCTATACCTGCTGGATAGTAATATTATTTTTAAATGGTGTCTACATAAATGTTCTTTTTTAATTGCAGATCTTTATTGGCACATGCTTATTTTATAATGCATTTTTATGATAAATCTTATGTTGCTGTGATCTGTTTATAAACAAATAAAATAAAATAAATTGCGCACGGATTTGTACGAAAGCTCGATAAAAGACGATTATATGCAGATCAACTAGGACCTCCATAACACAAAAATTACAAATCTGAATGCCTTCAACGCTAGAATGAATATTCTGTTCCTAGACAGGTAGTCACTTACCACCAGTTGAGATGGCATTCAAATACCTGGCCAGTACTTACACCTAATTTAAAAAAATTCGCATCAGCATTTTCTTTCTTTTCAACACTGCAATCTCTGTCGTACCTTTCAATCATGGATTTCCTATACTAACTAACTTAGAGTCACCATAACATTATTCGTATCTCGACATCAAGTTTTGGCCGTTTTGCATGCAATTGATACAGGTTCCATTGTTAAATATCACAGTCGCAATCAAAGTAAGGGTCGCCAGTGTATTGCAACCAAAAGGCACAACTTTATTGATTAATATTGCTCTTGGGCAGAACTCAACATGTTCCTCGCGTAACTAAACTACAGGCTGAGTGAACTTAACTTTAAGCTCGGAGCTTTAAGTTGACAAACTTTGGAAACGAGTTATAGAGACATTGATCGAGACAACTATTCATAAAAGAGACAGCTACTAAGTTGGCGACTACAACTAATTGGGCTTTGATAACAGGTTGGTCAGTTTCGTGTCAATATTTGTTTTCTGTTTGGACACAAACGAGCACATCACTGCCTATAATAGGGCTATTATACCCTTAACTTTCTCAAATAACCAAAAGAAAGCTTACAAGTTTAACGTAATTATAGGTCCTAAGTGATTATTCACGTTCAAAATCTGCTAAATTCTGGCTCATGATCAAAGCGGACCTTGGGCCCTTGCGCGCTAGAGTACTACCGGTACATGAACGCCAAGATGACCTAGATACGGCCGAAGATGGAGCAAGTCTACCAAGATTGACCTAGATACAGTCTATACGACACCACTATCGTCTCGCTCAAACTTTAAGTTAAACTGTTCGAGTCATACACTCAACGTACTCCATTCCTTATCCGCACACTTCACCTATTATGAGTATATTAAAGTCGACGTATCATATTGCCAACAGAGACACGATCTTGTCTGTTCAAGTTGGCAACTTCTCAGAGCTACAAAGGATGTTAAGGGCACTCGACTCCCGGGTCCAAGTAGATATTGTAATGACACCGTAGGGACAATACGCAGCAAATGAGGTCCCTGGTGCCCATTGAGTTCACGTCAACTCAGTTACTTTTTATTAACGTCAAAACGTATAATTAAGGACGTCATGCTGTAAAAGTAAAAATGTTTCGCGAGAGGACTCCAAGACCGAGGTTGAGTGATTTCTTTTAGTTGTTTTCTTGTCAAAATTAATGAAATTAATCAAAATGTTATGAATTGGCTGCAGTGAAAGCGAAAATTTGCCAGACGAAGTGTGTAGTGATGTAGTACCTGAATGTCGTGGTGTGGTACAATTTGGATGCTGTGCTGGTTGTGATTGTGCTATGAAAAAACATAAATGTTTAGTATTAGCGTTACAAATTTTGCTTCAAATTTTTTGTGTTATTCTTTTAAAACCGCATGAAAATTCACTTAGTTATTTCTAAGTGTTTCGCGAATAGACAGATAAACTGACCGACGTGCGGCTTTATTTTATAATATGTAGTGATTTAATTCAACACAACGTTCTGTTGCTACCTTAGATCCAAACTATCAGCGGTATCTGACACCGCACGTAGGTGGTAAATGGTAAACAAGAAACTAGAACACTTAGAAAAACTCGGACACTATAATGTAAAACATGGTATCAAACAGTATTTTCCCGCCGTATGTAAACTGCGCAACGGATTTTAATGCGGTTTTCAACTATAGATAGAGTGATTCAAGAGAACAGTTTGTAAGCAAGAAAAAATTGAGTAGGTAGGGGTAAAGTAGGTGTACGCAAACGAAGTCTAGGTCCACTAGTTTATCACCAAATTGCAGCCAGTAAAACTCTTCTCAGGCACGATTTCTCAATACATACTTTCATGTTTTAACACCATTTCCCAATTTCGTTTAAACGTCGTCTACAGTTTATAATATCTACTTTTATAAACGTCCCAAAGTTTTAATACAATAAATTCCGTCAAAGAAATAAAATGGAGCACAGAAATACTCGAACACGAAAATTGGACTTACTATAATTAATCTCCTATCAAATATAAAAGAAATACGAATTACGTATTAAACGCCTCATACTTCAGGCAGTCATGCTTATGATTGTGTTGAAGCAAGTCATTTTAAAATATCCCATTGAAAAACGAGTGGACACATCGCCTTTAGAATTTATTCTTTAACGGTTTTCACGCAACCTTTATTCGACATTCGAAAAATAGCCCGCATTTGTTTCTAGAACAACGCTCGTAATTCGACCGATTAAAAATTCAATTTTAGCGCTAACCGTTGTTGTAACCGCTCTTCCAGGGCAGTAGAGAGTATCAGAGCATTAATCAAAGCCCACCGAGCCAGTCCCGACCAATAAGGTTGTATATTACTCAACAAATCTAATTTAGCCTCTCCCGCTGGTCGAGAGGTCTAAATTATACGGCGTGTTAATATCTCAGGTAGTCCAACTATGCTATAGATGTGGAGATCGCTTGTTAATTATTCTATTACGCCGTGTATAAAGGGTGTTATTGGAAGTTTGCTGTACATATTTGCAGATATAGCTCTGTATGTTTAGATTATGGAATGTGAATGGTAGGGTCGCCAGAGGACGGCCGAGAAGGACTTAATAAACTTATAAAATAAATGAACTTCTCCAAAAAGGGAAAGACAGGAATTGCCTGAACCCGTGTATGAGATGTATGAATGTGAAAGACGCAAAAGAGGTTTGTCAGGATCGCAGCCTCTGGTACTTGATAGTCTCTGCCTAGCCCTATATGCCCTAGCCCTAGGTATATGGGTGTGTGTGTATGTATGTATGTATATTTGGATGAATCCTTAGACTTTAACAATAATTTACGCGTCATTTATAACCTTAATTACCAAGTTCTTGACCTGAGAGAGTAAAGTAGTATAATATAATTAAAACTTTACTTATATAGACATCTCTACACACGTATTAAAAGCCATGATAAAAGTTGTTCCCGACTGTCACCAAATCTTAGATAAGTTTACTACGGACTCTGTAATGGACTATAAAGTGACTTCCCAACGGAAACCCTCCAACTAATTAACAGGTTTCAAAAGCCTTTCTTTGTACACTGAATAATATGGCCCAAGTGTGCGGTGAGAAACATTCGTCGGCCTTGAAAACAATACTCAATCAACTCGAAACTTTAAGGCTTCAAACATAAAGCTCCAATTTTCTTGCGTTCCCGCTTTTCTTTCAACTTTGAAGCGCTTGACTTCATTATAAGCATTCTTGACCACGACTTAAGGAAGGTCAAATTTCGTGCTATTGTTTTTGAGTGACGGCGGCTTCTTTGTTGAAGAAGGATAGGTATTGTAATGAGGTATTTTGTGTATTTTATTTTTATTTTGTGACATGCAATGGAATATTATTATTTATTTTTGTCATGAAGAGCTTAAGGTGCCTATTACCTAGAACTGTGATCCAATCTGTTGGTCAGATGGTAGTCATTCCTACCTGATCTACCAAATTATGGATCATGGTTAAGGCGGACCCCATTCCATTGCTCATGAGAGCACGACCGGAATATTGGCACCATAGGGATTATTCACAACCGGAATATTGACGCGAATATTATTATTTTATAATATTTTTATGAATACTTCATTTAAATATTATATTCATAAACTTTGGTTATAGTTCATCAATAAAAACTGGTGTCACGGCACATGAATCCGGCTTCAACCAACAATAAATTCCAACAGATCAGAATAGCATACAATCGAGGTAATATCAACCACATGTAATTTGATACAAACTAATTAACAACGATTCGTTCGATTAGGAAAGCGGTGCAATGAATAGATTGACAATTTGATATATCTGTGCAGTGTTCTACTAAATCAAATTTTTACACATCATCTGAATAGATATAGCCAAACCTCCCCGATCAACTATGAAATATACTCAATACATAATTTATTAATAACATTCGTTACAAGTCATTATTTTACATATTAAATACATTTGCAATGTCATATTACATAATAGTAATAATTAAATTAAATAGTAAAATGTCAACAATATAAAATAATATTTCATTCATTATAATAGTTACTAGAGTGTAGACACAAGTTTATTCGAGATATTGAGATTTAAAAAATCATTATAACTATAAAAAGCACTCTTGACGAGCCATCGACGTAATTTGTCTTTGAACGATGCGGTGCTCGGTAATACTTGTATATCCTAAACTAGTAAACCGATTTCATTTATATAAAGCTAAGAACCATTTTGATTAAATTGGCTTTCAAATAATGAAAACTGCAACGCATCGGCCCATCTGTTCAGGAGCCACAGACAGACACACACATACACATAGCGACAGATACACAAACGTATACACCCTCTTGTTTCGTCAGGGGTTAGACAACTGAATTCAGATAAGAGTAGGCAAAGATAGAAAATGGTCTAAATAAAATAAAAATAAATAAATAAATATTCGTGTACAAATTCACACAGCGCCATCTAGCCCCAAACTGAGCAAAGCTTGTGCTATGGGTGCTAGATAACTGATATACTACTTAAATACTTTTTTTTTAAATACATACTTATTATACATAGAACACCCAGACCCGTAACAGAAATTAAAATTCATCATTTCAATTTCTACCCAGCCGGGAATCGAACCCTCATCGGGACCTCTTGCGTGGCATGTTGACCATTGAACCACTTAGGTCGTCGTAATTGTAATATGTACGTAATACTGTCTTGGCTCCCGAGAATGTTCTGTAACTCTCAAAATGAAGGATTCTAATGTTATTATTTAACCCGTTTCCATAAGAAAGATTTTGTCTCCCACAAAATAAGTATAGGAACCAATCTACCCAATTACTTCCCAATCAACTCACGCAATAACAGCAGAAACGTCACATCTTTATTACAACACATTTTCCGATTATAATCGGGACAGTAAACACTTTCATACCGCTAGTTCCGGCGATGGCACGCATTTACTGGCAGCCAACTTCCTCCACAAAGTTTGCCGCTACGTGGGTTATGCGACCGATATTAGTGCCATTGTCTATATATTCACTTATAGGATTAGAGAAGTGACATCTGTCACTTGCTTGCTTATTGCGGTAGGCGAGCACGTAGTGTGTTGCCTCTGTTTGTTGTTTATTCTATGGTTCGTCGGTGGATGGATGTAGGTTGTTCTGTTATTAGTTGGTGGTCTATTGGTTGGATATCGTTTTATGTATCGCGCTGTCAATTTGGTCTGTCTGTCTGGAAGTAGTGGCTGTGGCTGGTGGTGTTCGTATATCACAGATCGATCCGTGGTAAGGCTATAAAGGGAACAGAACGTGTTCGCTATGTTTGTCTTGCCTTGCCTTGTTTGAGGCTGTTCGAAAATGGAATTCAGACAAATAATAATTTGACAAGGTTTTACTCAGAGAGGCCAATCGAACTTCAGTACTGCAACGAGCTCGGTACTGGTTAGGTGGACATCCTAATACAATAACAATAAATAAATAAGCTTCGACAATTCACACAGCGCCATCTAGCCCCAAAGTAAGCAAAGCTTGTGTTATGGGTGCTAGATAATTGATAAACTACTTATATATTTTTGAAATACATACTTAATTTATATATAACTCCCAGACCCGTAACAGAATTTAAAATTAATCATTTCAATTTCTGCTCGGCCGGGAATCGAACCCGGAACCTCTGCGTGGCAGACAGGGATATTAACCAAATGAACCACTCAGGTCAATGTCCCGTCAGCAAAACGAGGTTGGCCAAGGCCTTCTGTAGCGACCCTGAAACTGATTGAACGGTCTCGGTTGCTTGACACCACTTCACGGTAAATTGTGATTATAATAGTTGTAATAGTAAGTAAATTAGCGAGCATTATACGAAATCCAGTCCCAAAGGACGCCCACATAAACAGGATACTCACCTAAAATAGCCGCTTTATCTAAGTCTCAAGTTGTTAGCTTCCACTCCACTAACCGAATGCGGGATGTCGTGCAAAAGAAACAGAGCACACCGCAAGTAGGTTAACGTAGGTAAATGCGCTGTAAAATTACGTTGCTAACAGTTTAGATGAACACTACGTACGCTGCGGGCCTGAGGGGCCGGACTCAGTGAGCTGTAGACACGGCCGCACTGTAGAATATTGTTGTTGTAAAAAAGTAGCCGTGCTATGCGGGCGTGCTTTATGCATGCTAATGCGATTTAAGAGTAGTGTACGATGGGTTTCTTTTTATTGTACGATAGTAATTTCAGATGAGTAATTACTAGTCATGAGGAGCATTGGTCCGACCCGTACCCCGAGGTCCCGGGTTTGAATCCCAGTGCCACCATGTGCCAATGACTCTTTTCTGAGTTATGTACATTAGTTTAACACTAATCGATATTCTTACGGTGAGGGATTACATCATGATGAAACCTGCATATTCAGGCGACTGAATGTGTAACCATGATTAAATATGATCAGGTTCCTCTCGTTAACAGGGTCAGATGCAGGCACTCCACCTGTTCTGCCAAATCCTGGATCATGGTCAAGGTGGACCCCGGGCCCTCGTACGCGAGAGCACAACCGGGACAGTAACGCCAAGATAACCAATGTACTAAACATATTAAACCTACCTTCCGTGTACCTACACGACCACACAAACAGCTTTGTTGACTATCCAGGCATTTGACCGCCATCTCACCTGATGGTAAGTGACACGTGACAAGTGGTAACAGCCTATTCACTCTAGCCTTGAAGGCGTCCAGATTATAATGATCTGGTAACACTCTTAGGCAACGTGTTCGATTCCTTTGCCGTACAGGTTGAACTAAAGCGTTCTGGATTTTGTCAAGTTGGTTAGTAAGTATACCCATTTACGTAACACTAACGTTTTGCTCACGAACCGGCCTTGTTTACAGTAGAACAACTTTAAAACACATACAGCTGGCTTTCCCACGACCCATCCCTGGATATTTCCACAGCTAGTGGCGCTCTCCACTGGAAATATTTCTCAAAGTCTGCGGCAAACGAGAGCGGAGGAAAGTATCGCTGAGTTATGGTTGATAATATCTGGCTGGACGTGTAAAAACTACCACTATATCACCGGTTGGACTGTAATATGGACCCTTTAGTTCCTTAATTCTATGAGGAGGTGATATAAATCGTTAGGTAGGTGAAGGAGAGATTTTTGTTGTGTTGAAAATGAGTAAAAAATGTGATGCTATTTCCATGGATGTTTACCTATCAAGAATTACTACAAATAACTCTTTAACGAATAAAGCCGGTATTTATTAATAATAATAAATAATAAATAAATATTCGTGGACAAATTCACACAGCGCCATTTAGCCCTAAAGTAAGCAAAGCTTGAGTTATGGGTGCTAGATAACTGAATTAATAGGTACATAATTGCTCGGTGCCTAATCACTCTGGCCTTGAAGGGGTCCAGGTTATACTGTTCGTGCCGCACTACGCCAGGATCATTATGATGGTGTGTTGTAGTATCTTGAAAATGAAAGAAAATGGAAAAAAGCTACAGTGAAACCATATTAATATTGCCACAAACACAGTCCCCGTAGTGTAAAAATTTTACAGTTATCAACCAATTACGTCAAAAAGCATAGTCATGTAGTTTAAAACAGTTAAATAAAAACCGTGCATGCATCACGATCATTATTGTTCCATTGGGTCACTGGTAATTTACGTGATATCCATGTTATAATATGGTTGATAATTATATATTTTGTTCACGGAAATAATACTCAGTGGTAGTATCAATAATGACTCGTCAGAAATTGGTATCCCTATTCGTGAAATAACTATGGTATTTTCAGACGGTCCAGGGCTACGTCCGCATAAAATAGTTTATACAGTACACTCAATATTGCCTCTACCGCTGGGTAAAGCTCCTTTTGGACTATCTAAGGTAGGCTGAAAGAAATCCCATTGTGGGATAAGCTTGCCTTTGCAAGTATCGTAATAAAGAGCTTACATACATACATAGTTGGAACTATTTTGTGTATCGGGATAAATCGTATCATTTGCGATCTGTAATACCTAAGTGTTATTTTAGCTACGTCAAAATCCGTTAAGTATTTTTTTCCTTAAGGAATAACAAATTATAGGATAGGTTTACGATAGACTGTATATTTAAGTTAACCATCTTGTGTTATACGACAGAGCGGAATAAGTAGACCGGAAAATGGGCACCAGCATTTTCTATTCGTCCGCGTCTTGTACCCCGAATACGGGAAAGGGCAGCGAATTAAGTCATGCTATTCCTTTGTACACACACTGGAACGACCCGTAGATAACTGACATACGCAAATTTGCAAGTCATCGTTGTGGTGAGATCTCACCCGAATTCAGGAATGTTACTATTAGGTCGCCGTGTGGTGTCCGGCAGAGTAGAATAGCACCAACCCCTTACACTCGTGAGTGTCGTACAAGGCGACTAATGTTTTCGAGGCAAAAGATCATGAGTCTCCGTAGTCTGGAAAATGGGCTGCAGCATTTTCCATTGTAATATTTAAACACTGCGATCTCCAACCCGCCTGCCAAGCGTGGAGATTTTGGCAATAACCTCTCCTTTAGTGGGAGAGGCCCTAAGTCCTACTGTGGTCTGTTACGGGCTGTGATGATGACTATTAGGTCTGACAGTGAGTTCCAACTAATAATAAAACCGTCCTTCAAAACGAACGAAATCGACCAATCATAGAGCCGTATTGAACATAGTGCGTTCACTTAGCAGACGAGCACTGTGGGAACGCAATATAGTGACGCTATGTTAGTACTTGTGACGCAAAGTTCTTAGACAAGTCGGAAATATGTCTCCACTGAATAAAAAGTAGTATCGCCGAGGTGATAGCAGTAATTCACCTAGGACCTGACGTGGGCTTATACTGAATCAGTTATTGCAGCACCTTTCCTCCTTCCTTCCTAACGTTCTAAGTTTTTGTAACAATTGAAATAACTATTTTAGTGTCTAAAAAAAAACCTTGAGTACGTTTATATTGCTAAATCTGAATTGCTATGTCTTGTAATAATGACGGTGACTATAGCACAGGAGTTTCTTCTCCTATTTTAGTCACCATATTTCTGATGTAACCACTTACAAATACTGTTTTAAGCTTATAAATATAGACGTAAGAATACCCTGTATAAGTATTTACACAAATAAATATTATTATTATTATTATTTATCAAAGTGCTGCGACTTTAGGAAATCAATAATCCTTTACTAATCAAAATAATAAATCAAAAGATTTCTCAAATAATGTCTAGAAATAGAATGAACTGTTTTCAAACATCAAAGTTTTCATAAACAACATATTTTTTCATCTCTTTCAAGAGCCGCAAAAATTTAATATGCTGCAGTTAAAGTGCAAGCATGTGAACAAAATAATGACAACCAAAAGCAGATATTAATAATGCATTCGAAAAATTTTCTCTTTCATCCAAATTGGTATTTTATTTCATCCACTCGCGGTGTATCCCGAAAGCATTTTAAAATAGAAACTCTTTAATATAAAACCGGACCGGAAGTCAGTCCATTAAATACTCTTCTGTTAATCAGCTTTTAAAACATTTCGAGCAAATGGAAACTAAATAACATTAACCCGCATTGTTGCTTCGAATAACGGAAATTAAATAGTTCTGCAGAATGTTTTCGAACATTTACGTGGTTTATTCGATATGGTTTCCTCATGTAGTAACCTCGCTATGTTTTTTATTTGTAAACGTTTTTTACAGCAGACAATCCTGATGGTAAGCGATCACTGTCGCCCATGACATCACCGATTTCATGAAACAAAATTGCAGATATGCACGTGCTTTTTCACTGTGAGGACTAAGATGAAATACCTCATGCTTGTAATTGTGTTGACTACGTTATTCTTAAAACCGAAACTCAACAACGCAAACATAGAAGAAACAGAAATAGATAAGGCGACTCAACCTGGCAGTCTCTTCAGGCTTGACAGAGTCCTTTTTTTGTTATTCAGTGACAAGCAAGCAGACAGCCCACCTGATGGTAAGTGGTAACTATCGACCATAACATCTACAATTCATACATTTAGGTTGCAGGTAAGAAAGTGCACTGTGAGGACTAAGATGAAATGCCTCATGCCTATAATTTCGCTGGCTACCCTTAAAGCTCATTTTTAAATATGTCAAAACTTTAATTGTAAAGTTTTGACATATTTAAAAATAAGCTTTAAGGTCACAATCTGACGGTGACGATGACAATCTGTTCATCAATATTGATAACAATATCGACCATTACACCAACTTCATCGGCTCGAAGCGGTCCTTACAGTCTCCAAATAAAAATCCTTTAATTTACTTTAAAAAACAAATTAAAAGGTTTCCAAACACCGACCTCCAAACTCGCAGCCCAACCCGACCTCCGATTCGAAACTCCGTAACACCCCGCCCCGAATTCGTATAACACGAAATTTGTCACATAATACCGTGGCCAACACAGGTGCAAATTACGGCCCTGAGGGTACACCCGCCTTTGTCACGTGGGCCGGCCAGGCATTTTTGACCCCCAACAATATTAGCCGGTGACGACTCCACGGTGACATGGATCGGTTTCGATTCGTGCTCACGTTTTCGTAGTTTTCCTTCGATGGTAAAATACATTCTAGTTACCAAACACTAGTACTAGACATGAAACGTTATACTCACCTGGGCCGGCCACGGCCGTAAATGTAGCATGCCTGTCTAGGAATAGCCTATTCAGCCTATTATTTAGCTTATCTAGCCTTCAAGGCGTCCGGATTATAGTGGTCAGAGAACACATTCGCAGGCAATGTGTTCCATTCGTTAGCCATACGTATTATAAAGTACACATTTTTATGTTTGATTTTTGGTTTAGATTTTTACCGTCAATAACGCAAAATTTTGCAATGACTTGCGTGCGTAATACACATGTTTGTAATTACTTTATTTTAAATTATATGGCATATTTTGTTTATATTATAGCATTTCTCAATGGAAAATCATGCGGCGTTTTTTGTTTGTATTATTCCTTTCCTCAATGAAGATACAGTAGCCAGTATTAGCCTAAAAAAATTCAGTTATTGTTTTATACAAAGTTTGAAAACGAACTCTGTCAAAATCTATAAAATATCTATTTTTACGCGATTTCGGAGTATGTGCTACAGTTGTTTGATATCACGGGTATATGCATCGCCTAGGCAATAAGAATTTTATTATTTTAAAGTCACTTGTAAAGTGTGTCTATCAAATCCTTTATTTGTAAGAACATATTTTCCTCCAGATGTACCATCCCTAGCGAGCTGCATGTAGAGATTGTTTTTGAAGAGCATGGCTCATGTTATAATGGCGCTTGGCAAGCTATTGCTGTCTAGGGAAATAACATAAAGGCACATATGAAGTGCTATAAACTTATACTATGGGGTTAATATAAGTGATAGTTTATATTAATGTTGACGTCATGTTACTCGTATGATGGTTTAACTTTTTTATGTTATGGCTCGGGAAATAGGTACTTTCATTTTTAACGAAGTCCATACAGATAGTATATTAATTTTTACGGAAGTATAAACAAAATTTTAAGAGGATTTATTATGAAATCAGTATTTTACAAAGACTTTTTTTATTATGCTTGGACAATTTACACAGCGCCATTTAGCCTCAAAGTAAGCAAAGCTCGTGTTATTGGTGCTTGATAACTAATAAACAAATTTAATAATAATATGCTGTTGGTTTTCCGAATAAATTAATAAATACATACTTATTATACATACACATCATACGTCAACACCCAGACTTGTAACAGAAATTAAAACGTCTGCCCGGGCGCGAATCAAATCCGAGACCTCTGCGTGACAGAGCGGCATGTAAACCAACTGAACCACTCAGGTCGGGCGACGTGGGTGCCCACCCACTTACAATGATAAATATAAACTTCAAGTAGTAAATCGTCATGTCTTTTTTTATATCATACGGTAGGCAAACAGGCATGCGGGCCACCTAATGGAAAGTGGTCACCACTATCTATAGACATTAGCAACACCAAGAGTATCGCAAATGCGTTGCCCATCTCTATAACACGTTGCTCTGGCAGCAAAAAGGCGAATGCCACTCCACTGCCAAAGCCACGGTTCCCCAAAACCCCACTCCATGGAGCACTGGAAACCTCACTCACCGGCAGAAACACAATACTATTTAAAAAAGTATTATTTAGCTGCGATATTCTGTAAGGTGGAGGTACCTCCCCAGTCGGGCGGCTCCAATTCGAACGAGATACCCCGCTATGCCCTACCTCTCTTAAAATGTCATCACTAGATACTCATTTAAAAGGTCATCAACTCTATTATCACTAATAAATAATGTGCAGTACCAGACATGCGCCTATTTATTACAGGCTTTCTATAAAACAACATTTGTACCAAAACTATTGAAATCACTACGCCTGCTTGGAATAAGAGTAAAACACCGAAAATGACTTATTTACAGCGAATGGAACGGACGTTTGGTAAAATAAATATTGTGTTTACAGAAGAAAAACTGATCCAATCTATCTATTTTAGAGTCCACTTTCGCATGTGTGAAAGTCGGAGTCGCGTTCCGATATGTAATGAAAGGATATCGTGCTAGGGTTTCGGTGTATCGGTCACTTTTGAATACGAAGTCTTATTTATGCGAGAGTTTTGTAGAAATCCAAGGCCAAGAAGTTAGTTTTCGCGTTTAGAATTTTTGACGTGAATTCGATGTACGAATTCTTCGTTGCCCCAACGGGCATTCCAAAAAGAATGTGTCATGATAAATGTTTAGTTTTGAAAGCTTCATACTCCTAAAGTTTAATAATTACAAAAAATTTGGTTATCTTCGTTGTGATGATCCATCTTGTTGTGACAGTACAAAAATATATGTTTGACCTTCCTCCACTTTCAGTTATCAGGTCCGTGGAAGTGAGTACTGAAAATGAAGTGTCGTGCGGGAGCCGTTCAGTACAACACTCGCTAGTACCAAAACTTCTTGTTGATTTTGAACAAAAATAACTGAATTTAAAAAATATTTCCGTAATATTTATATTTCAGTGTTTCCTTTGGACTATGACATGAGATCGTTCAAGAGGTCTCTTCAGAGGCGGGCAACGCATTACTGACTCCCCTGGTGTTGCTGATGTCCATAGGCGGCGGTGATTACTTTCCATCAGGTGGCCCGCTTGCCTGTTTGACAGCCATATTAAATAAAAAAAACAATTACGCTTTTACTTAATAAAAACATATTAGCACGCAGAAATGGCGAAATCGAAACTTAGAAAGAAAATATAGTCACAATGAATGTCAATGGGAAACTATGGGTAATAATCAGTAGCCCAATGCAAAAATAAAAAAAATTGACAAACTTCCTTATGAGGAACCATTGGTAAATTTTGTTAATTGCGCTGGCTACTTTATTCCATTCAGACAAACTGAATCTTCAACTCCATTTTTAAACGAACGTGGAAATCCTCACACACCATCTAAAAACCCATGGCCATAAAACACCGGCCTCAGTCCCATCATTACAGCCTCTACGAAACTAACATTTTTATAGGGGTTCCGAAGGACTCCCGGAGCGTAACGTTTTACATTTAAGGAATCCCGCCCCATTATGCGCGAGGCAACACATAGCCGTTTACGTGTGACAACTATCTTCTCCCAGTCATGTTTATTCATCGGGGGAGCGACGACATTGCAGTTTATTTCAGTTAGTTCATTTGGCTTTAAGAGTTGTCCCATTCAGTTAATTGTGCAGTCGCGCGAGATTTTTGTAGTCGTCTTGTTGAATGGGTGTGGTTTGTGGTTCGTTCGTGCTTAGAGTAAGCTTGTTACAGGTCATCTTGGCGCTAATGTCCCGGTTGTGTTCTAGCACGCGAGGGCCCAGAGTCTGCTTTGATCCAGGATTTGGTAGAGCAGATAATTACAGTGGAGCTACTGCCATCTGATTGACGTTCCTATAACATGTCCTATATATACTCATATTTGCCCTATTGACAGAGGAACCTGAATATATTGGGTCATGTGTACATTTTACTTTAGTTCTTTAATTTTCACAAGTTGGTTTCATCACGACTTCTCACCTTAAGAACATCGGTTTGTGTTCAACCAATGTACATTGTATATCAGCCAGAAAAGAGTCCATGCAATATCCTAGCCCCATTGCAATTTCAACCTTTTTCCCATAGGATATTCAGTAATTCAAACTTTTGGGAACAACAATCAAATTAAAGTGTAGCAGGTGGCACTTGGTAGTCCCTGCCTACCCTATAAGATAAGGATGTGAGTGTGTATCTCTCCTTTTTTCTGTTATACGGTAGACAAACAGGCATGCCTGATGGAAAGTGGTTACCAATGCGTTGCCCGCCTCTAAAGAGACCTCTAATATACCTCTTGAACGATCCCATGTCATAGTCCAAAGGAAACACTGTGGCTGGGAGCCCATTCCACATCCGAATCGAACGAGCAAGAAACGTTCTTTCGAACCTTCGCGTCGTAACCAACAGAGGGTCTACGTAGTGGGGATGAGTACCCAGTGCAGCTAATTGTGCTGTGGGCACCAGATCGAAAAGTTCCTCGGAACACTCCTCATTGTACACTCCTCTACGTAGTCCTTATTATTAAATAGTAGAATCACTTGCGGAATGGGTTGCAGAAATTCAATTCAACATCACGTTCGGGTGACAAGTCTGAACTGTCACCCACGCAGTGATATCACGCGATTCCGCCATACGAGTTTGTGCCCCACTCATGTTGCGGTGAAGTTGGAAAGATGGCTTTTCTTTAGTCTCAAGCTTAAATATGGATTTCTTGTTTACCGGCTTATTTGAAAGGGTTTACGACCTGAGTGGTTCAATGGTCAACATGCCGGTCTGCCACGCAAGAGGTCCTGGGTTCGATTCCCGGCCGCGCAGAAATTGAAATGATGAATTTTAATTTCTGTTACGGGTCTGGGTGTTCTATGTATAATAAGTATGTATTTAAAAAAAAAGTATTTAAGTAGTATATCAGTTATCTAGCACCCATAGTACAAGCTTTGCTTAGTTTGGGGCTAGATGGCGCTGTGTGAATTTATCCACGAATATTTATTTATATTTATTTATTTATTTCATATATTAGACGAAAGAACGAAATTCTGATGCCTGCTTTCTGCTATACGAAGTGTATTTATTATAGGTACTCTATGCGTTATCACTACGTATCAGTACGTATCTACGAAGAGTTATTATTCTTCACTATCTTTAAGAACACGAATCTTTTACAATCAGACGGGAGCGCCGCAGGTATCTTCTAGAACAGTTATATTAAGATCAGACAATACCGCCACCGTCGCCGTCGCTTCTGTTCCGAATTTAAAGAATACGTTCGAGTTATAGGACACTAAACGGCTGACTTAATCATCAATCAGAAATCTTTCTTGGCCAACTATAACAACTTCCAATCGGTCAAGATACCACACGACCGCAACTTCACCCGCGCTGCCACACGGCCCCACGCAGTCCGATTCCCCGACAAATGTATTTCCAATTTCCCAACGCAGTGGCCCTGCCCCGTAATGCGGGGCATTTTGCGGGGTCCTTTTCTTATTTTTTACGAGCAGCCCTCAGCCGGTATTAGGTCGACATGTGGCCGGGCCGGTTATTATTTTCGGGAGAACGTCTCGGCTTCGCCACATTCTGCTTTATTTGAAGCGTGCACAGCCGGCTTGGAGCGAGTAGGGAATCTTGGGAACCCAACGCACGTTGAGACACCTAATTTTGGTTAGGGTTTAGTGAGGTGTGTTGGATGAGTTGTTGGTATTTTATATTGACACACAGAAACGTAACATATAAATTGTCATTATAACAAAAATGGTTTGCAATTTTTGCGCAGTACACAAGGTAACAAAAGGTTTAAAGTGAGGGCAGACATCGAGATGAAACCTGTCCCCATGATCTAATGTGGTCAAGTTGCCCTGGTAACAGGATCACGGAGGTCAGATTGGCAGTGACTCCACTGAAATTATCTAATCTGCCAAATCATGGATCATGGTCAAGTTGTACCCCGGGCCCGGTGCGAGAGCACTACCGAGGTAATAATACCAATATGATTTACACACGCTAACTTAAGATAGCTAACCTCAACCCGTTAGTCTCAGAGAGGGTTGCCAAAAAAAATATCAGCAATGTAAACAGAATAAATACTCGTATTTATTTTATCTTATTTATATTTGATCTAGTCCTTTTCGTATTTAAATTTAATCTGTATATACCTCAGCTCAACTAGCTAACAGTCAAAGTGGACTCCTCTAATTAAAACATTCCACTGCGCCGCAACTGCCAAAGATATCATTGCACTTTGCTTTTTCAGTCCCAAAGGAACACAATTACGGACAACGTTTTCTTGACAACGCGCCAAAAGAAGCGGAGTGCGACTAAATTGAGTTCTTTAACTTGACTTCTTCCTCGATGCAAGTGCGAGAGTTCGCTTTGATTAAAAAGACAGGGTGTTGCTCTGCTCAAGCTCTGTTTAGTAAGTATGAGAGCCCGTGATGTAAGCATTTTCTGAGTGCGATAAATGCTTATTTTGAACTGTGAAAACTGTGCACGCGCTTGGAAACGGTAATAAAACCGCATCCAAATCAGTCCATCTCATCAATCGGGTTCGATTCCCGGCCGGGTAGAAATTGAAAAGATGAATTTTAATTTCTGCTACGGGTCTGGGTGTTCTATGTATAATAAGTATGTATTTAAAATATTTAAGTAATATATAGTTTGGGGCTAGATGAATATTAGAATTAGATGAAAAAATTAGATGATAGAATATTTATTTTATTTTATTTTATCTGTTCGGGAGCTATAATGGCACAGACAGATACACAAAGCCACAGTCACAGATACACACGTCGAACTAATAACACCCCCTTGTTTTCGGCGGTGGTTTGAAACGACTACTTGAAGAGATAACCTAAGTTTTGACATACACTGCAGAACGAATAGTCTCAGTACCTCATAATAGTGTAACCGTCGTTTTGTATTAAAGTCGATTGATGCTCTTCTTAAGACTGTGACTTAGCAACGGTAATGAAACCAGTAACTATTACCGTACCGACAGAAAAATTCGGATAACACCCGACCAAGTTCACTTAAACTCACATATTGTCTTAACTACAAAACCGATTTTAATGAAACAAAACTAAGAACTATTTTGACTGAACTGGCTTTGAAAAGTGAACCGCATTTAAATCGGGCCATCTGTTCAGGGCTACGATGCCACAGACAAATATACAAAGTCACAGATACATAGATAAATACGTCAAACTTTTCGTCAGGTGATAAAAATACACATTATCAACCCAGTCAAATGGTTTTAATGATACTGCGAAATCCTAATGATCTAGGCGGTACAAGTGTAATCCAGTGGAGACTTCGCAAGTGGTTTCGCAGTTTGACGAAGGAAATATTTAGAGGAGGATGTATGTCCGACTAAATATATGAACGCAGAAAATTTCTCGTGAAAAGTTTCTGAGGAATTTTATTTTATTTCATTTATTTCTTTGGTTTATCAATAGATGTACGCTACATCTAACATCTAAATCTAAGGTATTAGAATATTTCGTTAGTGCCTATCCAATTACAGGTAAAAACACATCATTTACAAAAAATAGTTACATTATTGCTGGTTTCCGCAGAACAATAACATTAGTTGTAAGTGCATGTTTTTCTAACATTTTAAGATACCATGCAAAGATCACTTAGGTACTATATTTACTAGAAGTATGTCTGTATAAAAGAGCATTAAATCAATTAACACTTCCACCGTTAAACATATCTGGAATTAAGCTGTATAGGTATAATAATATGAATTTATTTCCTTTTCATTTTATTTTCCTTCATCACCAAGAGCATAATTCAATGTTATGGTCATTATCCATCAGATGGATCGTCTATCCACCGTGCATCCCTATAACATTTATTTATGACACCATATGCAAAAAAAACACTTGATTTTGCTGCAAGTTTTTACGCACAGCATGAACATTTACGCTACTATCGTAGAGGAGGCGCATGTTCAGCAATTGGTGATGATGATGATAATTTAACCACATACCACGACATAGGTAGGTGCAGGTTGGCGGTAAATAACATATCTTTGCAAATACGAAGCCGAAAGTAACTACAGTGCACGACAACACCTGCACGCAGCAGGCGTATTCGGGGTGGGTTTGTGATGTTTTAAGTTAAATAGTATCTTTGGAAAAATAAAGCGACGGCAGCCGAGTGGTTACGATATCCAAATCGTAAGCGAGCGATTCGTAGCTCGTACATGGGCAGCCTGCTCATACAACATACAGAGCTATGCTCCCTCCGCGAACTCCGTTTTCTTGCCCCACATGTTGCAGTCGCTGAGACCAAGAGCGCCCGGAGCGGCGCGCTTTGAGCTTCTAATTTTACCTAGCGGGTCACCTTTGAAACGACTTTTCACTTTTCACCCGGTTACATGTCAAACAGAGACGCCTCGCGATCATTACTTCGAACATAGTGAGGGATTTATTATTATTTTCTTTGTGATTGCTCTCTTTTAATGCAGCTGGCCTTACATTCTCAGTGTTTTAGTATAGATTAGTCTTCCAAATAAAACAACTTTTTATGGATTGCTTCGGTTTGTATTTATTATTTTATATCAATATTTTTATCAGTTACAGATAACATGTTCGCGACAGATGTGACATTAACATTTGTAAGAAATATTATGTGAACCTCGTGGGTGGTCAAGGCGACTAAATGTTTTTGACGCAAAAATCTATCCTCCGTAGACTGAAAAATGCACAGAAGAGTTTTTCATAAATATATTGCGATCTCCAACCGGCCAAGCGTAGAGATAATGGCAATAACCTCCCCTTTCGTGGGAGAGGCTCTAAGTCTTGCAGTGTATTGTTATGGGTTGTGATGATTGTGTGAAATACGACATTAAATTTTATTAAATTAGGTACTCCGTTGCACGCAAAACACACTGATGGTATATTGAGCGATATGGTATACTGCCGTTGAATAATATAAAAATCCTGCTGTTATTTATTTTCGTCTATAGTGCAACAAACTTAAGTGACCCGGTGACAGCGTCTCTATTATAGGAATTCACAAGACATTTCAAAATGGCGACACTGTTCCAGCTTAGGCCATCAGGTTAGGTAACCTTGTTTCACTATATGTACATAAAAACAATTTAATCTTAATGTCATGCGCAACATCTCCCGCTTTACGTAAAGCCTATTTCATCCATTTCCATCTTCGTCACCGGAGCTTTCATAAATCGAAATACCACTACATTAACCAAGCAGATTGTGTAACAGACGAAATACCCTCCATCATCAAAAGCACACATCTTACCGAATCGCAGGCATTTAACTCGACACCGGAATCGTCGCACCACTTATTGGTATCGAATAATAAAATATTTGCCGAAATAATGGAACATGGAACTTCCATTCAGCACGCTGAGAACAAGATTATGTTTGCCAAACATCGTTATTCTTTATTAGCTTTTGTATCTTTATTGGCGACGTGATGTTTAGGCTCCCACGTTCTTTATTTAGAAAAAGAAAAATACTGTATAATGTAATAATATCTCCTTTTGATGGCCCGTTTTTTTAAGCACGCGAGTGATTCGACAAACGAATTAGGTTTCCCACGACATGTTTGCACACGTTTCAGCTGTGAGAGCATCGATGCGACGTATTCATGGCCAGAGATGAAAGGGATTTTGGCAGAGTTGTCAAATGTTCTAAAGGTATGTTCCGGGTTTCCTACCGCGTACCTTTGTTGACGAGTAGCCCGATATTTCGACACAGTTGCATGTATCATGGTCACGGGACGACACGACGACCAGACAGTCAACAAAGGTGCGCGGTAGGAAACCCGGAACATACCCTTAAAATGTGTAATAATAACAGCGATAGTTTAAAACATTAAGTTGTCAGATGATTCGTGTCTATGAGACTGGGTTTTTAAAGTAATTTCACCCGTAACTCCCATACAACGGCAACTGTTGGATGGGATCGGTGAGTGTTAGGGACTTAGTTCTCGCGGTGTAAAATCTGGCACTGTGCGCTGTGCGCACTCTCCCTCCTTCGTGGCATGGACATGGTTAACGCTTTTCAGGCCTCGGCACCAGAGTATTTTAATATTTTAATTTGATTATGTATTTAATTTTAATGATGTTTTTTAGTTTTTAATTTAATGTTATTAAAATATTTTGTCTTAGTTGTATCATCATCATCATCACAGCCCGTAACAGTCCACTACAGGACTTAGGGCCGCTCCCAAGAAAGGGTAAGTTATTGCCATAATCTCCACGCTTGGCAGACGGTTTGGAGATCGCAGTGTTTAAATATAACAATGGAAAATGCTGCTGCCCATTTTCCAGACTACGAAGACTTTTGATCTTTGGCCTCCAAAACATTAGTCGCCTTGTACGACAACCATGAGTGTAAGGGGTTGGTGCTTAGTTGTATACTTATAGATATTTGCAGTGTATTAGTAATAAGTACTGTGAAGCTGTAAATTTATGACAAATAAATTAATCTTGAATTTGACATTTTTCTGGCCACATATAGTTAGACATTGAAATGTCTATTGCAGCCTAAAAAATATTTTCTTAGCTATCTTCGACAGTCGTATATTGCCGAATATCAATTTCGGTAGTTTTAATACAGTTTTTTGGCTACCCTTGGGGCGATTCTCATGTTGTGACATCTACAATTTGATATTTTCACTAGACAAACAACTATATTAAAACATCACAGACATTGATCCTGACAATATACGACTGTCGAAGATTATTTGAAATTATTTTGTCTGCAATAGACATTTCAATGTAATCATTAATGGAGATATGTGGCTAGAAAAAATGTCAAATTCTAGATGTCACAGCTTGAGAGTCACCCCCCAGGTGCTTTTTTTTTTACAAATTCCAGCTGAACTCGTAAGCGGAAGTATGTGAGACCACCACCCAGTGTCAGTATAATTGCAAGGCACATCGGCGCGACGTTTATTCAGTTTGCCCGCGGGCCGCGAGAGGCGAGGAAGACGGAACACCACTTATCTAGATCCGTCCGCAGACATCAATCTTGCGTTGGAGGCCTCCTGGGACAGGCTAAGACACATTAAGGGTGTTTGCAAATATCGCGGGCTATGCTTCAAATGAAACAGTCTCGGTGGATGTCTGGATGTGTTAGTCGGACTGGGTTGCGGTGATTGTGAGGATCGGGGTCAAAGGCATTCAATGCCTCTTTAGATATCTACAACTACTCAATAACCTTATAAACAACTAAAATTATGTGGTGGATTGCTCGCGGTAGATTAATACCTACCGGAAAGTGGGTAGGTTTTTGAGCCACTGAACTATAGTGTTTGTTATTAACATGCTAAGTAGAAGAAGGGAAGTAGGAGCTTTGCCTCGTGAATGCGTCAGCTCCCTACCATATTTGGAAGGTTGTCCAATCATCTTGTTGAGGGCCATCCTGCGCTGCAATTTCTGGTACATGGTCGCCATTTGATAACCTTTCCGTCCCATTGGCCATCGGCTCTGCAACCTACGTGGCCTGCTCTTTGCCACTTCAGTTTTGGGACACTGGAACACATGTCGATGATTAGTTCTGACTGCTACATTGAATGTATCATCATCATCATCATCATCATATCAGCTGAAAGACGCCCACCGCTGGGCATAGGCCTACCCCAGAGATCGTTATAAAGGCTGGTCCCTTCCGCATCCAGCTGGCGCATCCGCCTATCCACCTTGTGGGAGGCCTGGCCACGCTGCGTCTTCTGGTACGTGGTCGCCATTCGAGAACTTCACTACCCCTTCGGCCATCAGTTCTTCGAGCTATGTGCCGTACCCACTGCCACTTTCTCATCTTTCGGGCTATGTCGGTGACATTGGTTCGCTTGCGGATCTCCTCCAGATGAAATGTACATTACGTATGTATCCATAAGGGATACGGGCGTGAGTATATAGCATGAATGTTCGTATATTTGTATGTGAAATTGACTGGTTGGTGTTAATTAAGCTTCATAATTATTTGGTCCCCGTTATCGTTCGGGCTATCCGCGTGCAATAATTTGTGGACGGGTTTCATAGGGAAATAAATTATACCCAATATAATTCACAAACGACATCGTGTTATTGTGTCTGGGAGCTAGTAGCGTATCAAAGTTGTTTTGAAGCATTCACCATTAAAATATGCGATATTCTTTAAATCTCAAATGGATTTAATGTACTTCCGGCTGAGACCGATCGGAGATAGATGGTGGAATAGGGATTTTCTGATTCGGATCAAACGTGCTTTACACAAAAAAAAATATTAGTAGTTTATATGTCACCGTCATTATATAGAATGCCTAGGAAATGAATACATTGTATAAAATCCTAAAGAAATCTGTGATTTAAATTTTTTTCAAAACATTTCCCAGAAATTGCATGCATTTCATAAACGTTACCGGTTACCATCAGGTAAACATCAGGCTGTCGAAACAGGAATCGGACATATAAAAAACCGAAACCGATTTTTGAACCGCTCACAGTCACGCGTGCGCTTGCTTTCGCTACCTATCTCTTTTATAGGTACTCGTGGTGAGTTGATAGCGATAGAAGCGATAGTCACTAGCAGGCTAGCGTTCCCGTGAAATCAAGCACTTCAAAAAGAACTATACTATGCAGTCGCGCCCGCTCTAATGATGCGCAGGCGGCGTGCAATTGGTTAGGAAATGTGTACAATTCCTAGGTTTCACACTTTTCCAGTTTATAATATTGCAGTTAGTACAAACCTCAATGTTGTAGGTAGTATCTAACATCAAGGCATACTAACATATTAGTCAGAAATGGACCAATAGGCACCTAATAGAATTAACACATAAAGCATTGCGGCGCCGCTTACAATCTAGGCCACCCGCTCCCATGATCGAAGTCCACTTAAATTTCTCGCCCAAAACAGCAAGAGCAATAAAATACCAGTTACACCACACCAATTATCTCCCCGAAAACAGAGCCATTAACTCACCAAGACCTACCTGGCCATAACTCCCGGACCACGCCTCCTACGAATAAACAAAACAATTAATGCAAGGAAACAAACAAATGCAAATACATTTCGCATGTCGGCGCAGCGTAAACCGGGCTATATTAGCTGGTAACTCGTTAGTGTGCACTTAAGGAAATTTAGGTAGGTGCCGTATCGCGGCTGCAAGAATTTATGGAGCGGGGTCCCGCGAGCGTTCACCTCGAAGATTTGTGCGGGTCAGCCTTTAGTAACAGACGTTCCGTTTTGGCTGGAGCCGACCAACCGTCAGTTGCAATCGATACTAATCCTTACGATGTACAAAATAAAGTCGATTTTGGATTAATTTGGATGCGCGAGCGAGCCGACCTTGGTCGGAAGTCCTAGCGATACCTAGCGAGTGGTGAGATCGTCGCGGTGTTGAAGTTCCTCTAGCCTCAAAGTACAAAACGGCTACCCATCCAGTTTCCGGACTCTGTGAAACAAATAGATTCAAAAAACTCCTAACATTCAAGAAGTCCTCCTATTCATCAATGTTTACGCAAATTATGTGCTTCACAGAACAAGTTATCAATCAAAAAGCCGCATCGGGATTCCCCTCGCGCATAGTGAATTACGTTAATAAATTCGCGAATGCCTCGCGTCCTCAACTTCACTTCATAAAACCTGGGCCCTTTGGAAATGTTGTCCTTATGAATAGGAACTGCACGGTAGGGTATCCCGTAGAGACTTGTGGTTTCGGACTTGGTCTCGGTTTTTACTAAGCTATTTATTTATCTAGTAGGTCTATGATAGCGTCATAGGATTCCAGAAAAGGTGGACAAAGAGCTGGAAGGATACCGTCGCCTTTACAATATACTGGTAGGTTCTCAATATACTCTTCTTAACACGCAGTTCCTATGATTAAAACAAACACACACACGCGTTCATTGTGGATGTGAAATGAGCTCCCTGGAGAGTATAACATGGAGTTAAACAAATTGGGGTGAAAAAGCTTTAACAGGGTCGACACCCGGTGTGATATTTCTGGTATCGTAATTGCTTACCAACAGGCAGGCCGAAAGCTTGTTTGTCCCCTTAGTGGTATAAAAAAACATTGCCGTATTTGAACAATTTGATTTGTTCAGCAACGTTTGTTCTGACGATCCCACCTAGGCTCAAATATTAAATAGGTAGATAACTATGTGAACGATAAAATGTTAGGTACCATTGCGTTGGTAGGTAGGTAAGTACATATAAGTAGTCTTAGTAAGTATCTAAATTATTTAGGATTTTAATATAAATATTTTTGAATATACTTAATTTAAAAAAAATATCATAGTCCAGAGATATGCTAAAGTACGCGGGCCAATAATTAAAAATCCTTTCGTGGTCATCTGAGTCCATAAACCGTTTAACCCGCGAATGACTGCTTACGATTCCCCGAATGACTGCTTACGATTCCCATTCCTATTAGGTCCCGTCCACAGACACGAACTCAAGCTATTTTAATTAGATGACAAACAAATCTTCATTAAATACATGCAACTTAAGTGCTAACTTCTTTGTACGAATAACAACAACCACGTTAGCAGAGAATTCGGTCGTAAGATGTTCAAGAGACCTCGACTCGTTTCAACGCCAGAATACATTACGTTCTCAAGGGTTCCTTTGGCTCAATTAATGGTCGTTTATCACGAACCTAACTGGGTTTTCTGAATATTTCTCCCGGAATAATGTAGTTGTATGCTATTGCAGCGCTGCTACATGAAAATTGCGGATTGCATAAGCAGTTTCTTTCGCCTCTGGTAATTTATTCGCGTCAAAGTGGAGCGCCCAAGGGTGTTGCATTAATACCTGCTTTAGAACGTTGTTTTCAAAGTAATATTCAAACTCTTGTTGCTCAAAATAGTAACGAATTGTGTCAACTTTAGTGTTGAGTTTTGTTAACATAAATTACAGTCACAAGTTCAATGCTGGATTGAGCCTTCTTACTTGTCCTGAGAGGTTATTGCCATAATTTCCACGGTGGTTCAGAGATCTCAGTGTTGAATATACTCACAAAGAACATTTGCCCATTTTCTCTATTACAAAGATAATAGAATATGGTCAGCCTCTATGATATTATAGTTCGTGCCAAATAGGTTGGCAATAGCGGATCTCTAGGTCAGAGCTAACATGTAAGTGATCACAGCGACAATTGTAATGATTTCAGTTCACATGGTTCATTCTATCAAAATGTCCATAGAATAGTTTTAATAGTTGTCATATATTTTATGACATAATGACGGTTTTTGTAAAAGAGGTCAAGGCACACGACTGCCGATCCATTTGGCATGAACTATGGGTAGTCTCTTTTTACGACATCCGTCAGATACAGGGCGTAATTTCGTACAGACATACAATCGTAAAGAACACCACAGTCATTCCAACTGTCCGCATTTCCGATAGCTCATTAAAAAACCGCAACATACAAAAAAAACCTATTGCTATTCCATTCAACTTCACAAAAACTTACCTAACCTAAACCCATTCAGGGCGTCGTAAACAGACGCTAAAAAAGAGCACTAACATATTCATAATATTGGCGCACACACTAAACCCTGAACGCTTAAACATCTAGAACGGCGTTTTCAATAAAAATTCAGGCAGTGCCACTGGACGGATATACGGTTAACTGATAAATAACTTCTGGCCATGGGCCGCTCTTTCGCAATCGGGACACGCGCGCGCGTCTAAGATTTATACAGAAATGCGTCCAGTGAAGTCGGCCATATTTATTTTTCCCTGTCCTAATGCGCCTTGTGAAATATTCATGCAGTGAGCGTGCCATCTGTCTTGCTGATGTCTCGTACAATAAGCGAGGGCAATAGCTCATCTCTGAGGGCTGGTCGAACGGCCCAAGGATTGCGGGGGACAAGTGTTGGCGGAACAAAAATTGCGTATTATGGTACGGCGGAGATCGGCCGGTTACTGTGTGTTTAGATGTAGGTATTGTGAGATGGGAAGGCTTTACCCAGTTCTGACATCCTTAACTGAGACAGTCTTGTAATGGAAACCAAAATGGAGAATTATAAAACATTTAAAGGTATGTTCCGGGTTTCCTACCGTGTACCTTTGTTTACGAGTAGAACGAGTTGCATGCATTATGGTCACGGGACGACCATACCTTTAAAAGATGTGTTAAAACCGCAATAGTTTAAAATATTATATGTATCACGCAATTCGGAGATAGCTGTTTATTTCTTTAGTTAAACGCAACATAAACGGTATTATATCAGGTTTATGTTCAGACTATGTAATCATTTCGTCTTCCGATTTTCGGAAAGCTTAGGTTTTTAATCAAACCCGATTTCGTCATCCAAACATAGTATAAAACTAAGTCGCTTTTCCGCCGTCAGTCCCTATGTATAAATAAATAAATAATTGTGGACAAATGCACACAATGCTATCTAGCCCCAAATTAAACAAAGCGTGTGTTATGGGTGCTAGATAACTGATAAACTACTTATATACTTTTAAATACATACTTATTATACATAGAACACCCAGACCCGTAACAGAAATTAAAGTTCATCATTTAAATTTCAACCTCTTGCGTGGCAGACCGGCCACCAGGTCGTCAAACGGTACGTAAACGTACGTACGTATATGTATCTATGTACGTATGTACGCTTCGATCTTTTTTCGGATTTAAATGCGGTTTTCAACAATATATAGAGTGATTCAAGAGCAAGCAAGACAAAAACGGTAGGTAGGAGTAAAGTAGGTGTACGCGAACTAGTAAATAAATATAACGTTCCTTTATCTCTTTTTTAATTAAAGGAATTAGATTACTTAAACACGGAGCCACGTTTTTCACGAACAGCTAGTTGGAAATGTGTTGCTAAAATGAATAAATCATGTTTCAAAATAATCACGTACCTTTTCAGTGGAAACGAATGTAATGTAGCCGTTAGTTGCTACTGGAAATACTTATTTATGTGACCAATTATGAAAACCCATTAGTTTAGAGCGCCGAGTAAATACCACACGTTTGGCGAAATTGACGGAATAAATAGCGTGAAATTAATTCAGCCAGTCGCAGTCTAAATTCGAGAAACGTGTTCGCGCAACTACAGGGAAACCTTTCCCTTCCGTTTTGTCGAACAAACGAAATAATTTATTCCAATGTTGGCCAATTAAAGCGCGGTTTAACATTCAGCTGCCGTGCGAAACAACGCAGAAATCAAATTAAAAATCAAGATGGTCGGACGGAGTCCGCGGAAGTTCTCGCGGGCAGGGGCGGCTTTAGTTACAGTTTTGGGGGCGCGAGAGCACGTGGCGGGGCGCCAAAATTCGAAAGTTGGGACGGGGAATAGAGGGTGCAATTACAAAAATTAAAATATAGATATTGATGGAAAACGTTTGTTTGTCTTAAGTTTTAGAATAATTTAGAAAACCTACATCTAATAAGTACGAATAGAATGTAATTTTAATATTATCTTTGATTGATAATAACACTTAATTAAAATGCGGAACAATATAATATAAATGAAATTTTCTCTTGTTTTTTCGCGTCTCTTTAAATTTTTCGAGCGACCTATCGCTCAACAATTTCATTCATTGCCAATAGGCTCCATGAATTATTGACACTCAGGCAGAACTAAGGCAACCATAAACTGAATTGAAACCCGCAAGAAATTAATTATGAACAAGGCAACTTTCTAGAAGGGCCATAGAGTCATCGTTGCTTTTCAGCGCCCCCTACGAGGGCCCCACGTAGCCGCACCCTAGATCCGCCATTGCTTCCGGTCCCAATTCATTCCGAATACCAATTCCATCTGAACCGCGGACCTCATTCCGCGAAATTTGGTTACAAAACGACTGAGACAACAAAGAAAATTAGACCGCGAAGAAAAATAAATGCGCCGAAACGACAGAGCATACAGAATTAGAGGGAAGGGAGAACGCGACTTGTAGCCGTGGCCCGGGCTAGGCGCTGCTGGTGATTTCGCTTTACTGTCACACTCGTAGCTACGACTTTCTATTATAATATAATTCAGAACCGCAATTTTATTCAATGGAAAAAATCGTAGTTAAATTTTCACTCTTCCCATAATGGTAATAATTTTTTATACTAGTCAGTGACAAACAAGCAAATTGCCCACCCAATAGTAAACGGTAACAGTCGCCTATAACATTTACGATTCATGCATTTGGATGATCACAAAATGAAAATGCAGACCCGCAGATATCAACTGACATTGAATAATATTACCAATTAAGAAATATAAAATATGCAGGTGCGTTGACACTGTGAGGACTAAGATAAAATTCCACATGTCTGTAATTGTGCTGGCTACTTTATCCTTCAAACCGGAATACAACAATGCAACTAAATAGATAAGGCGGTGGTCTCACCCAACCGGACTTCTCAGGCTTGAAAAAGTCTTGATAAATTATTACCTTGATCTGGTTATGAGTTTATGACTTAAACCAGGCGACGGCATTTTTCACAAAACTGCTGCGGACTAATCCACGTCGGTGCAGTTTTTGCTATTTTTACTACAAATTACTGTTTTTTTAAGTTTCGGAGTTGAAACCAACCCCTTATCTGCTTGTTTACCCAACTACGCCAGCATTTCTAGCGAAATATTCCCGTAGCGAAATTAAATTATAAATGTAGCGCACCACCAAAATATGACTGTGACTGCAAATGAAATAATTCATTCAAGTTGGCGGAAATTTATTAAAACGTTCAAATCAAATACATTAATTGGTCTCGAAACGAACTTGAAAATAAGTTTTGTAAAATTATAAAATATGGAAGGGAACTTGGTAAAGTGTTGTTGAAATACGTTATTGTTTTCATAGACAGTATAGCCTTTTCTAGTAAAACGTATCTCATTGCTATGTCTGTTATGATTCTGGCTACACCTATACAACATTCTGAAACCTTTATCGAGCTTCCTGGTCGTAACAATTGCTGCCATCAATACTCGTTGTACAACGTTTGTTGGTCTTCAACACTGCGATAGTAATGGAGACGAGTGAAGCCAAGCAATTAACTGCTTATGAATCTATTATGCGGGTTGGAGGACTTCATCCTTTATTGGTACAGTAGCTGCTCACATCATACTGCAAACTGCAATAGGAATCATCAAAATCACCAGTAACTCAGAACACATGAATTTCCGCCTTCTTCATTCTACTCTTTAATACTAAACACCTACCTACCTATATTACCATAAACTTGCACATCTCATACAAGTTTTTATGGTCAACAAACTGCACTTAATCCAAATTTCATAAATTCCAACCAACACAAGGGGGACGCGAAGAAAAAAGGACCGCACGAAAATATGTTCACACCTTCACGCCTTCAAGAAAGAAATGACTATGCATGAGCCTCCATCTAATATTTGCATGATAAATTCCCGCGACTAGGTGCGATGTTGAATAATGAGGGAGAGGGGAGGGTCGCGGGCTCTCGGTTATTGTTGTCATCGATCACATTTCTTAGGGAAGGAAGAGTACCATTGAAGGGTACGTATTGTCACAGTGACGACTTCCCGTCTCAGAATGGGGAGTGGAAACAATTTGGCGATGGATACCGGCGCGGGAGTGTAATTGGGAGGGAGGGGTTGATTTTGAGTGTTGGAAAATGTTTAAGTTTTGTTATGTTTAAGTTGTTTAAAATTATGATATTTCTGGCTTTCGACCGAGGCTTTGGTAATTTTGCAGGGTAGTGTGGTAAGTTTTAGTCATTATCATCCGGGCGGGTAATACCAACTTCTGCCAGAAACCGCATTTCTGCTTTTCTACTCTTTCCACCTCGGACCGGGGAGGAAGAAAAGTAAGTAAACTGACATAAGCCGGGATAGACATTAGTATGATGATAATGTAGTTTCAAATCAGTCCAATTATCATCGTTGGAAAGCGAAAATTTTCGCTAATAAAATGTAATTCGATTTTATGCATGACCAAAAGCTCAATCACATAATGTTTATTATGCATCTTCGTCAAAGCTTCTAAAAGTACTAATTTTCACTAATAAATCTTGACCCAACGACAGTGAGTCGCTGCCTAGAAACCCAAAAAAGAGTTAATAAAACTCAATAAGATGAACATTAGCATCAAGCAGCACTTATTTCGCTTCAGATCGCGTACCCACTTAAGGTAAATGGCCGAATAGTAGGTTTTCATTACATCCATTACTGTAGTGGACCCTACCCTCAATTTGCGTCAGCTGCTGCGCACTTCGAAGCGCTTTAAAGTACATTTTTCGTCCCATAATACATTTTTAAGCGAGAAAGAAATTTCGTGTAAAGGAACCACGATGGGAAGTTTGGCTAACTTTGCTTAGGGGGGTGTGAAGTTGTCACTCTGAGCATAAATACTGGGGCTATAGATGAAATAAGCGGTAAAGTGCACATTGGCTTAGTGTTCAAAGTAACAACGCATCTGCCTAACCTGATATCTAGTTAAATTTTGCGCTTGAATCGTATAGAATCAAACGCAAAACGCACACACACGCGCGTGCACGCACACCTACACACCAAATTCTTTTTTTAAGTTCTTATTTCTTTTTATTGGAAATGTTATGTTGCCACCCACTGCACAGTTTTTCATAGCATAGATGTCCTCGGGTGCAATCTGGACCCACGATACAGGCTTGCTCTAGTGTGGAGGCCATAATAACTTTTCTATCTATCTGTAAGACTGTTTGATGTTCCACAAACGTGTAACAACATCATTTGTACTTATATTGTTTTTTCAATTAATTTATTTGTATTTTGGTAATTGTATATTGTCAACAAAAATTCATTACAAGGTTAGAGCTATATTTACAGCTAATATTAACTGCACGACATAAAGTCTATTCTATACACAAACTTCTCAGAAAACTAGAACGAAGATCTCATTCCGAAGCCTAACTTTCTGCCTTACGTCTATAATATTTTGTGCGTACTGCATTCAAAATACTATCCTACATTGAAACTATGAAAGTCAACTCGTCCTATCAAATATTCCGGTAATCATGTAGACATAGAGGTACGTGCTAAACTCCCGTCACAAATTCCGAAAGTTTCCGAGTTGCGATTCAATTCGAGAATTATGCGAACTACGTGAGTCAAACTTGTGTCTGTCGCTACTAAAGATCTAGTGAAACTGATCTTTTACTGGTACCATTTACGAGGCGTAAACTTGAGCTTGGCGTGTCTTGAGCGCTCATCTTACAGGTTCAATGAAGTTTCAATTCCAGGTATTTTAGCAACTTCACTTGAAATAGATACTTAGGTTTTATCGTGTTACATCGCAATTGAAGAATTCGTAGAAACAGCCTTGGTCTTGTGGCAGCTAGCGCGTCCGACAACCAACTTTACGTACAACCGTCTCGTACTTTGAAACTAGTCAAACTGCAGAACAGCAACGAGCTCGTAGGCAAAGCGAGGTTGACCACGGTATTCTACTGTGGACCCTGAGACTGGTTGATAGCCTCGGGAGCCTCGGGTGCACCCATGATGGTGAAATATACATCCATACATAAAGCTCACGCCTGTGTCCCACAAGTGGGGTAGGCAGAGACTATAGACCGCCACTTTGCTCTGTCTTTATTATTTTACAAAATTATCTAGGGTCACCTAGTACGCCCCACTTTAGGTGTTGGTATAGTATCAACTTGGTTGGTATTTACCCAACCAAACAACAATACCTTTGGTCTACTCTACATTTATTAACATTTACCATACACGGCAACATGATTCTTAAAAAAGAAAAAGTCATGGCGTAAAGATCACGGTTGTGCTCTCGCGTACGAGAGTTCGGGATTTGCCTTACCGCCATGCTCCAGGATTTTGCAGATCAGGTAATTACAATAGAGCGACTGCCATCTGACCTTCGTGACCATGCTACCAGGGGAACCAGATCAGATTGGGTCATGGTTACACATTCAGTCGCTTGAAGTACGGGTATCAATGTTTTCCCTTACTGTAAGAGCATCGGTTGGCATTCAACTAATGTACATAACTCAGAAAAGAATTATAGCTACATGGCGCAGTGGTATTCAAACCCGGTATCGTCGCTTACGAGCCAGATACCTTAACCACTCGGCCACCGTCGCTACTCATTATTATCGACATTATTATTAATGTATAGAAAATAATTCAGCCGCTTATTGAACGCATGAACAAGCCCGGTAACACTCAATACGTCTTTCAAATGTAAATTCGTTTATGCCCCGTCCGTTACTTCAAAAGGTTGAAATATTCTTTTCATGGCTTCCTTAGAACGAAATTATTAATGGCGGCAAACTCCGGTAGAAGTTTTAACGCTTCCTTCAGGAGTCCATATCCTTTCAGGCTTTACTGGGGGCACTTAATTTCTATTATGCATTTTGTTTGGAATTATTTATTATTATTGTGGGGGTGCCTCGCGTTGGGTAAATATGGTGTTCAGTTTCCCCCCCATCTCATAATATGCTTTTACACGATGATTAGTTGATGAAGATGTTTGTCATGCGTGTATTACCAGCACAGAGGCAAAAACTGTCTATGTTGGTAAACAGGATTGACCCAATATCTAGCACCCATACCACAAGTTTTGCTTACTTTTATGTGTGAATTGTCCAAGCATATATCTTACTACTTGGTGGACACGTCCATGTTTCAAATACTATACATTTTGTAGAAAGTTTCGATTGGCAAATCCCCGAACAGATTACGAAAGTGGTCAATAGCTGAATCGAAACTTTAAACCGTAAACCGGAATCCCAAGATGCTGACGTCTCAATAGATAATCGTTACACTGAAGTTACTTAGGCCACTCCATCGCCCGCGGCAAGTATACAAGCCACTTGGAAAGCCTGCCGATAAATTCAACAAAGGCCCATAATCGTAACAGTTATTTTTTACGCCAATGTTTCATTCACTACAAGAGAGGGGAAGGGGGCGAGTAATTCCTTTAATGCCCAAAGAACTTTGTGTATTAAATATTCATTGGAGAAAAGCGGAGTTTGTACTTAATAGATTATGCTGGCGATCAGTGGGTGCCTCTGGAAGGAAATGCGTTGTTGCCTTGCTGCTGTAGTGGACTAAGAAATGAAGTTTGGGAATAAAACTGTTCGAAGAAGTAAATAGTGTTGTAAAGTTGTTCGAATGAGGATGTGTATTCTATTATATAAAAATATTTTATTAATAAACGCATAATAAATAATAATGCTTTCATATGCATAATATGGACAATAAGGTCTGAAATAAATGATTTTTTTTTATATTTTTTATAATCACACCAGTTAGAGTACCTATAGGTCATCATCATCTTAGCGTTAATGTCCCGGTTGTTCTCTCGCCTACGAGGGCCCGGGGTCCGGCTTGACCATGATCCAGGTTTTGGCGATCAGGTAATTACAGTGGAGCGACTACCGTCTGACCTCCTCCAAGAGTCATTGGTACATGGCCGCAGCGGGATTCGAACCCGGTACCTCTCGCTTATGAATTGGATACCCAACCGCCCGGCTACCGACGCTCTAAGTTAGAGTACCTATAGGTATTGTGAAAAAATTAATTATTGCGAAATTAAGTTGCATTGTAATTTAAAATTTAATTGTTCTATAAATCTGTTTTGTTCAAATTAACTTCTATAACTTATATTTCCGAGACGTTGGGGCCCTAGCTCTAAAAAGTAATTTTCAGAAATTTCTAAAAGACTTATAGCCACCGCAGTTGACCGCAGAGCTGTTTCATTCCTCAGTCAGAGAATAAGCATTGCTATTCAACGAAGTAACACAGACAGCTTTCTGGGCACAATTTTATTCCGGGGGACAGCGGTATGGACGACTGTTTTAATTTTTATTGCACAGAATAAATATAGTTCCTGTCATGCTTATTTTTCCTCTTCAACTTTCAATGTAAATACCCTTTCATTTTGTCTGTTGTATAAATAAATATTGACATGCTCTTTGTTTCTGCGATCGACTGGGAATTAAATTACGAATTCGCAGAATTTCACGCTGACCGAAAGTATGTCAGGCCCAACGACGGAGTGAAGCTCCAACAATTATTATTCTGCTCCTCGCTGCTACCGGACTTTTCTGCTAGATAATGGTAAAATCTTTACTAAAAATATGGAATTACAAAACCCACTTTGAAGTTTTGTATACCGTCACGGTACTATATATTTGTACTGTGTGGTGTCCGGCAGAGTAGAATAGCACCAACCCCTTACACACTTAGTTATCGTACAAGGCGACTAATGTTTTGGATAAAAAAAAATCTAGAGTCTCCGTAGCAGCGTTTTACACTGTAATATTTATAACACTATCGATCTCCAACCAAGTGTGGAGATTTTGGCAATAACCTCCTCTTTCAAGGGAATGGCCCTAAATCCAGCAGTAGACTGTTATGGGCTGTGAATATAAGTTATAAATCCTACTACTATTAAAAATGCGAAAGTTTGTAAGGATGGATGAATGTTTGTTACTCCTTCAGTGAACGGATTTTCATGAAATTTGGCAGTAATGTAGCGGCCCAGTATGGCACACAGACTATTATTTATCCGCGAAATTCAAATTTTCGGCGGGAACGAGTTTTACGCGGACGATGTAACGGATCAAACCATATATAGGTACCACAAATATACCATATCAGTTTTTTACATCCATCGTCTCACTTATAAAATGTTGATCAAGCATTGAACGCTCGTTTAATGAGTGTATACAAAGCTTATGTCAAAATACGAGTACCATTTGTTAATATTTTACCTCAATAGCATAAAATCTTTGCAGCGTTTTACCTCGATCGCATATTTAATTATCGCGTTGTCTCAATCGTCAATTTCTTTTTGTCGCTATTAGTTAGTGTCACATTTCACCTCGATCGTGTATTAAATTTTGGCTTTGTCAAAAATCCTAATCATTTATTTTAGTATTAGACAATATCTTTAGTCTAGACAATGTACCTGTGTAAAGGTACATTGTAGTACCAATAGTATTAGTCAATGTACCTTTTTCGCTTATTTCTTTAATAGTTCTTCTTTAATATCGTCGTGAACGTTTTACAATACAAATACAAAATAAAAAAAATTATAAAAAAAAAATTAAATAGAAGTTAAATTATCGCTAAAGAGCAATATCTTCCAGGCAACCGTTGAGTAGCATTGAATGTCATAGTTCGCCAATATTTATGTAGCAGGTTATCTCTACAACAACATTTTGATAGCACTTAAGGCATGAAACTACAGGTACTAAACACGTTTAAATGAAAAGGCTGCAGAATTTTAGTGCAAACATCAATTAACCACTAACTTACTTGACCAGGTGGCCAAAACTGGAACTAAGTGTCGCCAATAGAAATATCATTTGGCGGCAATGCGAAATTCAACAACAGCGACGCTGTCTTTGAGCCAGATAAGTTTGTACAGACGCCGTGTAACTAACGACTGTGTAACCATACAGGTGTTCAACGCTCGTTGACCAGTAATTTTTTATTAGAACGATGGTTAGAATTTTAACTTAAAGTCAAAGATTTCAAGAGTTTGCTGTCCCTCATGAAAAGACAGCACACTCACTATTTGACTTCATAACGGCAAAATAAAATAAATAAAATACACGCCTGGAAATTGTTCGGAATTCCTCACTCGGAATGTCGGAGCGCCATGCGAAATGTTTTCTGTCGCGCTGTCGCAGTGCTATGGAATGGAGTGCTACGCTTGCTACGCCCGCTACGCCGTAGCTTGTAGCCCTGGATCCGTAGACGCTTGTGCAAACATTACCGGTATTTGGTAAATTATTTTGTTACTTCGTTGTCAACATTGTTGAGCTCGTTTTATTTTGGACTGTTAACAGTTAATAATAATAAAATAATCAACTTGGCGTTAATGTCCCGTTATGCGTTCACACACGAGGTACCGGGGTCCGTATTGTCCAGAAGTAAGAGCATCGGTTACTATAAAACTCAGAAAGGATTCGAACTCGGTACGATCATCCGATTTTCGGAGTGCTATGGAATGGTGTGCTACACAAACGACAAAATATGCATGTGCGGTGTTACACCATAAACCAAGAGCCACTTTGTATACTGTCCATATGCCCTGACACCTATACAAGAAAGAAAGAAAGAAAGAAGACATTTATTACACGTAGACACCACGACACGACAATAAGGTACAAAAAAAACAAGGTAATTAAAGTACATAAAATAAAAACTATTAAGTTAGAAAAAAAATTTAAAAAAAACAGAATATTTATAATAAATATACCTACAGTTAACTATATCCAGTGGCATTGTTAAAACTCCGTGTCGCGGCTTCCATTGCAACTGGACCCCCTCAGCATAATGTGCGACATCTACAAAGCCACTGTCAATGCAGTGCGCGGGGCCACACTTCATCAACGGTATTAGGGGGCACACGTAACGAGTGGCGAGCTCATTGCCGTGCCGAAGATCTAGCTTCAAAGTTCCAAACGGTCACCCATCCAGTTCCCGGACTGCGAACGTTGCTTAACCTTGTTTATCGGTCTCACAAACTGCAACTAGACCAGTGACGCTTCCGGAGAAAGTGACGATGTGGGAAAGTGGGGCATTGCCCCCGCCTCCTCCCATAATGTGTTCGCACTTTTACGATCAACAATAAATTTCGTCTCATCGACTTAGGAACGGCATTATGCGAAGCGTTTTTATGCGAAAAATTTACTGTAAGACACCTTAGCGGCGTATTTGAAAGCAGCGAGACAATAGGGTAGTTGCTTATGTACATAAAATTGTTATTTTTATCAATTAATTGAAAGTTGTATGCGTGGCGCAAGTTAATATTTATCAAAAATTCAACTTAAATGAAAAATACCAAGTTCGATCCTCAGTAACATATTATGTCAAAAACGTGTTTTCATTAATCGTAATATTCTATACAGAATACCGCAGCCAAAGTGTTTCTGCCGGTGAGTAAGGTTTCCAGTGCTCCATGGGGTGGGGATTTGGGGAACCGTGGCTTTGGCAGTGGAGGGGCATTTGTCTTTTTGCTGCCAGAGCAACGTATAGAGGTGGGCAACGCATTGACGATACTCTTGGTGTTGCTAATGTCTATAGGCAGTGGTGACCACTTTCCAGCAGGTGGCCCGCTTGCCTGTTTGCCTACTGTATGACATAAAAAAAATCTAAAATAATAACTTTACAATAATTTACATATCTAGATTATTTTAAAAACATTTCACTATAAAAATGATGTTCAAGTTCCAATATATAGCTGTAAAATAAGTAAGTACGTACTTAAAATGTCAAGAAATAATAAAATGTCAACGGAAATTAATTGGTATGGTATAAAACAATGTCATAATAATTGTAAACAAAATTAACATAAATTTCAGTGTGATCCCAACATAACAAGAAAATTAATTAAATAATATATTTAGTCAAAACGAAAACAATGTCGAAACAGGCAAAAATATACAATGCACTAATTGATTTTGAATTAGGAATACTCGTTTACTGACTTTAATGGGTAATTCAATAAAACGTGTCTCAGTTGTCGGCCGAATGCTTTGTCAGACAGTTAGTTTTTCCGGTCTGTCGGAAGTTTGTTATAAAACGTTGGCTTGATAATCCTCGGGATTTTCTCTGCATGTACCATGCGACGAGGTTGAGTATTCAGATTGCCTGAAGTGCCTGCATTCCAATCGTATTCATTAGCGCTTTTGTACATTGAAATATTAGTTCTACATACATTGAAATAGTAGTCGTACATTGGTACCTCGAATAAAATGTACTTACGTAAAATGAATTAAATAAAGAAAGAAGTTACATTATAGGACGTAGTGGATCATTATGCGGTATTTGAATAAGAGAGACTAACGAATGAAAAGATTTAACTATATTTTTTATCGATTTTTATTTTGTTTTTACTATTAGTATTATTAAATAGTGTTTCTACACTATTATAATAAATATTAAAAATATAATAAAGAATATTATTACAACACCGCGCAAGTCGAAATATAATAATTTTGACATTTTATTCCATTGAATACAGATTGTAAGCGCGCTTCGATCAACCAATCGCACCGCACATATACTTAATATAATGTAATCTGAAAAAAACATTCAACAAAGAGTCAAACTTCCTATATCCAGTAGTATACATATTTTTCTTATATATGTAAAACAACGCACAACGTCACGTTTTACGTTCCCGCTATAAATTTCAATAAAAACGTAAAAATATTTTCCTGTATAGCGACATCAAATTCTTCCGACACACGGCACATTTGCAGCATATTTACAAAAAAAACAAATACAGTTTCATTGCTCGCGGCATAAAGGGAATAAAGAGAAAAGATTGGATTGTTAGTTTGTAAGGAATAATCATTCTACTGAACCAATTAAACAAAAAGTAATGAATGAATATGCTTGGACAAATTAACACTGCGCTATCTAGCCCAAAAGTAAGCAAAGCTTGCGTTATGGCTCGCTATGGTATATATCTTTGTTACATACTTAGGTACTATACATATTTTACCGAGACCCGTAACAGAAATTAAAATTTAACACTTCAATTTCTGAATCGAGCCCAGGACCTCTGCGCTGGCTTGTAAACCACCTGAACCACACAGGACATCAAAATTATATATAGCTGTGTGATGGTTTATCAATACCCTGGGCTATGCCCTGGAATAGTCTTTGGGAGATTAAAGTATGCTGTCACTTAATGGATTAGCAGAGTTGCTGCGTCGATGGATTCGATCTAAATATATTATTGTGCTGATGCTAAAAGCCGAATAATTTGAACAAGTCCAGTTCCATTTCTCAGCTACATTATCAGCGACTAAAATAGTTTTTGTCGAAATTAAATGTGGTTCTAACGGGAACGGGTCGGAACGTATTACTTAACCTAATTTTACGTGGACGAAGTCGTTCGCAAAAAAGCTAGTAATTATTTAAATGTTAGCCGTTTTAGGACATTGCCAAGCCTGAAGAGTTCGCTTGAGTGGGTTCTATCTAACAATGCTTGCATTGTTGTGTCCCGGTTTGGAGGATAAGGTAGCCAGCGCAATAGGGATACCGATACAGATGCCTACTGAATATGTGGAGCTGGCGAACAAAACGGCGTAGTTACAAGAAATTAAATTTTACAGGAGCAGTGAATAACTGAAATGATTTCTATCAAAAACTGTATGTATAATAACATTATTATATATTCCGCTATGTTCGAAACCACGCACTTTGGATGCAATTTTAACAGAGTTTTATACCGGTTTGATTGGAAATGAGTTGAGGTTTGTATTCAACGGGCCCAAAACCTCCGTATTAAACAATAGAATTTTGACCAGAAGCGTAATTATACTGTTTTGTTTACCAGCTCCTCATAATTGTGTAATATTAGAAAATAAAATACTAAAATGACTTTAAAACTGTAACAATAAAAGGAAATTAAAATAGGTTAATTAATTTAGGCAAATTCTCTATTAAGAGAAATGCATTTTTTTAGAATAATCTCAAACCAATAAATCCAAGAGATCCGAACTGGGCATGAGTTAAAACCACAGGGAACACAGTCTTTAATAAGGCAATTAACCTTACTAACCACTCCCAAATAGTAAAATCTACAACAGCTAAATTAAGGAATTCAACCCGGGAAGTTACCGGCGGTCCGTCATTTGTTTTCGGCAGGTTAATCTAACTTGTTTTCTCTGTAAAAAAGTTTATATGTTACGCTGATGGCTGAAGGGCAAAGTAAGCCATGGTAACTTTTGTCGAATTGTTGATAGAAATAAATACAATGAAAGTATAAGTTAATATGTAGTATCTAAACTCGGAGATAAACAAGTTGTCCCTATAATAACAAACTCAAGTGGTGGATTATTTAACAAAGTGTTTTTTTTATATATTCATACGATTTTATTTCATTTTGAATGTGATAATTTTTATTATTTTAAATAATATTTCAATTATTATAAACAATACACCTCTTCGGCTTATTTTTTTATTGCCATTTTGTTACAGTTTTGATCTTGATACCTACCAGATTTGCGTTTACTTTTTTGCCATAAAGTTGAATATCATCGTACGACTAATGACAGGCGAGCTCGTTGCGGTACTGAAATTCAACTAACATAAAAGTACGACACGGTCACCCATCCATCCATTGCTTAACTTTGGTTACCTAAAAAACAACATCATTTCTATAAACCAAATTTTATGGCGAGCCTGATGTGGAACTCAATTTTCTCGCGTCGACGCTACCCCTCGCCATGTAGCTAAGGTTAATTACTTTACCCTACTCCGGATGTCTCTGCAAAATGACAAACACGTTGGGGAATTTGCAACAGTTTGTGCGATAACCCTTGTAATGCCCGAACTAAGTGTCCATATCTACAGTTTTGTAAAGGTAAAGCTATATATTTAGTGGCAACTAAATGAAACAGGGTCACCATGGCCGATCGAGTTAATCCGCCAAGTGAAGGTCTTTTTTTTTGTTACAGAAAATTGACAAGTATATGACTGTCTTCTCACCTAAGTGGAATAAACAGCACTCACCACTTCCACTTACTGACTTATTTATGGTCTTAACTCCTCTCATCATCTTCATCATCATCAACACACAGCGCCACCCTGTTCTCTGCATACCGCTTCTAGCATCTACCTACGTTTCGCAAATCGTCACTCAAGCTGACCGGAGGGCGTCCTACACTACACTCTCCGAGGCCAACTCCTCCGTCGGCCATAAAATCCGTCTTTACTCCTCCGTAGACCACAAAATCTACACTTAGGAGCAGTCCCTAATTTTAGTTTAGTTTAGAGCATTGTCTAGCCGCATACCTAGCCAAGAACTGTGTGTTAATTATAGCTAGGCTGCTAAACGACAACAACCAGGACCTGTAGGCTAATTACATAACTCTGTTACCAACAATTCGCGAATTTCAACGACTGAAATTGTTAGTTACGTTTTGCGATTACGTCTGATCGATATAATAGTTTCAGTTCTTTTTGCAATGGCACACAATGAACTGGACTCATGAAATTAATGACACGGATTCGCTTAAATAACAATTTCAATAATTGATATCAGAGAATTGTTGCCAACAGCAATTAACCTACAGTGTCAGACCGAGTGGCATAAGAGGCCATCCTTCCGTGAACGGACTAACTCTGAATTGCTTCAACTCTATGGACTGATTGAGAATCAGGAGTCAATTAAGTTAAGACTAATAATTTGAACATGAAAACTTATAGATATGGTAAATTGTTAAGGATAGTAACCCTCGATATTCGATATATCGGGCTACTCGTTAACAAATGAACGTGGCAAATATATTTTAAAATGTGAACTTTCAATACTTTTAAAGACAACTTCATGACAGACTTCGATAAACATAATAACAGTTTCCTATTGACTACGACGAAAAGAAGTATAATTAAATATCTCTTTAGCGGTAAAAAACGCGTTAATATTGATACCCCAGCGGTAACCACGTAACCACTTTTCATCAGATGGCCCGCTTTCCTGTTTGTCTGCCGAATAAAATAAAAAATCGAAGGCAGCCATTCCCAACCGATCCAGAACTCCAAATTGTCAATGCATACAGTCTATGCAGAATTTTATTTTCGGAGTCCCGGTTATTTTTCCGGCGCCAAGGCACGGTCGTACTTCATGCATCGCACCCGGAACAGGAAGTATGATACGTGCTAGCTGAGCCTACGTGAATATTCCTTTCGAGGATAACCTAGCTTCTCTTGTTGGTGTTATAAATTATGCGTTATTTGATCTTAGTACGTTAGGACTTCGACGTAGCTTTTTTATTCTCTTATCTCATTCTTCATAATCAAAATCATAAGATAAATAATATTAAGTCACTTATTTATACTACGCAATAACAAAAGAGCAGTCAATCTGATGGTACGTGGTAACTGTCGCCCATAACATCTACGATTCATGAATTTAGGTTGCAAGCAACAAAAACGCAAAACCGTAAGTTCGTTGTCACTGTGAAGACTAAGATGAAATGTCTAATGCCTGTAATCGTATTGTATCTATGGAGAGACTGTAGATAATTTACGGCCTGTTTCTGATTCAAGAATTTAAACTTGAGAACATGTGACTTACGTAAATTTTCATTTCTGAATTAGTTTCAAGTATAGTTTGATCTGGCCGTGTGGTGTCCGGCATGGCCGTGTGGTGTCCGGCAGAGTAGAGTAGCACCAACCCCTTACACTCGTGGGTGTCGTACAAGGCGACTAATGATTTCGAGGCAAAAGTCGACTAATGTCTCCGTAGGCTGGAAAATGGGCAGCAGCGTTTTCCATTGTTATATTTACAACGCTGCGATCTCCAACCCGCCTGCCAAGCGTGGAGATTATGGCAATAACCTTCCCTTTCGTGGGAGAGGCCTTAAGTCCTGCAGTGGACTGTTATGGGCTGTGATGATGATAGTTTGATCATAGTTTACTAGACCCATTAGCTAATAGATCCATTAGTTAGATACATTTTAGAATTGCTTAAATATTTTGAGAGGTTAGCGTGTCCAAACAAAAATAATCTTATTAGCTTTATAATAGTAGAAGAAGTATATTTAACTAATGAAATAACAACGCTGTTCATTATGAGCTAATATACTTGTATAATTTTAACTAACGACTTGGAATCACTCACTTGAGTGTAGTAAGCAATGTAATTACATTACTTACATTTACTAAGTAAATTCGATTAAGATTCCGTCCCCACTTAAAAAAGATATTTATTTCGTGGGATTTAAACGGATTACAAGTTCATTGATGTCACCGCCTCAAGTTAGTGTTTCTTAATTAAATATTTAGGTGGACTCGAATTAAGATGTACGGGGTTATTCTGGTCTCTTGAACAATGTCGTTTGAGTATCGTCTCTTTTGTTTGTATATCTATCAAAAACTAGGAAGCCTGTCATCTTACTAGAGCATTTTTATTATTGTAAAATTATGCGCAAAATGTGGAATGAATCCCTCCCAAAGTCTATAATTTGTTGATTAAATTTTTTATATATGTTTTTATTATTTCCACTGTAATATGGATGTAATCATGTGTCAGTTTGCTTGAAATAAAGATTATTTATTTTTTATTTGCTTGCACTATAAGTTGGGGTTTGTCAAAACTCATTTTCAACAGGCACCTGTTAGGCCGGTATCACATCTGCTCCTCTATTGTAAATGACTGTAAATGTCGTGGAAAACAGTGACAACCTTCTGTCAGGAGAACCGTCTGTTTGCTTCCCTAGACAGAAAAGGTTATAGCTTATATCCAAGAATTCAACTCTGTAGCGGCGAGAATTTGTATGGTGTATTAAAATTATACATAATATAGAAACCATTACACACCGTAAATAGGGCAGGAGAAGAACAGCAACAATAAAAAGAAAGATCGAGATGGCTGTTGCATTAAACGATTGCATTTTATACGACTGTCCGCTTTACAGTTTACCACCAGACGAGAAACTTAAAATGCAAACCAATAGAATAAGATAAAATAAAAATATAAAATACCTAATCCCAAGCAAATCTCTGTCAACAGAATAGCAACAACACAACAACTAAGCGAAGCACTTAAATCAGCGTCGCGTCGCGGCGACAAGCAAAAATGGCCGACTAGAATAGGGCCTCGCCAGCTCGCAAATGTTTGCCGACTACGGCACGCCGACTACGGCACCCCGACTACGGAACCCAGCACTAATTTGTCAACCCTCATTAAGTTATCTACGGCGCATTCGTGAGATTTTCGCTGCCTCGCCTCTGTATTTCGGGTTTAAGTTTTACTGGAGAGTTGCTGCGAAGAATATTTACGTGGACGACTGTATTGTCTTGTTCTATGTGTGTTTTGCGCTTGTTTTTGAGGACGCTTAATGAATATGATATACAAATTGACGTGGGTTGTAGTGGTTACGGTATCCGATTCGTAAGCGAGAGGTACCGGGTTCGAATCACACTGCGGCCATGTACCAATTACTCTTTTCTGAGTCATGTTCAGTAGTTAAACACTAACCAATGCCTAACCTAACCTAACCAATGCTCTTACGGCGTGAGAAAACATCCAGATAGAATCTGCACATTCAGGCGACTGAATGTGTAACCATGATTCAATCTGGTCAGGTTGCCTTGGTAGCAGAGTCACAGAAGTCAGATTGGATCACGGATCATGGTTACACATTCAGTCGCCTGAATGTGTAGGTTTCATTAGGTATTTCAAATACCTATTTGTAAGAAGTATTTTCTGAATAACAAATAAAACATAATCATTAAATTACAGTACGTTCAGTAATAAATACGTATATTGAGCTTCGCTGTCGGGGCTAGGCGCTGTATTTTGCTAGAAAAAAGTTCCGTCGGCACATTTACGACATCGATCCCGCATCTGGTCGCCGTTACAGATTTACAACCCGACCGAGTGAAATATGTAGATTTGTTCTGAGCGAGCACTTATTGAAATTGGCTGATTTACTTTAATCACATTACGTCGGCTCGTAAAGAGATTGGTCTTCGGGCCGTGTATCGGGGTTTGGGAGTTCCCCGGTTTTACGATAAGTGAGAGCTTGAAGAAAAGTGTAGGAGATTGACGAATGCGCTGCGCTGCCTTTATGGTGCGATCAAATTGTTTTAGTTGCAGACAACCGTCGGGCGCTTCAGTGTAATCTTGTAGATTTAGAGATACAGATTTCTCATCATTTCTAACAGTTGGTACTTTAAAATACAGAAACTCAAGACTGGGTATAGTGACTACAGGTATAGTGTCCATATAGTCCATATTTTATGCACTGTAGTAACAGAAAAAATATCTGTGCGTTAATGTCTCTCGCACGAGGGCCCGGGGTCCGTCTTGACCATGATCCAGGATTTGGCAGATTAGGTAATCACAGTAAAGCGACTGCCATCATGATGTTGATGGATGGATAATTAGATCATGGTAACGCATTCAGTGGCCTAAATATGCAGGTTCGTGTTCAACTAATGTACATTAGAAACATGTACATTATATAACTCAGAAAATAGTCATTGAGACATGACGGCTATGGGATTCGAACTCGGTACTTTTTGCTAACGAGTTGGATACCTTCACCACCAGATGACCGAGTAACTGGATAAAATTTTAGATCTTAAAACTAATAAATACTACATCTGCTTTGGCTACACAGTACACTACGTGAACATCCAGTACCGCATACAGCACCGCAGCTAACACCTAACAAATTCCCATTAACTCTGGAGAACGAGCGGTAATCCTATAAAAATACAGTCCGTGGACTCCGTCGCCGTGTGTCACATCGAATGAGTGAACTTGCTATATTTCTTGGGGTTATTATGGAACTTCGTCATTATCGATCCGTTTTCATTATCTTTCACCGTTGACGTTATTCTTTTTGTTGTCCATTCGCCAATGAGTTAGACTAAAGTCAAAATTTATTTATTTATGGTCAGTAAATATCGGGAGATTGGAACATCAGTGGCCTGTCAAGTCGTAAGCGAGAGATACCGTGTTCTAACCTCAGTAAGGCCATATACCAATGACTTTTTTTCTGAGTTAAGTAAAAAGCGCAGGCGCGTCGGTGGTCTGGTGGTAAAGAAATCCGACTCGCAAGCGACCGGGTTCGAACCCCGCTGCCGTCAGTGTCGATGACTATTTTCGGAGTTATGTAGGTACATTAGTTTAACACTAAGCGATGCTCTTACGGTGTGGGGAAACATCGTTACGAAACCTGCACATTCAGGCATCAAATGTACAACAAATGATTGGTCCGGTTTCGCTGTTAACAGGGTTACGGAGGTCAGATTTTCCATTAAGTGACTTGATCTTTCAAGTCTTGGATTGTGGTGCGGACCCTGGTCCCTCGTGATGATGATTACAGAGAGATGAAACTTATAGCCAACGCCTTATTGACGAGGGCGGACCCTACGCGGTGACTGGGTTGTCGCTGCTCTAGCTGTTTGGTTGCTGCGCGCTGACTATGCGTACGCAAGGTGTTCTCTGCTCAGTTGCCACACGGTGACTAGCTAGGTGGCTGCAACGTATTTGCTGTTCACTACGCAGTGGCTAGGATATAATAATAATAATAAATAATCGTGGACAAATTCATACAGCGCTATCTAGCCCCAAACAAAGGAAAGCTTGTACTATGGACGCTAGCTAGCCGATACTACTACTTATATATTTTTTTAAACACATACTTGTTATACTCGTACATAGAACACCCTGACCCGTAACAGAAATTAAAATTCATCATTTAAATTTAAATTCTGTACAGCCGGGAATCGAACCCGGGACCTATTGCGTGGCTGACTGGCATGTTGACCACTGAACCACTCAGGTCGTCAAATCGCTGCGTATTCGCTGTTCAGCCACTGCCCGTATGCCGTCTTTAGGAAAGATTGTACAATAAGCTTTCTATCATTACTTATCATCATCATCTTGGCGTTAAATCCCGGCTGCGCTCCCGCGTGACAATTGAGGGCCCCGGGGTCCACCTTCTTCTCTTCTTAGTCCACTTTACTCGGTCTTTAGTATTCTTAGTGGTAAATCCGTTGAGCTTTCTTTCATTACTGCCCACCCCAAATTTGCTTAGTCTTGTAAAACACGTTATTGTATTTTTGCAATTATCTCTCTCACAACCATGTAAACCCGCTTCCGACGTGCCTTCAAAAGAAGACGATGGAGTCACGTAATTGCACCAGTGGTCTCCTTGTATTCCTGTATGAAATGGCCTCGAGAAATCCGTGCCCGGAGTCACTGCTCGCGACGTTTGTCACTGTCATCTCCCTACGTGACGTTGGCCACGCGATGGCGGGGACCGCGTAAAAATGCCCCGTCTTACCGTACCACAAAGTTAACTGACCCGGTGGACAAAATTGGAACTAGGTGTCGCTGTTTTGAAATGTCGTTTTGTTGTCAAGGAAACAGAAAACAGCGACGTCGTCGTCGAGTCCGATAAGTTTGTGGTGCTACCTCAGTCCGTGCTACGCCTTACGGACTTATGTTTGGTTAATGGGTGGTAAATATGAAGTCTTAGCTGTATAAAGAAAACATTGAACAAGTTAAAGTTAAGTCTCCAATTCCAATTCTTTCAATTGTTTTTGTTATTTATGATATAATGTAATGAAATTAATAAATTAGGTGCCTCATAAGTAGTAACATGAATGCCTGCAATGAATGTTTTCTTCAAGAAGCATGTACACTGTTTTCTACCAAACTAAAAAAAAGACTTTTTATAGTTCAAAATTTCTAAAGGAATCCTTGATCACTTTGTTATGCATCTGCCTGTCTCACTAGCTGGCTATCGGAAGATTACTTTTCTTTGTAACGCGTAAAGATATTTCATATTGGTATATGGAAATAATATCAAACAAGATCGGCGAACCATTAAGATGTAAAAAATCAAGCTTTTATATCAAACGCAAACAAAAGATATGTCTATTTATGTCACATCAACAAAACCAATGGGGTAAATCCAGAACAGTGAAGTTAGACAAGAAGCGAGGTTTTTCAGCACAAGTTGACGAAAAGCCTCAAAACCATGAAGTTGTTATTATCTGTATATAATATAAAACAAAGTCGCTTCCCGCCGTCTTTCCCTCTGTACGTACGTACGCAACGGATTTTAAAGCGGTTTCCAAAACTAAAATATTTAAATGTAAGTTGGACATGGGCATAATGAAGTAACGCCGAGAAAACCCGTATTAACTCTTGTATAACATAACATTTGGGTACTTTTGAGGTTGATCCACTGAATTTTTTAATGTCTTAGGAAAAGTAAATCTCCAACAGCAAATGTGGCTAATGTCTATAAGCAGCGGCATGGGCAGCGGTGACCACTTTCCATAGAAAAAACAGGTTTTTAAAATATTTATTAAATTCGACTTCCATTCTTCTAACTTCACTTATGGGTCGATATGTTAGGAGCGTTGGACCATGACGCTTTAAAGCGTTTTAAAGAATTCAGCTAAAAGTTAATCGACACCACAGCTGACCGGAAAGCTAGCTCGTTCCTCGGACAGAAGATAAGCATTGCTATTCAACGAGGCAACGCCGCTAGCTTTCTAGGTACCATTCCGGGGGATACCGATGTGAATGAATTTTTTAATATGTAATATTTTAGTGTTTATGTTTATTATTTATTTATTATTTTCTTAGGGTCTTTGTTAATATTTTGTCTGTAACTAGTAACTAAATTATTATATCCTACGTATATACATTAGAACTCTGTGATAATTGGTGGTCTTGGCTGTTCCAGTCTAGTGCTGGCTGAGCCGACTAGCCAGCGCCGAGTAAAAACATATCCAATCGTTGCCGGCTCGACGATGCCACGCACTATTTGTAGATTATATGACATTCTAAGTTTTATAAAAACCCAAACTGAAAAAACATATTTGAATTTAATTTGAAAATTTGAATTTGTTAATCCCAAAAAATCCCTTTGCCACGTAGTAAAATAACAAGAAATGATTCAAACCCATTCATAACGGGAACAAAATGAATCTCTGCAACGCGAATCGTAGTTCAGTTATGAGAAATCGTGACACGGAAAACCTTTTCGCTATTTGGCCCCAGCTTTGGTACTTTATTTCATACTTACCCGGATATTGCCGGCTTGTGGTTTCGTCTGGTCAAATGGACAAGATATTTAAATGAAATAACGCACTATGGCTAGTTAGAGCGTCGGCTTTGGCGCACACGTGAGTAAAATTCGAAGCTGAAACTTATTTATTTACGATGCATGTGATTCCTGAAATTGTATTAATTTTGAAACATCGGTATGTGAATCCGACTCACACTTGGCCAGATTATTCTTTTATATTTTGTGTAGACTAGTTAAGCATTTGACCACCATCTCACCTGGTGGTAAGTGACGATGCGTCCGATAATGGTATTATCGCTCGCATGGAACAAACATTACACGAAAGTTTCCTATCTATTACAGTTCCAAAGATGTAGCCCCGTGACAGACAGACGGACGAACGAACAGAATGTAAGCCGAAGCTTAGTAGTTAATAGAGTTCCTTTACCCTTGGGTTGGGCTACCCTAAAAAGAATCAATTCATTTTAAATATATTCAAGTAAGATGTTGCCACGATATTACGTTGCTCCCGGCGAAGGATGCATTGGCAGATCTTATGCGATCCCACTGATGGATGAGATCTCTCCCGTATACAGTTTTCCGCTCTCAGCAGGGAATGTGGGTGTATTTTTACAAAGTTAAAACGGCGCGGTATTTGAGTATTTGAGTGCAAACGTGGGTTCCGTCATTCCGCTGGAGACAGAATGCCGACAATGCAGCCGCTTGGGTAGCGTCAGTCTTGCTAAAATAAGTCACATTGTTGCGAGCCAGGCAAAAATATGGAGCTTTTAGCCAGCGAATTGGTTTTGTGATACTGAATGGTGGGGTTGCTTAGAATACCTACTTTACGGAAAAGCTGAATATCATGCCAAAAATTATACCTAAATTGTTTAATTCCGTCGGCCTGGATGGGTCCCACCCAGGTTCTCTATTTCTCTATGCATGCGTTATTCTACGCCTTACAAAGGACCTTATTAAATCGGTCAACTTCGCAAAGCGAGCGTTAGAAAGAGCCAAGATAGGAATTTCTCTACGAGTCTAAATTTAAAATAAATATGCTTGGACAATTCACACAGCGCTATCTAGCCCCAAAGTAAGCAAAGCTTGTGCTATGTGTACCATACAACTGATAAACTACTTATATATTTCTAAATACATACTTATGATACATATACCTAACATCCGTAACAGAAATTAAAATTCATCATTTCAATTTCCGCTCGGCCGGGTGTCGAACCTGGGACCTCTGATTGGCAGACTGCGTGACATGTTAATCAACTGAACCACTCAAGTAGTCAATAATATTCCTTTTAGTTTACAAAGGTTTTACTGTTGTAACATTATTGTGTGTACAATAAAGAATACATAGACATTCTGTGCCTAAATGATATCAAAAATAACGATTATAATAAACTTCAGGTCTCATAACAAAAAGCAAGTTTCAATGTTACATTAATTCGAAGTTTTAATGAACCCTCCACCCTTTGTTGCAACGTGATATTTTCACTAAGGAACTTTGTTGTTAGCAATTTGCCAACTACGGAACCCTTATAACGAGTGAAACAGAAACATAATTTTGGGGAGTGTATCAAATTGTTTCGGTGGGGATTATTAATGAACCAACATATTTATGTGTAATATTATAGTGTAATACCTACATAAAACGCCATATTGTAATATATGGATCATCGATGCAGCTTAAGCCTTATGGCTGGAACTCACGGCAGTCATATGTGACCCTAAAATCCCTGTCAATATAGAAGTGTTTAATTAGACCTGTGATGGTCTATGACTGCGAGACATGGCCAGCGCTGACGAAACACGTCTGCGAACTCTATGCCAAGGAAAAAAAAAGCTGCGGTGGATGTGCGGGTTACGCGACTCGACTCGTACGTAACGAGGACATCCGTGGCCTTGGCCGTGGCGTAAGGGATGTCGCAGGTAAGATCGAGGAGGCTCGCATGCGCTAGTTTGGTCACGTGTTACGTAAGCCCCAGGGATACATGGGAAATAGGTGGCTGAACCTACCAGTATCAGGAAAGAGGACATGGAGCGATCCAAAAATCTATGGATTAACATCGCTGAGTCGGGTGCGAGAGCCAACGGCTTACGACACGAGGATGCCGATGACAGATGAAGTGAAGAAGAGTTACTAGGAAATCGGACCCTGGCAAAGGCTGGCATGATAATGATTATTGTAATATATGGATCACCTGATGGAAAGTGGTAACTAAATAAGTATATAATATTTAGGTATTAAGTAACAAAAATGCAGAAATACAGGTGTAATAGTGACAATTAGGACTTATAAGATGGTATATCTTACCTGACAACATCATCTTATACCAAATGCTGGCTAACTTATCCTTCAAATTGGAACATAACTGCATGGCGGGAGAAGCAGATAAAGCACCTCTCAATCTCTCGCACCTGGATGGGTCCAGCTCCAGATCCTACCACCGGTAAGTCTGCATTTCCTTAGTTAGCGTTGGTTGAATATTATTTTTATTTAATTATGTTTCATCAACACTTTACGTATTCTCTGTTGATCTCTGGGGGAGGCCTATGCCCAGCAGTGGGCATCTTCTGGCTGATATGATGATGATAATGATGACTTTACGTATTTAACAGGGCAGACAGTAAATAACCAATATCCTTAATTTACGTTACAATCGCCCCATTTAATAATTAATTGAAAAGCCAACATAATTCAGCAATTTAATTACCCATACGTGCAGCACCAGTATTACCTCGGAAAATACATAAAAAATGTGTTATGTTGCAGTTATAACTAAAAAAATATAAGTAATATCTTCATCACTACCTTTAGGTTGACTTACTAATATGTGGATTGAATATCAGCTATTTTACTACTGTAATTAAAATTAAAAAAATAAAAAAAATGCTTGGACAAATTCACACAGCGCCATCTAGCCCCAAAGTATGGGTTATTGGTGTTATATAACTGATAAACTACTTACTTACTTTTTAAATACATACGTATTATACATACTACACCCAGACCCGTAACGGAAAAAAAATTCATCATTTCAATTTCTGCTCGGCCGGGAAGCGGACCCGGGACCTCTGTGCGGCGACCGGCATGTTAACTAACTGAACCATTCAGGTCGTCAAATTGTTTTATATAACTGTGTTCTACACGTTTATAAAAAGAAAATGTCCAAACCTCTCAGGTCGTCAAATTGTTTTAAATAACTGAGTTTTTCACGTTTTCCAAAGAAATGTCCAAATTCCACAAAGTCTACACTAATTATCAGCACCTTATTGCTATTTTAATAAACTGCTAAAGGTTTTATCGCCATCGTTACCACAGGATACGTTTTCGTGCAAAAAGCGAGCAACGAGAGTAACCCTCATCAAGTTTTTAATAAACTCTAATAAACGCTCACTGTATAGACGCTAAATTGCGTGTTAGGGATGTCCCGGTTCGATTATGTCCGCTCGCGCGATTTTTAAATCGATTTCGTATCAACAAATTTTTTTTAATTTGAAACTAGTGGTCGTGGCGCGACTTCGTTTGCGTACACCTACTTTGCACTTATCTACCCTTTTGCTATATAACTTTATTTTTAACCCTTTATAGCTCAACATCTTTAAAACATTTATTATGTTGATAATGAGATAGGTTTAGGGAAATAAAAATACACGTATTTCTCAGAAATTTCACGTGTTCTAATCTGTCACTGTATGCAACGCGCAAAATTCAAACTCACACAAGTCGATAGGTTACCCCATCTATGCTTATTATTCGATACAAAGTGGTACTCAGTAGTATGTTATAGTATTGCTACACAGACTTAAATGAACTAAATAAATTCATTACGTAATTTAGAGGAATTATTTGGGTTTGTCACAAAGAGCTATAAAGGGTAAATTACTCAATCAATCGTTTTGTCAATCAATTGTTGAAATCGCATTAAAATCGCGTAGTTTAAAATATACATGGTAGAATGAGATCTCATGTCTGCTCCCTGTCTAACCGAATCTGTCCTTTTCTTGGCCTCTACAGCCATTAGATATCGTGTTTTACAATGAAGCTATTTAAATCACAATCGAAAGGACATTTATAACGGGATCTATCCGAATACGTCCAATAACCTTAGTTTGATTTGTCCATGGACGAAGATATTAACGACAAATTATGAAAATTATCGTATTAGCCATAGGTAGCATGGTACACGGAATTGAGTACTGTAAAGGTTACCTATACCAAGGAATAAGGAATAGAGTATTTCAAAGGTAGGTAATGGGTAACTACCCATGCTTTAACTATACCTATCTCTCCAACCAATGTAACTATTTTTATCATGCCTTATTTTATTATGCCCTCAAATAAGTTACCCTGGCCCACCGGAGGACCTGATCACCCTTAGTGACGAAGCAATTAAATGGCTACTTCGCTTGATTTAAATTTGTAGTTGAATGTGTTTCTCGTATATTGTATTTTTGCCATACGAATAATAAAAAAAAACTATTTTATCGCTAGGATGGTGGTGAAACTACACGATTTTGAATCAATGTTTCAGAATCCATTATCCGAACCGAGTTATTGGAATCGATATAATTCGATTAATCATCTAATCTATATTCAATTAGATGTGTCAGATTACGGTCATAGTTTCAAAATTATATTATTTCAAAAATTGAATCGATACTAGCCCAAATTCGGCGCATCCCTATACATTATTATTCAGCTGCACCCATCTCAGTCACTTGGCTGTGGGTATGGAAGCCTTAGAACAGGAAATTGATTAGCTTGGCTGGTGTTAAATTTTATACGGGCTGAGTATTTTCTATTTTAATTAAGTAACACCAGTGGCATAACTTTTGCCACTTCGGTGGCAAAGAAGCTTACAGTCTGCCTGATTGTAAGCAGTCACCGCTACAACCAGGGATATTATTAACTCCATTACTTGATTTCTCAAAAGGAAGAGGACAAACTTTTGCCAAATCCGCGCAGCACTCTTTGATATGGTCAATGATCAAACAAAATGTCCATGTCAATGTCCAGGTAAACCTATGTTTATTTAAGTTTCTTGAGTAAAATCCAAATATTCTCCTTTTTAAATTAAGGATAAAAACTGTATTTAGGTACTTACTATTATTCGGTGGTCTAGTAGTAACTGTAACCGACTGGCAATGCGAGAGGTACCGAGTTCGAATCCCACTGCCGCCGTGTACCAATTACTCTTTCCTGAGATATGTACATTAGTTGAAAACTAGCATATGCTGTTATCGTGAAGGAAAAATTTCGTGATGAAACCTGCACATTCCGGCGATTGAATGTGTCACCATGAACTAATCTCGTCAAGTTCCTCTATTAACAGGGTCACGGAGGTCAGACGGCAGTTGCTCCACTGTAATTACCTGATCTGCCAAAGCCTGGATCATAGTCAAAGTGGACCCCGGGCCCTCGCACTCGAGAGCACAACCGGAACATTTACGCCAAAATGTCCAATCTACCTATGCTATTAGTAAATGTTGTAATTATCCCTCAATTTTGTTCTTATTGTAGCCAAATGGCGTTAACCGTGTTAAACATGCCCGGCTCCAGGATCAAACGCCCGCCATTCTATTGTAATGCAAATCCCACATATACGCTCGTGCCTTCCACCATAAATTCCGTTAAATCCGGCAAACATCAGAGAACGGGAGAACTCAAACACCCGTCTCGTCACTCGCCCGTGATTGTGACTACAATTTGATGAATTACTCCACTTTTCACTCGGTTCCCTGGCGCTTCCGCACCAAATGAAAAGCTGCTTTATAGCCTTCGTCGTAAAGAAGACGTTTCAACGGAGATCGAGGCGTCATTGCGGTACATTAGGTTCGAGAAAGTCCTTTTGAACCCGACAGTTTTGGGAATGTCACTACTACAACTGTGCGTGCGATAATTAAATGTGGTACCATTCTTAGTCGGATTACATGGAGGTTCTGTAACAGGAGGTGAGAATGAACTTTTGTAATTGCTTTTATGTAGTGGGGCGCGGTTTGGAATGTCCTCTATTGTCTTTTATTGCTACGGGTGATACGGTGGGGACCGGCTTGATCCTGCTTAATGAGGGCTTTCACGACGGAATATTTAATTAATACTGTGGTTCCTAGGTTTCCATATCCGATTATCTTGTGAAAGCCTAAGATTTCCATCTTAGTTTGGGGTACTAACTCGCGCTGTGGAAAAATGGTCTGAAGATTAGTTGATTTTAATATCACAAATTGTCAACTGTCCTAATGTGTAGGGCTAGAATGGTTTAGTTATTCATTATATATGGCAGTCATTGGCCAATTTTTTGAGGATTTTTTTGTTAAGTAACGGCGGAAGGTTCCAAATTGTATCTAGAGCTGCCCTAAGGGAGGTTGACATAGTTAGTGTAACCAAAAGGCACGCCGTTCTATGTAAGCCGCTTAGTATATTAATAACAATCTCCTGGTTAGCTTTTATGTGCAACACTATGGTGGCATACGTAATTATAGGTCTTTGCTATAGTTGTATAGTAAAGTAAAGCCACAGGGATGTTTTTTGTGTTTAATGAACTTTTACTATCATTGTAATAAATATGAAAGGAATATTTTGAAATATATAATCTTCGAAAGACAATATTAACTTCTTACAAAACTAATCTGCTTAGGAGACCCTCAATTCGTTGAACGGGCCTTCGTCATGGCTTAGGGCGGCTGCTGTCAACCGGGGCCGACGGCTTACCGAAGTTCGAAAGAAATCATTAGAAAAAAGTCTCTATAGCATTAGCCGCCTTCAGGATATCCGTCAATCACATGGCCAATCTTTAATCGGTTCATTGGTCTCATATTCGCCCTCAGATTAATGATATTAATCAAAAATTAAATTCAAAATCAGGGGGTCTAAAAAGGCCGCATTAGTGTTTCATATTAAGTTCAAAGACAATAATCACTTACATGAGAAGATAACTTATTATAACCAATTTACAATCGTCGTTCACATCACAAAGTGGGTAGGTAACATCTGTGATACACAGGTATAGCACTTTGGTTGACCACATATTCACTACACAATGAAAAGAAACATCTAGCGCCACATCTGATCCGGTGGACTATATTGGAACTAAGTGACGCCATTTTGAAACGTCGTGTCAATGTCAACAACAGCCACGATGTAGATAAGTTTGGATCTGTTTGTAGCCTTTTTAGACCCCAGTACTTAAACAAACATTATATATAACATTATCGCAATAATCCGTTCCGCCCAATTAGCCAACTTTCCGCATTGAATATCGGGGACTAGAAAGGTTCGTACATTAACAAGTTCGCCAGGGTAACGGTGCTACGATACTTCGCATTGACGTTTACTTTAACAGCAACTTATATCGGGTTAGACTAATTTAGAAGAGACTGTCAATTATTATAATATTTATTATTTAATATAAATTATTTATGAGCTAAGGAGTGGAACGCATTGCGTAGTGTATTTCCTGAACTTTATAACCTGGACTCCTTCAAGGCCAAATTTAAGTAAATAGGCTATTTCGAGACAGGCAGGCAACAGGTAAGATGGAGGCCAAATGCCAGCCTAGAAAACTCATGCGTGTTGAAACATAAAATCGAATGGCCTGCATCTAGTAACATAGCCTATGTGCACGACATATATACGCAAAAACATGAATCACGATTCAGGAAAGTGATCACCACGGCCTATAATCGCCCGCAACACCCAGACAATGAAAGATCTAGGACATGGAAGAGGGTAGACATTGTATGGTTCATACATGCGCCATCTGACTACCCTCATTTCGTCTGCAGGCCTACGTTTTTATGTAGCCTATTGCACTTTACAACATCTCTACCTCCATTGTGTCATTTTGAAGAGTGAATAAATAAGACTCATTTCAATTCTCAAGATCAATAATAGATTGAAGCAGAAAATTGAAATGTGTGATTGATTTTATAGTTTATTTAGCCAGAATCGACAGCTGATGAAAGATTATCGTGTAGCGACCGTGTAACGGCAAAAGCAGCGGTGGGGCCCTCCCACGAAAGGCGACTTTGTCGATATTTGTAGAAGGCCCATTTTTTAACATTAAACGGTAGAGAAATAGGCATGCGGGCTCCATTAGGTGATAGAAAATAGTCACTGCTCCCTATAAACATAAGAAATAACAGAAATATCGCCAATGAGATCCTTTGAAACCCCGGAACACGTTGCTCTGGCAGAAAAAAGGCAAATGCCCCTCTGGCATTGGCAAAGCCACGGTTTCTCAAATCCTCACTCCATGGAGCACTGGAAACCTTACTCATCGGCAGGAACACAATACTATTTAAAATGGCATTGTTTGGCTGCAGTATTCTGTATTCTGTAAGTTGGTTCAATTCGAACAGATTAGATACACTGCTATGCCCTATCTCGCAATGGCCACGTCAATTAGCATCCTGCAGCTATGGTAGTGATGGTCTGTATATCTATCAGCCTTAACTATGTTGCCTTTCCGAAGCACCGGAGAGAAAGACAATTAAAAACTCCAATGAAACATTTCGAATCGAACCCGATGCAATGCTCCGTCACAATGGGGGCCAAGAATTGCGTTCGTGAGCCTCGGAAATGTAAGCAGAAATGGAATGCAAATATTGAAACCGCCAGCGTGCAGTAAGTGCTTTTTATGCAGAGGCATGCCTCCGCTAATATACCTACAATTGTTGCAAATAGGGTTGGCAGGAAATTACCAAAAATACATACATCTCTTTCATCATTATTTTATGATTAGGCTGTTTCTTTATTTTTTAACTGATATCACGAGCACCTCGTGCAAAGGTATAGTATCTGTTATTAGGTAACTACTTGTAGAATACTGTCACAAAAGGACATAATTGAATTTGTTGATTGATCTCTTTCTCGAAGTTGGACTAACCTGACTAGAGAGCAAAGCAAAACATCTTGAAATCTTTGGTCACCTTAATTTACCCCTATCTTCGATACCTAAGAGGACCAACTATCTGCTATTACCAATCGCCCATGGTAAAAAATATGCTTTACTAAAAAAAACATAGACAGGTTAAATGTTACGCATTTTCCAAATCTTGCATTCTGCTAATTTGACCTTCTGCAAATCTGGCATTCTGCTAACCTGACATTTTACCAAAAACATTATATCGAAAAAAATCATCGACAGGTAAATTTTTCAGACAATCGTATGCCCCGGGCCAACCCTGGCTGCATTCGAACGATTCCATTCAAAGTTCATTTTTACAATGCGCACACACGATCCCCGCAATCGCGGATCCCGTCGTTCCACCGTTCTTTACTCCTACTGTTTCGTCGGTGAACGTTCAATAACTACATTGGGAACACTTGTGGAATTTCTCTTGTATTTTGCGAGAATTAGCGGCAAAAGTCACTTGGCTACTTGGAGTCTGGCAAAGTTAATATAGGACCAAGCGTTCAAGAGGTTATTAGACGTCTCCTTGGAGGCAGGCAACGTATTGCTAGCGCCCCTGGTGTTGCTGATGTCCATAGGCGGCGGTGACCACTTTCCATCATGTAGTTGCCGCTTGCCTGTTTGTCTGCCATATTACATAAAAGTACCATTTACTGAAAGTGTGTCTCACAGTCATAGAACCGTATCGAAAACAGTAACAGGAAAGTTTTCGATCTCGAAAGTTAGTGACATATAAATATATATAAATATATGTGTAGCGAATTTAATTTTTGAATAAATTATTTACTATTTAGATATAAGTGTAAAACAATTTGCGAATAAAGATGATAGTGTATAGCTTTTTACGATTAGAATTAAAATTGTGAACAGATGAGGCCCAATTATATTTAATATAAGGGAAAATATTCACAGAACAACAGCAGAGTAGGTAAAGAAAATAAAAACTCGTTAAACCCGTATGAAGAGGGAATTTTTTGGGAAATACAATATATGGGCACAAAATTATCCTTATCGACCGTAACATTTCAGATATAAATAATTTCTTCGTGTATCGATATTGTAACTTTATACCTAACTATAAGATAAAATAATTATAACTATAAAATAACGAATACTGAGAATTTCAAAGCGATAAGCCCATAACCAATTGTTGATTGACGAATGTGTTCTTGATTAAATAAACAATTCTGGAATACCCAGTAATGAGGTCATGATGGTTAATTTCATTTACAATAATAAAAGATATCGACACTTGTTCACTTCAAATATCGTTGGTACCTACAAATTTGGATCGACAGTGTGCCTATTTTACTATCGGTCAACATTGACCTGTGAACTGGGTTTTTCCCAGAATATCACAATAATATTGCCAACGTTTAAAGAATAGCTATTACAGTATGATATAATATGGACCTATTTTACCTAGAGCTATGGTCACTACAGGAAAAATAAAATTAATTATTCATACAATACCGTTTTCAAACCACGTCCCGAGCCACAACGACCAATTGTGAGTGAGTAATTTGGTCCTAGTAGCCCAAGATAAACTATAATGAACTATAAACTCTCCATTAGCTAAATACTTATCAGCTTTTAGGTTTATTATCGTTTTCCTACGTCAATTGCTATCAATTCATTTTAATATTTTGAGTTGCAAGGATGATATTAAAAAGTGTGTAGAAGGAGGGAGTAATAAAAAATTATTAATATGTTAATTAAATAACTTTAATTTAAGGTAAAACACTTATAATAATTATAACAATCTCAATACTGAAAAACTAGTCTTAAAAATAAATTACAATATACTATGCTTTTATAGAAGCTAATTTAACATATTCTAAAATTGTAAGATAACAAAATACATAATAAGTGGACAAAGATAAGCAGTTGTTTCTTTGCTTGCGGAGATCTCTTACTACTGTTGCTAGATCGATCGTCGAACTCTCATTGTATCTCGATATGCTGATGTCTAGAGCGCAGAAAGCTCCTGTGCGATTTAATCCAGCAGAGCAGTGGACCACCATAGGAGGAAAGTTGGAACTCTTGTTATCAAACTCCACATGTGCTTGAGCCTTTCTGACTTTGAGAACAAAGTTAGGAAGGTTGATCGGCTTTGAGGCACGCTTTTATGAGGCCAATCGGTGTAAGTGAAGTGTGTGAGGTCTAATGAGTCTCCACTGTCGTCTGTCATCCGTAGCTTGGTCACTATATGGTCACAAAAGGTCTTTACTTTCTTTGTTTCAATGATGAAGTCACCGAACCACACTGTCCTTCCTTTCTTCGGGTCCCAGTACTGGTAACAGACTTCCTGTTCTTCTTCGTGTGTTTTTGTCAACATAACGATAGCTCTGGATTGATATCCAAACACCATTTTCCAAAAATCTTCGGCTGTTGACTGAAGTGGGCCCTGACAGCACAAATACTTGCCTCGAGTTTTGTACCCGTTGACGTGATTGGCGTTAATATAGTCGCTTTCTCCGTTTTCTGCTGGTAAGATCACTCTGTTATGATCAAAACAAGGTAAAAACCAGTATCTATTTTTCAAAATATTTTCTTCCTTCATCGATATGCTGCGACTGTACTCAACTTTTTCGTCTAATATTCTCCGTTGTTCTTGTTCGAGGATCTTGATTATTCTTTCTTCATTGTAACTAACGCCAGATTCTTTTTTCGTAGAAATCCCACCCATTTTTAAAAATTTATTTTCACAGGATGAGAGTCCTTGTTTCGACTGAAGATCAGTATCGACTGAAAATATTATACTGATCGTAACACATTTATACTAATGAATTTCAGCATTAATATTAACTTTTTCCTCCCTGAATGAACAATTTAACCAATATGACGCACGAGGTTTCAGTTTATTGAGTTTGATATTTATTTCAACATCATTAAAAATTAATATTATCTATAAAAATTCCCATGTGGTTAATTAACAAGCCTATCAGTGAGTTCAAATGTTATCATGAACTTCTTTTCCTTTAAAAACCTTACAAATTACAATTAAAACCCTTTATTTGGAGTTTAGGAAACTAAAGCGATAATATGGAGCATCATGTTTCAGTATATGAAATTAACTATTTCTTATATTATTTAACATTACTAATTTTCAAGTAATACTTCCTCTACAGGAAGTGAATCACCATAATGTAGTTAACTTTAGGCAGTCAAAGGACCAATATAAATAGGATTTCTCTATGAATTGTATCATAACTTTATTTTTGATTGTACGAACAGTACCTTTGATTTTTTTTCTGATTTTTGAAAGAAAAATTTAAAAAGAGGAAGGGTGTAATTGTATCGAAAGCTCTGCAAAAGATAAGACAGGTGAACAAAGACTCTATCAGCCAAGCAGAGAATTAAGTTTTTTGTTACAACGTATGACATAAATTCGTTATAAACAATATGAAGTAATGTAGATTGGTAACGTCCCATATGGAGCACGCGGTAATTCGGACGGCGATAACATTTAACCTATGGGAAAACCCGCGATAGAAAGTATTTTTGTTTATGAATCCCTCTATATCAGCCGACTATATAAGAGTCTTCCAGTAGGAAGCAGTATTATTGCGATTCGGGACTTCAAGAAGTGACATCTTACTCTCTCTAAAAATGGATTCTGATAAATTAAACGACACATTCGGTCCAGATCCTACAAGCAGAAACTATACGATATTCCATTTGATTGCTAAATCTGACTGTCACGATATTTTGGATAGAATATATAACCATTCTGGAGATAAAGACTTTCAGCACATACTAAAACTCAAGGATGACGACGGAAACACGTGTCTCCATACTGTCGTAAGGTGCCGAAGTGGAAGTGATGCTGACGATATGATATCGTTGATGGTAGCTATGGGAGCAGACTTGAATGCCCAGGATAATGCAGGAGACACTGTTTTGCAAAAAGCAGTGAAAAAGGGGGACCACGAGCTGATAGAAGGATTAGTAGAGATGCACGCCGATAAAGACATTAATAATGAAGATGGATTGACGGCTTATCAAATTGCTGAGCAAAACAATGATGAAGAAATAATGAAGATGCTTATAATGAAAATTGAAGAAAATAATAGTTCTGGATGTTCAGTAAGCCCGTTTAACTTAAGTGAAATTCTAGGTTTTCTATCAAATTCAACAGATTAACTACTTTTATTTTTGCTTGTGAATTGTGCAAGCTTTGATTTTATAAGCCATAGTTTTTAAGTGTTTTATTAAATGGGTGAATGATAATTGTAATTAGAATGTATAAGTTTTAAATGATTATAATCTTTTACCCTTATAAATTTATCTGTATAAATTTTGCGTGGGCATAAACGGATGTCCTTTGGTTAACCAGTACCTAAAGTTCTTATCAACGAACACTGAGGGAAACCAACCCGTAACTATGATTCAGAATGGGTACTTTTGATAGGAATTGTCACTGCAATTTTCTCAAAATAAAACGATGCGCATGTCTCTCGTTTTAGGTCTTTGAAAAAAAAAAACAGGGTTACATATTAAATCCTTAATTTCATTAGGTGTTTCAATTTTTTACAAATTCCTTACATAACTTTGGTATCTTTAGTTTATTTATAAAATACAATCACACTAGAAATTACATAAATCTTATACTAACTTATCTTATGACTGAATTTATTCTAAAAAAATATTAATAATAATACCATCAGTCGTGATAAGTATAAGGATGCAGAGAAATTTCAGTTTTTTATCTAAAATCCAATATCTTTTTCTAAATTATGTTTTACTTAACTTTTTAAATACTATTCGATCTTACAATGAAATGTTCTTAGAACTACGTTTACATTTTACGGGCAAAGACACATACTTAATGAATCTTCAAATTAAACAAATTTAGTTAATAAAAAAATTCATGTTTTGTTTATTTTAAGTTTACAATAAATATTTTTTTCTGTTTAGGTTATTTTATTATTTTTTATTTAACTGTCAAACGTGATAGTTCCTCCAAATCACTTAGAGCTAACACACATATGAGTAATTAAATTTTTCAAGGATTCTTTGTTCGTAAAAAATGCAAATACGCTCAATATTTCATCACTAAATATCAAAAATTTATTTAATACACAACCAGAAGATCACTATTGAAAAAATTAAAATTTTGAGTTAAAATACTATAGATAAAGGTCACAAATCAATAGTCATAATTTCCGTGAGCCCTTAGTTCAAACATGATATCAATTTTAAAAAACTACAGCAGGCAAAAGACTTCACTAACTTATAAATAGTTCCATTTACAAGATCTTATTAGTGAGCAACCGACTGGAGGCAAAAGAAATAAGATTTGACCTGAGCCTGATCCCAGCATTGAAAAACCCGAATGTTAAATAATAGGATGATAAAAATATTACTAAGCGGCAAATATCTTGAGGAAAAAAGGTTCCAAAAAGAATCACTTTGTAGGGTTTTGAACGTGCTGAATGACACACAACTTTGCAGTTAAAAAAAAATTTCTTTAAATTTACAAATTTAATTGGTTTGAAATTTTGACTTTCGACATCGAAATTATCCCTGTGTACGTTCACTTAGCAGACGAGCACTGAGAGCCTTTTATGTTGACTACTTTGATTTTCTATCCAAACAATAAATTAGATAATTATTATTTGTGTATGTGGGAGTAAGAAACTACTTCTAAAGCAACTAAGATTGATTTTGAGTATACTTCTTGCTGTAGTTTTAGGTGGTTTTACTTATCTGATCATTGGCCTTAGACATATATTATAGATGATTTAAACAGCGTCACTGTTAATGATACGGCACTTTCTCTGATGGCCGTTCGATTCGATTGATTTCGATTATCAAGTTCACTTTAAAAAACCACAATGAAACGTGGCTTTTGCGTCAATAAAATAACATCAAAATCCCTTTACCCAACTTTTGACCTGACCCGCTAAAGGGGTCAAACAAAATGGCGCCAACATTCCCTCCCAATCACTCTCCCAGAATATGCGTCCCGAATCCATGAAACCGGGTAGCATAGCATAATGGTCATATATTACCTGTAGTCAGTTCACTATTAACTGCCCACGTACCACGATTTACTGCCGGTAAATGTAATGGATATTCAAAGAGCAGTTTTAAGCCCCAATAGTGTTTTAAATTCAATTCGACGCGTCAAAGCGCTTTGAAAGCTCTGAACTTTGGCCACGTGTGTGGGCACGTGTGTTAATTATTTCGGTGAGGTGGTTTTGATATGAAAATCAGATTTATACCAATATTGGTTATTAAATAATATGGATTTTAGTACGGTATTCTGAATTTAAAATAACGCACATTGAATTTCGTGATATGTAGGTATGTGTTGGTCTGATATACCTACGTATACGTATATAAGCCAGAACCCTATTCGGGTATTTAATTATTTAGTAAGAACATTAAAGGGTACCAAATACATCTATACTTAGTATATAACACTGTCACTTCCCGCCGTCTGTCCCTATGTATCTATGTAAGCTTAAATCTCTTAAACTCCGCAACGGATTTTAATGCGGTTTTCAATAATAGATAGAATGATTTATGAGAAAGGTTTATAAGAAAGAAAAAAGGGGAAGAAAGGGGTAATGTAGGTGAATGCGAACAAAGTCGCACCGGGTACACTAGTAATACATAGTTCACAAAAATATCGTAACACTAGCTATATGAAACCTTATTCCTGAACCTATATTTACAGATAATGCACCTCTTCCAGTGCATTCAAGATAGATAATCCTTAATGACGGATAAATAAGTACATTTATTTCTTAAATCAACATTTGTAGAGGGTGCATGGTTTGAACTCTCCCAGGAGACAAATATTATTTGTCTATATCGAGATAGTCCGCTACTTCAATCCTAAATATATTATGGCCTTAGTAACTTAAAAAATAACCAGATCACTCCACCTATGTACCACAAACAAACAGACACCGCCACGCTATTTTATTTACTAACTCCCCTGCGGAAGCGTTACATTTACTCCGCACTTTTTATTTCCCCGAAAGTAGCTCCCATTCCCTTTATCTTACGACCGCGACAGGCCTTTCAAAAAGAAAACACTTCACGTGTAATAAAAACGATAAGCAAGCATAAGCAACTTACGCGTAACACCTCCGCAGGAGGAGCCAGCCCCTCGTAACAAATTCATGTGCCTACATGCTTATTCGATTTTGCCTGTAAATTTGAAATGAAGAAACCCCGTGAAAAGATATGAGCTACAAATCCGTACCCATGTCTTCTAAGGCACATGTCTTCGCGTCCCAAGAATTTATACATTACCCGTCTAAAAGAAAATGTCCCGCACGACAGGGAGCGCTTTTATTGAAATTGGCTGCATTACCATAATAATATTAAAGGGATTGGCAGCCATCGACGGAGTGTAAAATCTTAGTATACCCACTGTTCTCAATGTGTAATCTACATAATATATTTCCTTCGTACCATTACGCTGTGATTCAATTACCCCATTTTTTCGAGCTTTATTACACCGGGAGGTTTTGTGGCATTCAATCCGTATAGGACCCATTGTCATGATATACATAATGAGGCTTCAATAAACTCTGATAATGGTGGGGAATATTCGGGCTTTCATATTATATGGAATAATAGACAATATATGTTGGTACGAATGTATAGGGTGAATGATTGATGTTCCTAGACGAGAGGTCGTAAATACGCTTTAATTGGAACAACTCTTTTGGTGGACAATCCTCGATTTAGGAATGTTCATATTCATGATATCATTTAGTTTGTCGCGTTAGTTCCTTCTAAGTTAATGGGTGTTTTAAAAGCTTTAGAGAGTTCACAGCCGACTTTTTATAGCGACACAGTTACGCAGTCGCACATTTACAGGACACCCTACCTCACGTCGATGACTTACAGCGTGTCTGCGTCAATACAAACGAGACTGTTCCTATAGATTCAGAACCGACTGCGTCACGTTTGCATCGATACAGATGTGCTGCAGAACTTGTCATGAAGGAGGCTCTAATTGCAAGATCTTAGACTCGGAACCCTCTGAACTATTGACCTCTGCGTGACAGACAATATTATCCAACTGAACCAGTAATGACGTCAAGCTACATTTGTGTGTAACAGCATTTAAGGTGCACTAGTCGACAGTTGTTTAGCTTCGAATTAACTGACATTGTGATAGAGACGACGCTTTACGAAACCCAACTAAAAACTACTAAAACACACAACAACTAATTAAATTATTTACCGCCAACAGGATATGAAACCTAAGGGCATGAATCGTAGATGTATGAGTGACAGCTACTACTTTCCAGCAGGTAGATTGTCTGATTTCATTAGTATAGAATAGAATAGAAAAGGTTTTTATTTGCATTAAATGTGGTAGACAGTTATTGGGTACATGTTAAAATTTCGTAACACAAATTTAACCAATTACACTTGGTATGCAAACTGAGAGAGCTATTTAAATTTTATAACAATGAAAAGAACATATTTTCCATGAAATAACAATAAATTAAATGAAAAATTAAAGATTACAGAGAGAGATAGCAACCATAAAAACATTAAATCTATCTATCGACAAATGACACGTCAAATATTCCTCAACACTGTAAAAACAGCTGTCGGACAAAAATTTGCTCAATGTCTCGCGAAACCGTCTCACAGGCAAACTCTTCACCTCATCCGGCAGTTTGTTGAATAGTTTCACTGCCATGTTACAGCTATTTCTAGCAAAGCAGGTGGTAAACTGTGAAATAAATAAATACATATATATATTAGATGGGATAGCTACCAATCGATTGGGATATCTTGTAGAGAATGCACATGTTTCGGAAAGTTTTATGAACAGCCCTAAGTTGTTTTTTACAAACAAGCAGATCTCAAGGATATATAATGATGGCAGTGTAAGTAATTTCATTTTTTGGAACAATGGCCTACAGAAGAGGTCCAACACCACATATAGGCCATAGACATTTTTTCTATATAATGAATGCGCGATTTAGATCCACCGAGTTTCCCCACATCACAATGCCATATCTCAAGGTAGAGGACACATAGCCATGGTACGCTATCAGAGCTGTTTTTTGATAACATGCTGTCGCGAATCTGTATAGAGCATAAGTATATCTATTAATCTTTTTACAAACTCCGTCAACGTGTGCCTTCCATGTCAGGTTAGTATCGATATTAATACCTAGAAATTTAACTGTATTGACCTCTTCTATGGGGTATTCACGATATTTTACCGACAGACTTAGTGGGGATCCATTTTTACTATAGAATTGTATGTACTTTGTTTTCGATATATTTACTCCTTAATTATTGTATTTTAGCCAATTAATTATTTGATCTATTATACTATTAATTTCTGTCTCATAATCTAGTTCCGGAGTTTTATTATTAATTATGCATATGTCATCTGCAAATAAAGTACATATATATTGTGATTAAGGGTAGATAATTATATGTAAAACAAATAACAAGGGTCCGAGAATAGTACCTTGAGGCACGCCGGTCATTTTCGCAATATTTTGATTTAAATGTTGTTTGTTCAGATGACTTGTTTAACTGATTTATTTCAACTCACTGTACTCTTCCACTAAGATAATTCGAGGGCATGGCCTCGCACCCCGCACGACTATAGTTTACTCAACAGCCTAGTATGAAGAACGTAATCAAAAGCTCTGCTTAAGTCAAAAGTTACCATAGAGACAGGGACTCGCTTGTTCATAAAATATGAAATACGTTTAACCATCTCGAAACACGCCAGTGAAGTTGATTTTCCCTTCTGAAAACCATGTTGTTCGGGTCTTACAATATTAAAGTTTGTGCAGAAAGCTATCAGCCTATTAAGAAAAGCCTTTTCAAAGATTTTCGAGAGTACAGGAATAAGCGTAATTAGCCTGTAATTACAAACGTTATCCTTCTCTCCCTTTTTAAATAATGGTTTGACAATGGAGCGTTTTAAAAGTGATGGAAAGATTCAATTTACAAATGATTAATTCACTAAATTTGTCAATAATGGTGTCAATTCATCAACACAGTCTTTAATTACTTTTGTAGACAATTCGTCGTATCCAATAAAATTTGTGTTGTTAACTGTTTTTATTATTATCTTATTATATTGATTTCATAATCGTCAGCAGGCGACAGAAAAATGTAGAGTTGTTTGATTCAGGTACTTTGTATTTATTCTTTATAAGCATGTCAGATTGAGTCAATTCAGATACATTATTACTATTATCAGGTACAATTTTAGGGATTTTTATATTGGATTTTTAATTAATAGGTCTTTACCTATGAAATTGCCGTTTTGTATAAAAAAATTTAAACGTATTTTTTTCATGTATTTTGTATTTGTATTAATCGAAGTAATCACCCATGCAGCCAACGCAGTGGCAGTTTCTTGATGCTCTTCTTAAAGAAATCAGCTGGCCAGGAGGCAACAAATTCTTCAAAGGCATTTTGTACTGCCTCTCGGGTATTGAATTTTTTTCCCGCCAAGAAGTTATCCAAATTCTGGAAAAAGAAGTAGTCTGTAGGCGCAAGGTCTGGTGAGTAGGACGGATGACGGAGAGCTTCCAACCCCAGTTCTTGCAACTTGGAGACCGTCTGCTGTGCAGTATGAGGTCGCGCGTTGTCGTGCAGGAGCAGCGAAGACTAGCGATTGACTAATGCTGGTTGGAGATGTGCCAGCTTCTGCATCATAGTGTTTAGTTCTTCACAGTACACATCTGCAGTAATGCTTACCCCGTTGGGTAAGAAGCTGTGATGAATCACACCGGCGCTAGACCACCAAACAGTGACCATCACTTTTCTAGGGGTAAGTTTTCGTTTAGAGCATTGTTTAGGTGCTGAACCAGGATCCAACCAACTTGCTGAGCGCTTGCGGTTATCAAACAGAATCCATTTATCATCGCAGGTAACAATGCGGTTCAAAATTCCTTCATTTGTGTGTCTGTTGAGCAGTGCAAGGCACGTCTCGACGCGTACTTCGCGCTGGCGCTCATTGAGTTCGTGAGCCACCCATTTGTCAAGCTTTTTTACCTTGCCAATTTGACGCAAATGGACCAATATTGTTTTGACGCTAACGTCGAAAGCTGCTTCTAATTCAGCCGTAGATCATCAGCTTCACAATCGCCTTTTATTCGTCATTGTCGACCAAAGTCTTCGGACAACCGCGAGGTTCATTTTTCTGGTCGAAATTTCCAGAACGGAAGCGAGCAAACCAATAACAGGTGGTGCGTTGGTTTGTAGTGTTAGCTCCGTAAACGTCGTTGATGTTGCGTGCCGCTTGTGCCGCGTTGCTGCCACGACGGTACTCATATTCCATAATTACTCGAATTTTTAACGTAATCATGATGACGAAAAAGATTGAAATGCGATGAAAATGTTACACTAATCAATAAACAAATGACTACATTTGGAAAAAGAATTCCATGTTTTTAAAATAAAATTAATTTGAAATTAGAATTCTTAGCCAAACAAAACATATTTTGATTTGAAATGGCCAGTATTGCAGAACGGCAATTTCATAGGTAAAGACCTAATATATTATTATTCATAGTCAGATAATCAAAGGTATTTAATTGAGTTGAATTATCATTATCATTAATTAGTTGCCATGTCGATTTACATTTATTTTTCGATTTTTTTATATAGTCGTGATTTACTCAAACTTGTGGTGATTTAATGCATTTTTTAAACATTTTGTGTAGGTCCTGTACTTCTTTTTAGTATCGTTACATTTGATTTTATAGTAGGAAATGCGTAACTTCCTTTTGGTTATACATGATTTTCTCAGGCCTTTCGTTAACCAGTTTTTGGCTTAAATTCTCTTTTCGCCACTTCAATTCTATATTTAGGAAAACACAAATTATAAATTAGGCATAGTTCAGTGTGAAAATATTTAAAAGCTTGTTCAATTTACACGAACTGAGTGGTTCAGTGGTCAACATGCAAGTCAGCCATGCAAGAGGTCCCAGGTTCGATTCCCGGCTGGACAGAAATTTAAATGATAAATTTTAATTTCTGGTTCGGGTTGTCATGTTCTATGTATAATAAGTATGTATTTTAAAAATATATACAAGTAGTATATCAGCTAGCTAGCACCCATAGTACAAGCTTTGCTGTTGCAACTTTGGGGCTAAATGGCGTTGTGTGAATTTGTCCACGATTATTTATTTATTTAATATCATTGCATTCATACATCTGACCATGAATAATCCAACAAGCAATGTTTAAAATTAACAAGATCTGTTCCAAAATCTCTAACTGTTTTGTACCAATAAGAGACTAATTTTATGCGAGCCTCCACGGGCACAGTCAGTAGTTGTGCGGTATCATGATCAGATAGGAAAATTGATAAGGTTTCACCTCGTGCGGCCTTATTGTTGCTGGCGAATTGATCTATGCACGAACTCTGCCGCGTAGGAGTGTCAATATGTAGGTCTACGTCGTAACTCTCCAACAGATCCTTTAGATCACGTGACAGTTTTGTGTTCTTTAAAGTATCTATATTCCAGTCGCCCGTTAATATAATGGCCTTCTTTGTTGTTCTTTTAAATTTGTTCATGAGCTTTTCAAAAAGTTTTCGCTCCGGGAATTCTGTAAATACACACTAAAACTATCCCGTAACCCACCAACTCTATTCCACAACATCTTTTGTTCAGCTTTTATCGCGCGGTATTGTACTCATCAAGACCATTCCAAAGAGCCTAAACGATGATGTTATCTTATTGTGTTCTGTAACGTTGCATTTATTATGAATGTTCCCTTTATTTCTTCTTATTTTTCTTTTTTTAAGGCTGCTTAGCATGTCCCTTTGGCAGATTCAAAATTTATTTAAAATTCTTTTATCTCTCTTTTTCTTATATGTATATTCATGTATCTTCTACCCCTTTCAGTCGCTTTATCCGCTATTTTCGCGGTAGACGCCAGAAAGGACGCCTACTCACTGCGCAAGTCAGGATATGGCTGTCTAGCGCAGTGGTCAGATTCCCCGGCTCCAGGAGATGGAGCACTCCCTCCACTTCTCCATATCTGGGGAAGAAGGAAGGAAAGGTATGGGTTAGAATTGGGATGGCTGGAGACCAGCAGGGAGGTAAGCAGGATTGTTTAGTTTCTACATAGCACGGAAAACTCACCTGACTTTCGCAACAAACAGGTATTAGGACTTTACTTATATGTGTTAGTCACCATCACCACACATTATTAACGGTAAACTTGTTGTGAAAGTACAAAAAATGAAAACTCCGCACTCAAAGCGCCTTCAAAAAATTGGGCCTTGCACGTCAAAATCATTACCCCAATAGGTACGGTTTACCAAGATATGGGAAAATATAAATATAAAAATCAATGAACTAACAAAATAAAGTGAGATAACAAGATAGAAAAATCATACCTGTACCTGTAAATGAATAAAAGTAGTAAATAAAAGAAATATAAATACATAAACTATAGGATAACCAGACATGATGCCGTAAAAATGGCATAATATCTGGCAACAGATAAGAGTGGTATTACTGCGCTAGACGTAGGCGTCCTTTCTGGCGTCTACCTCGAAAATAGCGGATAAAGCGACAGAAAGGGGTAGAAGATACATAAATACATAAGAAAAAGAGAGAAAAGAATTTTAAATAAATTTTGAATCTGCCAAAAGGACGTGCTAGGCAGCCTTAAAAAAAGAAAAATAAGAAGAAATAAAGGGAACATTCATAATAAATGCAACGTCACAGTTCATTACATTTTTGATTGCCTAATGAGGCACACGGACGTACAGTCCACCTGATAGAAAGCGGCTACAGTCCTATGTCATTTTTTTATGTCATACGGCAGGCAAACAGGCAAGCGGGCCACCTGATGGAAAGTGGTCACCACTGCCTATAGACAATAGCAGCACCAAGAGCGTTGCCCACCTCTATAACACGTTGCTCTGGCAGCAAAAAGGAAAATGTCTCTCCACTGCCAAAGGCACGGTTCCCCAAATCCCCACCCCATGGAGCACTGGAAACCTTACTCACCGGCACAAACACAATACTATTTAAAAGAGTATTGTTTAGCTGCGGTATTCTGTAAGGTACTTCCCCAGTCGGGCGGCTCCAATTCGAACGGGATACTCCGCTATGATCTTCCTCTCTTAAAACCTATCTTCCGATTCCATCATCAGACCAACTCCATTGTACCATATTAATGTATTGTCATCCAACTTACATAGGCATACCTAATTTTACCAAAATTGAGCGTGGGCGTCGGTGGCCGAGCGGTTAGAGTATGCAACTTGTGCCGGGTTCGAATCCCGCTCCGGCCATGTACCAATAACTGTTTTCTGAGTTATGTATATTAGTTGAATACTAAACGATGCTCAATTCAATTCAATTCAATTCAATTCATTTATTTTGATAAACATAAATTTACGCGTCAAATGTCATTAAATTCTTGAGTAGTCATTATTCTTAAAATAATGCTCTTACGGTGACAGGAAACATCGTGATGAAACCTGCAAATACATGCGACTGGATGTGTAACCATGATCCAATCTGGTCAGGTTCCCCTGGTAGCAGGGTCTTGGAGGTCAGATGGCAGTCTTTTTAACTGTAATTACCTGACCTGCCGAATCCTGGATCATGGTCATGGCGGACCCCGGGCCCTCGTGCGCGAGAGCACAACCGGGACATTAACGCTAAGATGATTACCCAATTTCACCAAATTGAACACCGGGTAGTGAGCCAAATTACGCTTGCAAGATTTTCTCCGAACATACATAATTGCAAACATTGAAATTTAAGAAGCTTGTAAAAAGCTAAGCTTCCCATGTCAACCCACAAAATCCTTAACACGCATAGTACAAATCCTAATAGAACCGTATCACATACGAGGTAATACCAACATCTATTACTCATAACCAACCAGAAAGGACTGTGGAAAAATAAACACAACTTACACACGAAAAATAGCAACACTTTACGTTTCTCCATGGGAGCGTGGCGGCCATATACTACGGGAAAGGGACTCAATTATGTTACTTGTGCCTAATGTTACTATTACTTCCATTGTGCATACTTTAATTAGGTCGCTTTTCGCATCTGTCTGCTGACTGCAACGGATTTTAGTGCAGATTTTACCTAGACAATTTCTTCCGGAAGTTTATAATTACGCGTAATATACGCGTATAGTAAAAAACTCAGAAAACCCACGTGAAGCTGGGGCGGGTCGCTAGTGTGATATAAATAATTTTTTTTATGTTGTCCGGCAGACAAACCGGCATGCGGGCCACCTGATGGAAAGTGGTCACCGCCGCCTATGGACATCAGCAATGGAGTGATGTGTATGAGTGGAGTGATGTGTGATATGGAGTCACCAATGCGTTGCCCGCCTCTGAAGACACCTCTAATATACCTTTAGAACGATCCCATGTCATAGTCTAAAGGAAACACTGTGGCTGGGAGCTCATTCCACATCCGAATCGTACGAGCGAGAAACGTTCTTTCAAACCTTCGCGTGGTAACCAACAGAGGGTCTACGTAGTGGGGATAAGCATCCAGCCCACGGCGGGTGGTGCGATGGCGGAATTGTGCTGTGGCACCAGATCAAAAAGTTTTTGTCGGGAATGTGGAGGAGAGAATTCCAGCCGCCAATGTTGGCAAGCGAAGATGGAGAAGGTGGAAAAGGGTAATTACCCACCTGGCCGAGTTGCTGTGACCAGGGGACCGAAGTCCAATGGACGCTCTTTGGATCTTGTATATAAGCGTTGTAGATGGAACACTCCGTTAGCGCGATGTAGATTTTACAGTAGCTGTCATGCTGATTTGTCTTGCCAACTCGTGTGTGCGAGCTCTCTTTGGTTCACTATGGAGATCGCTACAGTACTCCCCCCGGAGACTGGAGGTCGATACCGAGCGAGAAGCGGAGTGGAAGTGCTGTTTCGTCGTTGAGCCGTAGTACAGTCATATGATGCGGTGAGCATTTGGCGAAACTCTGGCGTGAGGTTGCCTAGTGAGCCATGCCGATGCGAAGCTGTCCCCAGGTCTACAGTGAGTCGAGACTGGGTGGAGACAGTGGAAGGCCGCAATTGAACGACCCAGCACGCGTCCGTGCTGATAATGGTCGTGACTAGGAAGCACGCGTCCGTGCCGACTATGGTCAAGAAGCTGTGACTGCTTGATGCTTGAAGTGACGTTGTGCAGCTGCTCCGTGATGCTGATGTAGAAGATCTTGAGGCTCGTCGTTAGGATCACGTCGGGGTCACCACTTTGGCGGGAATGTGGAGGAGAGAATTCCAGCCGCCAATGTTGACAAGCGAAGATGGAGAAGGATAAGATTGGAAAAGGGTAATTACCCACCTGGCCGAGTTGCTGTGACCAGGGGACCGAAGTCCAATGGACGCACTTTGGATCTTGTATATAAGCGTTGTAGATGGAACACTCCGTTAGCGCGATGTAGATTTTACAGTAGCTGTCATGCTGATTTGTCTTGCCAACTCGTGTGTGCGAGCTCTCTTTGGTTCAGTATGGAGATCGCTACAAGTTCCTCGGAACACTCCCCATTGTACAGCCGATAGAACACACCCAGGGAGCCAAAGTCCCTTCGGTTAGCCAGTGGTTCTAACTTGCTTGTTTGTATGGGATCGTCGTTATTGTTCCATTATTAACATTTGCGGAACTTTTACAGATCCATTACTCAAGTTATACTGGTATTTTATTATAACAATAAGGTGTCAAACAAGGGTACGACTTTTCTTTTTAAAGTGTTTAACCCTTAATTACGAACCTTTGTCGAAACGACGACGTTGACTTTTAAAAGTTAATTTTTCCACAATTTGCCTAATCTCAGTCTACCGGTTGCCCTCGCTCCTCATGAGAGCCGCCTTCAAGGCTAGAGTCAATAAGCTGTTCCAAGACAGGCACCTGGTATAGCGGTCAATTGCCTGGCTCGTTTAATTAAAAAAAAGGTCTACCCTATTTACGAGCCCACGACATGGTTACTATGCCAGCTCTGCGCATTTGCTAATACATTATAAAATATGCTTTGTGTCATTAACATAGAAATCAAAATTGCATTAACTTTCGGACAAACTGTGCAGAAATCGTGTACGTCCATATATAATATAGGCAATTCCAAAAAAAATTAAAATATTGCAAAATAAAAAGACGTATATGGACACTCCCTAAAAGACCACCGTGAAATGGAAACCTTGACAATGTTTCCATTCGTCTCCACTAATGCGATATTATATCTTTTCGGAAACTGTGAGTGTGCCATGTAATACCTTGAGCCACACTGAGCCAGCTAGATTAATGTTTGGAGTGTTGTAAACGGCTTGGTCTAGAATTTTTCAGTTCTAACCAGTTTTTTCTGTCGGAATTTTTCAATTCCCTTGCCACCGTTCTGGAAGCGGGAACAACTGCTCTGACCTAGTTAAGTGACTGGTTGAAATACTTTTAGAATGTTTAATGTAGCGCACTGACATATGGACTGTCGTGCTGTCGACACAGCAGACAAGCAAGCTACGTTGTCTGGGCAAAAATTAGACAGCTGTGTCTAACCTACTAGACATAGGAGCATATTAGACCCTCGTTCCATAATTCTATGAACAGAAAAGGTTGCATGTGTTATTGATATGATACTTTAGTTTATTTTTAATTGTTATTTAAAGTTAAGATACATTTTAAAACTATCGTCATTAATTATAATTATTATATTAATGTAAATAGTTTTATCAACATTTTGCCAAATTACAGAATGAATAATTGATATTTCTGAACGATGTTTACTCTCTAGTCGATTATGTACTATAGATCGACAACTTATTTGGTGTAACGCCTGTAGTATGAGGGGGGCAGAATGGATGTTGTTTAGGGCCTAAACGCGGGGGCGCGGGGCAGGGAGCAAAAGGCACGTTTACGTTCTATTTGACAGTGTGTCGTACCTTTGGCGTACTCTGCTCGACATCGTACTATTTCGTATGTTTTTGCCTTTGAATCCCGAAATAATAAAAAATGCTGAGAGCTGCTCACTTTGCCTTTCCTGCCCGCAAAATATCGTAAAGTAAGGAAAGAAAGGGTTAATTTTGACAAATATGTTTTTGCTCATTGGCACCACCTGCAATCAATGTCTTATCTGGTCACTGTCAAAATAACGCCGTTTTATTTTGAAGGACGGCAAACCGTACCTTTTTAGCCAATTTCGTACTAATTAAAGAGCCCGGACGTACTTTTTCGAAACTACGGCTGGTAACACTGCCGCGGACTCCGCACAGCGCGGTTTGTTATTTTGCTACCAACATCCGGAACAACGCACACGAGGTTAATTTACCGATGATAAATTCTGAGATGGAGGCTCAAAAAGGTTTGCTAAAAAAATTAATAGAAGCACAAGGGTTTCCAAAATATGCGCCGTGGAGAGGAAGGAAGGGCGCTGTGAGGCGCTCCCATCTTCTCGTCTCGAAACTAAACTTAGATGAACATTTGTATATATAAAATCATCATCATCATATTAGCAGTAAGATGCCCACTGCTGGGCATAGGCATCCCCTAGAGATCTCCACAAAGGGTATTGCGCCTTCCGTATTCAGCTTCACCTGCGATCTTTGCCAGATCGTCGGTACACCTAGTGGGTGGCTTACTCACGCTGCGTCTTCCGGTACGTGATCGCGACTCGAGATCTTTCCTGCCCCATAGGCCATCTGGTCTGCGAGCTATATTATGTGCCCTGCTTACTGATTCGATCGCGCAATGACACTTTGAGTATAGCCCTTTCCATCGCCCTTTGGGCGTCAGTGAATTTTATTATAAGGCCCACAGTGAGCCATAAAATAAATATTTAACATTAGATTTCTCGTCTCGGGATATTATACTTAATCTTGGGACAAGTTCGGGCATAATCTCGTGTGCTTTTTCCGAGGAACGTCATCAACTGACATTTCGGGGAAGAAAATGCTCAGTACCCCGCGCCCCGCACCCCCGCGTTCATAGACGAAAAATCACCCTCCCACCTACCTCACCTACCGCAGGCGATATACCTGTTAAGTTGTCGACCTATAGAGATAATCGATAATTGATATTCCAGAATGAGGTTTTTCAACTATGTAATTTTTAATAAATATCGACTACGCAAGCGAACATAGACACAAATTTAATTAAAAATATTTATTGTTTTTCTTTTTTTGACTCACACCAACGATTAAAATTACAATTCTATTGGATGTTTTTGTTCAAATGAACGTGCCCTTTCTTCACTATAAATTCCAGAGCAAAGAAACACTAACAATTTAGTTAAGCCTGTTTAGTAGCTAAAAACACGTCCCTATCAGCGAAATTACGCCCGCCGGCTTATCCTAGGACTGCTCAAATATTTAGCAGGAATTAGAGCGAATGAGCGTGCCCTAGTGCCCAAATTAAATACTAAATCATTCATCATCCCCCAGACAGAGTCCGCTAAAGCGCGGTTTATTTAAGCGAAATATTTGATAAAGTGAACCGAAATTTACATGCGCGAAGTTTGAGGTCGAATGTTAATGAGGACTAGACGGACGAGGAAGTTGGGTATTATCGTGCGTACAATATCTATTAGAATTTTCGGTATAGTATATTCTTGTACGGATTTTACCAGCGTTAAAATCACATCATCATTTCGCGTTCTAATATCCCAGATGTACTCTCGCGCACAAATTTGATCGTCTTGGAAGCGATTGCCATGACCCTGTTAACAGACCTGACCAGATTGGATCATGATTACACATTCAGTTGCCTGAATGTGTAGGTTTCATCACGATGTTTTCTCTTACCGTAAGAGCATCGGTTAGTGCTCAACTAATGTCCTTCTACTTCTTCTTTAGCCTTGCTTTATTATTCAAATTATTTGGGGTGCTCACTCCTTGTACATTTTCGACACAAGGTTATATTTTGGGTCATATCCGTATCATTAGCGGCAAGGCTCGCATATTTCTGTAAAGTTATCATCCAAGTCGTCGGTGGTCATCCGCGGCCTCTCTTTCCCTCCTCCATCTCCAATACTGTCTGTGTCATGTGGCTTTCTATCGCCTTATTAAGTGGCCATACCAACGCAATCGGTTTTTCTCAACTAATGTACTTAACTCAGAAAAGAGTCATGCATACATGGCGACAGTGGGATTCGAACCCGGGACCTCTCGCTTACGAGTCGAACACTCTCACCACTAGGTCACCGCCGCACCCGCGTTCAATTTACAACTTTGCTAAAATTCGACTATCCCACGAGATTTTGTTACTTTTTCGGGACATAAAGTACCTTATGATATTCGGGAAGAATGTCAGACGATATCGAGAGATATCGAGGCCTCTGTGAATTGGACGAAATATACGGACAGTACATTCAGGGAATTGGACTTCAACAGTCAGAAACGGCGACGCGTGGTTGTTCACAAAAAACCTTAAAATAATTGTTTTGACCTTTTAGTTATAGACTGACATATAGATGAAGAGGATCTTTCTTTGGCCCAAAACACTTTCAAAAACCTTTAAACTAACATACGTAGTCGGACGAAATTACACCAGCCTCAGCATAACGCTGAAAGGCAAATCCTCAAACCTTACTTTTCGACGTTAACACAATCGCTCTCCTAACCCGTAATTCCAGCGACAATTCCCCCGTCAAAGGAATTCGTGTATCGCTGAAACAACATTGCTGTAGAGTTAAAATATCCACCTCTATTCGCCTTGTAAATGGAGGTACGTGTCCGTTTGGACCGTTTGCCCCGTTTGCCCCCATTCGGGATGGGAAATGCACAGTTTTATGTTTTTGACAATCTAAAAAGCGACACAATGGGTTAACGAGGTATGCTAACGCTGTAACAGTAACGGAATGTCCTTTTGTTGTTCTCATTCCACTTTGTCTGGCTTAGTAAAGGCGCTCCTAAAGAGTGACGTCACAAAGTGGATGTTCGCCGCAAGCTTGCATCCGCCAGCGTGGGCGCAGCGAAGTAGCGTCAAGATAGCATATTTTTGTGGATCTCCTGCATTGTTGTATTGTACAGGGGTATACCCCGTGCATTTCTTCCGCTTTTAAGCTCGTTATAAAATGTCTGAGAGCGACACTGGTCTAGTTGCAGCGTCCGGGAACTGGATGGGTGACCACGTCATACTTTGAGGCTAGTCGAACTTCCAGCACCGCAACGAGCTCGCCACTCGTTAGGTGTGCGTCCTAGTACCGTTGGCTAAGCGAGGTTGACCAAGGTCTTCCGCTTGGGACCCGGAGACTGGTTGAACACTTTAAGAGCCCCCGCAGACTGCAGACTTTCTATCGGCCAATAGTTTAATCTGGCTCTTAAGAGCCCCCGCAGACTGCAGACTTTCTATCGGCCAATAGTTTAATCGGGGTCTTAATCAGTACCTCAAAAGAAAAAACGTAATCATTATAGGATCACTTTGTTTTTCATCCGTCCGTCCTTTTTCTCGGACTAAATTTCTGACTTTAGTAGCAAAATATATTTTGATAGGGACAAGTCATTGCAACAGTTATTATGTTTATGCAACTATTTGTACAGTAAAAAGTATTAAAACTAGTCTCCATATCTGAGTTAGTTTTCCTACGCGCAATTGGCTCCAAGCTCCAACCATTCACTGCTACGCATTCATCGCTCGTCGCGTAAAAACAGTAAATCCCTTTACACTAGACGAGCGGCAATGAAATGTATTGGTGTGGTGGCTCGCTGTTGGCTTCCATCCAATCCTGCTTTCATGCAATGCAGACGGGTCCAGTGACATCTACATACAGATTTTTGCTCTAGATAGTAGTGAAGGTTTTCTGATGTGAGTAACACTGGTTTTTAGAAATGTTACTATAAGCGCCCGGGTTCCAACTAACAATTCTTGAGTGGCGGTCGGCACTATGCGTCTGTCAAAATGACAAAATTGACCAATCATAGAGCCGTATTGAACGCAGTGCGCTTTGCTATGTAAACGAGCACTGTTACGTAACGTTACTTTTCCAAGACAAGTATTGTTAGTTATTACTGAGTGAACTTAGGCAACTGTCTAGGCAACTGTCCTCTTACCGTGGACCTGGGTCAATGTTTTTATTCGTAGGTTTGTGATTGTTTTACTTAGTATTATTTCATTAGCTGTAAATTTGTAATTTGTATAATGTTAGGTTGGTATTTATTTATATAATTGTTAAAACTCTTTACGTTCAATAAAATAGCAGCATCATATCTAAATCCTACATAATGTAATTTTAATGTTTCCTACCTTACTTGTCCTTTACTCTGCTTTAAATATGCCCCGGTCATATCAACGTCACCAACATACTCTATTCTAATAGAGCTCGTCCGAGATAGTCCTGTGAGTGCACTTTACAGAACATTTACTCCACTTTTAATTTTCACGAGAGTCTAAAAACAAAGTGCATTATGCCTGACTACCTGCACTAATGAAATAGCGACTATTTTCACGCCACGTTTCGGCTGACGTTACTTTTAAATTGCCCAAGGATTACTGTTGTGGCTGGGAATTTCTAGTGAGTTTGTTTAGAAGCAATGGCTCTAGTTTTGAAGAGCTTTCCTTGAGTCGAACTGTTCTCAATTTTGATTTTCGGCATGAAAGATTCAAGATTTTTATAATTACGTTGGCAACACCGAAAGATCTGTTTAAAAATAAGGCCCCAGATCGGCTCTCCAAATAATATACCTACTGATCAATTATTTAGTTATGTTTTATTTGTTTATTTTATAAGTTTTATATTCTCAAACACCTACTCAATGGGCATGGCTGAAAAACAGCGCTGTACGGAACCATACCGTCCCGTGACAGCATAAGCTGAGCCAGGTCCATTTGCCTTAGTTATTTTTATTGTTTAGATGTAGTGGTAAGGCACGATATTTTGTTTAAGGCAATAAATGATTCTTATTCTTATTCTATTATTTAGGCACGTAAGTATGTAAAAACTACGTATTACATAGCTTGCGACTAAGGGAAACTGACCTAAACTAGTTTCATAATAGATTTTAAATTGTGGACAAACGGTATCGAGATGTCCATCAACCTCTTAAGATCTTCTTTCATGTAGGTCAATTAAACGGCACTGGGCTAGTGGCAACGTGCTTGCGAGACCGATAACTCAGGTAAATCAATACTCGCAATGTCCGGAAACTCGATAGGTGCCGTTGTGGCCGAACTTCAATACCGCAACGAGATCGCAACTCGTTAGGTGTCTCTCCTAATACCGTTGGAGCGAGATTGACCAAGACAAGTTTATCATCTGATAGTATTTCGTACAGATGACGAAGGCTTTATCTTAACAACCAGACTGTACCTCGAATGGATAGTGTAATTAATACCAAAAAGTGTTTTCATTTCAATAGAAACCGGCCAATAAGTGCCGTGCCACATGCAGAGGGTTCCGTAGTTGCCTGTCATAACATGCGCGCAAAAGAAGGCTTTCTGATACTATAAACACATTACAATTTGCATGAAATGTTTGGTAATCCAACTACATTTCATAAGTCGGTCGAGTACTACTCGTTAACTTGAAGAGTGCACTAGGCTGTGATAATTTTTATCTCTGACTTTAGTAGCAAAATATATTTTGATAAAGACCTGCCTCTGCAACACTTACTATGTTTATGCTCTTTTAAACTATGTGTACAGGAAAGAGTATTAAAACTACTCTCTATATCCGAGTTAATTTTCCTACGCGCAATTTCACTCAACCATTCACTGCTAGGCATTCATCGCTCGTCACGTAAAAACAGTAAATCCCGGTACACTGGACGAGCGGCAATTAAATGTATTGGTGTGGTGGCTGGTTGTTCGCTTCCTTCCTATTCTGCTTTCATTCAATGCAGACGGGTCCAGTGACACCTACATACAGATTTTTACTTACAATTTGCATAAAATGTTTGCTAATCCAACTACATTTCATAAGTTGGTCGAGTATTACTCGTTTACTTAAAGTGCACTAGGCTGTGATAATTTTCATTTTAACTTCATTACTATTATGCTATTATGGACTGAACGTGTCGGGTACCGACATGTGTTTCTAACCAAACATCCACATTGAAACTAAATATTTCGAAATCGGATGCCATAAAAGTTCCTCGGTTTACTACGGAACCCTAAAAATGGGTCTCGAAATCAAACCATAATTCTCACAAAGCCTATTGTCATTAACAACTGAAGTCCCAAAAAATCGACATCCCCTCGAACATCCGCCTTGACTATTGTTTCCCCTTTCTCATTACTGGACAGAGCCCGTGGCAAAATTCCGTTTGCACTCGCAAAGACACCATTTGTAACGATTTTGCCCAATCATGAACATTTTGGACCGCAAATATCAGTTGCACCTAACGAGAAGTCAAAAAGAACTACTTATCTTTGTTTCCCGTTGTCATTCGGTCTTTGTGTATCCAATATTGAGGTATACTGTTAGTAAAGGATTGTATTGTATTGTACTGTTTTTTGATCATTGATTTTCATTAAGAAGCCTTATGCACCAACTCCCTCGACCACGGGTATCGTAAACAGCGCCAGAAAGAAATCTTAAACTAGTAATAGACATCCTCACTACGTAGACCCTCTGTTGGTCACGACGCGAAGGTTCGAAAGAACGTTTCACGCTCGTACGATTCGGATGTGAAATGAGCTCCCAGCCACAGTGTTTCCTTTGGACTATGACATGGGAACGTTCAAGAGGTATATAAGAGGTCTCTTCAGAGGCGGGCAACGCATTGACTCCCCTAGTGTTGCTGATGTCCATAGGCGGCGGTGACCACTTTCCATCAGGTGGCCCGCTTGCCTGTTTGTCGCTCCGCAAAAAGACGCTCCGATTTGGCTGGAGCCGACCAACCGCCAATTGCAGTCGATACGATGTCCAAAATAAAGTCGCTTTTGGATTAATGCGGATACGGGCGAGCCGACCTTGGTTGGATGTCCGACCTGGTTCCTCGTTCCGTAACAGGGATTTTTGTTTATAGATAAGTTATTTTTATGTCATGCGGTAGACAAACAGGTAAGCGGACCACCTAATAGAAGGTGGATATGTAGTTTATTTAGGGTAAGTTTTTACTTTTTCATACATACATACATACATAAAGGTCACGCCTGTGTCCCACAGGTGGGATAGGCAGAGACTATGGACCGCCACTTTGCTCTGTTCTGACACTATGTTTGCTTTTTCATATATTTGTGTTATTGTAATTGTCTTTGATGTAAATTCAGATATAGCCTTCTTCTTCTCTCTTTCTCTTCTTCGCCTCTGACTCCTGAGATACAGGTTATCTAAACCTAGTTTAGGAGTCAGAGAAATTAAAATTTTTTAGTAAGAAAGATTTATTTTTGATGTTCCTTATTTAGCCGTCTATATCGAACTAGATTTTTCTCTTCTGTAATATCAACGATTTTATCTCCACGCTTAAATATTTGTACTCAAGTAAAATTTCGAAACATGAGATGTCGCTTCGTGGTGCCATTTTAATAGCTCAAAAAGAAAGAGACAGTCGCACTAACTTCGGTTAACTAGCAACCAAGTTCAGAACACCAACTTTATAACAAATTTTATACAAGTCACTTTAAAAATTCCTTTTTTTAACAAGGTTTCCTGCGAGTTTTGAAGATAACATTTCTCTGCGTTCGTAGATTTTTCAATTTCATTATTATTATTAATACACTTTACTTGGGATGAGGTCAACAACTAATAAAGTACCAACAAAGTTGCTGCATTTAATATAGAAAAAATATCTCATTTAAATCTTGACGTTCTATATTACGAGTAAATCAAAAAGAAGGAACAACGTTGTTGTGTCCAAAAATGTACCTAGGATAAATAACAAATAACCGCGTTACGACTAGCCAGCCCACGCGGTTTTCACCCGCGCGTAGAACGGATCGCTGTCAATATTTAGCTAACCCGTGTGATCATATTTTTTCCAAGATGAAAAGTACCCTTTGGCACACGAGTATAATGTAACTTATTGTTAATGAAAGATTTTGCGAAATCGGTTCAGTAGCTTCAGAACACATCAACTTACGAACAATACATACTTACTTTTCCTCTTCATAATTATTAGTATAGAATTGAATATACCCCGCCGTCCCTCGCGGTTTTGTTACTTAGCATGTTTTTCCCTCGTGCCCTTATAATCAATTCAGTAGTTTCGGAGTTTACGCCCAATAACTTGCAAACACAAAACTGCTCCTCTATATAATATTAGTATATTATATTATAATTGTAGGTACCATTAGGTGAATTTCAACCAATTTTAATAGAAGTACGAACAACAGTTACTCTCCAGCGCCACAACTCAGCAACGCAAGCAATGAGTATAAAAGGAATCGGGCCAAGAAAACGGATTAGTACCGAAGTCCTCCTAATCCCATATTATTCATGGAGATTACAGAGAGATATTTTACTTTGTCGACGGGAAAGTCGGAACAAAGGTCCGACACTGTTAACTCGAGTACTGTCTTTTTAAATTCCCCGACCAGCTTTTGATGATTGTAAGCCTTAGTCGGCTTGGGATTACGTTCAATAAAATGGAGGAATTAAGAATCAACCTTACCAAGGAATGGTAAGTATAAAATGTCTGAAGCCAATAGCGTCTATTAAGCACTTAGTGGTTATATTCTCAATCATATTCAAAAAGTTGATTTATTTATTTATTTAACACTTTGCGCACAACATAGTTAAAGCTCAGTAGCTTTATCTACCAATCTACCCGGACACTGGTAATATAAATTTCAGCTGATAATATTGACATAGACATAGACATAGACATTATTTATTTTGACATCACAATACTCACAATACAAAACTCATGGAGCAAGTTACATTTGTACATCTAAATTTAACATAAGTATATATATTAAAAACCTATTCAATAAAAGAGATTCGAATATGGAGTAATACGATGTCAAACAGGGCCCGGACTCAGCATTAGCTGCAGCAGAATGATGCAGCGCTGATTTTCAGCCGGACCTTAACGGTGTGGAGACCTGCACGAAGCACACAACTAGCAAGTTTTATATTAAAATAATAACAGTGGAATAGTAACAAATATATAGTAATATTGCAGGCATTGGCAGGTAGTATTTATTTACCTGAGTAATTAAGCTATTATTTAGATTTCTAGCGGTTGAAGAATAAAGTTTATTATAGTCTATATTCGTTTTATCCCTGAACCCCGTACGCGCAACATAATAATATGTTTTTAAGGAAATAAAGCTCAATTTATTTATGATGATAATCTTTGTAAACAAATATCTGTTTCTAACGAAATAAGCCCCTTTAAAGCTACATATTTCGGAAACGTATCGCTTAATACAAATATTCTTTGCACACCAAACAACACCCTACACAATGACATATTTATACTGATTGTATTATAGGTAATCTTAATTGTTTGAGACTTGCGAGCGGCTGGCATGTTGGTGCGCTCGGTGCGATGACAGCGTCACAGTGACAGCCGACAGGTGGCCGGTGGCGGCGCTGGAGCTTACTACTTTTTTTTCTCTTTGGCCGTGCCTATGGCTGTTTTGACTGTGTGTGTCGGACTCTGCACGGCCAAGGAAATGCGCACGATGATGCCGCGGCGCCTAGCATTTTAAAATTGTTATAGTATTTTATTAAATGTTACCTATGTAGGTATGACGTTCATGAGTGTTTGTAAAAACCTAACTTGAATGTATTTGAATTAAATTGAATTGAATAGATGCGAAGAAATATTCACCCCTGCTTTACTTGTTGGGAAGGTACCCAAAAATGGTACTTTATAGAGATTTTATTTTACATCTTTATCGGCCTAATTAATTATGTATAGCACAGTTAGCTGCAGAGAGGACAGATCTCCCTAACATACATTTATTGTATGCTCCATTAACTCTGCAGCTGATTGTACCCATAACTATAACATGTTACAGCAATTAAACGGCGGACAAACATACAGACAGACGGACATGGCGAAACTATAAGGGTGCCTTGTTTTACTACGGGAATTGGATTCCCAAAATCTCATTTCATACAAATAGGCAGATGTATTCCATTGATCGTTTCGCATTCATATTAATATCAAACAATTTCCGCTGAAAATTGATTTTGAGTTTCCTTCTGCTACCTGTCTGTAGTGCGCTCAAAGTGAAAACATTTAACTATAATTGTGAATCGTGGGTACGTATTGACGAACGCTGAATTCGATAGCGTATATTCAAAGGTAACCACGCTTTGGGAACGAAGAAGACATATTATAATAAGGATATTATATTAGGATTACATAATATCCTTATATAGCTATTCTTCGCCTTCGATTAGGATTATATTAGGATAAATAGTATTATTATGTTGGTACCTATATATTATTGTGTGATGACTAAGTACTTATGTGTAGGTTAAGAGCTTATATTTATGTTGGCCGTGTGGTGTCCGGCAGAGTAGAATAGCACCAACCTCTTACACTCGTGGATGTCGTATAAGGCGACTAATATTTTCGAGGCAAAAGATCAAGAGTCTCCGTAGTCTGGAAAATGGGCAGCAGCATTTTCCATTGTTATATTTAAATACTGCGATCTCCAGCCCGCCTGCCAAGCGTGGAGATTATAGCAATAGCCTCCCCTTTCGTGGGAGAGGCCCTAAGTCCTGCAGTGGACTGTTACGGGCCGTGATGATGATTTATATTTCTAGTATATTTATGGCCCCGCTGTTCTATTAATAATCCACACACATTTTTAGAAAATATGTCTCAGAGAGATAAATGCGCCTCTGTAAAAATGTTTTTGTTTATAATCTCTGTAATTGTAATAAATAATTTAAGTAATCAAAAAAATTAAAAATTATTTTTATAAAATTCACAGACTAATTTCACTGTTAGAATTGTACTAACGACGATTTTCTAACAGCTACTTTAAAAAGTAAAAGGTGTAGTTCGCCGAGCCCTGTTAAATGGCGTTGCTTAGACAGGATTCTCAAGTGTGGAATTAGATGTTTTAAAATATATTTCGTAAAAGTAAACCTACTTTAGTTATAGCGCCTTTTTCGACAAACAAGTGCTAAATGTCTACTTTTTAAAACATTTAACGGTCTCTTTGTGATTCATTTTAGAGAACCCTGTCTATTCAACGCCATCAATCAATCAATGTATTTATTGCATTCATGAGGTTACAAAAGATCTTACAGTTTTAATGTACTTACATCATTTACAATTATTTGAGCTGTTCTTCCTTCTAATCGGCCGTCGTATACCTTCCACTGATAAAACGTTACAATTTCCATGTTTTATTCTCCCTCGTCCCATGCGCACCCTACACCGGTGCTAGTTATTGAAATTGCAAACATTGAAAGAGTGCTTTGATAGCTCGTTGTGGCGTCGCCGGCACAAATTGCAATTTCTATTACGTTCATTTTGCCGCTGCCTGATACTTGCTGAACGCTTTTAAACCCCGTTGCCTTGGCAGCTGAGCCATTTTTTCGCTTTTTATGAAATTTCTCTGTACCTTTTAATCTGACTTTTCAGTCTAAAGCACACACGGTGTGGCTGTCTCGGTTTATTTTGCCACAAGTAAGCATAAGGCGATATTAATAATGTTGAAATGGAATACCTAAATAGAGTACTTAGTATATTTTAGGTTATAGTGAATGTGTATTATCTCGTTTAGTTTTAGCTGTACAGCCTCATCATACGTTGGATTTATCTGTCATGTTATAACAACCTGTCAGATAAACCTGATTTGCAAGTCTTAAGTATTAAACGGCATAATTAAAAGTGAGCTTTTTAATGGGTTCAGATAAACTTTGCCGGTTGTAGTTCATTAAGCTAGCGTTGCTATGACAACCGTCAGATAAATCTGTCGTGTATGCCAGAGCTAAACTAAGGTTACAACTGACAGTTATAACTGACAGTGTGTCACGGGTCGAATTGTTTTAGTTTGAAGTTTCATATCTGCGAATAATTAAATATGAAACACACGTACTTTCGCACTTTTTAGCACAATTTAGTCCTCCAATTCCCAACTAGATGGTGTTACTAGTCACGATTCATTTCTCTCGCATATTTTGTTTGTTTACCTACGTAATAAATCCGTTGCGAGGGTATTGTAGGTACTTGAGAAAAAAAGGGACGTTGGCATGGGCGGTGCGCATCAGACACTGGTGCAGGAATTACATTGAATTGTGTTAATATAACTCTATTACTGTTTCGCAACCAGAAGGACTTACGTTTGAAATATTAATTAATTACCTATATGTGAGTGTGTTGAAGTGAAAGGCTACGGGGTAAGTGTTAATGCTCAATTTCGCGTATGTATTAGAATTGTAGTTAGAAAATGTATCGCGATGTACAGTAGTATACTTTGTTACAGCTTTAGGTCACGCCCTTGTAGACGTAGTCTAGCCTTTTAGCAGAGTCGTATGAGAATTTGGAAGCGGGCTTTATGCGTTTGCCACCAGTAACAATTCATGTTATTACGAAGATCTATTAAGCGCAAGTAACTGGATGGCAATACGAGTGAACTATTGAACACGGAGGTCGCAGTTCGAATCTGGTCATCGACATCACTTTTTGTTTATTTTTGTCCTATTTTATTTTCCGCCATAATGTTAGATTTAATGTTTTTGCATGATAGAATGTAGTGGCTTTTGTAATGTACGTTGCAGATCAGTAGATTGCAAGTAGAAATAAATCAGTCTTCTTTTCTTTCTTTCTTCAAGATCTTTAATTTCCACTTACACGGCCTCATAAAAGTACCCATCCACTTAAGGGTCATCACATTGGCGCTCAACGGGGAAAGGCGGAAATTGAAGGTCTCGTCGAATTTTGGTATATTTTTTTGTTAAAGTAGGGTCACCATACGATTGTAAATTTTTGGCCCGGTTAATACTTTATGTGTAATTGTTACTTTTGTTTACTATTAGTTATAAATAAACATTAGTTATAGTATATTTAAAAGGTAAGTTTAGTCATAGTATATTTGTAGTAAGTATAGTATAGTGTAGGTTAGCAGTAGAAACTATCTTGGTATTTTGTAATCACTGTGAAATTTTGTAAAGATGGCATTATCACGCAAAATGGATGTTAATGACTTGTTAAAAGATGAACTAGAGTTTGAGCTGGCTTGCCGTGGGGTCCACAAAATTTTAACGGTAGTTCCGATGAGAAAAATTCTAAGAGAAATTATTAATAGAGAATACTTAGGGGAGTCTTCAATTAAACTTACAGTACCCAGGCCATGCATAGAAGATCCCTTGTCGCAAATTATACTATGCGAGACGAAATTGAATACGTTAACGGGGTTGTTGAGTGATCTGTCCTTGAGACCAGACCGTTTAGCCATCAAGCGTATTATTTCTCGGTCGTTGCATTTACAATATCGTGTATCACTTATAATACCAGCGAACGAAGATATCGACCGTCATGCTAAACTGCACGCTGACGTCAAAGGCTGCTTTGAATCAGCATCGTCTTTAGAGGCAAAAGGGGATGAAGTTGAAAGTCAGGAGAACCTTTCCGAAAAAGATAAAGAAGTTCTACATCAGTCCTTGGGTCCGGAAGCAATTAAAATCTTAGAAGGCATAGCGTTGGAGGAACAAGCAGGAACCATACAAATGAATTCGAAAGTTAACGAGGAATTATTATCGTTTGGAGTAGGCGAAAAGCGTAACCCGTTATCAAGGTCATCAACTATTGATAAAGAATTTTCCCATCGCAAGCTTATTCCTCTCAAAGATTGGGGAGTTAAATTTTCTGGTAAAGGAGGTATGAGCGTAAATGCTTTTTTGGAACGTATTGAAGAGTTAAAGGATGCGAGAAACGCTGATGATCATGACTTATGGAGATATTCGATAGATCTATTCGAAGGTGATGCCCTGATTTGGTATAGAGCAAATAAAGAGTGTGCCAAGGATTGGAAAGATTTAGTCCAAATATTGACCATAACCTTTCAACGACCTTATTATCAAGATGAGCTTTTGGATGAAATTAAGAAGAGAACTCAAGCTAAGGAGGAGAACGTGTGCATTTATCTCTCTGTGATGCAAAACATGTTTAACCGTTTACCTGAGAAGTTATCTGAATCTCAAAAACTAGCTATTTTACTAAGAAATATTCAGCCGTACTTTCAGCAAGCGGTTTGTCGAGATAACTTTGGTTCAGTTTCAGAGCTGACAAAGGTTTTAAGAATTCTCGATAGAACTAGATCGAACTGTGATAGATTTCAGGAACCACTCAATTCTTTGAATGTTTTGGAGCCAGATCTAGCTTATCAGGGTAGCACTCACATTGAGATCAATGCAATGTATAATAATGCATCAACAGCTAAAGGAATGTATAATTCGCAAAGGAACATTACAGACATGAAATGCTGGAACTGTAGAGCGTCCGGTCATACATTCAGAAATTGTTCTATACCTCGTCAAAGAATGTTCTGTTATAAGTGCGGTAAATTTGGTATAACAACCAAAAATTGTCCTTGCAAAAGGGGAAGGTTAGTCTCGGATGCACCTAACCAACCGTCGAGGAGCCAAAACACAAACCCGGGAAACGATCAAGAGGGAGGCATCAACTCTGCCGAATGCCTTCCGTAAATCTTAATAGAGAGGAATGGCAGACATGGTTGCAGACCATTTCCAATTTTTTTGCTACTGGGGAAATTTGTAATTTAGTAAAATCACATTCAGAGAATAGATATTTTGCCAAAATAAAAATCATGGATAACACTTTTTTTGGTCTTCTGGATACGGGTGCCACCGCCTCGGTCATATCTAGTGATTTCTGTGCTGAACTTACTGCAATGGGATTCTCAACGCAAGGAACGGCACAGACGAAACTGTCTACAGCGGATGGCACACCCCACTGTATATCTACTGTCATGTGGTTGCCAATACAATTTTTAAAATCATATAAGGTGATTGAATTTTATGTTATGAATCATTTGAAACATGACATATTATTAGGAATGAATTTTTTTGATGATTTTAATTTGTCCATTGCCGAGGCCAAAAGTAAAATTGGTGACATACACGTTGGAGTACCATCAAATATGGAGCTTTCGGAGTTAGACATAAAAAAAGGAGCAGTAATATCGCGTATGGAATTATTACCTTGTCAAAGTAAAGCACTTGAGGAAGTTATTGCCTCTATGGAAAATACCATTGGATCGGGTTTGGGTCGGACAAATTTAATAAGTCATCGAATTGACTCAGAAGATCACGAACCAGTTAATCAAAGGCAATATCCATTTTCGCCACATATAATGAAAGAATTGGAAACGGAAATTAACGATATGTTAAAGAACGATGTCATAGAACCCTCATATAGTTCTTGGCGCTCTCCGGTACTTTTAGTAAAAAAAGCTTCTGGCAAAAACCGATTATGTTTAGACAGCCGTCAGCTTAATAGGTTAACAAAGAAAGACTCATATCCACTTCCTCGAGTTACTGCCATTCTGGATAATTTAAAGAATGCACACTACCTGTCCACTCTTGATTTAAACTCGGCCTTTTGGCAGATTCCACTTGAAGAGGAAAGTAAGGAGAAAACAGCATTCGGTTTGCCAGGAAAGGGTTTATTTCAGTTTAAGGTTATGCCCTTTGGCTTAGTGAACGCTAGTCAGACGCAGCAGCGATTAATGGATAGGCTATTTCCGCCAGAATATGAAGGGAAAGTATTTACATATCTTGATGATATTGTAATTTGTACTAAAACTTTCGACGACCACATAAATACATTGATTTGGGTAAGAGACCAACTCTTAAAGGCAGGTCTCACCATTAACATGGGGAAATGTAATTTTGCGAGGGGTTCCCTGAAATATCTGGGCTATATTGTGGACAGAGACGGTTTGAGGACCGATCCGGAAAAAGTTAGTGCCATTTTAAACTACCCAAAACCTCGTACATATACTGAACTTAAACGGTTTTTAGGTTTAGCTAGTTGGTACAGACGCTTTGTGGAGAAATTTGCTATGATAGCTGCGCCGTTACATGACTTGACAAAAGGAGGTAAGAAAGGTCGTGAGGTCAACTGGAACAAAGAAGCAGATACTGCCTTTCAAGCACTTAAAACGGCTTTAACAACAACCCCAGTTTTAAGTTGCCCTGATTTCTCGGCAAGTTTTACCATACAGTGCGATGCTTCAAACAAAGGTACAGGAGCAGTGCTGACTCAATTTATTGGAGGCACGGAAAAACCAGTTGCCTTCACGAGTCGAAAACTTACGGATAGAGAGACTAAATATTCGACCTCTGAGAGGGAACTTCTTAGCGTCATTCATGCGATTGATCAATTCAGACCGTATATCGAAGGTACTCATTTCAAAGTAATTACTGACCATAGCGCTTTACAGTGGCTTTATAAAACGAAAGATCCGCACGGTAGACTAGCGCGATGGGCTATGAGATTGCAACAATTCGATTATGAAGTCATATATCGAAGGGGCAAAGATAATGTGGTACCTGACGCCTTATCCAGAGCGGTGGAAGAGCATGAAATAAATGTCATTGAAATAAAAAATGAAGATAAGGATGAATGGTACAGAGCGCAAGAAGAAATGGTCTTAAGTGGTAAATGTGGTGCAGATTTAGTTATTGATCATGGCATATTATGGAAATATTTAAAATTAAAACAATTCCCTGATGAAAATGATTCGTGGAAATTGGCAGTACCCGAAAAATTAAGGACAATAGTTTTACGGGAATGTCACGATATTCCAACATCAAGTCATTTTGGAGTCAAAAAAACAATCAATCGGGTGCGCCAGAAATACTACTGGCCGAATTTAATAAAGGACGCAAAAGAATACGTTAGACAATGTGAAACTTGCGCGAAACATAAAATGTCACAGTTGCCTCCGCAGGGACTAATGGGCAAGCACAGAGAAGTTGAAGAGCCCTTTCAAGTTGTATCAATGGACTTAATGGGACCTTTTCCTCGTTCTAAGTTAGGTAATACAATGCTTCTAGTTATTGCTTGTTGGTTTAGCAAGTTTGTATTACTCTTTCCGTTAAAAAATGGCAAGGCATCTAATATAACAAAAATTGTAGAGGAAGAGCTCTTTTTGATGTTTGGCACTCCAAAGATAATTATCTGCGATAATGGGAAACAATTTGTGGCCTCTCAATTCAAAGAGCTCGTTAATTCATATAACTCTGAAATTTGGTACACTCCCTATTATCATCCGCAGTCCAATCCCACTGAAAGGGTTAATCGTGTGATAGGAACAGCGATAGCATCGTATGTAGAGGACAACCACAAAGAATGGGACAGGTACTTGCCTCATGTAGGCCACGCCATCAGAACTGCTGTCCACGAAGTGACTGGAAAAACTCCGTCATATCTAGTCTTTGGTAAAGAGACGTGTTGTAAAAACAAGCCGGGACCTAGGTTTGAAGAAAAAGAGCCGCTTAATGTTAATAGAAACAATTTTGAAAATCGGATCCAAGAAAGATTACACGTATATGAAGATGTTAGGGCTAGACTAAAAAAGGCTCATGAAGTTAACAGCAGGAATTATAATAAACGGAGACGTACCTGCACATACGAAACTGGAAATTTAGTTTGGAAAAGAACCAAACCACTTTCAAATGCAAACAAGCAATTTATGGCAAAGTTATCACCGAAATATGAAAAGGCCGTTATAACTGAAAAGATATCCACGGATGTTTATAAATTGAAGAGTTTGAGAGGTAAAGATCTCGGTAAATGGCATGCAGTTGATCTAAAAAGGATTGCATGAAATTAAAAAAAGAATCAGGCTGGGATTCTTTTTTTTTTCGAGGAGAGGGGATATTGTCACGGGTCGAATTGTTTTAGTTTGAAGTTTCATATCTGCGAATAATTAAATATGAAACACACGTACTTTCGCACTTTTTAGCACAATTTAGTCCTCCAATTCCCAACTAGATGGTGTTACTAGTCACGATTCATTTCTCTCGCATATTTTGTTTGTTTACCTACGTAATAAATCCGTTGCGAGGGTATTGTAGGTACTTGAGAAAAAAAGGGACGTTGGCATGGGCGGTGCGCATCAGACACTGGTGCAGGAATTACATTGAATTGTGTTAATATAACTCTATTACTGTTTCGCAACCAGAAGGACTTACGTTTGAAATATTAATTAATTACCTATATGTGAGTGTGTTGAAGTGAAAGGCTACGGGGTAAGTGTTAATGCTCAATTTCGCGTATGTATTAGAATTGTAGTTAGAAAATGTATCGCGATGTACAGTAGTATACTTTGTTACAGCTTTAGGTCACGCCCTTGTAGACGTAGTCTAGCCTTTTAGCAGAGTCGTATGAGAATTTGGAAGCGGGCTTTATGCGTTTGCCACCAGTAACAATTCATGTTATTACGAAGATCTATTAAGCGCAAGTAACTGGATGGCAATACGAGTGAACTATTGAACACGGAGGTCGCAGTTCGAATCTGGTCATCGACATCACTTTTTGTTTATTTTTGTCCTATTTTATTTTCCGCCATAATGTTAGATTTAATGTTTTTGCATGATAGAATGTAGTGGCTTTTGTAATGTACGTTGCAGATCAGTAGATTGCAAGTAGAAATAAATCAGTCTTCTTTTCTTTCTTTCTTCAAGATCTTTAATTTCCACTTACACGGCCTCATAAAAGTACCCATCCACTTAAGGGTCATCACAAGTGTAAGACATATTACGCCCAGTTTCAACGAACTGTCGACAAACCGTCTGCGCTACTGACATTGTATTAACAGAATTGTAGGAAATCACGCATTAATAGCTTGGGTTACTTCTGATGCTGTTAATCTGATTAGCTCACATTTTTTACCGGTATCGGCTCGTTGAATATCGAACTCGATGGTTATACATCAAAATCTAGCCAACGAACAAAAACAAAAGAGATTACCTAACTAGAAACCAGCCATTCAACCTTTCATCAACTCGGCTCGCTTGCGTCAATATCAGGGACATTCCAGCAGAAAGGTTGATTCAGGGTTGATTGTATCACTAAGTAAATCTCTTTGTAAAGTCGGGAATTAATCTCCAATCTTTCTCAAGTCAATTATTTCGGGGTCCGGTCGCGACGGAGCTTCGGTAACTGCCACCGCGGGCGAGTGCGGTTTCATTACGGCGATATTGACGAATGCTTCACTGGGGTCTGTGAGCCTGGTATTTGAATGCTACGTGGATGTTTTCAATTTTATTCAAGTTTCACTAGTGGTTTCTAGCTTTCTAGCTTAGTATTTTGGTCTTAACTGATAACGAGTATTTCAAATATACATACGACTTGATACCAGGAGTTTCCGAGAGCCAATTAAAAAGAAAAAATAGTTGAATTAATTGTAACAGATGGTGTTGCTTGGACATGATTCTCAAATATGAATCAAAACGAGACCGTTGGATGCATAAAAATTTAGTTTTTTTGCTTTTTCTTTTCAGAACTAAGTATCTCTTCACGAAACACCGTTCCGAGTACCAAATTCGATACTTGAAAATCATGTTGTAGCAGAGCCATATAGTAATGCCTATCTTCACTTTTTACTTTAATAATAATAAATAAATATGCTTGGACATATTCACACAGCGCCATTTAGCCTCAAAGTATGCAAAGCGTGTGTTATGGGTGTTAGATAGTTACAATGTTTTTTTTATGTATTTATCTGAAAATCCCCCATTGAATTAAATAGAGTCCTATTTACACAAACATCCACCACGACACATTATGTCATAATCCATAGGTATATACAAAGACACTGTCTGTTTCTGTCAGTCTTCTTGTCTATTATATGTTGTAATTGTATTATATTTATGTCTTTTTGTATTTCTTGTATCTTTTTCAATATTGTGGTGTTGTTGTGTGGGTCAATAAATGTGTGATAATGTTCTCTCTTTCTATTTTTGATCGATAACAACTACTGTACTGTGTTAAACTATCGCGGTTATTATCAAATAATTTAAAAGTCAATGTACGGATTCATACTGTGTATCTTGGTTAACGAGATGGTAGTCACGCGAGAGAGATCGTGAAAAGTCAATAGTAGAAACCAAATATATTGGCAATTGCGGACGTTGTCCTCTCTTTTGGAACTAATGAGTAAATGGTCATACCATATGATATATAAATAATCGAATTCGTTAAAATTAGATTTCAGTTTTGTATTTTTCATATAATTTTCATGCAGTGAACATTTTATTAAATTGACCCCCATCTGCTAGTCATTAGAAAAGAAGTTAGTCAGTAATCCACTAAAACGGTTTTTTTACTTTTACTTTTTCAAATAAGATCTACGTAAAATGTTGACAAATATGACCCTTTGAAGTATTACAACAATCGCTCTGACCACATACAAATCAGTTCCGAACGGGAGGTCAACGACCGCTATTGCCAATATATTTGGCACCAACTAAAGCTAGCTCTCGATTTTTGTTAAGGAAAGCGAAAAACAAACAACACACATTCTAGCACGACAAAACCCGTCATGCTACAGGCAAGGCCGCTAAAAGAAATACCCCGCGGAAGAAGCTAATTGTTTATAAACAAACAGCTGAGAGACAGGGCCGTAACAAGATCATGTTGTGGCCCGTCGCGTCCGATCAACGTCGAATGCGACAGTCGATGTGTTCCTATTTGTACACGTGACACGTAACCGGAGCCGAAGGGACCTTTTCAAAAATTATGATCTGCCGTTATGGCGCGTGCGGCGGAATTTTATCCCACCATTCGCGCGTGCCAGACGGGGGCAGGGCGGTAGTTAGGCGGTGGGCCAGGGTCGGGTTGGGATTGGTTTTTTCTGTTGGCGGGCGCCTAGTTTCTGTTCGGACTGCCTTTTGCCGAGAATTTCGCACAGGATTTGATAAACGCAGAGTTTTCGGGAGGATGAGGGCTAGGGAGCTCATAAAGTTGTGCCCATGCATAGGAGCTCTATATTAAAGGTAGTAGGTACATCCATCTCGTAGGGAACCTGTTATGAGAAAAGAAGAAAATAAAAAATAAAGCCGCAGTTATTAAATGCTCATTTGTTCATTAAATATTTTTTGTGAATTTAAAAGATCCATAATTTATTACAAGAATTTAAGCAATTACCGCAGTCCTTACACCGCCCCTGTTTCCTACACAATTTGTTGGACTTTTAAATATTCACATATAACGTGCCGTGTGCTTAATATATTCCTCATCTACATAATGTAATATTTTCCACGAAGCACCCGCAAAACGTTACGTTGTGGTCTTATTTTACCTTACGTGTGGTTGGAAGGTATGGTTTTAGGCAGAACGTTAAGGCTGAAGGAAATTATGTGCAATCTCTCTCTAGACTTGCTAGCCGCCGTGTTCTATCTCTTCAAATAAAAATAAATGTAGATTAAATTGAAGGTAGATTAGCTAAAACTCGCTAAAATCGTCCAGCGTTTTAACTCCGCGATCTCCAATCCGCCTGCCAAGCGGATAGTGACAAAATCGTCCCTCAATGAGGAAGAGGCAGATTTGGGCAAAAATTGGTTTGTGTGATAGGGTCTCAATAATAGTGTAAAAAATGTATGAGGTAGTCGATATATCATAACAATGCTATACATATACCATAAAAATAAATCCGTAAGTAACTCAAGCGTAATTAAAAATCAAAAGGTAAATGTTAAGCTTTTTAAATAAGTATAAAATGGTAAATAATCCATTCGAAATTCATTGAAAAACGATACCAACTTACTAATCACAATGTTAAGTCTACTCAGCTGATTCCTCTCAAGTGTCAATGACCTCTCTCGTTAATTACGGGCTTACAGGTTACCTTACATACACAAGTAATTTAATTTAAGGGACTTTGTTATAAATTATGTGTAAAAAGCGTCGGTAGCGGGGCGGTTGAGTATCCAACTCGTAAGCGAAAGGTAAAGGGTTAAATTCCGCTGCGGCCATGTACTAATAACTCTGTTCTGAGTTATGTACATTAGATAAAAATATCGTGAAGAAACATGCACATTCAGGCGACTGGTCAGTGGCGGACGGCGTCAGATTCTCCTGTTCAAAAGCGTCACGGAGGTCAGGCGGCAGTCGCTGCACTGGAATTACCTGACCTGCTGAATTCTGCATCATGGTCAAGGCGGACCCTGGGCACTCGAGCGCGAGAGCACAACCGCGACATTAACGCCAAGATAATGATAGCCCATATTCTCCACACATGGCAGGGGGTTTAGAGATCATGGTGTTTTTGATACACAGGAAATTGTGCTACCCATTTTCTGGTAAACGAAGGTAATATGGCCTGATTTGGTGCTACTTTCTACTCTCTCAGATTTGATAAACACATTCGTGCGCCCCAATAGTGTTGAGGATGTTCATGGGCGACGGTAATCACTAACCAAGTGACCTGTAGGTCTAGCATAAGTTGCTCTCGCGCCTGATAAGCGAGAAAAAGCACGACATAAGTATTGCTATCTCTTTCGTCTTAGTATTGAAAGAAAGGGACAAACGCTCTCTCGCGGCGCGAGCTTTGACGCGGACACACTTATGCTAGGGCCACTGCTTGATATTTTCCCTCGGTCTATTATTAAAAAAAAGGAAAAAATATATATATAACGTTGTATAAAATGTTCAAACTTTCTTTTATTCCCACGCTGTCACAAACGAGCAGCGGTAACTGTCGCCCATAACGTCTACGATTCATGAATTTAGGTTGCAGGCGCCATGAATACAGGGCCGCAGGTTCGTTGTCACTGTGCGGACGAAGGTGAAATATCTCATGCCTGTAATTGCGCTGGCTTATCTTTCAAACCATTGCAACCATGCAAGCATTGTGGCTTGGCAGCAGTAATCCTATCACTTGATTAAACTATAATAAAACTTCTAATATTACTCCTGTATGTATATAAATTAAATCCCCGTAGTAACATGTTACGTATAAATTTAAACGATATAATATATTTTATATTTCAGACCTTAATGGAAGCCTTTTATCGTGAAAAGATGGTTGGATCATACGGATTAGACTGGATTACTAGATAGTCGGCTTAGCAGCGTACCGGGCGGGTATTACCTATCCTAGGAACCGTGAGATCTAGATCTTGCTCCTTTGAAGATCTAAACGAGACTCCATGTAGATTAGATCTTTAGGAAAATGGCATGTAACGGATATAAATGCTAGAAGATGCTTTGCATTAAAAATAATAATTTAATATATATAAACAACAAACAAACTACAAATCTGAAAATACGTGTTTTTTAATTGCATTTTAATTATTTTTAGTTAGATCGTAACGTCGGAATAAAAGGATAAATAAAAAATTAATATTTTCTAAAGTGTTTTCATTTAAAAGGTACCTTAATAAAAGAAAATACTAGAGAAAGTAAAGTAATGAACTTATTTTGTTGTAGTTTCACATAATTTATTGTAAGTAAAACAACAAAAGTAAAATATTGCTCATTCCACCATCATTATAATTATCAATACTTTATAGTATAATACGTAAGACCGACCGGGCGTTCGTTAGAATCTTTGAAATGTAACCCAACAGAAGACTCACTAAAGTTTCTTTAACAAGAATATAGCCGAGAACATTTTCGCTGCCCTACTAAGTTAAAAGTCACCGTTACAATGGCAGTTTATCACGGAGAGTGAAGTGATAAATGTCAATCTGGTGGCAAATCTGAGCGTTATCAGAATTAGGGCCACGCCTAAAACATAACAGGAAAATCGCTTATCGGAATCCGTCCCCCTGTTTTGGCATTATGCTTCCGCTGGTGGCTAATATGCTGCTAAAAGTAATTGACCTAATTTGATAACTTTGTTTGTTCTTGTTATAGAAATCAATGTATCTACTTCTCCTTTTCTTACGAAAGGAAATTCGTTCAAAATAGATTCAGTACCATTACTGGCGTATAAAGGTAAATTGGATGTTAGGTGCCGAGTTGTGTCGTGCTCGTAATATAGTAGGTAGTCGTGTCGCACCAGACATATTTTTGGACAATATAAAAGACAGTAATAAATAAAGCTCCACTATTTTGATTGTACACTTATGCCCCACACTAGTAGCTGGTTGTCATGTACAGAAAAAGGACAAGTATTGCCTGACCTTAAGCAACAAATAAAAATTACTCAAATTTTTGACGGGCTGAGAATCTTAATATTGTTTTGAATGGGCCATCGAATAAACGGAAATTAAAATAACAAAAGAAAATAATTTGAAATACTTGATGTCGCCTTTAGCAACATCTTAAAGGCCCGGGAATGGATTACGAATGGATCTTGGCCGTTAATCGCAGACTTTAGAATTAACTCCGGCCCACTTTGGATTGCCTAGCATTGTGTTGCGCGGATATAACCATCCTATTTGTTGAATTCACAGCCTCTTTCCTAGCGATATTAATCCAGTTGTTTTCTTTACATCTATTTTTAGAAAACGTTATAACAGGAAATGTGTATTTCACTGAAGGAGACACATTTCTATTTCCATTTTCTTTGATTCAAATAAGGCGATATCAACGAGAATTCCCCGTATCTCGCCAAAGGCTGCTTTAACTATCTCTGTATTTTTAAAACCCCATCGTTCCCGCCGTATTATTAGCGTCCATAAATCTCAAATTCTTGGGCTAAGGCTTAGCCGGCACATTCCAGGAGTTGTTAACACCTGAACCTATTATATGCAATTACCTTTCTCTTGATTACGTTCTTAAATAGCTGAGGTAGTACTTGCAATAACACCATCCAAGTTGGGTTGACCTCTGAAGGCTTGTGCTAGTTCGTTTTGATGGGGGTGCCGCAGGGTTCCGTGGTAGGTCCACCTCTGTTGGTGGTGTTTATAACGGCTGTTTGTTTAATACCGCCTCATTGCAAGACCGAGGATTAACACTTTGGCCGTAACTAGTCGGAATTAGATTCCAGTGTTAGTCGTAGGGAGGCTAATAATTGGGTGTTCGGCGCTTCGTGTAATCGGGAGATTGGTTTAGCTAACTTAGTTAAATGGAATATGGCGGTCGATGCGGCAGCAACTGTAACGAATTTATGCTTGTAGTTCCAGCTACGCAGGCGGTGCGTATGTTGATTTGGAACGTGTCTGCTGCATATGGATTTAATAAATGACCGGCTGAACATCTTTGACAACAATTTTATCTGTGATTTCTCGTAAATGGCTCATTGAAGTTACATATCTCATTGTTGTACGCTGTGAGACATTCGAATACAATAAAATAAAATTAATTATTAAATTATTGTTGTAATCTCAAGATTGAAATGATAAGTAACAAATAAATAAATATGTCGGGAAATGTTGAAAAGTAACAAAACTAATTAGCTAGCGACCCAAAATAAGTCTTGCCTCCAACATATTATCGTACGGATCTTCTTCTTAACGTATAGATTCGTGGCGAGTTAAATTTGCGAGGACCAGTACTCAGTAGTACGGATTAATACAGATCCTGGTCCTATACTAATACACTGCTGGACATAAACCCTTATACTAAACTCGTTACAGTCTAAAACGCCGTAAAACAAAGTCCCCCGTAAAGTGTCAAACTCACCTCCTATTGGCAAACAGTTAAAAACGCGCACAAGCAGCCGACTGAAATGAGTCATCAGCCAATCAAAGTTGAAGCGTTAATGCGGCGGCGCCGGGCGATCCTTGACTCGCAAACGTTCCAGTAACAAGTGACCTCGACAGCCAATTAGGGCGCCGAAAAAACCTTGTTAAAAGTTTATTTAATTTCCCTCCCCGTAAAGTCGCCAGTAGGGAGGCAAACGTGCGCGATCGGTTTTCGGTTTTAACTAAGCAGTTTGAAACTTGTTTTCAGTAGAAACCGATTTCGAATGAATGAATAAATGAACCTGAAATTTAAATTAAATAATCATCTTGGCGTTAATGTACCCCTTGACCATGATTGTACGCTTACGGGGGACCTTATGTGCGGATAGATACATTGCAATAGTACAGATGTCAAATTCTGAGTTTTCTATTTTGGGTATGTGATTAACGAATAAATAATATTAATAATAATCTTGTCTTTAATTTCCCGGTTGTGCTTTTATACACAAGGGTCCGGGTCCGCCTTGCCCGTGATCCGGAATATGGCAGATCAGGTAATTACAGTTGAGCGAATACCAGGTTTCATTACGATGTTTTCCCTCACCTTAAGAGAATCGGTTAGAATTTAACTAATGGACATTACTCAGAAAAGAGTCACATGGCCGCAGCGGGATTCGAACCCGGTACCTCTCGCTTACAAGTCGGATACTGATACGGAACAGCTCAGCCACCGACGCTCCTAACCTAACCTGACATGAATGATACAAATATAAAGAAAGAACTTACAAATGACCCTGTGAAATGAAAAATCCTGCAGCTACTTTGTGCACTGATTACAAGAACCATCCAAAAGACTATAAGCTCTTTGTCGTACCCTAGTTTACAAGAAGGTCACGAGTTTCTTCGGTCACAAAAACCCAAGACACGGCGCTTTAATGAAATCTGCATAAGTTCTCGGCGAACAACAAAGACTCTGAAGATGCATTTTGCATTTTCAACTGTTGCCTCCGGCAAAAAAATATTAACAAAGAAAAACGCAAACGAAACTGGAGGAGAATAAAGTATGCCGCTACTGGAGCCAGATTCGAGTCATTTTTGTAACTAAAACATTTCAAATCATTTTAAGGGCCTCAACTTTTAAATAAGTTATTTGTGGTGAAACTGTAAATCAGTAGACAAACAATATTCGGTAAATTTCAGTAATTTTACTACCATACAACATGGACTGAAATAAATGATTTCTTTCTGGTGATCGAGAAAGTACGGAATCCTAATTTATTTTTTCCAGCGATATTTGGTCAGTGACCCGTATCATCTAGCTAAATTACCAATTAAAAGAGAGAATCGCAGATGTATAAATAATAATAATAAATAATTTTAAATTCTGGACATAAATCTTATATTATATTTTAATTACACAATTATTATATTTTAATGGAATAATACACAGTCAAAGAAATCATACCAATTCCGTATCTGACTGCACAGCTAGAAACATTCATTTATATCAATGTAACAGTTGAAGTCAATTTAGGGAAATCGCTGTGAATACGATGTCCTACAGAGCCGCCGCTGTTCCAGCGAGCAGCGAGCGACAAACGCGGCGCGGGATGCAATCAACATCTCATTAGTGGACTCCCTTAATTCCGAGTCTCCTGGGACCTCCCTGATTTCTTCGATAAACCGTTTATTACAATTTCCTTTCTCACAGCTCCCGTCCTTGTCTCGCGAATATCAGCATTATCCGATCGGTGATTATGTTAAAAAATTGAGCGAATTTAGATTGGATTCGAATGAAGGTAAATTGGGAGCCGAGGGAGAAGTTAAATGAACTCAGCCCAGGGCTTCGATTCTGGTACGGAAATCGTCTCAGTTGCAGTAACATTATAATTGCATCGCATGTCAAACGTGTGATTGTTATTCAAATGACAGATGTTGAGTTGCAACTTTCATGAGTTCAACTTTTCTACAATTCGTTTTCTGGTACTTTAGTTGCATTATGGTTTTATATGGCTGTTAGTACTCCAATAAATAAGTAAATAAATAAATTACTAAGTTGCGTCTTTCTTAGTTGTCAAACTGCATTCAATTCTCTCAACGAAAACGTGTCAAAGATCGAACAATGATTTAACTGCAATTTAACTGGGATGATGCTGCGATGTTACTGTGACTAAATCGATAACTCGACGTAGTAATAGTAACATCACAGTTACATTGCATCATAATAACAACTGCATTGCACACCAGAATCGGTACCCAGAGGAAGACGGCTTGACGTTTGGCCGGTCGAATTTTTAAATAGGAGCTGCTGGTCCACGTGACAGATTCAGCTATAGTTTTTGCTACAAACGGACTCCGAAACTATAGAAAACAGACTTTATAGATTTGTTAAAAAGTCTCGCCTACAAGTAATTTAGGCAATTTTTTTTCGAATCACTTACTTTTACCAAAGAAGTCGATCGAATTTGACCTTACGACGTGACGCCCGCTCGCATAGGAAAGCTCAAAGAGAAAACCCTGTGCCTCCAAATTCGCCTCCAATAGACAGAAAATAAATGTAATTAAGCAAGATGTTTAATTGGTGTTCAGAATCCGATTGCGCAATTAGTCGACTTCTGACAGGATCGATTAATTACAGGGGCTGCAGCGGTTTGCGTTGGTGTTTTTCGAGGCACCCCACAGTGCAGTTCAAGACATGAGTTACCAGCAGAACTCGCGCGCAGTAATTTAATGAGTTGACCCGCTAATTGGTGAACAGCTGGCTCGTACAGCCAATGTTTAAATTAACTGCTTCCACCACGCTTCCTCCCCCTCCGACCCCCGCAACTCGGATGTTTCTGTTTCCGCTCAAACTGTTTGCTAATTTCTCTTTTTCATTTTCCTCCTCCTCAAAGACAATTCTGAGTTAATTGTTTCACTGTCTTTAAAATTCTTTATGTAGCACCGGCCAGTGAAATTGTTTCTACAAACGAAGTATTTTAATATCGCCCACATCGCATTCGTTTAGGATATGATATTATATATTAGGCAATTGTAACTAGGAGATTTGTACAAGTAGAAATACAATTATGTGACTTTGTTGCTTAATGATTATCAGTTTCATCGCACACGATATCGGTTAGTATTGTTTTAATATCAAGTGATGTTGGTATATTTTTTTTTTTTTTTTTATTAATAATAGGCTTAATAATAATTGTGTTAGTGTTGGTTAATATCGAGGTGAAAAGAATACTAACCGTGGTAATAAACCCGATAACATGTGCGATGAAAGTACAGTGAATAACCATGAAAGTCCTAAATCCTTATGGTCACAACAGCATATTATTCAAGAATAATAGTACCTATAACTTTAGTTTTATAAAATTATGTTTAATTTACTCGTAACAAATAGTTCAAATCGTTCGTATATTTCTTCGTCACAATATTAAAACTTGGGCGTCGCCTTGTTACCTTCAGTTTAAAGTTGTACAAAAAGCAGGAGTTTAAAGTAATAAACGACTGGAGATTAAAATCTAAATCGCCTTGTAAGTTGATCCAGACTTTTTAATTGCACGACGCTCAACACGCTTGTGACTAACGCTGAAGATTTTTACTACATTCAATGAAGTTGGAAAGCATTTACATAGCTCTTCACGCTAGTAACTTCTACTTTATTATTGTTCTTTAAGTAACTACTATTTTAAAAATATCCCGGTACCTGTGGTTTAAGAAAGGTTTTCAAAGCGCATGTATGTACGAGTATGTATATAGTATATCTTTATTGCATACAAAATTAGGACAGAAGCGTCATGGTCGTGATATATAAATGACCAGACCCATAAGAGTAAAAAACCTATTTATTATCAAACTCTTTTTACGATTTCGAACCTCTGGAAAAGCAAAATGGTACCCTTAATTTTGTTGTCTGTCTGTATGACGGACACTCAAAAAGCTTTTTTTAGGAACGGGTAAAGGTATCAAGTTATCAAAGGAATTAGCAAATAATAAGGTATTCGTTGGCCATGTGGTGTCCAGCAGAGTAGAATAACACCAACCTTATACATTCGTGGGTGTCGTTCAAATCGACTAATGTTTTCGAGACAAAAGATCAAGCGTCTCCATAGGCTGGAAAATGGGCAGCAGCTATTGAAATTGTTATATTTATAACAAGTGATTAGGCAATAACCTTCTTTTTCGTAAGAGAGGACCTAAGTCATGCAGCTATGTTATGGGCTGTGATGATGGTGTTCTGGTGTGATGGTGTAAGGTTGAGTTTTTCAAGAAAGAGGTTTGAAAATTTATACGAGGTCGGCAGTGATACTCCAGGTAGGTACTGCAAACATCCATGGTCTGCGGTGACTTCTTACCAGCTGGCCGGCTATAATCCTAGTGGTATTAAAAAACAGTCAGTGACTTGAGGAGGCCCTACTATTTCAATAAATCTGAAAGCTCTCTCCAAGGATAGCGGACCCTGGCTGGCAGATTTAGCGATAGCCGCTGAGCTGTCATTCACCGCCAGGATTGAGGAATTAGGTGAAGTCACCGACCATACCGACCAGCGGCCAAAGAAAACAGCCCTAAAACATCCTAATGAAGTAAATATGTCTTCAGGCTTCTTTTCTTCGTCCGCATCTTCAGTAACCACCAGGTGAGGTGGAGGTCAAATACCTGACTAGTCTATTAAAGAAAAGTAGTGAGGAAGTCAGTTTTATAAGTCAATGCATTCATAAAATTTAGGTAGGGCTCTTTTGTAGCCATGGAAATACGATTTTTCTCAAGAAGCGAGGTTCTATAGCTCAAATTCTATTATTAAAAACACAGATTTTATTTGTTACGGAATTATCTATTCTCATTGGACTTCAGCCAAGTTTTGCCAAGCTTAATTTGGACTATAGCTAGTCCAGTTATAAGTAGCCCTAACGTATTGACAAAACTCCCAAAATTAATAAACAATATTCCAACATCGCACCCAAATGCATTAATTTAACAAAGGAACACAGAACAAGGAAATTCTTCAAAATATTTCGCTACTCGAACGTTTCTACTTTGAATATAAACAATGCTAGAAGCTAAGATCCACTCTCACCTGGCGAGAAAGCAGGGAACGTCAAGTTAATTTACTCTAAACAGCATAATCAATCGAAATTACTGAGGCGGCCATGAATAATTCCGGGAAAACAACGCGGCCCGAAACTTTATCCACCTCCCCTCCTCCCATAATGAAAACACACCCTCGAAACACTTCGCGAGCTCTATCCAATAAACTTTAATTTTCATGAAGTGAGCACCCGTCCTCTAGCTACGATTTTTTTCAAATTTATTATTCGACCTGCAAATCCCTCGGGAGTCTCATTTCTATAATTACATTTTGTATTTTTTTGTTCTCCTATCTGAAACAACAATGCCATCTTAATGTCTGTTTCAGATAAAAAAACGCATAAAAAACAGCTCGATTCACCTCGCTATCGGCAGCCGAATGAAACTTTTTCTTCTCCCGCTCGATCGCCACTAATTCTGTACCATTCATCTAACGCTAACAATGGTAAATGGTGGAATTCACGCAAATGGCTTTGGGAGTGTTCTCTAAAGAAAACCCTGTGTATTACAAATAGCTGACTATAAAGATTGTGCGGCCTGGAAGGAATTGGGCGGAGGTCGGATCAGAACAAATAATGCGGAAAACCTGACCAATGTGTATCAATAACTACGCTCGGCTATTCAATTGCTGCGGGAGCGGTCACTCTTTGGTGTTTTATTGACGTTGTTTTTTATGTCGTTTCTGTTTGCGAAAGCAGCTTTGTGTCAGTATTAGGGCCTGTATCAATGAATTCATTAAATGTAGATACTATGCATCTGTAGATACAATTTAATATTTATCAATAACCTATAATCGTGAACATAAAATCAGAAATTATTTTAGAATATCACCTTTTTGCCTTCTTACCACATCAAATATTTTTTTAATATCTGTAATGCTAAACCAAAATCTAGTATCTAGGCAAAGATTTTGACAATATATGTGTACCTAGATATAACATTTTAACAGACTCAATAACACAGTAATAGCATAAATGTAAATTTTGATGACGATATTTTGACGTTTCTCAAACATAAACTGGATTAGACGTTATATGGAGGGTTAAAGGGAAGGACTTGTAGTAGAGTCTATGCGCACGATGTTGCAAATGCTATTACTTCTTAATTTTAGGGCTGAATTGCGCTCAAGAACTTCCCCAGCCCTACAACTTCAACACGAAACTGATAGGTCTAACAACGGAAAAGTCCACAAAAACGGTGCGTTCACCAAATCCGTTCAAAAACCGGGCCAGTGCCGCAAACGTACGAGTAGTAACCAAAGGATAACCGGCCTAAACCGCTCTAAACTGGTCTAACCTGGAGCAAATCCAATCTGCACCGGTTACGGACAAACGCAATGAGTTGCGAAACGGGGGTTCGGTGACCCCCAGCACGTGCCGGGAAATGAACGGCGTTTCAGCTGCAAATCGAGCTGTGTGGCTTTGGATTTAGATTCCTACCTATTGGAAATACTTTATTTAATACTTACTTCCCTACATAATATTATAAATGCGGAAGTAACTCTGTATGTATGTGAACTCTTTATTGCTTAATAAATACAGGAGTTACAAAATAATTTTACAAAGCAAAGGCGGGCTTATCCCACAATGGGATAACCCCGTGGGATGGGGATGGGACTCTGTCTGTCTGTTAAGCTACATGGCTAAACCACCACCGATTTTAACCTAAGCAGATAGTTTAGCTCCTGAGAGACTTTTAAGACATAGGTATAATTAGTCTACGCAGGCAGAGTCGCGGGAGAAAAGTTAGTAACACGTAGATGTTATAACTTTGAAGTATGTATCTGTCTGTTTGTCTATGGCATCGTAGTTTTCTAATCGAAATACCTATTTAAATACGGCTTGCTTTATTTGGAAACCAGTTTCCTCGTGAAGGTTCTAAGCTTCTTTTCATTATATTCGGTTCAATAGTTTGGTAAATCAGATTTTGCGACATATGTCAACAAGGACACACAGATACGTCAATAAATTCAAGAAACGAGTCTACTTTTTTAATCCGCCAACGTTCGTTCAACTCCCGGTCGTTGCCGTGTCCTCGCTAGGCAGCGATGATAGGTTACTTTTTATTACCCGTAAAAAGATACAGCAAAATTTTTCTACTTGGTATAAAAAAAATAAGATATCTGTAGCAGAACCATAGATACCTATAGGCTATAGAGTCGGAAAACTGAAGTGGCTATTGAGTAATGCTCACGCGATGGACAATAATTATTATTATACTAGGGAGGTTCAAAAATAAAGTTGCTTTAATATTATTTTATTAAGTAATTATAAAAAAAAAAAAACATCATTTCAATTTCTGCCCGGCCGGGAATCGAACCCGTGACCTCTTGCGTGGCATGTTGACCATTGAACCACTCAGGTCGTCCTAAATAATAATGAAATTAGAGAATAATGTTGAGACAGTTTTTGTCTATCATCTCACATAATCGACACCCCATTAAATTCATGTGGTAAGCCATGGCACAAGTTTCTTTATGCCTTCCTCAAAGAACTTTCCTGTTAACATCGATATAGGGTAAGACCCGATTTCCGATATTTCTGCTATAACCGTCAACGTAAATTAAATTCGACTCATACATGGCTTTAAAGTGGTGAAAAGAGGGCTTCAAAGAGCTGAAAACGCTAAGTATGAAGAATACCGTTAGTCGTTCTATACATTCGAGCTCCTATTTTTAATAGCATTTACTCCTATCGTGAACGAGTGCTGCCTTGGTGGACTGGCTTACTCTTGATGTGGTTTTAGGTAGTTTTTCTTAAGTGTAATATACTCGTAGGTACCTATATATTGCGTCGGTCGAGGTCCGGCTCTGCTTGTGGGGTGGATGTCCTCCGATTTTGGGGCGGTCAACATGTCACTGTGTATTTCCTTCCTACTGTCCTGCCCCCTTCTCTTTGACGATTGAACGTGATATTTAATACTACTCAATAAAGAAATCTTGATTTTATTTTATTTTATATTGTCTTACTGTAGTACTAATGAAACATAATGTACGTGTAATAAGATCCACAGTTCAGACGCTTCATATTTCATAAAAGTGCGCTGTGGACAAAGTGCACTGCTCAACTATCAGAAGCTTTCCCTTTGACGCTTCTCTATCTTCAGAAAGTTTTCCAATAATGTCACTTTAATACCTAGTTACAATTTCAACTAAAAGATGGTAAACTACTCTTCGGGGTTTCGATACTTCAGACCTAGATATAATAACCTACGAAATTGCTGTTTTGCTGTATGGCGAAAATGATGGAAATAAGTTGTTATACAAGCAAATTTTTTCATTTCTTGTAAATAACAAATCGGATTAGGCACATTTAATCTTTGTAAGCATAATCAGTTGACATAACATAATGCTATCTGATGCACATCGCTTCTTTTTGAAAAGGGGTATTTTCAAACCCTTCCAAAAACTTAAGACTATTTTCACTAGCATCTAAGCATAGTCAATTTTCAAATTCCAGTAAAAAACTAGGATTCCGCGGGATAGTTAATGTTCACAGAGATCTTTTGAGTCGATCATGGTGGTCGCAAGACCTTTGCCAATTAGGACAACGGAACGCCAAGACTGGTTACGTACTCGGTCGAGTTGTGTTACGCCACACATCCACCGAAGCATTTTCATTTCGTCAGCGCCGGCCAGGTCTCGCAGCCATAAAGCATTACAGTTCTAGTTTTGCTCTTGTAAAGGTATAAGCTCCTTGAGTTTGATAGGGACGACAACATCGTATAATATTATGCGATATTATGAAAGAAACAAGTAACGAAATGCTATGCTCGGAGTCTCATTGCGTGATCGAATCAGAAATGAGGAGATCCGTAAGCGAACCAAGGTCACTGACATAGCCCGATGGATTGCGGTAGGATTGCTAAACGAGCTGTAAGAGCAATATATGGATTACGTCGATGTGATTCGCACAAAGAATTGTTTAAAGAAATTGATGTATTAAACTTCTCAAGTCAATATATATTTGATAATATTATGTATGTTAGAAAGTATATTACACAATATTCTAAAAATACTGATGTTCATAATGTCAATTTATAAACAAAAATAAACTGGTAACACCGTTCTTCAGACTTAGTAAAGTAAATTCATCTTTCATAGGTAACTGTATAAGATTTTATAATAATATTCCTGAATGTATTATTAATTTGCCTGAATCTCAATTTAAAGAAAAGGTAAAAACAACTTTAATGAAAAAAGCCTATCATAAAATTGATTAATATATCAATGACAAAAAAGTAGCTAGACAAGCTCATCGAAATAGGAAGTTATTTATGAATAAATTTTCAATTTTGTGAATTGGTTGAGGTTGATTTGATGTGAAATGATAGTTCAATAACAAATCTTTTTTACATATTTACGACATTGGCAGTGCATGCTCACTTAAAATTTTGCCTGGTGATGGCGTGGGGGTCGGGTCGTTCTCTTTTCTCAAATATGGTTGAATTGGACGATGGCTGGGCCCTGCGTCATGCTCGTGAACGTTTATAATTAGTTAGGTACAATTCATATTCCAATCAAATCAATGTAATCATATTTAAATGTACCTGTGGGTTTCTTGCCGTTTCTTTCTCCCACAGATGGTCATTTTCCTAACTGAAGGGGCGTACCGACAGGCAAACGACCTTCTTTTCACTTAATTGTTCCGAGCTCAGGGGGTGACGCGGGTAGACTGGCTGGTGCGTGCTCGCGCCGGCGGGCTGGCTGGGGCCGGCCGCGCTGTGCACATGATTCGCCTAGGCCGGGGTGAGCGTTCGTACGTGCTGATCAGTCTGCATGCGTCGCCCCCTACCTTGATGAGCTCGCTTACCTTTTCCTTTGCTTTCCGTTAGATTTTTAACGTTTGAATCCTAATTCAATCAATACTTTTTTCATTTTCTAATGACATAAGTGGCAGTGGGCAGGGCACATAGCTCGCAAAACAGAGTTCTCGAGTGGCGACCACGAACCGGAAAACGCAGCGTGGGTAGATAAGGTGAGCCGACGAACTGGTAAATATCGCGGGTACCAGCTGGATGCGGAATCTACAAGACCGGCCTTTGTGGAAATGTCTGGGATAGGCATATACCCAGCAGTAGGCGTCTTTCGGCTGATATGATGATGTATAAAGTAACGAAAATGCGAATTTTGAATTTTTTTTTAATATTTTACATTTAGCAAGTTTCAGCACGTGTTGACGATAAAAATATTGTAAATCTATCTGTAAATTATATACAATTATAAAACTGTAGCCGTGTCTGTACATTAAAAATATTTAAAAAATGCTCGGTGTAGGATTCTGGGACGTAACTATGCCCAAAAATACATTATTGTCTGTCTATTCGCTCATCAGGCAAAAACTACTGAACGGATTTTGGTTGCTTGAAATCCATATGAAATGGTTGGTAGAACCAGAGATACAACTTGATCCTCCCCGTAGTACTAGCACACATGCAATACATAGGTCATTTAAAATGGTAAACCGGGCAAAAGCTAAACTGTCATAAAAACTATTTCCACGCGGACGAAGTCGCGGGCAAAACCAAGTCATAAATAAAATTGAAATTGTATTTCATTTTAATGGGCCCATTTACTGCTTCAATTTTTCCGAAATCAAACAGAATAGGTACGTTTAATACCCTTACAAATTATTTATACATTTTACTCTTAATCGGTCGTTGAAACGGTTCAAGAAAAATACTGAAAGTTCCCCGATTTTCTCGGAATGATTTCCGATCGAACAATTTTAAAAATATTCGATTGCTTTATTTATTTATTACATACATATTACAGAAAGTACACATACAGCGAGCCAAAGCACTGTGCACAATATGTATAACGGTGCATAACTTTATAACCTTTAAAAAATAAAATAAAAGCTTCGATTGCATTAATTAAAATGTTATATCCCATTGGAGCGAGTTTTTCAAGAGCGTCGGTGGCCTAGCCCACTCGTAAGCGAGATAGGTACCAGGTTTAAAACCCAGTACCGCCATGAATACCAATGACTCTTTTATGAGTTATGAACTTTAGTTGAACTACTAACCGATGCTTTTACAGAGAGGAAAAGCATTGTGAACCCGTGAAACCTGCACATTTACGCGACTGAATGTGTGACCATGATCCAATCTGGTCAGGTTCCGCTGACAATAGAGGCACGGAGGTCAGATGGCAGTCGCTCTATTGTAATTACCTAATCTGCCAAATCCTGGATCATGATCAAGGCGGAGCCCAGGCCCCCGTGCGCGAGAACACAAAGGGACATGATTATGTTTTATAACCTTTTAAAAAACGATTTCGTTAAATATTTCATGTCCACACTGTTTGAAATCCTTTTCCTCCAATTTCAGATCACTTCTTCTTTGTCATTTACTGTTCCATTTTTTAAAGAAATGTTACTTATCAACTGACACAATCTGATCTAAACTTGAACACCATAAGCGACCAATTGTAAAGCCTCTCCCAGACAGGGGCGATAATGCGTTCCGTTTTTTGCGATATCTATACAGAGTACATTTTGCTGCGATAATAACGCAGAATTAGAATTTGATGCTTGCGTTTTTGCAATATTTGTTTTACTCTTATGTAAATGCACTTGAAATTGTGTAAACAAATGTCGATTAACCGTAGCAGTGAGGAAAGGACGTGGGACGCATTATCGTAACAACACATACAATAATAACGCGCGTTATATCGCACTAGTTTGAGAGAGACCTAATTCAAAATGGCGTCCCTAAACCATATCTAAATCAACCCTAAACTGGATTTATGATCCTGCTACCGTAGAGTAGTTGTTCTTGAAAATCGATGGCGTTTGTTTTTGCTCCAGTTACACGGGACAGTGGTTCTCAACCCGTCCACACATTAGGCAGGTGACCCACGACCTTAACAGTTGGAGTAGCGCCAGGGGCGCTCAACATTTGGGTTCAAGGATTAAACTTAAATATGAACTACACCAAGCGACATATTTATTCAGGACCCAAACTATCGCGGCGGTGTTTAGTCTGAAACTGTTTCTATTCAGTATTAACCTAATCATATTCTAATATGATAATACCAATAATGTATTGGTATGGACTATAACTAAATGAACGTTTGTTCCGAATAGGTTATCGATTTAAGATACTCAAATTTAAACGCGCGCGATCGAAAAAAACATTATTTACTCAAATTTTCTCGCGCTGTGACATCTCAAATTCGACACTTTAAAACTCGCAACTCACTTGCAAATCTCTAAATCTAGAAACACTGAAATGTCTATTTTAGATAAAATATATTCATTATCTCTGCTATCTTCAACAACCTTTTAATGTCGAAGATCGATTTCAGCGATCTTTTAATATATATTTTTTAATATATTTAATAATACATAATTGTAGATAAACTTGAATTTGAGATGGCCCCTATGATTTATACGAATACTAGTGGACGCGGCGCGACTTCGTTCGCATAAACGTTCTTTACCCCATTTACTTTTTTTTTCTTAAATCACTCTATCTGTTGTTGATCACCGCATTAAAATCCGTTGCGCAGTTAAAAAGATCTAAGCGTACGGGGGGAAGCGACTTTGTTTAGACTTTTATATGTGTAAATGAGGCTGCGTCTAAATCTCGCAAACGCGACTTTGACTAAGGTCATTGGTGACTCTGAAAAGTCTTGGGAGCCTATGCAAGAGTATATTAATATTTTAATTATGAACAAAATATGTTAAAAATACTTCACCTAGATGACGGATGAAGGCTGCGCAGAGCCAAATAGTTTGAACGTGAATGTTCATAGTCATCCTGCGATGGAATAATGATGAATGATTGAAATGAGTCAACTGTACGGAGAATGTACTGTAATATACCTATTTATACAACACATTATACACAAATCGGTAACAAATGACAAGCAAAAAGCGGCCTTATTCTTCCAGGCAACCTATTTAGGATCATGTCGTAGGACAGTGAGGATTGTATCGAATGAAGTACTACGAAATATATTTAAAAAAAGTAATTCCACCAATTACATAACCGAATTGGAAGTGTCGCCCTCAAATAAATCCTATAATAAAAGTGGGAAGGAAAAAACAATGGTCGCCACGTTATCTAACCAAAAACTAATTCAAAGTTCCGTCATTGTTTGCCATCAGGGGAGCTGAGAGGTATAAAAAGCATCTTGTCGCCAAACGATATCGAGTTCCTTAAAGCAATTAAGATAAAACAGACGACAAAGGCCCTGCAGGAGTCTCTTGAGCTCCCTTTTGTTGGTGTCATGCTGCTAATTAAAGTAGGCACTCGATCAAAACTGCCCGCATGTTGGTAACTGGGTGTGTGACTTTGGCCGTGTAACTTTGGCTGATAACTAAACTAGAATTTCGTAGTTTAATGAGCATAGTCGCACGGTCGTAATTTACTTTTGTATTGTATCTACGATTAATTCGTGTTGAGACGTATTTGTAGCTACCGCATTGTTAAAATGTAGGCGGCGATGGATGGTTAGGCAATGTTGATGAAGAACAATGGTCTTTTCTGATATTTAAAACGAGTCTATATACGTTCTTCGATAAAACTCGGCATGAAAGTAGGTTGTAATTTGAGGAATATTTGGGAAAAATCAACACGGCCGTAGCTGCCGTTGTAAAAAATTCTGTTGATTTCACTTAACTACATCCTATACTACAGTTGAAGACGAAGACCTAGCGAAGTGGAGGAGATGGAGTAGGAAAGCGGTCCCTGGCAGAGGCCGGGATAAGCGCTAGGACGATGATGATGACATCCCATACTACAGCTACGGTACGAAGGTTTATGCACTTCGTTTGTTGACCTTTTGTGTACTCGGAGCTATTTAAGTCTGTTGACAGGTAAGGCGCTCCTGTCATTGTTTATGCTATGAGTTGTTTCTGTTGGCTGTCTGTCAAATTTAGTTCCTTTATCATCCGCGAGCAATACTAAAAGCCACCGGGTCGCCCTCGTAAATACCAAACCCATTCGTAACTGCTATAAAATCGGCATCAGAGGAACACAACTTTTGCATTCGCAGCGGCAGCACTAAGGAAATAAACATTATAATGCCTCATCAAAATAGACGACAGTGTAAGAGCGCTCTCCAAATGAAATATACTCAGCCATTCACACCTTAACACCCCACTAAGCGACGCATTATTCTATACAAAATGTCGGTCACAGGGACAAAAAGACCCCACTACGGTTAATGACGGCTCATATAGTGGTGCTTAAACTAAAAGGCGGAATTGTATGTATTGTTAGGACCACGGTTTGATAGCTACTAGTCGAAGCGACCTCTGAACGTTACAAAACGGTGCGGTGACAAAGGTCGTATTAGCCGCTCTGATGTGGGAGCTAATGTGGTCATGTCGTTGTGAAGTACGCTCGGAGATGAAATTCGAGATCAAATGTGTAAACAAATTGTCACTATAAAAATGAACCTTTGGGGCAGATTATTTAAAATAGTTATTTTTTTAATATTCATAAAAATATCATTTTCAATGTGATGATCTTTATCAATATTTCAATGATTTTAAATAATCCACCCCTTGGGTTTATTTTTATAGTGGCAATTCGTTTACATTTTTTATCTTTAATTTGTTCTTTAAATATACTAGAAGTTGGGTAATGCTGCTATATCTGTGTGAGTAAAAAATATATCAAAATATTAGTGGCGAGTTCATATTTTTGAGATTAAGGTATCTACCTCTTAATTTCATATTATGTATTGAGTTTCTGATTAAAGAAAAATGTTAACGAAGAAACGTTGGCACGAGGAAAACGAAACCATAGAGTTTAGATAAAACTACCGTTGTTTACCCTCCTGTATATAATTTATTTTCTCTATGTGTTTACCAAATCCAAATCCAAAGAGTTTTATATAACATTATAACTTACGTAGCAACAAAACTCTTTGGCAGAAGCTAAAAGGTCACTCGATAATAGATAATCTGTGTCCCTCGTTAGTGCGAATAGCAACGGGGCCGGATGAAAACGTATCGAAGCCGCTTAGCGGATTCTTTTTCCAAAAACGACTCGTGGAGAGCGGTAACGGGTTAAATCTCGTGGTAATCCAGTTACACGAATGTACTCGAACAACACAACAACAAAAAATAAGAGCATACGGGCCAACCGAGGTGAATTTGTAACTTGTTGCGCCTACCTCTGTGGTATGCAGTCGTAAGATGCACACCACAGAGCCGTAGATAAGATCTATCTACGGAAACTTGATTGAAAATGTACTAAGAAACTTCACTCGCTCCAATGCTTCCAATGCCTTTGTAGCGAACCTAATTTATAAGGAATTTTAATTTTAAGATGTAATTTATATTTAGTTAAAATTTATATATATATATATATATTCATTTTTATTGTATACACATTTTATCTTTACATTTTTATATAAAAATATTTTAGCAAATGCATTATTATATTTTATTTATTAAAATAGATTAAGTAACATGTATTATATCCTAAAAATGTATAATATTTAAATTAGCAAGTAAAGTCGGGTGCGCTAAGTTGCATGCGAATATTTTAACCTATGTGGACGGGTGTACTTGCGATCCATTGTCCGCGGCCGGGCGCGAGCGCATCGCGGCCCACGCGGCAGTCAGAACCGCTATGCAACGGCGAATGCACGCTCGATTTTGTTCCCATCCGCTTTTTGTTAGTGCTTCGATTTTGCTTGCTTTAGCCCTATCGCTTAATTCTGTATATCCTCAATCTGTAAATTGCTATCTAGCTACGCTTCCTTCTCCAAATAAGTGTATGAAATGTTGTGAAGGTAAATTCAAATTAAAATCGTTTATAGTTTAATTTGACGGTGAATTTCATTATTCCCAAAGTTAAAAAAGTGAGTGTAAAACCCTCATAACTGGTGACCCCGAGAAAAAGAAAATCAAGATGGCATCTTCAGACGAGGATTTTACGGAAACAAAAAGTAGTGCACCTAAATCTGCGACTACGGAAGCTGTGGGTGATGCAGGTGATGTCTGCCGTGTTGCAGTTAGACAGATTCCATTCTATCCTGACGAACCGGATATGTGGTTCAGTATGATGGAAGGGCAGTTTACGATCGCGAACATAAGAACAGATATCACTAAGTTCTACTACGTGGTTGGAATGTTAGACCACCAATACGCTTGTGAAGTGAAGGATATTATATCGTCGCCTCCGGCTGAAGATAAATATGAAAAGCTGAAATCCGAGCTTATTAAGAGGCTCTCTGCTTCTAGGGAGCGTAAGGTAAAGCAGCTGTTGGACCATGAAGAATTAGGCGACAGGAAGCCGTCACAGTTTTTGCGTCATTTGCAAAGTCTCGCCGGACCTGATGTTCCAAAAGGCTTCATTAAGACCATATGGACGAGTCGTCTGCCAAGGAATATGCAACAAATCATCGCGTCACAAAGTGATTCCCCAGTTGAGAAGCTAGCTGATCTGGCTGATAGGATCAATGATATTGTTCCAGCGGTATCTTCACAAGTAGCCTCCACTTCGCGTAATATATCTGATGACCGAATGGATAGGATAGAGAGGAATATTGAAGAGCTGACCAAACATGTACATTCTCTCACTACAAGAGAAGGTAGGTCGAAATTTAAATACGACAAAAATTCTAAAGGCTCCCAACGTCATCGCAGTAGAAGCAGGTCACGTGCTCATTACGATAAATATCCTACCTGCTGGTATCATGCCCGATTTGGACCACGAGCTCATAAGTGCATCAAACCGTGCGATTATTCGGGAAACGAAAAGGGCGATCAGTAATGGCGGCCGACGATTGCCCAAACTCCTCAGGTCGTCTGTTTATTACAGATAGTAATACGAAGACGCAATACCTCATTGATACCGGCAGTGATTTATGTGTTTTCCCACGCTCTGCGCTAAAACAGCGGCGACCAAAAGCGGAGTATCTTCTCTTCGCTGCAAACGGTTCACCTATTACGACGTATGGATGGGTGCATCTAGAGTTAAATATTGGACTACGGCGTTCTTTTACCTGGCGATTTGTTGTGGCTGAGGTAACGAAACCAATTATCGGCGCTGATTTTCTCAAATTTTATAATCTACTTGTAGATTTGAGGCATCACCGTTTGATTGATGGCGTCACTTCTTTAAGCACTTCTGCCAGTTCTGCTAAGAATACAATAGCCGATATCGCATCCATTAAAGCTGTATCGGGCGAGACAGTTTATCATCAGCTTTTGAAGAGGTTCCCAGATATAACTCGGCCTGCGGGACAACAGCGCCAAATGAAGCATAGTACAGTGCATCATATTCGCACTACACCTGGTCCCCCAGTCTCTGGTCGTCCTCGACGTTTGCCTCCAGATAGGCTGAAGATCGCGCAAAAGGAATTTGATGATATGATGGCAAATGGAACAGCACGCCGCTCGGAAAGTGCTTGGGCGTCTCCTCTTCATCTGGTGGCGAAGAAAGACAATGGATGGCGTCCCTGCGGTGATTATCGCGCCCTAAATGCCCGAACGATTCCAGATAAGTACCCGATACGCCACATTCAAGATTTTTCCCATCAACTGGCTGGCAGCAAAATCTATTCTAAGGTCGACCTGGTTAAGGCATACAATCAGATACCTGTGAATCCTACTGATATTGAGAAGACAGCCATTACGACTCCATTTGGACTCTTTGAGTTCCAGTATATGACCTTTGGACTCAGAAATGCCGCTCAGACATTTCAGCGGTTTATGGATAAGGTTCTCAAAGGATTGACATTTTGCTATGGATTTATAGACGACGTGTTGGTATTCTCTGAAAATGAAGAGCAGCATTTGCAGCACCTCGGTGAGCTTTTTCAGCGCTTGACAGAGTACGGTATTTTAATTAATACCGGTAAGTGCGAATTTGGAAAACCGCACATTACATTTTTAGGACACCCTGTATCTGCTGAGGGTATACGTCCACTTCCAGAGAAAGTACAAGCTTTGAAGGACTTTCCAATTCCAGCAAATGTGAAACAATTACGACGATTTCTAGGAATGTACAACTTCTACCGTCGGTTTGTTCCTGGAGCTGCGAAGATTCAGGCACCTTTAAATATATTATTGTCAGGACCAAAGACAAAAGGAACTCAGCAAATAACTTTGACCCCAGATATGCTAGAAGCTTTTGATTCCTGCAAGTCAAGCCTCGCAGACGCAGTCATGCTAGCTCATCCGGATCCTGAAGCTGAGTTGGCTGTTTTCACTGACGCTTCGGACTACGCAATTGGTGCAGCCCTTCAGCAGCGATGTCAGGATACTTGGAGACCTCTTGCATTTTTCTCACGACGCCTCAATTCAGCACAACGAAAGTACAGCCCTTATGACCGAGAGCTATTGGCAATATACGAGGCTATTCGTCATTTTCGCCATATGGTTGAAGCTAGACTTTTCGCAGTTTACACAGACCATAAGCCATTGACGTACGTGTATTTACAGAATCGAGAAAACTGCAGTCCAAGGCAATTTCGCTATCTCGATTACATCGGACAGTTCACCACTGACATACGCTACGTGGAAGGGAAGAATAATGTCGTTGCAGATGCATTCTCCAGAGTAGAAGCAATTTCGGTACCTTTTGACTATACAGCTCTTGTGAAGTCTCAAGAGAACGATTCTGAGCTGCAAATGATTTTGAAAAGAGGTACATCACTTCGATTTAAGAAGGTTAATACTCCTGATGCTGATGTGAAGATATTTTGCGACGTATCAATGGAGAATCCGCGCCCATATCTTACACCTGCATTTAGAAAACCTGCCTTCGATGCCCTACATCAACTGAGTCATCCAGGAGCTAAGGCAACAGTAAAGCTGGTTACTGACAGATACATATGGCCAGGAGTTAGAAAGGACGGCAGGAGATGGGCCAAAGAATGCACTGATTGTCAGAAATGTAAAGTTTCACGACATACACATTCTCCAATATCCTCTTTCCCTTCTCCTTCCCAACGTTTTTCCCATGTCCATATGGACATAGTAGGGCCATTACCTATTTCGTGTGGTTTCAGGTATTGTCTCACAGTCATCGATCGTTTCACCCGATGGCCTGAGGCGATTCCGCTGGTGGACATTACTGCGGAGACATGTGCACGGGCATTCATCACCGGCTGGGTGTCACGCTATGGCTGTCCACACAACATCACCACCGACAGAGGCAGGCAGTTTGAGTGTGACCTATTTCGCACCATGGCTGCAGTCTTGGGTATTCAACATCGACCTACAACAGCTTATCACCCGGCTGCCAACGGCATGGTGGAGCGTTTGCACCGACAAATGAAAGCAGCTATCATGTGCCACCAGAACTCAGCATGGACAGATGTTCTCCCCTTGGTTCTACTAGGCATCCGCAGCGCCTGGTAGGATGACATCAAGGCGTCAGCTGCTGAGCTTGTTTTCGGTGAACCTCTCCGCCTACCTGGTGAGTTTTTCACTCCATCAACAGCTACTGAGTATGACGTCACGAACTTTACGTCTCGATTACGTCTCCACATGGCAAAGTTGGCGCCGACGCCTGGAAGTCGTCATGGTAACAGGACATTTTACATACCTAAGGACATGGCCACGGCAGAGTACGTCTATCTCAGACAGGATGCGGTACGGCGTTCGCTTGAGCCACCATATCGCGGCCCTTATAAAGTTCTGAAGCGAGGAGAAAAAACCTACAGATTAGCAATACAGGACCGCGAGGTGACAGTTTCTGTGGACCGTCTTAAACCTGCCTACATGGTTAATCCTGAGACGACAAGTGACAAGCCTGCTGCTAATCCATACAAACCTGATGATTCCACACCTGTAAACCTAGAACGGAAGACCAGATCCGAGCGAGTCGTACGATTTCCCGACTATTATCGCTGATACTATCGACCTCTACAAGTATAGGTCTCAGCGGGGGGGTAGTGTAGCGAACCTAATTTATAAGGAATTTTAATTTTAAGATGTAATTTATATTTAGTTAAAATTTATATATATATATTTTCATTTTTATTGTATACACATTTTATCTTTACATTTTTATATAAAAATATTTTAGCAAATGCATTATTATATTTTATTTATTAAAATAGATTAAGTAACATGTATTATATCCTAAAAATGTATAATATTTAAATTAGCAAGTAAAGTCGGGTGCGCTAAGTTGCATGCGAATATTTTAACCTATGTGGACAGGTGTACTTGCGATCCATTGTCCGCGGCCGGGCGCGAGCGCATCGCGGCCCACGCGGCAGTCAGAACCGCTATGCAACGGCGAATGCACGCTCGATTTTGTTCCCATCCGCTTTTTGTTAGTGCTTCGATTTTGCTTGCTTTAGCCCTATCGCTTAATTCTGTATATCCTCAATCTGTAAATTGCTATCTAGCTACGCTTCCTTCTCCAAATAAGTGTATGAAATGTTGTGAAGGTAAATTCAAATTAAAATCGTTTATAGTTTAATTTGACGGTGAATTTCATTATTCCCAAAGTTAAAAAAGTGAGTGTAAAACCCTCACCTTTTACCTATACAAACTAAGATCTCTCTTGTCCAAACCCCTGTCCCTATCCTAGATTACGCTGACTCTTGCTATTTGGATGCCACAGAAGAGCTTCTAAACAAACTTGAGCGTTTGCAAAATGTCTTCATAAGGTTTATTTTTGGTCTACGAAAGTATGATCATATCTCTCTTTATCGATCGCAGCTCAAGTGGCTACCGATTCGTTATCGCAGGAACGCTCATGTCCTTTCTATGCTCTACAATATCCTCAACAATTCCTCTGCTCCCTCATATTACCGCAGCTCCTTCCACTTCTCCCGGGCCCAAGACAAGCCTTGTCGGTCTAATGTAAAATCATTGTTATCCATCCCTATGCATCATTCCGATTTCTTCTCCTATTCCTTCACTGTCCATGCAGCGAGACTATGGAACTTACTGCCACATAATGTGCGTGACAGTCAGTCACTGTCTATATTAAAAAAAAAAGTCATGGAATATTATCTTTCCCTGTCTAGTCCATAACTTATATATTTATGTATTTTATATCGCTTGTTTTAATAATATGTCTATATTAGCTTTATATACCTATATATTATAACATAATATATTTATGTATTTAAATATTCAATTATTGTGCACGTCGTATCGGCGTTACTTTAGTCTAACATCTCTCTTCTGTAGGCCTGCTGGAAGAAATTTCTTTTTAGAAATTAGCAGCGCCTGTTGTGTCTTTTGTTCTTTTATATTTCTCTGTATATAATTATTGTGTACAATAAACAGTTAAATAAATGAATAAATAAGAAACTTCTAAAGAAGTTTTTGATCTGGTGTCCACAGCACAATTCCGGCATCATACCATCTGTCGTGGGCTAAAATCTAATCATCGTGGCATTAATATCCTGGATGTGCTCCCGAGTTCGAGGGCACGGGTCCGCCTTGACTATGACCCAGGATTTGGCAAAACAGCTAGTTACAGTGGAGCGAGTGCCATCTGATCTCCGTGACCCTGTTAACAGGAGAACGATTGGATCATGGTCACACATTCAGCCGCCTGAATGCAAATTTCATGACGATGTTTTCTCTTACCGTAGGAGCATCGCTTAATGTTCAACTTATGTACATAACTCAGAAAAGAGACTAGAGTACACAGAGACAGAGAGTACTGGGGTTCGAAGTCCGTACCACTAGGATAACGAGTTAGTCCCCTTAACCACTAGGCTACAAGCTCAATTCAAAATTCAAAATTTCTTCATTGAGTAAATATCTCTTTCAATCGTCAAAAAGGAGGGAAGGGTCCTACAATATCTCTTTCAATCGTCATAAAAGATTGAAGGCCCTTCTTTTTTCTTTCATGGAAAATAGGAAAGAAACACATAGTGACACGCTGACCGCCCTATGGCCGCAGCAAACCCACCTCACGCCAACCACGACCGGACCGTGCCCGACAATGCTAGGCAGAACCGGACCGCGCTCGATATATTATATAGGTATGTCTAGTATAATTAAGAAAAAAGACCTAAAACTACAGCAAGAGTAAGCCAGTCCACCAATACAGCACCCGTTCAAGAGTATAACGCAGGGCCCAGCCATCGTCCAATTCAACCATATTTGAGGGAAAAGAGCGACCCGGCCCCACGTCACCGCCAGACAGACTTTTAAGTGAGCGTGCATCACACATGCTGCATGAGATAAGTAGTCGCTCCCACCCTACTGTATCATATCCCTACCCTACCGCTTCCTTACCCCTACCCTATCCTACCATTGCCTTAACCCTACCCTACCACAATCTTAGCCCTACCTTACCACTATCTTACCCCTACCCTACAATATCACTACCTTACCCCTACCCCTATCTTACTCCTACCCTATCCTACCCTAACCCTACTCTAACTGCTCCAGTGCCATGTGAAACTAAATAAAAGCTTGTAATACAATATGGAGACTAGTCTAGGGTACAAGAGTAGAGTGTAGCTTATGTATATGTGTTAATGTTATCTCGATAAAATGCCCCAGGGTTGGCTAATATTATATCGTAACTAAGGGGATGACCATGAGCTCAATCAAAGGAATGATTAATATAGTCACAGGGATGAAAGGAAAGAAGTTTCCCGCCGAATTTGCCGCCAACATCCATAGCTTCCGGAGCGAAAGCATGAAGCCAAGACGCAAGACAAGTCTAAGTACAAACTGCAATTCTCGCTGCTTCCATTAAGATGCACGTGGGAGGTAAAAGGCGACATTTTAGCATTACACCGAGCTAGTGGGGTAATAAAACCCGACTTCTGTGTTCCCGCGGGCGCTACAGCCAACTTGCCGGCTGCTGGGGCATATTCAGTGAGATATATGCACTTAAGCTGGGCCGTGGTGGCTGAGTGGCGGGAGTGTCCTTGTGAGTCGACTCAGGTTCTAGTAACACTCGGGACTCTGTATCAATGGGGTTTTTGTCTAGCGCTACACTCGGTCAGCGACTTGGGTGTAGGCGGTTGTAAATACCAGTGGATGGAAGCTGTAGACCCTTAGGGTGAAGAAATTAAACATAGAAAAGCTGTAAAAGTTTATTGAAAACTCACTGATACATAATAAATCTACACATCGTTTAAACACAGCTAATAAAATTGCCAGTCTATGAAGGTATCTAACTTCCCAATCTTTTTGGTATAAAACAAAGTCGCTTCCCGCCGTCTGACCCTATGTAGTTATATACGCTTAGATCTTTTAAACTACGTGACGGATTTTAATGCGGGTCTCATCAATAGATACAGCTCAACAGTGTTTCCTTTGGACTATGACATGGGATCGTTCAAGAGGTATACTAGAGGTCTCTTCAGAGGCGGGCAACGCATTGGCCACTCCCCTGGTGTTGCTGATGTCCATAGGCTGCGGTGACCACTTTCCATCAGGTGGCCCGCATGCCTGTTTGTCTGCCGGATAACATAAAAAAAAAGATAGAGTGATTCAAGAGAAAGGTTTATTTGCAAGAAAGAAGGGGTAGGTTGGGGAAAAGGAGGTGTATGTAGGGGTAGGGTGCCATACGAACGAAGTCGCGCCCGATCCACTAGTTAAAATAAAAACGAAATTTATTCGATTGAAGACTGATTTGGTTGTACTTTATCAAGTTTATCAACTTTTAGTGAATAGGGCTTAGGCAAAGCTCTAGGGCCAGAGGCTTCGCACATCGGTTAGGGGTGTTTCTTGCTTAAAATATCAAAAGTGAGTGACGAAAATAAAATTAAATCAACCCAAATTCCTGATATTCGAATTTTATATGTTTGGATTTAGAATTTAAAAGAACAACTTAGAATTTTGAACAGAAAGAGATAGTATTTCAGTAAGAGTTAATATACCATCGTATTCATATCACAATATTACGATGATGATGAATGAGTTCAGAGCAAGTACAGTCCGCGTGCAATTAGAGTAGCCGGAACTATGTTAAAGTAAAACAAATGACAATTGCGAAAGGTAGGGCACAGCGGAGTATCCCGTTCGAATTGGAGCGGCCCGACTGGGGTAAATACCTCCACCTTACATAATACCGCAGCCAAACAATTACATATTAAATAGCATTGTGTTTCTGCCTGTGTTGCTCACAGTAAGGTTTACAGTGCTCAATGGGAATTTGGGGAACCGTGGCTTTGGCTGTTTGCTGTCAGAGTAACGTGTTATAGAGGTAGTCAATGCATTGGCTATACCACAAGTCTTGCTAATGCCTATAGGCAGCGGTGACCATTTTCCATCAGTTGGTCCGCTTACCTACCGTATGACGTTAAAAAAATTACAGCTCTCGGGCGAATAAATGGCACAGCTGTTTTAAGCGTTCTTTGACGCGCACCGCAAATGCATACAAAATTAATCATAGGTTCTAAGACTTTCGAAGTATTCACAACACATTCATCACATATATTATCGGTTGCGTCTGCATCGAAATATAGAGTTAAAACAATTCTAACCGTGGTAGCAAACCCAAAATTCATAAGCATTTCAGTCACAGGACATTCACTGCTAACATACGCCTCCACATTTCCGCTCTGTGGCTCTTGCATCCACCGGCTACGCACAAACTTTACGTTCGTCGGCATTACGGACGTCCATCCATTTCCAGAGCTTCGATTTCTTGTTTGTATTCGCCACTCGAGCACAATTCCGCCCCATCGGCCGTCGGTTCTGCGAGCTATCTGACAATTTAAATTTGCAACTTTTTTTAATATTAGACAATACAGGCATTTGACCTCCATCTCATTGTTGGTGAGTGACGATGCAGTCGAAGATGGGCATGACCGTCTTGGAACAGCCAATTCACTCCAGCCTTAAAGGCGTCCAGATTATAATGATTAGGGAACACACTCGCAGGCAACGTGTTCCATTCCTTAGCCGCATTATAAAGGTCGAACCAAAGCGGCTTGTGCGGATAGCTGGCAGACCCACGATATAAGGATGAAGTGCTCGGTACTCTGGAACCTATGTCGGTGACTCATAATTATGCTACGGATCTTCATTTCTGATCTATCGTGTAGGTATAGCAACTACGAACATACGAGTAACTCTTTCTTTATACAATTAATAAATCGATCGATTGTGAAGTTTAAGTGGCTTCCCATACGACACCGTCGTAACTTGCGTGTTCTTTCTCTTCTTTTTTTGAAACTGAAGGATCCGGTTGTACCAGAGTATTTGAAATGTAAATTTAAATTCGTCTGCGATACTCAGTCGGAATCTTCGTTCAACTGATACTCTCTGTTTTCTCGCTAACTCTTTTTCTTTAAAGGCAGCAAGACTGTGGAATGAGCTTCCACAAACTTTCCTTTAAAAACCCGTTCGAGAACATTTTCTAAATTCTTTATAATATCCTACTTTAATTTATTTTCATTCTGTCTTTTCTTTTTTAGTATGTAGGAGTACTTGGCTTGGTATTTCATTACCTACGTGTTGGTTGATGTTTACTATATTTTTTTCTTATTCATACTTTGAGTCTTGGTATGTGAATAGTTGTGGGTAACTGTTTGTATTTGTAACTATGTAAGCATAATTTTACTAAACATTTTATTGCATCGGTTGTAATATTTATTTTGTAAACAAACAGACACCGATTTTTAACTAATAAAAAATAGTTCAAGAATAAACCTAGAGTTTATTAAACGTTAGATACCCAAGTTAATAACTAACTTTTTATGTTAAGATTTATCTGAATTCTGAACAAAGTTTAGACAGACAAGAAGTGTTATCAGTAGTAATAAATAAAGTACCTATGTTTCTCCTAGCAACCTAGTTATTTCCAAACTTTCCGTCGGCAACTCTATAAAGTTGTTCGACCCAGCAATATTCTAGAAATTCTGGCTGATGCCAACTTAATAACGGGCTATTAACAGGTCCTAACAGTATTATAAACTAGAGTTAGTGGTTCCCACCCATCGCCCCACTTTGTTAACCCCAGAGAAGAAAAGTTCTATCTGTAAAAATGTAAGTAATGTAACACATATGTGAATCTGTTTCAGTATATGTGTTTCTGTCTATAGCATCATACCTCCCGCTATGTACTGATTTCGATGCTGTTCACCGATATTTACGAATACTCTTGTATTATTTAAATAATGTGTTGTGCCTTTTTATTATCTTTTATTTAACTTCACTTGTATCTTGTATATCGTAAAATCTTGCAAACCTCATATGACCCACTTTCCGGCGTTCAATTGAGCTGAAATGTTGTATACATATTTGACTTTGATTAGAATGCATTAATATGGTATCATGGAGCCGGTAGTCGATGATGGAGTCGGAAGATTCTGAGACGTAATGGAACATACAAGATAACCCCGTCGTGTTTGGGCGCTTTGGAATGGTCTCTATGACTATTTATTTATTTAACTTTTGATTGTACAAGATACACAAAATATAAATGACAGAAGCATTGAATACACAACAGCCCTACGTATTTCAATGAAGACATTTCCCTGTTTATGAAAAAATGTTTTTCATTTGAGAAAATTTTCCTTCATCGTAAGTTGCAACGTTTAAAACTTCAATGTTTCTCCAGAAATATCTTTAGGCGGAAACAAACGCACAACCAAGTATCCACTCCGCCCAAACTAGGCTATTGGCGCAAATTCAGTTATCAACAGTTACAGGTTCACTGTTTAGGTACACAAAGACGGCAAATTGAAAAAGTTGGCCGCATTTCCACAGCGGGCCGCGGGCTGGGCGGCTAGTTGCCAGTTTTTGCATGGTGATCCCCGCGAAAAGGCTGAAAATTGCCGTGAGGGAGTCCCTAACGAAATGAGGATGAAAGTTAGGCCTGTAACGCGCGCCCACCAGCCTCCGAAGCCGTTGGAGCGGCACTGTGGAGTTTTTAATTTCGTTCCGCAGCCACTCGCGGCAAACCTCGTTACAAGTTTAAATTGGCATTTCTCGGAGTAATGGTGAGACGCCTTGGGTAACTTCCTGCCGTGTCTCCTTCACTTGGTTGTAATTCTTATTTAAAATGTATGAGCGGCGGCTTAGAACGGCATTTGAGGGAAAAATCGAGTGGCAATGCAACAGTACACCACCCGGGTTGCGCGCGCTGCAGTGGATCGGTGAATATTTTACGGAGCGAGCTGCGGCCGGGACTGCACTCGGCGGCGGCGATCTAAATGGGTCTATCAGCGTCCTATTAGACTGTGCTTGCGTTACTCTGGCTAGAAATCGATGGCGATAAATAAACACACATTAACCAGGTGGTCGGCTGCTCTAAATTATTCAGCTATCCACTTTTGGCTTACTTGAAAAACAAACTAAAAGTAACTCTCGTGGAGGTGGCACCGAGTAATACGTAAAATTTTAACTATTCCTTTCTAATAGTAAGGTTGGTCACTAGCGTGGTCCAATTTCGAAATTTCTTACGGAAATTAAAACTTGTACATATTCTTGATCAGGTGGCAGGACTGTGTCAAGCCTAACGAGGCCGCCCGGCTAAGTACCACCGCCTTATCTATTTACATTCTTTCAAGAGCCACAATGCCACAGACAGATATACTGATAAACAGACAGATTACCTTGGAGATACACACTTTAAACTTATAACTGTAATGATAGATTTAAGAAGATAAATAAATTATCATTTATAAACATAACTTCTCTCGTTTGGGGCTTCTTTTACGTAATATTCTGTTTCAGGGTTTAATAAAGTTGGGCGATTAACAATCACGTATTGGTAGCTCATCATATTGCTAGTTGATAATATTGTTAGAGCCTGTTATTAGCCCTTCAGCCAAAATTTCTAGAATAATACTTGGACCAACTTAATACAGTTGTCGAAGAAAACTTTGGCAATAGAAGTTAGACGAGGTCGCTACTAAATATATTATTTTCTTTGCCTAGATTACCCTTCTTGTCTGTCTAAACTATGCTCAAAATTCGGGTCAATCTTAACATAAAAGTTAGTCTTCAACTTAGTTACCTATCCAAGTTCCAACAAACTCCTGAACTATAATTTTATTAGTTTTTAACTTTCGTAGCCAAATTTCCAACAAAACTCTTGAACTACTCGTAGTACTTCATTAGTAAAAATACTGTAACTGTTTGTTGCCAAAATTAATAAAGAAGTTGTACATACTTAATTTATAATTCATCTGCACTTAATATCAGGTGAGATGGCAGTCAAATACCTGTCTATTCCCTTTTAAAAAAATGACGATTAGTGGAGTCCTATGGCTAAAATGATCATGTTCTCAGTTGAATAAAAAAAACTATGGTTCATGATACTCGTAAATTAGACACAAAAAACTTTTTTTTGGAGATTTTGAACAAACTTCAAAACTTATGAATCCGGTTTATTTTCGGACTGCGAAAATATGACCATATTTCCAGTTATCGTTCTCAGCTCAAGTGACTTCCAATCCGTCTACGCAGGAATGCTCATATCCTATCCACCCTCTTCAAAGTCCTTTAAATCCCACCCGCTCCCTCATACCTTCGTGACCGTTTCCACTTTTCCCGGCCTCAAGACAAGCCTTGTCGCTCAAGCGTAAGATTGTCGCTTGCAGTTCCTACTCACAGTTCCGATTTCCTCTCCTATTCCTTCATTGTTCATGCAGCTCGGCTGTGGAATTCTCTCCCACACGAAGTGCGGGATAGTCTCAAAACATGTTTTTAAAAAACATGTGAAAGAATACTATCTTTCCCAGTGTGCCTAGATGTAATTCAGTATTCTCAATGCCTTTATGTTATATTGTATTAGCTGTTATGGTATATGTTTATTTTATTTATATTGTATATTAATATAGTAAGTATATATTTAGTTATAGTATTATAATTATAGTCACGTCTGTGTGTTGTGCACGTCTTATCTGCGTTTAATTTACACATATCTGTTTTGTAGGCCTACCGGAAGAGATTTCTTTTCGAGATAAGTAGTGCATGTTGTGTCATAACCAATCTGTACTTTCTGCATTTGTTATATTGTGTACAGTAAACTGTTAAATAAATAAATAGAAATAAACAACCAGCATACCATAAAATTTCCTCAGTACGCACATGTAAGAGCTACTTTGTAGCATTTTACTTCTGTAAGACGGTATAAGGATTGGCCCTTGTCAAACGTCACATGTTAGCTGCCCAGCTCTGGAGCCTAATAGGTTTTCAATGACATAGCACGTTTACGTTCATGCTCAGTATTGTTTGTAAGTCGGCTTTGCTTCAGCAGTGGATTGTTGCCTTGCAATGTGAAGTTGAAGACACGTTTAATTAATTATTTAGCCATTAATATATGGGATATTAGTTGACAGTGCTAGGGCCGAACCACGGCCGAGACTTCGACTCGGCGGCTGACGACTGATCTTCCAAATCCTGGATAATGGTCAAGACGGATCCGGGGCCCTCGTGTGTGAGAGCATAACCAGAAAATTAACGCCAAGATTTTTTTATACGGGATATGAGTTGACAGTGCTACGGCCTAGACTAGGCTCGGACACGGCAGGGTGTAGCATGAGTCATCCTTTATACTGTGCTATAAGCACCTGAAATACAATGAAAAAATCCGAACTCTGCTCTAGCCACGAGGCTTCGTTGGCATCCACGAACGTACCACTTTGGCTTTACCTACTCTGTCTTCCTCACGCCCGTGGCGAAGATAGAGACAGACTGACCGATAAAGCGATTCGCTAGTACTTTAGATAAGCCGGGCTGGCCGATGGCCATCCATCCATCAATTCGTCTGATATCGTAGAAGCGGTTTCAGGTACAGTTCAGGGTATATCGACCTACCAACAACTAGTTTAGTATGAGATAGCGTCTCTATAGACGCGAATAGCGAACGATAGTTCCTTTTATACTGGTATGTTTGGTCGATATTTTTGTACCGCTTACGGTGCTCCCGCCCTGGCGATCGTACTGATATGATTCACACCTGTTTATTTTTATCCTCCGACAGTATAAGGGGGTGATATGTATGGCTGTGGCATCGTAGTTTCTTAACGGCTGGAGCTATTTTGGGCTTTTATTTGGATGCCAATATAATCTGGATGACTCTTAGCTTTGTTTTATTATAATCGATTCAGTAGTTTCAGAAATATTTGTCTATTAGTATGCTGGGTGCGGAAAGCACAGGACCGGCCTTTTTGGTGAGCTCTGGAGGAAGCCTATGCCCAGATGTGGACGTTTTTCTGCTGATATGATGTTAATTATGATACTTGGTCGGGTGTTTTTTGCCATCTGTCGGTTGGATTATCAATTGTATGGACTCAGATCATCAAAAGACCGAATTGGTTGTTAACACAATCACCCACTTAGTTTTATGGGCCACTTACAGCACTTAAGTGATGAAAAATCGGTCACTTAATGGTGTTAGGAGTCCCTTAAGGGGTGATGGTGAAAATGGGAATTAGACCGTCTCCACATATTGATCTCAACGGCTTCGACGCCCGACTTTCCCTTTTCGAAAAACTGCAAAACAGCAGCAAATACACATTCAAATCTCACCCTTACAGCCCTATTAATAACGCATCTCGACCAACCTTAACCTGCATCGACCTTAAATGCAAATGGCCGAGCCATCCCGTAATGCACGAAGCTGACTGCAGATCACGTATGCGCAGCCGGAATAAGTCCTAAAACTAGCGGACCGGCGCCAGTTTAAAAACAAACTCGAGACGCTACAGCGTGTTGCGAAACAATCCAGATGTTAAGACAGAGTCAAACGTGACCCGAATAAGGGCTGCGAACGGCTTGCGCTGGCTCTAGGGATGGGAACGCTGGGTGCGCTCTTGACCCCCCTTTGTAAATGAAACTTTTAGCCGCATCCTGTGCACTTTTTTAACGGTTTGAGTGGAGTATAGTCAAATGGTATCGTGATGCCACCAATCGTGGTGCAGGCAGACCGAGTCTGTCTTCTTGAAAACATTGAGTATCTCAATGTCTTGACATTGAGTATCTCCATAAGCAGACATTACGCCCTGACAATGATTATGATGATGATGGTTAAGGAAAATGAATAATATTCGATACCAGTCGACTTCAGCTAAACGAAGTTCCATTGACTACATGTGACACTTAACAATTTAAATTAGAAAGTCGTGTTCTTCTACTTTCAACTCGTCCCACAATTTCATTCTTGTTACAATCACTACGCGTAAATACAACGGGAGGTCCGTTTACTCGTCGATCCTTGCTATCGGGTGATACCAGTCGTTAAAAGGCAAGCTTCGCCCCTTGAAAAGCGTTAAACTTTGAAACCAGGGTTTGGTATTTATGCGATAAAGATAAATGATGGAAGAAAAGCCCATTATGATTGCGTAATTATTTGGTGCGTCATTTGACTGAAAGAATTAAAGCCATGGCATACCCAATGCCATCTTTAACCCCAATAACTCAGCAAAAGCTTTTTGATCATGCAATCAGTCTGAAAAGTATAAGTAAATTTGGTGTAGGTTAACAAAAAAGAAAAATAAAGTTACAGATATGAGTCATAGATATCATTAGATAATTTATACTGCATAATAAGTATTTAGAGAAAGCCGGTAAAGCACCAAGTATTTCCCACATCCGGAAGAGAGCCCCGGTAGCCCCAGAACCATCCCTTCCGGTCGACAGTTCTGTGAGGCATCGGCGACGCCAGTGGCAGCCCCATCCATACGGAATATGCTTCTGCCTGGAAGCCACTTTGGTCGCTCGCCGGGTTTCTCCCAACGGTGATCCACCTGGTGCGCTTGACCGCGGGAGGTGTGAAGAAGGACAAACAACTCCAACGACCGGTCCATCGTAACGGGCCACGACAAAAACCACCGTCAGAGTGCTCAGTACTACAGCGGTCTCCACGAAGAACGAACCAAGTATTTTAAAATGCAAGGGGGTCCTATCTCCCCCTCCCCAACGAGGCTCCAGTCCGCCGCCGCTGGCCACGACCCGCAGTTTAGACCCCTCGCCCCCAATAGTTGTAGATAAAAGCAGTTATTGAATATTAAACTGCCGAGAATAGAATATTATGGGCGCGCAAGAAAGAAAGTTAGGAGTTTATGATTAAATTCTTCAAGCGTTCCATTTTATAATGTTGTTGCTTTGGAATTTTATTATCTATTGGGGAAGTTTGTACTCTTTTATCAGCTTGAGGCTGTTACAGGGTAGACATAACTTAGCTGGGTTAAGGCAAAATTTTCCACGTGATTAATAAACGCAAATCGAGAATCCGATTAGGTATTGAAGTGCGCTACATTTTATAGCGCTATGCCCGAATCTATACCATTTGTTTACTTATTGTGTTAAACCTCATTTTGAATATTCGTTTTTTTAATCAGTAAACTACTTCTAAGCTATGACATGGAGGCAAACTGATCCCACGTTCGCAACGTTTGCAACGCCATAATCTAGTCCACACTATTATTGTTATCCTTAGGAATACACTTATCACACGCAACGCTGTCATACACAATCACACGCGTTCATACAAGTGTATTGCAGAACGTATTTTGGATGAGTATGTTCCTACCTTGATTAATTCTACGCAAAGCCTCAAGACAATGGAAACGAAGCATTTCTATGAAACAATCACTTACATTGAAGAGGGAAAAAATTTAAAATTTCACCATTCCAAACCGTTGGTTTATTTCTCTTCAACTCAAACAATGTTTCATTTAAATTAGACGTACAAGAAGACGTTTAAACGAAACGAACTTCTGGAATGACAGCGGAGTGAATGAATAAATTATGAATGCCGAACCGTGAAAAATTAAACGTTCGCGTCTGAAGGAACTCTAGGCAATGTTTAGCTTAAGATTTAACTGTAGAAACTGTTATATTAAATTATTAGTTATTTATTTCAGAACGAACGAAGAAGGAAATTGTAAAAATTGTGTGTTCATTTCGGACGATGGAATTTTATAGAGGAACGTATTCACATTCATTTAGCGATATTGTCCTAGTTGCAACCGCGGTTCCTCTTGACCACGATCCAGGATTTGGAAGATCAGGATTTTCACAGCGCTGTACCCTTTGCAGAGCAGCTCGGCCTAACTATAGGTTCTGTGTTTATACAAAAACATTATTACCCCGAGCACATTAGAGTGATATAATGTGACGTACGTGATGCATCGTGCCTGGGACATCAGCTCTCATTACAAATATATTAAAAATCACAATTAGCAACACACTTGTCTTGCGCGACGTCGATGATGCGATTGGTCGCATCATCGACGTCGCGCACGCACGCACAATCCCACGTCGCGTGCATCAGAGCGCGTGTGTGGCGTGTAATGACGCTATCTGACGCGTCACGCATCATTCGGGCCGCAGACATACACACAGACAGGCCCGTATACACGTGTATGTCGCGTCACATAACATCACGCGACGTAAGTCCAGTGCGGCTCTAATGTAACGCTGTGTAACATCAAATCACATAACACTAATACGGCATCACCTTAGGCGCTGTGCTAATCGGCAACGGTCGTACGACGGTCGTCATCCGACCAAAAGGAGATCTCAAAATCACCCGTCGCACGACCATGGTCGCACGCCTGTCTCTCGCGTCACAGAGCATCAGGAAGCGTAAGTCCAGTCTCTCTCTCCTAATGTCATGTAACATCACATCACATCACTCTAATATGGCGGTACCTTAGTCTTCACGAAATAAATCGAATCACTACCCGTTAGAAAGTAAGTAAACATGTTCTAAAGAAATTGACTGACGTACGAGTTCGGAGTTGTGAATAAATTATTTTCAGCAGCGAAGTCGGGGAGAAGTTTCTGATAGCAAGTTTGTGTATAAATAGATGGTGCGGATTCGAAATTCGAAACAAACTTTCAAATAAGAACTGGCAGGCAAGAAGTTTTATACATCTCCTGTCACGGTTTCCATTAACTATTTAAAATGCGAATATTTTCAGTTACTTTCAAATCTGTAAGAGTAATTACAAATTTCACTACTAATTAAAAGTATATCATAGTTTATCATCTGTAAAGAACACAATAATAATGTGTCTTCCCCTTAATAAGAAAAGGTGTTAATGAACACATTCTTATATTATTCTAACCTAGCAAATTATGTTAAATTTAAATTTTTTAGTAGTCTTGAGGCTAGATTGTAATTGCAATGCTCTACCTACTTGTCAGATAGGTAGATCATCTCTCACTCGGGGACTGCTGCGGTATAGCATTTTTTATCAACTAACCACGCCGCACCGCTGTGCCGGTCGGTTAGGTTTATTTTCGTTACGGAATTTCTTGATTCGGTCGCCGCTAGCCCTCTAGCTCAAAGCCCGCGATAAAAGCTAGCAATAGCTTAAAAAAAAGTTTATCATCATTTGATAACCCTTGGCGAAAAAAGAGGGGTGTTATAAGTTTGACGTATCCTGTATCTGTGGCTTTGTTTGTCTGTCTGTGGCATCGTGGCTCCCGAATGGATGAACAGATTTGGATGCGGTTTTCTGTATTTGAAAGACAGATTAATAAATAATCAGAGATGGTTTCTATCTTTGTTTTATTAAAATCAGTTGTTTAGTTTAGAAAATATTCAAGTAAACTTGGCGGGGGGTTATCCGTCTTTACCTGTCTAATAGTTTATATATCATTATGAGACAAAAATAACTTTTCGAGATACTTCCTGCCGCGGGCGACCAGCGATACATCCAAGCCAGTACGATATTGGAGCCTTCAGCATAACCTTTCTCAAAGTCCACCAACGCATCTCTCCGGGATTGCGGATATGTATGGGCGTCGGTGATAAATTACCACCAGGTAACCTGCTTGCTGGATTAATTCCATCTATTTCTGTAATGTAAAATAATAAAATATAAACATTATTATTATTTTGGGTGCACGTTCTGCCTCTCTGAACTGGCCTTCTCTCTGCCGTAGGTCTGCTGTTAGCTATCTATTATTCTTATAAACCGTTTGCTTATATGATGCCGATCTTGTTGGCAACATCTAATACGTCGTAGTCACTGGCCAGTCGGACGTACGCTTCCTTCTTGCCGTCGGGTCTGATTTCTATAAGGAATAAGCAGTGCCTGTTGTCTAATTTTCTTTGTGATATTGTACCATTTATTTTTCTATATGCACAATAAGCTGTTAAAAAATATAAATAAAATGCTTTACCACGTCCTCTTTAGAAAAAACTACTCTAGCATTTTAGATTTTGAAACAATCCTCGAATCTTCACATAGGTTTCTGACGCAATTCTTCCATCTCTTTTGGTCCTGAATTGTAAACAGCCGTGTGATGGCTGATCCGTTCCGGCAGAGTATAATAGGGTCAACCTCTCATCTGTCCTCTAAAATCACCCAGCGGATAGTGCTGAACGTAGCGTCCAAGAGTCTATCTAATGCCTACGCTTTAATTCAATAAAATTTAAATACCTTATGGTTGTTTGACCTAAATTTAAAATACCAAAAGTTTAAAATGTTGAATGAATATAGGTACTATCATGCCACCGATATTAGTAACGTTATTTATCAACTCATCACTAGCACTTTATTCGATTAAGTTCCTAGGACTATCGTTCTATTAGCAAAAAATCAGTTAATGCAATACCGAAATTCATAAAGCCAAAACTTTAAATCCCTACCTTCAAATTCCTAAAATTATAATACTTAATTAAATTAATTAGTCGTTGTCCACGACTTAATGGTTGCTTGACGTAAATTTAAAATACCGATGTAAGGGGTACCACCACTACTGTTGGAAATACAATTTTTTTATAGGGAAGCTTGTCATAATACCGAATCTAATAAAATGTCGTATATCTAACCTGCCTGCCAAGCATGGAGATTATTGCAATACACTAAACTAACGTAGAGGAGACTCAAATTCAGCTGTAGCCTGTAATTGCTTAAATCTTGCTTGAATATCATTTCTTGCTGCACATTTGCACTGATTCTAGGTTCTTAGGTTTGAAAACGTTTTAAATTATGGAGGAGAAATCATACTTTTGGCTCTAATGACACTTGTCTATAACACAGTAAAAAAAAAAACAAAATTCGGGTTTGCCAACATTGCACACTAAGGTATAAATAGACCCGAAAACTCCAAAATTAAACAATATATTTCCATGTTTCTATACAGCACAAACTGAAAATTCATAAACAGCGTATGCTAAAATCTAAACGGACATGTAATCAAGACAAAATAAATGATGAAATTCAATGATCCCCCCGGAACCTCATTTTACGTGCTCCAGTATTTTAACGAGCATCCAGGATGAAACATAAGACAACACGGTCTGGCGTGCAACCGAACATTTTCAACTAACGTCTGCGGTGCGAGTCTAAAAAGACCCGAAGGTTTTGTTGTAATCTCTGTATTGCACTAATATAAAACATTACATAGGAAAAATATACTTTTTAAAATGTAAATAGCAGTTAGTTAGTTGTTAAAATATTTTTAACTACAAATAAATAAAGTTAGGTATAATAATAAAATTTAAAAGAGATTGAATTGAAACAATATGTCCGGCAGAGAAGAATATCAAAAGTCCCATCTACAAATGTTACGGCCTGTTAGAGACGTAGATACTGTTATGAACTGAATGTTAATTATGGTATGTTTTCTCATAATAATCGGTAAAACATCGTGAAGAAACCTGCACATTTCGACGACTGAATGTGTAACCAAAACCATGATCCAATCTGGTCAGGTTCCCCTGGTAGCAGGGTAACTGAGGTTAAATGCCTGAATGAGCCTGAATCAAGGCGCGGGGTCCGCCTTGATTCAGGCTCTGGCGCGGGAGAGCTTGACCAGGATATTGACGGCAAGATGATTAAGTATTGTAGTGTGCCTTAGTTACTGTTTTCCGCTGCCAACCCATCGCTTGCGCAGCCGAACGGTGCTCGATCAATCAGCCGGTTGGCACACTCATGAATAATACTGGTACCTATCCTGTTGAGAAAGTTTTACAAAAGATTTATTCTCCGACGCCCCAGGCCCGGCGCGAGATCGGAAAATAGCGGCAAAGATTGATTGATTCAGAATAAATATGAATGGATACGAATATAATGGGTGGCGGATGAAACCTTTGCTGGGAATTTAAATAAAAATGGACGTCTGTTTTAATGAAACGAAATTAGCGCGGGAAGCCGACCGTGTTTCCTGTGGTGAATTGTTGTACACAAAACAATGCTTACTTATCTATGCGTTACATTTTTATTTTCTCCGACTGGACTGAGGAAACCTCGGCGTCTTTTGAGGTCGTGCTACACGTCATGATCTTTGCAGAAAAACGCACTTGGGCACTTTTCACACCTTAGATCTCCCTCTGGGATTATTGTGGGTGCAATCTGATTATGGATATCTGGAGCATGGGTGGAGGAGGTCTAGATTTCCTAAGATATGTAAAAGACCGATTACTCCACAACGGAAAAGTTTGCGTCGATATTTCGATTTCAGACACCAGATTGCACCCAGTTAGTTCCCAAGGGGAGATCCAAATTCTAAAAACTGTATCGATAGTATGAAAATTACCCATACCACTTACTTACATCAATGTCATGTGACTCGATCCACGCGTTACTCACTAATTAGTTGAACGATAAAACAATGCATTTGTCATCCATTTTACGACTACAGAAAAGGCACTTACCTTTATCGCTGTATATGAAAACACACAAGGCTCACGCAATACCACAATTACGCAGAATGTACTTGAAAAATTACCGTTAATTACTTGGAGGGTGCGCAAAAAATACAAGCCTTGAGGTCAGAAATGTAACAAGAACTGATGTAATGTTTTTGAAAAAACACATAAAAATATACAATGTAACAGGACCTGTTACTACGTAAATACAGTGCGGAAATTTCATAAAGGCATAATCAATTTGTAATTTAAACATACGTGCTTGCAGATCATGAATGTCATCATCACAGCCCGCCCACACACAGTTCACTGTAGGACTCAGGGCATCTCCCATAAGAGAGGAGGTCATTGCCATAATCTCAGCGAGTTGAAGATCGCAATTTGTAAATATAAAAGTGAAAAACGCTGCTGTAAAGCTAACGGAGACGCCAGAACTGTTGCCTCATAAACATTAGTCGCCTTGTACGACACCCACGAGCGTAAGAGGTTGCTATTCTACTCTGCTGGACACCACACGGCCGTAAATATCATATGAGCATAAAATGTTGAGTCTCATCTCATATTGTAATCATCACGGGCTTGGCAGGCTGTTTTGAAGTTGCCGAAATCACTGTTCAACTACTGCTCATTTCTTGGTTTCATCATCATCATCATCATCATCATCATCATCAGCCTATACTAGTCCACTGCAACATAAATACATAATATAGACATAGACCTCCTTCAATGAGCGCCAATGCACCCTGTCCTCTGTTTGTCGCATCCAGCATCCATGTTGCTACCTCTTTTGCAAATCGTTTCTTGTTCTTTTGGGGTCTATTAACGACTTTTGCTGACGACGACATCAAAGCGGCTGAGGCATATAAAACGGATAAATACATGGTAAATCTTAACATGAAATAAATTTTGTATCTGTCGCAGCCATCTGGTTAAATCAGCCATTTAATGAGAAGGCTAGACTGTTAATTAAACGCCGGCATTCAATTGAATACCTAGGCCGATCGTTGATATAACTAGATACACTCAACGTTTAACTAGTTGGCTTATTAAAGCCAGCCCTTTGGAGACGGCTGAAGTAAAATCAGGCAGGTGATTTAAATTTAGTTCAAATTTTATCTACTGCTCGCTGATAGTTACCAAAACAAATCTGGCGTCAGACAGCTCGCACAGCAAGCAATGTATTCTTTTCGTTTTAACTAAATTTAAAATATGGTACCTACATGTTTTTAAGTAAGGATTGAGATAACTTTAAGTAAGAATTAAGATAACTTAATATGTTCATTTTCTTTTTTTACTTACCTATAATTAGAAACAAATGCCAAACTTTCGTGTCACTTTATATTTAATATTATAAAATAAGAAAGTGCACAGTTGCTATTGTTCCTACTACATAGTTACAAGTAGTAAATAAGTTATAAATTTAAAAATTTTATTACATATTTTACTGAGTTAAATACTGTCATAGGTACCTACTCGCAATACAATTAATTGTATAAGTACTTATTGAATATCTTGCCACTAATAATGTTTTATTAAATAAAAGTGATTTTTATTAATTTATTATTTATTATCTTAAATAAAGTTTATCATCTAAGTTGCGAACTTATGGTCACTCTAACCAACCATCTGTATACCCTTTAACAAAACGGCTACATAACGTTCAGCCAAGTAGTTAAACGTTACATTCAACAACTTGGCTACGTATCATTTAGCCATTTAATTAAATGCCGGCGTTTGATTAACGGACTAGCTTTCTAATTAAATGGCGCATTTAACCAGTTGGCTGCGACATATCCACCAACAAATTTTATTAATAATCATCAGGCTCTAATTCCAATTCCACAGCCTAGATATTAACCTAAATATTCGAATTCAATATCATATTTACTTAGGTAGATACTTACTGATATTGCTATTAGTTTAATGCTAAATAATTTTCGGTCTGGTTGGTCGGCTGGTACGGGAGAAGACGCCAATTTCGTTAATATGTTTATTCATTACGTATCTGTTTGAGCCTACAATATTAAGGTCTGTTGCTCGTTTTCATTACTTAGGAAGTCCTATTAATTAGAAATTTAATATATATCTTTCTATTAAACATAAATATAAATAATCGAAATAGAATTAAGTAATTACTTAAAGCGAAAATACGTTTTTCCAACTGCTAGGAAATAACTATTGCCGTTAGGTAACGCGATAGTTATTTCCGTTAGGTAAAGTTAGGAATTGGATTCCTATATATTGCCAAAAATTACAGTTGCGATTCTGTTTAGCACAGCAAACTTATCTGATCCGGTGGCCAAAACTGGAACTAAGTGTCGCCATTTTGAAATGCCACTTTGTTCTCAACAACAGCGACGCCGTCGTCGGTATGAGGCATTTTACAGTTTACATACATTACAACCCGAATCTATATATCAATCTTGTTTAAGATAGAGGTTTGGGGAAAGTTTCCTAGTTAGGTAATGTTTCCTAATTAGGTAATGTTTCCTAGTTAGGTAATGTTTGATTCGAGTTTAGAGAAAACGGGTGTAAAAATCTGTCAATGTTAAAGGACTTTTTTATTTGTAGACTCCTCCGCACAATTTAGATGTGTAGGCAGTACAGTGCCACAGACTTATCTGAAACGGCTAAAGGTAGTCATAGGAACTAATGAACGCAATAAGATACGCATCGCAACCCATAGTGTTTGGGCTCATTGGATTGATACCCAAAGTATATCACGGTTATGATTTGGTTGCAATGTTTTTTTACGGTGTATTGTGTTTTTCTATGTGACTCCTTATGTTTTTCCTTTGCATTTAATTGTTTTGCTCGGTGTATTGTTTAATTGTATTACGGCACGCACGTGCGCGGTGGCGCGTTGATCCAGTAAGTCAAAGACGTCAAAGTGACATTGGACAGTGACAGAACCACAGTCGGGTCACACTGGCCAATGACCACTTGACATAGTACGTTCCAGTCTCCGCTACGAGTATTTTTTTTCCGCATGGTACCAGTCAAGTGACGAGCTCGGGTCGACGATGCCATTGTATTTATATTAATCATATATTGGCATTCATAAGTGTTGTAAAACCCAAACGGAATAAAAATTATTTGATTTGATTTGATTGATTTTGATGAGTGGATAACTACACCGCGCGATAAAAGCTTGTTATGAAAAAATATGTTTCATTTTAGAACTTATTAATCATATCTTCAAAACACCAAGTTTTCAAGAACTCTCCACGAAACCCCACGTAACCAAACCTACTAAGCTTTACCCATTCCAGTCACTACACCGTAACAAAGTCTACGTGGGAGGTGGAAACGTGAAATTAGTACAAGGAATTTCGGGAGCATGCAGCCAGATAAAATTACTTTATGTAATGTAAAACATAAATTCGGGTGCGCACCTGCGCATCATAATTCAAAGTATTCCACAACACAACTGATGCGGGATAGGAAATTTAAAAACGGTGCATGTAATTTAATATTTTTTTTATTTTAATATAGTTAAATCACTGGTATGTAACTCATGAGGTAGACAATATCACGCTGTTTATCATCTGTTTTTCATGTGTATTGTGTAATTAATTAGGGCTGCATTCATCCGAAAACTAAGATATCTCGCATATCATCATTTTGTTAGGATCACTCGTGCGATTAAAATAACATTGTAAATCACAACTATATACGGAGCCTTTGTATGCGAGTTCGACTCGCACATGGCTGGTTCTTTATTCAACATCATCATATCAACCAGAAGACGCCCACTGCTGGGCAGAGGCCTCCCCCAGATCTCCACAAAGGCCGGTCTTGTGCCGTCCGCATCCAGCTGGTACCTGCTATCTTTACCTATTCGTCAGTCCACCTGGTGGGAGGTCCACCGACGATGCGTCTTGCGTTCTTTATTACTACTTGGGAAATCACCATAATCATTCCAGCAGTAAATTCCGGCTTCTTCCGGCTCGTTCCTGCTCTTTCTTACCGATCTTCGACATCCTCAAGTCGTGTGACTGACATATTTTTTACTCTTTCATAATATCTCGCTTCTGTGCATCCTGCAGAAGCGGGAGACGCAACGCAATATCTTATAATCGCGTATGTTGCCATACTAAAACTATGTCATAATCCCGGTAAAAATTCTGTTATCGAAAATGTCCCGGCTCCTTTGTCTGCAATGTTGCCGAAACATCGGAAACTCATAAAATTCGTAACAGGTGTGCACTGTGTTAGGTGGAAGTTTAAAACAGTTAATAAGGTAAGTTGTTGCTTCTTTACAGGTACAGTAAGAATGTTAAATTTGTGAATATCCAATTAAAATATACGCGTATCAACTAGAGGCCGAGTGGTGAATAAATAAATATGCTTGGACAATTCACACAGCGCCATCTAGCTGCAAATTAAGCAAAGCTTGTGTTATGGGTGCCAGGAAACTGATAATCTAATTATATTCTTTTAAATACATATTTATTATACGTATAACACCCAGACTCGTAACAGAAATTAAAATTTAATATTTAAATTTCTGTCCAGCTGGGAATCGACCTCTACGTAGCAAACGGCATGTTAACCACTGAACCACTCAGGTCGTCACATCTGCTGTGGTAAATGTCAGCCACGCAGAGGTCCCAAGTTTTTTCTCAAAATTCATCATATAAATTTTTAAGATTCTAAAATCTAGGTCGGTGACCGCTTCTATCCGGTTCTATTATGCAGACTCGTAGAGAAACTCCGATCTTGGCTCTTGCTAACGCACGCTGAGTGACTTTGACAGATTTAATGAGGTCCTTAGTACGACGTACAATAACGCATGTATAATCTGGGGCCATATGTTTGAAACGCTAGCCTCAATTCGAACGGATTTCGCCATTAAAAATTCGATATTTTGATATGCATGACGTTGATTTTTTCTATTTTCAAACCGTACTGTTTCGGTGTTGTCAATGCGATATAAAAAACATTGAAATTTTCATGCCGAAATTCAAAATTTAAGCCGTTAGACTATTCTATGTTCTACGCCTCTATAGGTGATCATCCACGAGAGCGCTCACCTCCTAATGCTTGTCTTGTTTTTTCTGTTTAGCAACTTGCCACGAGTGAGAAAGAGATAAGTAACGCACGCTTGCCTTCAAATGCTTGTCTTTTCTACCTCTACCAACTTGCCACGAGTGAGAAAGAGATAGGTAACGCACGCTTGCCTTCAAATGCTTGTCTTTTCTACCTCTGCCAACTTGCCACGAGTGAGAAAGATATAGGTAACGCACGCGAGCACTCGTGTCGATGTGAGCAGTTTCAAAAATATAACGTCTTCCAGCAGAAATAAAGAAAGTGCGACCCATCCATTCGGACTCCTAGGGCTTGACAACCCTGTTTTGCTGATACAAAAGCGCCACCTACACAAGTTAATAAAACAGACATTTTCACTCAGACCCGCGTTTTATTCCCCAATCGTTACAGATAGCCTGTATCAAAACATTATCGCGCGAATGGCGGCAACATTGTATTTTATGGGTTATACAATTTTCTAATGTAAAATGGTGCTACGGCGCCCTACAGCCGTAAAACTACCCACCTCGCGATATCGACCTGGGCGCTTGTTTTTGAAATATGAAAATGTATTATGGAAGACAATGTTACTTACATTTGTTTATTAGGTGATATGTTATAGAAAAACAACACCTGTATTACAGAAACAATACTTGTCTAGGAAAAGTAGAGTAACTATGACATGTTATATGTGTTCATACAGTGTTTTTCTACTAAGCCCGGCTTGCACCAAATTTTTAAACATGTTTAGCCGCCATAAGTGAATGCACTGCGTTCAATATGGCTCTATGAATGATCAATTTCATTCGTGGTGCCGATCACCACTCTAGTATTGTCAGTTGGTAAATATGTAAGCGCCGGGTATTAAAAGGAGATGAAGACGTTAACAGACCGGACAGATGAGTGGCGACGGTTAAACCGACAAGAGTTATACTCTTAAATATACGATGACGATGATGATAATATATATTATAGTATTCGTTATTGAGCTCTACTTTTGTATTTTTCTATCGAAACGTACTTTACATATATCTTCATATGTTGTTCATTATGAGCTTTATGGTCGGTAACTCGGTAGTGACCTCTGTTATCACAACTGTTTATATGCTGCCGTAAATCCTTTCCATCAGGCTGGTCTGCTACCTTAGTCGTATAACTAAGTAAAATAAAAAATAATGGAGAAACTCACTAGTTCTCGACTGATGTACCCACACTCGATTCCATAATGGAATGTTCAGTGGCGCTGTCGGTAAAGCGACACGGACCGCGTTGTCGGTAAATTTCTGTCCGCCATATTGAATCGTCACGAGGCACTACTGCAATAAATTCATGCCGACGCCACACGGAAAACTTAATAATACCCCGCTCACGACCCTGTCGATATTCCAGTGGCTTCAATTTATTGTGGCCAATGTTTTATACTTGGGCTAATAGACTCGTCTAAAACCACGAAGATACTAGTGACTTGAAATAGTTGAACCTGCTTTCAGGTTCACTGAATGTGTAACCATGATCCAATTTGGGCAGGATTCCCCTGTTAACAGGGTCACGCAGTTCAGCCAAAACCTAGATCATGGGCAAGGCGGACCCCGGACCCTCATGTGCGAGTGTACAACCGAGACATTCCTGCCAAGATCGAGTATGGGCTCGTTTGATTAGTCTTGACAAATACTCTGACTGGTCGTAGAGAACGAGCAATAAAAGCTTTCTATGAAAAAATATATTTTATTTGAACCTGTTTTAACTAACTAATGTCTTACACTGGCAATAGCAAATAATAGAAACAGTAGCTCTCTCTTGACAGATCTCATTTATAGACTTGAGATCTAGTAGTATTGATTAACTAGATCCTAATGTGATTACCAAGCTTTTTGCTTTATCTTTTACCATACGCGCCGTCAAAGAGTAGAACTACGAATAGTCTTAAACTAACCAAATCTGTACATAGAAACATACCCATCGACTTTGACAGATCAAGTTTGCTTCCATTACCAAATCGGTGTCCAAATTGATTCATCGCGGGCCACTACCGTGATAAATTCGCCTTGAGTTGAAGGGAAAAACTTAATTTTCCCGGGACGCGGCCCTGTCGATATTCCCGGCATTCCCGGGGATTCCCGGGCCTTATTGGCTGCCGAACGCGGAACGACAGTGTGAGGGCGGGTTTAAATTGTCTTTTCACTTCACCTATATGTTATTTCTGTCCGAGAGGACCTTTGCTCAATTCTAGGGTGTTTTGGATAAATTTCCACACGTCTATTTGAAGGATAGGATTATCCTTTGAATGTATGTGTGGGTGTTTGTTAGTTTCATTCAAAAGTTACATTTTTGTAGTTGATTTGTCAGAAAAACACATACCGTCTTACTAATAAAAATGGCCATACGTTGATCAATCTTGGAACGATCGTTTGACGAGTGTTGGAATTGGCAGGACATTTCAAATTAGCGACAGTAAGTAACAGTTTTGACCACCGGGTCTAGTAGTTCGTGTAGTTATACAGGGCTTCTGTCAAGTTACACACACGTCACCACAAACTTATTTTATTAAACTGGACTTAATGCGCTTATTACATTTGTCTAAATTCAGTCATCTATATTTAGAAGCAAAAAGTGCGAGAGCAAATCAAAGTGGAATGTATTACTAATAAAATTCTCTATTCTCTCTAAAGGTCTATTTTTGTATTACGTCTTTAAAATCTATGAGTAACGATGTCATCAGTCAGCCTAAATGCGTATGTTACTTATACCCAAAGTATTTGCAAAAATACTAGGTAGGTAGGGTAAAGGTAAAGTAGTTATGAGGTAGGTGTAGTGTAGGGTATGTTAGGTGTATGGTACAGTAGGGTAGGGTAAGGATAGGGCGGGTAGGGTAGAGTTAGGGGAGGGGTAGAGTTAGAATAAGGGTTGACGACCTGAGTGGTTCAATGGACATCACGTCTGCCACACAAGAGGTCCCGGGTTCGATTCCCGGCCGCGCAGAAATTGAAATTTTTATTTCTGTTACGGGTCTGGGTGTTCTATGTATAATAAATATGTATTTAAAAAAAATATTTAAGTAGTATATCAGTTATCTAGCACCCATACAAGCTTTGCTTAGTTTGGGGCTAGATGGCGCTGTGTGAATTTGTTCACGAATATATTATATTAAGGGTAAGAACACGCGAACGAAATATATAAAATAAACTCCGATTTTGAAAATTCCTTCACTAATAGGCTTGTAATAAGAAAGAGCTTCTATGTTTGGGAACTTAATCATGAAATACAAAGAACCTCTCCGTTGAATCCTAGATAAACAAATTGAATTTTGTTCAACTCGCTTAATTAGTATTAAGTTGGCTGTTCCGAAAGTTGATAGCCTAAGGCTTATTGTATTCCATTGGTTTAATTTTTATATCGTTTAAAGGCAAATTTTATTACAAACACTAGCCGGCGACCTTTAGCAATTTTTGTAAGATTGTTAAAAATAACACATCTGCTTACCATCAGGCAAGCCGCAAACTTATTTGCTACCTTAGCGATATAAAAAATAGCCATGCAATGGAGGTAACGCCGGAAGCATTTCGTGGTAAGATGTATTATAATTATCTGTTTTCTGAGTTATGTACATTAGTTAAATACTAACCGATGCTCTTACGGTGAGGGAAAACATCGCGATAAAACCTGCACATTGAGGCGACTGGATGTGTAACCATGATCCAATCTGGTCAGGTTCCCCTGGTATCAGGGTCATGGAGGTCAGATGGCAGTCGCTCCACTGTAATTACCTTACCTGCCAAATCCTGGATCATGGTCAAGGCGGACCCCGAGCCCTCCTGCGCGAGAGCACAACCGGGACATTAACGCCAAGATGATGTATTATAATTATCTTACTATTATAACTTTTAACGCCCCTAAATTCAAAAAGTAAACTATTTCTAACTTATACCTAAACAAAGAAGATCTCACAAGATTGCTATAACAGAATTTTACGGAGCGTAGGAAGTATACATGTAATACTGCTGTGTCATCCGTTAGAGTAAAATAGCACCAATCTCTTCGATTTACGAGGGTTGTATCCGAAATCTGCTATATCCACATCCAACCCATGGTCCTAGTGTACGTAGTGCCCAAAAGTGGTCTGAAGAAATACCTATAAGCGACAAAGCCGGCTGCTGTTCAGCTCAACCGACACTGCCTCTATTGTCATCATCATCCAGCAGTAAATCCCGTCTTCTGCCACCTCCTCCTCCACCTCCACCTTTCTTTCTTCTCCATTTCGCCTGGTCTTAGACATCCCTGATCTTATAACCTAATTTGTGCAACGCATTAGTTTTAAGCTGTAATGTTGTACAAAAGTATAAATAAATGAAAAATCCCCGCGACGTAAGCTGTTGGCTCTCGCATCCGATTTCAACCGGCTGGCTGTCGGTGGCTGAGTGGTTAAGGTATCCGACTCCTAAGCGAGAGGTACCGGATTCGAATCCCGCCGCGGCCATGTACCAATGACTCTTTTCTATAGAATATAAGAATAAGAATCGCTTGTTGCCTTAATTTAACAAAATATCATCACCACAAAATCTCATCATTTCGCTAATTTACTAATAGTTGAATACTAACCGATGCTCTTACGGTTAGGGGAGGGAAGGGAGGTGAAAACATTGTGATGAAACCTACACATTCAGGCGACTGAATGTGTAACCATGATCCGATCAGGTCAACTTACCCTGATAGCAGGGTCACGGAGATCAGATGGTATTTACTTCACTGTAATTACCTGATCTGTCAAATCCTTGATCATGGTCAAGGCGGACCCCGGGCCCTTGTGCCCGAGGACACAACCGGAACATTAACGCAGAGAGGCACGGCTATTAATCGACTGGCTATTTCCTAATAGTTAAACGAGTTATTCGAGGCAAATTGTAAAACAATTCACGTGTTAAAGTACACCGAAAATCAATTTGAATCGCCTCCGAAAAAGTGTGTAATCTGCCCACGTTCTCTATTATCCATTCAGATTCGTCCAATTCAATTAAAACGCGAAAAACTCATTTATCCCCCGTTCAAACAATCCGAGAATCAAGTCCATTTCCAAATTTATTACGTCCAATATAAGTGGCGGCTACGTCAGAGATTACACGTTCAAAACCCCGACATCTAAATCGAGATCCAGGTCGCAGTATTCCCGTTAAAGCTAAATTCATCACTGACAAAAGTCGATTCCTTAATAATTTCGCTTATTCATAATATCCGTAATAAGTCCCAAGCAAAGAATTCTAAGAAAAAGAAATAAAAGAATGGAATTCTTCGCGTTCCTCTGAGCGGAGAGGAAACCAATTTAAAGTTACTGAGCTGTTTACAGAAACTCCCTTTTTCGCAGATATCATTCCGATGAATATAATTAACTTTTCTCGGATCTTAGCGCGGCCATTCCCAATTATATGTTAATGTGGAAATGCTGATAAGTATCTAGCCACTGCTACCCATACCGCAGTTATTTTAGGGTTCGTCCAGTTTTCACAAACACGCCACCGAGAATGCGCCGTTGTGCAGTTGCTGCAACGGCATGCTATCATACGAAACCAAAAAGATTGGAAAGTTAGTAACCTTTATGGCTGAGTAGAGCGGCCCTCTTGGGTAAAATGCGTGCCAAACGTCAGCTTGATGATCAATTTGGTTGTTAAGACACATTTGTAAACAATAAATAAGTAAATAAAATAAGTAAAGCTTTATTTCGGCAACTTAACATCTATTACAAAATTCAGTAACCGGAATCTCTTTTTAAGCATGGTTTTGCTTGTATTAAAAGATTCCGCTCTTCCATAGCCAAAAATATTAACTGTTATGTAGTTCCAGTAGTTAGCAAAATACCAAAAATATAATAAATTTAATTAAAGTATGTTATTTAATGTGTGTGTATGTGTATGTGTGTGTATATATATGTGTGTGTGTGTGTTGTGTGCGTGCATGTGTGTGTATGTGTGGCAAAGTAAAACAAATTATTTTTTTTAACAAACGATTTCAATTTGTTTATTGCTAAAATAATTTAATGTTTTGTATTGGAGGTTTTGTTATTTTTATTATATTAATGTAGTGCCACCTTTTAAGTATCGTGTAAGTCGCTGGTTATCGCTAGTAAAATATGTGTAGAGGTGTATAGAATGTGTGTTACAGATTCTTGTCTCATGGGCTCTTTTTTTTAGATCTCGAGGTTTCAGTAATTTCTTGATTAAATAATATATGTATACTGTGAAAACATTTATACAAATTTAGAGATCGGAATTTTCTTTTTTTTTTTGCCTTGTGTACGAATCAGTGTTCACCCTTACATAGGTAGGTAGTAGTTATACGAACTAAATGTATATAGGTATTTTTTAATATTTTAGAATATATTACCAACATAGATAATTTACTCCACTTGTTATCCTGAACCTATATTAATCTCTCAGGTATAATGTATTATATCATCATCATTCAGCCGAAAGGGAAATTACAACTTAGGCTCGAACTACAGAGAGCGGATTACAGAAGCGTGACACAACGGCATTGGAGATTTCGGCATTGGCAACACAATTCAAGGACGCGCGACACCACATTATTGCGAATTAGCATATATTCGACACCAATGAAGCTCGAATATCCAAAGTGCGACATGCCTACTGCTGAGTGATATCTCTACAAAGGCCGGTCCTGTGCTTTCCGCATCCAGCTGGTACCTTCGAACTTTACCATATAGTCGGTCCACCTTGTAGGAGGCCTACCCACGATGAGTCTTGCGGCACGTGTATGCATGATGTCATGCCTGAAACAAACAATTAAATAATAGTCTATTTTTGTTTATACAGATTTCAAAGAACCGATGGCCGATGGGGCGTAAAGATTCAGGGTCCCTATTTTTTAAACCGCTCGCATCCACTCGAGCGCTTGCTTTTTAATACTTGTATTTTCTATCTTCAGCAACTTACCACAAGTGTGAAAAATATAGGTATAGTACACGCTAGCGGTTTCATAAATACAGTTTCTGAATCTTTACGCCCCATCGGCCATCGTTGAAATCTGTATAATCAAAAATTGACTATCATTTATATGGCACCACGTACCACAGCGTGGGGTGGCCAGACGGCAACGTGAAGGTCGTGGGAGCCCATGGATGCAAGATGGACAAGGTCGATTGAAGTGAAAGACATGGTGGAGGGCTGTTTATTTTAATAACGTTTTACTAAATAGCTTATTCAAAGACAGGATTAGACCCCTCTAAAGTCCCGTTTAATTTCACTAAATAATAAATATAAATTTCACTTTCACCGTCCGCTGGTATTTACTAAGTCGGTAGATGATTTCATCGAAGCATCAATAGTCTGGGGTCGGTCTTGACCATGATCCAGGATTTGGCAGGTCATACCTGACTTACAATGGAGCGGATGCCATCAGTCCTCCGTGTGACCCTGTTACACATTCAGCTGCCTGAATGTGCAGGTTTCATCACAGTGTTTTCTTTCACCGTAAAAGCATCAGTATTAGTGTTCAACTAATGTATATAACTCAGAAAACGGCAAGTACGCGGCGACACTGGGGATCGAACTCGGTACTTTCGCTTACGAGTACCGTCCGCCAGTAAGTAAGCGCCGCTAATCGGTATTAAAACAGTCCACTTCTAATTGAATCATCAACTAATTGCTTCGAAGAAAACACAGGAGAAAGCATTAATGGTGCCCATCAAGACACCTAATTACGAAAGTTCCAGCCACCTAGGAAAGTATTGAAAAATGGACGCAGGATTCGATCTTTGCTTAAGAACAAAGTAATTTCAACTCCGATCGCGTTTGCCGTTGGCGAAGATTAAAAATAAAAGATGCGAGCGCAGCTTTAAACTATAGTTAAGATAAGCCAAGTTAAAGTGTAGCGGCCAACGGAGAGTTTATAGTAAGTTGAATGGAACTACCTATCCTCTTTAGAAATAAGCTTTGTTTACGGTCAACCAACCTTAGTTACAGGTATAAATGGTGCGAGACTTTTGCACTTTTGCAAAAACGAAAGAATAAAGATAACGATAAGATAAAAACACAGTAAATTATTAAAATCATCTTACCCTCAATATCTCTGTTGTGTTTTGGCGTAATACGTAATCTCGATAAATAAATCATTCTAGGGCCCGGATTATGCCTTGCCCATGATCAGATAGTAGTAACAGTTGAGCAACGCGGGGGTTACGGGGCGCCACCACCATCTCAAGGCCCCAAGCCAACCTCACCTGCTTGCGGTGAGGTTGGCTTTGGGCCTTGCTGACAGACGGACGAGGCTTTGGCGAATCGGCTTTTACGTAACGGGGTGTGTGCGCCACATGTTGCATAGCGGCACTAGTCGAAGTCGGTACCGTACCTATGAAGTATCCGCGCCTTCGCACAGTTTACTGATTGTTATTTCAGACATGGCGTATGTACTCGTACCAGCGACACGTACGGACTCTTGATTCTAATTATTTTGTGAAACAAGTTTTCCCTTTCGTGGTTATTTCTGGCTAGCATACTATAAAAAAGTTCATTAGTCGAACCGGGATTTAAACTCACGAAAATTGTATATCTATCCGTAAAATGCACACCCGAAGACTCGAGGAAAAAGCTACGAAACATAGTTGCTCATTTTACTGAATTATTTTTCCATTCTACCATTTTTTCATTCACTTTTATGCTATTCCATGCCAAGCTCGCCACGAAAGTAATCTGCCATAGTTTCAGGTACATTTTCATGTTGGTTAGTTTTGCAGCCAATTTTACTTGCACAAACTTTGCTGCCGACTTGACGAATGCCCGTGGAGTTTACTTGTTTTCCTTTGCAAGTGCTGCGGTAGAATGTCTTGTTTGTCTTGGTGTTTTACCTGCAGTATTACAATATTAATAATAAATCAGAGTTATTCTATACATAGCACAAAACAAAGTCGCTTTTCACCGTCTTTTCCTCTCTATGTATGTACGTTTAGATCTTTTTAACGACGCAACAGATTTAAATATAGTTTTCGCTATCAGTAATTTCTTTCGGGAGGAATATGTGTTCATATAAAGTACAGTCCCTTCCCGCCGTATGTCTCTATACATCATCATCATCATCACAGCCCGTAACAGTCCACTGCAGGATTTAGGGCCTCTCCCACGAAAGGGGAGGTTATTGCCATAATCTCCACGCTTGGCAGGCGGGTTGGAGATCGCAGTATTTAAATATAACAATGGAAAATGCTGCTGCCCATTTTCCAGACTACGGAGACTCTTGATCTTTTGCCACGAAAACGTTAGTCGCCTTGTACGACACCCATGAGTGTAAGGGGTTGGTGCTATTCTACTCTGCCAGACACCACACGGCCTCTCTATACATGCGATCTTTTAATGGATTCAACGGATTTCAGTATCATTTAGGGTTTATTTTTTCCAGAAGGTCTATATTAAGAAAACTGACAATCATGCCTCTAAACCATGTCTCTCGTCTATAGGCCTGCTGGAAGAGATTTCTTCTTTGAAATAAGTGTGCCTGTTGTCTTTCATTTTATAATATCTGTATGCTATTTATTTATTATAAACTGTTAAATAAACAAATAAAGTAAATCAAATGATTTAATATACCTGCCTAATTATGAAGTAGACCCTTTTCTATTACTTGCATAATACGCGACTTTCATATTTCTCATAAGAGGTAGTGGCATTCAGACTTTTGAGAGTAAGTACGTTTTCGCCAATGCATAACTTCCGTTACAGTTATTTTCATTCAAGCTTAAGTTTCACACGACTGTTTGTACAGTCGGAGATCGAACCGCACCACGGCAATCTATAAAATAATATTGTGAGACACGAAAACGTCGGGCAATATCAAAAGGCCGGGATCGCGGCGTCTCTTTAATCTGCGAAGGAAATTGGCAAGTAATAAAAGCAATCTAAATGCAATGTGTTTCACTGTAAGCGCCGTTACCTCGATTCCATCAATAGGCAAACGTGTTTCTTACGTGTCCCGACGCAAAAGTACGGGGTACGTAATAATGTCGTTCCCACGAAAACAGACAAAAAGGGTCGCCAGATACAGCCAAGTCACGGAGCGCAATCCTCATAGGGTTGGCGAGTCAGCGGTTTGCAAGCTTTCTTGTGACCGACTTCGGAAGTTTTTCAATTTGTGCGCCTAATGCGATGGTGATTGTGAACAAAACAAACAATGCGAGGTTGTAGAACACAGTCGCTTATTGTAGTTACCTGATCTCGGATTTGTAACAAGTTAGAGAGGTCAGGTTTCTTGCGATATACGTACGAGTATATATAGCGTAGTATCACCGTTAATTAGGGTATAATTGGAAACCTGAGGCTTTACCATGAACTCTTATAGCAGGACCTAAACAGAACTGCCCTGCTTAGAAGGAGATAGCGCTATACGAGTCACATAAGTTTGTCTCGTTCAAACCGAAAGCGATTCTGTTTAGGTCCTGCTATAAGAGTTCATGGTAAGCCCTCTGATTCTCTGTCATTACAGTATAAGCAGAGCGTGGCCTATCATAACAAGAAAGAAATATATGTAACATTTATTACGCGTAAATACAGCAGTGTCCTGCACTACAGTATATAAAATACCACAAATAACTTTGACACACAAAAAAAGCGGAGAAAAGAATATCTTACGTACAAGAAAGTAAAAAATATTTATATCTACTAAACTCATAAACAACTTGGGTATTTTTAATTTCAGTCTCATAACTCGTGTCGTGGCTTTTTGTGCGTCTAATTTAAGTGTCTCTGAGTTTTTACAATATAGAGACTGGTAGAGAGTCCCGTTGGCTGTAGACAGAGGTAGTCCGCGTTTGAAACCATTTCTAGTATTGGCACCAATTTAGATAATATTTTTGTTTATAACTTTATTTTACAGCAATACAGTTGGCGGACATAAAGCCATTAAGGCTTTATCTTCCAGTCAACCAGTAGACCATGCAGATAGTGAATAAAGAGGGGCTTTTAAAATAAAATAAAATAAATTTATTTCAGACAATGCCCATATTTGAGTTAGTAAAGAAACATTAATGACTTACATCTTATATAAGGGTTAATATAAGATGTAAATAAATATTACCTCAAACCAATTAATTCTTACTTCAAGTAACTTTTTTTGTTTAATTTACCTCGACATCGTTAGGGTAGCTTTACGTGAAACTCGAGCGTTCGCAGCCCTGAAGCCTTCCAGTTGTTAGCAAGCTAACAAGTACTCGGAAAACAGACCGTTCTGCAGCACAAGTCACCACTTGATTTCGGCTCTCCTTTTCCTCTCTTTGTTTTAGTTAGAAGGGTTTGGGCTTCAAAATTCGTTCGCAAACAATGAATCACAATCCACTTCGAGACAAGGGGCTAGTGAGTGGCAAAAAAATATGTGTTAATTGAGAAGGTAGGTTTAGGATTATACAGAAAGATTTTACTTTTATTTATAAGATTTTACTTTACTTTTATTTACATTTACATTCATCATCATCATCACAGCCCATAACAGTCCACTGCATGACTTACGGCCTCTCCCACGAAAGGGAAGGTTATTGCCATAATCTCCACTCTTGGCAGGCGGGTTGGAGATCGCAGTGTTGTAAATATAACAATGGAAAATGCTGCTGCCCATTTTCCAGTCTACAGAGACCTTAAGATCTTTTGCCTCGCAAACATTAGTCGTCTTGTACGACACCCACTAGTGTAAGGGGTTGGTGCTATTCTACTCTGCCGGGCATTACTCGGCTGAATTTACATTACTTATTTTTTATTTTTCATTGGGTTTTTAGATAGCTACTATACTAGATACTATACAAGATAACGGAGACACTCCACTATAACCACTAGGTAATGGTATTAAGTTCGAATCCCGCTGCAGTTAACCGCCATGTCTAATGACTCTTTTCTTATTAGAACACTAACCGATGCGCTTAGAGAAAAAACATCATTATTATTAGACGAAACCTGCCCATTCAGGTGACTAAATGTGTAACCATGATCTAATATGGTCACATTCCCCTGGCAGCAGGGTCACGGAGGTCAGCTGGCAGTCGCTCCACTGTAATTTCTGATCTGCCAAATCCTGGATCATGGTCAAGGCGGGCCCCGGCCCAACACAAACCCCGGGCCCACCAAGATGTTTTTTTTTATTACTAGAGACGATAACAATTAATCTGTGATACTTATACTTTTCTTCACTTGTACACGAATATTTCTTCCAAAAAACATATTTTTGAACAGATTTGTTGATGAATCAACTACACCCCCAGTGCTGTTTAAATTAATATTAAGCCTTGTTTACACCACGTTTATTTACTTAAATAAACGTGCACAAAATTACCTTGAGCCAACCGTTATAAAGCTAGCTGAAATACGCTCATGATTAAATTACAAAATGTAGGCAACAGGATGTAAGTTAGACAGCGTACGTCGATATTTCGTTTTTAAAATGTTGTTTACGAAAGCGGATATTAAAACCCGGTAGTTTATTAGCTTTCTCTTTATGGGTGATAAACTGATTTCAAATTGAATTCAAGTTTGATGATAGATCTATGTAAATACCTATTTATGATATCCAGTTCGACTAGAAATCATAGAAAGGACGCTATAATTCGTTTGAGTTATTGGGTTTTTAGGGATTTGACGTAAGGTGTAGAGATGATATTCCAGATATGAATGTGTTATATTATATGGTATTATAGTCTATTTTTAATTGTTATTTAAAAGTAAAGCTATCGTAATTAATAATAAATAATATTGCCAAATAAAATTGTAGTCGTTTCAGAACGAATGTACGAAATTCCGGAACGATGTTTAATCTTTGAGTACATTCAGTACTAATTAACTAAAAGTTTGGTTTCTAAATATTTACCGTATCTTATAATTATTTAAAATAGTTTTAAGAACTATTTCGATGAATTTGGTTATTATCTTTGCACAATATTTCATAGTTAATTAGAATCATTATAACGTGCTGTCATTGGTTGAAATGTAACGGCTTCTAACTTCCATTTGAATGTTGGTTATATAAACCCAGTCGAGAGACTGCGAGGGGCTTTTTTGCTCCACACCCGGCACAGAGTTAAGTACATACTTGCATTGTTTTATTGTTGCTTTATATTTTGTATTAGTTTTATTTATCTATATAATCGGTTATTGATTGAATCATACGTAATACTATTGTCCCATTTTTAGGGATAAATATGTATTTTGCTATGTTTTATTATGTTCAGAATATATTGTTATATTTCCCAAGTAACTTTGTTTGCTATGATTGCCTATCCTATAATATAATAACTTATCTAATTTGATCTAATATGTGTGTTTAAATATGCTATTCCTTTCCTGAATAAATAGCTATTTATATTTAACTAATGTGCCCTATTTTTATTTCATTAAGCTTTCCATCCTTAGTTTTCGATAAAATACTAGACCACCATCATTAATATCTTCTAAATACTTAAATTCACACCCGAGATCTGAACACTCTATAACCCCTATCTAACAAATGCTAGGTTATTACAAGCTTGTACTACCTAACCACTGTGCGTATTAGGCGTACAGGTTTGACGTCATAATAAAAATGTTAGAAATTATATTTTTGACGCTTATTGTATCTGTGGACGCTTTATGGTTGATTGACAGAATGCCAGATTAGCAGAATGCTTTTACTCTATTAGAATTCTTTTTTAGCCGGTACTTTTTGGTTTTTGGACGCAAATTTGTTAATGCAATGGAGAAATACAAACGCAGTTGTTTGTATTTCTCCATTGATTTATCAACAAATTTGCATTTAAATATAATAAATATATAAATATAAATATTCATGGACAAATTCACACAGCGCCATCTAGCCCCAAATTAAGCCAAGCTTGTACTATGGGTGCTAAATAACTGATAAACTACCTAAATATATATTTTTTAAATACATTATTATTATACATAGACCCGTAACAGTAATTAAAATTCATCATTTAAATTTCTGTCCGGCCGGGAATCGAACCCGGGACCTCTTGCATGGCACTCAGGTCGTCAACACAGATACTTCAACTAAATTCATGTAGGTATGACCCTTGTTTATACTCTTAGTAATTGTATTCAATGAAGCAGTTAAATAAAAACAAACTTTCATTAGCCGCTAGGTGTCGTTGTTTTAGTATTTTACCTATTATTTTTCTTTTTCATTGCTTTGTTTTATGTTATCAACATGTTTAAATCTATTTCACACTCAATTATATTTAGTTACTACCAGCCAATCGCACAAACATACCTACAAACACGTACCTAAAAATAATGTACCTAAATGGTTACCTAAAATTTATATGAAAAAGGTACCACATTAACGCTTTCCATCAGGTGGGCAGAATACTTAACGTATTATTTGCTTCGAGAATTTACTTCTACAGTAATGAATTTCTACGAGTGCTTTAAATTATCTGAGCTGTTTGATGGGATTAATATAAAGTCTTCCAAAAATAAATACAAGCTGTTCAGAGCTTTACGTTACTTATATAATTTAAATCAGGCGTCAAGTGTTTCAAGGGTAACTAAGAGCAGATTGTAAAGTACCTACGCAGTTTGAATCTGCACAAATTTAATTGTTTGGAGTTTAAACTCTAAATTTAGTTTTCAAACGACTTAATAAGTATAATCTGTTTCTTAAAAAAACTGTATATTTGTTAAGACATCCACTTTTGTTACATTTTACAGTCAAACCGAATGTCATTGATGGATTGGCGGATGTCGACCTCAGTGGTTCAGTAGTCAACACGTGCTGCCACATAGAAGTCCTGGGTTCAATTCGCTGCCGAGCTGAATTCCCTCCTGCCGCCATGGCAGTTGAGATTGTCAAAGTCAAGTTAAAGTCAAAATATTTTTATTGAGTAGTACATTAAAATGGTTTTTAATTGTGAAAAAGGAGGGTGTATGAATTTGGAAGGAAACACTCACCCCACGCCGACAACGGCCGGACCGTGTCCGACAATACTAGACAGAGCCGGGCAGCGCCCAAAAATGCCTGGTAGACTTGGATCGTACTCTGTCGAACCGGGCAGCGCCCGGCAATACTATTAATTTATTTATTTATTTATTGGAGTACCAACAGCTTTATAAAACATAATAAGTAAAAAGATATTAGAATCAATAAGCCAATTACAGGTAGTTGTCGCTAGTAGCAACAAAATAAAATAAAAAGGAAAGTAAAACTGCACTGCAATAACATGACAGAATACAAAATGAAATTATTGCGTACCCAAAAAAAAAGAAATAATAATAATAATATAAAAGACAAAAGAATGCGCTTACAATTTTCCCAATTAAGTACATTGTACGCTGCCGGCAATAACCCATTTCCAACAAACTATTTTGTCTATAAAATCATGTACATGCTTACCGCTCTAGACTTGAAGCACAGAAAAATAAAATAAGAAGGCTACTATATAACTATAAGATTTATATTACGTTTCTTTGATTATCCGTCTTCACCAAGTGCCTCCACCGCGTCTCTTCTGTATGAACTGCGCCTAAGTAAAAAAAATACGTTATTTTTCAGAAATCCTTCTTTTGGAACAGAACGAACGAATATACAGATGCGTTACTGGGCATCACAAATCAAAATTGCGGCATGGCCGGCGCCGTGAAAGGCATGGCCGCGGCCACAAAGTTTCACAGCTCAGCACCCGCTAGAACAGATATTCCATCGTGCTGGGTATACAAGCACGATTTTAATATGTTTGCCTGCAACAACGACTGTACCCATTCCTAATTTTCAGCGCTTTACAGACTGACCACGGTTCAGCGGCTCCTGCGTCACGTTCTTGACGCGAGCCGTCTACACCGGAGCTCAAAAAAGGGCTGATGCTGCGTATATGTGGCTCATCATTCCACGATAGTGGGCATTGGAGCCCAGAATTCCACGTTGCTTAGTTTCTACTGCTTTTCTGTTTAAAGATTGTTATTCCAAGCATAGGTGATACTCGACAAGATCAATGGCGCTCATGCATAACTTTTTTGACAGACAGTACAAGACTGTTGTGTATTTTACGTCGACCGGTGTGGTCCTATACATAAGCTCCACTTTAAATACTTTCTGAGTTCTGGTGTGGAGAGCACGCGACAAAAAGGCTACACAAGATAGCCTATTTTGTGCTGCGGTTTGGTCAGTCTTTTATGATAATATATCATCAACAGTTCACTACCCAATATATATTTTTAAATGAAACATCTTGCAATCTGCCTTATTCTACATAGGCATTTAGCTATAGTATATGAATACACCATTCATGACTACGAGTCGTGAATCAAGACTTGATTCACTCAAGCACAGCGACTTACTCATTAATTGTGCCTATTGGAAAACCAATAGGTATACAAATAAAAGACAAAATTCAATCTTTACGATTCTAATAAATAATCATCTTGGCGTTAGTGTCCCGGTCGTGCTCTCACGTACGAGGGCGCCGGGGTTCGCCTTGACAATGATCTAAAATTTGACAGATCAGGTAAAGTGGAGCGACTACCATCTGACTGCCATTTGACAACTCAGTTAGCAACTGAATTTGACGTTAAATAATTCTACACTACGTCATCTACGTTAGCCACTGGCTATAGCGTCTGCCAAATTAGAGTAGTGTTAGATTATTATATGTCAAATTTAGTTATCCACTGAGATAGCCCTTCTGGTTGGATTATGGTTATACATTCAGTTGCCTGAATGTGCATATTTCATCACGATGTTTTTCCTGACCGTAAGAGCATCGGTTAGTTTTAAACTCACGTACATAACTCAGAAAGGAGTCATTGGTACATGGCGGCTGTGGGCTTCGAACCCGGTACCTCTTTCTTGCGAGTCGGATACCTTTACCACCACGCCACCTATGCACGACGATCTTGACGATTCTAATATCTAGACATAAAGTGACTTATAGACGAGTTAGTAATGCGCAAGCAATTAAGCCAAAACACGCCGTCGTCCTAATTATTAATTATCACAACAAAACAACACGTTAGCGGCAACACGAACCCACAACACCTGTACAAGCGTCGGTGATTTACATTCCCTCTTTGCAATTATAATAGTCGGCACTTTCCCACTGGAAACGCTGGAATTTGGTTAGCGGTATTGTGGGACGCGTCAGTGTGAGCAGTCTTCGTCTGGTATAATACAATGCCAGAAAGTCTTAATAAGTGAATAAATAATTATTATTTTTCAGACAAAAATGCTTAAAATATTATATATTGTCTAGATTTAGTTTGTAAATTTTTACGCTATAATTTACCCTTTTTGTAATCCAAGTAATTATAATAGCAATATTCGCGAACCACGATGCGGTATAGATAGACAAAGGAGCGACACGGACTTGATCCTGGGCCTCGAGTTCGATAGTTTAACTAGTTCGGTCGAATTGTAATTGGATCGCAGTAGCAGATCAACGGCAGTTTTAATTGTATAGAATACCAAAACGCGTAAAACTGCCACTGAGCTGGGATTGCGATCCGATTACAATTTAATCGAGAGATTAGTAAATTATCGGACTCGCAGCCAGCAAGTTTTATCACGATGTTTTCCCTCACCGTAAGAGCATCGGTTAGTTATCTACATAACTCTGAAAAAACTCATTGATACATGACGGCACTGGGGTTCACACCCGGTACCCCGGGGTCCGAGTCGAACCTTAGCCATCGACGCTCTTAGCTCGACAGAGTCCTACCACAATTAAAATCAAATCTTCATCATCTCCACCATCACAGAAAACCTTGCGAAATCATTTAGCCGCAGCGAATACTAAACCAGAAGCAACCCGTGAAAATACGGGCAGGTGCATCCCCAGAATTACACGGTTTAAACTTAATAGCCCCGTGTGTGGCGCCGGCAGGGGGCGTAGCGAGTGATCCCTCAAATCGAATGACTCAACTAAGCGTGCATCGACACAGATAGGTTACATGATCGAGGAGGGATGTAGTTGGTGGGGCGATTTAAACGATGATATATGAACGGTCTTATTAATACAAGTTACAGGAAGCTTAGGAAGATTTTAAGCTTGCAAAAATATGGTTCTTGAAAAACATTACCTATTCATAAAACGCATAATATCGCTAAAACGCTCATTAACAGCTTCATGACTTACACATGACTGATCTCTTTTGTAAAACTTTTATAAATCTATATTAGTGATAAACATGGCCGCCATCATGCGGAACAGCTGTTTTTATTCGCTTTGTGATCCCTGGTCCGCTGCGTATTGTTATCTACAAAAATGTAACGTGCGTAGCGGACCCTTGATTGATTGTGATTGGCTCGTGACTTCATTCTTGGCTTATCCTGAAGAGGATAGGCAAAGGGGATACAACCATACAGCCATAACTTCTATAAAATTTCGACGCATTAAACTTTTTTTGGGACTTGGCTACAAGCGATTTTAAGTATTTGGCTATAAATTCATCAGAGCGACAACATAGTGATATATATTTTATAAGACCCTTAGTTATGAGAGGGTTATAGAGAGTTTGCCGTGCCAAGAGAAATGGCCGTGTGGTGTCCGGCAGAGTAGAATAGCACCAAGCCCTTACACTCATGGGTGTCGTACAAGGCGACTAATGTTTTCGAGGCAAAGATCAAGAGTCTCCGTAGTCTGGAAAATGGGCAGCAACATTTTCCTTTGTTATATTTAAACACTGCGATCTCCAACCCGCCTGTCAAGCGTGGAAATTATGGCAATAACCTCCCCTTTCGAGGGAGAGGCCCTAAGTTCTGCAGTGGACTGTTACGGGCTGTGATGGTGGTATAGAGAGTCTGTGAATAAGGAATTTGAAAATACGTTTTAAATGTCTAATTAATGTTTTAGCTGAATAACGTTTTTAATTTTATTAATATTTTAAAGTATTTTTAAGAATAAGTCCGGAGCAGTTTTAGTTTATTTTTCCTACGTTCTTCGAAAGGAACTTAGGACGCAAAAACAGGGATACTTCTTGTAAATTTGAAGTCCTATAATGAATCTGTATGTGGCATCGTCTAGAGCAATATCATTTTTTGGAAGCCAGTTAAATCCATATAGTTTGAAAGTGTAAAGGGTTTTAACTGTGACAAATACGCTAGCAGTACACCTCGATTTTTATATACCAGGGATACAAACGAGCCAGGAGGTCACCTGATGGTAAGTGATCACCGCCGGCCATAGACATGAGCAACACCAGAAGTGTCGCGTTCCATCAGGCGTTGCCAGCTTGTGCGAAATTTTCAATACATATTTTTCGAAGTTTCGTACTTACATAGCGATGATGAACGTTCTACTTAATTGTGCACCTCGTACATGCGACCTAGTAAATGCAACCCGCATACATCTCCCATTTTTAAATATAATATTATTTTTTGTTATTACGATGAAAACATGAAGTTAAAAAAAAATCGATAATATATTTACGATTTTTTTTATGATTATCATCATCATTATGGCGTTAAGACACGCGAGAGGCTAGCGTCCGCCTAAATTTTATGAATGTTAATTTTATTATGAATGTTTTTATGATAGAATATTACGATATTCCTATAGTAGTTGAAAAAACATTCGTAAAAATATTTATGCGAAATTAACTTTGAGGATTTTTCAAAATGACGTCAGTGCGCCAGGTGCACAGAAGTCGGACAGGTAGTAAAACAACGTAAGGGTCAAGTATTACTGCGCCTCGCGCCGTCCCTGAGTCGCACGCCAGCCAAGACCTGCCGTCGTCATTCACGGCCTGGAATTCGGAATTACGCCACAATGGTAATACGTAAACGCCGTTGCCGACTCTACCGCCTTACAAACACGTGTTTTGCTACTTTACTCCCAGTACATATTAATTAAAACATAAATTTTGATATTGCGACGCCTTCGCGACGTAAACTTGACACATACGTTAGGTACATGTCAAAATACCTCGAGTAAATAGTTGCGGTAATTAAGGGACGTCTTTGAGCGTGGCGCGTCTGTTTTAATTAATTAATCTTTGAAGTTGCACGTCACGTGACATGCAAATTAATACAGCTTTGCAATCTATATTGAAGGAAAGTAATTGCAAATTGCAATTAATGAATATTGAGTTTTTTTTATTGCCTAAGGACTCACACGGACGGACGGTCCACCTGATTGAAAGCGGCTCGTAGACATCTGCAACCTAAGGAGAGCGGATGCGGTGCCGGCCTTTAAGATTCCTGTAGACATGCCCTTTGAAGATCCCCATTCTATAGTGCAAAGAAAACACTTCGGGACACTCATTCCACTTCTTGCACGTGCACGGTAAGAATGCTACAATATTATGATGGTTGTTCTTTTCTGGATGCCCTAACTTCGGCCAGGTTCCCTATAAGTTCGGTCATGGTCGATCAGATAGTTTACTGGTCTTCTGATATATCAAAATTGATGTGTGTATGTTTCTTACTCTTGACTTATGGATCCCGCAACGGCTGCACCGATCTTAATGAAATTTTGAGATTATCCTCGTGGGTGATTTATGAAGTTTGGTATCTATGCGAAGCGGGGGCAGGTCGCTAGTTAAATTTTTTTTTTATTATATACGGCAGACAGACAGGCAACCGGGCTACCTAATTGAAAATGGTCACCGCCACCCATGGACATTAGCAAGGGGAGTTACCAAAGCGATGCCCGCCTCTGAAGAGACCTCTAATATACCTCTTGAACGATCCCATGTCATAGTCCAAAGGAAACATTGTGGCTGGGAGCTCATTCCACGCCCGAATCGTTCGTCGTTCGTAAACTAAAAATGCCTCACCGTTTTCAACTCGCATTGATCTAAATAAAAAAAGAGAATAACAGTTTCGTTATGATTGCTTGTGATCGCCGTAGGATGGTATCACGACTTTGTGCCCCCAGTGTCCATCACCTCCCCACAAACTTTACAAGATCGTCTGTCCATTTTGTATGCTGCTGTAGAATAAATTTCTTATTCGAAATAAATAGCCTGATGAGGCAATAATTAATTTATATTACACATTTTCCGAAACAGACAGATGTCGGAAACGCTGCACGTAAATTGTCGCTTTAATCGGGTTTGTCACCACTGTTTTTATTGTTTTTATCCATAGAGCAAAAAAAATGTGCCTTGAAGGTAGCTAGCTAATTGTCCTATCTTTTTGTTTTTATCACGATATTTGCAAACGGTTGCAATTTATTTGTCGTGAACAATGAAATTTTACATAGAGGCATAGAAGCACAGCTGAAGTCACAATCTAGGTATATTTTGTTTCCTTTTTTAATGTGCATATAACTTGTATAAATGGTGGCTATAAGTTGTCAGATATCCATCCATAACCACTGCTATTGTCTACATGATATATAAATTATAAGTAATACGGGACGGAAAGTTCAAACAAACGAACAGAGTGATCTCGGTATGTTCTGTATTTACCAATCTCAATACTTATTTTGGTTTTTAAAATGTGTACAATGAATTTTATAAAACTTTTCTACGAGGGAAAACTGCATATGTTACTCTAAACTGTTTGTCAGACATCTCACTGGAGATTACATACTAATTAATTAATTAATTACTAGTTTTAATAACAAATTTAAATCATATTCGTAGTATAAATAAAACAGTAAAAATAATATAAGTATTTATCATCATCATCATCACCATCATCTTGTCGTTAATGTCCCGGTTGTGCTCTCGAGAACGGGGCCCCGGGGTTCCCCTTGTCCAGGATTTGTCGATCAGGTAATTACAATGGAGCGACTAAATAGACTATGTCTAAATAGATATGGAAATATTTCGATGTAAACTGGGTCGGATTTAGTATTTGTTGTATAGAATTTTAATACTCAAATATTGGTACATAGCGGTCCACAATTTTATATTTATTAGGGCTCCATACCAAAAATTTACCTAAATGATATTTTAAATGTTCAGACATTTAAAAAAAAACTTAAACGGATTCATCGCGAATTTACGTTTATTTTCATTTATTTATTCTTCTAGGTTTCCTGAAGACCAGACATGGTGATGTATGGGTTGCAAATTGGAAGTGCTATGTTGTAAATATTTTGAAGTACAAGATAATATCTAAGTATGTGCACAAGTATATGCAAGTCCCTTTTGTCCTGGTGCCGTACCTACCAGAATTTTTGCTGAAAATAGAGAATATGATGCCTGTTTGATATATTTATGTACATACCCTTTTCATTAATTATTTTGTTCATGACGATGTCCTCTAGAGGGCACGGTATTGACGGTATGTAGGATCGAGAGATCGAAAAGATCTAGTAGGTATCAAGGTGTGGGTTTGATCCCCAGACACCTTACCTTTGAAAATGTGATTTGTAATAAATACCTAATTCATATTTGGATTCAAATAATTTATTTTGATTTTATGTGAAGGAAAATATCGTGAAGTCTGCCAATCCGCATTGGGCCCGAGTGGTAAACTATTGCCCGTTCTCACTTTATGAGAGGACAGATCTATTCCCTAGTAGTTTAGACGTGTATAGGCGGACGACGACGGTGATAACGGTTGGGTCGTCAAATTCATTGCTCTTTTATTATAATGACAATATAAATAACAAGTCAGATTTGTTAGGTTCGTTGCGGAATAGATATTCGTAGTAAAAAATAACTTATCTGCAGATGGGCTGCCTTGTTTCGTCCCTGCATTTGCCTTAGTGACTTGGGAGAGATGTGTGACTTTTTGTCTCGAATTGAAACTCGGTATGTACTCTCTTCTTCTGTAGATAATTTTTTTACTCTATGATCAGAACAATAGTTGATATCAATGCATAGGTAGGTTATAAGAGCATGTTTCTTGACGTGGACGAGAGATGGCGCTGCTTGGTTTTAAGAACGCGCTATTGACTCGGCACAGTGGACGAAAGCAGTACAATTTCTCTTTAGAGAACGTCTTGCTTCGCAATACAGCTTGTCAGGTTGACAACCTGCTTTGCGAAGTAAATAAATTCATTTTTGTATTCGTATTCTGTTAGTCGGTAATGCAAGATTTATGTTCTAAGCACACTCCACATGTTCGTCAATCCGCGGGATCACGAGAATGTAAAGGGAGTACACGCCTATATTCGTGTAGTCCCGTGCATGTTTGGCATGTCTCGCCTATTTCATAGATTAAGAAGAGATTATTTATTTATTTATTGGAGTACCAACAGCTATATAAAACATAATAAATATTATATTAGAGTCAATAAGCCAATTACAGGTCCTCGCTAGTAATAACAAAATAAAATAAAAAAGGAAAGTAAAAAAGTAATCCAAAAAGTACAAAATTTACTGTGAAGTAAATTCACTCACCACAAATAAAATGTACAATATGTATAGATGGCTCTGCTACGCAGAAAAAGTTTGATGACTGATGTATCGATTTTATATTTTCATTCTTAGCGCTTTTCCATGTTCAAGGTACACTTAACCATGATTTTCCAGGATTTTAGTAGATCAGGTAATTACAGAAGGGCAGCTGTCATCACCTCTGTGATCCTGTTTACAGCAGAACATATTAGCGATTATCCTTATCCTCAAATTACATCTAGTTACAGAGGCAAAACTGACGACAAATGAAAAGTGGTATTTTCAAATCCTCATAAATTGTTTTTATACAATTGAAGGTCTTACTCGCATCTACAATTTGTTTAGAGTTGTTACAGTTAGACAGTGTGAATAGGTCGGGGCTCCCAAAATATTTCCCAAACTACTGAAACAAAATTAGCAACCGTCTCCATCCAACTAGTTTTCAGATAAAGAAAACCGCATCAAAATTGGTCTTTTACACTTTTACTTAAAACACCACTATTTTTGCTCAGGGCTTCGATTCTGGTACGGAAATCGTCTCAGTTGCAGTAACATTACAATTGCATTGCATGTCAAACGTGTGATTGTTAATCTAATGACAGATATCGAGTTGCAACTTCCATGTGATTGTTATTCAAATGACAGATATTGAGTTGCAACTTTCATGAGTTAGAACTGTTCCACAATAAGTTTTCTGGTACTCTAGTTGCATTATGGTTGCATTGCTAAGTTGCATCCTTCTTAGTTGTCAAACTGCCTTAAATTCTGTCAACGAAAAGTGTCAACGGTATGATCGAACAATGATTTAACTGCAATGTTACTCTGATGTTACTCTGATGAAACTCTGATATTACTGTGATCGAGCTCTGAACTCTTGGAGTTGAAGTTAAATTAAAGTTGCTACTATACTACTGTCAGACGAAAGTATTCCATCAGACGTGATATTCAATACAATTTGACAAAGAACGGTAGTGAATTCTTACTTAAAAAATTATAAAATGAAATAAAAATAGATGCTAGGAATCCAATGGATGGATGAAGCGGCGGTGGCGCTCGATGCAGATCAGACCAGAGGTGATGCAGGCAAGACTCGGAAAAGGAATCTACAAACTCGGTCCCTAAATAGGGCTTCCTCCTCATCAGAATCTGCTTTTGTCAAGCGCTACCACCTCAATAGAAGAACAAACCATGGACCTCATTAACACAGCCGCTTCATACGTTTCTTCGCCAAGAAGACAGGATCGATGGGACGTAGAGACAAAGTCATGTAACTAGTGTTTGATGCCAAAGGGAGGTACGTAGCTCTTTCATGTTAAAAAAATCACTAATAATCATAAGGGCTGGGTAGGCTCAAATTCGTGCGGTCATCGGCACCTTCGCATCGTCGTAGCCCATCGCTTCTTCCTAATACGGACAGATTTAGGTCTTTAAAATAATAAAATAATCACCTTGGCGTTAATGTCCCGGTTGTGCCGCTCCCGGGGTCCGCCTTCACCATGATCCAGGATTTGGCAGGTCAGGTCATTACAGTGGAGCGAGTGCCATCTGACCTCTGTGACCATGCCAATGGAAGATTGAATCATGGTAACACATTCAGTCGCCTGAATGTGCAGATTTCATCACGATGTTTTCCCTCGCCGTAAGAGCGTCGGTTAGCATTCAACTAATGTACTTAACTCAGAAAAGAGTCATTGGCACATGGCCGCAGTGGGATTCGAACCCGGAACCCCTCGCTTACGAGTCGGATACCTTAACCACTCGGCCACCGACGCTCTTTAGGTTTAGGTCAGGTTTAGGTCCCTATTTACTGTATATCCAAACCAGCGCTGGCGAGCCTTCTTAACCATATTAGCGATGTCTCTCGCGCTAAGGTTCTCATGGATGTAACCATTACGGTCTCGGTCGAGTCGCGTAACGCTACATACCCACTGCAGCATTTTCATTTCGTTGGCGTGAAGTAAACGAGCATACTTCGTCAGCGCCGATCAAGTCACGCAGCCATGTAGTACCACAGACATAATGATGCTCTTGTATAAAGGCTAGTCCCTTGAGCTTGATGTGGATTATAGAGTCACAATCCCGCCGTTTGGCACTAGCTGCACTGTTTTCTAGCACTTCTTTCCACGTATTTGCGTGGAACGTGAACGTGAATTCAATATCCAGTCTGTCAGTACGATGACCAGCAGAGAGGGCATCTAATACCTAACAGAACAGCTAATACCTAATGACAAAAACCTCTTGAACATATACAGCAAACAGGAAGGGGTTTTATAGACGAAACTAATACGAATGATAATATTTAATAAAAAATCACTGCTTATTAATTTCTTATTCGTTTTAGGTGCTCGTGACACAGTGACACAGTATGACAGGTGTTTTTGACCACCGGCAGCTACCAAACTGTAGTAGGTGATGCCAAGAACGAGTGTCAGCCAACCCAGCACGTCAAGAGCGATCCACCAGGTGGTAGATACGATAACCCGCTCGGATGTTATGAATAAGAAAATAAATTTCCCTATGAAGAGAGAGAATCGTCGCTCCTTCGTCCGCGTGTTTTAGGGCAGTTTATGTTTCCCGTATGACCATTTTAAATGACCTCCCTAATGTATGGCAGCTAGTACTACGGAGAGGTCAAGCTGTATCTCTGGTTATACCCGACCGAATTAGATGAAACATGGCTTAGATTTAAAACCCAAAACTATCCAACTGAAAACTCCATCAAACTCAGTACGGCGCCATTTCCATATCTACACTTCTACACTATAATATTAATATTTAATATTAATATATTATATATATATATATATATATATAATATAATAATATTATATTATAAAGAGGAAAGATTTGTACCTATTTTTGTATGTTTGTAATGAATAGGCTCAAAAAGTACTGGGCCGATTTAAAAAATTCTTTCACCAATAGAATGCTACATTCTTCCAATTTGACATAGGCTACATTTCATTTTGAAAAAAATTAGGGATCCTTGGTAAAATTTGAACAATGTAACCGAAGGTGTAGAAAAATGAGTCTTAAAATGTCTTTCGTCGAATGCGCTGCCGAAACTATTAGCGATAGAACAAAATAATGTACAACAATATTGAAGAACATCATAATGTCTACAAAAAACTCCGCGGTAGCATATGTCCAACTATTGTAGTTATGTCACAATAAGTGTTCTTTTATTTTCAAAATTTAATTAAAATGCCGCCGCTAAAAAACGCTCTTTATTTGTACCTTGGTATTAATCCTTATCAAAATCAATTACTTCATATTCACGACTGCTTCAATACCTTCATATAACTTTTTGAATTATTCAATTCAGACATTCCATTCGAAAGATATCACGAGTTTAAAAATGTGAATATTAGAAAAAAATCGCGTGTTCGCCGCTCAGTCCGCTCGGCTATCTAGGCAGCACGGGGTACGTACGGGAGGGGAGTCAATGTCAAGAAATACGGCCGTCAGGAGCCGGGTCGCCCCTTCCCTCTAAAATGGTTGAGGAGACGGTTGGAACTTTTGTGATCGTAATATGGTGTCCTGTTTGTAACGGGACACTACTCAGTACATACTTAAGTATAATATAATTACTTCATATTATAAAACGAAGTCCCACGCCGTGTCTTACTGTCAGTATGTTCGCGATCAACTCAAGAACTACTGAACGGATTTTCATGCGGTATTCACACACAAACTACATAGTGCGGTTTTAGACAACGTGATTCATGACGAAGGTTCAAGTGTATAATTTGTTAAGGTTTACTACCCGTGCGAAGCCGGGGCGGGCCGCTAGTGTGTTTATATTAATCCTTATCCAAATAAATTATTTTATGGTCAAGACCATTTAACTACCTATAAAATAGTTTTTAAATTATTTAAATTGGACTTTCCATTCAAAAGATATTACGAATTAAAAAATTCAAACAGTAAACAAAACCGCCATAGCGCCGTGGCCGTTGTTTGCGATGCAGTCTGAAAAGCGCGCCGGGCATCGCGGCGGGCGGGGTGGAGGGGGCACTGAAATACAGGAGTGGGGCGTGCAGAAATACAGGAGTGGGGCGTGCACGAAAATTATGGATCATTAATAAAACTCCAATAATGTAACCCAAGGTGTAAAAAAATACCCAAAAAATTCCTTACATCGCGTGTGCTGCGAAAACTATTGAAGATAGAACAAAATAATGTACTACGACTTTGCAGAACACATCATTATCTACCAAAAGTGTCGCGACAGTATATGTCTAACTACTATAGTTATGTCACAATAAGTGTTCTTTTATTTTCAAAATTTAATTGAAATGCCGCCGCTAAAAATCGCTCTTTATTTGTACCTTGGTATTAATCCTTATCAAAATTAATTACTTCATATTCACGACTGCTTCAATACCTTTATTTAACTTTTTGAATTATTCAATTCAGACATTCCATTCGAAAGATATCTCGAGTTTAAAAATGTGAATATTAGAAAAAAGTCGCGTGTTCGCCGCTCAGTCCGCTCGGCGAAATAAAGTGCGCAGCGGTCGTGTGTAACCCGTGTACCCGTAGTGGTACCCGTGCGAAGCCGGGGCGGGCCGCTAGTTTCTTATAGTTTAGATGATCTATTATGGTTCTACATCAGGTGTTCCAGTTTTCAAAATAAATTATACCCTATATACCCCAGCTTTAATAGCTACACAACAAAAAAGTTGGATGTTAGTACATCTAACCCAAACAATAGACTAATAGGTACAAATTTTATTGTCCATGCAGATGTCTTTTAGTTCATCGTATGCTGCATTATGACCCCGAAACCGCTGATAAAATTGTAAACGCTGGCTGCTACCTCTATAATGTGGCTCATGCGGCGATGATGCCGTACGAGCCATGTCAAGACAGGATTGGGCAGAGGAGAGGCGGTTACCAGCGGCGCGGCAGGACCCGAGCCGGCGGCCGCTGCGAGAGGCGCTGCGCGAAGAATTGTGGACCTGCATATAGGCCGGGAGCGACAGCAGAGACGTGTTCACAGACTTTGGAGGGAGAAATCCTAAGCAGCTCGTAACAGTCCTCTGCTGGAGTTATTTATTTAAAACTGTAATTTTTTTTATCTAAATTATGTGTATACAAAATCTATTGAAAATAAATATTCTACAAAATTATTAAAGCTTTGTATAATTAGTAATATACCTATTTTTTATAGTGTAGTTTTGAGTTTAATTTTAATAAAGTTACTTTGCTTAGCCACCCAATACAAATTAGTAATTGCGCGCGCAAAGTACGTGACTATAAAATAGGCACTAAACAAATAAATAACAATGTTGCTCTATAAAGCGGTAATTCGACCTATGATCTGCTATAGGGCTGTTGTTTTCGGTCCGCCCTCGGTTGGTAAACCAAGCCGCGACGAACATGCGCAAAGAGTTTTCCCTGGAGAGTACAACATGGGTTCTTCAAGAAAGGGGTGAAAAGGTTTTTACGGGGTCGGCAACACGTGGGTGATGCCCCTGGTATTGCAAACGTCCATAAGCTACGGTGACTGCTTACCATGGGGCGGGCCGTAAGCTTGTTTGCCACCTTTGTGGTATTAAAAAAATATAGTGTATACATTGGCAACTGTATTGAATGTCTTGTCTGAAATAGTATTAACACAATTCAGATATTCTGTTCCTTTAGACTATAATAAAAATGTGGGAGACGGTTATACCAATGCCTGTCTAGATAATGAACAGAATGTCTAGGTATTAAATTTAGTATAAATATGTTTTCCACAAGAAAAAGCACTTACTAAAATAAAAAATAGCTAAATTATTTAAAAAACAATTAATTTATGTTTCTATCTGGAGTATTGTACTGTACGGGAGTGAGACGTGGACGCTCACTGCGGAGGATAAGAAGAGATTGGACGCATTTGAAATGTGGTGCTGGAGGAAAATAGAAAAGATTAGCTGGAGGGAAAAAAAGACAAACGAAGAAGTGTTGAATTTAGTGAAGTTACTAAAACTAAAAGTACTAAAAGTTATTGAGAACAGAAGTTGGAAAATGCTAGGATATGTAATAAGACATGACAACTTTTTAAGAGTGATAATAGAACGCAAAGTTAAAAAAAAGAGAGGAAGAGGAAGGCCAAGTTATGAATATGGAAAGGATGTGATGGAAAAAGTGAGCGCCGGAGATTATAAAGAGATGAAGAGGTTGGCATATAGGAGAAAAGAGTGGTGATTGCTCCACCGACAAGAGTCATACTCTTAAATATATTATGATGTTTTCGTTCAGGCCGAAGGGGGTTCTCCACATAGATTTTAAATTTTTTAGGATAGAAGTCTTTACTAGGATGCTTTTTAAGCTACGTAAATTCTTTGGTTAACAGATTGAATACAATAACAATATTCATAATTTCACAAGAGTGGACAATTGACCGGGCTACGGGCACAATAGCTCCCACATAGTGTATGGGAAAGTGTCATCCCACACCCTAATTCTGGTCATATTATAAAATACATAAATGTTTAGTAAAGTATAAGATTACATTTAACCTTACAACACCGAAAATATACAAAATATCTATAATTGCTCCGTCCTACCTACTAAGTTACCTACATCATAAAATACTGAAGTTACTGGTCAAGTGAACTCAGAAGGTGGAGCGACGACCTTGTAAGGATCGCAGGTACCAGCTGGATGCGGAAAGCACAGGACCGGCCTTTGTGGAGATCTCTGGGGGAGGCATATGCCCAGCAGTGGGCCTCTTCTATGCGTGTAGGAGATTTGGGGCTAAAACCTATGGTAAAGGAAATACTATGTGGGAGACATAAAGCTTAAGTCATCAGCAATAAGAAGCCACGGGTTTGATTCCCCGGCCGGGCAGAAATTGAAATGATGAATTTAATTTCTGTTATGGATCTGACTGTTACAGCCCTTTTCAAAAGTAATTTCGGATTCGGTTCACAATACAGTATTTTCTTAGGTGAGAAAGTAATTGTATAAAACATTAGAAACATAAAGTTAAGAATTAAAGAACTTGCGTCAAGAGGATTTACATACAAACATACAAATTATGTGTTTTGTCAGATCTGGGTTTCTCATTTGACTAAGTTTTGCCGAAAATATTGATCAGAGTTCAAAAACAAAAAAATTACTTTTTAAATTTCGATTTAATAGGCGCAGTGGCCGATATGGCTAAGATATTAGTCTTTCGTATGCTTTTCAAGGTTTCCTAACACCATACGACACAAAGAAAAATGATTTTAAAAAATTACGAAATCCAAACCATTATATTTTTTATTTACAATTTATTTATGTATTTATTCTGAAAGACACTACTTGAAATAACAAAATACAGCTTATGCGTAGGTAAAGTTATACAATTCAGCAGTGATAACAGTAATGTACAGCATTCTTTAATATGTATACAACAAGCAATACCAAGGTAGATGTAAACAAAATAGGAAATAAAATTAGGTATCTAAAATTTTAGTTATAAGTTTTTACAGAAATACTTTAAACATGAATTTGAAAATATTTAATGGAAATATCTATACATACAAGGTGTAAAAAGACCGCTAGGATTAATTGAAACCCCATATTCTACTCATGAAACTGAACAACTTTCCCCAAGAAACATACCCGCGGAAATGACTTCTAAATTTCGCTACCTAAAATAAATAATTAATTGCGACGCGCAATTGACATCGTCTGGCGTACGCCTCTCATTCGCCCACGTGATTAGTAGCCACTGACCCCGCGCGGCCGGCCGGCCTTCACGCTTTACATTGCGTGCTTTTACTTAAACTGCATTTATTTCAACTTAAATTTGAAAACTTAAATTTACTGTTCATGCTGCGAGACTTTGGAACTCTCTTCCACATAAGGTGCGGGACAGTTCGTCACTACAGACTTTTAAAAAACGTGTCAAGGACCATTATCTATCTCTGTCTAGTTGTACATAGATATGTATGTATAGTATTGTATTATTATTATAAATTTATATTATATTTATTATATTTTATTTGAGAAGATAAGTATGTTTAAGTATTTTAGTATGTATTCTATATCGCGCACGTCGATCTGCTTTACTTATCTCATCTCTCTTCTGTAGGCCTGCTGGAAGAAATTTCTTTTAGAAATAAGTAGTGCCTGTTGTGTCGTCTATATGTATGATGTTTCTCTATGTATTTTACTGTGTGCAATAAAATGTTAAATAAATAAATAAATAAACTTTGAGTGTCTAAATAATTGTGAGATTGTTATGAGGTTTTAATTAATGCTAGCGGTCTTTTTACACCACCACAAACAAGGTAGACTATTTAAATCATCTTTGGGCTCAATCTTTAGCAGAATATCTAAAATTTGCAGATTGTTCAATTCACAAAATGTTTTAGCTGTATATGTTATAAGTCGATCCAATGATTGGTTTCGCTCAAAGTCAGGTGTCATACTCCTTGTGTCTTCAAAATGAATCGGTTAAACCAAAAGAATGATCGTCGGCACATTTGAGATGTAAAAAACAAAAGACGTACAGAAGTCAGATACAGCACATCACCTGACTTAGAGCGAAACCCATCATTAATAACCCCCAAGTACTGTCGACGGATCGCCACTCTATGTAACACGTCTAATGCGGAAGGCAATAGAAATAACCAAATACAATAATTTTAATAGTGGAAACGATGCGAGTAACAATGGTAGTGGTTCGAGAACTCATAGTGAGGGCAATCGTTGAATCCGAAAGAGGGCGGACAGATATTATGACCGACTTCATAAGGCGGCACCATACGCGTGACCATGACTCATGTAACTGCGCCGAAATTTCGACGTAAAACAATACTGACCGTGGTAACAAACCCGATAATATGTGTGATGAAAGTGTAGTGTTATTAACCAAATTCTTAAAGCCTATAAGAATAAACAGTAATGATCAACTTTAATGTGTCTTGAAAAATGTTATTGGGCTTCTTGCATTTGTTTCTTGTGGTATCTGTAATAATAATAATATGACTATAATATAAAATATTAAGACTAATGCAATTACTACATTTGACTAAATACAATACAAAATTCAAAAGCAAAAAGCGTGAGAGCAAATTAAACTGGATTTTTTTTCCATGAAATTAGGTCTATTTTATATTTCCTAAGAATATCTTCAAAATAAATAGATATTCCTATATAGGAAAATTGCAATAATATATCCCAACGTATCAAAAACCAACAGAAATTTATTCTTGTTTTTGTTGGTTTTCTAATTGCCCGCACAAAAAAGGGTAGGGTAGGTGTGGGATAGGTGTAGGGTAGGTATAGGGTAGGTGTTATGCGCTGATTATATTTGACTAAATTCAGAAGCAAAAAGCGTGAGAGCAATACAAAGTGAAATGTATTGCTCATTACATAAGGTCAATTTTCATATCACGGCTTGTGAAAAGCGGAGCGACACGTAACATAATATAAGTGATGCTTCTGAATTTAGTTACTCAATTTAGTCAAATGTAATAAGCGCATGTGGTAGGTGCAGATGTATGGTAGACGTAAGATAGGTGTAGGGTAGGCGTACGGTAGGCGTAGGGTAAGTGTAGGGTAGGGTAAGTGTAGAGTAAGGTTGATAGGACGCCACGCGAATGGAGTTGCGCCGGGCCCACTAGTACTATGTATAGATAGATGACCTCTTGCACACCAGTATTAGGGAGAACGGCTAGTGTTGTTCACCGGTGCGCCCGCGCCGTACTAGTTTTGCGACGCTTATTTGCATGTTATTTAACTAGATGGTACCTACTATGCAGGACTTTAATAATACTATACTGATTACCGTATGTTTTAGACATAATTTTATTAAAAATTATAATAAAGTTATTTGCAATCTTACATGTTACACTCGTTGCTTGCTGCCGTGGGCGACGACGTATAGGACGGCGAGGTACTGAAGTTCGAGCTGCATTACGATAAAGAGCTACTTTTTATATTGTAGTAGATGTTAAAAAAGACGTATTTTCTTCATAATTTGTAAATAAACTGCAATAAATAGGATACAGTCAACACATGTTTATTAAAGTGTAATTATTTAAATTATGAATAGCCTCAGAGCGTCGGTTGCCGCCATGCCGCCGTCAGTCATCCCATCTACTATACGTCTCAAGGCGAGACATGGGATGAAAGCAGAAAAAGAATATACGTTCTCGAGTAGAGTTTTTAGCGTGATAAAAGTGGTTTTAAGCTGATTCACTGTAATCATTACGGTAATCATCGTCGTTCGGTCAGCTAACTTATTAAATTCGAGATTAATAACTTTCAGAATTATCTAAGAACAACCTATATTATGTGATTCATAGCTATATAATATTTATTTGTTTTCAAATTTGGTAATTCATGTTTTGGAAGGTCATCATCATCGTTCTAGAGCTTATCCTGGCCTCTGCCAAGGTCCGCTTTCCTACCCATTCTTCTCCACTTCGCCCAGTCTTCGGCATACTCGCGTCGACTACTCTTGCATCCGAGTCAGCGATATCAATTCATCGCTTCTTGGGTCGCCCACGGGTCCACTTTCCTGATACCAGCAGGTTCAGGTACCTATTTCCCACGTATCTCTAAGGCTTACGCAACACATGACCAAACCAGCGTAGACGAGCCTCCTTGATCTTGTCTGCGATATCCCTCACGCCAAGGCTGCCACGGATGTATTCATTACGTTCTCGATCGAGCCGCGTAACTCCGCACATGCACCGCGTTGTGAAAGGTAATGAAAATTATTTGGGTGTTCATTAAAACACTTGGAAGGTAATCACGTATCATTAGTATTTAACATTGTCTAACCGCAACCATTGACTAGTCGGTTGGTGAAATTTTCTGTGAAATCTTCAAGATTACCCCAGAATATTTTTGGTGTTCTCCAGGCAATATTCAGATTAGCCCAGCGGGGGGAGTGTGATATCTTATTGACATTTGTTCCATTCCCATTATTTTCCCAGTGCTTTACCAGTAGCGTAATTTCTATTCCAGTTTTTCCGCATTCCTTAATTTTGCCAGTAGCGTAATTTCCAATCGCATTTTTCCCCGTTCATGACTTTTACAACAATGAATTTCTATTCTCTACAAATTTTTCTTCAGCAGATTTCCCCAGTTGTAATTACCAGAATAAGGACGCTGGTCTAGGTCGTATTTTTGAACCGTTTTTATTACATTCGTATGTGAATTAGCTACCTATATTTTTCACACTCGTCGCAATTGGAGCCACAAGTGTGTAAGAGATAGGTAGCTAATTCGCATCCGAATTTAATTCAAACAGTTCAAAAATACGGCGACAGGAAAAGAACAAAGTCCAGGTTTAGCTAGACCTAAACCTGGACTTTGTCCGCGCAGATCCAGGAGCCGCATTTTTAACCCGTTCTGATTACAGTCGTATGCGAAGTAGCTACCTATGTTTTTCACACTCGTTGCAGTTTGTCATAAGTGTGAAAGATATAGGTAGCTAATTTGCATACAAATTCAATTCGAACGGTTCAAATATGCGGCGCAAGGACAAGATCAAGGACCAGGACCAGAAAAAAGTCCAGGTCCAGCTCCAGGCGCAGATCCAGGAGCCGCATTTTTAAACCTTACTGTCTAGATTCGTATGCGAATTTGCTACCTATCTCTTTCATACTCGTTGCAATTTACTACAAGTTACAAAGAGACAGGTAGCTAATTCGTCCACGAGTTCAATTCGAAAGGTTCAAATATACGGTGCAAGAAAAGATCAAGGACCAGGACCAGAACAAGGACTAGGTCCAGGTCCAGGCGCAGGTCCAGGAGCCGCATTTTTGAACCGTTCTGATTACATTCATATGCAAATTAGCTGTCTATCTCTTTCACACTCAGTGCAATTTTCCACAAGTTTGAAAGAGACAGGTAGCTAATTTGCATACGAATTCAATTCGATAGGTTCAAATATACGGTGCAAGGACAAAATCAAGGACCAGGACCAGAACAAGGACTAGGTCCAGGTCCAGGCGCAGATCCAGGAGCCGCATTTTTAACCCGTTCTGAGTACATTTGTATGGGAATTAGCCACCTATGTTTTTCATACTTGTTGCAATTTATCACAAGTGTGAAAGATATAGGTAGTTAATTCGCATACGAATTCAATTCGAACGGTTCAAATATACGGCGCAAGAACAAGATCAAAGACCAGAACCAGAACAAAGTCCAGGTCCAGGTCCAGCTCCAGCCTCAGATCCAGGAGCCGCATTTTTAAACCTTTCTGACTAGATTCGTATGCGAATTTGCTACCTATCACTTTCACACTCGTTGCAATTTACTACAAGTTTGAAAGAGACAGGTAGCTAATTCTCACACGAGTTCAATTCGAAAGGTTCAAATATACGGTGCAAGGACAAGATCAAGGAACAGGACCAGAACAAGGACCAAGTCCAGAACAAGGACCAGGACCAAAACAAGGATCAAGACCCGCATTTTTTACCGTTTGGACTAGATTCGTATGCGAATTAGCTACTTATCTCTTTCACACTCGTCGTAATTTACAACAAGGTTGAAAGAAACAGGTAGCTAAATCGCATACTAATTCAATTCGAACAGTTCAATAATACGGCGCAAGGACCAAAATAAAGTCGAGGTCCATGTACAGGTTTAAGTCCTCCCGGTAATTTCAACTGGGGTAATATGCGAAAATTTATAGAGAAGTAAAAATACTTCAATTAAGAAAAATGCAAATGGAAATTACGATAGCGGCACAATTCAGGAATTGGGGAAAACGAGGATGGAAATCACGCTACGACTAACTAAAAACTTGGCAAAAAAATGCTTTGGGAAAAAAGGGAATTGTCATTCCCTTCCTCAGCCTAAAATTACCATCTTTGCAAATGTCATTCAGGATGTCATTACCAGTCGTCGTTTTCCTTCAGATAGATTAAATTGCCAAATCCTGGATTATGGTCAAGACAGACCCTGGGCTCTCGTGAGCGAACACACAACCGGGACAATCCCACCAAGAACTTTCTAATTGGTTGACAAAAGAAAAGCTGACACAACATGTGTGTGACAGACAAATGCGTGAAAAGATTGCGGTTAGTAAGTATATAGAGGACAAGTACAGTACAGTACTCTTACTGCTGCCGTTTATTTTAGTTAGATTGACGAACAATAAATATCAGTATTAAATAATTTTATTACATACCCTTGGGAATCGGATCTGTGCGTTGGAGACGTTGTCTTATCAGTTGCAGCTGTATGGTTAGCTTCAATATAAAAATAGCTATAACAAAAATGTAGTTCTGAAAATGTAATACAGAACTGTGGAGCATAGTTTTACGATATAAAAAAGAAAACATCTTAGCGTGAATGTCCGCATGATAATGCCGGGCCCTCGTGCGCGAGAGCACAATCGGGACATTAATGCCAAGATGACGAGCTTTATTGATGAAACAGGGTACGTTACCATTTCCTTAGAGCTTTGTCTAAAGGCGCACTGGGAATTATGTATTATTGTGATGGATGTGTACTTTTTACACATGTAATGTGTTACATTAGAATAAATACATTAAATATATCAATTATTTGAGAACAATACAGTATTGTTTGATTGGTTACAATGACAGCCAACCATAGATTTATTGTCAATTTTTCCGTCACTTGACCTCTTTCGTATGATTTATTTGATAAAGCCAGGTTTCCACTGTAATCTGTTTCAACATCACTACATATCATAAAACAAAAGTCCCTGTCTGCTTGTTTGCGATAAACTCAAAAACTCCTAAATGGATTTTCATGCGGTTTTATCTGGACAATATAGAAATGGAAAACGTGCTGCCCATTTCCCAGCCTACGGAGACTCTGAAACATAAGTCGCCTTATACGACACCCACGAGAGTAAGGGGTTGGTACTATTCTACTCTGCGGGATACCACACATAGCAACACCAAGAGACTAGCATTACCTATATGTATTTATAGCAGTAGACTTTTCCATTCTTGTGAACGGGTTGTGTAGACGGTAGTCGCCGTATGTAGAAAGCCACAATATCGAGTTAATTTTACAAGCAATTAAATAAGACCATACTAGGATAGGACGACGCGCAGGAGGATCGCCTTCTGTATTAGGCCTCAGAATATTAATATGGTTACGTTAAATGGGTTTGGTTTACCGGGTAGACAGCGGACCCGGTTAAAGACTTTAGCCCCGAAGAAAGTCCGCTTGCCCTGCTCTTACTGTAAGGGCCAGCATATTCAGACGACTGACTGACAAACCATGATCCAATCAAGTTTTTTGCTCATCTACACTTCTGCCGTAAATACGATTCTGCTTAATCTAGTTTCTGCTTTATCCCGTGCCTGCCGAAACCCGCGAAAATAATCTTTTGAGGTTCCCCTATAAAGAAAGTCATGGAGGTTAGATGTCGCTCCAGTGTAATTACCTGTTTCGCCATATTCTGGCCCAAGGCTGACCCCGGGCTCACATGTGCGAAAGCACAACCGGGACTATATTGCCAAGATGATGATGATGACATATAAACCTTCCAGAATAAATTATCTAAATCATAGTAAATACCGCATTAAAATCCATGACGTGATTTACGAGTTAGCGGATACAGACAGATAGATGCGTAAAGCGACGTTATTTTATAAAATGTAAGGATCTGCAGTGAAAACCTGCCTTAAGAATCACAAATAATTAATATGTTAAAAATATATTTGTGGTTAAATTGGAGAAACTCTTTGCATGGTTGCATGATTTTGAACCATAGAGAGAAAGAATGCAACTAACGATTTAACTGCAATTTAACTGGGATGATGCTGTGATGATGCTGTGATTATGCTGCGATGTTATTGTGACTGACTCGATACCTCAACGTAGTTACAGTAACATCACAGTAACATTGCAACACAATAACAACTGCATTGCACACCAGAATCGGTACCCAGGGGGCTACAAACCAATCCTAAATGCGACAAAGTTTTTCACCTCTAGTCGCTCTTTGACTCAATACAATATTATTCTTGGCAAAGGTCACGGCCTGGCTTCTGAAGCGCTGACTGTACTCGTACCTGCTATTCGAACAAAGGCAAGACGCAATTGATATGGCGACAGAGCTCTCGAACTCCCAATTGCATAAGCATGTACACGCTGACTCCGGAATAGCAATACCGGTAACTTAACCGGGAGATATTCCGGTACAACGCGCGAAATACCGATATTTTCGGAAATGATATGCGCATGGAATAGTAATGAGCAATTCGACTGTGGATTATTTAATCTATATATTCGCTCGCAATATCCGTCCATCGGAATATCATAAATCGCTCCAGTCAACCGATACCTACTACACCTATCCATAGTAATATTGTATGTGGTATTTTTTCCCCTTGGTAATGTCATAAAGAGTAAAGATTGGATTTTTTATAAATTTATATATTTATAATGGATAAATTAAAAAAATAATCCGCCATAGTACTCGTAACATGGGCACTATTTTGATTTAAAAAATAAATAGATATACCTACCTATGAAAATTTCAAAAATCTGTCAAAAATTACGCAACGGATTTGGATGCGGTTTTAAATAATATATGTATATTATAGTATAGAAGAGCCGGAAAACCCGTGCGAAGACGGGGCGGGTCGCTAGTTGCCTATAAATGTCGTACGTTAGTAATCTCCGAAAATATGTACTGAACCGAATAAAAATTCTATAACTAATAATAAGCTGCATTTTCCCGAGTATTATAGAGTATCTGCCTAGTAACTAACTTAACCGACAGAACATCGTGTTAAATTCCTCAACCAAGTAAACATAATAATATTTTCAAATAGTTCCTAAACTCAGTAACAGATTTTAATGCAATAAAGCCTCATCATCATCATCATCAAAGAATCATCTCGATAAAATTGGCTTTCGTACATCCGTCCGTCGATTCGTTCGGAAGCTACGATGCTACTGACAGTCACACAGATACACACATTAAACTTGTAAAACTCCTCCTTTTTTGTCCGAGGTTAAAATTAACATGATCCCGTGGGATCCAGGAGGGAATGTTAGCAGCAAGTCTGCGGGTGTGTGAAAAGAAAACTGTAGGGGACCGTTAGTAGATACAAAACAAGTTAAAATGAAAAATATTTTTTCATAGCAAGCTTTTATCGCGCGCACTCTATAAAAAGGCAGAGTATTTGTCAAGACTAAGCCGGATGCAGGCAACCCAAAAGTTGTTCACAACTGCCTGCCTGATAAATAATAATAATAATAAAAGATTCAGAAAGCGTTTCTCTTGGAGACGGCGCGTATTGTCAGGAGGTTCCTGTCTCTGCAGCCCTAACCGCCGGTAGCTTGGGCCTCGCCCCGGTGCTGGTGGTACTGTAGGTTTAGGTTTTTTATAATATTTATTTTTCATATGTATTGTGAAAAATTTAACCCTAAGAATAAAAATAAACATGGAAAATAATAATCAAACGAGCCCAAACTCGATGGGTTTACCTGGGACTCCTTATGGCCACATTCCGTCTTCTTCATCAGATCAGCTCGATGGTATCATAAATTGCATTGTCAAAGAACTTACATGAGAGTAAAATTTCAGCTCAATCTGAAACCGGGAAATGGGTTAAATTTAACTTTCTCAATTTTATTACGAACGGACATGGGGACATATAAAACTAAATAAAAGCTTGAAAAATATAAACGTTTATAAATGCAACGTTTAGACGTACGTATTTGTTTGGCTTCTTGAAATTATTCGATACGAGTAACTTGTTAAAAGAACCCTAGGATGGTAAAACGTTTTTAAAGAAATTCTAATTTATATTAAAAGGTTCATCTTCCGCCCTCTAAGTAAACCTCTAACCGAGCTACCTGTTCAATTTGAAAGTAGATTAATATCTTTAAAAGGTTCTGATTTCCAGTACTGGTAAAAATACTTGAGTGCTGTGAGCGTGAGCAGATTGCGAAAATTGGAGAAATGGCGTATTATGATTGCTATTATCATTCAGTACGGAACGAGGTCCTCTTTATTTGACACCCTCGTTTCCTCTGTTTTCCGAGTTGTCATTGTATTGCTTATTTGGATAATGAAATGCTTTCGTTCCGACCTGAGTGGTTTAGTTGGTTAAGGGTAGATAGAGGTGCTGGATTCGATTCCCGGCCAAGCAGAAATAGAAATGATGAATTTTAATTTTTGTTACTATATATGTAATAAGCATATTTAATTATTTATTTATTGGAGTACCAATAGCTATATAAACATATTAAATATTATCATAGAACCAACAAACCAATTACAGGTCCTCGCTCGTATAATAATAATAAAGCCCTTTATTCTGATCTATTATTTATACAATAAACATGCTACATAAATACAAAGTGTTATCATATGTCTAGTAGTTCAGTGTGCCGCTTAGCATAGGCCTCCTCTAACCTTTGCATTCTGTCGCGAGCTACCCTTCTCCAGTGTTGTCCAGCTGTGAGTTTTAAATCGTCCTCCCATCTCAAATGTTGGCGACCTTTACTGCGCTTGCCGTCTCTGGGGTACCAGTCGGAGATTATCTTGCTCCATTTTTCCTGTGGATCTCTAATCGTGTGGCCAGCCCACCTCCATTTATGTTGGTCAATCCGAGTCAGTATATCCGTTTGTTTCGTTTTTTCTTTTATGTCACTGCTTCGCACTCGTTCTTGTTTGTGTATGTCTGTCATGCTCCTCTCCATGGCTTTCTGGCATCGTTCTAACTTTTCTCTGTAAAGTTTAGTGAGTGACCATGACTCGCATCCTTAAAAAATTACTGGAAGTATGCAGGTGTCGAAGACTTTCTTTTTTATTGCCACACGTAGGTCCTTAGATTTCAAGACTTCCTTCAGTGCACAGTACTTTTTCCATCCGTTCGCTATTTATCTGTTAATTTCTTTAGTGATTTGGTCTATGTGCGAGATTATCTGTCCTAGGTAGATATATTCTTGAACATATGTTCAAATACTCGAGTGGTTGGTTATACATTTTTATGTGTATTTGTTCAGAGTTGGTAAGCAGTTTCGTTTTATCTTTATTAATAAATAGACCCACTTTCTTACTTTCCTCATTTAGCGACTTTATCATTTTATCGAGGCGTGCTGGATTCTCTTCGAACAACACTATATCATCCGCAAATCGTAAGTTCGAGTTTTAACCCTTGCACACTTAGTCAAAATCTTTCCCAATCCAATTTGCGAAAGATATTTTTTGGAAAATACTGGCGAGAACAATTTTGGAGATAGAGGATCACCTTGTCTTTCACCTCTCTTGATCTTAACAATCCTTCCCAAGGTTTCTATTTGTAGCCTCGCTTCGCTATTGGAGTAAATGTTCTTAATTACATTTATATAGACTGATAGTATCCCTTGCTGATCCAGACGTCTCTAAATGGCTTCGTGGCTTATGCTGTCAAAAGCTTTAGAGTAGCCGATAAAAGCCATGTATATTTTCTTGTTATATTCCTTGAACTTTTCTAGAACCTGTTTAACTGTGTGTATGTAGACCACATGGTCTAAGGTGGAGTATCTTTGTCTGAAGCCAGCTTGCTCTCTTCGTTGGTTTTCATCCAGCTTTTTGCTTATTCATTCTAGAATCACGAGAACATCTGGTATACATTTGACATAAGACTTATGGGTCTATAGTTTCCCATGTTCTCTTTGGGGACCTTCTTGTATATAAGAATAATATGCGAGGTTCCCATTGCTCGGGGATAACACCTGTCAGCATTATTTCATTAAATAATAATGTTAGTATAGGCAGGATATAGTCTAAAGTGCCTTTGAGTAACCCATTTGCAATTTTATCTGGACCTAGAGCTTGTCCATTTTCTGGCTAATTATTGCTTTCTTAATTTCACCAGGCAATATTTTGGGTTCTTGTTCCATTAGGAACTACCCTTTCGTTACTAGTCGCTCACTCCGGCGAGACACCGGACACCGATACACGCCACGCACATAAACGCTTAGGCGAATCATGTGCACTGCGTGCCCAGCCCCAAAATTTACAAAATTGTAATTTTTTTATAAATAACTTCCTATTTTGTTCACCATACATTTTTGTCATTGATATATTCATCAATTTTATATTAGGCTTTTTTCATTAAAGTAGTTTTCACCTTTTCTTTAAATTGAGATTCAGGCAAATTAATAATACATTCAGGAATATGATTATAAAATCTTATACAGTTACCCATGAAAGATGAATTTACTTTACTAAGTCTGAATAACGATGTTACCAGTTTATTCTTGTTTCTTAAATTGACATTATTAAATTTTAGCAAATTGGGTAATATGCTTTCTAACATACATAATATTATCAAATATACATTAACTTGAGAAGGTTAATAGTAGAGTTTAGAACCAAGTTATTATTCGTAAACCAATGAAGTACATTCTGAAGAACACAGTTTACTTCGTCTATATCTTTCCTATTAATTTTAAATATCAGTGAAGTGTCGTCAGCAAACAAAACTATACCAGCAGTGTTCTGCACCATGTATGGAAGGTCATTTATATAGACAAGAAAGAGAAACGGTTCCAATATAGATCCTTGTGGCACTCCAATGGTCATTTTCCCCCTGCAGATAAGTCTCCATTAACATTTACTTTTTGAACTTTACCTTCTAAATATGATCTCATCATTTCAAGACTATCATGCGTAAAACCGTAATGTTTTAATTTTAGTAATAGTGTTGAATGACTTACACAATCAAATGCTTTAGACAAATCGCAAAAATCACCTAATGCATTATGATGTTTTTCCCATGCGCCAATAATTTGTAGAATGAGACTAATACCAGCCTCAGTAGCATTGCGGCCTTTTGTGAAGCCATATTGTTGTTGATGAAATAATTTATTACTATTAAAGTGTACAATCATTTGACGTAACATTATTTTTTCCAAGATATTACTGAAAACGGGCAGAACAGACACCGGTCTAAAATTATCCAAACTATTTTTACAGCCTGGTTTGAATAATGGCACCACTTTACAGATTTTCATAAGGTCGGGGAAAACTCCTACTTTGACGCAAGCATTAAAAATGTAAGCTAATTACGGTGCTAAAATATCAAAATCAATACTTATAACTCTGACTGACTTTCAACAAATATCTTCCGTATTTTTCAACTTAATGCTTTTAAAGGCTTTAATGATAGTTTTAGCATCTACATCGGAATAACAAAAGTCCTTTTTACAGGTACCTATATTTCGTTTTAACAAGTTGTCTGCACTAATTGGACATGAGTTTAGCAGTGAGGTAGTTTTAATCGGTATTTCGGTAAAAAATGTTTGGAACAACTCTGCCACTTCTTTTTGATTTCATAATATGTATCACGAGGCTTTGTTTTTCCTGCCTCAGCTTCAGCAGTCTTAGCTTTGTTTGAAGACTAACTTATAATTTTGTTATAGTGCTGTAATTGTGCCATTAGACAAACTTTCTTAAACGTTTTTGAATATTTTTTGTCATATTCTACAAAATCTTTATCATACCAATGAGCTCGCTGACCGTATAGTTCAACATTCTATCTCTCTAATATAATATTTTAATACCCTTTCTGTCTGTAATAATAGTATTATCATTTTTATTTAGCTTTGGAATCCATTCTTTTTTTATTTCTTTCTCTCTTAATTTATTTAATGCTTTATTTATGCCTCCTGTGTTTATTATATGTGTTTCCAATGTTTGCATTCTCTCGGTCTTCCTGTCTTTCTTGATGTTTTCCCTGATTTGGTTCAGTTTTGCTATAATTTTGATATTTTCTTTTTTGGGGTCCTTTGATATTAAGATTTTTCTTTAATTTATAAGTTTCAGAGTTGTTTCGCTTAGTTTGTATTTTTCTCATTATTTATTACAGTTCTGGTTTGGGTAAGTTGTTCTTCTAGTTTCCCATATTTGGGGAGGACGTCCATGCTGCTACCTTCGTTTATTATTTCTTCTCTTTTTTCTTTCAGATATTGACCGATTTTCTTGTAAAGTTCATTCCTGTGGTGGTTTGCTTTGTTAAGCGTTGTATTTTGTAGGTGTTTTTGGTGGATCAATTCTTAAGGAGCTTCTTAAAATGCTGTGGTTTGTGTTGAAGTTGACATTTGTTATTACTGAAGTGTCTGTGAATGCTTTCGGATAGGACGTAGTTATGTAGTCTATCTCATTTTTGTAGCTGCCATCAGGGGAGATCCATGTCAATTTTTTGTTTTTATATTTCGTAAACAAGCTATTGAGAAGGGTTATGTTATGTTCTAGTAGGAATTCGACTAAGGCGCGGATTATATCAAGCGTCGGCGACGCACGTTGCGTTGGCGACGCAAACTGCGTCGGCGACGCAGCTTGCGTTATGCTGTCAACTAAAAATTGTACGAATTTCTAATGCGCGCGCCGACGTAGGTTGCGTCGGCGACGCACGTTGCGTCGATAACGCAGGTTGCGTCGGCGCGCGCATTAAAAGTTCATACAAGTTTGAGTTGACACTTGTGACAGCATTAGAGACCGACCAAACCTAAGCCCAAAATACGCTGACACTGCGATAACGCCAGCTGCCGAACTTAAAACCGTTGTAACTCAGAAACAATGAATCCTAGAACACTAGTTCCTAAAGAGAAATTATATCACTCGTCGAGATCTGAATTTCAGGTGGCAGCTGTCAAACTTAAACCCGTTATAACTCGGAAACTACAGGTCCTAGAACACTAGTTCCTAAAGATAAATTATTGTACTCGTCGAGATCTACGTTTCAGATGACAGATTTGAGTTTGACAACTGTCACCTGAATTTCAGATCTTGACGAGTGTTATAATGTCTTAGAAACTGGTGTCCTAGGACCAATAGTTTCAGAGTTACAACCGTTTTAAGTTTGACAGCTGTCACCCAAAACGTAGATCTCGACGAGTACCATCATTTCTCTTTAGGAACTAGTGTTCTAGGACCAATCGCTACTGAGTTAAGCGAGAGAGGAGAGATGGGAATAGGGTATAAAAATTTGCTACTATAAAAAAATGCTTTTGTGAAACTTGTCGAACAAATCGCGTGGACAGCTCGCGTTAAAAACCCGACGCAATCGACTATTCGTGGCGTTATCACAGCGATGGCGTATTTTGAGCTCCGGTTTGGTCGGTCCTTAATAAACCTGCGTCGCTGACGCAACTTGCGTTACCGACGCAACATGCGTCGCCGATGCAGCCAGCGTCGGCGCGCGCATTAAAATTTCATACAATTTTGACTTGACAGCATAACGCAACCTGCGTCGCCGACGCACCTTGCGTCGCCGACGCTTGGTATAATCCGCGCCTAACAGTTCTCCATTTAGGCTTCTTCTACCTTGTCCAAAGTTTCCCAAGACATATTCTTCTTTGCTTTGTTTTGCCCCAACTTGTGCATTGAAGTCACCCATAAGTATAATATGGTTTTGTGAATACTTCATAACTGTTTCGGAGAGTTCCTTGTAAAATTCTCTTATTTCTGTCTTTTGGTTTGAATAATTGACCATAATTTTGTATAACCTGGTATATTCATATTCAGTACGGTCATAAATTTCAATAAGATCTTGGATGTGTTGTTTCATTGATTGTTTAATTAGAAATCCTACACATCTTTGACCTGCTATTTCACCTCTGTGGAATAGTAAGTAGTCCGTACGTTCCTCAATTTTTTCTCCTAGTCTTCTTAGCTCACTTATACCCAGAATATCCAGATTTATGCCTTCAATCGCTTTTTCTAACTCTAATAGGCTTTCTTCCGTTCGAAGGGTTCTCCTGTTTAAGGTTCAAAGTTTTATGGTTTTGGCTGACGTCTACTTAACTAGGTAACGAATTTATCCACACATTCTAAACAATAATTCGTTAATGTTAGCAAATGTTACCAAATTGGCCATAGTTCCATATCATCCGAAATTATCCTAACTTGCTAATTCACCTATTAATTATTAATATTGGCAAATGTGTCCAAATCTGTTGCAGTATCGGTATCACGCTTGCACGACCTCATTTTCAGCCCCTTTCCGCCATCGGAAGACGCGATCCGAGCTAATGCTTCATCCTTATATTGTGGATCTTCCAGCTGTTCGCACGAGCCGCTTTAGTTCAACCTTTATAATGCGTATGGCTAAGGAATGGAACGCGTTGCCTGCGAGTGTGTTTCTTGATCATTTTAATCTAGACGTCTTCAAGTCTAAGGTGAATAGGTAGTTCCCATCGTCACTTACCATCAGGTAAGATGGCGGTCAAATGCCTGGCTATTTTTCTTTTTAATGTAATCAGGCTGGGACCAAATTTTCGATTAGTATACCAACATTGCTACAGTGCGACCAACTTATTGGCTCAAAGGACAAAATCGGAGCTAAGGCATTATTATTGATAATATCAAGCGTTAATACGCGAAAATCTATTAATAGCACCGCTGGTTGCGCTCTCGTGCATGAGGGCCCGGGGTCCGCTTAGTATAGCAAATTGTGTTAATTAATTGAAGAACATTAAAAATTTCGAAAATCTACAGTTTTATTTCACATGACAGAATAAATATTAGAAAAATGGGGTAAAGGCGAATAAATAAATTCTTACTACCTAGGTAAGCAGGTACCTCTTTTACTTAATTTGTTTTTCTAGAACCTCTGCATGAAACTTCTTAAACTTCAGTTGGATATTTCAATAGCGTTCTATTCCAGGGCCCAGTGAAAATACAGCAGGAAAATGATGTTGTCCGCGGTTTTCTGTTTTTTGCCGGTTCGTTTACAGTGCGACCAGCGTATGTGTTCAGTTGACGATGTCGCTACTGGTGAATAAGTGGCCGTATAATGCCCAATTACTTGTTAAAAAAAAAACATCTTGGCGTTAATGTCCCGGTTGTGCTCTCGCGCACGAGGGCCCTGGGTCCGCCTTGACCATTATCCAGGATTTGGCAGGTCAGGAAATTACAGTGGAGCGACTGCCATTTGACCTCCATGACCCGCTACCAGGGGAACCTGACCAGATTGGATCATGGTTACACATCCAGTCGCCTGAATGTGCAGGTTTCATCACGATGTTTTCCCTCACCGTAAGAGCATCGGTTAGTGTTCAACTAATGTACATAATTCAGAAAACAGTCATAGGTACAAAGCCGGAGCGGGATTCAAACCCGGGACCTCTGGCTTACGAGTCGGATACTCTGACCGCTCGGCCACCGACGCCCTATTACTTGTTAATGCATGGATATTTAGCTTAGTCTCACCTGTCAATGGCTCACCACACTACATCACTTTCAGCACCACTAGTGCCACCAGTACCACTCCCATAATAAATATACTATTAACTAACAGAATAACTAATAAAATAACAAATTGAACCGCCCACCTTTTATCAGGGCATGACGGGCATGCTCCATCTTCGGCCGCATCGTCACTTACCAACAGGTGAGATGGTGGTCAAATGCCTGTCTTGTATAATATAAAAAAAGGGGCGACGCCGTCAACTGAACAGATAAGCTGGTCTCAGAACGACAACAAACTTGAAAACCTTTCACTGTTCACTGGAATAGAACGCTATTTAAATTCAAAATAGATACACTGTGACTTTTGGATGTGAGGTATACCACAAGTGCCTATCCGAATGAAGTTTGTGAACGAGTTACACCGTTAGAAGAATTTACAACGTTAGATCACTTGAAGTTCTCTACAGACGCTCTAAGCTCTATTACATGCCACCTTGATATTATAATTGGATTACAAATAACAAAACAAATACTTTACTTTAACGTATACGGGTTGCAATGTTTACCTAGCCGAAAATACACAAAACTTCAAAAAACAAATTCAAGGAGACACTTTAATGAACATAATTAACATCAACTGTCACAGTTTCAATTGCCCCACATCAGATGCGTGCTCCGCCCCGTAACGGCGTCGCATGTCGCATTCATTGAACCGAGGATACAACCTGTACACACAGCAGCATTTCAAGTTAACCATACATAAACATCGTTCAAGCACAGAATATTTATGCTAACGTAACCACGAACTCCTAAGGAACAACAATACCCACAGATAAGCGATAATGAGCGAAGATAGCTCTTTTCAAGGTCACATGCATTAACCAATGGACGCATAGATACAATGTAATGTATCAAGAGTATATCTGCATGACCACTTTAAGGATCATAATCCTTTGCACTACTGTGCATCTGTTAAATGGTTTAAACAGCGTGAATTAATTAAATTTTCATTTATTATATAAAATAAAAATGACCTGGGGGTAGAGGACGAGTTCTTTTGGGCATAAGGGACAGCTAATTATCCCTTCTTTAAGCAAACCGATTTTGGTTAATGGTTCACTAAATGCCGTGAATGTTGCTATAGTAGTCTGGTTCACATGTACCTTTTTTTATAAAATTTTTCAGTAGTCTCAGAAAATTACGATCAAGGTGTCATTCGATTCGTATTGTCACCTAGAAAGTTTAAGGAAAGGTCCGAAAAGGCGCTGAAAAAAATTACAAAAGTTATAAACAATTAAGTGAAAAAAAAAATGAGGGTTTGGTTTTTTTTTAATATCTCGAAAAAATTTCAAAATTTTTGAAATTCGAATTAAGATCTGAAAAGTTCACGAAATTTGCTACAAAAAAGTCTCGACTCCCGGAACTGTATCTTTATTATTTATAATTTTTACAGAGCCCTGAAAATAGAGCCAAAAACGAGTAGTCCGGCTGCCGCGTGCGTTGCGTAACTCTGAGATAATAACAATAAAAATTATTTAAACATATAAAATATGATTATTAAGGAACAAAAAAATTCATGTAGTGTTAGGATATTTCAAATTCATGTTGGGATACATCAATAAACAATAATCCGCGGTCAAAAAGTTTTTATCCCAATTTTTACATTAATTATCGATTAGTTAATTAATAAATTTTTTTGAATTATGCAATACGAATCGAATGACACCTAGATCGTAATTTTCTGAGACTACTGAAAAATTTTATAAAAAAAGGTACATGTGAACCAGACTATAGTGGCAAGGACAATTTTCTTGAAGTGCTAATGCACTTATGTACAAGTGTACTGTACCTACCAACAGATGATTTTCTGTGTAAGCTCGTTGGGTATCCTATACTTTAGTTGGTTGCTTTGCAGTGATCAACATAAGAAGCTTCTAACGGGGGTATTCTTCTTTATTATGGAATTCTAAATAAATATCTAAATACATAAACACATTTCTGTGTTAACAACCCATAATAAGAGTACTAATAAACTGTTTCGGATCATCATCATCATCTTGGCGTTAATTCCCTGTTGTGCTCTCGCGCGCGAGGGTTCATGGTCCGTCGAGACCATGGTCAATTATGATCCAGGATATGGGAGGTCAGGTAATTACAGTGAAGACACTGCCATCTGACCTCCGTGACCCTGTTTACCGGGGAACCTGACCACGACGGGGATCATGGTTATACATTCAGTCGCCTGAATGCGCAGGTTTCATCACAATGTTTTCCCTCGCCGTTAGAGCATCGGTTAGTGATCAACCTATGTAAATAACTCAGAAAAGAGTCATGCTGGTACATGGCTGCAGTGGGATTCGAACCCGGGACCTCTGACTTACGAGTCGGCATAACGTGAAAGCTAACTGAATTTACTTATACGTAGTTCAATTTCGATTTAAATATGTACTCGTATATTCTCAAAATGATTATGTACGACTAGCAATGATACATACCTAAGAACGTACTAAACTCCCGACTGAGAACCTAACTTGGCGCCTTAACGCGCTGCCACGTATACCGGTGGTACTAGTGGTACAGGGGGGAGCATCCCAACCAATCTGCCGGCGCGACCGCAACTCCGCATGCCGACTGCGCGTGTTAATGAGCTTGTTTGTCTCGGTTTAGCATTTCCTCGCGCCGGGTTCACATCCAGGGAGGAGCGGGGCTCGATACGGGTCTGTCTGGGTGGTTTCTTTTTAACCCCCGACGAAGAAGAGTGGTGTTATAAGTTTGCGATGACTGTCTGTGGCTCGAACTAAGACGGAATGCCTCATGCCTGTAATTGAGCTGGCTGCCTTATCCTTCAAAGCGGAACACAACAATGCAAGCATTGTTGCTTTTCAGCAGAAATAGATAAAGGGTTGGTGTTCTCACAGGCGGACTCCTCAACCTTGACAGAGTCTAATCGAATATAACACTGCGACTCAGCATAGAGCAGCCTCGATTCAACATCGACCGGCACTCGGAAACCCTACCTCACTAGATTCCCCTCTGGCAGCCACAGCGACGGCTTTGTGTCTTTTCCTCAGAAAATTAGTATCGAGATTCGCGGCAACGTCTTAAATTACATTTGTCACACGGTACCTGCTCGCGCTCTGAAAAGACGACGCCGAGGTGCGAAAGGATTTGCGTATTTTGTTTCATGTTATTAGGTGCGAGTTGTCGTTTGTTGGTGGGGTTAGCTTTGTAAATTCTGTTTAGAATATAGTCTCCGGTCGCCATGTTGTCAAAAAGGATAAAATAATGTTATCTGATACCTACAGCGTATATCGAGTCAAAATATCATGACGTTATTATGTAATAGATTGTAGCTGTCGGCAGGGCTGCGAGACATGGCCAGCGCAGACGAAACACGTTCGCAAACTCCACGCCAACAAAATTAAAATGCTGCGGCGGATGTGCGGAGTTACGCGGCTTGATCGAGTACTAAATGAAAACATCCGTAGCAGCCTTGGCGTGAGGGATATCGCAGACAAGATCGAGGGGGCCCGCCTGCTCTGGTTTGGTCACGTGTTGCGTAAGCCTCAGGGATACGTGGGAAATAGGTGCCTGAACCTGCCGATATCAGAAAAGAGGCCTCGTGGGCGACCCAAGAAGCGATGGATTGACATCGCTGAGTCGGATGCGAGAGCCAACGGCTTATGACGCGAGGATGCCGAAGACAGGGCGAAGTGGAGAAGAATTTGCAGGAAAGCGGACCCTGGCAGAGGCCAGGATAAGCGCTAGGACGATGATCATTTTTGTTACCCACTTGTACAGAACGAGTTTTACTCGCACTTGGCCGGTTTTTTGTCCTACTTGTTATAGTAATGCGACGTAAACAAACTACTTGAATGAGTCCTGGATGTTTCAATAACGAAGAAAAGCTCAAACCAACCTTCATACAATTACATTCAATAAGGTTAAACCTAAATACGGTAGTCTAAAGAACGAAAAAAGAGACTTCCATAGACGAAAGCATACTCTCGATGTGTTCGGATGAAAAGTGGAGATTAGCGAAAAACAGCGCGCCGTAGCACCCTCATCGGGCGTATTAGAGTTAAAGCCCTTTTTGATAAGTCGATGCATTCATTAACTTGGATTACGTAGGATTTAACACTGATTGAAAAAGTGTTCGTGTTCTTTGAAATGGTTTATTTTCATCCCCGACAGCAAGGTGAGTTCCGGTCATGCCTCTGTTTGACTTCTATCTTCTTGCCTCTATTTGACTTTTCTTTTTTCTTCTGTTTTCAATTTTTGTAGGGGTTTAAAAATAATCTGTTTGTGACCATATTTGAGATTTTGTGTGCGAAACGAATCATATTTTTTTATTTCTATTTATAAATATGATTTAGTTGGCATATAATTTTAGACGAACCTACGTCTAAAATTATATGCCAACAAAAATTCTGATATAACTCGGCTTGAAGAGAGACAAATAATCAGATGTAACACGTGTAACAGTTACTGGAAATTTTTCTCGATCTCATCCTCACAATGTTTTATTATATTGGAGCGTTTTATTTATATTAAACTCCTGAAATAAATATTTAAAAAACAATTATATTCGCGTTACCTAAGTAAATCATTAGTAGATAAGTTGAATACTAACTACACTTTACACCAGTGATTTAAACCACAAAGCAAGTTACAATATAAATAAGTAAGTAAGTAAACCCTGTTTATTCCACTGAAACACACGGCACAACACTAAAAATAATCATAGAAAAAAGTAAAACAAACATAAATCGACGGAAAAAAGATACACCATAATCTCATTACCTCTGCCATGTGAAGAGAGCAGTGGGGCCACAATCAACACATGCCACGACAGTCGCCGTGACGCTGGTTTTCAGTGCCCCCTAAGTGATGCACGGACAGAAGTGCCACATGGAAAATAAATAAATAAATATAGATAGATAAATTCTTTATTGCTCACACAAGAATAAAAACATTAAAAAGTTCCGACAAAAAACCATAGCTAGTTGCCGTAAATATAATTTGTTTAAATAAAATATTACTTCTAAATTAAAGGCTCCATTATGACTCTTTATTGTTTTATCGATTTCGATATTTTTCTCTTACCAATTGACTCTTCAAATCATTTTGACGGTCGATTCGTTTTGCCTGCATAGTTATACCACATTCTACCTTCACTCTAGACCTAGAGCTCAACCACTAAATTCTACATGATACTCGGACACAGATCCGTATTCCCAACTGCCCCGAAGCGAGCAGGTATACGATGCAGTATACATCACGTGGTCAGACAACATTGCAAACTTAATGTTACGTATTATGATTGAGCACGCTCGCCCGTTGCTAACTTAGCTAACTTAGACTTGGTTAAGATATTGTCTGAATTAAGCACCATATTGTGGCGAAAATTGTGGCTAATATTCAAGTTTATTACGATATAAAGTGATAGCGTCTAGACTAGAAAAATGTGAGTATAGTAACTTAAACAATTAAGTTGAAGATATATTTCTTATCATTTATCATCTGAGTTGTGTACGTTAATTGAATGCTAACCGACGCTCTTACGGTGAGGGTAAACATCATGATGAAACCTGCACATTCAGGGGACTGAATGTGTAACCATGGTTCAATCTGGTCAGGTTCCCCTGGTAGCAGGGTTAAGAAAGTCAGATGTCAGTCGCTCCACTGTAATTATCTGATCTGCCTAAACCTGAATCATGGTTAAAGCGGACCCTGGGCCCTCGTGCGCGAGAGCACAACGAGACATTGACGCTAAGGTGATTTTATTATTATTAACTAAGCTTAAGACCGTACAAGCTTTTTGCCATCTTAGAGGTATAAAAAAAATTCACTTAGGCTGTTTGGAATGGAGTTCGTAGCACGATCGAATCGGAGATATTTTAAAGAAAGGTCAGGTCAAGACTGTCGTAAACTGAAGAACATGTATGAACATTTTGATGAATATAGAAGAATCGAGAGAAATTGGTCAGTACCGTATCAAATGGAACACGTTTCAGCCTACCCTTATGAGAAAAAGGCCTGACTACGTATATGTACCACCACCACCACCACTAACTCACCACTCGTTTGGTGTCCCTGCTAACACTCTCGACGAAGCGAGGTTGACCAAACTCTTCCGCTGAGGAGACTGGTTGACAACTTTCGGGGGTCAATTGACACCCCGTGACGGTACATTTTCTTTCAATTTTATCGATTCGTCAAATTTATGTGACCAGGAAAGCAAAAACATTATGGCAATGGCTCCAGACATAATAATGAAGTCACAAAGAGATAAATGAACCAAGGCTCTCGTCTAATTGTGCCCAAGAGGCAGTAAACGTCGCCGATGTAGACCAATTAAGAGGTAGGAGTGTTTTAATAATGACTTTGGAAAAGGAGAAGAAATTGCTGTTACATACATTGCTGTAGGGAAAAGTTAACTTTTATTTTCGTTTTCAAAGCAAGTTCGGCTTCGTGGAACATCGTCACATGCCACAGACAGATTCACACAAACTTATAACACCCATATTTTGTCGTCGGGGCAGGAAACGTATGCCGCGGCGGAATTTTAAATTACAGCTACCGCAACTATCCGCCACTGTATTCAATAATCCCCTTTTTGAGAGGTCAAGTAAACCAGGATTTACGCAAAACCTATAATAATTATGTTTACACAAGTAGGCTATTATAAAAGATCAAAGACCTGTCTTATAAAATACATGTTTCACAATTCTTAGTAAGTGCATATTTCTTTATTATAAAGTTTTTTTTAAAAGTGGGGCAAGTATCCGGCTTTTACTCTATGTCTCTTGTGTAATTTTAGTTTTAAATCAGGTATTTAAAAATTACACAATTTAAAAAATATGATCTGTTTAAGTTGGTATCTGACATAGTACTGGGAAAATAGGGTTCCTCTGATATCATGGGGCTACATTGATCACTAACTTTTCTCTATTAATCAAGTCCTATTTTGTATGCAAACAAAGCACGTCATACATATTTCCTATAGAACATATCAGAAAAAATGAGTCATCAATATAGCCCCAACATATCAAAGTGACCCCATTTTACGCTACCACATCAGCAGAATTGTTAAAGTTAAAGCCCGTCAGTTGCAGAAGTTCACTTGAAGCCACTCAGTATAAATTAAGTTCACAAAGAGACGATATAAATAGACCGACACCAACCACACAGGCGAGCTCCGAGACATAGCAATCACAAGACGTAAAGTAGGTGCAAGTATCTCCCGCATACCTACTCAACTAGTGCGGGAAGTTCTCACTCCGTTGGACGCGAAAACTATGTTAATCAGCGCACCCGGTTTCTGCTAAACTGCGGGTTTAGTAAGTCGACAACGGAAGACAATCCCGGAATGGCGGACTTTGCATTTGTAACGTTTTTAGGATGACATTGGGTTCTCGTAGGAAAAACCGGCAATTGCGTCAGGCTAACGTATAAAGGGACGCTTAACAGACATTTTAAAAGTAATTGCTGGGTTTCTTACAGTATACCGATATTTTTAGCAGTTGCAGCAGATGCAGCATTGGCACGGGACGTCAGTCACTGTCAGTTGTCCCATGACAACGATGCTTGAACTGCAAGCTTCTGACGAAATCTCTACACATTGAGACATAAATCAAATAAAATCAAAATTTATTTATTGAGGACATTAAAAATCTCTTTCAATAGTCAAAGGACAATCAATCGAAAGAGTCTTTCAATAGAAAAAGAATAGGGGGTAGGAAAGTAGGAAGGAAACACACAGACATGTTGGCCGCCCCAGGACCGGAGCACACTCACCACACGCCGTCAACGGCCGGACCGTGTCCTACAATACCAGACAGAGCTCTAGTCAATAGCCCAATCGTCAGATACAGTATTTCGCAAAATATTCGAAATTAACGAAGAATTGTTCGGAAGTGTTGCTCACACGGTATAGCACGATGGACCATTTATTTACTAGTAAAGTAATTTTAAATAATATGTGCGTTCAACCAAGCAAATATCACCTTAATTTAAAGAACATCTTGTCGTTGTGGCGAACCTGACCACATAGGACCATAGACCATTTATTGTGTGCAATAAATTGTTAAATAAATAAATAGTTACACAATTAGTCGCCTGAATGTGCAGTTTTCATCACGATGTTTTCCCTCACCTCAGTATCGGTTAGTATTCAACTACCGTACATAACTTAGAAAAACTTATTGGTAATGCAGCAACAGTGGCATTCGTACGCGGTATCTCTCGTTTACGAGTAAAGTAAAGTAAAGTAAAGTAAAACACATTTATTACACTCACACAGCACAAAATTCTTGTAATTAAATTAAAAAATATATAATGAAACAGAGACAAACAAAAAAAGAAAAAGAAAAAAGATACTCTAATCTCGTTACCTGTGCCATGTGGAGAGTGCAATGGGGCCACACTCAGCATATGCCACGACAGTTGCCGTGACGCTGGTTTTCAGTGGGCCCCCTAGTGATGCACTTACAAAAGAGCCACAAGAAATGAATAAATAAAACGAAATAAATAAATATTAGAGAATGTTAGAGTCGGATACCTTAACCACTATTCCACCGACGAATGTCATCTTAATAAAACATTGCCAGCAAAGCTTGCTTGCCTCGCTAACAATCGGTCGTTCTGGTTGTTTGCTTCTAGCTTGAAGTGCCGCACTTGCTATTCTGAGCGAGAAACACACTCGCGGTGTACAGCCTCATCAGCTTTGGAACAAAAACCTACAACAGCCTTCGTCTGCAACTGAGCCTCTGTGACTGACCGGTTTTAAAATTAAATTAAAAAAGGTTCCATAAATACATAATTAATAATGTCACGTATAAGATAATAATGATAATGTCATACACACAAGGATAACATATGTTACACAGAGCAATTACAGTTAAATGTGTGAGTGAAATTCACAATGTCAACCAAGAAAAATTACAATTAAATGTAATCAAAATTAAAAATGTCAAGATGTAAAATTCACAATGTCAATGTTAATGATTAATCACATTAGACTGAAAAAAATATACTTAATATGAATTATAAATAATACTATTAAAGTTGCTATCAAATAGATAGAAACCGTAGCATATTGATGCTATTATTCTATTCGGGGACGTACGAACTCTCTCTTCGAAGGAGGCCCTAGAATTTCGCAATACTGCGAAGAAATAATTGCCGAACTCCATGCTAGAAAGGCAGATGTTAAAAATACAGGACAAAAAATGCCGTCTGTCCCTATATATGTACGCTTAGATATTTTAAAACAATAAAGGTTTTCAGTAATAGATATAGTGATACAAGAGGAAAGTTAAAGCAAGAAAAGAAAGTGTTGGTAAAGGGTATAGGGTAGGGTAGGAGTAGGGGTAGCGTAATGAACGGTAGTAGGATTAGAGTAGCGAACGAGGTCTCGGCGGGTCCACTAGGATTTAATATTTACTACAATTATCCAGTTTTAATATCCCAAACGCCGTAAGACGGCTACAATTACGCACCTACTTACATTAAACGCAGACATATTAATGCCCTGTAACGCGCCCACAAAAAAGAATTAAAAGCTTCGCGGCCGGTTCATATTTTAATAACAAGCTGAAATTACAAGACTAAAGAGAGAGAGAGAGAACAAAAAATACATCGCGGCATCATTTTTGCTAACAGGAAAAGTTTCATTATGAAATGCTATTAAAAAACAAAAGAGTTCCAGTTGGCTCGTTTTCTTAACTTCAACTCGGGCATTCCGGCATTCGCTACTCCCAACGGAATCGAGCACTTGGATCCTTGAATCTAGCGAATTAGAGGCAAGATGGAATGCATCCAGAATGAGCCAGGAGCGCGAAAGTTTTGGGGAACTATGCTAATCAGAGCCAGTGCTTCATCGCTGAAGGCTCGGACAAGTACCGCTTAATTTCACTCCTATTAAACACTGTTTCGAATGCCAAATGAAGGTTTTGCGACGAAGATTTTTTAAAAGTTTTTATGAGTTCTTTGTACAAGTGTTCGGGTTGGTTCAGAAAGTAATCAAGGAATTGTGTACGTCTAAAGAAGTTTTAAGCGACAACTTATTTTTGTGCCATCTGTAGTGTATACGCTCCGGTAATCATTAATTCCGTAATTCATTCTGTCAATCAGTCAATCTGTCATTCATAAGTCAATTGATCTGGGCAGCCGCTTTCCGATAGTCAGAGATAGCGGTTGTAGTTATCCCCGTCTATGTATTTATTTATTTATTTCACAGTCTTACAGCAATGTATAGGCAGTATATGTTCCTTGTTCTAATATATGGTATAAGCACAAAATGGAAAACTAACAGAAGGTCCAGGTCAGGATCCAGTAGGGTTGCTACTGTATTTATTCTAAATTTTGAAAATATTATTTAAAAGATCGAACAGAATTTTAAAGATCGTTCACAATAACATGTCCCTTGCAAAGGACCAATATCTAATCCTTGCCATAATGTGATCATAATTGCTTTCCAAGCTGTTCAGATTGTATTCAAGTATATTAGATTTTCCATACCAGCTTCAGACATTATGCCTTTAGTACGCATAATAATAATCTACTGTTTATTAACTTTTTTTTAAATTATCACTGCCTGATTATATCATCAGACCCTGAGGATAACCTTTCCCTGACCTGGGATTTGACCCACTTCCCGGTAATGAATTGAATTGAAAATTTCATACACATGTAAATTGATGAAAATGTAAAAATATGGTATTAGTCAGTTGATCTGTTGATGGAGAAGGAAAGTGGTCAGCGATTTTTTTTATATTAGACTAAACAGGCATTTCGGACTAGAAACAAACATTAAGGTGGCTATTACGGTTTCTTACTCTGTTAAAAACTGCTACGTAGTGCCTGAAACTGTTCAACTAGTCCTAGGGTCTCTAGCGGAAGACCTTTGTCAATCTCGCTTTTATTTTATCAATAATTATATCGTTTAATTAAATAATATTCAATTTAACACGACACTACAACGAATTCTCGCGCTAACAATCGCGATCGAGCACTGCGTGAAACTGCTTGAGAATGCCTGTAATCGTAACGTCAATGTGTCATCACCACAGCCCATAACAGTCCACTGCAGGACTTCGGGCCTCTCCCACGAAAGGGGAGGTCATTGCCATAATCTCCACGCTCGGCAGGCGGGTTGGAGATCGCAGTGCAGTTGATGTAAATCTACCCAGAAAGATGCTGCTGCCCACCTTTCGCATTTGTCCCTTAGTCGCCTCTTACGATACCCACGGGAAGAGATGGGGTGGTGCTATTCTTTGAGGTGGCGGCACCACACCCCACTATGTGTGCGTGACGGAAATGGCGCATTGTTTCCAGTGGACCTTCTGCTTGGGGCGGGCCGTTCTTTATTTTGTGGTATAAGCATTTGCGTGTGTGCGAGTCTCTTGGTGCAGAGATGAACACTACACCCCCAATGGGTCATGAGTGAAGCTCGATCGCATTAATGACATTGGATTTTGTAAACTTAGCTTTAATACAATTTTAAGCTATAACTTAGCATTGTGCTCACTTTTGCTGGACCATGAGCGAAGCTAAGCTGTGACGCTGAATTATGTAAACTTGGGTTCAGTCGCTTGACTACCTGGATGAGCTTGCTTAACTTTCCCTTTGCTTTCCATTAGGTTTTTTACGTTTGAAAAGAGATTAATTAACGTAATTCTAAATCCTACTTTTTCATGTACGTTTTCGTTTTCATTTAAGGCAAATTTATTTTTACTTAGATTGCAGATGACCTGGAGGATGGTGGCCGCTTACCCTTAGGTCGACCGTCTGACCGTGTTCCTTCCTAGGCAAACATATTTAAAAAGAAGCCTGTAGTTGACTCCATTAAGCTTAGACCCAGAAACATTACAATAGAGACACATTGCTGCAAAACAGCAATGATGAGTAAAAATATTACTGGAATGGATCCCAAACTATATAACAAACTACCAGAATTTGCAAAATCTCTGGATGTTAAAAATTTCAAAGTATTTTTAACTAATTTGCTAATTGATAAATGCTATTATAATATTAATGATTACCTTAGTGACATCAATTTAAGATAACTTTGACATTTGGATAGTTTAGCATTCTATTTGGTAGGAATACATTTTATTTTTATTTTTTTAAGGGCGATGACATTATTTTAATAATTTAGATTGACATTTTTTTAGTGACACTTTATGGAATAACTATTAAATTTGAATTATTATTACTTGACATTTTATATTTTATTGACATTTTATGGAATAATTAGTACATTTGAATTATTATTATTTGTCATTATAATTTATTTATTTTAACTTAAGACATTCAATTTTAATTATTTGACATAATGAATTTTAGTGATTTGACATTTATTTAATTTACTTTTTAATTGTATTATAAACAATCAAGTTCATGTGAAACTTGTAATATTTAGTATGCTTTAAGGCGCATCATGGAGCCGCTACTATTATTATATTACCACCTTTATGTACCTGTGATGACTGAATAAATTATTATTATGATTATGATTATTATGATTATCTTTATTAGACAAGGTTTGGAAGATTTATTTTACATTATTACACTGATTATCGTTTATGCCTGAACAAATATTATGATGCTTGCCCCATATAAGTTGACTAATTCGTTTCCAATATTAAAAATATTTAAAAGTACTTATATTATTTCACATTTTAAATATATAGTGAGCGAGAATAATATTTTTTAAAGATTTTCTGCCGATTAGCCAGCTACGACAGATTTTTCTGACACTACATCCTTTCTTCGGATTCTTTGGCAGCTATAAGACACCGCATTACCGTTACTTCGTTAATATTTGTTTCATCTTTCACATGCACCGTAATACCGTGCAAGCTTTGTGGCTGCACCGAGCGTTAGCTGGCTTATACCCACGGGTGAAGATTGCGAATCCCAGCCTGCATAAACTTTGATATAGCTTGCATCTGAGCTATACAACGTTATTGCGTTACAGAATACTTCAAAGCTGCATTTGCAGTTCTCGTACAATTTCTGATGTTCACTCAGTGTCCCAGTGTTAGCTCGTGGTAATTTGTCTGGTAGTCAATATTGGTCTAGTGAAAAGTTAAGACGTGAATTGAATCTGCGAAAATATTGACCTTAGCAGCCTTAGCATTATTGACAACAATTTCCAGATTGAATATTATATGTGCAACTTTTAATAATTTTTTTGCTTTCTTTTATCTACTCACATTAATTTTATAAAAATAATTAATGTAGGTAAAGTAGGTAACGTTGGGAGTAGTCTCCAAACCACTGAACCGATTTCAAGAATTCTTTGACTGAAAGGAATCTACTCTATTTCCGAGTGCTATAGGTTATTGTTGATCCCGAAACAATAATAGGATCATGCGGGATAGTTGAATATTAAATATTTTGCAGAGATCCGAATTGCGCGCTGGTTTTTCACCAGCGCGCAATTCGCGTGAAAAGATTAGTCTTGTGTACTAACTATTCTTCTCGAAGGTACCATAGCGAAACTTTACTCATACTACACAAAAAGCTCACGACTCTGTCCCACAGGTTGGATAGGCAGAGACTATGAAATTTATCTTCCAGTGTGAGAGATCCAATCTGGTCAGGTTTCCCTGGTAGCAGGGTCACGGAGGTCAGATGGCAGTCGCTCCACAGTAATTATCTGATCTGCCATATCCTGGATCAAGTTCAAGGCTGACTCCAGGCCCTCGTGCGCGAGAGCATAACCGGGATATTAACGCCCGTTTGTGCTCTCCTCTGTTTTTTTTTTTTTAATAATTATTAATATTATTATTTATCTTTCAGTGTAAGAGAGAATAAAATTAATAAAAACGCAAATAATGAGGCAATATTTCAAAGGATATCGCCTGAATGTGCAGGTTTAATCAGGATGGTTTCCGTCACCGTAAGAGCATCGGTTATTATACAACTAATATACACAACTCAGGAAAGACTCATTAGTTCATGGCTGTAGTGGGATTCGAACCCAGCACCTCTCGCTTAAGAATAGGACACCGTAACCACTCGACCACCGATGCTCGAAAGCCATTAATCTGGTATTGGCTATATTCTGTCTCCAATAAGCCTCAAAGTACGAACGGGATGGATAATCCGTTTCGTACCGAGCCTAATCGAACTTCAGCCTCGCAGCGAGCTCGCCACTCGTTAGGTGTGCCACTGTCACCTATTCATTCATTCATTTCATTCAAATAATTTCATTTAATTTAGGTTTATAGAAAATATTTATGAATGTCATCGATAATTTAACACATCAATTTACTTCTACTAAATTACTAATACAATTCAATTCAATGTATCCATTGTTCTATTAGATTTGATAAATATAATTATTATGTATAATATAATGTCATGATGTGTACATATTATAATATTGCGGATGGACTGAATTTATCAATTAAAAACATATAAAGATAATGTTCAGGTCAATAACATTAAAATAAACTAGATACATTAAAAATAATCAAGAATAATGACTAAACATCCCTAGTGTTGCTGATGTCTTTAGGCGGCGATGACCATTTTCCATCAAGTGACCCGCTTGCCTGTTTGTCTGCAGTATAACATTTAAAAAAATAACAGCATAACGGTTTATCTTTGGAATCATAGTTCTGTACCAGCTTTCTAGCGCAGCGTTTCTCAAAGTCAATTAAAAGTCATAAATTAATAAATAATACCACAAATTAACAAAATATGATATTGAAAAAAAAAATTAAAAGTCAGATTATAAAAAGAAGATAGGTAATTAATTATTGAATCATGTCCAAGGACCTAATACCGTTGGCGTAGCGAGGTTGACCAAGGTCTTCCCATAGGCGTAGGAAGGGGGGGGGGCGCGCAGTCTCTGCAGCGAACGGCACTAATTGTCGTATGCTGCCTCTAACAGTATTTGCCCTGTGTGAGGCTCGACGTCAGTAGCGTAACTAGAGCGGTACCAGTGGTGCCCAGGCCAGGCGCGGTTCCAGAGGGGGGGGGGGGGGGCAATGAGTGCATTTGCACCCCCCCCCCTTGAGCCGCGACTCTGACTTACTACCGCTCACGGTTTTTATAACAAAAATGACAAAAAGCTCGCGTCTCTCGCTCATTCATTTGCTTCAGGTTTTTACCAATCTTTCAAAACCGAAAATTCTGCGCTTGCTCAAATATTCATGTTAACAATCACCCCAGCTTATAAAAACCATAATGTTAAAAGTTTTGTGCGCGCTCCGATTGCTCATTCAATAACTTATATTACTTTTATTGTCTTTTATTACCATCAGCATCACACATAATCACAGCACCTAAGCTAATTACAAAATTAAAATGCTAAAAATGCATTGATCACACCAACTTTTACGACTTAAAATGAAAAAAATTTTAAGCTCTTTCAAATACTTTTCTTATCATTTACCTAGCTCGTTGCAGTTACATTAATTAATTTCCTTAAATTACTATTGTGATGAACACCCATTGCTGTTAAGACTTTAAATGTTTAAATTTGACAGCTCGCTCCGCTCGCTCATTCATTTAAGGGTTACCTCAAGCTTGAGGTAACCCAAAATATCACAAATTACAAGCTCACTCCGTCCGCTAATTCATTCCATTATTACTCCAACTTTAAGACCTCAAACGTAAAAAAAATGTCAAGTTCGCTCCGGTGGCTCATTTATTGATCACAGCAGCTTATAAGATCCAAAATGTCAAAACCTAAAATATCCGAGCTCGGCAATTTTTTTTACTCAGCGCGCTCACACGTTGAGTAGAGAATACCTATAATTTTTACTTTTGCCCCCCCCCCCCCCCCCTAACCAAATCCTGGATCGATCGATCCACGATTTGGTTAGGTTGAGGCTGATCATCGGCCCACCCTGGAAGAAAGCCCTAGATACGCCAATGGGTCTTCCGCTGGGGACCCCAAGACTGATTGAACAGTCTTGGGATCCGATTTGCACCCTGTGACGGTAATTAAAAAACTGTTTTTTGAATTATATTTTCAAGTAATTAATATGTATGACTTCCACCAACGTCACGCCAATCAGCCATTCAGTCGGCTTCCTGTTTCATTCACCAATAAATTGCACTTTAATTAACTAGGTTGGCACTAATTAGTCACCGTGCCAGCTCTATAAATAACGAGCGCAAAAATCTGCAAGGAAAACCGACAGCTTCCTGAATTGATGGGCGCCCGTCATAAATTCTGCAAACTGTAAGTCTTAATTTAGCGGTGTGCCATTAAAAAAAAATACACCATCAGAAACCACGCAATTTCATCGTCTAAGTTAATTATTTCGTAAACTCAAATTGCCTCGAAGAACCTTACGGAGGGCACTTCCTAATTAAGGCCAGAAAATTAATTACTCCTACTTACAAGTTGTTAACATCAAAAGATACTCGATGAATGGATATTTTTCATTCGTATTTTTCGTTTCTTTCGCGATGCTGTTTGATAATGAAGATGCTTTCGTTATTCTTGTTTAAATTATCCGGGGTGAGGTTGAGACTGTGCGAGATGATAAGTGATACTCGTTCTGTAACTTCATTTTAGGCTATTTTGAGGCTACGGAGCTACTGCTAGTGAGAGGTTTGTCAGAACCGTAGCAAGTGAAATAATGAGAAAAAGGCGTGAAGATATGTATGTATGTATGAGTGACAACCTTAACTTGCAATGTTTGTTACTATCTATGTATGTATGTTCGAGGCAAATCTCGCAAGCCTAATTCGACCCACTTTCCGGTGTTAAATCGAGCTGAAATTTGGTATACTATAGTACTATAGGTATACATAGGCTATGTAACTTGGATGATAATGCATTAAATGGTAGCATGGAGCTGGTCTGATGATGGAGTGATAGTGAAAGAATACAATAAGTTACCATCGTGTTTGGGCTCTTTGGAATGGTCTTGATGAGTACTATACCGCGCGATAAACATTTTTCATTTAAGAAATTATATTTATTATAAGTGCAGAACCGCAGATGCATTACCATTCGGAAGATGGTGTGGGGTACACGCACCTGCTTTGTCAGGCTTACAGCCATAGAGCGTCGTAGGCCTCTTGAGCTCGACAGGAATTTTACTATGACTTGTGATCATTTGGTGACACCTCTTATTTGAACCACGCTGCGAATCTCCGGGACGGTAATTGGCTGACATCGAACGCGGACACGAAAAAACTCGTGGATCACGGATCCGAGGCATCCCGCACAACAACAAAATTTCTAAATGAAATATGAACTCTAAGTGCCAAATACGTTAAAAATATTAACTTATTCATATTCAAAGCTACGTAGCTTTAAGTCCGCCATTGTACTGTAATGTGCATGAAGTTTTAAATAAATAAGAAAATAAATATTCGCATTCTCTGAATATTTACGAGCTTCATTGCCGACGACTTCGTTCGCGTAAAATTGTATAGGGTTACTATGTTCCGGACACGTCCCCCTGGAAACTACATTGGATTTCGGAAATAACCATTAAGCCTATGTTACTCCATGATAATGTAGCTTTAGTAGGTGAATGCATTTTTAAAATCAGTCGGAAAGAGTTTGAGTTTCCATTACAAACAAACAAACAATTAATTCTTTTCTCAGTATAATATTAGTATATAAGTATATATGTATGAGTGACAACCTTAACTTGCAATGTTTGTTACTATCTATGCATGTATGTTCGAGGCAAATCTCGCAAGCCTAATTCGACCCACTTTCCGGTGTTAAATCGAGCTGAAATTTTGTATACATATGTAACTTGGATGACAATGCATTAAATGGTACCATGGAGTTGGTCTGATGATGGAGTCAAAGGTGATTATAGAAACTAATGAATGCAATAAGTTACCAACATGTTTGGGCTCGTTGGAATGTTCTTGATGAGTACTGTACCACGCGATAAACATTTTTCATTTGAGAACTTATATGTATTATAAGTGCAGAACCGCAGATGCATTACCATTCGGAAGATGGTGTGGGGTACACGCACCTGCTTTGTCAGGCTCACAGCCATAGAGCGTTGTAGGCCTCTTGAGCTCGACAGGAATTTTACTATCACATGTGATCATTTAATGACACCTCTTATTTAAACCATTCTGCGGATCTCCGGAACGGGAATTGGCTGACATCGAACGCGGACACGAAAAAACTCGTGGATCATCCCATGAGTCGTGAGGCATCCCGCACAACAACAAATGCAGTTTTGTCATTGGCATTTCAACCATAATGTACTTATATTTTACAATTGCTGTTAAACTGTGAAATGAACTAATTAATAAAATAAAATAAAATAAACAAAATTTATAAATGAAATATAAATTATAAATGCAAAATACGTTAAAAATATTAATTTATTTATATTCGCATTCATCTCTGAATATTTACAAGCTTCATTGCCAACGACTTCGTCCACGTAACATTTTATAGGTTACTATGTTCCGGACACGTCCCCCTGGAAACTACATTGGATTTCGGAATGATCCATATAGTCTATGTTACTCCATAATAATGTAGCTTTAGTAGGTGAATGAATTTTTAAAATTAGTCAAGTAGATTTTGAGTTTCCATTACAAACAAACAAACAATTAATTCTTTTCTCAGTATAATATTAGTATATAAGTATAGCATAGCCGTTACACCGGACGCAGTTCGGTACCTTCCCCTGTTCCTACAATCTTTTTGGGATCAGTGCCGTATGACACTCGAGAATAATGTGACTTGCTATTACTTCCAATATACAATCATACATTTTACATAAACAATTCCGTTTCACAAGGGGCAGCGTGGGTCCTGCCCATAAAGAAGATGTGTGGGTTTCTTGCTACCACACACTTCTTCGATGCTGATTTATTGATAGTAAATGATAACGATGATAACTGAAGACTGATTTATTGCTTGATGAGGAGTACCTAGACTAGGCTCTTGCACTACTCTTTCCAAAGGTTGTCTGGAAGAGATCGCTTAAAGCGATAAGGCTGCCTTTGCGCGCATATAAATTGTTTTATTTTTATTTCTTGTTATGTATAATTTTTTGTGTGTGTAATAAAGAGTTTTTACTTACTTACTTACTTACTAGGCGTCCGTGTGAATACCTTAAGACGCAGCGTGGGTCGCAGCCTTCCACAAGGTGGACCGACGACCTGGTAAAGATCGCAGTATCAGCTGAATGCGGAACGAACAAGACCGGTCTTTGTGGAGATCTCTCGGGGAGGCCTATGCCCAGCAGTCGGCGTCATCCAGCTGATATGATTATGGTGATGATGATAATTTCACATATATCTACGCGTTAGTTGTGCGGCCGCCGTGCAATTCATAAACCTACACTAGTCTGCAGTAACTAATTGATCTGCAAAATCCTGGATCATGGTCAGGGCGGATCCAGGTCCCTCGTGCGCGAAAACACAGCCGGGACATAGCTACTACTACTTCTCGCATAGCAGGTCCGTAGGTATCTTTGCGTACGGGACCTGAGCTTGACCTTTTTAGCGTTTAATGTTTATTTATTTATTTTATTATTTTAGTTCTCGCTGCTTTTTTGTTTATTTTGCTTTAGTCACGTATAATTATGTCTGTTATAAGTTTGTATTTTGTATAATTTTTTTTTACTCTAAATATCTAAGTATCTTTTTATTTATTTATTTACTTCATACATGCTAAATTATTGCTTTAAACTGACCAACCGTTTCTAAACATCATAAAAAGTTTACATAACAAGACAACAAACCTATATAAATGGAGGCATTACACAGCCACTTGTAATACCGTCAAACACGCGTCTTCCGGAAACGGCCGGATATTGGCGATATCTTTCCATTCTGGCGAACAGAGGCGGTAATTCGATCAATGCCGTTCCTGCCCCGTGGGTAATGGAACACTGTCGCCAATACCTACGGCATTAACGAACTTGTTTATAATGAGGGCGGCGTCAAATTTAATTAAGTTCAAAACGCCCGCAGGGAACCAGAGGCGTATTCGCCCTAATTTCATGAACGGCCCGAAAATAGTTTCGGATTCGGAATGTTTTTCTTTTGCTTCGTTTAGAGATTGTCGTTATAAATTGCCTGAAGAAAATTTGTTTATTTAAATCGGGCTAAAATAGCAATGAAGAAAAAATTAATTGTCATTTTTACAAGAAACTAAGAGTTATTGTGTTTAGATCAACTGATATACGAAAGCTTCAAGATTATAAGGCCTCTTACCCACTAGGAGCCCAGTACAACCTTAGAAATTAATGGCATTCCATAAAGAGGAGTAATAGGTGCTTGAGCATACGGTTTCTCGCTGACTCACAACTTGAGTTAAATAAATCATACACATCTCAGATCTTATAACTTTTTACGGTGAAAAAAGTATAAGTAACTCTAGGTGCTCACGCAAGTAAGTTACTTAGTAAGTACTCTACATAGCGAGATTTCTCATTTTTGTACATTTTATGTTTTATTTAAAAAAATATTTTTTGTTGTGGATATATGCGAGACTAGGGAATTGTGTCAGGACAGAGCAAAGTGGCGCTCCATAGTCTCTGCCTACCCCACCTGTGTGACACAGGCGTGAGCTTTATGTATGTGTATGTATGTATGTTTTATAAGGGATTCATTTTTATAGATGATACCTGCTCAAGTAACTCGCGCACATCGCATATCGCATAACAAGCACGTTTTTTAATTTCTTAGAAATGGTCGATCCAATTACGATAAAACTTTGTAGTATAATATAAAGCTAACTGGTGTATAATATAAACTTAAACTTTGTATTATAATATAAAGTAATTTTATATTATAATTATAATTACGACGTTCATAAGTGTTTGTGAAACCCTAAACTGAATAAACGTATTTGAGTTTGAGTTTAGTGTATACCATTTCATTTTTAAAACTACTCTTTTCATAAAACTATAACTGGTTAAAGAGGCAAAGCTGACGAGACATTTGTCGTCTTGGGTTTGAAAATACCTCTTTTCATTAAAATAGGTATTTTCAAACCCCAAAAAAATCTTGTTAAAATATATTTTATTAAATTTTAGAGACGTACTGGCATCTAAACATACTCAATTTTTGAAATCACGCATTAAGTATGATATGTTATGTACAATTAAAAATATTTGAGCAAATGCGTAAAAGCGAAAAAAGTCCAATTTCATAGGTAAGGTAAAGGACCCCATAATAGTACACCAAAGCGTTAATACCTAACATATGACAAGGCGCAATCCACCTTGAGCTGGTAATCTCGCTGTCACCCGGCCGTGAACGAGCCTTGCTATGTAATAAAGGGCATTATACCCGCCAAACTAATCAAGGCGAGTAAATTGAATTTAATTTTGCAAGCGCCCGCCGTCCGTAGAGAGTCAGCCGGTGCGATCACCTAAACTTCGTGGCTATGTCGTTGTGGAGTTATGGTAGCCTGGTACCTACGGTTTAGGATTTCATTGTGTGGTTGATTGCGGGTAGGATAGTTGTTGTACACCTGTGGAAGTTGACGTTTATTAATTCGCTTATTTTTTAAACTACGTAATTAATTTTAATGTTATTATGATCAAAATACGATCCCTACGGGTGAGCATTTCTTTTTACTTTTTATTAATTGTAGTCATTCTTTGCGTGAGCTGTTATAACGTACGATGGTATAACCGTGTCTACTAGTTCATAGGATTCTGTCAATATCAAGCCTGAAGAGTCGCGAGGATGAGTACCACCGACTTATTTAATTCTCCCGCCAAGTAACATGAGTTTTACTTTACATTCGAATGACGTTATCTCGACGATCCTTGCCTCAATGAATGTAATAATAATAAAATAGATAGTACATTTATTATTTATAAGTTTTGCTTTTCGAGGTAACGACACATCTATGCAATTTACCATCGAGGTAATGATCGTCGAGGTCACGTCATGAATACATATAAATACACTTACACCTGTATCCAACAGGGGCATGTTGACGTCGTCACAGGCTGCTGTAGTGATCATGATCTATGATCGTGATCCAGATTGTACTGTGTAAGAATTAGATTGACGGATTAAAGAAAAAATCTAGATATTTTGAAATCAAGATCGCTGATCCGTTTCGTCGGTTGTTTAAATGCGATCCAGAGCTACGGTCACGATCGAGATTGACTGTGTACGGGCTGCCTAACTGCTTACCTTCAAGCAGAACATTTCTCCACTTTAGTGATGTAAAAACCTAGTACAAAAACTCACTAGCTATGAGTTACTTCATCTCATAGTTCCCGCGAGCACAACGACGAGTTGACGTGGCTCTGTAGATTATGATTTATGGCCGTTTTCGGCGCGACCTGCTCCTCATTCCGCGTGACCCGAACACAAGGGAAATTGACAGTGGGCATTAGAGACGGATAACTTTGCGCAATGGCGCCAACTCAGTCTGTCACTGGTGAGTTAAGTCAGTTCTACGATGCATCGTTATAACGTGCACTATTTAGAAATACTTTACTATTTATGCCTACTTTTGATAAATAATCTAAGTATAAACAGACATAAATGATAAACATAAGCCATATCTGCACACAAGGCAGCAGCTTAACTTAAACTGTATTATAGGGGCTTTTTATATTACATAAATTGCTCAATGTAATATATTAAATCATTAAAAAGTTAATCAAATATAATTCATTATAGTTAATATGGCGGATGGATGGGCGGATTTGAGGTCGGGCGACGTCCGTTGTACGAACATGGTCGCACGGCGGTTGCCAATTAGGACAGCAATATTATTCGCCGCCTGAAAGTTTTAATGTGCAGTTCACACAATGTGTTCCCCTTTACTTCTACATTTTTTGTGTTAACTCAGAGAGCCGTCGCAGAGCGCCAACACACTGTGTCAGTCAGTGTGTTGACGAACCCCCATCCCTAGTGGGCATTCGGAAACAGTTTGTAAACATTAATAGCTCGTTCCGTCCGACCGAATTCGCTTATCGTACGCATACCGCACGCCTCCCCGCGGAGATTTCGTTGGCAATTGACACTTTTAATTTAGTCGTGGCGCGTTTGTTTACCCGGGATACGGTTTCCGCAAATTTGAATGTTTATTTTTTATTGCTTTTGCCTAGGGAGATGCGTGGTCAGAGGGCCTGCCTAATGGAAAGTGGCTTCCGTCATCCAGGGTCTAGGCAGGATGCGGTGCTGGCTGGAAGAACACCAAGTTATATTACAAAGAAAAAGATTGCGGAATGTTCGAGAGGGCGATCATTCTACTCTTTCACGTGCGCAGTAAAAATGCTCGTGATGGTCGTACTTTAGTTGCTCATGTGGATGAAACAATAATAAATAAATAACAATCAAACCCGGGACCTCTGCGTGGCTGGCCAGCCCATGTTGTTAACCCACTGAACCACTCAGCAGCCGTTGATGCTATTAAATTTTAACCAATCACAGCAAGCCAGAGCCAGAGCTGTATTGATATGATTGGTTTAAACCCAATTGCATCAAAATGGTGGCATACAATCGGAGATCAGCGGTACGGCTGCAGGTCGTCCTATCGTCGGTAGGTAGATAAATCTATCGTCGGAGGGTGCAATCTGGCTTTGTGGCCATTTTAGTAGTAGAGACACTACAGTCTATATAGAGAGACTCGACATAGCAAGACGCGACGTAGTGAGTGAGTCTCTTGGGAACAATTCGTGTGGTGTTCAACTGAGTAGAGTAAACTGTCATACAAGGCGAGCAACAAACCTATTGACAAACAGTACTTGTCTAAGTAGCGTACTATGTGTTCTTACAGTGCTCCATACGGCTCTATGATTTCTGTATCACGTACAAGGCATGCACATCGTCTACTTTCGGCTTCAAACGCGTTTCATAGAAACGACGCTGTACGAAGCCGAAATAGCTGATGTGCATTATTTTGCCTCCGACGTCTGTAGGTGTACGTACGGTCGCGCTTATAAGTGCATTATCACCTTAAAATTCAAATTCCTGCGCAGGTGTTAAAAGGTTTTGTAGGATGTTAGTACGAAAGGCTTAATTCCCTCTCGAGCATACTGTTCGAAAGGGAATAAAGTAGAAAACAAAAATTTAGGTAATTTTCTTTTACTATTAAAAATCACTTTGTCAGTTTTCGTTGCCAAAGTGACAAAAGATTTTTGACTTAGATAAAGTTAACATGTTATTGTCACATTTAACATTGTTAGGCTGTATTATCAAAAAATATTTTAATTTATGGAAATTTACTAAAGCAGTTTTCATTTATTAAATAAAAAAGAAGCTGCAGTTTAAGAATTAGTTATTGATACCAAAGGACAGCTAATAGACCTTCTTCTAGCCAATTCCTTTTGTTCAACAATGCACCTACTATCCTAAATGCGGCGGTAGCCACAAAAGATTTCATCTAAAAGTGATAATGCACTTACAAGCACGACTGTACATACATACAATACTCCAGCAACCACATTAAATCCCTCACCACCCCCCGATTGCTCTCATGTTCGTTGTCAACGTTACCACCACTTCCGTTTCAATTACCACCGTGTCTTTCCTGCGAAAGCCACGCATATTCGTGCGCGTGGATAGTCCCCTTAATTTAATATACTTGCTAGTGATGTACTGCCTCTATCTCGGCGTCGCATGCATAGTTAATAGAGAGGTCCAGACTGGGTAATTTCTGCACTACAGGGTGTGACAGGCACGGGTGTTGTTTGATTAAAAGGGGCTGTTTGTAGAACGGGTTTACAATTTTACTTGTGGTCTGTGTGTGTAGCCGTGGTGTCCGGCAGAGTAGAATAGTACTAACCTCTTGCACTCGTGGGTGTCGTACAAGGCGACTAATGTTTTCGAGGCAAAACTTCTAGAGTTTCGTAGGCTGGTAAATGGGTAGCAGCGTTTTCCATTGTTATATTTATAACACTACGATCCCCAACCCGACCACCAAGCGTAAAGATTATGGCAACAACCTCCCTTTTCGTGAGAGAGGCCCTAAGTTCCGCAGTGGACTGTTATGGGATGTGATGGTGATGAGGATGAAGAGTGTTCTGTTCCGGCTTCGCACGGATTTTCTCGCATTTTTAATATAGAGGCAAAGTGATTGCCGGATAACTCTGACCCGGCTGAGAATGGAGCATAATTTGAAAGACTCCACTTCAACCAACAAAAGCGTCCGTCAAAATAAACGGAATCGACCAATCACGACCGACCAGTGCGTTCACTTAGCAATGAGCAGCTAAGTGAACGCCTAGTAAAGCTAATTAACCTCTAATAATAAATAAATAAATAAATAAATAAATAAACCTTTTTTTGGTTAGATTAGCCAGACATTTGACCGCCTTCTCAAGCGGTGGTAAGTGACGATGTGGCCGAAGAAGGAGCATGCCTGTCCAGAAAACCCCTATTCATTCTAGCCTTGTACGTGTGTAGACGTATTATTTGTAAATACGGGTGTAAGTAACTATTTCGTTTAATACCATTCCACACCTGACCATAAAATATTATCGCATTTGACATAAATACATTGTATTCCAACTCAATTTAGCCAAATACAACCTAATTCTAAACAACACCCTTTTTTTAAGCGTCCTGTACGCCCCATATAGCACGGCCACACATGTACAGTAAACCAACAGCTAACACTACACGTATAATGTAAGAATGTTGAAACGGCACGTCCCCACACGCGGCGCACTGTACGCAGTGGGGATCCAGTAATTAACTTACGTTGATGTTATTAAATTGCCCTTACCACTCAATGTTATCAAATAAATTAAATTTTTACTTTAGCCAATATTTTTTTCTGAATATAATCTACTTAATGGGAGCATGAGACTTGCGTTATGAAGTTAGAGGCAATAGGTACTATTTTCTTTTCGAAATTCCACTTGGTAAATAATTATTATATTGCGCTTACCTTGCTGGAATAAAAACGTTGAAAAGTAAAGAAATCGCAATTTTTTCGTGTATTCAGCAAATATCCTATCATGAATTATACCTTAAAAATCCATATCAGTACAGACAAGTTCGTATGTATGGAAACACGAGCTTCATGTTTAGTTTTTTTGACATAAACCTTGAGATAAAGAAAATTTGCCGGATGATGTGGACGGCTGCGATATAGAAATAGTCAATTTTCAGATTCGCATGGCATTTTCACCAACCTGGTTTAGGTTTAGGTTTAGGTTAGGGGCTCCCATTTTCCGTACTTGGACTCAAATTCGGTCCTTTATACGTGACTGAGAGCCGGCTATTATAGCCAGCCCAGCTCCTTCCAGAAGTCTATTAGTCTCTTGGGACGTTCACAGAATTCTCGAAAGGACCCTGTTCTTATTGAGGCTTTAGCTCTGTAGTCCTTTAGCTCCTCACACTCCAAAACCACGTGAGCTGTCGTTTCCTCAGCTACTAAACATCCCCTGCACAGGGGACTGTCTGTAGCTCCGATGGTATGCAGTAGTTTGTTCAGGGGGAGGTGCCACGTAATTGTACCAACTACTGTCTTAATTTTTTTCCGTTTTAGGTCCAGTAGTCTTTTAGTTAGCTTAGGTGATCTTTCGTTCACCACTAATTTAGACTGCCTGCATCCGGGTGTGTTTTCCCAGCGCTTGTTGCGCTGGCCATTTGTATGTTTGCTCACCCACGAGCGTAGTGTGTTGAAAGAAAGGGGTAGAAATGGGGCGGGACCGGCAGTCCTCATCCCTGATCCCCTCCTTGCTAGCTCATCGGCGGCATCGTTGCTCATTGAGTTGCTATGACCCTTAATCCATTGTAGAGTGACCCTATTTACCGAGGAGATGTCCTCTAGTGCATGGTGACACTCCAGGATCAAGGAACTGTTAATGCTGTTGCCCATTAGAGCTTTCAGTACGGACATGCTATCTGTTAGTATTCTGACGCCTTGGTCGCGTACGCCAAGGCGTAACCTAGCCGAGCGGCCTGTGTGATCGCAACACATTCGCACTGAAAGATGGTACTCACCAATGGTTCGAACTGGTGTTCTTCTTTTGGGCTTCTTTCTTTCTTAAACTACGAAGACATTGTCTCTCCACTTCTGAAAGCGGTTTGGTCGATCGCAAACGGGACTAACTCCCTTAATTTTACTTTCTTTTTTCTCTCTAAGTTACGGTCTCGCAATTTCAGCTTGCTAATAGGGTAACGTATACAATTGCTATATTACCCACTTTTATATTACTTATTTTCAGTAATCTATCTATTTATCTGTATTGTTATCTCTGGTTCGGCTATAATTCGAAACGGTTCCCCTCCCCCATCTTGTTTAGTAGCTTCTCTTGCACCGCCTTACTTTTTCTTTACCCTTTATCTCCTGGTTGACTGGTAGATAAGGCTATTTTAGCTTTAAGTCCGCCTTTGTACTATTTTGTGAATGAAGATTTAATAAATAAATAATTGTTGGCACCACACCAGTGATTGGCACATGCCACTGTATAAATATTAAGAATTGATGTATCAATTAAAGCAAATTAATATTTGCTTTCAAACCTTTAATTTCGTAATTTTCGAACATACATAACTAACGACACAGCAAACAAAAATAACTTGGGGCATTCGGAGACTTTGCTCAACAACGACCAGGTATATTAACAACGATATTATTTAAGTCTTTGGTTGAATGTCATGTAAATAATTAATTTCTATGTTTAGCTTTATAAATAAACAATAATTTTATTTGGGTTTTAGTAGCATTTACTTAACTAAACTCTAATTAATTGGGTGTCAATGACAGATTTCTTGTATCAATGTCTTATTCATTGGCTCCTATGCCAATGACTAAAAACAGTTTTTTTATATTGTTGCTTTATGTTTTAACAATTTCAGAAGTCAAAAATAGAATCTAATAAAATAAAAATATATATATACCTGGCAACGGCAACGACCTTGGCACTGCCAATCATTATACTAAAAGGGGTGCCAATCACTATAAACTGATGTACCAATTCCACAAAGTGGACCGACGACATGGTAAAGATCGCAAGTACCAGCTGGATGCGGAAGGGTCAGAACCGGCCTTTGTGGAGATGTCTGGGGGAGGCCTTTGCTCAGCAGTGGGCATCTTTCGGCTGATGTGATAATGATGATGATGACAACAATAATGTAGCTGAATATGCTAGACCTGTAGGGTGGTAGATGTGAAATACAATGGACGAGCACACAACACACTAATATAACCAATTTCTGGTTTACTTACCAGTTCGGTTTTGTTAAAGTATTACGCATTTTAGTAAAATGAGTGACGAATTAGATTTTTCGTTTGGAGTAAAGAGATTTAACAGTCGTGGATAAATAGACATTGTTAAAAAGTCGTTTATTTTTTGAATACCGTAACGTAACACATTCCCACGGACAGTGCCAGGTTTAGTTGATAAAGAAAACTCAAAGATTTAGGGTTATAAGTTATGATATTTCAGTCCGTAAAACTAGCTACTACAAATGAATTTAAAACAATGATCTAATAAAATACAAATGTTCCAAAATGAGTCTACTCCACATAACTTTGTCTTTGTTAGGCAGGATTACTGAATTCACTTGGATTTCGTTAAAGCAAGCCGAAAAGTACTGTTTACAAACTGATAAGGCGACTTTTGAGATTTTCAGAGAGAAATATTGATGCAACCATATGTATTTTTTTAGTTTGAGACCGGTCACTTGTATTAATTTACATCTTGAATAATAGTAACATCTGGGTTACAATATTGATCCACCTTCTAGTTCGAAGGCTGGGAGAACTCTGCCCATCCCTCAGCTACACTCTCTATTGAAGGCTCGGGTCTTCACTTAAACACGTTCGAGGCACGAAAGAAGCTAAAGTCTTGATAGCCAGTACTCATAGTCAACCAGCCAGTTCCCGAAATGGACGATATCAATTTTCGGATGGTCTCGTGTTTGACAGCCAAAGATATAATTCATGCAGACATGATGAAAAATAGGATCCAGCAGTTATCTAGAATAAAAAGAATACAAAAAAGATTAAAATCTCCGCCGACTATAAAAAGTTGTCCGCATGACAACGAAGACGTGACATGAATAAAATAACAAAAGGGTAAACATGGAACCTAAAAAGTATGATTTTATGTAAAAATAGATGTAAATATTAAAATATACGGCCAGCAATTGAAAGGAAAAAAGTTCAACGTGGCTTTGGGGCCCGTCCGGATCCATATTAATAAGAAAACAAGAAGTTACAAGGGTAAGAATCTAGACAGACCCATCTTTACTTTTACCAATTGGATATTGACGACCTGAGTGGTTCAGTGGTCAACATGCCACGTCTGCCACGCAAGAGATCCCGGGTTTGATTCCCGGCCGGGCAGAATTTGAAATGATGAATTTTAATTTCTGTTACTTGTCTGGGTGTTCTACGTATAAGTATGCATTTAAAAAAAAGTATATAAGTAGTTTATCAGTTATCTAGCACTCATAACACAAGCTTTGCTTACTTATTTATTTATTTTATTTATTTATTTAGGAAAACGAGAAATCATTTCCCGAAATTCTATTCGAATCAAAACATTTGCAGAACGTAGTTACAACGAAGTCTGAATTTACAAAATTAACTTATTTTCCAGGGAAGATTGATTTTTTAAATAATTACTTTGTTAACTTTTTTGTTATTTTAAGTTGTAGGTACGCTTATCAAAGAGGGCAGGAGATCCATAACACAGGCCGTGTGGTGTTCGGCAGAGTAGAATAGCACCAACCCTTTACACTCATGGGTGTCGTACAAGGCGACTAAGGTTTTCGAGGCGAAAGATCAAGAGTCTCCGTAGTCTGGAAAATGGGCAGCAGCATTTTTCATTGTTATATTTAAACACTGCGATCTCCAACCCGCCTGCCAAGCGTGGAGATTATTATGATTGGAGCACAGCATTCATTCTGGCTAAATTTGGAAATATGTGTAATTTATATATTGTTTTATATACAATAAAAAATGTAGGAATTCTCCAAATTATTAGAATCTTTTCATAAAACTATATTATTTAGGCTAAAAATAATTTGAGAACTGAGTAACGGAATACCTATTTGACAATCCTGGAGACCTCACTTCATAGCAGCGGCCTATTTAACGCCTTTTTATGTAGAAAGTACAGCGCCAAAAACTTATCTGACCCGCAGCCCGTGTCAAATGTGTCAAAGAAATAAAACGACCGATACGCACGAACGCGCGTGGATGCGTTGTGCGAAACCGATGACAGCTCAAATAACTTTATGTCACGCACTAACGCACGTCACGCACAACTATACGGTGCTGCCTTCCAGAGTGCGGATCGCCTAAATAATGATGAACAATGACTGACAAGGACAGATTATTCAATCGATATTGCCATATACACAATTTATATTTTCTACCACTGTCAGTTGATTCGGACTAAGCGTGGTCCTATTATACTAACCTATGCTTTTACGATGAGGGAAAACATTGTGATAAAACATGAACATTCTGGCGATTGAATCATGATCTGGTCAGGTTCTCTTGGTAGCAGAGTCAGGTGGTAAGTAAAAAAATGCTTGGTCAAATTCACACAGCGCCATCTAGCCCCAAGCAAGTAAGCAAAGCCTGTGTTGTGGGTGTTAGATAACTGATAAACTATTTATTTTTTCTAATACATACTTATTATACATGCTTCACCCATACCCGTAACAGAAATAAAAATGTATCATTTCAATTTCTGCTAGGCCGGGAATCGAACTTAGGACCTATGCGTGGCGATCGACATGTTAACCGACTGAACCCTGAGTGGTATATTTGGGAGTCACTCCACTTGTAATTAAAATTAACTACTCTGTCTAAGCCTGGATCATGGTCAAGCCTGACTGACCCTGGGCCGTCGGGCGCGAAAGCATAACCGGGACATTAACGCCAAGATGATTATTTATTATATCCGTACCAAGAGATTATTAAAATATTTCAGTCGTTAGAGCGAATTTAAGGAAAATTTTAGGCTCTATCTTGAAAACGGATTAGTACAAACCCAACAAAAAAGAATTATTCAAATAGGTGTAGATGCACGAACGTACATTCGGCAAACTGATTTTTACATAACTGGTAGCTCAGTTTGACTCCATTCGCGTGGTGTCCTACCCCTACCCTACACTACCTCTATCCTACCCTACTCTACCCCTGCCCTACCACTACCCTACCCCTTCTTCTGCACTGCACATTGCACTACGCTAACCGTCCCCCAACCCTACACCTACCATTCAATAATGTGACATAATTAGTTAGGAAGAAGTGCCAATCACTGGTTATTAGAGTGCCAATGATTGTAACTATGAGTGCCAATGACTGTAATTTTTGATGTTTTTAGAAGTTTTCTGTTTTAATTTAATAAAAACGATTCTTTTTATAATAATTAATAAATAAATAATAATTAATAATCGTGGACAAATTCACACAGCGCCATCTAGCCCCAAAGTAAGCAAAGCTTGTGTTATGGGTGTTAGATAACTGATAAACTACTTATATACTTTTTTAAATACATACTTATTATACATATAAAATATAAAATGTAAATGTAAATGTGTTCTTACTTAAGTAAAAACATGTTAAATAAAACATTTAGACTCAAATATACAAATAACATTTATACTCCTAAATATGTTACACAAATTTATAATTAACAAATAAAGTAAAAAAATGCAAAGAGTGCTAAATATTATATACTTTAAATAATGATTGCCACACTAATTTTGTGTTTTTGATAAGTCAATAATTATTTTTTTACTAATATTTTATCTTTTATAAATACCTTTAGGTTTTTATGTTAAAAAAATACTGTCAGCCTGTTTTCTTTTTAGTGAATTTATGTATGTAGGTATGTTCCATCCTGTATAGTCACAAAAAAGGTTATCCAGTTAATTACCGTAAGATATTCCAATAGATCTAAACCTGGCGACAATAACTATAAAATCAATATCCGTCTATCACACCTGGCAAAATTCATAAAAAAATCCAGTCCAAATTAACTGACATAGTCATTATTCTACAAGTAACAGAGATATTATGAGAAGTGTGAGATAATTGGGGACTTGACTCAATTCAATACAAATTATGAAACCGGGTTATCATTAAACGGCTTCAAATAGAACCAGCATTCAGTACAAGAAAATAAATGAATTCTTAATTTATTTTTATAATTGCCAGGCATTTTACCGCCACCTCACCTGGTGGTAAGTGATGATGCAGCCGATGTTGGAACATGCCAAAATCAAAATAAATACAAATTATAAATCAAGTAAAATGACAAAAAGAAGTTGACACATTTGTACAATGACGTCACAGTTCAAATTTTCATATAAATATCATAGAAGTCATCTGTTTTGACAAATCATAAAGAGTTGCTGATTTGACATTTGTCAACTCGCGGATTGTACTCTTTTATACGCCTGATAATGCTGAGCCAGGCAATTATCTCGTTACACAAATGCGCTATTGTATAAATCCCTGTACTCGATACAGGGTCGTATACGACCCCAAGCCACTAGCTATACGTATTACATTGAAGGGCTGTTCCAGAATAATCCGAAGTGCGTATTTGCTATGAATGTGTGAATCTTGTCGAATCGTAGTGAACGGTTGTGGTCAATCCGCCTTGTGTATTGTAGCTTCTATTCGAATCTGCGAATGTACTCAAAGTGTCCTTTGAGATGTACCGTCTGTACGTTGATCAAGCGTTGAACGCTCGTTTAACGAGCGTGTATACAAGGATTATGTCAAAATGCATTTGACCTGTGCAACAAACATATCTGATCCGGTGACAACGTCGCTGTTGTTGAAATTGGCGTGACATGTCAAAATGTTGACACTTAGTTTCAGCTTTGGCAACCGGTCAGATCATTTGGATTGAGTCACAAGGACCAAGCTGATATGCCGGTGCTCCCGCCCATAGTTGAGAGCAATACTCCAGATGGGGTCTGACTTGAGCCTTGTAAAGGAGAAGCCGTTGCCCCGGCGTGAAGTATTGCTTTGATCTGTTAAGCACACCCAGCTTTTTAGATGCGAGCTTGAACTTTACTTACAAATGACTGCGAAACTGGACGTCACTGGAGATGTCGACACCTAGGAGCTATAAAAGGCTTCTGTCAAATTACACACTTGTCACCACTAACTTATTGACCTTATTGACAAAACACACGTGACCAAAGATGGAACTAAGTGTCGCCAGTTGAAATAAAATTCAAGAACAGCGACGCCATCATTGGGCCAAATAGGTTTGTAGTAAGTAGTACACAGGTCGTGTAACTAGACACGCTTATCTGATCAGTAGCCGTATTCACAATGGCTCGGAAATCGGATTCGGATACGGAATCGACTAAGGACCCTGCAAAAGTTCTTAGGAAAACGTACTTTTAGTTAATTTTGATGAAATTTTCATATGTTATAGAGAGTAGAGTTTCCGTGGAATTTATCGGGATTCCGAATAACAGTTTTCGAATCGATTGACACGGATTCGCCACTCACGAATTTCGTGTCGAATCGTTCGGAAACGGTTTCGAATCATTGTGAATACGGCTACAGGTGACCAAAACTGAAACTAAGTATCGCTAATTGAAATACCATATGGCGGTAATACTAAATTCAACAACAGCGACGCCGTCATTGGGCCAGATAAGTTTGTACACACTCCGTGTAACTAACGAGTGTAGATATAACTATACAGGAGTTCAACGCTTGTTGATCAGTACTTTCATATTTCATGGTACAGTATGGTTGTTATAAATAGGTATTCATTTCACATTTAACACCTTATAAAAGGCACTACGAATGTCAGGTAGTTACATACAATTTATAATTAATAATGAGACATGTCTTAGGATTACAAACCATTCAATTAGTATAAAATTAATCAAACCAAATTGTCAAAACATTACGTTATGTCAAAGTTTAAATACATTCAAATATAAATATAAAATGTCCATATGTTATGTATACACACCTATGTTACAAATAAATGACTTTGAACTTTGAACTTTGAACATAAATAATAATCATAATCATAAAAAAATTAATTATACAAAATAAGTACATGGGTCAAAATATTAAATTCCAAGTTAAAGCTGGTTGATTTAATTAAATGTTATTTGAAAATTCATCAATTGTGTAATATGCCTTGTCCAAGAGGTATTATTTTAAATATTTCTAAAATTTGTTATAGTTTATTTCATTTTTTAAGCTTTCCGGTATTTGATTGTATATTTTAATAGCAGATGCATAGAGATGCACCTTTTCGAAATAATTGCATAGTCGTGTCAAGTTGGAGTAATTGATTTCTAGGTCTAAATTTAGATAAGGCGGAGATGTCGGATTTTTTAGTGAAAAGTTGTATATTATTTCTGACAAATAAGGCCGTTTCCAAAATAAACAATGAGGGCAGAATCAATATTTTTTTATTAGTAATATGCTTTTTTATTAGTAAGATGTTAAATCTAGGCGTAGCGACTCCACCGAGTGATTTCATGTTGTATAAACCCGCTTTCTATCAGGAAAGAGGTCCTGCCAGTTACCAAGGTTCTGGTACAAAGTGAGGACAAACATAAAAATGTAATAAATGTGGGGAAGCGAGTCTCTGGCTCCTCTGAACATATCCCTACAACATTTTTGTTGTAATTTCAAGTCTAACCCAAGCCTAAACAATAATTAATAATACAACGCTTGCAATTACTTCATCAATGCCTTGTTGTTTCATGTAAGTACGAGTGTAATCCTCGACTTAGGGTCATTTCGACCCGACTCGCCACATTAACCCTCAAAACATTGACACGGATAACCTGGTGACCACTGACACGGGTCCCTTAGACCCGCGGCTTCTGATATTCAGATTATAACAAAGCAAACTACAAAGGCAATTGTTGACTCTGTGGTATTTTGATAGATGACATAGGTTATATTGGATGTTGTGATCACAGGGCTATTACTGGACGCGGTAATCCTATTGTTACTTATGGGAATTAGACGTGGCTTTTATATTTGTTAGATCATTACTTTTATCTTTACAATATTTGTTAATTACCTGCTATTCATAAAGAAAATTTGCATCATGTCACTATACTTTATACTTTTATTTTTATTTATATTTACGGCTTTTCATTCTAGCGGGACAAAATTATTGATTATTAATGAATTTGTCCATTAGATCCCTAAAATATCAGCCGATTACATCTTTACTCTACCTAGCAATCTAAGCTATCAGATACCAGATCAAAATTGCTTACAGAATAAGTCCATATTTGTATCACGCCTTTTGGGGCGCCTAAATTATGTAAGTGATACAAAAGTATAGGTACCTTATTCTATAAGCATTCATTCCATTTTGATCTGCTCATTGCTGCCTTAAGTTGCTGGATTAAGATCGTACACCGGGTCGGGTTAAATATTTCATAAATAAAATACCCAGGCCAGTGGAAACTATTGAAACTATGTATTCTATTAAATGGCCTTGAATTACTACTCATAAATAGGAACCTACAACCGGCCATACCGGTAGTAAGTACAATCTCGCGTTTGAAAAAGGTGTTTTTTAGTGTCATCTGCCGCCCCCGCACTGACTCATGGCTGGCTGTCGTATAAATAATGACCTCACCGTACCTCGATATGGTTTCCTCAACTTGATCAGACTGTATTAGTATCCAGGCGGGTCACTAGCCTAATTCGTTATACGGTAATACGGTAAATGGTACTTTATATTCGTGTTGCGGAAGGCGTTATGTTAAGATTTTGGTAGTTTTGTTTGTCGTCCGAATTTTTATAAAATATTATTTTTTTACTATTTCTGTCTCACTACAGGGCTAATGCCTCCCTATCCATCTTCCACGACTTACGGTCGGATGCTTTCCTCCGCAAATCCTTTTGGAGCGCAGTACAATATTTCTTATACGTTCCGATAATTTGACTTCCATGATACTGCGCTGGAGCCATGTTGGTTGACTGGCAAAACAATGATCCGTCAAAGACCATGTTAGAGCACCAAATATTAATAAAAAAATTAACAAGGGAACAACCAAATGAAAGAATAACATAATATAAGTTAGTAAATTTTTATATACTTACTATCTATCTACACGTATTGAGATACTGCACCGTTCAGATAGGTTCAGAACCGTAAAGTTACTTAAACGACCTGTATATTCTGCTATGTATTTATTTAATTTTAATGTATAAATGATATAAGTACTAACTTTTGTTTAGAAAGAAAGCTGGCTTTTATGTACAATGTATCTGGATACAACGGGTGACCGAACTACCTATAGGTACTTAGCTAATAGGAGTGTTCAGGCGCTTCGGCCTGGCCTGGCTACAGCCCGCGGGCCGAAACGACTGATGCATTAAAATTAATATTTTTCCTCGGGCGTTTAGACCCGCAGTTAAAAATGCCCTTAGAAATTATTTTAGAACAGTATTGCGGGACCAAACGCCCGAAGAAAAAAAGAAATTTAATTAATCAGGCGTTTTGGGCCAAAACTAGACCGGGTAGATAGAATCCGCGCTGCGTACGTTGCCTCATCTCTGCCAGTGAATCACTGATATGTATAAAATCGTCGTGACCTCATCCCTAGCCCGATATGGTAAGGACCATTAATTAGTTTTTTATCTTATTGAGAATGGTCACATCAAAACCGGCTAAGCAACTTTTGAGGACGCTATTTTAAATTACGGAAATACATACAAATGTCGGCGGTTAATGAAAATTCTTTACGAGTAGCACGCTACATCATTCCCGAGTATCATAAGGTACTTTTGATCCTGGGAAAGTGATTAGAACCGCGCGCAGGTGAAAACCGTGGGGATAGGTCTGCTAAGGATAAGATAATAATGCTAGGGATAAGATAATAATGTAATATAAATGTAATTTGTTGTTTACTGTGTACTGTTATTCGCTTTGAATATCTTTGCCTTTGATTTAGAGCGACCTTGTACTATACGATTTTTTTAAATAATCGTGGACAAATTCACACAGCGCCATCTAGCCCCAAAGTAAGCATGATGTAAGTATTTCACAAAAATCTTTGACGAAATTTATTGCTAACAGTTTAGAAATTATTTTAACCCGTGTCGCTAAAAGAGAGGTGTATGTGTGTCTGTATGTGGCGTCGTAGCTCCCGAACGGATATATCGATTTCAATTCGGTTTTCTTTATTTGAAAGCTAGTTTTATCGAGACTACGTGGAACGTACGAGAAATATGTAGATTCTTTCGGTGGTTACTCGTATACAACTACACTACAAGAACTATAGTCGCCCCTGTGACCCTTCCACGTAAAAACATGTAAGGGAACAAAGTTCTTCATTTCGAACTCGTGTTTCCTTATCCAGAAAATCTTTCCTATCTCCGCTACAGCCTTGTAGCGCCTTCCCAAAGTTATTACCTCTATATGACATTATTTATCAATAACAGGCCGATCCCGAACAACGGTACACACCTCCTTTCTTGTATTTGCCAAAAGCGTATTCATATTAGATTTCTGAGGCATATGGCGGGCGTCTTTACAGGGCACGATATCGGTCAAGAAATAATAAATGTACGTAATATACGTAATCGGAAATACCTTGTCGTTTTGTTGCGTTCTTTTTTTATTTAACAGAAAGAATGAAGGAAAATATTTACTACACGACACGACAATTAGGTATAAGAAGTAGTCATCTGGGCCGGCGGACTGAGTTTACCATATAAAATAAAAACATATTTGATAGTGATCATCGATGTACCAGTACCAGAAGTCTTTTGAAGAACCCCATGTTACAGAGCAAAGGAGAGACCTAAAGTAAGGTAATTTGAGTCGAGACAGGCATTTTACTTTTCATCTGTCATTATATATTTTCTAATCCTCCTCCACTTCACTCGGTATTCAGTATCCTTATGTCGTAAACCTGTTCTTGCATTCGACACAGCGATGTCAATTCATAGCTTTTTGACTTTCCCGCAGGACCTCTATTCTGATACCGACTACGCCCAGCCGGGCAGAAATTGAAATGAGTAATTTTCATTTCTGTTACGGGTCTATGTGTGCTGCCTATGTATAATAAGTATATATTTAAAAATATATAAGTAGTTTATCCGTTGTCTAGCACCTACAACACAAGCTTTACTTACTTTAGAGCTAGATGGCGTTTTGTGAATTGTCTAATCAAAATTTATTATTTTACTTGTTTGGTCAAGTACAGCGTGTATCAGCATCGTAAATGCCAGTACAGTTCCAAATCCAGTACGTTCCAAGACAGAACTAGCTTGTCCTCTGGTGCGCCTGACTGTCAAAACTCAGAACATAGGTCCGCGCGTGGTCGCAGCTGTAGATCCTGGCTACCAGAGTTGCAGTGGGTATAAGTGGTGGGGCAACGCATCGTAAACACCCAACAATCGCTTCGCGTAAACGTCCTCGAAGCCGGCGTCTCGAGCGGCCGATACATTCGATAGTTTATTCGACAACGCTAACAGAGCGCGCGCGCCATTCGACGTTGTACGAAATACGGCTAGAAATATACCCCTGTCGGCCCTGTGATCCTGGTAACGTGGCAAGTGTGACGTGACAATGAATTTCTGCATATTTTTCGCACTCTTCGGATTCCTGCTCGCTTGGTGTAATGGCATGCTGTATAGACGGAGCTCGGATAACGTTTTGGAGCCTGGTAAGTTACTTATTACGTGTGTAATTTTATTTTTTATTTTTAACCACCGACGCAAAAAGAGAGGTGTTACAAGTTTGATGTGTGTATCTGTTTGCATGTGGCTTTGTGTCTGTCCGTGGCATCGTAGCACTCGAACAGATGGGCCGATTTGGATGCGGTTTTCTCTATTTGAAAGCCAGTTTAATCAACTTTTTTAAATTGAAATTGGTTAAGTAGTTTATAAAATATTTGAGTTTAAGTAAACTTGGTCACGGGTTATCCGGCTTTTCTGTTGGTTAGGTACTTGAATTTTAGGATTTGATGGATTAGGACAAAAAGAGGAAAAAGATTAAAGATGTGGCAGTAGATGTACTCGTAAGTATATCAGGATTGTAAAGTAGGAATAGTGTCTCCCCATCCCTGTGGGGTGTGGGCGTGGGTTTTGAATATAGAAAGGTTGTCTGGAAGATATCACTTTAGACTCTACACGGTATTAAGTTAAAAAAATTGTTTTAAATATGTGTAGATATTTTGCAATAAGGTGTTATTGTAATGTAATGTAAGCGGGCGGCTATGCATAAGGTTTTATTTTACCTATTGTTAATGTAACTGTCAATCACCCGAGCAATAATGAAGCACTTTATATTTTTATCGAATTAGTAGCATATAATCATAGATAGGTACTCTGTTTCCGAAATCAATTATTAATCTTTATAGATCATAATATGAATAAAAGAAATTGTGAGCAAATATTAATCTCTACGATGTAATTATAGACTCACACGATGAATGAATGAACTTTACGGACTAATTGGTCTTTGGTATGGAGGATAGCTTCAATCCATGGCTACTCTATTTAAATAGCAATGTCAAATATACCTGCTACTAATATTATTCACTTGTACATACATGTACTCGTGCCTGTTAGATTATAATAATAATCATCTCGGCGTTAATGTCCCGGTTGTGCTTTCGTGCACGAGGGCCCGGGGTCCGCCTTGACCATGATCCAGGATTTGGCAGATCAGGTAATTACAGTGGAGCGACTGCCATCTAACCTCCGTGATCCTATACCAGGGAAACCTGACCTGATTGGATTATGGTTACATCCTGAATATGCAGGGGTCTCATGTTTTCCCTCACCGTAAGAGCATCGGTTAGCATTCATCTAATGTACATATATCGGGGATTCGAATCCAGTACATCTCGCTTAGGAGTCGGATACCTTAACCACTTGGCCACCGACGCTCCTCGTGCCTGGTAGATAAATTGTAATATTGCTATCTACTGGTATATCTAAATATGGCGATCACATATAGACATGTCACTTTCAAAATCAAACTTCATTTCCTGATTACTAAATAATACCTACACTTATCCGTGACATAATCAGAACAACACAAGTAGCCGAATGCAGTTTTATTTTTATTTTACCAGCGGCCTCAAACTGGCACTAATTCCGAGGTCAGAACAACTGACATTTTGGTTCAATACGGGCTAGGGTTCCTAAAACGTCAAAAATTTACATAAAACTTCGTGCATCACAATACCTACCTGCTTAATATTCAAGTTCTAATTTGGTAACAAATGTTATTGGGTAATTGTTATCAACAAGAGTTTCCCTCGACGTTGTCAGCGACATTTTTTATTATATCTTCAAAAACTCTCGTCACTTGACCATACGAGTATTTCATTCCAGTTTAGCAAAATTTAAGAATAATGTGTTTGCTTGGTATTCTTCTATTGATAACTAGAATATGTTTGAGTTTGAACTTCTCTAGATCAAACACCACTGTAATATTGATTTTTGTGCTAATTAACCAATACTACTAACACTATTTTAGAAATAATTATGCCATGCTGTGCACATAATGTTAAAAAATTATAGTCTAGTACTTACACTTAAGAAATTATGCACAATATTTTTAATGGCTGTAATTTGTTGTATGTGCCTAATAAATAAAATAAAATATATATTTTTACTGATATCATTTTGATAGTCGTCAATTGTGAACATTCTAGTCACATCAGCTGCAGGATATCAACTATTGGAAACAGACAACCTTCACAAGGTCGTCCGTCGATCTCGTGTGGCCGTCCTACGCTGTGATGACGCAGTCGCATGTGACTCGAGATCGCGCTGCGAGAGCGTTTGTTTCTTTCAATACTAAGATGAAAGAGCAGTATCATGTCGCGCCCTTTCTCGCTAATTGCGCGGAAGAACACAGTTGTGCTTGCCGTGCAGGTCATCTGTTTTGCGAACTACTTAATGTAGTTTTTATATTGTAATGTTGGACTTGATTTCTCTTCTATTAATTATAGTCATCATCTTCAGATCCGACTCGTAAGCAAGGGGCACCGGGTTCAAATCCCAGTGCCGCCATGTACCAATAACTCTTTTCTGAGATATCTGTATAGTGACTGATGCTTTTACGGTGAGGGAAAATATGATGATGACACCTGCACATTCAGGTAACCATGATCCAATATGGTCAGGTTCCCCTGTTAACAGGATCACAAAGGTCATATGGCAGTCGCTCCACTGTAATTACCTGATCCTGTAACATAGTTAAGGCGGACCCCGGGACCTTGCGCAGGCACAACTGGGACATCAGCGAAAATATGACTAGTAATTATCATCAGCTATCAATCCTGCCTCCTGCTAGGCAAGCTTTCTTACTCTTTTTCTTCCACTTCTCCCAGGCCTCGGCATCCTCACGTGTTGAGCCCTCGGCTCTCCTATCCGACTCAGCGATGTCAATTCATCACTGTGTGAGCCTCGATGGCCTCCAAAAGCCACCTCTCACCTCCTAAAGATACCTCTCCACTGCCAAACCCATGGTTAACTAAATCCCCACCCTATGGAGCACTAGAGAGCTTACTCGCGGGCGGGAACACAATACTATTTAAAATCCATTGTTTGTCTGCAGTATTCTGTAAAGTGGAGGTAGAGGTGGGCAACGGTAGCGCCCCTGGTGTTGTTGATGTCCATAGACGGCGGTGACCACTTTCCATCAGGTGACCTGCTTGCCTGTTTGTCTGCCGTATTACATTAAAATTAACTTCGCCAGCCGTACGGCTCCGATTCGCTGTGCCCTACCTCTCAAACTATAACTATATTGAAGTTCTGAAAAGGTTATGAAGTGCACACAGGTTAATTAGTCTCCCAAACTCTAACTATCTTGAAGTTTTGAAAAGATTATGAAGTGTATTTAAATGCACCAAGGTGAATTACTCTCCGAAACTATAACTATCTTGACGTTGTGAAAAGGTTATGAAGTGCACCTAAATTCACCCCGGTAAATTAGTTTATTAAAGTTTACTTTAAGAGAGGTTTATGCACCTAAGTGAATAAACTCAGGTGAATTAAGTAAAGTCTAGGGAAATTAGGTCACTCGTTTAGGTATCTGGGTTCACCACTTGGCTAGGTTCGGTCGCGCTCATTAGTGCGTTACCTTGAAATTCATATTCCTGTGCAGCTGTTCAAAGGTTTTGTAGTATGTAGTATAACTGTTCCAAAGGAAATAAAGTAGAAAACGTTTTAAAATTTATATAAAATCTAAATCCAAATAATCCAAAAACAGTTTGTCAGCTATCCTTTTAAAAATCACCATGTTTTTTGACTTAAAAAATTACAATTAGGTATGTGCAAATATTTTTTTAATTTATTTTAGCTGTATATTAATACTTTCTAAATTAAAAATATTTTTTTTGAGGATGTAATATTAAAAAAAATTGTTTTAATTTATTAGGCGAAGTAGGTAGTGCTATATAAAGCATTTTTTGTTTGTTAAACAGAACCTGCACTTTAAGAATTAGTTATTGGAGACTAAGGCACAGCTAATAGGTCCTTCCATTTGCTTAACACTGCACCTAATGTATATTATGTACCTGTATGGGGCTGTAGCTACAAAAGATTTATTTCTAAAAGTGGTCATGCATTTATAAACGTGACTGTACCTCGGCATCTATAACTCGCATGACTTAGAAACTGCACTTAGCCTGTGTGGCTTGTACTTAAGTGGTCAGTAGGTACAATAATTAAGTAATTACGAACATTATCACAAGCTTGCTCGCGGAACTGTTTACCTTGGAGTGTAGACACATAAAGCGTGCACTTTCCAATTGCAACGAACTGGTCCAATCTGGCTTTTAAAAATATTGATAGCGGGCGTGACGTGATATGGTTCTACTAATATGGTTTGAGTAAATGACTACACTATAAGGCGTTGTCCTAATTGGCAACGGTCGTATAATGGTCGTGATCGTGCAAACGTTGCAAATTCTGTATATTAATTAATTTAGTCTGTTGTGTTTTATGAGCTGATCCGATTTTATGCATTATTTTATGTATGTATATGTCACAATTTATGCAACATGTATTGTATTGTATAAAAAACTTGTATATACCAGCGTATGAATCAATAATTGTATGTTATTTTGTGTTCTATGTATAATAAGTATGTATTTAAAAAAAAAAAAAAAGTATATATGTAGTATACCAGTTAGCTAGGATCCATAGCACAAGCTTTGCTTAGTTTGGGGCTTGATGGCGCTGTGTGAATTTGTCCACGATTATGTATTTATTTATTATTATTTTTTATTTTTTTTATATCTCACAATTTCCATGGATTATAGTCAAGGCGGACCCTGGGCTCTGTGCGCTAGAGCACAACCGGGACATTAACGCCAAGATGATTATTTTATTTATTATCTCGCAATTTCCACCAATCTCCACGGCGAGCACAAGCGTACCCGCTACATTCTTGCTAGCCGAGCACATCCAACACTTCAAATAGAAGCTCCGTGGGCTACTGTCGTAAAAAATGCACATCGTCGACTAGTTCGTCGTCTCTGTCGCACGCACGAGTAAATCATCGACGTCGACGACGAGGACTTTGGGCCTCTCAAACGAAAATTGAGGTATTGCCATAATCTCCACGCTTGGCAGACGGATTGGAGATCGCAGTGCTAAAAATATGACGATGGAAAAATCTGCTTCCCATTTTCCAGTCCACGGAGACTCTAGATCTTTTGCCTCGAAAACATTAGTCGCCTTGTACGACACCCACGAGTGTAAGGGGTTGGTGCTATTCTACTCTGCCGGACACCACACGGCCAAGTACGACGCGAGTAAATACGAAGTCAAAACTGCCCCATGTGCACTATTTACCGTCGACACCTGTATCTAGTTGTTGCGTAAGTAAAGTAAACATTCTTGACCGTGCGCGCGACGGGTGCGCCGAAGCAAGGTCACACCGACTGCGCTCGAGTGCACTGCGACCTCTCACTGCGATAGTGCTTGAAGCCGGTAAGCACCAAATAAACTTAATAGACTTAAAAATGTAATTATCAAATGCCACGAACTACGATACTGATGTACATAACTACGTACTTCTTACTGTGTCTCATCTAAGTCTGACGTTTGCAATCTTCATTATATTTCATTCAAATCACCATACAGCGATCCGCCTCAGCTTCGCAGCTGGTTACTACCCATCTTAACCTTCCACACCTAAACCTTCCTCATGTTTATCGCGATCAGACAGACATACTTACATTTTATATATATTTAACTGCTGTAAAACTGTGAAATGAACTTCATCATCACAGCCCATAACAGTCCACTGCAGGACTTCGGGCCTCTCCCACGAAAGGGGAGGTCATTGCCATAATCTCCACGCTTGGCAGGCGGGTTGAAGATCGCAGTGCAGTTGATGTAAATCTACCCAGAAAGATGCTGCTGCCCACCTTTCGGATTTGTCCCTTAGTCGCCTCTTACTGAACTTACTTAGAAATGAACTTATAAATAAATAATTACAGACGCCGCGTGGGACTTGTTTTCTCCCGCGCGCATTTCGGATCTCTGTAAATATTCAACTATTCTCCTATTATTTTCTCGAGATCAAAAGTACCCTATAACACTCGGAAATAAGCTACAAACCTGTTGTTACAGAAATACATTTCCGGCCGGAGATTACCCACAACATCAAACATCAAACTTTTCCCTTTTATAATATTAGTGTAAGTAACTCCAACCCATAAAAGAATCAAAATAATTTGCCCAACAATGAGGAAGAGCATACGCAAGAAAAAATAACGAATGCAATAATAACTAACTGCGCCGACGTGGGGAAGGCTCTATTATGTTTTGCTACATCATAATTTGCGAGGAGGAATGAGGATACTGAGGGTTTACCAGCGTCCTCTTCGCGGAAGCGCCTTATTGGTTTATAAAACACCAGGTTTTACTGTGAATATCACAGTCCCGCCATCAGTCCCTATGTATATATGTATGTATCTGTGTACGCTTAGGTTTCAACTACGCAATGGATTTTAATGCGGTTTTAGACAATAGATAGAGTGATTCAAGAGGTTTATAAGCAAAAAAAGGGTAAGTTGGGGTAAAATCGATGTACGTGGACAAAGTCGCGTCGGGTCCACTTGTGTATGTATAAAGAATTTGAATTTGCGTAGAATTTGTTCACTTTTAACGTTTGTTGATAATTAATTAGAAATTATAACAAAAAGTTATGTTATTTCAAACTAGTGCCGTCTGGGAACCGTGAAGAAAGAATTCTATCAATCTCGTTGTCAAATTCTAAATAAATCTGTTCAACGGTAGGTACATTAGGCGTGAAAACGTAAAAAGACAGACTATTTCATACGGAAATCTCGCCACCGCACAATCAAAAATCATTTCATACAAAACAAAAGTTCTATTTCGACATCGGTTTAGCAATAAGTTCGCATTTTCATTTACCTAGTTATGCGATAAATAAAACAACAAGTTATTGGTCATCTCCACAGCTGACATTTCTATGAAACAACAAAATGTATTATTTACAGAAAGTTACAACATTACCACATACCCATTGTAAGCTCTCCGAAGCTAACCTACTTGTTTCAAAAGTCAACTTTAGAAAGTAGATAAGCTATTTCTTCGAAAGCAAACGTAGATATAGATTCTTTTTTGGCTGAATTTAAAATTAGTTCGTGGTCAATATGGATCGTTTAGGCATAATGTTCTTACCTGGCAGGCTGTTTGCCAATCGTTGTTTAAAACACACACCAGGGTCCCAAGTCTGCTAATTTTCGAAGGCTCAATTAGTATAGAATATTTATTTATTTGCAAAGAATATGGTAGGTATATGGAAGGTGTTACATATAAATGGGTAGTTATCACATATTAAGCCAATATGCAGAGACAATCTCAATGCAAATCTCAACTGGATCTTAATAGGAAGTTTGGCATATTTTTGGTAGGTATTCTGCTACTAATTTACAGTAATAAATCCAATAGAATTCCTGCAACATTCCATTGACCTGTCATTTAACTATTTGCTTAAAGTTATTTTTTTAATTAAATAACGAATGTCAAGATATAAAATATGCCTTAGATATTATTTTTTGCTTGTAACTCGATTGTGTACTAAAACGGCAGTTTCTTGGTAGCTGTTAGAAGACGACACCAACTATTCAACTGAGTCAATTACGATTCTATTACAAGTCTATGACTCGATAAAAGTTTTTGTAGAGTACCATTGAAACCAATCGTAATTGAGTTTCAATGAGGAGTTTTCCAGTAGGTATTGATAGTTGGTTTCAAAAAGCATCAATAGATGGCGCTCCTACAATTTTGGTAATCTTTTTTTAATCTGTATGATGGTGGCATTGATTTCATGTAACCAACTAATACTAAACTTAAAAATAAAATGTTTATTAATATAAACATAACTGTTAAAGGTTGAACGAAATGTAAAAAGAAATATTTATAGAAGTTGGCACTATGTTGCATTATTATTACAACCTCTAAAATGGTTGAAAACTATTGACAAATACAATATTATCCAATACAACGTATCCAGTGTCTATATCCTGTTTGCTAAGAACCTATTTCAAGCGATTATCAATTACCAAAATTGTCGGGGCGCCATCTAGTGAGTGGTTAGGAATGCTTTAGATACCTATTAGAAAACTCCTCATTGAATAATAAATAAATAAATATTCGTGGACTAATTTCACACAGCGCCATCTAGTCCCAAACTAAGCAAAGCTTGTACTATGGGTGCTAGATAACTGAGATACTACTTACATACTTTTATTTTTTAAATACATACTTAATATACATAGAACACCCAGACCCGTAACAGAAATTAAAATTAATCTTTTCAATTTCTGCCCGGCCGGGAATCGAACCCGGGACCTCTTGCGTGGCAGACCGGTATGTTGACCATTGAACCACTCAGGTCGTCAAATCAATCAATTGACTCAGTTGAAAAGTCGAATATCAATAGCATGAGATTTAAATAAATTTAGCAGACTTGGGCCCCGAAAAAGCTGCTCCAAATTATCCGGTCACCTTGTACGACTCCCGCTGTAAGGGCTTTGTGAACCCTCCACTCCCATTAGAAACGTGCCCCTGCTGTCATTAAATTTTAAGTCACTAGAGTAATTTACACTTTGAATTCATCATTTGAGCTCAATAAGTTGATCTCTAAGCAATTTACCAAATATTTTGTTTTATTGCTTTCAAATAAGTAATCTATACGCAAGCCGATAAAAAAATCTTGTCAGGAAATTAGATCGTTTACCGACTAAATATTTTGATTTATGCCTATAATTTATTTTCAAAGGGAAGTTATTGACGTTATTAATATTAGGTGTTCTTTATTGACTATAAAAGATTTTGTTTCCAGGCTCAGGGCGTTATATTGCGAAAATTATTCGAAAATATGCAGGGTTCCAAAAATATTTTGTAGGCGTTTTAATTGTACAGTCATCTGTAGAGTGAACTGACGCTGTGCCAATTAAAAAATACCAATCCACACATCCACTCAACTTTGTTATTTTTATACCACAAAGTTGGCAAACAAACTTGCTTCCTGCCTGATGGTGAGCAGTCACCGCAGCCTATGAACGTTTGCAAGACCAGAGGCATCACCCACGCGTTGCCGAACCCGGAAAAACTCTCCAGGGAAACTCTCTAGGTAGTTCATTCCACAACCTTAGTGTGCGAGTGAGTGTAACCTTAGCAAGTGTTAATTTATATGTATAAATGAAAAAGTAAAGGGAGTAATTTCTTGTTACAGACTTACAAGCCGTGTCGTCGACAGTGCTGCCACTGCCTTACTACTCGATTTACGGTTATGAGAAGAAACTGCTAAATGGAAAGGACAAGAAACGCCCGCCGGGAAACATCGAATTAATCACGAAAACACCTGATTAGAAACTATTTATAATTATTGTTATAATAGTAATAAAGTGCAATTTTATTTACCTAATAGTAAGTATTTTCGTCGAAATTAAACGATTATTGATAAAAAAACAATAAACAACAAAAATTTTTTTCATGTCCAATAGAGACAGAATCTAGTGCATCTCTTCGTAACCGAGTTTCTCATTAAATAACATATTTAGAACTTTGCATTTAAGTACTTGAAACACTATTTTTTTTTTTAGTTTTAATAATTGTCCATTTTATATTAAAAGGCTTCGACTAAAATTATTTTTCAAAGGAAAATTGATAACGTGGACAAGGCCACTTCTTAAGAAACAAAAGTCCTATCTTACATGAGTACTGCTTCCGGATTTGGTAGAGAAACTTGGAGAGGATAATTATTGTCCTTCAATAAAATTGGTTGACGCTAAGCTGATTCTCGAGCATCGGCGTAGGGTTGTTCATCAATAAATATATTTAAAGATATGACGATTCTCAGCCAGTACGTGTAATTCCAAGTACTCATGTATTCAGTAAGTATAAAACTTGAGGCGACGAATAAGTTAATTTAAAATATCAAGAAAAAGCATAGCACTAACACTAACCTTCAGTGTCATTCTTAACTATATGGCACCCATTTTGTGACTCCTAAATGATCAAATACCAATGACTCTTTTTCTGAGTTATATACTATTATATGTACTAATGGAAAACATATGAATCCTGCATATTCAGGCGACTAAATGTATAACCATGACCCTGGTCAGGTTCCCTTGCTAGAATGGTCACGGAGGTCAGATGGCAGTGGCTCCACTGTAATTACCTGATCTGCCAAATCTTGTATCGTGATTAATGCGGACAACAGGCCCTCGTGCGCGAGAGCAGAACCGGGACATTAACGCAAGCTGATGATATATTTTTGTGACTCTTAAATGCTTCATCATCATCACTCCCATATCAGTCCACTACATGACTTAGGGCGTCTCCCACGAAAGGAGAAGTAATTGCCATGATCTCCATGCTTGGCCTGCGGGTTGGTGATCGCAGTGTTATAAATACAGCAATGGAAAACACTGCTGCCCATTTCCCAGTCTATGGAGACTCTAGATCTTTTGCTTCGAAAACATTTGTCGCCTTGTACGCCACCCACGAGTGTAAGGAGTTGGTGCTATTCTACTCTACCGGACACCACACATCAAAAATCAAATGCTTAGGAATATCTTAAGGCCCAACTTAAGCGTCGCCGAAATTGAGTGCAAGCGGGCATAATATCATTTAACAAACACTACCACGAACCACGACCTACACTCCAGACAAGCGTAACAACGTCACCATCCAATTTACTTTGGACCGATGAAACAATGGAATTATAACGAGAACAAAGGGTACCGCCGAGACAAAGATCTCGAAATCTCAGTAAGTATTTCATACAAGTCTCGGGAGAAATCGCGATAGTCACAGAAGAAAAGACCAGTAGGAAAAGGAGTCTAACAGCGAATTATGTTGTTTAGTTCGTTTTATCTGTGGCCTAGAGGAAATTGGTGCGCTTCGGAGATTAAACGTTCAAGATTGGCTTTCATTTTTAACGTCGAAAACGGAGGGTTGTTGTAATACCCCTTACTTAAACTTATAAATTTGAAGTGTGTCTGTGGATCTGTCTTTCTAGGTATCTGTCTGTGGCCTCGTAGCTCCCGAACAATGGCCCGACTTCGATGAGGCACTGTCTGTGTCTGGCTCCGGAACGAATGGAAAACCACTTTAATCGAGATAGGTTTTCAATTTATTAAAATCAGTGTAGTAGTTTGGGAAATATAAAAAAAAGAAATCTTGGACAAATGCACACAGCGACATTTAGCCCCAAAGTAAGCAAAGCTTGTGTTATAGATGTTAGATGACTGATAAACTACATATTATGTACTCTTTTAAATACATACTTATTATACATGCTACACCCAGACCCGTAACACAAATGTAAACTCATCATTTCAATTTCTGCTCGGCCGGGAATCGAACCCGGGACCGGTGGCTACCGGCATGTTAACCAACTGAACCACTTAGGTCTTCGTCGGTCGGTTTGAGTACTAGCGACGCGCCCCGGATTCGCAGGGGTAGTAACCTTAATAAATTATACACCTACACCTTCGTCATGAATCACTCTGTCTACTGGTGAAAACCGCATGAAAATCCGTTGAGTAATTTGAGTTTATCACGAACAGACAGATAGACAGATGCGTGGGACCCTCTGTTATAATATGTAGTGATAGTAGATTCTGTCGGGCATTTATCGACACCGACTTTTATAATAAATGGCAGGAAAGTATAGAGGGAAGTAAACCAGCATACTGCTATCACACTTGTTTACGTGACGTCGCTGATGCGACAAAACACACCAATGACGCAATCTGACGCGTCCCGCAGCATATACACAGACAGTATACACGTGTATGTCGCGTCACTTACGTCACATGTCATCACGTGACGTAAATCAGTGTGGCTGAAATGTAACGTCGTGTGACTTCTCATCACATCACATTACTCGAATATGACGGCACCTTGCATCGCCAAGGCAGTTTTATTGAGATAGTTCTTACCATAGTTCCATTAAAATCGTTTCAGCACTTTAAAAAATATTTTGCTATATTATGTAAAGTTGGCTGGGGGTTTTCCGAATAGATAGTTCGTACCGAAAGAAAGGAGCCGAAGAACGAAATAAGATAATTTTTATCTAGCTTTTCGTTCGCGTGGGTTACGCATTATATTGCGCAAGAACCAGGCCCTAATCTACCTACCAAATTACATGCATATCCGTTCATCGCCGTTTAGGCGTAAAGAGGTAACAAAAATACACACACATACGAGTGTGTGGTGTGTGGTGCCGCCACCTCAAAGAATAGCACCACCCCATCTCTTCCCGTGGGTGTCGTAAGAGGCGACTAAGGGACAAATCCGAAAGGTGGGCAGCAGCATCTTTCTGGGTAGATTTACATCAACTGCACTGCGATCTCCAACCCGCCTGCCAAGCGTGGAGATTATGGCAATGACCTCCCCTTTCGTGGGAGAGGCCCGAAGTCCTGCAGTGGACTGTTATGAGCTGTGATGATGATGTCAGTGTGTACTCGTATGTGTGTGTATTTGTGTACTTTCGGATTTATAATATTAGTGGGATTCCAAGAGCAAACTAAAGCTATTTGAAAATTATAAATCTCATTCTAGCATTAGTTTATACGTATAATAAGACCACGCTAAGTCCGAATCGCGTATATAAAATAATCTCTGTATACACTTATGGCAAGTTTTTTAAACGTCATAGAACGTCATTCATAAAAGACATAACAAACAATTTGATGTTTATTTTCATGAGTTATGAAAAATATTATAAAATTATTAGGCAAAACAATTAAAAAGGAAGTGCGGGAGATAGTTTTCAGCATGATTAATAATTTAGATAACCTAAAAGTACAAGTTCAAGCTAATAGTGACCAAATAACTGAATATTCACAAGGACTGACTAGGACAGATTATTGCCATATCCACATTTTATAATTTTTGCTACTGTCAGTAAATACAGACACACAGGGCAAAACAATTAAAAAGGAAGTGCGGGAGATAGTTTTCAGCATGATTAATAATTTAGATAACCTAAAAGTACAAGTTCAAGCTAATAGTGACCAAATAACTGAATATTCACAAGGACTGACTAGGACAGATTATTGCCATATCCACATTTTATAAATTTTGCTACTGTCAGTAAATACAGACACACAGGGCAAAACAATTAAAAAGGAAGTGCGGGAGATAGTTTTCAGCATGATTAATAATTTAGATAACCTAAAAGTACAAGTTCAAGCTAATAGTGACCAAATAACTGAATATTCACAAGGACTGACTAGGACAGATTATTGCCATATCCACATTTTATAAATTTTGCTACTGTCAGTAAATACAGACACACAGGGCAAAACAATTAAAAAGGAAGTGCGGGAGATAGTTTTCAGCATGATTAATAATTTAGATAACCTAAAAGTACAAGTTCAAGCTAATAGTGACCAAATAACTGAATATTCACAAGGACTGACTAGGACAGATTATTGCCATATCCACATTTTATAATTTTTGCTACTGTCAGTAAATACAGACTTATCGTGGTCCTATTATAGAAGTCTTTGCAAGCTAGCACCATGAAGACTGAAGCCTAAGCAATAATTTATTGGTTTAGAGCCAGGTGCTAAACAGTAACTGTTATGAAAAATTCGGAACTTTAACGGCCCTGAAACCCTTCAAAGTCGCTATAAAACTGGCGAAATGTATTTTTATGGTGCTCCCGACGGTGTCACTATTGTAACTCACATAATTCTCGACGCACACTAATTTAAGGTTCCAAGTTCCAAACTTATTTAGCTATTGTATCGGAGGTTCTATCTCATATACATTAAAAGCTATATCTATTTACATTGATTTTTACAAAACTCTTTTAACAAAGCCAATAATAAGTAAGAACATAATAAACATAAGTGTCAATAATAATGAAACAAAATTATATCAACTAACCTGTAACAGTCAACTACTGGACCTGGGGCTTGTGGATAGTTTTGCCAGCATGTCTGCTCGTTTGTCATTGCATAGATCTAACCCAACCGACAGAAATATTCGGATAACACCCGACCATATTTACATATACTCAAATATTTTCTAAAATACTGAAGCGATTTTAATGATACAAAGCTAACAACTATCTCGATTAAATTGGCTTACAAATTAAGAAAACCGCATCCAAATCGGTCCATTCGTTCGGGAGCTACGATGCCACCGGCAGACACACATACACAGATCGACAGATCGACGGATAACATACACACGCCATACTTATAACACCAGTCTTTTCTCGTCAGGCTTTTAAAAGGCCAACACCTAATCCGCGCACGAACTTTTCAGACATTTTCTTACATTTTAACTTACAACGGTAGCACACCAGGAGAGAGTACCCACTAAAATCTATAGGGCATAAATATAATATAAGTGTGTAAAAAAGGCTCTTACGCAGGTAGCTAAGTAGAATTATGTCGTAAAAGTATTGCCCAAGAGACTGAAAAGTTCAGCTACTCGTGCTTCTATACTTGGTACTTGGTTATACTTTATCCTTTTTAAAGCCAGTGTTTCCACCTCCCGGTAATGGCCGGGCACCGACGCGAATCGCAGATGGTCGAGGTATTTTCTAGTATAAGGTTTTATTTAATCTTGTTTAAAATAAACTGTTTATGAATATTTACCTGCAAAATAATTATGGAAGCCTTATCTGTATGGTAAGGGTGAATAGGGAAACAAACAGTGATATAAAGTAGAAAACAACAAAAATTCTAAATTAATTAATTAGCTATTATTAATTACCCTTAACCTACGGCGTACTTTTTACTAGCGTAGAACAAAATATTCTCATAAATTGGATAAAAGTTAAAAATATCGAGATCTTGCTACAGACGAATCATTTGTATCATTTGAGCGTTCCTTGTACGACAAAGCCCTCCTTCCGAGCTTGTCTTAAGTGGCAAAAGGCATTACAAATTGTATACACCGCTGACACCTCTTCGATTGGCGAACGCGTCGTAAATGTAACGTACGTTATAGCTAGTGTCAAATAAGAAGATACTTGGTGGGTCACGTGGTTCGACTTGCGCTGTATATGATTACCTGCGCGAAATCCCCTACACTGCCATTTGACAAGTCTCCTCTTTCGTGACGTAGGTCTACTCTCTTAGCTGTCTGAGACTCGAAATACAGAGGGACTGACTGTTCATTTCCTAACACTCCTAGTTACTGGTGTTAACTCTCACTCAAGATACCGCTTTACATATTACACATATTGTCATCATCATCATCTTGGCGTTAATGTCCCGGTTTTGCTCTCGCGCACGAGGGCCCGGAGTCCGCCTTGACCATTATCCAGGATTTGGTAGGTCAGGAAATTGTAGTGAAGCGACTGCCATCTGACCTCCATGACCCTGCTACCAGGGAAACCTGATTGGATCATGGTTACACATCCAGTCGCCTGAATGTGCAGGTTTCATCACGATGTTTTCCCTCTCCGTAAGAGCATCGGTTAGTATTTAACTAATGTACATAACTCAGAAATCAGTCATTTGTACATCAGTCATTCAATCCCGGAGCGGGATTCGAACCCGGCAACTCTGGCTTACGAGTCGGATACTCTAATCGCTCGGCGACTGACGCTCTTAATGTACAGATATGTAAAATTTACCTATGTGTTTCTACGAACCCTATAGATTTCGTTTCAAACTATTTTTGAAGGTTTTTGAGATCTTTTACGTTTTTCTCCCAAACCGCATATGGTAGCTGCAATATGGTTTATTGTGTATCTGGGTTGACAATAGAAATATAATTGACCCGTTCCATCGTAAATACATTAAATGACAAACAGTTAGACTGATAGTACTAAAACGATCAGTAAAGCAACATAAGCAACTAACCTGAGTTAAAACTTTTCAGTGTCTACCAAAGCGAGCAGCTGCACGTCTAAATAACTTCCGCGGCACGAAAAGAGACTGGGAAAACATAAGACGAGTAGAAGTGAGCCGGGCGAACTGAATAAATACATTCACCGCCCCGCTTGGGCCCGTTTCGGGTAAATTGAATCGTCTTGGCCGGTATCGGCTAGGAATCGCCGAATCACCGCGGCGAGTTTAAACAAACAAGCTTTTTCGCCAAATGAAGTGGTCCGCAACTTTATCGGTGGGCCCCATTGCTCGAGACACGGTGATCAATCAAATATTTGCGCGAGTCATGAATAAATCCTGGAGGGGAACGGCCGTGATTCTCCGAGGGGAAGTCCCGGCGGTTACAGGCTGGTGGCGAAAAAATGCGGGACAACCTTTAAGTAGTTGGGTTTATTCGGGTGTTCGTTAGTTTTTTTTTTGGAAATACTTAATTACAATACGATAAAATGTAATATCTAAATAATCTGTAACTTCTGGTCACGAAATAGACACCGTAACCTGAAGTCGGACATATCACATATAACGGAAACAAAGTAGCGGTAGAAAATAATACACCAATGGGGTACCAATGAGTGTATGGCCACCAAAAGACAATAGATTTCTATTATTCCACAATTTGTTGTGAACACATAAAATAAATATGCACGCCATTTTGAATTAAAAAAAAACTCAACAGCATAATCATTTTATTTAAACGTCCCGCAAAACAGCGGGACCGACCGTAGGTCGAACCTTCCCTTAAACAAGAAGAATGTCGTAACAAGCCCCAAGCTGTTCGGTACACACTTTGCGGACTGTTTCCAAATATTAATGTTTCTTCTGGAAGTTTAACTTTTCTTTAATGTACGCATACGTAGGCGTTCAATGTTGGATTTAATACATTCTAAATTAATGTTCCGATTAGGGTATTGATTGATGCGGGTACATTTTAGTTTGAGGACAAATAATGTATTGCGGCTAGGTTTTCTCTGCATTGATGATACCTATTGAAATAATTATTACTTGAGATTAATATGTTCTGTGTTTTGATACATCGCATAATAGTAAATTGCTTAGTTGCAGCTCCCGTTGGGTTGCAGTACGGTGGTCGCTTTCCATCAGGGGGACCGTCTGAAGGTCTGCTTCCCTAGGCAATAAAAAAATGCGGGTAGTCAGTTTCAGGTTACTGCCATCCGTCACTCTTTGTGAATACACGAATCAGCTGCCTGACGCGTGGTTTCATTTGACTTTACTCTACCTCTACTTCTACCTCTTACTGTACAATACCCGTACCCTTAATGCTCTAGGATCCACCGCAAATTTCACACCAGTGGATTTAATCCCTTCCCCTTTCGGTACCCTATTCCACATCGATTTTTATATAGAACCCATACCTTACTTGTAAAAGCTGATAGTGTAGGCGGGCTGCAACAGGACTTCGATGGACAACATAAGAAGAATAGCCAAAAATTACGGGTACGCTGCATGCATCAGGACATCGAAGGAGAATTAAGAATAATAGCAGAAAGACAAGAGTTGAAGAATATCTGGTAGTGTAAGCGGGCTGCGACAGGACTTCGATGGACAACACAAGTAGAATAGCCAAAAACTACGGGTACGCTGAATTCGACAGGACATGAAAGAAAAATTAAGAAAAATAGAAGAAAGACAAGCGTTGAAGAATAGCTGATAGTGTAGGCGGGTTGCGACAGGACTTCGATGGACAACATAAGAAGAATAGCCTAAAATTACGAATACGCTGCTTGCGACAGGACGTCAGTAGAAAATATAAGAAGAATAGCTGAAGGTTACGGGTACGCAGATTACGGCGGGACATCGAAAGACAACTAATCACGAAGATCAAACCAGCAGAGCTCTCCGAGGGACCAATTACAGCAGTCAATATCCTTCCTTTATATATTACACCTCAAGTATAGTATCTATCCTCCCTCATACAGGCTCGATGTATGAATTCTTGTCGGCTCTCCAACTCCCATCGCTCCCATCCTGACTGCGAAAACCCTACATTCCTCTTCGCACCTACGTGCGCACTGGTATCTCGGGCTGGAGGTAGCGCAAATCAGTTAGAGGACGAGGTGAAGTGTCGCTTAAAATCAACAATGCCTACGTCTGATACGGTATCCGGAGCACACCAGCTCTTTGGGTGAGAACCGTGCCATCTACTGGGCTTAGTTGCTCAAAATACAAGTACAGACGACGGAATTACCGATGATGGCGACGCCATACTTGGTTCTCGCTGATATGACCTACATACACCCTTGCAAAAGCATTTCTGGCTGGTGTTGTACCTGAACGGAACGGAACGGAACGGCACCCGTACCCTACTTGTATCAAACCACTAACCTATCTCCTATTTAGCCATACCCAACTCCTACTCCTTCCACTACCCTTTCCTACATCGATTGAGTCATAGTATAAACGAAAAGGTATCTTACACAGATTAATCTGTCCCTGTAGTACGTATCACAACACTTATACATATTTAAAACCAGCTTACCCAGTTCACATTAGCAGAAAGTTTAAATAAGATATTTTGCCATAATATTCAGTCAGAGAACTAGATAATACATGAAAATATTCTAGAAAATATTAGCTTCCAAAAGAATAAAATAAGCCGACATAACTTTGAAAATCTATTAGAAAACTTTGACCAAAAACTGTCTAACTTTCCAAAGACGAAATGTAAAAATAGGTCTACACGCGCCCAAAGCAGTTTTCTGAGCAGTATCTAAGGATTATCGAAAGACACCTAAATATAATTTTTAATAAAGAACTGAACAGCGAAGTTTTTTAGCTATTATTACGCACGTGTAGGCAACACGACGAAGTAGATATAATTTAGTTCAACTTTATTTGAATTCCAATTGAATCAGAGTTATACTTCAACTATTCCGATGACTTGTAATGTGTCTGTAATTAGGAGTTATTTTAATTAATCTTATTATGATTCTTTCAGAACTTCATCCATCCAGGGATATCTGGGTCGCGCGACCCGTCGGCGTCCGCTCGACCGACTCACATATACTCTCCTTACGGCGCGATCCTCCCCCATCCTTTCCACGTGGCCAAGCCAACGCAGCCTTGCGGCCGTGATCTCTCCCAGAATATTGGGTTCGGTAATAAGCTGTTCCACCTCCTCGTTCTTCCTCCTCTTCCACATGACGACCTCTCCCTTTGTCCTGAAAGACCTGCGTGCAGACGCACTAAGATCCTCGATTGGCAGGAGATGGCGCAAGATAGGAAGAGATGGCGATCTCTGATGTCGGAGGCCAAGATCCACTTTGGGTCGCTGAGCCAGAGCAGTAAGTTTTTTTTTTTTTTTTTTATGTTATACGGCAGACAAACAGGCAAGCGGGCCACCTGATGGAAAGTGGTCACCGCCGCCTATGGACATCAGCAACACCAGGGGAGTCACTGATGCGTTGCCCGCCTCTGAAGAGACCTCTAATATACCTCTTGAACGATCCCATGTCATAGTCCAAAGGAAACACTGTGGCTGGGAGCTCATTCCACATCCGAATCGTACGAGCGAGAAACGTTCTTTCGAACCGTCGTGACCAACAGAGGGTCCACGTAGTGAGGATGAGTACCAAGCCCACGGCGGGTGGTGCGATGGCGGAATTGTGCTGTGGGCACCAGATCGAAAAGTTCCTCGGAACACTCCCCATTGTACAGCCGATAGAACACACACAGGGAGCCAAAGTCCCTTCGGTTTGCCAGTGGTTCCAACTTGCGAGTTAGTATGGGATCATCGACAATTCGTACAGCGCGTCTCTGTACGGAGTCTAGAGAATTAAGCAGGTCGGCAGTTTCGCCGGCCCAAAGATGGGAACAATACTCCATATGTGGCCGCACTTGTGCCTTGTACAGCAGCAGGCGCTGCCCTGGGGTGAAGTATCGCTTGGACCGGTTAAGCACTCCAAGCTTTTTCGAAGCTAGTTTGGCCTTGCCTTCCAGGTGACTCCGGAATCGCACGCTATCCGATATGTCGACACCGAGGATCCCAATACTTTTTGAGATGGAAAAGGGTGTTCCTTGAAACTGTGGCACTATGTCAAAGGGATCTTTTTTGGCGGAAAATGCGCAGACCTGTGTCTTCAAGTTATGTTATGATTCTTATTCTTACACTCTTATATATTTAAATATGCAGTAATTTCTTCAAATATTTTCTAAACTATTAAACAATAATTATCTAATAATAATTAATTAATAATTAATCTATAATTAACAAAAAGCCTTACTTGAACCCCGTGCTTCCCTTACAAGTGAAACAATTAAAAAATTTGTATTTCAACCATTTCAGGTTGAAAACCTCCATGGAATAGTAAAAGGAAATAGAGTGTATCCACGTCACCGGATTGAGGTCACTTCCGCTCGACGCCATTACAGCTGTGACGCTGGGACACCCTACATCTGGAAAATCTAATATTTTTGAAAGGGAATAAAAATATTTTATCAGCGCAGTTGTATTCATCGGAATAACTAACAAATATGGAGAGAGAGGTCAGCTGTATGTATTTTTTACAATAGATGTTTTTTATTCAGTCATGGATGACCGAACTTTATTGGAGCATACGAATCGTCTAACAATAGTTCGTTTTAGTGGGATATTGGCTTATTTTATTTGTGTGAGCTTGAAAAGGATTTTAATAATAGAGGTACCAGTGCGTATTAAGAACCGTAACCGAGGTTTGTTGAACTTAAATACCCCAAATATTCAGTGTGGCCTGTAAGGAGTAATTAAATTAAAATTTAATTTGTTTACTTTAATTTGTTAAAAAGACACTTTAACAAATCAATTAAAACATATTTTCACTACACATATTTTCGGGTTTGTTACCACGGTAAGTATTGTTTATACTTCGATATTTCGACGCAGTTGCATGCATCATGGTCACGAGATGATAGGTAACAAACTCTATAATAAGTGCAGTGAAAGTGTAGTGAATAGCCACGAACGACGTAAGTCCAAATGGTTTCTTAACCTTGAGTTTTTTCTAACAAATTTAATCAATCCATCAACGTGCAGAGCATCGTGTATCGTGTCCAGTCGCCCCAGTACCAAAAAAATGCTCAGTACCAAGAAATCTAAAGACTGATAACTGCAAAACTGTTACAGGCCCTACCCTCTATAACAGTCGTTTATGTAAGCTTTTTTAAATAACCCATGTGAGGTGCTTATGTACTCACAATCGTCAACTCTCTTTTATCAGGGCTCTGTCAAGTCTGAGGAGTCCGCCTGGGTGAGTACCTACTACCGCCTTATCTAGCAACAATGCTTGCGATGTAATTAACCACAGGAATTAATCAGGTATCCAGCCCAATTACAGGCATGAAGCATTTCATCTTGGTCCTTACAGTGACAATCTGCAGTTCTGCATTAGTTGCCTGCAAATGCATGAATCTTAGATGCTATGGACGAATCTTAACCGAACAATTGATAACATCCATTATATATAAACATTTCATCCATTTAGAATTTACCCTACACAATAGATGAAACCTAATCGTCTCACTGAAACTTCTCAGGAGCTGGGAATAGTTTTATAGGAGTAATCCATTTCAAAGTTTTTAAGACAATCCCGCGCTGCATTCCCGGGAAACATTTTGCTCGTGCTCTATACGTGTCGCTACCAATTTGTTTGTTTAGCCTTTGCTTAGCATATCACGGTGCCGCATACCAACTGTGAGAATAAATGTGAGCATCTGATTTCTTTGAGTTCCCTCAGGATTAGAGGAAAATCAACTTTATTCACTTGACTTAGGATTGTTTTTTCTGATCGGCCCAGGGAGTGGTTAGGTCGTTTTGCGGTGCACTGTGTTCTGCTCGTTTTAGCTACCTCTTCGCGGTGTTTGCATTCCTGGTACTCGGCAAGCAAACGCTCTTACTTTGCGTTCTCAGACTTTGTGATACGTATTGTCTTTCGCGCCTTTGAAAGAGTATGCATTTCGCTACTTTTTGGATGTTTGCTGAACTGAAGCGGAGAAATGCTGGTTTATGCGAACGCTTGGACTTATTCAGGAGAGCTCTCGAATTCCAAGTTGCTTCGTGAGCCGCATGTGCTGCTATACTTACCCACCCCTTGAGATGAAATTGCACTTTATATTTTAAACGTTGCAGTTCGATTTGTTATAATAAAACCATTTCGATAATAGTTGTAAAACAATTTCAACTTAAGATACTAGTAAAAGATCTGTAGGACGGCTAACTTTAGCTGCTTTTGAATTCTTGAAAGCTTGCAAAGTATTTATAAACTCGTCTGTAATCTAGCACTATTACAAGATTTTCTTATTTTAATTAAGACTAAGTGCCGTCATGTAATATTCTGTTCTTATTAGGTGTTAAGTTTTCCAAGGCGATCACAATAGCTTCACTGTCTAATCTAAATTTTGCGTCTGCTTAGTCGACTTTAAAACAAGATAATGAACACCAAACTCTGATCAAGAAAATGATTGGCTTTAAAAAGTCTTTATAAAATTCGGAGCATCATTTTCGGATAAGCAGTTTATGCGCCCAATAATCGCGTGTCGACTGACAACTTTGTGATTGATCAATCTTTAAAGTCCTAACACAATATCAGGCTTTAATCTCGTACCGCAGCCTATCTCAGCGAGTCAGCGACCGCCTCCGGTTTTTGCGTAAGACGCAAACTTCGGGCGGTGTTTCTCTCATAAATATAACAAAAGCAAGATAATGAACTGGTATTGAATCTGGGAAGTTGCTTAATTTATCATTTGCGCCACGGCAGTAGGTATCTTGGTGGAAAATTCTGCGGAGACATCAAAGTTTTATCGTGGGAAACGTTCGCTCCGACGGGGACACCGCGTAATAAACTGAGTTTTGATGAATATATTGATCTTTTCAGCTTTTGAAGGATGTCGCAAGTTGAATTGATAGGGCCCAACAAATTAGGTGGAAATCAAAGTTCTCAAACTTTCCCCCGAAGAAAGGAGTTTCAAGATTAGCCGAGCGCTTGTGAAACAAACGCAAACAAAGCATGAGTGGATGTTGTGATTGGATTTTATAATATTATAAATGAAAAATAACCCTTTCGAATTTCAGTTCAATCAGAAATAATATTGTAAAATGTGTAGGTACATTGTTGGTGGTATATAGACTTAAAGCAGAACTTATAACAATTCACCCAAAGTTGGGTAAGTTGATTGTAAAGCAGTGTCAATCCATAATAAATAATGTCCCAGGCGAACTCCGTTCATATATTAATTAGTCTGTAATGTTTCAAAAAATTTCTGAGTAGTTAAATACTCGTAGTAGAATCAACAAATTGTGTAATTAAAATAATGTTTGTCCCAAATAATTATGTCAAAAAGCGATTATTTTATCAAAAATATATTTATATCGTTTAAATCAGTTGGTAGAACTCTGTCAAGCCTGAGGAGTCCGCCTGGGTGAGTACCACCGCCTTATCTATTTCTGCCGCCAAGCAGCAATGCTTGTAAACAATGTTCCGGTTTGCCAGCTAGTTTGTAAAACAGTGACAACACACCTGCATGCGGATCTGCATTTTTGCTGACGGCAACCTACATGCACGAATAACGACAAATTACCGCTTACCAAAAGGGCCGCAAGTCCGCGAATTTACTAATGTCTCGATTGCATCGCAATTGCAACTCAATGGCAGATTGACACATTTTTTGTATTCTGCTACTGTTTTACTAGTGTTGCGATTGAAGTATCCTTCGATGAAGTAGACAATTTGACGCGTTCTTGGTATTCTGCTACCAATTAAAACTGCCAGTAAGCTGGTATTGCAATCCAATTACAATTCAATCGCGGATTTTAGGCCTTGGTGAGCTGTCTGTTCGTTTGTCATTGCGTAACATTAACCAGTTTGTTAATATAATATATTTTTCTGGAACTAGCATACTCGTATATACAGTAAATTAATACTACTTAAACTAACATTAAGAAGAGCAGTTTTCAGCAAAAAAGGGCAGCATTCCCTGCCTGCATTTCCAGCAACTGACGTAATAGAAGAAGAAAGAACATTCACATATCGCTGAATTACTCTATGCTCTTACTCTGTAGATACATCTCGGACCGCACTCCATATTAGTGAGCATAGGCGAAAGTTTCACTAGGACCGCACAATACTATCTCGAATGAACCCATAAATTCTAAGGCATATAATTTAATAGATTGTCCAATAGACAACGGAGAATGTACACGTGAATCCGCAGAACAAGCCAACGACAGCAAAACTTTGCCTTAACCAAACCTATAATCTGGGGGTCGGTTATTTAGCACGTACAATTGTTCTTATTGTACTGTAATATTAAGTCGTGAATTCTCGGGATCTTAAGAGGCCACATTAGCGTTTTATAATGTAATAATAATAATCATCATGTTGGCGTTAATGTCCCGGTTGTGCGCTCGCACACGAGGGCGCGGAGTCCGTCTAGAAGATGATCCAGGTATTGGCAGATCATGTAAATACAGTGGAGCGAGTGCCATCCGACCTCCGTTACCCTGCTATCAGGGGAACCTGACCAGATTGAATCATGGTTACTCACTCAGTCGCCTGAATGTACATGTTTCATCACGATGTTTTCTCTCACCGTAAGAGCATCGGTTAGAATTCAACTAATGTATATGTGGGAGTAAGTGTATAGAAATTAAAGAAATATGAAGAATAAATCCATGTATATTATTGCAAATAACATACTAACTAGACAGCAACAGATCGAGAGGACATATTTTATTAAATTAAGCAATTTACTTAGAATTAGCAAAATACAGACAAATTTACAATCATTAAAATTGTTATATCTAATGAAAGCAAATAAAACATAGAAATAATACGAATTATACGTTTAATCAAGATTACCTGAGGAAGACAGCTCAGAGCACTGGTGGTGCCGTGTCCGCAGTCGGACAACGTCTGACCTGTCGAGAGCGATGGCCGCTTTCTTATATACTGCGGTGTACCCGCATGTGTGGTTTTTAATTTAAGAACACTACCGACATTTTATAAAAATGAAGATAAATAAAATAATAATCTTATTTCCCACATATATAACTCAGAAAAGAGTCATTGGTTTATATCAATGACCATGCGGTCATGTCACCGCAGCGGAATTCAAACCCGGCACCTTTAGCTTACGATACCTGAACCGGTCGGCCACCGACGCTTCTGTGGACGAGATAATTGAGAAAAAAAAAATCTTTCGCATACCTACAGAGTAAAACCGTCAGCATATCCCAACGTAATAAATGGAGTGCCGGCGTACAACGCAGCTGTGTTGTAACTGGAATCCGAAACGCCCGGGATAGCAATTCCGAAAGAACTTTCAAGTAATATTGGCGATCGCCGGAGAATTAATGGTTCCCGATATTCTTTATTATATCTCGCGCAGCTACTTATCAGATCCTCGCGCCTCTTTCATTGTTATGTTAGGTAGCGATATTGTCGTTGGGAGATGGATAAACCTGTAGTGATACAACTGTTTGGCCTAGTGTGACTAGTTCTAATCTATGTTATAGTAATCCTGTATCAGTTTCTTGTATAAACTTCTGATATAATGTATATACATTGGACATCTGTAGTTTCATGTTTCAATTTAAGCGTTGGTGGATCGCGAAGCGATTGACTGGTACATAAACGTAAAGTACCCAATTTGACTAGGTGTCAATTAGCATTGATCCGGATGACATATTTTTGACAAAAACAGAATTTTTTTAAATAACCTATAAATGCATAGATCAAAATTACATATTTAAATGGAGATTTTTGGAAACGGTAAAGTACTTAGTGCGTCTATTTCAATGTGAAAAGTACAATAAATACCTACGTTATTATTGAAGTTACATATTTTAAAATAGATATTTTTACCTATTGGTACCTAAGTGCCTACCTATTTTTTACTCCGAGCCCACACGCAGCTTTCCTTACAATTATATCTTTCCGTAAAGCTATAAAACATTACTATTATTATTTACTGTATATAAACTGAACAGGGTATACAAAACCTGGTCCACCCAGAGGTCACCAACACAAGATAGTGACCCATAACTTTATCGATTACCAACTCCCAACGTTTGTCCGGACGGCCCATTAATAAGGAAGCAGTATGGCTCGCCGTGAGATAATGTCTATGGGGTTTTATCTTAATTGCCTTGGAGGAAGTCAATATCTCCGGGAGACCGGCAACTTTTTGTCAGGCCCCGGGATGCGTAAACAATATCCCGATTTTCCATCTGGGACTGGGGGCGGGGAGCCATTACGTGACGGACTGCTCCAGGTTCTAAAAATATAATATTTCAACAGATCAAAAATGTAAAAATGCCCGCAGAAAAAAGTATTATTTTCGATAGAGCAAACAATTTTTAACATTTCAAATATTATATAAGTCCATTGCTTAGGTTGTTAAAAAGCTATTAAAATAACGATACTTCTAGTAGGTAGGTATTCTACGCCCAGTGGCACATAGTTGTGGTGGATTTACATTAATAAAATTCTAGCCAGCATTTACAGCTTTTGAATGATATTCTTCATCAAAATTTTACACTTATACAACAAAAAGAACTTCCAAGCAAATCAATGCAAGGGACGCCATATCTAAGTGCAGGCACTCTACTAGATAACTGAGTATTGCTTTATACTTAAGTCTTATTATTAACCAGTAGCTTTTCGGTTGCAGATTCTAATACTATGATCTCCAACCCGCCTGCCAAGCGTGGAGATTATCCCTCCCCTTTCCTGGGAGAAGCCTTAAGTCCTGCAGTGGATTGTTGTGAGCTGTGATGATGATGAATTTCAACCATTTCAAATCGTAAAAAATTTCCCCATACAAACTTTACCCTCGTGAATTTCGAGAGAATTATATTTGAATGCTATTTTATTTAATGCGGGTTTTCCAATACCTAGTTCTTAGTATTCAATTCTCGCACTAGAGCTGCGCTTCATCTTTTATCATGCGCACCGCCTAAGAATGGAACTCAATGCCTGCATTTGTATTTCGGAAGGAATACCTATAGCCCCAAAGGGTTCTGCCTAAAGATCGAGTAAATATGAGTATTCTGGCTGAGTTTGCTCCAACAAGCTAAGATCCGGTAGGCAAGTGGATCACACGACGGAAAGTGGTCACCGCTGCCTACAGACATTAGCTACACCAGGGGAATCGCTTATGCATTGCCTACGCGTAAATCACGTAATTGCCAAGACACGTAAATCTACGTTTTTTGTAAGCAGGTGGGCAGGGCATATAGCTCACAGAACAGTTGGCCGATAGGGCAGGAAAGTTCTCGAGTGGCGACCACGTACCGGAAGACCCAGCGTGGGTAGGCCTCTACCACTCCCACCACTAGGTGGACCGACGATCTGGTAAAGATCGCAGGTACCAGCTGGATGAGTAAGGCACAAGACCGGCCTTTGTGGTCTCTAGGGGAGGCCCCCATGAGCCTTGTCGAGTTTTTCCAAAGTTCATATATTATTAAGGTCTAGTAATCACTAGAGACTATATCATGAGCCTAAGCAATATTAGTTCATTATTTATTAAATGCATGTAACGGGCTTGTTACGTGTTGTGCCAAAAATAAGTTAATATTGGAACGAATACAGAATTTTATGGCGATCATATTACCTTTTGTTTCGAATTTAGTTATTGAAATCGGTTTCATTATTCTCATTGCTTAATGATTTTTATTTATGACTAACGCCTCGCCCCGGCTTCTCACGGGTAGTATATGTGGGAGTAAGTGTATAGAAATTAAACAAAGAAATATGAAAAATAAACAGATCGAGAGGACATATTTTATTAGTTTAAGCAATTTACTTAGAATTAGCAAAAGCAAATATTATCTAATATTATTGACTGGTTACATAGTAATAACCTACAAATTAATCTTGACAAAACGAAAATTATTAATTTTAAACTGTTAACGCCAATTCACGATGTTTGCCTAAGTCTATATTATATAGTTTCGAAACATGGTACAAGATGTCGCTGCAGGGTTTTTAGAACGCGGTATCGTGTGTGTCCTTACGAATGTATAATACCTAGACGAGTTTTATGATCTATGCTTTCAATCTAATACCTAGCAGTATTTCTAAACAACAATAAACGTTGTGTGCCATTAGTACAGACGTTTTATTGCGCACCTTTGTGAGACCAGTGTAGTTTCAAGAGTAGATTCTTCATGGTCCTTCGAGCCGGATTTATCCGTATGTGGTTGTTTTTTTGGTGGCTTGAGGCTACACGAGTGATTCCTTCGCACCAGTAAGGGACAGCAGATTGCTGTTGAAAGTGCAAGCAACAGAATATTTCATAGAGGGCGCTAATTTGTATGGCGAATCAACAAAGCTGGAACGAGATATTCTGTAGACAGTGGAAAGTGGCGCCACTGTCAGGACACCTGGATTGCGGAACTACGAATTCAAGCAAAGGAAACGGGCGACTGGAGCTACGAGTATTGGATTGAAGGACAAAACATTGGCTGTGTGAGTGATCTGGTGAATTTACTGTAAGTACCTCTTATGATATTTGAAGAATAGTGAACCTTATGAACATTGATCAAAAGACTTAGAAAATTTAAGATGTAATAGAAGTTTAGGCGAAAATAGACTTTATGTACTATAAGAAATTAACTTAGAAGATTTGTCATTGTTTACTAGCACTTAGAATAATTTCGGAAATTTGGTTGAGACGGGGAACCTATGCCGGATTTTTGATAGGTTGGTAAAACACTGGTAAAATTTTTCGAGTTTGTTTCTTGGACTTGTATTTATTTTTGGTTTATTTTCTAATTGTTCATTAAAGTTTAACTTACGTAAATAATATTTAAAATGGATTCACTTTTGCTTATACAAGAAGATACATCTAAGCGAATTATTAAGGCAGAGATTAATTATAAAAAGTCACCTAAAAGTAGAATAACAACAGAGTATTTGGAAAGTAGACTCGATACGCTGGAGTTGATGTGGAAAGATTTCTTGAGGGGTCATAGAGATGTACTTAGGGCTGCTGATCCAACTGTTTTGCAAACAAAAAGTTATGTAACTGATGAGATTTATGATGTTACCGAGGAGACATATATAAACTATAAATGTGAATTAAAATCGGCCATGAATTTATTGATGAAAAGTAAGGCATCTGAGAATCTGTCTGAAAATGTGGTTTCCGATGTTAGTTGTCAAGTCAAGTTACCTAAAATTAATATACCTACATTTTCCGGAAATTACGCAGAGTGGACTTCGTTCAGAGACTTATTTCAATCATTGATTCATGACAGTAAAATTATAACTAAGGTCCAAAAGTTACATTATCTAAAAAGTTACATTACGGGTGAAGCGGAACAGCTGTTAAGAAATATTCCAACTACAGAGTCTAATTACATACGATGTTGGGAACTGTTAGAGTCTCGTTATAATAATAAAAAATACTTGTCGCATTGTATATTGAAGCGTTTCTTAGGTCAAAGAAATGCCACTTCAGAGTCAGCAGTGTTTTTAAAGGAACTTCTAGATACGTCTACAGATTGTCTAAGTGCGTTGTCAAATCTAGGCATTCAGGTGGACTCTTGGGATATCATTGTAATACACATTTTGTCTTTAAAGTTAGATGCGGAAACAAGGAAACAGTGGGAATTGACTGTAAGCAACAGTGAAGATTCGGATTTGCCCACATTTAAACAATTTCAAGACTTTTTGTTAATACGTTATAGAGCTTTAGAGTTTGTAGATACAAAAAGTAATAAATTCAATAGCATGAATGTTAACAAATCCAAATCTTTACATATAAACGCTGCTGAAGGATCGATGAAGTGTGGCTTTTGCAATGATAATGACCACAAACTAGCTCAGTGTAAGAAGTTTACGATTATTGACAGTGACGCTCGACGTGACTTTGTTCAGAAAAATGGACATTGTTTTAATTGTTTGGGAAACAATCATACAGCCAAATTTTGTAAAGATCATAGGGGTTGTCGCGTTTGTAAAAGACGACACCACTCTTTGCTCCATTCTAAAGGTGCTGGTACTGGTATAGGTAATTTTGCGAAACCTCCAAATAATACAGGCAGTCTTAATTCGAATCCATCTGATGGAGACGGTCGTAATGTATCAGGTCACACCGTAACTGTATCCGATGACGGTGATACCGCTGTCGTGTCGTGTTTTTCGTCAGGTCAGTCAGTCAAGCAGGTGTTATTGGCTACAGCACTGGTAAGTGTCGTACATCGCAATGGTGAGTTGTACACCGTAAGAGCTCTACTGGATCAAGGATCACAGGCATCCTTCGTTACCGAATCAACGGTTCAGTCTTTAGGCCTAAAAAAGATTCCAGTAAAGAGCCAAATTTCGGGTTTAGCCGGTAACAGGAATGTAGTATCTACTTCCATTGTGAAGATGAAACTTCGCTCTACCTTGGATCCAACAAAGGAAATAGAAGTCAACGCGTATGTTCTCAAATCGGTCACTTCTTTCCTTCCCAGTCGGAAGGTAGTCGAACTAGATTGGCTGAAAGTAAATAAGTATAAGTTGGCTGATACACAATACCATACGCCTAATAAAATAGACGTTTTATTGGGTGCTGAAATATACAGCCAAGTTATTCAAGATGGCGTTAAAAAGGATCCACAGGGTAATATTCTCGCTCAGTCTACAATATTCGGTTGGATAGTTTCAGGGTTAGTTGGTTCTTCCAATACCATTTCATCACATGTATCGGTGATGCATGTAGTAGCTGAAGATAATGCCATGTTAAAAAGGTTTTGGGAGCTGGAAGATGATTTCATTACAGGCACCAAGAAGATACTGAGTAACGACGAAACACGCTGTGAACAAATGTATGCTGAGACTGTAAAGAGAGATACAGAGGGGAGGTACATAGTAAAACTACCTTTTAGAGATGAGAAACCATTAAGTTTAAAAGGGAACTCTAAAGAAATTGCCTTACAAAGGTTTTATGCAGTGGAAAGGAAGTTGCAGAAGAACTGTAATCTGAAAGAAGAGTTTAAGAAAACATTTAAAGAATATTTGGAGTTAAATCATATGGAAAGGGTACCTGTGGAGGATCGTGGTGTGGGACATCAAGCACTATACTTACCTTATCACGCAGTAATTCGTGAGGATAGGGATACAACGAAGGTAAGAATAGTCCACGACGCTTCCTGTAAAGGTACAAACGGGAAATCATTAAACGATGATTTAATGATTGGACCCTCGCTTCAATCAGAGTTACGACATTTGATAATGCGTTGGAGATCTTATCCTATTTGTTTAATAGCGGACATCGTGAAGATGTACCGTCAAATAAAGGTATATCAAGAGGATGCTGATTTTCAAAGGCTTTTTTGGCGTGAAAGTCCAGATCAAGACATCGAAGAATACCGTCTGCTTCACGTAACGTTTGGCTCATCCTGTGCACCTTACCTCGCTGTCAAATCATTGATGCAAGTGGCCATTCATGAAGGTGATGCGTATCCATTGGCAGCTGAAAGGGTTCTCAGAGACTTTTACATGGACGACTTTATGTCGGGGTGTCAAACAAACGAAGAAGGTTTAGAAATTTATAAGCAGATGTGTAATTTATTAAGCAATGGAAAATTTGATCTACAAAAATGGACAAGTAACAGTACTGAACTGTTACAAGAAATAAAACAAAGTTCAGATAGGAATGAAAAAATAGATTTGAAATTCAAAGAAGACCCTATAATAAAGATATTAGGACTTACCTGGGATCGTGACGCTGATTCCTTCCAATACGCGGTGAAATCCTCGCCAGCAGCAACACCTGTAACTAAAAGGAGTATTATATCAGACATTTGCAGACTATTTGATCCTCTGGGTTGGGCTGCTCCTGTAATTATTGTAGCTAAGATTTTAATACAAAGATTATGGTTAGAAGGTTTGCAATGGGATGAAGAAGTCGGTCCTGATATCAAGAAAGATTGGCTTAATTATCGTGAAGAACTTACCTTGTTGGAGAAGTTTCGTTTACCTCGATGGCTGAATTCGCGAGCTTCTGATTCTTCGATGCATGTTCATGGATTTTGCGATGCTTCCAAATCTGCTTATGCTGCGGTAGTACGCCTTGTTGACATCAACAACGAGGTTTATGTCAATTTAGTTGCCGCAAAAACAAAGGTATCCCCAATCAAACAAGTTTCCATACCGAGATTGGAGTTATGCGGAGCAGTGCTTTTAAGCAAGTTATTGTTAGAGGTTGCAGAGGCTATGGGGATCCCTAGGGAGAACATGCATGCTTGGACTGACTCCACAGTAGTGCTGGCCTGGATCAATGATCATCCTAGCAGGTGGAAGACGTTCGTGGCAAATCGTGTGTCGGAAATTCTGAACACACTCGAACCTCATCAATGGTCACATGTCAGAACTCATGAGAATCCTGCCGATCCTGCATCGAGAGGTTTACGTCCTTCCGAACTTTTATCATTAGGAATATGGCATCAAGGACCAGAGTTTCTTAGTGAAGAAGTGATCAAATTTACTAAGCCAAAAGAAATCAAAACGGATTTGGAAGAAGCAAAAAGGGTACATTTTGCGGTAGTGGATAATTCGGTATTTGAGAAGTTCTCATCACTAAATAAATTAGTACGTGTCATTGCCTTCTGTCGAAGATTTTTGAATTTATTGAAACCAAAATTAGATAGACTTCAGAGTCCGGTCCTTAGCGTTGAGGAAACAAGAGAATCTTTGCATACATGCATTCGGCAATGTCAGAGGGAAGCATTTGAAGAAGAAATCCAATCGTTAAACAAGAATAATCCACTTCCAAGGCATAGCAAATTGAAATCCCTAAACCCATATTTGGATAAAGATATTTTAAGAGTAGGAGGGCGATTGGAATTTGCTCAAATTGATGAAGATCGTAAGCATCCAATAATTATACCAAGATATTCCATATTAACAGGTTTACTTATTGCCGATGCTCATTTAAAAACTTTGCATGGTGGCCCTCAAATTATGTTGAGTTATTTGCGTACCAAATACTGGGTAATAGGAGCTAAACAACTTGTAAGATCTTCATTTCGAAGTTGTATCAGATGTGCAAAGCTTGCCGCAGTGACTAAAAACCAGCTCATGGGGCAACTGCCAGCAGCGAGAGTAACTCCTATCAGAGTTTTCAAGAGAAGTGGAGTAGATTATGCAGGGCCTGTTAATATTCAAGTCAGTAAGGGTCGTGGGAATCGATCATATAAAGGTTACATATGTTTGTTCGTTTGTATGGCCACTCGAGCCATTCACATAGAGGTTGTCAGTGACCTTACAGCTCAGAGTTTTTTGGCGGCTTTCAAACGCTTTGTGGCTAGGCGAGGACACTGTTCTGAGATTTGGAGCGACAACGGTACAAATTTTGTGGGAGCATCCAAAGAGTTACAAAATATGTTCAGTGCCGAAAAGAGTGGAATTATCGCTGAAATATCCGAATCTTTAGCCAGCAATGGAACTCAATGGCACTTTATACCGCCTCACACACCAAACTTTGGGGGTCTGTGGGAGGCTGGTGTCAAATCTGCCAAATACCACATGCGACGTGCTATAGGTGAATCGACTCTTACTTACGAAGAGCTCTCTACAGTGATGTCTCAGATAGAGGCATGCTTAAATTCGAGGCCTTTATCTAGAATTGACGACAGCCATTCAGATATTGGTACAATTTTGACACCTGGTCATTTCATAATCGGCGAACCTTTAGTCACGGTTCCCGAATATAATTTTGAGGATTCATCGGTTGGGTCTTTACGGAGATGGCAATTCACGCAGCGAATGTTGCAGCACTTCTGGCTTAAATGGTCGCAGGATTACCTTACCAGTTTCATGCAAAGACATAGGTGGTCTTTACAAACTCCTGAACCAAATGAAGGGGATGTAGTGTTAGTCAAGGAAGACGGGTTGCCTCCTTGTCGCTGGTTGTTAGCAAGGGTGATACAAAAGCATCCGGGTCCGGACAAGCTCACGCGGGTCGTTACTTTACGTACGGCTAACTCTGTATTTAAACGCCCCACCTCAAAGCTGTGTATTTTACCGATTGCAACTTGAACGTATGTGAAAGAGTTTATTGTAATAAGTACTTACATTACTAAGTTTTATTTTGTTTTTATTATGTTTTTCTTAAGTTTATACGAATTTCTGGTTTGTTCGAAGTGTAATGTGATTAGGTACTGTTTGCATGGTGGGCGATTTGGAACGTATTGATTGTATAGCAATCTTTTGTTATAATATGTTGTAAGTAATGCTATATTTCAATTGTTTTGTAGAAATTAAGGTAAGGACAATTGTGAATATTGTCCTTGGTGGGCGATATGTTAACGCCAATTCACGATGTTTGCCTAAGTCTATATTATATAGTTTCGAAACATGGTACAAGATGTCGCTGCAGGGTTTTTAGAACGCGGTATCGTGTGTGTCCTTACGAATGTATAATACCTAGACGAGTTTTATGATCTATGCTTTCAATCTAATACCTAGCAGTATTTCTAAACAACAATAAACGTTGTGTGCCATTAGTACAGACGTTTTATTGCGCACCTTTGGGAGACCAGTGTAGTTTCAAGAGTAGATTCTTCATAAACAGAGATATAAGGGGACTGCACATACAAATATAGAACATAGTGGACATATAATATAAGAAACAAATGAAACAAAATTCCTAGGATTGTATTTAGATAGGAATGATCTCCAACCCGCCTGCCAAGCGTGGAGATTATGGCAATAACCTCCCCTTTTGCGGGAGAGGCCCAAAGTCCTGTAGTGGACTGTTATGGGCTGTGATGATGAGGAATATGAATTGGCATACTCACATTGAATACGTATGTAACAGGATCAGCCAATCTTCATACGCACTTTATAGACTAAGCAAACTAGCCAGTAGAAAAACGTTGATTGTGGCGTATCACGGTCTTGTAGTCTCCGTGCTCAGATATGGGATTATCTTCTGGGGCAACGCAACTGGAATTGATTCAGTATTTAAAGCACAGAAACGATGCATAAGGGCTATCTGTGACTTGCGACGTACCGATAGTTGTAAGCCTTTCTTTAAAGAACTAAATTTACTAACCATGCCGTCCTTATACGTTTACGAGGTTGCAGTGTTCGTACGTACAAACTGTCGCCTATTCCCAAGTGTGGAAAGTGCCCGGCGCCGCGACCAGTTACATTTGCACCCTTGCAAAACGACATTGTTTCACAAAAGTGTTTTTGCAATGGCCCCAAAAATCTATAATGCCATACCGAAAATAATACGAGAAACTTAAAGTCTGAACCGTTTTAAAACACAACTGCACAAGTATCTCGTGGAAAGAACGTTGTACACGGTAGACGAACTTTTTGTAAAAACAAGAAGGTAGATAACAGTCTTGCGCCCATCTTTGAATATTTAGCATGGTAGCTTTTTATTATTTATTTATAAAAATACAGACAAATTCACAATCATTAAAATTTGTAATTTCTAAAGAAAGCAAATAGAACATAGTAATAATACGAGTTACAAGATTATTTATTATTACTTATTTATTTAACAGTTTATTATTCACAAGATAGAGCATACAATTATGTTACAGAAGATTAAGACACAACAGCCTGAGGAAAACAGCTCAGATCACTGGTGGCGATGGCCGCTTTTTCTAGACTGCGGTGTACCCGCATATGTGGTTTTTAAATTAAGAACACTACCGACATTTTACAAAACTGAAGATAAATAAAATAATAATCTTATTTCCCACATATACATAACAAATTATACACCTAAACCTTCCTCACGAATTACTCTGTCTATTGGTGAAAACCGCATCTAAATCCATTCAGTACAGCACCCAATTAGTGCCAATTAAGTCTCAACAGACTCGTAATGGAGCCGCAATTGAGTCTGAATTGAATATCAATTGCATGTGAGTTAAATAAAATTGAAGGTTAGAAACGTAAACGACCATAGCCATAGCAATCGGCACACGTAATCAACCCAATCGGGAATCAATACATTATGCTGCTGGAATAATATTTATAAACGATACCACTCTGCCACAGAACCTGACGTTGATAAAGTAATTTGTCATTCGATAACTAGCTAGACATTTATCGTGGGCCATCTTCATTATCTAGGTACTGACACCCGTATTCAGAAACAATACTTGTAATTACTCTACACACTGTAAATACTATGCGAACTCACAGTACTCGTAATTGACGACCTGAGTGGTTGAGTTGGTTAACATGTCGGTGTTACGCAGAGGTCACGGGTTCGATTCCCTGCCGGGCAGAAATTGAAATGATGAATTTTAATGTCTGTTACGGGTCTGGATACATGTTATATGTATTTAAAAAATACATACATAAGTAGTTTATCAGTTTTCTGGCATACTTTGCTTAGTTTGGGGCTAAATGGCGCTGTATGAATTGTCCAAGCACATTTATTAATTTATTTAATTCAGACACACTAAGTTGATTGCGGTGTCAATGGTGAGCGTTTCTAGCTGTCATATTTTTAAGGGCGTAGCAGGGGGGGGCTCTCTAGAAAATTAATAGGTCCATGTATCAAGAAAAATGATGTTCGTGTCTTTATATTAAAATTATTGAAAAGCCTGAAAGAATTAAAGATGTTCCTGACCAGGAATCGAATCTTAAATCCTTCATTTATTAACAAGTATACAAATTTAATACTAAACTTAGATAACTAAAACTAGGTTAATCTAAAACAAAATTTATGTAAGTAGATTTCAAGTGCACGGAGTAGAGTGGTCGATTCGTTTAATTCTCCAAAGATATTATGATTGAAAGCCAAAATGGTGGCTCGAATGGCCTCTTGATTAACCTAAATAAGTGCATGACCAGCTTAAGAATCATATTCCTTTGCACTACTGTGCAGTTGCTAAGCGGTTTTTATAACATCCATTCAATTAAATTCAATTCAATTCATTTATTTCGATAAACATAAATTTACACGTCAAATGTCATTAAATTTTTGTAGTCATTATTCTTAAAATAATTTTACAATAGATAAAAAAAAATCACAATCTTAATGTCATGGGGTTAGTTACACAGATTAACGTATTTTGTCCTAGGGAGTTAATTACAAATTTAGATGTCACAAACATTAATATTATTATTACAATTCAATTCAATCCATTTATTGGTAAAAAAACTAGACCCTAAAATTTAATTTAATTTATGAATTAAATTTTTACTTATCATACAAAAAATACACTGGGGGTAAAGGACGAGTGTAACGCGCGCGCTTGGCTCGGTTCCGTACCTGCGCCGCGAAAGCTTTGTCCAGCTGCGCTCGGCCCTTTCCGGGATCGGCGCGCGGACGGCCCGTGCCGCCCGCACCCCGCATCCCGCGCCTCGCGTCCGAAGACGGACATGTGCAGACGCCATTCCATGACTCCGGCCCGCGTAGAAAAGAGCTATTATCCGTTGCCCCTCGCTTTACCTACCTTTCAATGTAAATAGAGTTAAGTTAACTGTGATTGTACATTCTTTTCTCCAATAAACTGTTATACCAACCTTATACTGGCGCCCAACGTGGGGCTACGAATTCCAACCTGAGAGTGCCGTGCCGTGCGAGTGAAATTAATATCTCGACGATAAAAGTGTAATAGGTACAACGACAAAATGCACACACGTAGTGGGAAATACGACGGAGGAAACAGCAACGCAAGCGACTACGAAGAGTCCAACGACGGAGCGGAGGAGCAGCGCGCCCGAGGCGCCCCCGCCGCCGCGCCCGTCGCGCCCGCCGCGGCCGCCGCGCCACGTGGTGGCGCCGGCGCCGGCGAGGCCGTTCACGTGAACACCGAGACCTTCCTGGCCGGTATCATGGAATCCTTCGTCAGGATGCAGACGGAGACCAACCGCTCCCTGGTAGAAACCCTGAGAGCGCTCCCCTTTAACAGCGGCCACTGGTCCCCATCAGCCGCGACGCCGCCGTCCTACGCCCGGCCGCCGTCCGACCTGTCGTCCGCGGGCACTGGAAGCAATTTCTCCAAGTGCACCGCGAGGTTCAACGGGAGGTCTCGCGACGCGGAGGTGCTGGAGGCGTTTCTCGACAGCGTGCAAGTATTTAAGGAGTGCACGGGTGTCAGCGACGAGCACGCGCTGCGCGGACTGCCGATGCTGTTGGAGGGCGACGCGGCCGTGTGGTGGCGCGGAGCGCGCGCCCAAGCCCTAACCTGGCCCGACGCCGTGTCGCGCCTGCGCACCATGTACGGCATGCAACAACCGGCGCACAAAGTGTTACGTGACATTTTCGCCGCTGAACAAAACGATTCCGAAAGAGCGGAAGTTTTTGTGTGTAGATTGCGTTCGTTAATAGTGAAATTACCATACGCAGTACCTACTGATATGCAGATAGACATGATGTATGGGCTATTACATCGACGTGTTCGTAAGCGCCTTCCTAGAGACAGTATAAATAATGTTGATAGTTTTGTGGAAAAAGCGAGGGCCATCGAGGACGCGATCTCCGAGACCAAAGTAGGTAATAATAGTAGTTCCAGTGCCAAAAGTCCGAGCGCAGCCGTCCCGACGCCGCGCGCAGCGCGGGAAATCGGACCGGTCGAGCGCAGCGTTACCACTTGTCCGCGTGGTACTACGGGTGCCAAACCCACTTCGAAACGGGATAGGCGCGTTCAGTGCACATATTGCAAGTTTTTTGGACACGTTGAGTCCGAATGTCGTAATGTACACAACAAACAAGCGGTAGGTACGGTTGCCGATGTAGATACTACTAGCACGGGGCCGACCCCAATACGGTGTTATGGATGCGGCCAACCCGGCGTAGTTAGATCGAAATGTGATACTTGTTCGACGAAAACTGTGCCTGCGAAATCTTACGATTTTAACATCGTAACCAGTAACGCAGCCGCTTACGTACGTAGCGTAACGGAAACGTCACACCCGACCGTGTCCATCACTATAGCGAATAAGATAGGCGTGGCGATCCTCGACACAGGAGCCACTTGCAGTGTGGCCGGCTCGATGTTGCACTCTATCCTACGGTCGGCTGGAGTACAATTCCGCGAGACAGACCGCACCATCGGGCTTGCGGATGGTTCTCGTCAACGAAAGGCTGTTCTGACCGCGACAATACCCGTGACCCTAGAAGGCAGGCAAATCGCTACCGAGTTCGTGGTGTTCCCGGGGGAAAATACCCGAACATTGTTAGGCCGCGACTTCATCCGTGATGCGAGCGTCACGTTGAATATAGCCCAGGAGTCGTGGTATTTTTCGGACAGCCCGCATCAAATATTTCCTTTCGTGAAATCCATGATTGTAGAGGACACGGAGCTGATGCGCGCGGATGTAGCGAACGTGATCGCAGACACATTGTTACGACCGGCATGCCCCGCGGGCACCGACTGTGACCTATGCCTGACCGTAGTAGACCTGCCCTCGCGCAGCCCCAAGGATGTCCGGGAGAACCAACTAAAGGACCCCGAGGTACTGAAGATCGTCGAGGCGATTGAATCCGACGATCCGTTTAGGGGGAGAGCGTGGGCCGATAAAGGCTATGTTCTGACCGACGGTGTGTTGTACTGTTACGGTCACGAGAATGAGGAGAATGACGACGCCAGCCTGGTGGTACCAGAAAACGAGCGCAAGGACGTGCTCGCTGAATACCACGACGCTCCTACGGCCGGTTATTTCGGCGTAGAGCGGACGTTACAACGCCTAGTAGGAAAATACTACTGGCCCGGAATGAAAGCTTACGTTGCCCAATACGAAAAAAACTGTACAGCGTGCCAACGTTATAAGGCCAACGAAACGAGCAGAGGGCAGACTCCCAAGTTTATTCCCCGGCGTGATGGGCCCTATCGAATCCGGGAGGTTATCGATAGCGTGACTTACGCTTTGGAGCGCAATAGTGACGGCGTGGTATTGGGGAAGTATCACGTTTCGCAACTGACCCCGTTTGTTGGACCCATCCAGGCTCCTGTCCAGGAGAAACGTAAGAGGGGTAGGCCACGTCGTAAGGCTAACCCAGTCTCCGGGACGTAACACCTGGGTTAGAGGGGGAGGATGTAACGCGCGCGCTTGGCTCGGTTCCGTACCTGCGCCGCGAAAGCTTTGTCCAGCTGCGCTCGGCCCTTTCCGGGATCGGCGCGCGGACGGCCCGTGCCGCCCGCACCCCGCATCCCGCGCCTCGCGTCCGAAGACGGACATGTGCAGACGCCATTCCATGACTCCGGCCCGCGTAGAAAAGAGCTATTATCCGTTGCCCCTCGCTTTACCTACCTTTCAATGTAAATAGAGTTAAGTTAACTGTGATTGTACATTCTTTTCTCCAATAAACTGTTATACCAACATTATACGAGTCCTTTGGGCAAAGGGACAGCTAATGCCCCCTTTTTTGTAGCAACCTGATTTTAGCTAAACATTCACCAAATACTATCAATGTTGCTGTAGCGGCAAAGGAACATTTTTTTGAAGTGGTAATTCTCTTGTACTATACGACTCTATGATTGGTCAATTTTTAAAGCTCTTTTCACTGTAGCTGCTAATACAACTGTTCAGTTGATTTCGATGCATGGTGAGTGTTTTTATCTGTCATTTTAGTACAATAATGCATAAGTTCCCGTTCCGATTAATAGTGCAACAAAGTTATCTGGCACGATGACAGCGTCGCTGTTGTTGGAATTGACATGACATTTCAAAATGGCGACACTTAATTCCAACTTTGGCAAGCGGGTCAGATAAGTTTGTGGCACTATAGTCTACTAAAAAGAGATGAGTTGGAGGCACCGTTCCCATCGTAAGGTCAACGGGCAGTCAAAATATATCTCTCGTAGTCCTCATTACGAAGTGAATATTTTTACTTTGACGTATCATTCAATTATGTATACTTTTTATTTAAAGAAAATGTAGCCGTAATATGAATCTGATGAATAAATAAATGATGATGATGAAGTCTGAGTACATCAGTACTATCTTCCTCCATGCCTCCTTATTATTCAACTTTTCATCTTCCTCGAAAATCGTTGTCATCTGAGCGATCAACCCCGGCTTCTGTCAGGATCCGCTTTCCTGCTCTTTCTTTTCCACTTCACCCACGGCATCAACAATGATATCATACAAAAAAAACTCGTCGTAAGCCGTTGGCTCTCGCATTCGACTCGAGATCAATCCATCGTTTCTTGGGCCTCCCGCGGGACCTCTTTCCTGATATCGGCATGTTTACGCATATATTTCTCACGTATCCGAGCACGTTTTCAAACCACGCAGGCAAGCTTCTTCAATAAACAATTATTTCTTCAAACAATTTCGTAAAATGAAGGTACTCTTACATTCCTCTTGTCCCTATTAATAGAGACAAGGTCAAAGAGGGCAAAATGAATACACGTGAACGCTGTGTTTTGGAGGCACCTTGAGTTTAGGAACAACTTATCTATCATTTTCATTTCAATAAATACATTTTCTGGAAACTTTTGCCAATATTCAGCAATGCCTATCTGATTAGCGTTCGTACCTAATGATCGCTTTTAATCTCTCGTCTGGAATGAGCCAGACAGTTTCAATTGATCTGAAAATAAAAGGTAAAATTCGATGACAGGTAACTTCTGATGTTGACAAAGAAAATAGAAGACTGTATACTTTTGTTTAGTTGCTATAATTATGCTATTTTCTATTAACTGTTTATCATATCCAGTTTATTATATCATCTACCAGAAGAAGGTTTTGCTGTAATCTCCACGCTTGACTTTAGGGTTGAAGATCATAATCATCTTGGCGTCAATGTCCCGGCTGTGCTTATGCTCGCGAGGGCCCAGGGTCCGGCTTTACCTATGATCCATTATTTGGCAGTTCAGTTTATTGCAATGGAGCGGTTGTAATCTGACCTATGCGACTCATGCGAATCATGGGTCGCTGTATTGATATACTCAACAAACAATGCGAAAACTTTATTGATAAAGAAAGAAAATTATAGGTACATTAAGTAACATTGACAAAAATGGACCTTCCATTAGTGCTTATTCTCACAGCAAAACTCACTCCGGCGTGCCAAATCGAATTTGAAAAGAAGTTCGCGTTCATTGAAACTGGAAATAACTTGTAGACGTTAAGAAGGGATACATTCCGATTTGAATATCAGGAGCGAACTTCGCCTGACGTTATAATAATGTCGGAGGATGGTATTCGCTGTGATTTTACCTCCCACAACAATATTCACGAATTCTCGAGTATAGTTATTGAGTAGGGACAGTGTTGAGGTATAACATAATAAAACTACGAGTTCAAGTTGAATTCGAAAGGATTTCCGTCTTCATCGGCATTAAATTAGGTCATAATCAGGCTCAAATAACCATCTAATCCAGGATATGAGCATCTTATGTAATTAAAAGTTAGATTCCAGCACCAGTAGGCTAATTACGTAAAGTTGTTGCCAACAATTCTCTGATTTCAATTGTTAATATTATTACTTAAGCAATTCTGTATCTATCATCGATTTCATGGGTTCAGTTGCTAACAAAGTTTCATTGCAATAAACTGAAACTATTAAATAGATCAAAGTGACAATTTTAATACTCAAATATTGTACGGGTCCACAATTTTATAAGTATTTCATACTTATTGGGGTTCCGTACCAAAATAATCTTAGTGTTAATCGTAATCATCTTAGTGTTAATTCCCGGTTGTGGTCTGGCGTACAAGGACCCAGGGTCCGCCTGGACCATTATCCATGATTTGAGCGACTATCATCGCACAGAGGTCAGATTAATATAACTACTATTTCAACCCTGCTACCAGGGGAACCTGACCAGATTGAATCATGGTTACACATTCAGTGTTACGGTGTTTTCCAACGCCGTAAAAGCAAACGTGAGTATTCAAGTAACGGACATAACTCAAAAAGAGAGTCAATGGTACGAGGCAAAAGTGGGACTCGAACCCGGTACCTCTCGCTTACGAGTCGGATACCTTACCACTAGGTCACCCACGCTCCGAGAAATTTTATTGTTGTTTAATATATTTAACGAATTAGTCGCGGTTTGACGTTGATTTTCAATCATTTGTTTTTCTAGGTTTTCTAAAGAGCGGACATGGTGATGTCTGGGTTGCAAATATAGATAAAAATTTGTGACCTAATTACGCCCGTGTACTGTATTATAAACATTTGGAAGAACAAGATATAAGTAGATGCAAAAAATTTATTGTATGTCTTGGTGCAATACTATCATTATTTGAATCTTTACTGAAAGTAAATAATATGCTGCTTGATTGATATGTTTACGTACCTATCCCTAAAACCGCTTAGAACGGCCAGTACCAAATTCAATTAAAGATTTAAAGATATTTTTTTTGCTTTTCAGTAAAAGAAAATTCATTACGGATTCTACTGTCTGCTCCTGTATATAATTTTTTTTCTCTATGACCTATATACCATATCAGGCCCACTTTCAGTCGAGTTACCATAAGTGAAACCAATAGTTTCAAATTAGATGGTTGCATAATTGAAAGGATTGGCTCAAAATTGCCAGCGGCCCTTCGAACCGAACACCCTATTATAGCTGCAAGTCACTCTATCTTCTGACAGGCAATTCATATGGGGGCTGGAGCGTAAATTGACAGGCGCACTACATTTATGACCGGCAGTTTCCGCTGAAAGCGTCAACCACAATTGTGTGGACGACGGCGATGCACCGGGGATTATAGGCAGGGATGAGCCGGCGAAGTGTGCCTATATTAAGTGAATGCAACAGGCAAAGTTTGGGAAGCCATTATCGACACGACTGCGAGACAGAAACCACAGAAAGGGAATTAATATCGTCATGCAAATGTAGATGTGTATCTGGGTCTTCATACCGTTGTAATGTCCCAATGGATGAAAGGATTTTAATTAATGCTAAAAATTAAATGCGGCCTAAAAAATATAATGTGTGTGTGCATGTGGAGTAGCAGCAAGCTAAATGAAACGATTTTTGTGTTCTTTCTAAACGATTTTTTTTATAATTATTAGTAATCAGAAAACTTCGCACGAAGGGCCGGGGATCCCGGGGCTTCGATTGTGTTCGGTAAGATGATGATCGGGAAACAGAAAACTTGACATTTGACAAGTCATGTATCGAGATAATAAGCATTCCAACTCCGGTTCGAGTAGCAGTGTCTCTACCGTGCCCATCGTGGTACGGTAATGCACTTGGGATTTCGGTAAAGGTCCGACCCGCCAGCTAAACGTGTTAGCTCGCTTTATTGAATATCGGGAATATGACACTCTCCCACCGGACCCACAACGTCGAAGGTCGAACTTTCGCATAGCTTGCATCCTCAGAGGGATTTTTTCTGAGGGACTTTGTACGTGTCCACGTAATGGATTTTAGATGGGCGCGCGCGCAAAGTAAATATGGACATTGTGTCGTAAAAACTCAATTTGCATTTTTTTTTTCGAATGGAAATGTTTGGTGCGGACTGTCGTTTGTTTTTACCTATTCCAATGAGCGGAGCTGTACTAATTCAGTACCTAAGAAGTGAAAAATGTCTATAGGTAAGTACTTAATCCTACTCATATTATTATTATAAATGAGAAAGTTTGGATGTTTGTTTGATACTTAATCACGCAAAAACGGCTGAACGGATTAGGATGAAATTTGGCACACAGATAGCTTATATAAAAACATTCGGCTACCATTTTCCAAGTCCACGCGGACGAAGTTGCGGACGAAAGCTAGTTATTTTATCAAAACTCAATTAATTACATATACGATTTGAGGTGCAAAGAGAGAATTTAAGTAGACAGCTACGAGAAGAAACTCAAACATTTGTTTAACACGTTGAACACCAGATTTATCCTTTTAGTAACACAAACGAAAACTTTACCGTTATTATAAATTCCTTGGCAGTTAAATGTAACTTCAAAATGGGTTTTGGGTTTGTTTCACGGATCAACCATATCTTAACTTTATCTACAATCTGTCTCAACCCAATTTTCCATCGATGTAAACAGATATAAAATTTTTAACTAATGTGATTTGTATTATTTATATTTATGTTACGGGTCTGGGTGATATATGTATGATAAGTATGTATTTAAAAAGTGTAGTATGTAGTCTGGTACCCATAACACAAGCTTTGCTTACTTTGGCGTTAGATGGCGCTGTGTGAATTGTCCAAGCATATTCATTTATTTGTTTTTGTAGATAGTTTAAAGTGGTTATTTGCTTTCAAAATTGAAACAAAGTGACCCGTGGTGTGAATTCATATAAATGCCTTTGACTTTGACTTTAACTTTTGGCCGATTGACGAGTTCATTCTATACAATTAGTGGTTTGTTTACATCGATAGAAAAATTGGTTTCAGATATAGTATTTTGTCTTTGGCCAAACCTGATTTCTAGGCAAACAAGTTTGATCTAGGCCGAAATCATTTCCGAATAACTTTAGTTATTATTTCTGTCAGAATTAGGACAGACTCCGCCGCGTGCCGAATATGACGTCATTACGGTATTTCTAGCCAACCGCAAGGGAGCGCATCGATCCACAGTTCGTTTCTGAATCAAAATGATGTCTAGACTCCCGTCCGTCTCCGACATATAGGTATATTTCTGTTAGGTTGGAGAGTCGGTGGCCTAGTGGCTAAGGAGTCCGACTCGTAAGAGAGAGGTACCGAAGTAGAGCCTCAGTACCGCTATATACAATGACTATTTTCTGAGTTATGAAAGTACATCAGTTGAACCCTAACCGATGCTCTTACACTAAGGGAAACATCGTGATGAAACCTGCACATTCAGGCGACTGAATGCATAATCATGATCCAATCTGTCAGGTGTCTCTGTTAACAGGGTCACGGAGGTCAGATGGTCGCTCCACTGTAATTACCAGATCTGCCAAATCCTGGATCATGATCAAGGCGGACCCCCGGCCCTTGTACGCATAAACACAGCTGGGATATTGACTATTCTGCAAGCAAATACACAGGTTCTGCAAGCTATTAAAATTTACATAAAAAAAAAAGCTTACTACTCTATAGATGAGTTTTTAGATGAGCGAAGCCTTTATTTAGTCCCTCTCCGTTATTAGATTGATATCACCCACTTCTAGTCATTTAATTGAATACAATGAATAATATTATACTATAAAAAATTGTTTCTTTCTGTGACACGCAACATTGTATGCGACTATTTGTTTCATTGTATTGTATTTGACATTTCGATTAATTAATATTTGATATATACTTTTCGAACATTGTATTTGACATTTCATATTATGACATTTAATTTTATATTTGACATGTTTGAAGCATTTTGTATTTTTCTTATAATTATTTAATTTAACATTTGACTTAATTATTATTTGATATTATAATACTAATTTAATTCTTGACAATTTCGAATCATGATAATTTGATACTATTGAATTAATTGTTTGTTGACATTGACATCAACTATTAGTACTTAATTCTATTCATGAAACTATTTTAAATGACGATGTATGATTATTACTACGAATAAATGAATATGAATATGAATATTAGGTTAGGCTAGTATTGCGTCAAAGAAATGAAGAACCGCCCGTGAAGCCTTATCTCTAGTTTGGGTTGGCCTGAAATCGGGTTTGACATAAATAAATAAATATTCTTGGACGATTCACACAGCCCTAAAGTAAGCAAAGATTGTGTTATGGGTGCTAGATAACAAATAAAGTACTTATTTAATTTTAAATACATACTTCATCATCACAGCCCGTAACAGTCCACTGCAGGACTTGGGGCCTCTCCCACGAATGGGGAGGTTATTGAGATAATCTCCACGCTTGGCAGGCGGGTTGGAGATCGCAGTGTTTAAATAAAGCAATGGAAAATACTGCTGCCCATTTTTCAGACTACGGACACTCTTGATCTTTTGCCTCGAAAACATTAGTCGCCTTGTACGACACCCATGAGTGTAAGGGGTTGGTGCTATTCTACTCTGCCGGACACCACACGGCCATACATATTATATGTTTATAACACCCAGACCCGTAACAAAATTTTAAATTAATCTTTTCAGTTTCTAGCCCGCCGGGAATATAACCCGGGACCTCTGCGTGACAGCCGTCATGTTAACAAACTGAACCACTCAGGTCGTCGCACACAGAGGATGATAGCCACCACATTTTGTGCTTGCAAGAAAGACCTAATGCCCTAATGCAGATAACAAGAGCTGACGTATCAACTGAACCGTGCTCGGGAAAAATGGACGACAGCGTTCCGTTCCGAACCCGACGAAAGCCAAAGGAACAATTCCGCTGTAGGAAATAATATAAAAATCTACAATTTGCCAGCGCGAGGGCCTGCATTCCCGCCCCTTTGCGGAGTTGCCACTGTGGTATTCGCAAAATGTTATAAATAAATAAAGTTGCCCAACGGCAGTTGAGAGAGCATTGCTTGTAATTCTTTTAAAGGAGCTCTTTAATTGTTTCCCGACTGTTTACGCTTTTCAGACGGCTCGCAGGTTAGCGGGCTTGGTAATTGGAAAGTTGGCGGTTCTGTTTCTTTTTAGACGCAAGTATCACGTTTTTCTTTTCAATTGAACTAGCCAGGCATTTGACCGCCATCTCACCTGGTGGTAAGTGAGATAGGGCATGCCTGTCTAGGGACAGCATATTCACTCTTGAATGCGTCCAGATTATAATGATCAGGGAACACACTCGCTGGCAGCGTGTTCCATTCCTTTACATTACATAGTTTGTACGTAAAGGGGCAGCAAATAAATTAGAAGGATTATGAGTATATTTGTTGCTCCTTCACCCAAAATTACTGAACGGAATTTAATGAAATTTGGTAATAATGTAGCATATAGCCCATACACTGTAATTTATCCCAACAATTAATGTGGTTCCGGGAACAAATGCCAAATGCAAAGGTAAACCACTTAAAATGTATGGACGTTTTGAAAATTATCTTTGCTTTTATTTAAAACAAACGGCTAAAATGGAATGATGTGGTACATTTTTAGAATCGTCTCAGATAGTGCTTTCATTTGATATGCCACATGAAAAAAAAAGTTTTTTTTTAACACGTCCGCCATCTTGAATTCCGGTCCAAAATCAGGAGTGACATCACCAGTGACAAACTTCGTGTTTAGCAGGTCCGAATGAGTAAATAAAACACGGTTAGCCAAATGTTATCCAAAATACCGCTAGAATTTTAACCTGTGTGGGATAATAGATAAGTTTAGAACAAAATTCATTTGTTGGATTTTAATAGTAGGTATAATTTTTTCTCAAGGACTAAAACTTACGTAAAATCATTGATTTTAGCATGTTTAAAGATAAAGCAGTCTGAAAAGGTATTTAAAACTTTAAGATTTTTTGGAACTTTTGGAATATCAATCAGGACAAAATTCTCTACATTTCCACCTATTTTCAGCTTGTTATTTCAATTGTCCGTGTTTGGACAATGTTTCGTCTAATTTTCCAGTATTATTATTGCGAGGACTAGAGTGCTTTTAGAGAGCCAGAGGCGTAAGGGAGGGCAGCCCTTCCCGTAGCGCTGGAACTGTGGCGTTTACCCTCAAACAAAACATACATTTCCAGGTACTAATTTTAGAAATTTCCTATTAAATATATACAATTTCCTATGAAATGGATACAATTCCTAGATTTCACATATTTCCGGTAACATATAGGTATGTAAAATGCATGTACAAGCAGCGAGTTTCAGTCCTTTTAGCAAAACGCTGCGTGCAAGTGAAATGTTGATAATGCAGCTGATGATGATTTGTGTTTATGATGATATAGCTCGCTAAATTCAGGCATCGACTCGATGATTTCTAATCTACACTGCGTAGTAAGTCAGGCCTCAACGCCGCCAAATGTTGACAAACCGAATGACAGTTAGGAAGTATTACATAATAACCATTGTGGGCTTTTACTGGCTCTTTATTTAAACGATGTCGTAAAGAAAAATCGTTCCCCTAATATCGGACCATCTGTCGCCCGAAAGAAAAGAAGTTTCGATGCGACTTTTTATGGGCACATCACAGTTGCCAATATTTAGTATGAAAATGTTTTTGATGTGTCCCCCGAAGTTGGGGGTTGTGGCAACTTTTATTTTTTTCATTGTTATTGTTATTTGGGCGTTGTTTAGTTTGACGTTTTCGTTACGATGTTGTGTTGGATAAAACAGATTATTTTAATGGTGTTTTAAGAAAACATTGTCTAGCTACGTAATATAAAATAGAATTAACGTTATACGATATGCCACAGACAGATAGTACTATAAAAATAATTCGAACAAGTCTCTTACATTAGACAGCATTAGAGCAGCTTAAATTTCAAATTCAACTAGGACTCGTTAAGCCTGAGGACTGCATCTGGGTGATTACCTCCGCTCTTATCTAATTCTGCCAAGCAACACTGTTTGAATTGTTGTATTCCAGTTTGAAGGAGAAGATGATACCTTACCGACAAGAGGTTTATCATCTTAGTCCTCAGCGACAACACATTGCAGCTTTGTATTTTTTGTTTCAAGATAAGCAAATGCATGAATCGTAGATGTTAATTATCGGCGAGATTGGAATGTTAGCGACCTTCATGGTTATAGAAGAGTGACCCTGAAGGGTAAAATGCATGCTACCTGTCAGTTTGATAATCATTTTACTTGTCAGACGCAATTGTAAACAAACAATTTCAATTTATTAATTGGTAAAATATTTATATATATATATTTTATTAAATTAGTGAAGTGCTTTGGACCAGTACCATTTATGTATATTAATACTCGTTGATTATCGATTGTAGAATGTGTATAGTATTTGAAATAAATGCGTGTTAAAGATTCTTGTTTAATGAGCTTTTTCGAAATATCTCAAAGTATTAGTAATTTTCTGACTGAATGAATACGCCGAGCTCAGTAATATGTACTGTAGAAACAATGATAACTCATAATTACCTCTTAATCCCTAAAAATATATAAAGTTATTGTTTGTTCGAACGTGCGATAGTGATGTGTACGCTGCCTTTTCTCAATGTCGATGTAAACAAAAAATAGCTATTAATCACGAGGAGTGGAAAAATTGGAAAAGTCCTTTGCTCAACAGTGGAATGATGTAGGCTAATATGAATAATTGAGCTTTAAATTCGTAAGTTCACTTAATTTGTATTATTTTAGATTATTTATCATTGTTTATGAACGCAGAAAAATGCTGATGTTCTTAAAAATCGGCAAATACTCGTATCAAGCGTATGGGTGAACCTGGCGGGATCCTATGTTAAAACATTTTATTTTTACATTACAACATAATGTAATGTAAAAAAGCTGTGCTATAATGGCTACATAAGCTGATGATGTCTTAGGAATATTTTTGTTAAGTATATCGATATCGATAATATTGCTTAATCTAACATATCGAAAGAATATATCGACAGAGTGAACATCCCTTTTTATTTGACGCTGACAAAAACTTAAGGAGATTTAATTATTTTTTGTCCTAATTTTTTAATTATTGATTACCTTGCACGCATTTTTTGTATGAAAAACCTGTCACAGCCCCCTCTATAGACTGGCAAGAAGGTCGATAACATTCCAATATCTTTGTCGGCGACGAATAGGTACCGCTTTTCATCACGCTGCCTAGTCATTTAGTCACCAGTAGGTAATGTAAAAATCATTTGGATGAGTGATGATGAGAGATGAGCTCAACCACAGTACGATTTCTGCGCTTCCTGTCCGAACGATCGCGATTTGGAACGACCTTCCTTCCCATTTCGAAACGGTCTAACACCTATGTATCTCAAAAGCCGTTGCCACATTCGCTACTCCACGGTTGTGATCAGATGGCCCGTTTTTTTATCGCCTAGGCACACGGTAAGACAACCAATCAGTTCACTCGAAACGCCTGACCACTCATAAAAAGTTGCTACCGTCGTCGTCCTGGACATTATCAACCTAAGGGGAGCACACGCAGTGCCGGCCTTTATACCTACATGCCTTTTGAAGTGCCCCAAGTACCCTCTCGCTCGTTTGCCCCTTTTTGGTATAGAAATATTTATTTATTAAAAATCCAACGTAACTAAAAATAACGGCTGATTGTTTCTAAAACTTATTCTGTTTCAAGAGTTCCAAAAAGCAGTTCCATTCCCCTGCCACGTTATTGTTTAATACTCAATATTTCGCAACACTAACACCTAACATCCAAAGTTTTCCGACGCCACCGCTATATCCCGCGACTAATAAAAGGTAAAAGCCTCGACAATGTTTCCAATTCGGCCGGCGATATGTATTAATACTGGCTGTGGGCAGGTTTTAAAGTTACCTAGAAAGTCTGTTGCTGGTTCTATTGAACGGTAACCTGTTTTTGTTTTCAAAAATATTCTCTTTTTGAAAGGGTTTGTAAATACCACATATCGTTTGTCGTCAGTTTTGCCTCTTTAATCTGAGGTAATTTTATGAAAAGGGTAGTTATCAAAATAAAATGGTATTCACCATGCCGTCTGATTACACCTACAAAGTTTCATCGTTATTGGATTTACCATTTCGAAGAAATTGCTAAAATTGCTTGTTTGAAAATTTCAGTGTCCGGCATTTTCGGCATACAAAACGCTAATTTAATTGATACGAGTAAGAACCTAATGTTTTTACTACGCCGAATCTTTTATTTGTAAGCTACAAAATATTGAAATTAAAGTTTAATAACACGACTTCGATAATTATAAACTTTTTTGAAACCGAATCAAATAACGGAACGTTGAATCGCAAAAAGGTGCAGCGGGCACCGTTTGCGCAGAATAAACGAAACTTCCAATTCAGTTGCTTCCCAAAGTGGAAATGCAACGATTGAAAGCGATGGACTCCATCCAGCGACGGTGTATCGGAGGCGAGCGAATAAAACTAAGGTATTGCATAAATTGAGACCCTTCTTATTATAAAGGGGATACCGGTTGGGTGGTCACAAAGATTGTATTGAGCTAAGCTCCTTTCGTCGGCAAAAAAATTACTACAGTGTCAAGAAAGGTCGTGTGCTCACTGAGCTGCTGTATTCGAGAAGGGACTTAATACGTCCATCGTAGACTATTGATACATCGCAATCTCAAAACTCGACGCTTCTGTGTGAATTGCTTTTGATATGGACGATTTTGAATTGCTTTTGATATGTCTTGCTTTGAATTGAATTTCTGATTAGATTATTTCGTTCGCAATTGTTCCATGGGGGGAGGGAGGAAGCGTCTCATATGACTGTATACCTACTGTGTCCATACTTACGTTATTCAACCAGAGAGCGAAGAGAGAGAGCTTTCAGAAACAAAAGAAAACAAATGACAATCGGACATCAACCAAGCGGCCAATAAAAAGTCGAAAATCGGCAAATGAACAAACATTCTTAATTCACTCCGCTCACCGTGGATTATATACAGGCAGTGTTGTAAAAAAATAAGAGCGTTGGTAGCCGGGCGGTCGAGTATCCAACTCGTAAGCGAGAGGTACCGGGTACGAATCCCGCTGCGGCCATGTACCAATGACTCTTTTCTGAGTTATGTGCATTAGTTGAATACTATCCGAAACCTGCAAATTCAGGCAACTGAATTTGTAACCATGATCCAATCTAGTCAGGTTTCCCTGGTAGCGCAGGGTCACGGAGGTCAGATGGCAGTCGCTCCACTGTAATTATCTGATTGCCAAATCCTGGATCATGGTCAAGGCGGACCCCGGGCCCTCTTTCTCGAGAGCACAACCGGTACATTAACGATGATGATGATGAATGTTGTAAAAAAATGCAACTGACTCTGTAGCTACCACTCGCAGTTAGCCACACAGCAGCGTCCAGCCGCTCGCAGGGCAACTCCTGAACACACCTGTTGGAAGACTCACATTGCAAGCGAATACAAATGCCCGCTACGCTGAACGCCTCTATCTGCTAGACGCCTAACGGTCTCTTCCCTCCCCAGTAAGTAGGTTAACCGATCCCCTTTTCAGGGGCCATGATGCCATGAATAACCATCGCGATCGCACTAGAGCCACGAACAAGCACTCCAATTATGACTGAATGGGCGGACGAATTAATCTCGCGCCCGTAAAAATAAGCCCGGAAATTCACCGGGCCACCATTGAATTTGGCGGTAACACACAAACATACAAGGCATAAGCCAGAAAGCCCCAATCGGTGCGCGGCGGCCCTCGCTTATCAGGGGTGGCACAATCGTGTCCACTCTTAAGTGGTTATTGAATGGCTCCCAGCGACCTTTCTGGATTAAGGGCCGGAATAGATTCCCGGAACATAGGCCATTGTGTTTCGTAACCGATCTGTGTCATTCCGGGGCTGGAGAGCGCGGGAATTCGGACGTACTGCGCTAGGTGGCGGACTCAGGGCGGACAACGTCTTCAATAACAAAAGAGAAAAAGACGTATCGAATCGTAGAATCTTATTAGGCGATATAAATCCAGTTGATGGTTAAGGCGGTTTCACGTTGGTTGATATCAAAGAATCATCATCATCATCACATCCCATAACTGACCACTGCAAGACTTACGGTCTCTCCCACGAAAGGGTAGGTAGGTTATTGCCATAATCTCCACGCTTGGCAGGCGGGTTGGAGATTGCAGTGTTATAAACATAACAATGGAAGACGCTGCTGCCCATTTTCTAGCCTACAGAGACTCTAGAGAGAATCTTTTGCCTCGAAAACATTAGTCGCCTTGTACGACACCCACAGGTGTTATGGGTTGGTGCTACTCTACACTGCCGGACACCGCACGGGCAATCGAAGTATGGTTTGTAACAAAATTATAAACGGGTTACCGTACTGAGTACCGTGGCGACAAACCTGATATGTGTGACGATTTGTACTGTACGGTATATCGTTAGGTAAATAATATTGCAATAAAATGTGATTTTTACACTCTTCTTGACACACTTCCTTGCCTTATGAAGTACGCTGACGATCGTCTACTGGTGAGCAAACTTAGCCAGGATCTTGGGATCAGAGCAAACATGTGAAAGGATGTGCCTACAAAAGGATGGCTTAAAGCTGAATGTCGCCAATAATCAGCTGTTTCATACAAAATTGAAGACGAAATCTGTCAAAATATATATGAAACAGTTGATATTATTTGCTACAGGTGATATATATTAAATATTCTTTGGTATCACGAGCATAGCTGAGGTGCATTATACGCATGCATTATGCGATTGTGAGCGAGTGAAAGGTGATTTCATTCATGAGATAGTTTGTCTAACTCCGTCTCTGTGGCCAAGTGTAATACTATTCTCGGTCCACGGCGCGGGGGTGTCGTGCGGTTGTTTTTCAATTTGTCCACTCGGATTTTGCGTTCAACCGCCACGGCTTAAGCTCGCCCAAGGATAATAAGGGACAGTTATTGTGGACAGGTGTTCGGCGTGTAGGACAGGTACCTGCTGCTATTGGCTTTAGAAATTAGTTACGGGTCCTGGGGCAGCGTGATTGCGGAAGCGGCACTGGTCTGGACAGCGCGTGCTTGCGAGATTTAGGTATAACGAAAGTTATGAAACGTTCCCAGAGTACGGAACTGGATGGGTGGTATGTATGACCGTACCGACCGTAAGTATGAAACACTTTGAGGATAGACGAACGTTCAGCAGAGCAATGAGCTCGCCACTCGTTAGGTGTGCCTAATACGGTTGGCGAAGTGAGGTTGGCCAAGGTCTTCCAATGGGGACCCGGAGACTGGTTAAACGTTGAACAGTCTCGGGAGCTGATTGGCACCCCGTGCAGGCATATTATTATTAAGTATTATTACATGTCAAATGATCCGGCTAAAGCGGTAAACTGTGTTCGGTATAATCGATGACGTATGTACAAAGCTTGGGAGCCGATTCGCTACCCGCGACGATATCGAAAAATTACGTAGTTGTGTTCCGGGGTCAGGCTTGACCATGATCCAGGATTTGGCAGATTAGATAATTACAATAGAGTGACTGTCATCTGACCTCCGTGACCCTGCTACGCGGGCCTCATATACATCCACAATTAAATTCTCCGAGGAATTGTACCCTCGGTAATAATGTAGTTTCCTATTAGTAAAAAAAATTCGGAGATTACCGTAAATTACATACTTACAAATATATAAACTCTTCCTCTTTGTAATATTATCAGTATAAAAATATGCGGGAACAGATGAGCATACATACATAGCGTGCTGAAATTATTACCCTCCCCATAGTCGGGTAGAAAATTACATCGTTCCCGTTGTCTCCCAAATGTTGTCCCCCAAATCTACCTATATCCATCCAGCCCAGCCCCAAGCTCACTATCGATCGTTCGATTTCCCACGATATAAGCATCTAAAGAAGTACACATAAAAAGCCCTAATAATATTTTTCCGGAAAAACGGAAGAATGCATCCTGCAGCAATTTCGACCACAAAAACTTCTGTAAACATTATGCCGGTACGTTCGCTTACGTGGGCGGTATTATTATCGCACGCATATTATTATGTGCAAATTTTAAAATATTCCATATTAAACTAGCATCGAACTAAATCGCTATTTATGGTGGCGTGTAAAATCCTAACAAGCGATCGCTATTCCGCGCTTAAATTCAAAGGCTATCTTTCATGATCAGGGTTTATTTTCATAATTTTCTGCGCTGAAATGTTACGATGAGCTTTTGCTATCAGGCGGTTAGTGAGTATAGTGTATTATTTAAAAAATAAAGTTGTAAATTAAAAATGAAATGACACTTAATTTCGTGAAAAGCAATGTTACTCGCTAAGTGAAAAAATTTTTAAAATCTGGTAAGGAGTTCTTGAATTTATAAAATCTTTTCTTTTTAATGTTAGTATAGATAAACGAAAATGTGTTGAATTGTATGAAATGAAAGAACATCTGAAAAAACAAGTGTTTTTCAGGAGTGGAGCGGCGGTAATATACGGGGTAACACCCGGTTTAGCAAACGTCCATAGGCTACTGTAACTGCTTACCATCAGACAGACTATAGTGTAGATAGAACAATATCGTGGCCCCAATAGCGTATGTCATTCTGGCGGCCCGAATCACACACTCAGGCACTTAGATAAACCAACTAAAAAGCTCAACAACAACCTCACAATTGTGGAATAAAACATTTACGAGGCACTTTCTCCTATGGCCGTATCTGGCGTAAATGCGGCTTACCATACACAGGGCATTATTACGCCTATTGTCCGCCATCCGAATGGCCACTATTCGTCCCGAAGGACAAATAAAAATAATATACAGGGAGATAAACTTAATCCGATGATGAATGAGGGTGCGCGCGGGTGTGTGCGTACACTGTATTAGCCATTGCCACCGTCATTGCAGTGCTAAATGATAAATGGGTCGTGTAAATACCTTAGTTGGAGTTGTAGCCAGGGCAAGGCTGGACAGGGACAGGTGGATATAGCGGGCGAGCGATAATCTTCTCTGAGTATATGTAGGTCTACGGGATAAACATGTTAAGTGACCTCAGTCAATTGTTGCTACAGTTCTACACAAAATATGAGCGTAACTATGTACAAAGGAAATTCAAATACACAATAATGTTCGGAAGATTAGATGACATCAAACTACGTTAATTTTTTCTTTTGTTTTAATGTTATACGGCAGATAAACAGGCAAGCGGGCCACCTGATGGAAAGTGGTCACCGCCGCCTATGGACATCAGCAACACCAGGGAAGTTATCAGTGCGTTGCCCGCCTCTGAAGAGACCTCTAATACTGATTTGTCTTTACGGACCCATGTCAGAGTCCAAAAGAAACACTTTGGCTGGGAGCTCATTCCACATCAACAAGTCGCACGAGGAGCAAAGTAGAATATTAATAACCTACAAAGCGACTCATCACATCATCATCTTGGCGTCACTATCCCGGTTGTGAACTCGCGCGTGAGGGCCCGGGGTCCGCCTTCTCGCTCTTCCTTGCCCACTTCGTTCAAACGTTGGCATCCATGGTAGTGAGTTTATTGGCACGCATGTCATCCCCACCGCTTCTTAGGCCGGCCTCTCCTCCGTGCCTGGAGGAGGTGCCCGGAGGTGGCACAGATGGACGCCAGAAACATTTGTTTACCTACGTAAATTTGCGTAGAACATAACAACTACAAGGCGACTGTCTTGCAGAAAGGCCATCAAGAACTTGCATGTTCCAAAAAATGGGCTGTAGCCAGCTTTATATTTTCAATACAGTGATGTCTGACCAATCTGCTGCGGAAGGGAGATTATGGAGAGACTCTTCACTAATAGAGACTCATGAGCAACAGTGGATTTGGTTGATGATAATGATCGAACATTGCACGCTCGCAAACGGAATTCCCATAAACATACAAGCCCGAAATTAATTAACCAATTTCGTCAACGCGCTAATGCGCACACATTTCATTCAAAACAATGCACTGCTCGTAATTTACTCTGTACGGAATTATATTCCATTATGGGGAATAGTTCAGTTTCACAGTTTGCCGGCCACTGTGATTGGGCAGCTGAATAGCGTTGCTATTCGGAGCCGACCGCGAGGCGGCGACGCGCGAGCGACGGGCGACACTCGCCAAATGAGCGGCCATTATTTCGTTCAAATTACGAACAACCGGCGAAACAAAACTACCGAACTCGCGAAACAATGCAAGAATTTCCTAAACAAAATTAGACAGTTAATTTAACAATCAGTTAATTTTAGTGGGTCATTAAGGATTAACGGCGCGGAACGGCGCGCGGAAGGGGAATATTTCACCATCGAAAAACGGGAATTTGCGAATTGGCGAGTTATTTTCTAAACCGTTCGGAGGGATTTAAACACGGCCTTTCCGCTTCGGTCCGATTACCGTTGTAAACCGCTCTGGGAGTTCGTTAACTTCCGCTAAGTGGATGCGAATGGGTATCGCCTCTATTGTAACGACTAAGAATGGCTACAGTGAAGGAGGCCCGGTAATTGTGGTTCTCGACAAACGATCCGGTTGATTCTTATTACTTTCTGACTTCGTGCGCACGCCATGCTCTTTCTCTTAAATTATTATAGGTAAGAGAATTTCGTCATTCGACGGCCATGTTACGGGGTGTTGATTTGATGATAAGATAGTTTCCCAAAGAATGAAATAACCCCCAACGGAAGGTTATACAAATTAAATGTGTATATGTGTGTCTGTCTGAGACATCATAGCTACCGATCGATATGTGCTTTTTCGATGCGGTTTCTTTTAGTTGAAATCCAATTAGATCGAAATAGAAAGTTAAGATAATATAGACATTTTCGGTGGTTCACCAACGTTGGATGCACCAACTGCAAAGAAAAGACGTGAGTTAAAAAAGACTCTGACAAAACCTAACTACATTCAAACTAATCACACCTAAATTCAGCTCCACCACAGCGGCATTACAACAAAGACTAACGCACGAATTGCGGACAAATTGTAGTACAAATTAATTCAAAATGACCGCGCAACATCTGGCGGGCGCTTTAGCTGCATATAAAATTTATTTGTACACCTGTTACACATACTGTATACACATACGCTTAACCTGGAAACCTGCTGGAAGCATATAAACTGGGCATAACAGCCGTCGTTTCACACTAAGATTAGCTGGAGCTAGCTGCAGTTTGCCTTTGTCCTCAGTAGGAAACAATTGAGCAAGTCATTGTTTTGTTTCATATTGATTGTTAATTACCGATGCATAAGAGCATTGTTCAGGCTATTCTGTGTTTGATATTGTAATTTTCAGCATTTTGGGCACCTTGCCTAGTGGCAGCGGTTTATTAGATGAGTTTCTTAATTATTTTAAGTTTTAGATAAATATTGTTTTAGATTACCCTAATTTTAGTTATGATCTGTCCACACTGACTTGTCTCATTTGGTGAACAAACAATCACGACTTGCCGTATCAATCACGTTACGTACATTGTGTCGTATATAGATGTCTTGAATTATATCAGAAACACATATAATGTGATTTTCAACTAATACTGCTGAAAATTATCAATTTAAATACATAATTTCCATAACCAAATAAGACAGACAGATTTAAGTTAAGTTTAGTATAAAATTTGTATATAAACAATTCCCTCAATATTGTGCATAATAAAAATACTAGCATATCTTAATATAAATTTTCAATTGCGTTATAATGTACTTAACAGATGCACAGATATTGTCAGGTTTCATTTAATGTTGAACATGTTTAATCTTCCTTGAGCACAGTTCTACGATTTTACGGTAATACTAGTCACTTTCACTAAACTTAGGAGACACTTAAGTTCCGTCTTAACTAGTTTTTAGCCTATCAGCAACGTCCAAATTGAGATAAGAAATAATTTAGCTGATTGTTAAGTTTAGTGGCGCTCCATCGTCTCTGCCTACCCCACCTGTGGGACACAGACGTGAGCTTTATGTATGTAAATTTTGTGAAAATGGCAATACGAGAGGTATATATGATTCCATGTAACAAAAATGCTGAACGCAAGTTGTCACATTGAGGTCTTAGGCGCTGTCCTCATTGGTAACGTCGTGCGACCATGGTTGACTGACGGACGTCGCCCGACAAATAGGGGGCCTCAAAACCACCCGTCCTTCGACTATGATCGTACGCCCTTTGCCAATTAGGACAGCGCCTTACACCATGTTTACCTAAGTAAAAATTTAAAAAATTACTGATGCCACAATTTCTTGAGCAGGATACAATCTGAGGCCTAGATAAGTTAGTGTATAGTAATTACATTGTATCTAGTTATACCTAAGTCTAAATAGTTACATAGTTACAAGAGAAAAATGACATCACTCTAATAAGAGCTTGTGTTTTTTCCGCCAACAAACTGCCATGCAGTTTGGCGGAAGCAGTGGAGCTGTATTTCTTTCTTATTTATTTTATTAACCTTATATTTTTCTCCCGCCCAAAAACAATTTCTGCAACGAAAAACAGACAAGAGGCATATTATCTTAGTCTTCAGAGTGACAACGTCGATAGTCTATCACGAACAATCAAAGGCAATACTTACTACCTGAAGCTGTACTATGAACATCAGCTCGTAAACTAGTCTATTGTCCCGTAAATTGTGACCATAAAGCCACAGCGATCTCTACACAGAACCAAGGTAAGCTTGCACTTTAAGATTATAGCGTCGTCTTACTCCCTAGGGTGGGAGTTCGCGATTCTAATGATAGGTTCATTGCACTTCGCCGTGTATGTGTTTGGGTCAAAGGTTTTAGTATTTTGTGTTGAAGACATGCTTACAATGAGATTTCTTGTACCCTCGTAGAATGTTTTTTGTTTGTTAGTTATATTTTTAAGTACTTGATAGTGACACCTTATTTGCGACAAGTTCCCAACACTTGGAAGCTCTCTTGAGCAAGATGGAACGTGTAAGTCTCGAGTTCGGCCTAAAGATCAACCGTAGCAAGACCAAGGTGATGATTGTCAATAATAACCTACCGGATGTCAAGAAGATTGCGAACTGCGATGTCGTACAGTCGTATGTCTATCTAGGAGCACTGATATCCAACAATGGTGGATGTGTCGATGAGAAACGACGCATGGCTATTGCGAGGACGGCCATGGACAAGCTCAAGAAAATATGGAGAAGCCGGAACGTCACAAAGGCCACAAAGATCCGACTTGTGAGGGCGCTAGTGTTTCCCATATTTTTATATGCCGCTGAGACGTGGACATTGAGAGAGAGCGAGAAGAAGAGGATAGACGCCTTGGAGATGTGGTGCTGGAGAAGAATGCTTGGGGTGTCGTGGAAGGAGTTTAGAAAGAATGAGTCCATCCTCCAAGAACTCGGCATCAAGCAGCGTCTATCATCCATAGTACAGACTCGAATCCTGACCTTTTTTGGCCATGTCTCGCGACGAGGAGATGTCTCTTTGGAGCGCCTTGTGGTACAGGGAAAGGTGGAAGGCACGAGACCACGCGGAAGATCACCGATGCGCTGGACCGACCAAGTAAAAGCTGCAGTTAATGGTTCTCTCTATGAGTGTACTAGGAGAGCAGCAGTTCGAGAGGAGTGGCGCCGGATAGTGAAGCGTGCTGCCAATCCTCAACCGACGACCACGACCACTCTGTCAAGAGTGTAGCAACTTAGAAGAAGAAGATAGTGACAACGTTGATCCAAGACATTGCAAGTTTGAGTAGGGTCCTTCATTTAAAAATAATTATAATGCTCATCATCACAGCCCGTAACAGTCCACTGCAGGACTTAGGGCCTCTCCCACGAAAGGGGAGGTTATTGCCATAATCTCCACGCTTGGCAGGCGGGTTGGAGATCGCAGTGTTTAAATATAACAAAGGAAAATGCTGCTGCCCATTTTCCAGACTACGGAGACTCTTGATCTTTTGCCTCGAAAACATTAGTCGCCTTGTACGACACCCATGAGTGTAAGGGGTTGGTGCTATTCTATTCTATTCTATTCTATTCTATAATGCTCGTCTTCTTTATATTATTATAATATAAAGAAGACAAAATATTAGGTATTTACCTATGAAATTAGCGTTTTCGAAATCAAGTATTAATTTTGATAGGTTATGTACAATAAAAAATACTTAAGCTAATGTGTACTTGCACCAATTTCATATGTAAGGACTAAATAATGAATATGTTCAGAGTAACTCTGACGGCTATCTTAGTACAGTGCGTCTGTCATAGAAATGGGGGAAACAACAATGATTCAACCGGGTGGTCAACTAATTAATTCGTTGATACGTTAATTCGTTGTCATATGGATTAACCTATGGTCGGGTGACCATACGATACGATATGACAATATGGACTAAGTGGTCAGCTAATTAGTTAGCTGTCAATCCCCTGTATTACCTACTGTGGGTGCCTCGGACAGCATTATCTATGATTGGAGTCGCATGCAATGCGATTGCAGAACATTCGTTGTTAATAATATTACAAGTAATAGGTATATTTAATAAAATAAAAAAATACATCTTGGCATTAATGTTCCGATTGTACTCTCGCGCACAAGGACCCGGGGTCCGCCTTGACCATGACCCAAAATTTAGCAGTTCAGCTAATTACAGTGGAGGGACTGCCATCTGACCTCCGTGGCCCTGTTAACAGGGGAACCTGACCAGATTGGATTATGGTACATGTTGCTGTAGAATAGACAAAATGTGAATTGTAGTTTCTTCGGACACTCAGTTAGGGATAGTGCCGTACCGTAGTATTAAATACATTTATCTGTAACTTGCATTTTACGAAAGTCCATTGGTTAGAGCATTTAATTCTCAGCATACTGTAAATATAGCTGTGTAAGTAAATTAGTCGAGTGTTGGCCGGCAGAGTAGAATAGTACCAACCCTTTACACTCGTATAAGACAATTAATCCGTATGCAGGAAAATGGGCAGCAGCATTTGCAATTGTTATATTTATAAAACTGCGATCTCCAACTCGCCTGCTAGGCGTGGAGATTATGGCAATAACCCCCCCTTTCGTGGGAGGGACCCTAAGCCCTGCAGTGGACTGTTATGGGCTGTGATGATGCTGTAAATGCAGTCTATTTTACACTTGCTCACACGGTGACCCCAAAGAGGTTTGCTCAGCCGACATATCTTCCGCAAGAGCGATGCGCTCCTGGATTCATCCATATGCATGTCTATTCTAAACGTCATGTTCTGGATCAACAGGTTTGTTAGATGGAAAACTTCATTTCTTACCCATTTCACAAGCAGTTGTGGCACCATAGGGAAATTTATAATCCCAATGATACAACCAAGATATGTCATTTATTGCTATTTTCCCAGAATCGTTTTCCTTGTAGCAAATTTTAAATTCAGAGTAGCTTAGCACATTTCTAGGATTTGGAACCTAAAAAAAATTACGGTCCCTTTTCAGGATCAGTTTTAACATTCTATACTATGTCTCTTAGTCTAGATGTTTTTTCGCCAGCAGAACGTGTTCATTGCTACTCTTCACACTAATAAATACGAATGAGGAACGAATGATGAATGTTCGTTCCATTTGTTGTTATTGGGAACCACTGGTAATAGTTGTTACCATACTTACCATTCTGACTAACCTATTAAACCGTTTTATGTTTTCAAATTACTAAAGACAGCCAACAAATTGAAAATTGCCTGCCTGCTTGAAAATAATAACGATCATAAAATTTTAAAAATCCCGAATTTATACTAATTAAAGAATATCAATAAATAAAGCTATACCGCTGTGATCCGCCCTTAATACTTAGTTATTTACAACTTTTCGTGTTCAAAGCTAGGACACAACCCTCATTACATGCACCTGTTTTGAAAGCAATAGTGCGCACAAAATCTCAATAAAACTCCTCACCTGGGCTTCGATTCTGGTACGGAAATCGTTTCAGTTGCAGTAACATTACAATTACATCGCATGTCAAACGTGTCATTGTTATTCAAATGACAGATGTTGAGTTGCAACTTTCATGTGACTGTTGATCATTGATACTTTAGTTGCATTATGGTTTTATATGGCTGTTGGTACTCCAATAAATAAATTACTAAGTTGCATATTTCTTAGTTGTCAAACTGCCTTCAATTCTGTCAACGAAAACCTGTTAAAGGTCAAACAATGATTTAACTGCAATTTAACTGGGATGATGCTGGGACTGACTCGATACCTCGACGTAGTTATAGTAACATAACAGTTACATTGCAACATAATAACAACTGCATTACACACCAGAATCGGTACCCAGTAGACGAAAACCCGTCAAATTAAACCGCGCGAATTCTGCAAAAGCTTCACAGTTCTGTTTTGGGGCCCCATACACGTTATTAATGGAATTTTCCACGCTGATGTTATGTTAACACGACAACCGAACCAGAGGGAGTCGTTGCGGTGAAAAATTGTCCAATCTTCTTCATCAACGTTGTGTTCGCTTTGCATTCGTTCCTTTTATTTAAATTAATACGTCATATATTAACATACGTCGTTCGCGTAGTGCGGGCATCGATTATGGGTCAGTCTGAAAACCAGCGCTTTAGAGCGCGTCGGTGGCCGAGCGGTTAGAATATCCGACTTGTAAGCCAGAGGTCCGGGGTTCGAATCCTGCTCCGGGCATGTATCAATGACTGTTTTCCGAGTTATGTACATTAGTTGAATACTAACCGATGCTCTTACGGCGAGGGAGAACATCGTGATAAAACCTGCACATTCAGGCGACTGGATGTGCAACCATGATCCAATCTGGTCAGGTTCCCCTGGTAGCAGGGTCGTGGAGGTCAGATGGCAGTCGCTCCACTGTCATTAGCTGACCTGCCAAATCCTGGATCATGGTCAAGATGGATCCCGGGCCCTCGTGCGCGAGAACACAACCGGGACATTAACGCCAAGATGATGATGATGAAAACCAGCACTGTGTTTGGCGGCTGCCATTCATAGCTTTAGACTAAGGCTGGTCCAATTTGGTCCGATGACGTATTGCCCTGCTTCCTTATTTTGTACTTATTCTGTTAGTTTTAAGAGTTTTGAATGTGTTATTGGACCAATTAAAAATACGTCTATGACCATGTCTAAATTAACATTTCTGATGTATTATTTATTGAACTACTAGCGCAATACGACGAGTGTTATTCGTGAAACATTACTGTAAGGTGTTACATCATCATCATCATCATCATCATCATCATCCGGGCGTTTTCGCTCTCGTGTGACTCGCAAAGGGCCCGGGGTCCTCCGAGTAAACAGACTATGAGCTAAAGCGTCTAGTAGTCTCACAATCGATCAGGCACTACCGGTCTGTCGCTTGGAAAAGATGTTCGTTATTAACATAACACAAGCTTTGCTTACTTTGAGGCTAGATGGCGCTGTGTGAATTTATCAAAGCATATTTATTATTATTAATATTTACCGTAACTCAAACCGCCTCGACTTACACCTAAAACTCAAATAATCCTCATCGCCTGCAATTATTGAGTCGTAACCCGTAAACCATTCCAATGATGGCCCCTAATAACCCCTGAATAACAAACACCTAAATCACTTGACATTGATAGCTGCGCATAAATATCCAGGGGGCTGCGGTCGGGTGTGAATTGACAGCGGCCTAGATTTGTGGTGGACATCTTATGGTCCGACCCGAAATAACTCCCGGGGCAGATTCACGAGTTGCCCAACTGTTTAGGCCAAACTTGACCGCTCTGTGTCACCCGACCTGTGTGTCTACGTTAATTGCTGCATACGATTGCTGGGGCTCTGTTTTGCACTGGACAGTAATATTAAAATGTATATTTATTTATATATTCTTGGACAAATTCACACAGCACCATCTAGCCCCAAAGTATGCAAAGCTTGTGTTATGGGTGTTAGATAACTGATAAACTACTTATTTACTTTATTTTTTTAATACATACTTATACTACACCTAGACCCGTAAAAGAAATTAAAATTCATCATTTCAATTACTGCTCGGCCGGGAATCGAACCCAGAAGTCCGGGTAGCGACCGGCATGTTAACCAATTGAACTACTCGGGTTGTCAAATATTGGCGATATCATTTAGAACAACAATTTCGCTGCGGCCGACTAAACAAATTAAAATCAAGTCAAAATATGTTTATTTATTTTAGGTTTTATACAAACACTTATGCATGTAAAGTATCATTAAAACATCAAAATCATTTTACATCATTAAAAAATATAACGCTCAGGTGCTGCAACAATTGGGTCGAAATCGGCGCACTGCTCTATTTAATACGCGCGTTATGATACTTACCTCTGAGAATGAGTTAGCAGGGGAAGTGTTAAATATACCGGGGTGAGTCCCCAACAAAATACCTGCAGGAAGTGTAGTGTACCTATTAGGAAGCGCCAATCTAGTGGCAGCGTGCTTGCGAGATCCGTAACAAGAGTTAAGCATCACACGCCGATGCCGCGAAAAGTGTGGGTGACCATTTCGTATTTAAAGCTAACCGAAAATAAATAAAAAAGGATAAATAGACATTGTCGTAAGTCGTAAGTCGCTTCTTTAAGTACATGCGATATTCAAATTTATTGCAGCATACGTAACATAAATGTTACGTTCTTTATTTCTTGGATACACTACTTGTACGCATGGCTTGTCTAGCAGATCAGCCAGCTCTTGCTCTTGAGTGACCCGTGAGGAAGCCAAAGTTTGAGGCGGAGTGGAGCTTCCTAGTGGACTCTCGTGTCTTTAATCCTGCCCGCGCGTGGCAACCCTCACGAACTTGTTACAGGTCTACACCTGTAACAATTTCGTGAGGGTTGCCCTACGGCGATGTCATCATCATCACCACAGCCCATAACAGTCCACTGCAGGTAGAGTTACCAAATCTACCATATTTTAGTAATACAGACGGCTGCATCACTTTCGTTGTTTATAATAAGAGTCATTTAGTTTAAAATACACTTTAACTTGATGTCTGGTAAAAAGTTTTCGACTTAAGGGTGTCGTACAAGTTGTAATAGACAAATATAAAGGATACTATATTTTACAATATGGTTAATATTTTTTGAAACCTTAAATAAAAATCACCTATATTTTTCTGGAATTTTTGTGGCAACCCTAACTGCCGGACTTAGAGCCTTCCCATGAGAGGGAAAGTTATTGCCATAATCTTCACGCTTGGCAGGCAGGTTGGAGATCGCACTGTTGTTGCCCATTTTCCAGCCGACGAACGGAGGCTCCAGAACTATTGCCTCAAAACATTAGTCGCCTTGTACGACACCCACGAGTGTACGCGGTTGGTGCGATTCTACTCTACCGGACACCACACGGGAAACGACGGTGTACATAGTTTAATAACCACTGTAATTATTCCATCGGAACACACACCATTGAATGGCGCTTGCAACGTTTCATTTTAATTATCAGTAGCACCCCATACTCCAGTGCGGAGCCGTTAGCATGTCGTTCGCACTCACACAAACTGCCGCAAGGGACATTGTTGCCAGTTTAACTGTCAGCCAGACACTTTCAGACGTTGGAAGTGTTATGAAGTAATTCCGGAACTCAGTGCGCCTTATAATGAATTAACATGGAATTTATTGTGGGGGCGCGAGGCGAGTCGTCCTGATTCTGGAATTGAGGAAGAGTGTTGGGTGTGACTTGTGAGTCTAGCTACTTTTGTGGCGTTTTGAAAAATTTAATTTAAGTCGGTTTCTTAGTTCATGTTGATATTATTACCACCACAGCTCATAACAGTCCACTGCAGGACTTACGGCCTCTCCCATGAAGGGGAGGTTATTGCCATAAACGCCACGCTTGGCAGGCGTGTTGTAGATCGCAGTGTTATAAATATGACAATGGAAAACGCTGCTGCCCTTTTCCAGTCTACGGAGACTCTAGATCTTTTACCTCCAAAGCATAAGTCGCCTTGTACGAAACCCACGAGGGTAAGGGGTTGGTGCTATTCTACTCTGTTGGACACCACACGGCCATATAAGTATCTATCAGCAATCATACGTTTGGTGACTACGAAAGTTTTGAGATACTAAAAAAATATTAGGACTATTTTCAAAATACTCTCCATCAGTCTGTAAACAGACCTCAATTAGCAAAAAGCAAGCAAAAAATGCTGTAAAAGCATTTCGAGCATCCTCAGGGCTATCAAATTAAATCTTCCTAGTTTCAATTTTAAAAACGAAAGTAATCGCACGGTGCTAAATCAGAGCTACAAGTGTTTGTGTAGTTTCGCTATGCGCGACAATGCATTGTCATAGTGCAGTCTCTGTACAGACTCCGGACCGAAATCGGCCGATGCAAGAAAAATATTTTTCGGCGGGGCTATAGCTCGGATATGGTTTACCTGTGTGGTGTCTCCCCCCACACACGCACACTTGTTGATTTGTCCAGCGTACCATACCCTGCACGCGCGAGGATTTGTACGCGGCCACGAACAACGCTGTATCAGTGGTTGAGTACTGGTCCTCGCAAATTTCACCCGCCACTAGTCGACACGCCAGAAGAAGAAGTGCAAATAGGGTCCTCTCTAACCTGTTTTATGACGTTTTCGATACAACACACCAAATTCGGTTGGTAAACAAACTTCAAAGTTTTTTTCAGTGTTCAAGAAAATTGTCGCAGAAAATAATATTGCCAGCATTTTCTTGCCCACACTGCAAGTGCACGTTTGCAGTGGTTTTCGTCTGGAGACGATGACTGCCGCTTAGTTTGTGGGTCATATTAATAAACTCTACTTTCATATACAGTCCGATCTTGCATGGAGTACTGCTGCCACCTCTGGGATGGATCAGCCAAATACCAACTGGCTGCTTTGGGTTCGGTGGAAAAACGTGCAAAGAGATTAATTTGTGATCCGCAGTTGATTGGGGCTAAGCTGCAGAGCCTCGAGCATCGGCGTAGGGTTGCGCGTTTGTCGGTTTTCTACAGGTTGCACTTCGGTGAGTGTGCGAAGCAGTTGCACGACCTCATTCCGCCGGCCCCTTTCCGCCATCGGGAGACGCGATCCGGGCGAGCGCTTCATCCTTACGTCGTGGATCTTCCAACTATCCGCACGAGCCGCTTTGGCTTGACTTTTATAATGCGTACGGCTAAAGAATGGAATGCGTTGCCTGCGAGTGTGTTCCCTAATCAATATAATCTGGATGCCTTCAAGGCTAGAGTGAATAGGCTGTTCCTAGACAGGCATGCTCCATCATCGACCGCATCGTCACTTACCTCCAGGTGAGGTGGCGGTCAAATGCCTGTATAGTAAAGTATTTTGCATTTTCGAATTTTACAATCATTTCCTTGCACCATGTCACGCGAGCTCGTTTTTGTTCAGCAGTCAGTGCATGGGGAACCCAATGCGAACAAATTTTCCTGACTTGTTCGTGACGTGACGGTGTAAAATTTTATGAATTTGGCAATGACATTTGAAGGGCTTCCTAAATCTGCTTGTAGGTCGTTTATGGGTCTTCTTGTAACGTTTTTTACAGCCTCGACGTTTTCATCCGTTACTGAAGTTGCAAGACGACAATTTCTGTCACCATCTTTAGGAAAATGTTCATTGTTTATTAAATTGAGAAAAACAATAGTTTCACGTCGGCACGTGCGTGCGAGGTTGCTAAAAGCGGATAACAACTTACTATAACACTCACTTTCATTTAAACCAACTTTGAAATCCTTTTTTATACTATAAATTGGCATGCAAGCTAACATATTTCATAATATAACATCACCATCATCAAAATGCTCACGTTCGAATTTCATTGTTGAGAGGAAAAGCACGCGAAATGCAAAAATATTTTTTCCTTTCTTTTTTTAAAATAAATCATGTTTCAAAAATTGCGACCTCTAATAAAAAAGGTGTTGAATCTCAATCAAAACTATCATAGTCACCCACGTAACCCTCAAATACTGGGATAATCTCCACTTGACTATGTCGTACATACAGCAGCATATCAAGTCACAACAGTCTGCGATTAAATGCACATCGGCTAGTTTCGGCTTTGTATTTACTCATACGCGTGCGACAGAGACGAACGTTCCACGAAGCCGAACAACCCGATGTGCACTATTTTATCGCCGACATCTGTACCATGTTTGTATTGCACAGTTCGTAGTCCGTTCAAGTGTCGATCACTACAATAGTCAATAGTCAAATAATTTAATCCAAGCTTTATATCAAACACTTATTATTGACAACATAAAAAATGCTTTGCGTCACGGCATCGTCGAGCCGACACCGGTTTATTTGGCCTGATGATTTTATGGTCGGAGCGGTCCAGAAGCAAACGTCGCGTATAGCTGATGGCCCAATTGCCAATGCCTTGCCAAAAAAGCAAACGCCGCACCGAGGCTGTCACTGTCACTATGACAATAGACTTACCGTTCGGATCCATATTGCCGTGCTGCGTACCGGCCTTCCAAAACAAAACAAGTGCAATACAAGAAATACACGAAACAAAAACAAATAAACAAAACATTCTTAGTGTAAATTGATGGCACAATAATAGTGATAATATACATATTGCTGCAAGACATTAAATCACCCTAGGTATTGAATATGGGTTGGTGCTATTCTAAATCAGCGTCAATAAACAATCACCTTTGGTTTCTGCTACCAAATTTTCAGAGAGATTCAGAGAGACCGCTCTCTGAAAGTGCGTTGGTTAAAATAAATCTGCTATACTTTTTGTCTACCACAAAAATAACAGTCCAAATTATTAATATTGCAGCAACGGAACCCGTTCCGCAAATGCACCGCCCATTATTAAATTCGGGAACATCCTTTTACTGCACGTATCATTTATCAACTGAAATTCATAAGCAAAACTGCACGTCTACGAAAGTGTTTCGGTGGGCGACAGAGCGCACGGGAGAATCAGCCGAAAGCACTCGTAATAAGGTCCACGGGGAAGACAAAGGCACCCGTGAAATCCGCCCATCCATCATAGAGCAAACAAACCTAAACCGTTTTATGTAGAAAAAATTCAAGATAAGCATGTGCGGTCACAATTTCGCAAAAACGACCGCCGTGTACCAAAGGGGCAATATTTACTGTGACCATTAAGGACTTTTATGTGCCACAAATGCTAGTTGGTGTAATCTGCTTGTGGTTTGCGCCGATGTGTACTTCAAAAGGCAGCGGTGCTTTTTGAACTAGCTTTTCCATTTGACCTCGACCGCCTTTCGCCTTTGGAAACTTTCGAATCAAAGTGCGAAAGTGTAACTGCTGTACAAATTTTTCTAAACCAGAGTATTTTGCATTTCTAGGACATGGGTAAGCAATTTTTATCCATAAAGGGTATATGTATGGGTGTCTGTAGTATCGTATAATTTCGCTAACGGCTAGACCGCTTTCGCTGCGGTTTCTTTTATTTGAAATACTTGAGATTCTTAGATATCTTAGATTCATAATATGTAAGACTCATTCTAAATGACATTCATCGTCATCTTGGCGTTAATGTCCACGTTGTGCTCTCGCAAGAGGGAGGACCGGGTTCCGCCTTGACCATGATCCAGGATTTTGCAGATCAGGTACAGTGGAGCCATCTGACCTTTGTGACCCTGCTACCAGAGATACCTGACCAGACTGAGCATCTGATAACCATCTGAACATCAGATGGTGCATCTCAAAAAATAGTCATTTTACTTACTGCTACGTCACAGTTTACCCCTATGGAAAATAGGCGTGACGTTATGTATGTATTTATTTATTCATTCTTTGTACAACATTACAGTTAAAAACGAATGCGTTGCACAAATTTAGTAAGAAATTACAGCTATTATACAAAAAACTTATTACATAGGTAACATTTTCAGAGAACATTACAATTATTTTATGAATATTAACTAGAGTATCGGCAAACAGATCGCAGTCTGGTACCTCACACAGTAATTTATTAAGTTGAATGCGTGCTTTTACCATGGGGAGTTAAAATGCGAAACAGTTCGCACAGACTCTACTTCGATCACTGTGTGACTGCGGGGAGGCGTGTACTTCCTGGGGACCGACAGACAGCAAACTCGCTCAGCCAGGTTGAGATAGACTGATTCGCCATGTAACAAGCGTACTGCAGCCATAAGTAGATCAATACTACTTATAAGCACAGAGATCACGACACAACACTCCATTGGAGAATGCCAAAGTCTAACAACGGACTGTTTATTTTTTTTATATCAGCCTGAATCATCCCACTGCTTGGCAAAGGCTTACCCCCTATTCTTCCATTCTTCAGTATCGTTAGCTAGTCTCTCTCGAATGTAAATAGCACGTCTCTCCATCGTTTTTTGGGTACCACGACGTCGTTTCCGGGTATTGGGCGCACAATCTGTAGCGAACTGTTAGAGGCTGATAATTCACCGCTTTCAATTAACCATAACCAAAACCGTAGAGCGAATAGTTAATCTAACCTAATCTCATTAAATCACGCTCAATATCGCCCAAATTAATTACACCGTCAAATTACTGTGTTTGTAAATAAGGTATCTGTTGAAAACGTCGCTTCCATCCGGAATTATCCAATTACTGGTATATTCCACTGTGGCTCGAATTTTTCGGTTCACAATCCGAAATAAATTAACCGCACACGTTTAATATTAAATTTAAATGGCGGCGATTGTGGGGCTGCATTTTATGTAAATGTAGACGGTGGACACTACAGCGTTGATTTACACCTGAGAGCGCAGAATGGAAGAGCATCTGCATAGCAAAACAAGCGCTTTTGGCTCTGGGGTCCCCTTTTCATATAATGTTATGCGCAAATCGGACACTTACAGTGCTTACGGTTTAACTTTGCGTGGCTTTTGCGTACTAAAATGAAAGGTTTTATTACTAGCGGCAGACAACGGAACTCCTCCGGTTCGACTTTTTATTTTAGTTGTTTACCTAGAAGATACGTGTTCTCTTGACTTCAAGATTCTATTTTTGGAGAACAGTGGCGCAGGCAGAGTTCCAGGTATTAACAACGCGCATAATTAGTAGTTAGTACGAGATGTTGGGTGGGACGTCATTTGTAGAGATAAGTTCGCCTTTCTCAATTTTTTATAGTACTGAAATCAATAGACTTTTTGAATCAACACGGCGATTTAGAAATAGACAAACTTAATTTATATGTTTTGCAAAGTACCTAATAAATAAACCTATTTCGCCAAATAGAGTGGAAATTTAATGAATAATACCACCCACACGGAACAGAAAGCTTCGTGATCCCTAAAAGCATTCACAATTCATCCAATCCAATAAGGTAAACAGGAAACAAACAAAATACAAGGAAATAAGATCGATATGTACCCACGTTACATGTTTGGATAATTTTTACGGAGCGACAGTTATTTTCAGTGGACCGTTCGTTTTATACTTCGCCAGTTACGAACAGGACAGAAAACACGTACGCGTCGTGCCCGCGTACACAACGCGGTGAATACGCGGTTGCGGCACAACAACCAGGCGGGTGGAATACGGTGACGGTGACCTGACTGGTTCAGTTGACTAACATCTGGTTCTTGATTCAGTTGGTCTGCCACGCAGAGGCCCCGGGTTCGATTCCCAGCGAGGCAGAGAAAATGATTGATTTTTATTTCTGTTACGGGTCTGGGTGTTATTAATACCACCCAGGGTGGTGTTATTAATACCATCTGGGTGTTATTAATACCACCCAATAACTACTGGGTGGAGGGTAGTTGGAAATACCCAGGTTAAGACGTGAAATTGCATTACTCGTCTATTAATTTATTTTAAAAATAGTTATAATTGTTAATAAGCTTAAACAAGTAATTAATTTGTGACAGTTTATCGTAACAAACAAGTGTTACGATTTCTATGGTGCCAGTGTTTGTGGCAAATAAGTTATTATAACGACACTAAAGTCGTAACGGTCGCCTTTGTTCGATCGAAATAAGAGGACTACGAAACAGGCGAGTATTGTTTTATTTTGTTATTTTTACTAACTTTCACGCACAGATTTAGTTTAGCCTGTCTACGTACTGTACAATGTTTAGAATAGGTAATTTTATTAAGGACTTACTTCTATAATTATCGAAACAGATTGCATCTATCTTTCTACACCTACATACTTATACGTATTCATTCTTAATTGATCCCTAAATAATTATCGATTGTTATCACTATCGTTGAGTAAGTACCTGAGCGATACGTCTTGCACTCGTAGGTATCCAACAGATTGCCAAGCCGCGGTCGCTGACCCGGGCTGATAACAAAGAAGTGAACGCATCTTGTCGGAACATAGATCTTGTTCATAGTAAACTTCACACAGTTGAATATATCATTATAATAAATAAGTAAACAGGTTACCTACTCCTGTTTTAATCTTTTGTCAGAAAGGTGCAACTTGATCCCTGTAATTATTGTCTAATTAATATTTTTGTACAAAGTACTAAAGCACATACCTATCGAAAGTTCGCGCACCTACTATATTTAGGTAGATAGTCGCTGGTGGTAACCCCACGAACCCCACGAATTTGACTGTGGACGTATTCACCTGCGTATTGGAGTGTTGTGTTTGTTTTGCCTACCTATACACTTATTAAACACAAAACACGCAATTTTAAACTGCACAGCGTTCACATTATCTAGTGAACAACGTTTATCCACTCACTAGGTCCAGTTTACCGGCTCTCTTCGCTTGACAATTAGTGGAAGCGAAGTAGAAGACAAAAACATTGACCTCAGACAGCACTAACACATACTGCACAGAAATAACAATATCGCATCAATACAAGACACAAGGCACATTATTTCTCTGCGGTAGGTGCATGCGTCCGCCGTTTTGCAGATTTGCTTTAGGTACAGAGTAGGTGCTAAACAGATACCTACCTCTTTTTTTTCACTCTTCATTCTAAGACCTCTCATCTAACTTTAACTTTAATTTATTATATTACGCCTGCCTTTCCCCTGTTTATCTTTTCCGCTTTGTATTTATCTTATTTTACTTTTTCCATTTTTTTATGCCATTTACGTTGTAATGTGGATGGGTGGGTAGTTTGACATACCCAGCTGGCAAGCGTGGTACTTAGGTGTAGACCGATAAGTGATAGGTGATTAACTGATTACAGATTCCTAATATTTGTAGGTATTACTAGTTGTTAGCAGAATATTTTAATAATAGTCTCTTAATAGCAGGGGCTCGTAAATTGGATTTACCATACCTCTTAAAACTGCTTGCATAATTGCTTATAGATAGATATTAAATAGGGGATTGCCCAGCTAAATTAGCAAACTGTATTGCTGTTTGTTAACTATAGTTCGTAGGTATAAGTATAAGTATTAAATCATTGTTTGACCACATTAATATCAGTGAAATAAGTGAAATAATATAGATTATTTTTTTAATGTTAAGTAAGTAGATAGTTAACAGGCTATTTTATTGTTTGTTTGCCAGTAAGTTGGTAATAACTGCTTGACTGGAGCCTTCTCCACAACAGTGGAGGGCTTTGCCATAATTATATTATATTTAGTTAACTAAATTAGCAGTGTATGGTTTGTTTGCCATTTCATAGGTATAATTTAACTTATTGACTTGAGCCTCCTTCAAATCAGTGGAGGGCTTTGCCATAATATATAATATTTTGTTAAGTGGAGAACTAAATTAGCAGTTTATAGTACGTATTAGAAAGTAATTAATAGATATTTAAATATTTGTTTGGGGTTGTTTGACTATTGACAAGGTTAAATAATATAATATATTATTTATATATTTACAAACTATAGATTAGTTGGATTTATATTAAAGATAGCTTCACGTGTTCCTTCCTAATATTCGTGTTGGAATTTCTGCTGTCCCGGTTTGTTGTCAGTTTCAGGCCGCCCAGTGCTGACGAATACCTTCAAATATGGTGAAGACACGACGCGCTGCCTGCGAGGAGATCGAATGCAAGCTGCAGCTGGCGCTGGACGAGCTGAAATGCTCCAAAACTCTCTGCGACCAGCTGTTGGAGGAACGCATAGACGCAGAACAGGAGATCCTAAGCATCATTGGCACTAACACTCAGTTAAAGAGTGAGCTTGCATCTATGCATAAGGAGTACTTGGAAGTAACCAGGGACAGAGACGAGATACGCAACGTACTCACAGAACAGCAGACCTGTCACAGGAATTACACAAGTGCCTTGAGCAGAATCTCAGAACTGGAGCTAGCTCTGAGCGAGGCTCACAATATCATAACAAAATATGAGCAGCGACAGTCTTGCGATTCACACCAAAAATCCCAGTGTCTTTATGATGAATTAGTAGAACCAGAACATGATCACCAAGCAGTGTCTGAAAACACTTCTGACCTATGCAATTCCTGGAATGAGACCACATCAATGGCATCTTTACTTAATATAAATATAATTAAAAAATTAACGAAAAAGTTGCGAATTGATTTTGAAGATTGTAATTCTAAATTGGTACGTGCGCAACAAACTCATACCACGGAGACACACGAGATGAATAAAAAAATAAAAAAGTTGCAAGTAGACTTAAAGATAGTAAATAGAAAATATAAAATAGCACAAAATGAAATCATTACTTGGAGAGAAGCTACCTCTGAAATGGTCAAATTGTCAAATGAAAACACGGACATGATCGAACGACTGATGACTGCCAAAGAAGAGGAATGTGAGTGTGTCGCTTCGCAGCTTCAACGCCCCGCGCCCCGGCCGCAAAACGCTGACGTCGCCCCCGAGGCACACGCTGCGAGCACCGCGGCTCCTGCGGTGAACGTCGAGCCCGCGAGCGCCGGGTGTAAGGTGTTGGCCGCCCCGGCCGTCGCGACCACCTCTGCCACCGCGGCCCACACGGCCCACATCGTACCTGCTGTCGGCGGGCCCCCCAAAGCCTCAGCCGCCCCGGCCTTCGCGGCCACCTCTTATGCCGCCGCTGCGAGGAGAACGACGCGCTCTACAGCCCACGCGGCCTACATCCAGCCCGCGGTCGACGAGCCATTCAAGGCCACAGACGCACCGGCTATTGCGGCCACCTCCTATGCCACCATAGCAAGGAGATCGACGCGCTCTACGGCCCCCGCGGCCCACATCCAGCCCGCGGTCGTCAGGCCCCACAAGACCCCAGCCGCCCCGGCCGTCGTGGCGACAACGACATTGGCGGGCACTACGGACACGGCAAAGAGTTCAATACGCACCATAATATATTCCGATTCGCTTGGCAAAGGCATGGGCATATTAATAAGTAATGATGTCAATAAATCTGTTTGTAATCATTGTTTGCCAAACCGATCATTTAATGAGATAATAAATGTAGCTAGTCAACAATGTAATGAAGACCGTACCAATATTATAGTAATGGTCGGAAATAGCATGGGAATAACTAGAAATGATATCGTAGAGAGTTTTCAAAAAATTCAGTCCCATAATTTTAATAAAATTACTTTGTGTGCTTTCCCATACACAAATAATGACCCTAAATTAAATAGACGTATTCATAGACTGAATACATGTTTATATAATTTGACTCGTTATAGTAACGCATTTACATTTTTTGACATCAACAAATTTGTTGGCAATATTATTTGTACAAATGATACATTGTATCTCAAGCAAAAGGACAAAAAGTATATTGCTACAATGTTAGCTTATAATATTAATTGTTATAACAATATTAGCGTAAGTAGGATTGACCAGGGCTCCTGCATGTTATCATCTAAGGACAAAGGATGCTCTTTAAACTAGATTTTAAGACAAAAGAAAAGCCCAAGAATTGTTTACGATTAATTCATCAAAATATACAAGGTTTTTCTGGCAAAGAACATGAAATAGAATTATATTTAAAGAAAACTCCTGTAGAAGTTTTATGTTTAACTGAGCACTGGCTGAGGGAATCTGACATGTCATTTAATTTATTTAACTATAATATAATTAGTTGTTTTAATCGGAAATCTATTTCCCGTGGTGGTTCATTAATTGCAGTACGGCAAAATATTAAATCGAAAGACCGGAAAGATGTTTCTGGCCTCTCAGTTGAACATAAGATTGAGTTATCCTGCGTGGAGCTTAAAAAGTGCATCATACTTTGTGTGTATAGGCCACCATACAATGAAAACTATGAGATTTTTGAAAAAACTATGGAACAAGTTTTAGAAAGACTTTGTACGTGTAAAAAAAAGGTAATCGTTTGTGGAGACTTTAATGTTAATTTACTAGAAAAAACAACGTTTAGTAAGAGAATAATAAGCTTATTTCGTAGTTTTAATCTTAATTATGTATTTTTAGAGCCGACACGATGCACAGAATCATCAGCGACTTGCATCGACAATGTGTTCTGCTGTTGCGAGGTCAACGAAAAGGCTATTATAAATTTTACAAGATCTGACCATAGTGGACAATTCGTTGTTTTTGATTTTACGGAACAATGTAATATCAATGAAATAATTACAAGACCAATTACTCGAAGGAGAATTGAACACTTCAAACAAGCCTTATCGGAGACCATTGCCGGCCTTTCTCTTGATTCTCATGACCCAAACATTCTATTTTCTGATATGTTCAATTCTGTCAATAATGTTTATCAAAGTGTTTTTACGCAAAAAAGAATAAAAAGTAACTGTAAATCTAAATTTAGTGATTGGGCTACTTTAGGTATCCGCAAAAGCAGAGATAGAATGTTTGAACTATACGGTCAACGAGCTTATTGCCATGATAAAGATTTTGTAGAATATGTCAAAAAATATTCAAAAACGTTTAAGAAAGTTTGTCTAATTGCAAAATCACAGCATTATAAGAAAATTATAAGTTCGTCTTCAAACAAGGCTAAGACTGTGTGGAATGTAATAAATAAGGAGGCAGGGAAAACAAAGCCTCGTGATACACATTATGAAATCAAAACAGAAACCGGAACTAGTACCGCAAATAAAGAAGTGGCAGAGCTGTTCCAAACATTTTTTACCGAAATACCGATTAAAACTACCTCGCTGCTAAACTCGTGCCCAATTAGTGCAGAAAACTTGTTAAAAGAAAATATAGGTGCCTGTGAAAATGGCTTTTGTTATTCCGAAGTAGACGCTAAAACTATTATTAAAGCTTTTAAAAGCATTAAGTTGAAAAATACGGAAGATATTTGGGGAATGTCAGTTAGAGTTATAAGTACTGTTGTTGATATTTTAGCACCGTATTTAGCTTACATTTTTAATGCTTGCGTCGAAGTAGGTGTTTTCCCCGACCTCATGAAAATCAGTAAAGTGGTGCCATTATTCAAATCAGGTTGTAAAAATAGTTTGAATAATTTTAGACCGGTATCCATCCTGCCAGTTTTCAGTAAAATCTTTGAAAAAATCATGTTAAGTCAAATGATTGTGCACTTTAACAGTAATAAATTATTTCATCAACAACAATATGGCTTCACAAAAGGCCGCAATACTACCGAAGCTGGTATTAGCCTCATTCAACAAATTTTTGGCGCTTGGGAAGAACATCATAATGCAGTAGGTGTTTTTTGCGATTTGTCTAAAGCATTTGATTGTGTAAATCATTCAACACTATTACTAAAATTAAAACATTACGGTTTTACGCATGATAGTCTTGAAATGATGAAATCATACTTAGAAGGTAGAGTTCAAAAAGTAAATGTAAATGGCGAGTTATCTGCGGGTGGGAAAGTGAGCATTGGAGTGCCACAAGGATCTATATTGGGGCCGTTTCTCTTACTTGTATATATAAATGACCTTCCATACATGGTGCAGAATATTGCTGGTATAGTCTTGTTTGCTGACGACACTTCACTGATATTTAAAATTAATAGGAAAGATAATAATATAGACGAAGTAAACTGTGTTCTTCAGAATGTGCTTCATTGGTTTACGATTAATAACTTAGTCTTAAACTCTAAAAAAACTAAATGCGTTCATTTTTGCCTCCCTAATGTACAAAGTAATCAATGTAATGTTATATTAGATAAAACGCAACTTGAGTTGGTAGAGAAAACTACTTTCTTAGGCGTTAATATAGATTCAAAAATTCAATGGGGCCCACATATTGAATCATTGGCTAGTAGGTTAAGTTCGGCTGCATTTGCCGTGTGGCGAATAAGGAGGCTAACGGATGTGAATACAGCTAGATTAGTTTATTATAGTTATTTTCATAGTATTATGTCATACGGCATCATACTATGGGGCAAGTGTGCTGATAGTGACATCATTTTCAAACTACAAAAGCGAGCTGTAAGAGCAATATATGGATTACGTCGACGTGATTCGCTCAAAGAATTGTTTAAAGAAATTGATGTATTGACTTTCTCAAGTCAATATATATTTGATAATATTATGTATGTTAGAAAGCATATTACCCAATTTGCTAAAAATACTGATATTCATAATGTCAATTTAAGAAACAAAAATAAACTGGTAACACCGTTGTTCAGACTAAGTAAAGTAAATTCATCTTTCATGGGTAACTGTATAAGATTTTATAATCATATTCCTGCATGTATTATTAATTTGCCTGAATTACAATTTAAAGATAAGGTGAAAACAACTTTAATGAAAAAAGCCTATTATAAAATTGATGAATATATCAATGACAAAAATGTATGGTGTACTACTAGCTCTTCGAAATAGGAAGTTATTTATAAATTTACAATTTTGTTAATTGGGTGAGGATGATTTGATGTGTAATAGTCATTGAATAACAAATATTTTTTTAATGTGTACGGCATTGGCAGCGCATGCTCACTTAAAAGTCTGCCTGGTGGTGGCATGGGGGTCGGGTCGTTCTCTTCCCTCAAATATGGTTGAATTGGACGATGGCTGGGCCCTGCGTCATGCTCGTGAACGGGTGCTGCCTTGGTGGACTGGCCTGCTTTTGCTGTGCCATTTTTTGTTTTTGAATTTATTTTTATTTTTAGTTATCTTGACCGATTTGTAGAGGTTCACATCATATTCCAATCAAGACAGGCTCACTCAAATTAAATTGACAAATGTATCAATGCAATGTAATCATATTTAAATGTACCTGTGGGTTTCTTGCCGTTTCTTTTTCCCACAGATGGTCATTTTCCTAACTGAAGCGGCATACTGACAGACAGACGACATTCTTTTTACTTATTTGTTCCGAGCTCAGGGGTCGACGCGGGTAGGCCGGCTGGTGCGTGCGGGTGTGAGCGCCGGCGGGCTGGCTGGGGCCGGGCGCGCGCCGCACATGATTCGCCTAGGCGGTTATGTGCGTGGCGCGTATCGGTGCCCGGTGTCTCGCCGGAGTAAGCACTCGTACGCGCTGATCGGTCTGCATGCGTCGCCCCCTACCTGGATGAGCTCGCTTAACTTCCCTTTGTTTTCCGTTAGATTTTTGACTTTTGAAAAGAGATTAATTAACGTAATCCTAATTCAATAAATGCTTTTTCATATTATTATTATAAAATAAGCTTAGTTTCAAATTAAAATTGCAACATTTCGCATAATCCGTTCAGAAAATATATATGTACATCTGTGCTCTAAGCTGACTGAGCGTGTATCCTGGTACCTCTCAATGTAGTGCCTGCTGTTATTGTAACAGTGTAACGATGTATTCTGTCGGCCAAAACTTACTTCGCGTCAAACCGCCTCATTTAAGGACTAGTTCCCTCGACCAAAGGACTTTAGTCAGATATTGTTCGAGAACAAGTAACTCCATTCATTTATTATCAAGTCGAAAGTCCCGAGTGGAGACGAAACATAAAAGTTACGAGACTTCATACTCGAGACGGCCCGCCTTGGAGGATATTACGATATTACCTAACAGAATGGAGCACCCCTGTAATGAAGGTAGAATAACCTAACGAAAGACGGTGCCAATTAACAGCACTAGCTCCATTAGCCGGTAAGACGTGCTTTGCCGGCGATAACCGGCTATAACCAGCCATAACCGGATCCCACCGCCCGGAGCCGGGCTAATCCGGACAAATGAGTCGCGAAAGATGACATCCAGTCGCTAATTGGGGCACAGAATTAAGTGCCCGGCTTGTACGCGTCTCCTTGGAAAGTCACTTCGCCAGACGTCTCAGCGACCCTTCACGGGTCTTATGCAAAAAAGTTGAAGTGCTGGATCTATTGAGACAACAAAGAAATTACTTTATGGTGTTGTATTCACGAGATATTTTCTTCAGTATTTGGTGTGTACGGGGATGAAATTGTTTTTATTTGTTGCTTTAACAGAGCAAAACGTAAAAAGTATGTTTTATACCACTAAGGTGTCAAACAAGCTTGCGGCCTGCCTGGTGGTAAGCAGTCACTGGTGCCTATGGACGTTTGCAATAGTAGGGGCATCACACCATTGCCAATCTCGTTATTATTCTTGATTCTGTCTACTTTAATAAAGTTAAGACGTGATTTTATGATTGAGATACCTGGTCGTTAATCCATAGTGAAACCTATTCGATTTATTTATTTATATTGTCTATGTCTATAACAAATTTTATTCAATGTCATTCTGTACCGCCTTACTTTTTCTTTACCCTTTATCTCCTGGTTGACTGGTAGATAAGGCTATTTAAGCTTTAAGTCCGCCTTTGTACTATTTTGTGCATGAAGATTTAATAAATAAATAAATAAATAAATAGCAAGTCCGTAGGCACCTTCGCGTATCTGCGGAACAGAGCTTTGGCCTTTTTAGCGTTTAGTGTTTATATAGACTGATCTTTTTATTTCATACTATTTTTTTTATATTGTTTTAAGTTTATGGTATTTTTTCGGTATTTTATGGTATTTTTTTTCTTTTTTTGATGTAATTATTTTTAGTGTTATGAGTTTGGCTGAGCTAAATGCTAAATAAATACCATTTTATTTTTTTACTCACAATTGCTTATTGCCTGTATTGTACTTTTAAGCTTTAATATTTTATTCACTCTATCATTGATGATTCTAGATATTATTTATTCTTAAAACGTATTGAATTCCCTAAACATTTAGGTAATGTTTGCTATATTCCATCTGAAAGAAACCTTTCGCCCAAAACATGTATGATTCAAAATTAAAGTTTTTGGTTTCATAACTAAACCTCCAGTGCGTTGACAATCGAACTTAAAGATATCTTCCCAATTTAAAAAAAATTGGGGTTCCTAGAATTCAGGCTGCAATCGCTATTTTTTCGTGAATTTGACTACCTGAGTGGTTCAATGGTCAAGTCTGCCACGCAAGAGGTCCCGGGTTCGATTCCCGGCCGGGCAGAAATTGAAATGATGAATTTTAATTTCTGTTACGGGTCTGGGTGTTCTATGTATAATAAGTATGTATTTAAAAGTATTTAAGTAGTATATCAGTTAGCATAGCACAAGCTTTGCTTAGTTTGGGACTAGATGGCGCTGTGTGAATTTGTCCACGAATATTTATTTATTTATTTATTTTATTTAGATTTCGATTTCAATTAGGCTGATAATTCAACAAATATCTTTAAAATCCGTATCAGTAGGGACAAATTCGTATGTATGGAAATATTTGCTTCATTTTTAGTTTCCTTCACAAGAAACCTAGAGATAAAGAAAAATAACATAAACTTTTTTCATTTTTGTGACAAACATTCGACAATTAACCCTATGTTCCCTCCGTTATTGATCGTAACACTTTTTGATTGCTCTAGAGTCAGTCTAGAGCGTCCACGCCCTTTGGAATTACATTCGAACATGTTTCAAGCGGGCCGGATGATGTGGATGGCTGCGAGGTATAAATAGTCGATTCGCTTTCGGATTCGCCGCTCAGCATTTTTGCCAACCTGGTTCGAACTGGAGTTCTTCTTTTGTGTATCTTTCTTAAGCTTGGTTCTGGTCGGTCGCAAAAGGGAATAACTCCCCAAATTTTCACTACATTTCTACTTCTCCACATCTGTGAGGGGGTCCAGTCTCTCCACAACTCCTTTAATATTTTTCCTTTTAAGTTTTGCTGTCATTTCCAGTTCATCGAATTCACATGAAATCTAAAATAAACTTGCATCCACAGCTACCACTCCTATGTGGTAACCTAAATCGTTGCTTGCTACTGTATTACGTCTTAGATTGCAATTGTTGACGTTAATTGGGCTAACCCTAATTCTCTAGGCAGTACGGTCATCACACCGACAATTATGTTCTAACCGAGATTGGATTAATACTGATTGGACATTAGAATATACAGGCTTCCTAAGCGCCCGGAGCTATGTGGTCAGGCGAATGTACAATGCATAAGTGTATAACCATCTTTGGATACATACCTATTGCTTTGCACTTCTGTGCAATTGTTAAACGGTTTTTTTTATTAATCGTTTCTCATTTGTTCAGCGAGCACGACGCTGTGATCAGTTGTGTCTGGAGCCGCAAAGAACCACGCTATGTATGAAGAGTGTTCTTACTATGGCACCAACAATTTATAATAAATTGCCTGCCACTATTAAGGCACATAACAAGGATATCATAATGTTTAAAACTAAACTTTTTGACTACTTTATTGATTAAAATGACTACAGTTTAGGAGAATTTTTAATGACTCACTTTGTTGTTAATTGAATTTTATTGACATGTTATTTATTTAATTAAGTATAATTGCTGAATTTTTTTTTGTTCAATATAATTTTAATGATTTATTTGTGATAATTAATTAAGTGTAACTTTTCTAATTTTATATTGTATGCCAAAAGGTAGACCACAGCGCTCTAGTCTCTATTTATGTAAGACCTGCATTTAATGTATAACCTGTGTGTCACAATAAACATATTTGATTTGATTTTTGTAGTAAATATATAAAAATTGGTCGTGTGGTGTCCGGCAGAGTAGAATAGCACCATCCCCTTACGCTCGTGGATATCGTTCAAGGCGACTAATGTTTTCGAGGCAAAAGATCTAGAGTCTCCGTAGGCTGGAAAATGGGCAGCAGCGTTTTCCATTGTTATATTTATAACACTGCGATCTCCAACCCGCCTGCCGAGCGCGGAGATTATGGTAATAACCTCCCCTTTCGTGGAAGAGGCCCTAAGTTCTGCAGTGGACTGACATGGGCTGTGATGATGATGACGTCTCATTTTCGAGTTGAATACCTTCACTTCTCGGCCACCGAAGCTCCTCGCTCGGCCACCGACGCGCGACGCTCCTGACGGATATTTCGATTTATTTCTTCGTCAAATCACCGCTGCGAACCCCTCTTGCATAAGTCACAGTCGTTATCTCTCCTGCTGACTGTACCGGGGTCGCGGGGGGTCGTGGGGGTCGCGGGTCCCTGCACTTGTTCGTAAATTGAGAAGATCCGCTCGTTGCCGCCTTATCTTTATGGCGGCGGCCACTCGCTCCGGATCCGGATGAAATAATCACACGGCGGATGGCGTGAGGAAATTAATTTGGATGGAAGTGGAATCTTGTGTCATTGTCTTGTGTTATTTGTTTACCTTAATGGATGCACTTTTTGGATCGTGGTCAAGTTTTATTTAAGAACTAGTTAGGCATTGGACCTCTCACCTGGTTAATGTTAAAATGTTTGTTTGGTAAGTAGTAGCACGGATGGCTTTCGCTCTAATGCGCGAGAAAGCAGCCTCTCTGCATCCTAAAGGTGATAGCCCATAGGCTCGACTGCCCTATCCAAAGGCATTGGACCGAGTAAGTCACTAACATTTATTTATTTACTATCCAAATGCTTCCAGATTTACAGTTGAGTTGAAACCAAAACGTCTGGAGAACCACTACACTATTACTATTTATATCATTATTTATCTCATTATGTTATTAACATAACATACAAGTAGAATCGCGGTCACCAATGCATTGGTTTTTGGTTTATTTACCCACTTCTAAAACCCCGAATGCTCTGGAAGCAAAGAGGTTAATGATAGACCCTCCGCCATAATTATTTATTATTTATTTAATAGGCATACAAAACATATTACAGTCATTGACGGTATCATATTATACATAACTGAAAAACGAGATCGCAACTGTAAATATGTACCTACGCAGTAACAGCTTATTAATAAATGTTAGGAGAAATTATTTTGTCAAGAATTATGTGTGGTGCCTGGTGTCTGTAGATATTTATTTAGTTGAACTGTAACTTACAGTGAAGTGTTAGGTACTGTCGTATTAGGCAACGGTCGTGCGAACAAGGTCGTACGACACACGTCGCCTGACCAATCCTTAAAGGCCTCAAAAGCGCCCGTTGCACGACCGCTGCCAATTAGGACAGAGCCTTATGTTCAAAACTCGTGATGTGCTACAAAATATTAATTAATAACTTCGACCTATCTAAGCATTCAATATACAAAGATATATATGTAAAATATTTCTTTGGCTATAGCTGTATAAACCATCAGCCGCAAACATTGCGTTACTATTACAAAATCAAAATATATTCTATAAAATAATAAAAGCATCATACATTTTATGTCTGCTAAGATACGTACCAACATCTTTCTACCGTAGGGGTACCTAGACTGACACCACATTAACATTACAATATTACATAAAAAACGATAACATAATATAATGTAAAATTAACATGTCGTACTAAATATAATGGTCATTATGTAACCAGCACCGTTTCCTACAAAACATAATAATATTTCATTATAATTACATAAATACCTTTGGCAGAGCAGTTACAATACATGTATTCAGCTAAAACTAAAAACAATGTCTTCCATAAAAATGTACCTTAAGAAAAAAAGCAAGACTACTACTTATTGTACACACGGCAGCACAACAAACTATCCTGTTTAGGCCGCAAGTAATAAACACAACTTTGTATGGTTGTACCATAAAAGGATAAGGAGTGAGAAACGAACGGGTAACTCGACGCGCCGTCGCGCAGGTACACATAAAATACCTACTGTAACACCACGCACCCAAACAACGTAGTACGCATAGTACCGCCGACGGCCACTAGATGGCGCTGACCCAAATCTACATCGCGCTATCGAGTGGGCGCCCGCGTTTCGACATATAGTTCACGGCTACGTTCTACGACAATTCAATACAATCCACCACACTAGTATACTGCTCACTTTGCTGATATGGTGACGTCTTTCGACAACAACAACATACATGCAATTTTGGTTTCGGAGTCGTTTCTTCATCCTTCCCTTCACTCCAATCTATACACTCTTCCGGGATTTCGACTGATTCGAAACGATAGGACTTCTTCCTCGCATGGCAGAGTTGCTATATATCTCCGTAGTCACATTCCATTCACCATTGTAAGCAAATCCGAGCAACCACTTCCACTCAATACGCCCGAATATCTTTTTATTGAAATTAATTTACATCACACTAAGACTCTTCTCGGTGTGTATTACAGTCCCAATCTCCATATAAATTATTTTTCTTTTTTCGAATCTCTGTTGGAACAACTTACACCCGGTTTCTGAAACGCTTGTCAACGCAAAAATCACGTAACAGCTTGTTAAACTCTGATTAAATGCAGTTTGGGTTTCTGAAAGGGCCAATTGACGGCTTGTTACCAGCTTGTCAACGGATTGTCAAATCTCCAATTAACGGCTGATTAATATAATTTTGGGTTGCCGGAAAGCTTTTTCTCATGTTAACTGTATGTTATCGCCTTGTTATTTTAATTGGCGAAAATCGACCAATTAATCGATTGTCAAAATAAATTATATCCGATTTTCTTGGTCTAGGTCTTGGTCCAGGCCCTGGTCCAGGTCCTAGTTTTGGTCCAAGGCAAAGTTCAGGTCTAGGGTCCAGGTTCTGGTCGAGGATCATGACCAAAACTGCAACCTTGATCACAATTTGAGCTTGAACCAGAACCAGGACCTAGACCAGTGCCAGCACATAGACCATAAATATTAGCTGGACCAGGACCTGGTTCGGGGCCTGGACATGGACCTGAACCAGGACCAGGACCTGAACCACGGATATGTCAGGGTCCAGGGCCTGGACCTGAACTAGGAGCTAGTCCGGGGCCAGGGCCTGAACCTGAACCAGGACCTGGTGCGGGGCCAGGACCTGGTCCGAAGCCAGGACCTGGACCTGAACCACGAAGTGGTCCGGTTCCAGGACCTGGACCTGAACCAGTACCTGGTCCGGGGCCAGTACCTAGACCTGAACCAGGACCTGGTCCGAAGCCGTGGGAGGACTGTATTCAGCAGTGGACCGGGACCCACCTAACTGCCTAAAGATGATGATGATGGGATTACTGATTCACTGGAACCCGTGACCCTATAACATAAATATTGTTATAATTTCTCTTTTCTCGCTCTGTATATATTTTCTTTGATAAAACTTAACAAAACTTCACACGAAAACTATACAATCGCTATCAGTTTCATCTAAAAGTTGAATATCCCGCCACTATCAAAAGGCCGCTAGGGACAGAGACAAATCAATGCGTTAGACAGAAACAAAACATATATGAGTGAATGAATGTGACTGATTTTAGCAGGGGTAGCCAGACGAAAAAATTGATCTCTTGTTTAATGGTCGATTAGCTAACAATAGATTGATTGGCCTTTCAGAAACCCACGGTGATTTAACAGCTTGTTAAATGTGACAGTCTGTTAGCTAATCAATGATTTGACAAGCGTTTCAGAAACCGGGTGTTACTCCCGCATTTAATCATTCCATAATAATGGGCGACTTCAACACATGTCTCCTGAAAAATGACACCAGAGCACGGCGACTGAGGTCAGTGGTGGAAGCTAGTAATCTGCATATTATCCCGTCAAATGCCACCCACTTTTTCCCCAATAGCACTCCCTCCCTCCTTGACATTGCTATGGTTTCCTCGCTGGATCATGTAATAAAACATGGACAAACTACCGCAGACGCTTTTTCTTATCACGATCTTATATTCCTCTCGTATAAAATTAGACCCCCTAAATTTAAACCTAAATCTTTGCTGCGACGTAATTATGCAAACATGTGTGTGGAAAAACTTCGCGAGGATGCATTGAAGATCGACTGGGGTGATATTGGCAAAAGTGACAACATAAATGACAAAGTAAATACCTTTACCAAAACTTTAACTGCCCTCTTCGATAAGCATGCGCCACTTCGAACTGTGAAGTTGAGACATTTGCCAGCACCCTGGCTCACGGATGTAATAAAAAAGCTTATGGTAAAGAAAAACAGAGCCAAGGTGAAATTTAAGCACAATCCATCAGAGCAGAATCGTGATCGTTACCACCAGATCAGAAATCACTGTAACGTGGTGTATAGGGATGCTCAGCGCCGACATATACACAAATCTGTAGAAAATCAGGACCCAGCCAAAGTTTGGAAATTCCTTAGACATTTGGGCGTGGGCAAACAGCGGGATGGGGATGCCCTCCCAACAAATCTTAGCCTTGACCAGCTGAATCAACACTTCGCTTACTGCTCTTTTCTTGACAGTGTTACTAAGGCCAGTTCTATAAAGCATATCTCCGAGATACCGATGCCTAATGTTCCTACCTTTTCGTTTAGCCAATTCTCTGAGCACGAGGTTAGGACTGCTATAGCTGCTATTACGTCAAACTCCGTGGGAAGCGATTGTTTGGGTCGTGCTATGATCCTGCCCATTCTGGATGCCATTTTGCCAGTAATCACTCACATTCTAAATTTTTCTATAATAACTGGTGTTTTTCCCGAACTTTGGAAAGACTCCTATATCATCCCGCTGCCCAAGAAACCCAATCCATTATCCCTATCTGATTACCGTCCCATATCCATTCTTCCTTTCTTGTCTAAAGTTCTTGAACGTCTTATCCATCGTCAACTTGTCTCCTTTCTCTCTGTACATCAACTCCTAAATCCTTTTCAGTCTGGCTTCCGGACGGGACATAGCACGGTGTCGGCACTGACGAAAATTTCCGATGACATCCGTCATGGTATGGAAAATCGCAAGCTGACGGTTCTCACGTTGCTAGACTTCAGCAGCGCGTTCAATACGGTCGATTTTGACATCATGCTCGCGTTTCTGGCCTCACTCAATTTGTCAACTTCTACAATCGACTGGTTTCGTAGTTACCTTTACGGGCGCCGGCAGCATGTTGGTGTCGAGGACCGATGGTCGGGCTGGACTGGAACTGAGCCTGGAGTTCCACAGGGAGGAGTACTGTCTCCTCTTCTGTTCTCGATTTTTATAAACTCCATCACGCATAACATAGCTTCTTTTTACCACCTATATGCAGATGATCTTCAAATATACGCGCAAGCTCGACTTGATGAACTATCCGAAGCAATTATGCGTATGAATGTCGATCTGATTTCTATTTTGGACTGGAGCAGTAAATATGGCCTAAAAGTAAACCCCACAAAAACACAGACTATAATTATCGGTAGTCCTACCTCCATTGCTAAACTAGATTTTAATAGTCTTATACCAATTCGCTTTAATAATGTGCATATGTGCATACAGTAAAAAAGTAAAAAACTTAGGGATTTATTTTGACAGCACTCTGTCATGGGGGAGCCAGCTAAATGAGGTCAGCAGGAGGATATTTGCTGCTTCAAAATCGTTAAAGCGCCTCCGCAACTTTCTACCAACATCTACTAAGATTACACTTGCTCAGGGCCTCCTGCATCCAATCCTGGACTATGCGGATTGCTGCTACCCTGATCTTACGGCTGAGCAGTTTAATAAAGCAGAGCGACTGCAGAACATGTGCATAAGGTTTGTTTTCGGACTGCGGAAATTCGATCATGTGTCGTAGTTCCGAAAGCAACTAAAGTGGCTCCCGGTTCGTTTACGTAGGGATCTCCATATGCTGTCACTCCTATATACAGTACTTTTTAATCCCTCTGCTCCGCATTATCTAAAAGAGTGTTTCCAATTCCTATCTTCCTCCCATTCCCTTTCTCTCCGCTCTTCTGATAACCTTCTTCTAAATGTCCCACTTCACTCCTCTAACTTCTATTCTAAGTCGTTCACTGTCCAGTCGATTCGACTCTGGAACTCATTGCCTGTCGAAATCCGTCTGGCAAAAACCTTAACAACCTTTAAAAAGCTGGTTAAAGCGCACTTTCTCAAAGCTGTCACATAGGGATCCATCATCATCAACGTCTCACTTCACTCATAGGCGGATACATGATAAACATCAAAATATGTATTTTATTTTTATTTTATCATCTTTATATTGTTTTGTAATGTTTAATTAATTGGTATTATGTATTTATAGTATTGTATTTTAGTGATATAGGTTTATTAATATTAATGAAATATGCCACAGTAATGTTCAGTAGAACAGACTTACCATCTATCCTAGTGTATACTCTGTTTTTAGATGTTTAAGGTTGCCTGGAAGAAATCGCTTTAAGCGATAAGGCCGCCGGTTGCTTTTATTTGTTTATTTTTTTTTCCTCTGTTTTTGTTTTATTCTATGTATAAGCAATAAAGAATTTTTCATTCATATATTCATTCATTTCATAGTATACCTTACTACTAAGAGCAGTCGGATACCCGCCACTCTTACTTAGATCACCCAAATATTCTACTACCATAGTAGTTTGTGTAAACTCTGTCGGGCGGACGGATTCCCGGACACCGATACTTTATAAAATAAACACAGGTTTCTATATCTGGCTGTTTGTACTGCGTCGCCCTGCATTCCCCTCTTACATCTGGCGCACAACGTGTTGGGGCCCGAGTCTTACGCCGATAAATAACTCAAGAATTGCAGTCAAAGTGGCGAGTTCGGAGGATACACCCATTAAAGGACCTACTTTGCGGACGAGGCCACGCAGATTAAACAACAGATTCCCGGAAACGCAAGGTGTAAACATGGCCAATGTTGCGATGTCTTCAGAACAACTAGAGCAGCTAGTGAATTCACTTACCTCAGCGACGTTGCAGGCAGCGTTAGCTCAAACACCCACCAATTCCTTTGCCACAGCACCATTTTCCTACGACGGAACAAGAGATATTACGCAAGTAGAAGAGTTTCTGTCCTCGGCGAGACTTGCAAAGCCATTTACAAAATTACAGATGCGAACGCGTTAATGAGTTTACCGCTTGTACTCAAGGGAAATGCTTCGACATGGTGGCAGGGTGTGGAGGCTGGTATCACCACCTGGAACGAATTTGAAACCCGATTTCGACATGCCTATGCACCTAAAAAACTAGCCTATATGATTTGGCAAGAGATATTTGCGCATAAGCAAACTTGTAGCGGGTTGACTGAAACTTATATAGCTAAAGGTCGCGCCCTTTTGGCTCAATTACCCGCACCTGGATTGAAAGAAGTGCAACAGCTGGATGTTCTGTATGGTCAGCTGAGTATTCAGATCCGGGAGAAGGTGCATCGGAACTCCGTGAAAACCTTCGAAGAATCCGATCTTTATTGACGTAAGCACTAATAATCATGCTATCAAGGGAGTTTTAGTGCAGGGGGAGGGAGCGACATCCTATGTATTGGCCAAACCAGATGAACTGGAATCTTCAATAGGAACGTTCCGCACCTCGGCACTAACCCCCTACATCGATGACCTCATCAGGTCGCCTGATCCTATTCAACCAATTAGGAGAAGAGCCAATCAACGTAAAGTTCAGGACAACAGTAGAGGCCGGAGCTGCCCTAAGAAATAACTCTACCATGTGCTGTCTCTCTCGTCGGGACGCCTTCGAGGACAGAGGGGGAGAAGATGTAACACCACGCACCCAAACAACGTAGTACGCATAGTACCGCCGACGGCCACTAGATAGCGCTGACCCAAATCTACATCGCGCTATCGAGTGGGCGCCCGCTTTTCGACATATAGTTCACGGCTACGTTCTACGACAATTCAATACAATCCACCACACTAGTATACCTTACTACTAAGAGCAGTCGGATACCCGCCACTCTTACTTAGATCACCCAAATATTCTACTACCATAGTAGTTTGTGTAAACTCTGTCGGGCGGACGGATTCCCGGACACCATCATCACAGCCCATAACAGTCCACTACAGGACTTTGGGCCTCTCCCGCAAAAGGGGAGGTTATTGCCATAATCTCCACGCTTGGCAGGCGGGTTGGAGATCGCAGTGTTGCAAACATAACAATGAAAAACGCTGCTGCCCATTTCCCAGTTTATGGAGACTAGATATTTTGCCTCTAAACGTTAGTCGCCTTGTACGACACCCACGAGTGTAAGGGGTTGGTGCTATTCTACTCTACCGGTCACCACACCGCCGGACACCGATACTTTATAAAATAAACACAGGTTCCTATATCTGGCTGTTTGTACTGCGTCGCCCTGCATTCCCCTCTTACACTACTACTAAATACACAACACGCATACGCACGCACACACACACACACATACATCATTATAATTTATAATTTTCTAATAATGTAAAAATAGATTGAAAATCGTAAAGCAAATATGCGTATTATTAATGTGTCAATTGGAACGATGATGGCCTTTGAAAAACGGAGGTGGGCGTTAATGACAGCGACACAGTGAAAACTAATGCTGTTGTTACCGTACACTAGTGGTTAATGTATACATAAAAAAAAACAATATATAATATCGTATAATAATAAGGAAGAAATACCAACTTCCAACAATTTCAACCTCTGAGAACTCTTTTAAATTTACAAAGGCAAATTACTACCCATCCGCACATATCCACTCAACTACATTAACCTCCGGGGATTCAGTTTTAAAAGCATCGCGAAGAAACTTCTTACGTACCCATTCCCTCAAGAATGGACTGCAGAACTTTCCAAGGTGCAGGTAAATAGCAGCTTAGCTGGGCCGTAGTTTCATTTGAGTTCGACACCATTGTGCTGTAGCCTCCAAGGTCCTAACTTAATTAAAATTCATCTTTATGCGCTTATAAATCGTCTCGCAGTGTAAAAAGATCTCGAGTCTTGACATTTGTATGACGTGACGTCAAACTCAAGTCGAATAAAACAAAACAGCTGTGAAGCTCCATGTCGCAGAAAATATACATTTAAGAAATAATATAGGTACTTATATTTTATTTAAAAAACCTACTATATATTTTTTGGTTAATTCCCTACCTACCATATTTTTATGGCTTCTAAACCCGAAAATACTATATTTGGTCTAAAAAAAGTTGGCAACCCTAATCTCACCTCGTCACAGTTGCGATACCATAGCCAGCTACACACATACACAGATACCCACTTGTAACACCCCTCTTTACCGTCGGGGGCTAAAAGGGGGGGTGCGGTCCCTCTACCGCTGACTTTCGTCGGGAGATAATGATGCGGGGGTGTGGTCTCTCTACCGCTGACTGTACCCATCCACGTCGTTGCCTCCGTGGCTGAACTAACTAGCGGTACGTGGCCCGCGGCGCATGTTTGCGGGATGCGGGCTGTGGGGCGCAAACACGTCTTGGGCTTGACCCGCGAGAGTTTTGTTTGAGTTCGACGCTACTTTGGTTCGGCGCAGTGTTACGTGAATCGGTTGTGATGGTTCGAGAGCCTTCCGTGTTGTATGCGCTACTCGGTGCGCCAACGGTACTAGGAGACACCTAACACGTTCGTTGGCATTAAAGGTAGGAAATGGTCTCCCATTTGTTATCGGGCTCTACGCGCGTGAACTTTTGTTATGGTTTCGGCTTCGAACATCAAGTATCTACCAATAGATATGCAATTATATTTTAGCACTTTTAGTTTGTGAGTGAGTTGATGTCCTCTCTAACAGATGACAGCACGTCAAATTGCCCATTCGCAATTCGATTTTGTTAGACGACAGCCCACCTAATGGAAAGCGGTAACTGTCGCCCATAAGAATAGTAACAAAAATGCAAAACCGGAAACTGGTTAGTTTTTGCAAGCTCTTATTGAACTTGCAATGTTTGTGTATTTTTTGTTAGACAAGGTAATATTTTTAAAATTTGTTGTATTGTAACTTCCATGTGTTGTTCAATAAACTCAATGGATGTATTTTTTTTGGGTACCATCTCACAACCCTCATTTGATCCACTTTCCAGCGTAAAATTGAGCTGAAATTTGGTATAGGTACTATGGAGCCATGGAGCTGATCAGATGATGGAGTCGGAAAATGATCATGGGAACATATTAAAAGATAACCCCATCGTATTTGGGCTCTTTGGAATGGTTTTGATGTGTACTCCTAGATGATATTCAAGCTATGATGATGATGACTGAAAGACTGACTAATCATGCGTAGTTTAGGGGTGCCTTTGACCACAGGCACTTGTAAACTCCGCATGATAAACCTTTCGAGAAAAGTAATAATTACAATGAGGACTAAGATAAATGTGTCGTAAGAACCTATTACTGTGAAGACTAAGATGAATATGTCGTATGTAATTGCGCTGGCTACCTTATCCTTCCAACCTGAACACAACAATGCAAGCATCGTTGCTTGGCGGCAGCCAATAGATAAAGGTTGTGATACATATCCCTGGGGAATCGATAGTCTTAAGTCGAAACAGGATAACAGGTTGTACTCTCCAGAGTGCGTGGGTAAACATTAAGTTACCGATTTATTTATTTATTGGAGTACCAACAGCTGTATAAAACATAATAAGTATTATTGACGAACGAGTAGTCCAGGAGAGAAAGAGATGGAAGGATCTGTCACCTAACCTGGTTGGAGAATCAGTCGGGACCTGAACAGGAGGCTTGTTTAAAAAGATATAAACGTCACTTTGCTCGAGACTCGGCTGCGAACGGTTGTGTGGCGGTTGTCTGAACAATTTTGAATTCTTTTTGTATCCAATTTATTAATTTGTGCAATTAAAATCTTAAGTTCTTGCATTGAACAGTAATCTTTTACTTAATTTCACTCATATTAGCTAAAAGTATTATATTAGAATCAATAAGCCAATTACAGGTCCTCGCTAGTAGCAACAAAATAAAATAAAAAAGGAAAGTAAAACTGCACTGACAGAATACAAAATGAAATTATTGCGTACCAAAAATAAAAATATTAATAATAATATTAAAGACAGAAGAATGCGCTTACATATTTCCCAATTGAGTACATTGTATGCTGCCGACAACTACCCATTTCACACAATCTATTTTGTCTAAAAAATAATATACTTGCTCACTGCTCTAAATGAAGCACAGATAAATAAAATAGTAGGTAGTAACAATTCAGGGAGTACCTTCAAAGAAAATCGAGTCAACCACCGCCTCACTGCTTCAAATTTAGTGTTGAATAAATCAATGTTGCTCTCCCTGCACAACCTATTGAAAGAGTTACATGCGCGCCATAGGAATATGTTTCGTCTGTAGTTTGTGGAAGCATTACCTACTGACAAAATAAAATTAGCACGCAAGGCCCTATTGGGGGGTCTAAGTGAAATTTCCTCAAGGAGACGGGGACTATCAATTGCGCCAGATGTTATTTTTAAAAGGAACACTACATCTGCAATCTTACGCCTCTTGTACAAAGGTAAAAGGTGGTGCTTCCTGCAAACACGGATGTAATCGTTAGAGCTAAAACGATCCTTGGTACGAAAGCACAAATATCTCAAAGTCTTTTCTGGATATTCTCAATAAGGCTAATATATGTGGCATAGCATGGGCTCCACACTTGAGACGCATACTCCAAATGGCTTCTGACATATGTGCAGTACATTACCTTAAAAGTTTTAATAAGTACAATTGAAATCCTTTGAGGCCCGCATGATGAAACCTAAAGCCCTATAGGTCTTCGCAACGATACTGTCTACATGACTATCGAACAGAAGTTTTACATCATAGATAACTCCAAGATCTCGCACTGCTACATCCCTACCAATCAGTTCATTTTTATTAAATAGTCATAGTGCAACGGATGCGCTTACGAGTGTACGAAACAATACTGCACTTAGGATTCAGTTACACAGATACTTAGTTACAATATATTAAGTGATCAAGATATAAATTATGTCTTAAGTCAAAACCGGTGTGAAAGGCGTGGAGGGAGTAATTTGTCAGAAAGTTATTTTAGAACCGCACAGTTCGCGACAAATTTGGTTTTAAGGTGTGAGTATGAACTTTCTGCCGATAGCGGTTGGGGGAGACCATGACAAAACGTGGCTTTGGAACATGTCAAACATTTCCTCAGAACAAACACTGTTGTTCTAACGCTAGAACACGCAAAGGGGGGCGAAATCTCTCCCTTGACTTAGCTATACGAGTAGGTACTCATACCGGTTTAAAGTCCAAACAAGATGTTTGATATGATGTCGTGTTTACAGTAAGCAAGAATATCTTCCGGTCCCGAAGGTAAAGTTTGTCCCCTTCTGGTATCAGAGTTTCAATCCGCCTAAGGCTTCTCATGTGGCTGCGTGATCGATAGAGATATGACTTGATGCTCTCGAAATACAGAGAGAGAGAGAGAGATCCTGTAAATAGATCATGTTGGTATCCATATTATGCGTTGTGCGAGATTCGAACAAAGATCATCTTAGCGCAGACACACTCACTACCCGATATGTGGGCACAAGCGCTTGAAAATATCCTAATTTTAAATTCAGTATAAGGTATCTGTAGGTACACTATAGACAAATTCACATCAAGACTTCACAAAAATTTAGAAGTAAGGTAATTTCGGTATCGTACCTAATAGACCTTCATTCTTCATCTATTAACATGTAATAGGTATGAAGGTAGATACAGGTGGTACGACTCTGTCAAGTCTGAGGAGTCCGCCTAGGTAAGTTACAACCTTATCTATTTCAGCCAAGCAACAATGCTGCATTGTTGTGTTCCAGCATATAATTCCTCACAGTGACAACGCACAGTTACCATCTCGTGGTAGCTCGTTTGTCACTGCGTAGTTTAAATTTAAAATACACATAACTAGATTTTTCATCGCGTGTGACCGGAACCATCAGTTTAGGTACGCTTACGGCGACCAAAGTTATACAACAACTTTACATGCAAAGCAAAGCAAAGGCGCAAAGCAACTTTACATGTTTTGCAAAAATTAGGATTTAGGTATATTATATTTTATCAAATGCCCTATGAAATTTTTCCTGAAAAGGTGATGGCTTAAAAAAACCCAGAGTCACCAGAAATTTCATATATGCCATTATTATATTCATAATTTTCAATCCAGACCATCTATGTACCTACTGACTGTTTGGGCTTAATACAGAGTAAGTACGGACCTACTTAAGTGTACCTAAGTATGTATATAATATAATAATTATAGTCGAATATTCAAACTGACGCACTTCTCTCGAAAACGCCAAAGAAACCTCTAGACTAGAACGTACATTTAAAATATCACCGAGGACGTTTTACATTATATTAAATAGTTGTAAAGTTGTGTAGGTACTCATGTGAAGGCGCTTAATTTGTCTGGCATTCCAAAGGTACAAAACATACATGCTTTTACATGCTTAAGTCGGGGTCCCGAGTTTGCTACACATCTCTGTAATAGCTTTTCAACTGGGCTGCTTTCGTCTCAGTTCTACAGCGTTCATATAAATGAAGAGAATACTCAGTCATTAGCTATTCTCAAATATTTGAATATTAAGTTAGAAGTTTACTCGTGCAACTTGAACGGGCTAAGACGAGACACCGACCATTTGTCCATTTCACGCGAGTAAATAAAAGTAGTAAGTACTTGTCTTTTTTAGTAGGTACTCGCGTCGATTCGAATCTAAATATTTATTTTTGATATGAACATTTCAATATTTTTTATATCACATTCGCAGTACCGAAATAGTACCTACGGTTCAAAAATAGGGAAATTAACATCAAGCAGCAAAATATCGAATTTCTTTCATCGATTCAAAACTAGGGCCTCAGATAATAATTTCTATTGTGTTTTGCGCTTTTTAGGGGGGATTTCTAGACATGTACTTCTTACATGTACCTATCTATTACTTCTTAAATAAATGTGATGCGGTTTCCAAGACACTATTAACTTCTTGTTGCGTTTTCTATACTTTTGTTATTTATATTTTCTGTAACTTGTGTACAAAAAATTGTTAAATAAACAAAATAAATAAACCAGCTAAATCAGCTCAGCAGTCAACACCGTAAATAGACGAATACGAATATGCACTGTGATCCCGTCCACGCAGATTTACATAAAAGACAACGAGTATTTTTATCATAATCGGTTCAGCGGTTTCAAGTAATCACTGAATAAAGACAACGTTTCGTTTCAGAAAATGTTTGATGGCCTGTTTGTAAACTTTACATAAAATAACTTATTCACTCTTTTGTCTTTTTTATGTTATACGGCAGGTAAGCGGGCCACCTGATGGAAAGTGGTCACCACCTATGAACATCAGCAATATCAGGGCAGTTACATTGGTAACTGCCCTGCTACATTGCTACCTGCTACCTGCTACATTGGTAACGCATTGGCGTTTTCCGCCTCTGAAGAGACCTCTAACATACCTCTTGAACGTTCCCGTATCACGGTCAAAGTGCGACGTGCACTCCCTTTCCCACACTGTATTTTGAAAGAAAATTAAGTGTAGCGTCACTTTGCTATATGGTCTTCGACATGGCAAGACTTGTTGCGAAGTTAAATCGAACGGGGAAAGCTTAACACTCGCGAGTTTTAGATTTTCCAGAACGTTCGTAACAAATTTTATCACAACTCACAATGGGTTTGAAATTAAGCGAATTAATTGTGTTGTCTGCTTTAATATAAGGCGCTGTCGCCCGACCAATAGGAGAGCTCAAAACCGCCCGTCGCACGACTACGGTAGTACGACCATTGCCAATTAGGACAGCGCCTAATACCCATATTCACAAACAATACTTGTAATGAACGGTTGCTGTGCTTTCGCACAGTGATATCGGCTCTTTGTGGAGACCAAACTAATATGTTGAAGCTCAAGTGATATCAATGGCCTCCAAATTTAAGAGAGGCAGGGCATAGCGGGGTATCCCGTTTGAATTGGTAGAAGTACCTCCATCTTACAGAATACCGCAACTAAACAATACTCTTTTAAATAGTATTGTGTTTCTGCCGGTGAGTAAGGTCTCCAGTGCTCCATGGAGTGGGGATTAGGGGAACCGTGACTTTGGCTGTGGAGGGGCATTTGCCTTTTTGCTGCCAGAGCAACGTGTTATAGAGGTGGGCAACGCATTGGCGATACTCAGTGGTGACCGCTTCCCATCAGGTGGCCGGTTGCCTGATTGCCTGCCGCAAAAAAAATGATGACGAGGTCGCAGCTGAGAGGCAACGCTGTCTTAGTGCATTTTGTCACATTTCACAAGCACCTTCGAGGTCACTGTCAAAAGACCACTGTTGGATTCGAGTTTCTTTAACATCAGGGGGTAGTATTGGTGGGAGGAAGTGTGAATCTCCAGGACGCTGCCCATTTTCAGATCTACAGAGGTACTAGCTGGTTTGCCTCTGACATCAGTCGCTTTGTACGACACGTGTCAATATTCTACTCCGCCGGACACCATAGGCTGCGGTCACTGCTTACCATCAGGCAGGCCGTAAGCTTGTTTGCTACCTTAGTGGTATAAAATAGAACCAGAGGACCACACGGTTGTTGATATACTCGAAAAAAATCGGAGCGGTCTAGTATCAGTGTGCTTGCGACATCGATATCAAAAGTTAACCGTTTCGTACTGTGAGGCTTATCTAAGTTCAGCACCGCAACGAGCTCGCCACTGGGTAGGTACGCCTCTTAGTAACTTTGGAGAAGCTAGGTTGACCAAGGTCTTCCGCTTGGGACCCTAAGCCTAGTTTAACAGTCTCGGGAACTGACTAGCACCATGTTTCGGTAGAAAATACAGCTGTCCAACGGAAGATGTAAGAGATCTGTTTATCATCTTGGCGTTAATGTCCAGGTTGTGCCCTCGAGAACGAGGGCCTGGGGTCCGCCTTGACCATGATCCAGGATTTGGCGATCAAGTAATTACAGTGGAGCGTCTGCCATCTGACCTCCGTGACCCTGCTGCCAGGGGAACCTGACCAGATTGGATCATGGTTACAAATTCAGTTGCATGAATTTGCAGGTTTCATCACGATGTTTTCCCTAACCGTAAGGGATCTGTTTATAAACATTCCTAGTCTCGATAGGGTAAGAACGATAGGGGTTGCTCCTATATTCCGCTCTACCGGTCACCCCACAGCACTTATACGGCAAACACAATCATAACTAACTCTAATGGTAATAAAAACTTGTAGCATCGCACACGCCCAAATTAGGTTACAACCGTACCTCCATTACGAGTAAAGTCGGGGAGGTGTAAAATTTTGCCCATCAGTGGGGGTTTATGGTGAATTTTAGTGTCCTAGTAAATTTTACCATTACTACTACTGTATCGTATAACGGCGCGATGCGTCCCGAATTTTATGACGATAATAGCGATATGTTTTAGGTTTCATTTGGAAGTTAACGAGCCGTTATGCCGTATATCTACGTTTCGTTCGTAACTTTACGTAGAGGCGTCGTCGTTGATGTTCCGGTTGCGATCTCGCTTGTGGCTCCGAGGTCCGCGTTGACCATGATCCTGTGTTTGACAGATTTGGTATTTACAGTGGAGCGACTGCCATCTGACCTCCGTGACCCTGTTAACAGGGAAACCTGAGATTGGATCATGGTTACACATTCAGTTGCTTGAATGTGCAGGTTCCCCAAGATGTTTTCCTTCAGTCACCTCACCGTAAGAGCATCGGTTAGTGTTCAACTAATGTCTTTGGTACATGGATGCACTGGGGATCAAACTCGGTACATCTCGCGGACGTGTCGGACAGTCTTGTGACGTTGATATTGCTGTGAAGAAATAAGTTCATCATCATCATCTTGGCGGTAAATACCGGATCGTTCAGTCTTCAGCGTCCTTGCGTTAACACTCGCTTCCCTCATCCTACCAGTTAATCCCGGCTTGCTAAATTCAATCGTACACCAAAGTGTAACGTATTGCTCAAAGAACCAGGTCTGAATCCAGGAAGGGTCCAGGAAGAGAGGTTCTACCGCAGACAAACGGAGGAGGCTCTGGCAAATCGGCTTTTCCGTAACGGTAAGTGATACAAAAATTTACCTTATAAGAATAAGGTTCCACTAACAACACATTCCTCTTTGACTTGCACTCACGCTTGCTTTTTAATTTAGACGACCGAAATAACCAAATGTAATAAGAGCTTTATTAACCGGCGAGTTGGAATTCATAAGGACTGGCATTTCGGTCATACTCGGCTTGATACCAAGAAAAGAGCGATGTTTAATTTCGCCTGCAATTATCCATGTACCTACGAGTAGACTGACATATCAGACAATGGTACGTCTGCAAGCGTTCAACGCTCCGACAGTGCTAGTTCAGTGAGTATCTATCTATCCGTCTACTATGTATGCTAAACAGCTCGGCCGCTTTGCCGCCGAGTCCCGCCCGTCCATTGTAACTGCTTTAATAAACACAACGGAGCAACGCTAACGAGATCAAAGTATTTGTGTAGGACGCTCAAATTCACGCTCAATCCCATCGCAGGTCTAGCGAGTATATAGTATAGTATATAAATATCTGCTAAGAGATTAAAAAATGCCTTAAGATTGTTAAAGAGGAGAGGATAGCCGTGTAGTGTCCGGCAGAGTAGAATAGCACCAAACTTTTACACTCGTGGGTACCGTACAAGGCGACAAGTGTTTTCGAGGTAAAAGATCTAGAGTCTCTGATTAGTTTGACGTGTTTATCTGGATATCTGTAGCTCTGTTTGTGGTATCGCTTCCGAACGGATAGGCCGATTTCCATGTAGTTGAAAGAGCTATGTTTCATTAAAATCGGTTCATGAGTTCAGGAAATATTTGCGTACCTATAAGTAACGTTGGTTGAGGTTTTCCAAAGATTTCCGCTCAGGGTGCTTACCATGAGCTCTTATAGCAGGACCTAAAGAAATCTGCCCTGCTTAGAACGAGACAGCGCTATACGTGTCACATAAGCTTGTCTCATTCCAAGCAAGGCAGTTCTGTTTAGGTCCTGCTATAAGAGTTAATAGTAAGCCCTCAGTTATAAATTGTTATATTGTCCTATGATGCCGTTTTGCCGTTAGGTACACGCGGTGGCTCCATATGCGTCGCCTCTGTCACATTAATGTGACCACACGCTATCCACTTTGCACGATAAAGTAAAAAAATTGATAGCACGAATAATTCGATACCTGAAATCAAGCTAACGTAAAAACTTTAATGTCACAGTAGTGTCAACCTACGAGAATTTCTCCTAAGAAATTCTCTGAATGAAGTATTGGCCAATTAAGGAGCCTCGGTGGCCGAGCGGTTAGGGTAGCCGACTCGTAAGCGAGAGGTAACGGGTACGAATCCCGCTGCGGCCATGTATCATTGACTCTTTTTGAGTTATATTCAACACTAACCGATGTCTTACGGTTAGGGAAAACATCGTGATGAAACCTGCACATTCAGGCGACTGAACCTGTTTAACCATGATCCAATCTGGTCAGGCTCCCCTAGTAACAGGGTCACGGAGGTCAGATGGCAGTCGCTCCACTGTAATTACCTGATCTGCCAAATCCTGGATCATGATCAAAGCGGACCTTGGCCCCTCATGCGCGAGAGCACAACCGGGACATTAACGACAAGATGATTATGTAGTGTCAACCTACAAAACATTACGCCAGCGTAACCTACTTTGGAAACAAAATATAGCGACGGGGCCGCTTATCAAAATCCATTAAAAAGCGAACTGCTCCCACCGTGTTCGCTGCACAGCGCCCTCAGTTAATATAAATTAAATTCCGCCATGTTTTGCCAAACTTTGTTGCAAATAGATAGAGTTAATGGGGTACCCTGTCAGAACGCGACGTTCCTTTTCGCGGGAACTCGGCCGAAGAAAGCGCTTTTTATAAACAAGTTAAAATAGAAATTTATGAGCCAATGGTAAGGAATGCTGCGCTTCTTTCCAATTGCGTAGATATTATTTTCAATGTTGTATCTAGTGGGACTTTCCGGTATTCTTTTGTGGGCTCTCTGCGTTGGGCTGAAAAAAATGCAAAGTTATCTTTCAGAACGCAACGCGAATGTAGACCTTTTGCTAATACATTTTAAGGGTATATTCCGAGTTTCCTTTTACAGATAATTAAATTGCTGCTGTACGCAAGTCCGGACATTTTCCTTCAGATTGTTTACGTAGCAATTTAAGTATTGTCTGTATCCAATTAAGGGTCAGGCTCTTTGCTACATACATGAATAAAATCAATTTAGTTTAGACAATGTCCATATTAGTGTTAGTAAAAAATTCGTGACTTACAAACTACATTAGTAAATCCAATTTATTACTAAAATAAAAACGTCAGTTTAGAGTACAAAATGTCAGAATAATAATTTAGATAAGTAATTTTAAATATGGAATGTCAAAATAATAATAATTTAGAATATATAAATATCCCAGCAACACATTAAATGTCAAAATTAGTCTCTATACCAATATGAATATGACGGGAGACGGTCTGTGTTAAAGAAAACAGTGGAAAAAGTGAAATGCCTAAATGTCACTGGCAATCTCTCGGTGATCGCCACAACCCTGGCCCGGGAAACAAAGCCAAGCTGAGTTTCGCAGTTAGCCGGAATTGCGGATAAGTTTCACAATCTGATAAAGGCCCACAGACTGACCGGCCTCGATCTTCCGACTCGAACTTATTTATTACTGTTTAGTTCAAACTGTGGCAGAGGATTTTTATACATCTGGCCCGGCAGAGTAGAATAACAAAAAACCCTTCCCACCATTACAGGTGTCAGAATGTCTTACAAGCGTCGGGCAGCTAGTCGTACATAAACCACTAATTGCTTGGTACGGGCCATTCATATGTAGTGATATGAAAGGGCATCAACCATTTTCTTTCACCATTAGTGTAAGCTTCCACCAAGTCAACATAAACAGAAAACAGCATCGATATCTTTATATCTGTTCGCAAGCTATGATGTCACACATAAACACATAGATACATTTGAGTAGGAACTATTTTTACGTCGGGGGTAAAAATTACCCAATAATCTAAATAAGAGCCGGTGGCCTAATGTTTAAGGGGTCTATCTCGTATCCCAAAGTTCCGGGTTCTAACCCCAGTGCCACCAACTAACTACCACCAATGGCTGTTTTCTGAGTTATGTACATTAGTTGAATGCTAACCGATGCTGTTACGGTGTCGGAAAACATCGCGATGAAATCTGCACATTCTGGCAACTGTATGTGTAACTAAGATCAAACCTATAGCAGTCGTTCTATTGTAATTACCTGTAATCCTGGATCATTGTCAAAATGGAGATCACAACGGGACGCCAATATGACCAGGTTAAAAATAATCTACTTACGGATCACGGTGTCTCTAAATTCCTTTTGTACCTAAATAAAGACGTTATCACAAAAATTTAGACGTCTCAAAATGTAACAACTTCGAGTTATCCCTAAAGTTTCTCTTTGATGTAAAACGCCCTTGGATTTTAGAATCCTTGAAGAATCTCTCGAGGAAAACAAGAAACAGTTGAATGGATATCTTGGGCTGAAGGACATAATTCACGACGGAAACTTTTGATTCGTAATTTATTTATTTATTCTTTGCACAACATTACAGTTAAAAACTAATGCGTTGCACAAATTAGATAATAAAGTACAGCTACTATACAAACAAGGTGCTTTTTACTTAGGTAAAATTTTCATTTGATAAATATTCACTAGAGTATAGACAAACAGATCGCAGCCTGGTGGTACCTCAAGCAGTTATTTATTAAATTGTAGTTGTAGATAGATATATAGATACACTCTTTATTGCATATAAAATAATAAAAAAGTATTAATTGTTACAGGTCTTTTCAAACATTGTGAGCAAAGGCGGTCTTATCGCTACAAGCTCTTCTAGGCAACCCTTGTCTAGAAAGAGAAACAGATAAGCTACGCCCATTTTCCGTCCGTTTTCTTTTATTCAGTGTCCAACCCACTCACCGTTGCTATTGCAGCAATGCCTTCCACCAAATTGGAAGTAGTTCTTGTCCAACAGTGGGACGTTCCCTTGACGATGACATTCAACGATAACGCAATCTCTAGAGTAAGATCCCAGAGCGATCAGACATAACTTTTTTTCACATGGATGAAACCTTAGGTTCTCAGTAGCGTCTCGTGTACTTTAAATACCTGCGTGTTTGCGGAGCTTGCCCTGTGACACCTGGGCAGGTACCAGGTGAGAAAGGTAACTAAAAATAAGAGTTGTTTAACTTAAATTTGTATGGCTGATTTTTATATATACTTTGTAGAACATTATTTTTAACTAGTATCATAGATCTCGCGGTCGCACTCCCGGCTGAATAATTTTTGTGTTTAGGGGATGTTTGGTCACTCAGATTTGTCTGACTGATGAAATATAACTTTGTAATAGTTACTTTAATAACATATGTAAAAGTCAGACATGTAAAAATCAGTAAAGTTTATTTATTTTTTGTTGAGCTTTAAACAACTGACAAAAGTTCTGGCCCATAAAAAGTGTCTGAGACCTATGATACTAGTTCAGAATCATGTTCTACAAAGTATATATAAAAATCAGCCATACAAATTTAAGTTAAATAACTCTTATTTTTAGTTACCTTTCTCACCTGGTACCTGCCCAGATGTCACAGGGCAAGCTCCACAAACACGCAGGTATTTAAAGTACACGAGACGCTACTAAGAACCTAAGGTTTCATCCATGTGAAAATAAGTTATGCCTGATCGCTCTGGGATCTTGGACTACTCGGAAATATATATCGGAAACCCCCGACAAGCCCTTAACAACTGACCTACCGAACCGATTTTAATGGAACATAGCTAAAAATATAAAAGCTGCATCGAAATCGGTCTTTTAGCCGTTCGTGAACGAAGCAAACCTTCGGGAGCTATATACAATGCCACAGACAGTCACAAAGATACCCAGAAACGTACAGATAGATTATTTATTATTGAATCGTATGGCAATAATGCACAGAAGGCAGTACATCAACCGACCCATCACCTATACAAAATGAGCAAGCAGCACTATGAATCGATCTCATTCACACCATCTATATGCTTGGCATCCAACTAACGTACGGGCATCGCGAGCCTTTTTACCGCGAAAGTGTAAGGTGTGGAATGAGTCTTTACTTTGCATAGGGATCTTCAAAATAACCTGTCTACAACCTGTTTACAGGTACCTCAAAGACCGGCACCGCATCCGCTCCTCTTAGATTGCAGATGTCCTGGATGACGGTGGCTGCTTTCCATCAGGTGGCCCGTGCATGTGCCTCCCTAGGCAATAAAAACAATCGGAGTCGGTCCAAAGTATTAACAAGGTAGTTTGAGGTACTGCCTTCTGTAGGTATATATGCTATCTGTAGGTAAGTACATATACCTTCTGTAGGTACATATACCTTCTGTAGGTACATATACCTTCTGTAGGTTCATATATCTTCTGTAGGTTCATAGACAGCTACATACATGCTTCAAACTTAAACGCTCTCTTTTGACGTTACGAGTAAACAATAAACATCATCAGTGTCCGATTCACTCGCCCACGTTTCTCTTCACGTTCCCCGCATAAACGAAACGATTTCACAGATCGGAAACGTGTTCATTACACGTTTTAATTAACGATTTCCACTCTACCCGCGTTTTGTTACACGCTGTGATAACGGAAATCGCGAACCGGGTCCGTTCAATGCTGGCGTTGATAAACAATTATTGCATGCGATGACGTGAAATATAATCATTGTCACTTGTTAGTTCAGTTGAATTCTCTGAATTAAGTGTTGGCCAATTATATTTTGGTAAGACTCTGTTACGCCTGAGAGTCCGTCTGGGTGAGTACCATCGCCTTATTTATTTCTGCCGAAAAGCAATAATGCTTGCATTGTTGTGTACCGGTTTGAAGGATAAGGCAGCCAGCGCAGCATTGCGGATAAAATTGAGGAGGCTCGCCTGTGCTTGTTCGGTCACGTGCTGCGTTAGCTCCAGGGATACATTTGACAGGAAAGAGATCTCGCGGGATGCCCCGGAAGCGATGGATTGACATTGTCGAGTCGGGTGCGATGGTTCTCGCCTCCATGACGATGATTATGGCCTCTACGACGTGAGGATGCTGAAAAAAAACAGGAAGCGGACCCGGGATTAGCCGAGATAGATACTATGATGATAGTGATGATGATGACTACACAGTACGCACACCATCATGCAGAATTTTAAGTTATTATCAAATAAGAGCTTTTAGAAAATGAACTCGGACGTCAGTAATATAATAGAAAGTAATTTTAGGGAATCGAAATAAAAGGATGTATTTAATTCATTTATTAATAAAAAACAGTATTTACTAGAGTCCTTATTCGTGAGACGTTTAATAATTTATTCTGTTTAATAACAATCTTGAGGCGTCTCGATGCACTTTCGAAGCGATGTCATAACTTTGTATAAAAGCCGCAAGGAGGAGTTTGGCCGAACACACTCAACTAAGTAAAGAGAGCTGTTGGAACTGTTCAAAGTTCATTAAAAGTAAATTGTCTGATTCCCACGGTATTAACCAGTTCTTTACTTACATTGCTAGTAATTACATATATGTATGATAGCGCATCAGCAAAAATTATAGAAAAGATAAATATATTTACATTAAAATCTTATTTTTGTTTTGAAAAACAACACGTGCGTCCCTGAACGTGCAGCAAACACCTGCGCACACCTGCACTCGTTTACATTGTGGTGAGGTGGGGGTAGAACCTTTATAAACGAGAAGTTCGAACTTGTTGGGACATTCGTTGTGCTCAGACCTACATATTCTTCTTTATAAGTTAAATCAGTGATTTATGTTAATCGTTTGATGAAGCGATAATTGTTAATGTTTGTTATCTTTCTTGTACTAAAGTAAAAATATAACATTGGTTTAAAATTAGTCATCGTTTAACTGGTGCTTTGCGACGACCTTCATCTCTGACGGACAAATCCCACCACTTGGCCCGAGCCACCCATTAAACTTTTATATGTATATGTCGCAGCCATCTGGATAAATCAGCCATTTAATGAGTAGGCTAGCCTGTTAATTAAACGCCGGCATTTAACTGAATGTCTAGGCCGATAGTTGGTAGAACAATCAACGCTTAACGTTTAACTAGTTGGCTTATTGTAAGCCAGCCCTTTGAAGACGGCTGACGTATAATCAGGCAGGTGATTTAAATTCAGTTCAAATTTTATCCACTGCAGCACTAGTAGTCATTAAAACAAATATGGCGTCAGACAGCTCGCACAGCAAGCAATGTTTTTGTATTTTTATCGTTTTAACTAAATTTAAAGTGTGGTACCTAGATGTTTTTAAAGTAAGAATAAGGATAACTTAATTTGTTTATTTTCTTTTCATACTTACAATTAGAAACAAATGTCTAAAAAAGTTTCGTGCCATTTTATATTTAATATTATAAAATAAGAAAGTGCATTCTTCCTATACTACATTGTTGCAAATAGTTAATAAGTTATAAGTTATTATTGTGGGAAATACTATTAATTTTATAGGTACTCGCAATGCAATTACTAATTGAATTTGTTGCCACTAATATTTTCGTTTCTAAATAAAAATTATATTTATTAATTCGTATTTTTTATCTTAAGTAAAGTTATATAATTTACGAATGGCCACTCAAACCAAACATATATATTCTATTAACAAAATGGCTAAATAACGTTCAGCCAAGTAGCTGCACGTTACATTCAACTACTTGGCTAGTTGCACTTTAGCCATTCAATTGAATGCCGGCGTTTAATTAACGTACTAGCCTTCTAATTAAATGGCTAATTTAACCAGATGGCTGCGACATATACATGTTGACCGAGCGGTGTCGAGTACCTATTGTAGTATTGTACTACATGAGGTACTTAAGTCCTCGATATGGCTGTCGTAAAAGGTAACTAAAGTCTTACACCGTTACTCAAAAACAATACTTGTCTAAGTAAAGTAGCTTTACCATAGAAAACATGACGTGAAACGCATACATTTTCACGTCTGCTAATTGAACGCACTGCGTTCAATACGGCTCCATGATTGGTCAATTTCGTTTATTTCCACGAAGGCATAGTGCCGATTGCCACTAATAATTTCCGATCTGCCACGCAGAGGCCCCGGGTTCGATTCCCGGCCGAGCAGAAGTTGAAATGATGAATTTTAATTTCTGTTACAAGTTTGTTTAAAAAATAAGCATAAAAATAGTTTATCAGTTATCTAACACCCATAACACAAGCTGTGCTTGCTTTGAGGCTAGATGGCGCTGTGTGAATTTATCCATGCTTTTTTATATTAGTACATATATTGATTGTATATTGTAACCGCAGTAATCAGTCCCAACTTCAGTCTGCGCGCTGCGACGCCTACGATGGCGCTTTACCTTCATTACACGGTGACGGCGAAGGATGTGATGGAGCACACCCGCTAAACAAAGCAGTACCTCGTGAGGGTCCAGCTCTTAGAATCAAGCCCCCCGACGGGTGTGGCGATACAAATCAGCAGATTGGGATGAGATGCGTCACTTTTTTTCGTCCTATCCTTGGCGGGAGGCATGCTTCTCTTCGGGCGATCCGTCGAGTTGTGCTGAAGCCGTTACCGCGGTTATACGGCAGGGAATGGAATACTTCATTCCATATTCTGACGTAGCGATGAATGGCAAGTCTCGTCCATGGTTTAGTGCTGACTGCAGTCGCGCTGAAGCGCTGAAGCAAGCGGCATACTCTGCCTGGGCTGAGGCTCGAGCGCATATGTCTCCGGATACTCGCAAACTGAAGAATGCCTTTAACCTCGCCGCCAAGTCTTGCAAAAGGTCGCTACGCAGGGTTCGTTTCGACCACATAGGTCGGATTGGCACCAAACTGGCGTCTTACCCTCCTGGGAGTAAGGCGTTTTGGTCTTTGGCAAAAGCGGTCGAATCGAACTTTAGTCAATCTTCGTTACCACCATTGCTGAAACCAGATGGGACACTGGCGCATGCTGCGGAAGAGAAAGCAAATTTACTTGCTTCTCAATTCGCGGCGAATTCACGTTTGGATACTGCAGGTAAAACTCCACCTATCTCACCCCGCGCTGACTGCACTATGGCAGAGGTTCAAAGTTCAAAGTTCAAAGTCATTTATTTGTAACATAGGTGTGTATACATAACTTAGTTGTTAGAAAGTTGAATGTCTCTCTATGTCTAGCCCTATTTTGGGCATACAAATATTAAATTAGTAGGTATATAAGCATATTTCACACATTTCACAAAATTAATAATTAATAGCACTTATAATATTAATTTATCACTTTTTTCTACAAAGTCTGTGTCATTTTGACCATATTTTTATAATTAAAAAATTCTTTAGTATCATAAAAACAATATTGTAGAAGCCATTCAGTTAACTTTACTTTAAACTGCCTCTCCTCTAATATTTTAATTTCATTCGGTAAATTATTATACAAGATTATGCACATATTGTATACATTGTTTTTATATATATAAGATTTGCATGGAGGTTTATGCAACAGATTTTCGTATTGTGCCCTTTGAGTCCTGGTACTTACTTCTGAGACTGTCTTAAAATACTCTGGATAACTCTTTGTAAACATACAGATATTTCGGATATACATGCATGGCAATGGCAAAATCCTTAACTTAAAGAACAATGGTCTGCAGCTGTCTCTGAACCATGTGTTTGTAATAGCACGAATACATTTCTTTTGTAACCTAAATGCTCTTATTACATCAACTGAATTTCCCCACAAGATTAATCCATAGTTTAACACTGATGAAACGTGTCCATGGTAAGCTGTCAACGCTGCATCTACTGATATGGAACTTCTTAATCTACTCAGCGCGAATACAAAACGATCCAATCGCTTAACAATGGAATCTATGTGGTCTTTCCAATTTAGATGTTTGTCAAGTATTAAACCTAAAAACTTTGTGCTGTCAGATTCTTGTACTAAAATGTCATTATATTTTACATTTAATTTAATTGGAATAGAATTATAAGATTGAAATTGTATGAAATTAGTTTTTGTCATATTAATGCTAAGATTATTTTTGTTCATCCATGTTACAAGGTCAGTCAGGGAATTATTTATATTGTTTTCATATTCACATGGCTCTTCATCTCTTACTATGACAGTCGTGTCATCGGCAAACAATAAAGATTTGTGTTTAGTAACTTGTGGAAGGTCATTTATATACAAGAGAAACAATAATGGTCCCAGATTGCTTCCCTGTGGTACTCCTGAAGTCTTTTTTACAAAATCTGACCGATAGGATTGTTTAATTACATTATTTTCCACATTGACCAATTTACTTATCTCTGTACACTGTTCCCTATCCTTTACATAAGTTTTAATCCATTGTAGCGCATTACCTCTCACACCATAATTTTCCAGTTTAGAAAGCAATTTGTCATGATTGACATAGTCAAAAGCCTTACTCATGTCGAGAAATATAGCCGTGACTGGCGTCTTACAATTTAAGGATTCAGTGATATACTTGACAAAGTTAAAACATGCTCTCTCCGTAGAGTAACCTTTCCTGAACCCATATTGGTCTGGCTGAAGCAGGTTGTATTTGGCAATAAACTCGTTCAACCTAACACACATTGCCTTTTCTATTATTTTAGATATAATAGAAACTCTAGTAATTGGCCTGTAATTATTTGGGTCTGTACGATCACCTTTTTTGTATATAGGAGTAACAATTGAGTGTTTGAGCTGCTCAGGGAATATTCCTTGAGTAAACGACAAATTTATGATATGTGTTAGTGGTTTACATAACCATTTAGCACTTAGTTTTATTATATTTGTAGTGATGTCATCTATACCAGTGGCTTGGCTGTTTTTTAATTCCCTTATTATATTAATTATTTCATTTTCGTCAACTGGTCTTAAAAATAAAGAATGTACATTATTATGTGATGTGTATGTCAAATTTGGATTATTAAATGTTGTATTAGTAGGAATGTCATTGAAAAAATTGTTAATTATATTACAAATTTCAATAGGATTATGGCATATGTCATTATTTGATTTAATAGATTTAATGTCATGTCTATGTATACTCTCACTCACGGTCTCTGTTATTATGTTCCACGTGGCTTTGCACTTATTCTTGTTAGAATATATGTATTTCTGGTTACAATTTTTTTGTGACATTTTGATACATTTTTTTAGTATCTTGTTGTACTTATTAATTTGGTTACGATTCATTTGGCTGTTGCGTGTATGTTTGTTCTTTAAATGTAATTTTCGCTTGACCTTACATGATTTTTTTATTCCCTTTGTTAACCAATTAATTTTTTTATTTCTGTTATTAATTTTAATTTTTATTGTTGGAAAACATAGGTTATATAGCAAACAAAGTACATCATAGAATTGACTGAAAGCGTTATTTAAATCGACACTATTATACACATCAGAGAATGAAAGGGACGCGAGAGCATTTTGAAACTTTTGAATATTTTCAAAGCAATAATCTCTCTTTTTGTCATACCAAGTTGTTATTCGTAGTCTGTTGCTAGTTTTTAAATGTAGTGTTTGCGCTGTCTCATGATCTGAGAGACAAAGCGTATGAATTTCTGCTTTTGCCCTCTTTATATTACTTGCAATTTGGTCCAAGCAAGCGTTCATCCTTGTAGGAGATTGGACATGAATAATAAAATTGAAATTTTTTAGCGTGCTTATTAATTCTTTAGAAAATTCATTATGTTTTAAGATGTCAATATTCCAGTCACCGCATAGTACTATTTTATTCTTTTTAAATTTTGTAGTCAGATAGTGTAGCAATTTTTTAATTTTATATATAAATATACCAACATGGCCTTTTGTTTGTTCCGGCACTCTGTATATTACTACTATAATTAATTTTATTTCTTCTACTTGGATACCGCATGCCTCAAAAAACCGATCATTTGCCAAATCTGAGATAAAAGGCACCGGCTTCGTATCTAACGACTTGTGAATGAGAATGGCTGACCCACCTCTTCCTGTCTTTCTACAATAAGACGTAACCAATTTAAAATTTTTGAGCTTTATATTGCTTTGTGAACCCTGCTTTACAAATGTTTCACATAAGCAAATAGCATCAAAACCTTGATCTTTGTTAGCAAAATCGTTAAGTACAACTTCGAGCTGGTCTATTTTATTTAACAATCCACAAATGTTTTGGTGAAAGATTCTGAAAGTATTACTTTTGTAATGATTTAGTGGACTTTCACTTTCAGAACCATAATTAACGAAAAAGCTCATTGCCTATAGAGTCATTATTAAAATCATTTGGATAATAAGACTTTTTTCCATGTGAAAGCTTTGAGAAGTAGTATGGTATAGTGCCTTTTTTTGGCATAGATTTAATTCTTAGTACATTTTTTGTCGAGTTAGTCGAAATGAATTTATTTACACTTGTCAAATATTTCATTCTATAGTCATTGAAATCAATTAAAACATTAATCTTATTACATGTCACACATAAAAATAATCCATGTTCCAAACGATAACCAATGTCCAAATAATTGCAATTGTTATAAATTGATGTCAATAATCTTAATTTATTATTCAGTAACTCCTCATTTAAACTTTTGTTACGATTGACGGGGAGTAAAAGCACATTGGTACCATTTAATAACTCTAACGAAGTAAATAAGTTACCAAACAATCTATTTGGGTTCGTATCGTTACCACCTGTACATATAATTACATAGTCATTTTTGTTTAATCGTTTACTTAACGTAGTACAGTAACTTAGTACCTCTTTTGAGTCGGCATTAGGTTTTAAAAACGAAAATATGTTATATTTTCGTTTTTAAAACCTAAATTTTAAAAACGAAAATATGTTATAGAAAATATGTTAGGTGCGTATACATCAGAAAGAGATTTTAAAAATCCTGCGGAGTCTAGACGTGAACAAGGCTAGTGGACCAGATGGTATACCAGCAATAGTCCTGCGTAGTTGTGCCCCCGAGTTGTCTCCTATTCTCACGCGCCTGTATCGCTTCTCACTGGAGATTGGAATTGTACCGAAGACATGGAAGCTTGCCAATGTGCAGCCCGTGCCCAAGAAGGGTAGCCGCGCAGACCCTGCCAACTACCGCCCTATTTCGGTTACCTCCATTCTCTGTAAGATTATGGAGCGTGTACTGAACAAGAAACTCCTCGTGCATCTTGAAGGTAACGATCTCCTCAGCGATCACCAGTACGGATTCCGCTGTGGTCGGTCAACTGGGGACCTTCTGGTGTATGCTACTCATATGTGGAGTGAGGCCATTGAGAGGCATGGCGAGGCCCTTGCTGTGTCTCTCGATATCTCCAAGGCCTTTGACAGGGTTTGGCACGCAGCCCTTTTAAGCAAGCTTCCCTCATATGGTATTCCTGCTGGCTTTTGCACCTGGATATCGGATTTTCTGAGTGAACAATCAATCCGTGTAGTTCTAGACGGTTACACGTCTGAACTTAAAGCTATCGACGCGGGAGTTCCTCAGGGGTCGGTTCTGTCCGCGACTCTTTTCCTGCTACATATTAATAATCTGCTTGGACCCGGTATCTTTGGGTACGCAGACGACAGCACAGTAACGGATAGATATCTGTCATATGCAAAAGCTAGTAGGGGCGATATTCAGTCTTGTCGAGAGGCCATGGTTGGTCGCTTGAACGAGGCTCTCAATGCAGTGTCCGATTGGGGCGAAGCCAATCTAGTGTCGTTCAACGCCACCAAAACACAGGCGTGTTTGTTTTCCGCTAAACGGAGTCCATTCCATCTGGCTCCGACTTTCCGGGGTGTGTCTGTGGAAATTTCCGACAACCTACAGCTCCTGGGTGTTGAGCTATCAACCAATCTCAACTTTGGACGGTACATCGAATCAAAAGCCAAGACTGCTGCAAAAAAACTTGGAATCCTCTCGAAGGTCAAGCGGTACTTCACTTCAAGGCAGTTGCTTCAATTATATCAACCACAAGTCCGATCTTGCATGGAGTACTGCTGCCACCTCTGGGATGGATCAGCCAAATACCAACTGGCTGCTTTGGATTCGGTGGAAAACCGGGCAAAGAGACTAATTTGTGATCCGCAGTTAATTGAGGCTAAGCTGCAGAGCCTCGAGCATCGGCGTAGGGTTGCGCGTTTGTCGGTTTTCTACAGGTTGCACTTCGGAGAGTGTGCGAAGCAGTTGCACGACCTCATTCCGCCGGCCCCTTTCCGCCATCGGGAGACGCGATCCGGGCGAGCGCTTCATCCTTATGTCGTGGATCTTCCAACTATCCGCACGAGCCGCTTTGGCTCGACTTTTATAATGCGTACGGCTAAGGAGTGGAATGCGTTGCCTGCGAGTGTGTTCCCTGATCAATATAATCTGGATGCCTTCAAGGCTAGAGTGAATAGGCTGTTCCTAGACAGGCATGCTCCATCATAGACCGCATCGTCACTTACCACCAGGTGAGGTGGCGGTCAAATGCCTGGCTAGTAGAGTAATAAAAAAAAAAAAAAAAAAAAAAAAAGCCTTAAACGTACGTTCAACTCGTTCCTGGCGCTTATTTCCCACCGCAGATTTGGATGTCATTATGAGGAAAGATAATTGGCCGTAGTATGTAGTTTACCGGCTATTCCGTGGCAGCGTGGTGTCCGCCAGAGTAGAATAGCGCCAACCCCTTACACTCTCGGGTGTCGACTAATGTTTTCGAGGCAAAAGATCTCAAGTCTTCATAGACTACAAAATGGGCAGCGGCGTTTTCAATTGTTATGTTTATTATGCGCTTGCCAAGCGTGGACATTATGGCAATCACCGCCCCTTTCGTTAGAGAGGCCCTGAGTCCTGCAGTGGCCTGTGCTGATATAGGTTTTATCCTGTCGAATGTCAGCAGGGTTCCAAATCAAAATATTTTTTAACTACATAACGAAGCTTTTATGTTGTCTGTTTGTACATCCGGCAATGGATAACCGGCGATGGCCCGGATGCGCTGTGACAAATTAACTCATTTTCAAGTTCCACTGGTGTTAATTACGATTCATTTACGATGGAAGGCAATTATGTCACGCGATATATTTTTAAACTTCTACGCAAAATGAGGGGTGTTATAAGTTTGAAAGGTGTCTGTGACATCATACCTCCCGAAAAAATTGACCGAATTTGTTGCGGTTTTTTTCATTTGCAAACCAGTTTAATCGTGTTCGAGATGGTTCTTAGCAGCCACTTTAATCGGAGTACAGACAGCTAGTTCTTAACTTTGTTAAAATTGGTTTAGCGATTACAATAGCGACACGTAGACTTTTTGGAGGGTTATCCGATATCTGTCGGATAGGTTATTCTTACTACTTAGTTGTTTTGTTTTCAATACTTATACTTAGTTTACTATCTAATTTTGACATCACTCGATTTTCAACAATAATATTCTGACGATGAAACTGAAATAAATATAAGAGTCGAATGGTGACGGAGCCCACGACCCTTCTTTACCAGACACAGTCAGTACATTAATTATAGTATAGTCGGTTATGAAAGTAATAAACCAATGTTTCAACAAAGGGAAACTTACCAAACTCTAGGTGTTTAAATTAAAGTTTAATCATTTCTTCTGCTTGGTTACATTCCAATGGGCTGGGGGCCTGGTGATCTGTAAAACAGATATTTACAACCTAGTACAGACACCAGTTTCTCATGCAGGTTATATTAAAAAAATAGTTTTTTATTGGATTGTATTGTTTACTTGAATGGAGAAAGAAAACATACTATGCCGACCCCAACTGAATGGGATAAGGGCAGGCAAATATGATGATGATTTGGATTGTTTACATCGAATAAATACTTATGTAAAGAGAAAAGAAACTTAATATTTATTTATTTATTATATTGTAATCAGAAACATAAGAAACATTTAATTATTTATTAGTTCATATCACAGTTGCACAGCATTTAAATACACTTAAAGTATAAGTACATAATTGTTTAAATGCCAATGACAAAACTATATACTAGATATAAACAAAAAATATACTTATATATATGTCGTCGCGTGAAGGAAAGGGGTGTATCAGGATCATTGTCATCAGGGTGGTGATATCAGTATTAAATCGTATTCGTCCAGATAAATTAAAGAAAAGGTTCACATTTACTCCACTATATTTATTCCATTTCATTTTTGCACATCACTTATAATTTCACTAGAATTCAGAGCGGTATAACAAATGTAGGCAGTTGAGGTAATTTACTTTCTTATTTCAGAGGTGATTTTAGAATTACTTTATTTTTAAACGTAAATAACACTTTCTATAAACGAACTTCAAACGTAAACAAACGAAATGTGGAGACAGTTTCAAGACGCGTCACTCCTCGGCGGCGGTCGCACCAAGAATGGCCGCCACTCGACCCGAGTCGTGCCGTCGAGACTCTGTCAGCACGCCCCACCAGAGGGCGCACTCCCACTTCCGTTTTCATCGTCATGAGTCCGTACCATTGACCACATGATTCCATACTATTGACCGCGATCCGTCACGGCCGTCCTGCTGTACACACGTCCTCGTGTGTAATCTGAAACATGAAAACCATAGCACAGTACTATATTCGCTCGGTCACTTCTGACCACAACACATCACCCAAATAAGTCTTATGAATCATGTGATTGAATCTATCACGACTGCATTAACCCACCAATTCTTCACATAAAACATACGTCCATTATCATTTATCATACTAAACTTCTGTAGATTGAGAGATAACAACATCATCTTGTACATAAATTATTCTTTATAAGTTGCCGACATAAATTCAGCTACGACGTGACAAGGTATAACACCAGACTATGAACCGTATCACAATTACCACCAATGAAGAAGGTTTAATCATCGTCACCAGTGTTTTCCCCTTGAAGCTCTTGTTGAGTGGGAAACAAGCCCCAATCACAGAGCTCGCGTATCGTCCCCGACGTCCATTACTGTAGGTACTAAGATTCACTACAAATATGTGACATACCTACATAAAATTTTCAGTACTCAGCAAAAGACCCAATGTTACTTCGAGTGGGATCGAAACACTCCTTCATTAAATGCCATATGATTTTTGGTCATCCGTCAGCGCCATCCTAATTTAAAAAGAATAAGTAATGTTACCATACAGGAGAAATGACACACAGGGGACGAACCACCACACGACGGACGCCATCAGTCGGGCCGCCACGCAATCAGGCCGCCACGCAACCAGGCCGCCACGCAACTGGACCTGCACACAAGCGAAATACCACACAGACTAGGTGCCACACAGGTTGGGTGTCACTCTGGTCAGTGCCACTCTAATCGTCAAACTATGAGTTTATTCATCATATATCCTGTGTTAGGTACGTCTGCCATAGCACGATACAGGTAAGATGTCACACAAGGGTAAATTTCACAGAGGCGAAATGCCACACATAAAAATGCCACACCGGCGAAATGCCATACAGGTAGAATGCCTCACAGGCTAAATGCCACACAGACTAAATGTCACACAGACTATGCCACACAGGCGAAATGCCAAACAGGCGGAACGCCACACAGGCGGGATGCCACACAGGCGGGAGCCACACAGGCGGGAGCCACATAGGCGGGAGCCACACAAGCGGGAGCCACACAGGCGGGAGCCACACAGGCGGGAGCCACACAGGCGGGACAAATAAATAGAAGTTAATAAACATTCGTCGACATATCAGCTCAGTAATGTTCATTCGTCATATTTTTGAAACCAGTAGGTACTTAACGACTGTAGTAGTACCTCTATCTATAATATAGGGGCACCACTGTAGTAGCCGTACTAATATACCTGTGCGTAGGTATCAACTGTTAGACTATACAGTATACTTTTCAATATGAAATTTCTAAAATCATAAGGTAGTAACATTAACACGCTTCACTAATAGCTGTCTATAGATTTTCAGCTCGTGGTCAATCCTTCGACCAAATCTGTACTAAGTCAGTGATAGGTAACAGTCTATCTGCAATCATAACCCGTAATAACGGTCTACGAGTTACACAACAAGTAATCGTCACAGATCCGAACAACTGCTTACGGTTTCATCTCTACAAAAACAACAAAATAAAATAAAATAAAAATAATCATTATTTCTACTGCCCAATATCAAAACTAAATCAGAAGTTTAATAATAAGAAGCTCTCACGTCTATTTGATACGCCAGCTATAGGTAACAACAGTCCATTTGTTGCCACACCAAAACTAAACTAGCAATAATCATCGTCATCGATTTTAACTGTTCGAACGAGTATACTCTATCTAGACTTTACGTTACGTTTAAGCTCACATTTTCAAACCATTTAACAATGTTTGTAATAACGAAAGCATCCCATATCAAGCCGCCTTCTAAAAAAATTACAAAATAAAATTTGCTATCTACAGCCACATCATCCGAGACTTTCGGGGCTCTTAGCCCAATGAGTCACACACATGACTCCGGGTCACTCCAAGTCAGCCAAATAAATCTGGATGTTTGACCTCAACAACAATTCAGGTACTTAAAAACTTGTACTGGCAGAAGGATATGAAATCTCACCATTGCTTACACTGTCTCATCTTACTGGCACAACAACAGAACTCAAAATAGTTACTTTATATCAGTAATCAAGGAAATTTCAGTACTCGAAGCTAAAAATAATTTATAAAACCGGCTATTGAACTATCACCAAAATATCTGGACTTTCTCATCATCGTTATCGTTCAACACTTTCTCACAAAGCTTAAAACAACTACCTGCTATTAGCCACGCTCCCATAGCCTCCATCAGGCCGGTAAGCAACCATAAAACTCTCCCATAGGCTCCATTAGCCCACCATCACTGATAAAACACGATCACCTTCATCCGATGATGCAACAAATTTTGAGAAAACAAAACGATACATAAATTCTCATAAAAACCTCGGCTCGATAGTCGTCACGTATTGGGTTAGCGTCTTAGATTGATCCGTCTAACAAAGTCTTTATCCAGGTCAAACTAAGTCACATTAACTTAATACACATGGTTTTCGGTCGAACTAAGTCACAGGTTTATCTTTAGTTACTCAAAACATAATTCGAAATTATCAACCGTCAATCAGTTCACTTACTCGTGTTTGCTTTTTTTTCGTTAAATAACTTGATACTAATATAAAATTACGTTTCTAACCAAATTACCTTTTTTTTGTAGTATTAAAAGAAACGTATATCGGTGATCCCATTTTTACCGCAGATATCTTATCTCTCTATTCTACAACATTGGGAAACTACGACCACAATAACAAACATTATACTGAAATATGGAAAATTTCGTTCGAATTTCTCCTGTTAAATGTAAACAATAACGCTAATAATTTTTCTCTTTTTTTCTCTCGATACATGTTTGCACCCTCCCGCTCGCATAGAAATCGCGGAGATCGCGGGGTCCTTATTTAATTTGCACATTCGAAGCCTATGTGAAGCCTATCCTATCTCTAAGACAACATCCTAAAGTACACCAGCTAATTGTTCCACAAACTCACTGCTACGGCATCCCTGCCACACTGTTATTATCAAATATTTACTTAATCAGCAATCTGAAACGACTTATGGTGACGGGAAAAGTCGAAGGCAAGAGACCCAGAGGCCGAAGTCCGAAAAGATGGGTGGACCAAATATCCGAACGATTCATCGAAACCGATGGAGACATGCAGTTTACCGAAGATGTCAGGATCCTCAGCAGTGAGGCAACGATCAAGAAGAAGAAGTCAGTCAGCAGCAGCACCACCATAACTATGCTTACGTACTCAATTTATAAAAATAATAGCACTATGCTTTTCAAGTATTTCTTATTCTTGTTTTCTGATAACTGACGTGATGTTGGTAATACGTAAAATCATAGCGCACGATGTTTCAAGATGGTAAAATAATCTTAGATTAAATAACACTTTTTTTACTTTAATCACTGTTTAACATTGGGACGGATTTAACATAATTCTTACTATTTTTGTGGAGTGATTTTTTTTCTAAGTAACATTCTATCAGACAGCCTACATTAATTGACATAGGTACCCGCAAAAGCTAAAATTTATTAAACTTAGCAGTAGTTTTTGACATTTTTACCAACAAATTGTAACACTGACGTAACTGACGTTGTTTATGTTTTGTTTACATTCTTTCTATTTGTAGTTTCACTAAAGATACAAATAAACCTGCCATTCTCTCTTCTAAGGGTATCAATTGTGTTTCTGTCAGAATACTTTTCTGAATTGTCAAAGTAAATAACTCCTAAAATCCGCTAGGGAGCCTCATCAGCACAGGTTTTTACGAAATAATAATTATGTATAGGACTCACCAGATAGAGAGGAACTGTTAATATCACATCATTTCTCAGTCATCAGATTGTCTACCATCGTCCCATGTTGAAACAATCACGTTGAGGCTACCAGTCCAGCGTTGCATTCCAATGTTGTTCTCGTAGGTAAAGCGAACCGTTGTGCACCATTGTTATGCAATAGAAGAAAATAATTGTATTAGTAAAACAAAAATAAAAAAATAATAAACACCGTTTTTTATTGTTTGATTTTATTTTATATGCAGAAATCTAAGCAATTAATTTAATTGTGGTGTCAAACCACACTGCTAAATGAATCTAAATGTAAGCGTTTACTTTAAAGTCATTGAATAAACTTTAGCTGGCTAATTTAGAACTACGCAAATTATTTAACTAACACAATTTTATATTTAAAAAGGAAATTTTTTTACATGAGTAATCTAAATTAAGTTTAACAAAAACAAAGAAGCCATACCAAAGTGCCGTCCATAGTAAGTTTCACTCGATTTTTAATAATGTTGTCGATATCCCAGTGGTGCTCTCTAAGGCCCGGGGTCTGCCTTGACCATGACCCATTTGGTACAGATGATCTGCTGTTTACTTTATGAATCCCCCAGTCTTTCTGACGAAGTCTTTGTCTTATATCTCGGGGTGTTTGGACTCTTGGCTGCGCTTTGAACATGTTAAATAATTTTACATTTTAATGTAGGCAACTCAACTGGATCGAGTAATCACCTTTCTTTTATTATTACGCTTTCACGTAGCGTATCTGCATTTTCTTTGTTGCTTTTCATCATACCATCTCTTGGGCGTTGTGTTCGTCATCACCGCTTCTGATGTCGTCGCGTGAAGGAAAGGGGTGTATCAGGATCATTGTCATCAGGGTGGTGATATCAGTATTAAATCGTATTCGTCCAGATAAATTAAAGAAAAGGTTCACATTTACTCCACTATATTTATTCCATTTCATTTTTGCACATCACTTATAATTTCACTAGAATTCAGAGCGGTATAACAAATGTAGGCCAGTTGAGGTAATTTACTTTCTTATTTCAGAGGTGATTTTAAAATTACTTTATTTTTAAACGTAAATAACACTTTCTATAAACGAACTTCAAACGTAAACAAACGAAATGTGGAGACAGTTTCAAGACGCGTCACTCCTCGGCGGCGGTCGCACCAAGAATGGCCGCCACTCGACCCGAGTCGTGCCGTCGAGACTCTGTCAGCACGCCCCACCAGAGGGCGCACTCCCACTTCCGTTTTCATCGTCATGAGTCCGTACCATTGACCACATGATTCCATACTATTGACCGCGATCCGTCATATATATATATGCATAGGTAATATTGTGCACGTCCTACCGGCGTCTCATGATCGCGCCACCCTTCCGAAGGCCTGCTGGAAGTGATTTCTTTCAGAAATAAATAGCGCCTGTTGTGCCATTTATTACTGTCTGTTAATCCTGTGCACAATAAACTGTTAAATAAATAAGAATCTCGCAGCCACGCTACACTTTCCTACATCTAGGTGCGTACCTACACAGCCAGCTCGTCTCGTTTTGTTGTGAAAAAATAAAAATTTCATCATCCCCGAGCGTAATACTCACAGCGGAAAACTGGAAACGTCTGCATCAAACAAAAGTGCCCACCTCAAAGGCTTTTAGAGTTTATTATTAAAGAGGGTGTCATTCAAATTTCCGCCATTATCAAGTGGGAGCACATCTTACGTAGCTGGGAGTGGGCGTTTTGATCGCGTAAATATGTTAATTAAATTAATGGTATTAATTTTGTAGCCCGGTTAATGGTGTTTAATGGGACACCTTTTCAGCGGCTCTGGATAGAGCCTTTTGGATAGAGGCGTCCCGGAATAAGGTTTAAAGTTTGTGTCGCCGTTTGGATGGTTTCCTGTCAATATTGGATGAAACCTCAAGCATGCATGATGCTCGTATGAGGTTATTCGTCAGAGAAAAGTAAACGATATCGCGCACAGGACTGTAGTGCTGATGTGAAGTGGACTGGTCATGTCTCAAGCTCAGACGGACTGATGGTCGATGGAGCCGACTCGTGTTGGACCGACCGCGTCTGGGCTAGCGGAGTGTGGTACGCCTCGTAGCGCGAGGGACCGATGACCTTAGAAAGGTGACGGGTAGCGGATGGATGAGGACAGACCAGGATCGGGATGGATGGCGCTTTTTGGGGAAGCCTACGTTCAGCAGTAGAGACAATAGGCTAATAACTTATTGATTGATTGGATGAAAAGAGGTTCGTCAGTGAAAGGTTTCGGCTTAGAGATGGCCGATTTTTTTTAAAGCAATTATGTAGCAAACAAGCTTACGGCCTGCCTGATGGTAAGCAGTAACCGCAGCCTATGGACGTTTTCAATACCAGGGGCATCACCCACGCGCTGTTAACCTCGTGAAAATCTTTTCACCAATTTCTTGAAGAACTCCATGGTGTACTCCATGGTCATATATTACATGGGACTACTTCTCAATTCCTGCATAACTTTAAAAGTGAATTTTAATTCGGCTTCTCTTAGTAATCCAGTCAGCAAACTCTATAATTCGATAACTTAAAAAAAAATTGGATTTCAACTCGGGGTTACTGTCATTTAGAATTTAGAATGACGCCGTTTTATTTATCGTATTCCTGGCAAAGCCTCTAACTGATACTCCATCTTAAACGGTCCGCTACTTAGCAAACCACGCATTATGATCGTACCTATAGATAGTTGATCGAAGTTGCGATCCAAACCAGCGCAATCAAGTTACAAGATTTGACCCACACATAACTTAACGACAATATTTGAATTTTAAGCATAGTTATTATGTCCCACAACTGGTTATCCGTCGGTTCCCTACAATCTTAAGTTCTTCTTCTTCTGTTCCATACACACCGGAGTAGCAGCGGTCGGCAGCGCAGCCACTCCATTTTAACCTTTGTCTCCGTTAGGAAATGCATAATATCGCTTCAAAGACTCGGGTAGCCGCTGGTAGCGCATACGCGAATAGCCTGTATTGGCCCGAGGAAACGAACAGGTTCTCGATACCGCTGTAGACCACTAGTTCTCATACTACGCAGTGACAAACGAACAGACAGCCACCTAATCGTAAGCGGTAACTGTCGCTCACAACATCGACGTTTCATGCATTTATCGATTCGTGCGTTGTCGCTATGAGGACTAAGGTGAAATGCTTCATGCCTGTAATTGCGCTGGCTACCTTATCCTTCAAACCGGAACTCAACAATGCAAGCAACATACCCAGGCGGACTCCTCAGGTCTCTTTTGCCGAGCTGCCACTCCAGTGTAGGCTTATAGTAAGTATAGGTACATAATCCATCACTTCATCCTAGCCGTAAATCTGTCAACCAGTCTATGAATGAATCTACCAGAATCTTTAATTTAAAAAATGTTGTTTTTTTTTACTTTTTACGTACAGCGACTGCTATCTGACCCCACACAACCCGGGAAAGTTTGTCAGCAGGGGACCCGCGTGCAGGAGAGGTTCGCTTAGACCCAGAAGATGGTGGTAGGGCCCCTACCTAAATTATGTAGGTACTCATATTATTTAATTAAGCACATGATACCTTAACACCTTCAGGTAAACCTTGACATTTTCCAAAAAATAATCTTATTATATCCAATCTCTACCTGAGAGATTAACGCTATCAAAGGTCATTACAAAGTTTATGGGGCATTCGATACACACCTTAATTAATTAATTTCGAAAAGGACCTTCATATAAGTGTAATAACAAGTTAATTTATTAGGGTGCACTTCTCAACGCGTCAGAGTACGTACATCCAATATGTTGTAATTAATTGAAGCCCTAACATGAAATATCCATATTTGCATGTTCAAGTATTGGAAGCTATCCTATTTTTATAGGTAAGAAGTATCAAAGCATTTTTGTACATCTATTTTAATATTTACCCGCCTTATTGTGATTATTGAACTCATCTAACGTACTTATGTTTTCCAAATGGTGAGGTTTCCTTTAATACATAAGATTGCATGGAAAAAATTGCTTATTATTTTTTACCGATTTGTGTATAGGTAGGGGAGAGTTGTATAAAACCGGGTATGAGGGTCAAACCGGGTACCTCATTATTTCGTTAACTATTATTGGCATATATCGATCTAGTGAATTTCGTATCTCCTGTTGGCATGACAGTTTGTAACAGGTATTTTGCGCGGTAAGTTATTTTTTACTGCTCTCAGAGATTTATTTTCATGTCATACGGTAGGCAAACAGGCAAGCGGGCCGCCTGATAGAAAGTGGTCACCACTGCCTATAGACATTAGCAACACCAAGAGTATCGCTAATGCGTTGCCTACCTCTATAACACGTTGCTCTGGCAGCAAAAAGGCAAAAGCCACTCCACTGCCAAAGCCACGGTTCCCCAAATCCCCACCCCATGGAGCACTGGACACCTTACTCACCGGCAGAAACACAATACTATTTAAAATAGTATTATGTTACAACCCGCCTACGACAGCCTACGAGCCAAGAGCCAATCATAGACAGCCTGCGATGCCAACAGCCAACCACGAGCCATACGACAGCCAACCCAAGCCATACAGCCAATCACAGCTTGTCATTACCTTGCTACCCCACCATGCACCCTAAACCGTACTTTATAAATAGCCTGTATCTCATTTTTAAGGCAATTCTGTTCAATCCATTGAATAAGGGAAATCTATGCCCGTTGTGTACTTTTAAATATAAAGTAAATAAACACCAAGTGATTGCTATATTCACGATTTAATTTAATTTAAGCCCCTCTGTTTCATCTCAGAAGTGGGATAATGAAACGCAGTCGCGTCAAAAATCGCCCACAACCATCTAACGAGGCATCACCATATCATGTAAGTACGAGCGCCAGCGAAGAGGATGACGACAACCCGCCGCCGGCAAAGAAAATCCTGAGAAGACTACTGGAAGACGAAGTACAGAAAGCTTTGCATGACCTTGATGTTGAGGTTCCCCTCGCCACCAAATCTAAGGAGCACCGCGCTTCGTCACTGATCCCCGAGTTTGACCCCGATAGTGATGACGGTACTACCGTTACTGCATGGCTCAAAAAGATTGAGCAACTAGGCCATATCCATGGTTGGGACGACACTACAAAAGCCTTTTATCTTCAAGAAAAATTGAGAGGTCAAGCAAAGAAGTGGTACAACCGTCTTGACGATTACGATCATACTTGGGACAGCTGGAAGAAAATGTTGATGCGTGCTTTCCCTAAACATCGTGATTACGGAAGCATGTTGGACGAAATGATGAATAGGAGGAAGTTACCCACGGAATCCATGACCAGGTATTATCAAGATAAAATTGCTCTATGTTTCCGGTGTAAATTGTCAGATGTCGCAACTATATCCTGCATTATCCGAGGTTTGCCATCATCGCTCCAAGCCAACGCAAGGGCGTTTCAATGTGATCACCCAGAAGAATTATACGAAGGTTTCCTGTGTATGCTCGATGATTACCAATCGCCCAATTCCATTTTTCGGCCACTACCGCCAAGTAAAGAACACGTCGCCCGACAGACACTAAATAGAAGCTCAACTATCAACACCGAGGCAGATCCATGTCCAAGGTGCAAGAGGACGGGACATATCTTACGCAACTGCCCATACCCAGACAGTCGGACCTGCTTTATATGTAGAAAAACAGGCCATATTGCTAAATATTGCCCTACAAATTCTAAACCAACATCGCCTAATAACAACGTGACAGATGTTAAAGAAGTGAAGTTGCTCCAAAACTACAACCAAACATATGAAAAAGTAGCTAAAATCAATGGTACTCATGTTAAGTCTTACATTGATACTGGAAGCCAAGTCAACGTACTTTCGATGCACGTTTGTAGTTTGTTGAACCTTGCAGTTACTCCAACTAATACCGTTTTTAAAGGATTCTCTGGTAATATTACGTCCAGCTGCGGAGAAGTAACCTTCCAAATAGAAATAGACGGTTTATCCATGAAGTGCACACCTTACAGACATCGACATGGGAGGCATAAGTCTACTAGTTGGCCAACCAATTATAAACAGTGCTGGTATGACATTGATTGTCAGCAATGGCTCTGCCATACTCAAGCAAGACGATGACTTTACCAAGAAAATCGATGTCGTAGAGAAATGCACTCGTTTTAAGGTAGTCACAACAAGCAAAGAATGCCTACTGCCTGGGTCATCTATTGTAAAAGTTAATGTTGTAGACAATGAAGATGGCAATGACGTCGTCACGGGTCCGCAACATTTTGAACTTGCAGGTATCTCGTATTCCATCCCTGCTTCCCTGCTGCGTGGTACCACCGGGTTCCTCAAGGTCGTCAACGTTGGCACCCAGAATATCGTCTGGCAGCCGGGCGAGGTGCTGACCAGGGCGGACAGCTGCACCGCCCAGCCACCAACTAACATTCAGGTTAGTAATCAATCCTTGCCATTAACTCCTGTAGCCATTGCCAAGCCAATAACTAGCCAGCCTAATATATCATCGATTATGCACACTAGCCTATCACGTATTAGCACCATTGGGGGTGTTAAATTAGATGAAATCAAAACAGGTCCAATAAATAAAAACGAACATAATACTCTCATAGATTTATTGTCAAATTACAGTAATTGTTTTGCCAGTAACACTAAAGAATTAGGATATACAGATTTATTAGACATGAAAATAAATTTAACTACTGAACAACCGGTATATCGGCAGCCTTACCGTATGTCGCACAAGGAGCAAGATATAGTTCGAACGAAAGTTTCCGAATTATTAGAGGCGGGCATAATCCGGGAGTCCGAATCGTCATTTGCTTCTCCCGTTATCCTTGTTAAGAAAAAAAACGGCGATTATAGGCTCTGTGTCGATTATCGCGCGCTTAACGCTATCACAGTGAAAGATAGATATCCAATGCCACATTTCGACGATCAGGTCTCGAAGTTAGCGGGTAAGAAGTTCTTCACAAGTCTCGATTTGGCACAAGGCTATCACCAAGTAAAGATTAATACGGAAGACACACACAAAACCGCTTTCATAACACAACAGGGGCACTACGAATACACTCGCGTACCCTTCGGTCTTGCTAATGCACCATCTGTTTTTATGCGGGTAATGAACAAGATTGTCGACTCTTTGCGGGTAAACGTCAAAACCGATAAACTCAGTGACGGTACCGACAAGTGTAGTGATGCCAAATTTGCGAACGATTATGAAGTGTTGGCCTTTTTAGACGACTTGTTGTTGCCGTCTTCCGATATTGCGTCGGGGTTACATATTTTAGAAGAAGTTTTGCATAAGTTTAGATCCGAAAATTTGAAACTTAATATGAGTAAGTGCGCTTTCTTACAAGATAAAATTACTTACGTAGGTCACGAAATTTCGGCGGATGGTATTCAACCGGGACAATTAAAAATAACCGCAGTGTCGCAATTTCCCATCCCTAGAAACGTCCACGAGATGCGTCAATTTCTTGGCCTATGTAGTTATTTTCGCAAATTTATAAATAATTTTGCCGTGATTGCCCGACCATTATCGGACTTAACTAAAAAGAATTCTGTTTGGAATTGGGGTAGTGAACAGTCTAAGAGTTTTGACAAATTAAAGCAGTGTTTGTGTACTAAACCATACGGGTTTGTATGATTGTATGATCTTGTATGATCCTGACTTGCCAATAGAGATTCATACGGATGCGTGCAAATCAGGTATTGCTGGTATCTTACTACAACAACAAAGCGATGGTTCATTGCGCCCTGTTATGTACTTTAGCAGGGTAACTAGTAAAGAGGAAAGTATGTACCATAGCTACGAATTAGAGACGCTTGCCGTTGTTGAATCTCTGCGACGATTTAGGGTTTACGTAGTTGGTAAACGCGTTAAAGTAGTAACCGATTGTACTGCTGTCCGAGCCACTTTAACAAAGCGCGACATAATCCCTCGTATTGCCCGATGGTGGCTATCAATCCAAGATTTTGATTTGACTATAGAATATCGACCGGGCGACCGCATGAAGCATGTAGATGCTTTAAGCAGAAACCCGTTCGATACTGTAAATATCCATCGTCTTGAAGTGACTGATTGGTTCTACACTGTTCAGTGTCAGGATGAGAAACTAAAGCAAATTATTGACCAACTTAAGGATGGCTCGGCAGCTCGTGACATAACTAACGAGTATGTGTTTACGAATGACAGGTTGTATAGAAAAACTCTGGCAGGTATTCGATTAGTAGTTCCATTACTAGCTAGATGGAGGATTGTCCAAATGCATCATGATGACATAGGCCATGTAGGACTGCAGAAATGCTTGGACTTAATAAAAAAGGAGTACTGGTTTCCCAAAATGACACGTTTTATTTCTAAATATGTAAATGCATGTTTGCACTGCGCTTACGGTAAAGGAAACTATGGCAAGAAAGAGGGTACATTGTTTCCGATCCCTAAACCCAGTGTCCCTATGCACATGGTCCACATTGATCATCTAGGCCCGTTTTGCAGGACCAAGAAAGGCTATCAGTACATGTTAGTCTTTACAGATGCATTTTCAAAGTTTGTAATTGCTGAACCCACCCGAACTGTCAACTCTGTGGAAACTATTCGTGTACTAAAAAGAATATTTTGTTTATTTGGGTATCCGGATAGGGTTGTGAGCGACCATGGTAAGGCATTTACCAGTAGGAATTTTAAGCAATTTTCTAGTGACAAGCAATTTAAACACATTTTGACTTCGATAGCCTGCCCCAGAGCGAATGGACAAGTAGAACGTACTAACCGAACAATCCTTAATGCGTTACGGGCTACTGACCCAAGCGAGGCTGCAAATAATTGGGCCAATTGTCTGCCAGATGTCTTGTGGGGTATCAATAACTCCCGTAACGAAAGTACAACCTATAAACCGTATGATCTAATGTTTGCAACAAATTCAAGGCCCCGCTGTGACATTACGACACCTACACATAGCCAAAATAGTGAACCAGTAAATATTAGACGTCAAAAAGCTAGTGCCTTACTAAAAAAAACTAGTGATAGGATGAAGCGCAACTTTGACAAAAGTCGTAAACCTAGTAAGGTATATAAGAAGGGAGACTTAGTTCTGTGGAGACAGGCGCCAACTAGTAGCGCAGCTAAAGTAAATACTAAACTGGACGACATTTACTCTGGCCCCTACGTCATCACTCAAGTGGTTGGTAATGACAGATATAGGATCCGTAGTATCAAAGGCTTAAGGGGTTATAAACCCTTTAAAGGATTAGTGGCAGCAGACTCACTGAGGCCCTATTTGAGTACGGTTCCTGTATCTGACAGTGCTAGTAGTACTGATGAGCAGCTTGAGACTGAAGATCTTATTGATTTATTAGAGAGCTAACCATGTTCTCCCATTGCGGGAGCAATCGTTTTTCAGGACGGCCGAGTGTTACAACCCGCCTACGACAGCCTACGAGCCAAGAGCCAATCATAGACAGCCTGCGATGCCAACAGCCAACCACGAGCCATACGACAGCCAACCCAAGCCATACAGCCAATCACAGCTTGTCATTACCTTGCTACCCCACCATGCACCCTAAACCGTACTTTATAAATAGCCTGTATCTCATTTTTAAGGCAATTCTGTTCAATCCATTGAATAAGGGAAATCTATGCCCGTTGTGTACTTTTAAATATAAAGTAAATAAACACCAAGTGATTGCTATATTCACGATTTAATTTAATTTAAGCCCCTCTGTTTCAATTATTTAGCTGCGATATTCTGTAAAGTGGAGGTACTTCCCCAGTCGAGCGGCTCCAATTCGAACGAGATACCCCGCTATGCCCTCTTGCCTCTCTTTTTATTCAAAATCCGCGAATTGTTATCGATTTTCAGACTGATTTCGACTACAGTGAATCAACTTTACATCTCTAATTATGAGTATCTCAAAGATTAAGCATAGTATAAAGAACAGTTTAAATGGAGTTATAAAATGTTTATCTATACAAATAATAAAACAATAAAGATAAAGTGCGTCTGTACATTGAACATATTCACAATAAACTAATTTAGGGCGATCAAGAAATAGTAATATAGAAAGCAATTTTTTTAATTTTGTCTGTCTTTTTGTCGGTTTCTCTGTTTGTACACACAATAATCTCCGAACCTACTGGATGGATTTGAATGAAACTTTTTTTGTTGTGTAGCTCTTAAGGCTCTTAAGGCTTATAGGGTATAATTGACTTTAAAATAGAAATAGAAAAAAAATATTGCGCAGAAAAACAACAACATAAATTAAAATGTAATAACTAAGAGAAATAAAATCACAACAAAAAGAGTAAACCAGTAATTAACCGCAGTTTTTTTACGAAATTTTATCACTTTTGTGGTTATATGGATTTTCGTCATTATTTTTTATTGGAAATTTGAATGCAATTGTTGATCCTTCAGTGGGTAATTTATTATACATATAGGTAATATAAAAATTAAAAACTAGCTTTAGCTGACGAATTTCACAGCAAGAGTCATAAACTTCTACCCATTCATATATCCATGCTCACAAATCTACTTACGTAGAAGCGACTTTGTTTTATACAATGCAAAGATTCCGAATAATTATTAGTCTAAGACATAGACATAGACATAGATTTTATTTGGCAATAACTACAAGTATATATGACAAGTATATAAGCCGTGTGGTGTCCGGCAGAGTAAAATAGCACCAACCCCTTACACTCATGGGTGTCGTACAAGGCGACTAATGTTTTCGAGGCAAAAGATCAAGAGTCTCCGTAGTCTGGAAAATGGGCAGCAGCATTTTCAATTGTTATATTTAAACACTGCGATCTCCAACCCGCCTGCCAAGCGTGGAGATTATGGCAATAACCTCCTCTTTCGTCGGAGAGGCCCTATGTCCAGCAGTGGACTGTTACGGGCTGTGATGATGATGATATATGACAAGTTGAAATAATATCAACAATGGCTGGCTAGGCTGTTCCTAACAGGCATGCTCCATCATCGACCGCATCGTCACTTACCACCAGGTGAGGTGGCGGTCAAATGCCTGTCTAGTAAAGTAATAAAAAAAAAAAAAATGATAGGTATAAAGTTAACATGATAAAGTTAAGTACCCAGATACTGTTAAGTTACCTAGAGACGCGGGTTCGGGTAGGTAATTTTAAAAAACCACTTCGCCTCTGCTCCCAACAACAATGGTCTGCTTCTACAATATCGCTAGACGACTTTCTGTTATCTTATCAACATTTTCCTTTACAATATTAAGATGAATGACGTTTCATTTGTGAAGAAACAACAAAGCCTCCGAGGAATTATGAACGACGGCAGGCAGAAATTAGGGTAAATAAAAATACAATCTACCCTCAGTTCCGCCTTATTAACGCAGGGCAGCTCGTTATTCCGGGGGCAATTTAATTCAGGTCCTTACAAATTACTTGTCGGCACTCCATTTGCTGAGGCGATCTCCGTGTAACGGCCCCCGACACACCGCTCTGTGAATAGGTGATGTTATTTTTATGAATTTCGGTTACGGAGAAACCTGGCGGAGGGCTGATTAGCGTTAGATGGCTTTCGGTCGTTCGGCGTTATATTGAGATGTAGCCTGCAATTTTCTTTATTAGACTGGACCGTCAATTGACCATCTCACCTGGTGGTAAGTGACGATGCGGCCTAAAATGGAGCATGCCTGTCTAGGAACTCCGTATTCACTCTAGCCTTGAAGGCAACCAGATTATAATTATCAGGGAACACACCCTTGCAGGCAACGTGTTCCATTCCTTAGCTGTACGTATTATGAAGATTGAACCACCGTGGCTCGTGCGGATAGCTAAAAGATCGTCATAAGGATGAAGCGTTCGGCTGGATCGCGTTTCCCGGTGGCGGGAAGGTGCCGGCGAAATGAGGTCTAGCAACTGCTTCGCATATAACAAACCGAACAAAACCGATAGACACGCACCCCTACGTCGATACTCGAGGCTTTTCAGCTTAGTTTCAATAAATTGCGGGTCACAAATTATCTACATTGTTCCACTAAAACCAAAGCGGCCAGTTGGTATTTGGCTTGTCCATCCCATAGGTGGCAGCAGTAGTCCATGCAGGATCACAATGTGCTTGATACAACTGAAGCAACTGCGTACTAACACAAAACATACGTACCTAGTGTTTAAAAAATGTCGACAATTTTACCGCATTCCAACAGCGACTAAACATTACTTGTGACATCATTGTTTTAACCGAATGCTAGCTTAATAACCAATACAATATGCCCATAATGGAAGGCTACAAACAGTACAATAGTAAGTTTACATTAAAGATACTTTGGGTGTGATCGTTGAAGAACCCAATATGAGAGATTGCAATCGAATTGTCATCAAAATTGGCACAGATATTGCTATACTGGCCTATACAGGCCCTATACAGACCACCTTCTCACAACATACAAAGCAAACAGATATATTTATAGTCATTAAACGAGACACTACAAAGCTTGAATATACGTCTATAGTATTCAGATGCAGCTGGTCACGAATATCTTTATCTGTGTTATTTTCAGGCCGTACTTTCAGCGCACACATTCCCTACCCATCATCAGTGGCATTTGCTTTTTGCTGCCAGAGCAACGTGTTATAGAGGTGGGCAACGCATTAGCGATACTCTTGGTGTTGCTAATGTCTATAGGCAGTGGTGACCACTTTCCATCAGGTGGCCCGCTTGCCTGTTTGCCTACCGTATGACATAAAAAAAAAAAACTTGTAGGTCACGATCTCTTTAGCGATCACTAGTACGGATTCCGCCGTGGTCGGTCTACTGGGGACCTTCTAGTGTTTGCCACACAATTATGGAGTGAGGCCATTGAGAGATATGGTGGGGCAATAGCTGTGTCTCTTGTGTTTGACAAGCAGGCCTTCTAAGCAAGCTTCCTTCATTTGGTATTCCTGTTGGATTTTGCACCTGGACTTTTTGAGTGGACGTTCAATCCGTGTAGTTATCGATGGCTACTCGTCTTATCTTTAGGCTATCGACGCGGGAGTTCCTCAGGAATCTGTACTGTCCGCGACGTTATGCCTGCTGCATATTGACAACCTGCTTGTACCAGGTACCTTTGGGTACGCAGATGACAGCACAGTAACGGATAGATATCTGTCAGAGGCAAAAGCTAACAGGGACGATATTCAGTCTTGTCGAGAGGCCATGGTTGATCGTTTGGACAAAGCTCTCAAGGCAGTTTCTGATTAGGGAGAAGCCAATCTGGTGGCGTTCAACGCAACCAAAACTCAGGCGTGTTTGTTTTCCGCGTAAAAGAGTCCATTCCATCTAAATCTTACTTTTCGGGATATTCCTGTGGAAATTACCGACAACCTACAAGCTTCTTGGTGTTGAGCTATCTTCAAATCTCAACTTCGGTCAGTACATCGAATCCAAAAGCAAAGACTGCAGCAAAAAGGCTTGGTATCCTCTCGAAGGTTATGCGGTACTTCACTTCAAAGCAGTTGCTTCAGCTATATCAAGCACAAATGCGATCCTGCATGGAGTACTGCTGCCACTTCTGGGATGGATCAGCCAAATATCAACTGGCGGCTTTGGATTCGGTGGAAAAACGTGCAAAGAATATAATTTGTGACCCGCGGTTGATAGGGCTAGGCTGCAGAGCCTCGAACATCGGCGTAGGGTTGCGCGTCTGTCGATCTTCTACAGGTAACATTTCGGAGAGTGTGCGAAGCAGCTGCACGACCTCATTCCGCCGGCCCTTTTCCGCCATCGGGAGACGCGATCCGGGCGAGCGCTTCATCCTTATGGCGTGGATCTTCTAGCTATCCGCATAAGTCGCATTGGCTCGAGCTAAAGAATGGAACGCGTTGCCTGCGAGTTTGTTCTCTGAACAACATAATCTAGATGCCTTCAAGGCTAGAGTGAATAGGCTGTTCCAAGACGTGCTTCATCTTCGGCCGCATCATCACTTACCAACAGGTGAGATGGCGGTCAAATGCCTGTCTTGTCTAAATATAAAAAAACAGAGATAAATTGCACAGTAAGACAAAAAAACCGCATAACTTAACTTTACAACTGTCATACAAAAGGCTTTGAAATTTTTGTAATGATATTTTGAAAATCGTTAAAAATAATTACGATAAAAGTGAATTAGACAAAGCCGGAACAAATAGTAAAAGGATTTGGATGTAGTTACATTAAAAAAGTTACATACACGTCAAAACAACACGAGTCGTCTTCAGGTATAGGTACTGCAGGCGCAGTCGTCCGACATGGCATCTACAAACACAAATAGTTATTTTACGAACGTAGGAAAGTCCTTAGCAGAAAAAATGCAGAAAAGGACATTTCATACGTCGACTAATACCCAACCTACTTGTAACACCTCTCCAAACTCATTTGTGCTGCTGGATACTGACACCAAGGAGGTAGAAAGTATCATCATGAGCATGAAGTGGTGTGTGGTGCCGCCACCTCAAAGAATAGCACCACCCCATCGCTTCCCGTGGGTGTCGTAAGAGGCGACTAAGGGACAAATCCGAAAGGTGGGCAGCAGCATCTTTCTGGGTAGATTTACATGAACTGCACTGCGATCTCCAACCCGCCTGCCAAGCGTGGAGATTATGGCAATGACCTCCCCTTTCGTGGGAGAGGCCCGAAGTCCTGCAGTGGACTGTTATGGGCTGTGATGATGATGAGCATGAAGAATGACTGTACGGTAGTGTGGGATGGTATGTCTAACCAAATACTCGATAGATACAAACACATACTAATTCCACCACTAGCTGTACTGTAAAAAAATTACCTCTTTTTTCACAATTTATTTTTTATTTTATATTTCGGAAGTAAAGGAAAGTAATTCCAAATTTTGATATAGCTTACAAATCTCGTTGTCTAAGACGTTCTCGCAAATTTACATACTGTAAAAATGAAACACCTCCAACTGTCGCGTCAGCTTAGCCTAGGTAGCGTATCTGCTTCTGGCTACGTAAGGAACGAATCCAGTGAACCATGGACTGGAACATAAATGAAAAAAAATTAAATTAGGACTGCGATAATTAATCTCTTTGCAAACATAATAAAAAGTAAACAAGCTTATCCCTAAACGATGGCAAATGCAGACCGACCCATCGTGGACGTTCTATTCAAGTGGACGTTTTGATATAGGTTGTATTAAATGTAGGTATTAGTTGTATTAGGTAGGTACTCCTTTCATGAACGCAAATGTACGATCAGACCATGATTATGGTAGAGTTAGATAGGATAGGCTATATGTTTCTAGCGCAGTTGAGTTGTGCTACACCCAACATCACGAATCACAAAATGCATATGTGAGGCTATTTTTTTTAGGTAAAATATACATAGCTTCGAAAGGAGTCGATAGGACGGACACAGGGCATACGAGTAGGTAATTCATGTTGGGAAGTCTTGTTTAATGCGTAGGTACACACTCGTAGGCGGTCGTAGGGAGCCTTATCACGTAGAAATTAACAGATGGCCCTGCCTGCATTAGATAAGGCCATTAATAGTTATCATTTGGGGGCGTACATGCGAATATCAAAGCTACATTTCAAAACGCCCACTTCGATAATAGCTTACTAAAATAAATTACAGCAACAACTATCAGTATTCGATCAGCCGTCCACTGAATAACAAATGGAAAATGGCATTAACGAAACGTTTATTATTTTTAATAATATGGATTGTTCACTTTGAATGTAGTGAAGTGTACCCAAACCGTCCTAAGATAACGGCATCAAATGGAGACCTTATCTTCGAAGCAGCGCCTAATAAAAACATTATATTGCGCACTAACGGGCCAGATTCCAAAATTTTTGTGGGAGATACTAATTTGCTCAATATTACCCGAGACAGTGGCAATGAACAGCATGCCCAAACCTCAGACAGTGGTCTACAGCGCGCTTTAAACGGCCCGAACGGAATACTCGCCAGGTTAAGAAGACTAGAGAGACGCAACATAGAACCATCCAGTAACATTCTCTTCAACATCACAGTGCTTTGGAGGAGAGTCAATAGGCAGGCCACAAAGATATCAGACCTGAGAAAACAAATTAACGAAATGGCGCAGAACAAGTGCGCTTCTCGCCCATGCTATAACGGTGGGACCTGCCTAAACTTAGCAAGTGGCTATTACTGCATTTGCCCCGATAATTGGGAAGGACAAAATTGTGACGAGGACGTCAATGAGTGTCGTAATTTCGCTAGTACGGACTTAGGCTGTCAAAATGGGGCGACCTGCCTTAACAAACCTGGCAGTTATGAGTGCCAATGCATAAACGGATGGCGCGGTGTGCACTGTTCCAGTAAATCCAAGAATTGTATCGGAGGTAACTATGAAATGTGTGGACACGGTACATGTATCAACACTGCATCTGGAGAAGGCATAACATGCATATGCGACCAAGGATGGACTAAGAATGGCTCAGGAGAAGCCTGTCTAACAGATATAGATGAGTGCACAGCAAGTCAGGGACTGCGCTGTTCAGGGAATCCAAGAGTGGAATGCGTCAACCTCCCCGGTTCGTTCCGCTGCGGGCCGTGTCCAGCGGGGTACGAGGGAGACGGCTTCGTATGCTCCGATATCGACGAATGCTTAACGATGCCTAACGGAGGATGCAGCATCAGTCCAATGGTCACCTGTCACAACACGATCGGCTCCCGGATGTGCGGCCCTTGTCCTACCGGTTACGAGGGCGACGGAGTTACTTGCACGTTTAGAGGTTCCTGCAACATCAATCGCGGGGGATGTCACCCATCAGCACAGTGTGTAGACAGTCCAGGGTTTGGAGGACAATTAGCCCAGTGCATTTGCCCACCAGGAATGGAGGGTGATGGGATCGGTCTACACGGATGTTACATTTCAACAAATAATAACACAGCCGGATGTGATACTAATCCTTGTGGAATAAACGGACGATGCCACCCTCTGCGGTCTGGTTACACTTGCATGTGCTACAGAGGGTACGGAGGTGCGCATTGTGATGCTGTATCGGATAACTGCGCCAGTAACCCTTGCCTCAATGGCGGAACCTGCAGGACCGATGTGAGTACTTTGCGCAAATTTCGTTGTGAATGCACTGCTCAGTATTCTGGGGACTTGTGCCAAGTAGCTGTTACCACTTGTGGAGGCGTGAAGGCAGAAGATGCGGGCAGCATAATTTACCCTTTGAATAATTATACTAAATATAATAACAATGCTAGATGTGCCTGGGTTATTAGGATAGACCCCGATAAAGTTATAAATGTAACGTTCAGTAAATTTAATTTAGAAAGAAGTCCCGATTGTAAGTATGACTTTTTACAAATTCACGATGGGCCAAATTCCGCGAGTCAATTTATCGGAAGGTTTTGCGGAAACGCACTGCCGCAGGATGGAAATATAATATCGAGTCACAACACTCTATACTTATGGTTTCGAACAGATCAGTCAATAGCGAAAGATGGATTCGCGTTGCATTGGACGAGCATAGCACCAGTATGTGGCGGAGAAATCGATGCCACAGTACACGGGTCTATTAATTCTCCAGGGTCACCTGGAAATTATCCTCCCAACAGAGACTGTTACTGGCATTTGACTGCTGCTCTCGGTAAGAGATTGCAGCTTCATTTCTTTTCCTTGGACATAGAGTCGCATGCCAATTGCAGCTTCGACTATGTGGCTGTGTACGATGGCGCACAGACTGCAGACCCTCTGTTAGGTATGTATTGCACTTCCACACTGCCGGTGCCGATACACTCAGCTGGTCCTGAAGTGATGATTCACTTTCACTCAGACGATAAAGGGTCTGGGAAAGGCTTCCAAATAGCTTATTCCCCTATTGAAGGTATTCCAGGATGTGGAGGTCTCTACACAACTGAGCAAGGTGAAATTATGTCGCCATCTTATCAAGGAAGGTATTTAAATAATTTATTATGTGAATATAAAATTCAAGCTCCACTGGATTCTAAAATTCATCTTAAATTTGAATCTTTTGATTTAGAAAGTTCACTTGGCTGTCAATTTGATTACTTAAAGGTTTATGATGGTCCTTCTTCTGATTCAAAACTATTCGGTAGATTTTGTGGTCGAATTTATCCGAATTCTATTACTTCCACATTCAACACGCTATTCATTCGATTCAAAAGTGATATTAGTATGTCTAAGACTGGTTTCAAATTGTCTTATAATTTTATTTGTCACCAAACAATTATTGGCGATAGTGGAGTCATTAAATCGCCAGGATATCCTATCATATATCCTGAAAGCAGAGTATGCGAATATATCATTGGTACTACACCGGGAAAAGCTATACAACTCACTTTCCAAGATTTTGATGTTGAAGATAGTACACTTTATAACTGTACAGCCGATTATGTACAAATACACGACGGCCTCGACAGCAATGCCACTTTTCTTGGCAAATATTGTGGTGGAGATAGAATACCCCCGGATCAACTATCTTCTAGTAACTATATGTACATCAAATTCGTGTCAGATTTCAGTGTTTCAGGCACTGGTTTCTATGCCAATTACACGACCATCAATGTCGAGTGTGGTGGCGTATATAGGGAGAATACAGGAGTGATTAATCATCCCTCAGAGGATGGATTCTACAAAAATGATCAATCGTGTACTTGGATATTGATTGCTCCAGCAGGAATGCACATTATGCTAACTTGGAACAGATTCGATCTTGAACATATGTCAACTTGCAATATGGACTATTTGGAAGTTATTGAAGTCGACACTGATAATAATAATTACACCTTGGGTAAGTATTGCGGTTCAACTGCACCACCATTGATGACTGTTCCGAGCAGTAAAGTGATACTTGAGTTCCGATCAGACAACTCTCTTCGTTCCACTGGATTTTCAATGTCGTACAAGTTCTTAAACGAGAAATCGCATTGTGGTGCTACATATATGAGACCTTACGGAGTCTTGTACTCACCTGGTTATCCAAATAGATATGAACCTAATGTCCAATGTGAATGGGTTATTATAGCTCCTTATGGTCGACAAATTAAACTTAATATAACAAACTTTGCCTTAGATCGAACAATATATGGCAATTGTGATATTGCAGATTATGTAGAAATAAGGAATGGAAAATCACAAAATGGTTCGTTGGCCGGCAAGTATTGCGGTACCTTTAATTCGAAGGTTTTAACTTCCACTGCAAATTCAATGTACATACATTTTTACTCTAATACATATGTATCTGGCACTGGATTTAAAATAGAATGGGACAGCACTGTATCAGGGTGCGGAGGGATCTTGACCAGTCCTTCAGGGTCAATATCATCTCCGAATTATCCAGAAAAATATAATGAAAACGCTGAATGCTTTTACAAAATTACAACAAACGCTGGAACACGTATTCGTATTCATTTCAAGGAGATCGATTTAGAACGACGGCCTAATTGTAACGATGACTACGTCGAAGTATATGATGGTCGCAACGAAAATAATAATCGTTTAGGAAGATTTTGTGAATCATCTCCGGAGGCAAATAATATGGAAACTACGACAAATAACGCATTTATCAAATTTAGATCAGATTACTACATTGGCGGTAAAGGTTTCTTGCTGGAATATGAAACTATTTGTACGACTAACTTAACCGGCATCCATGGAGCGATTGAGAGTCCCGGTTATCCAAATGACTACCCCTTCAACTTTAATTGTTTGTGGACTATAAATATACCTAAGGGTAATAAAGTAAATATAACATTTGTTCACTTTGATTTTCCAGAACCTTTTAGATATTATCGATTACGATCGTCAAAACGATTTCAACATTCATCCCTTACGTGTTACGATTTTTTGCAAATCAAAGAAACTACAGATGCTAACTACGGAAATAAATTATGTGGTAATTCATTGGTAAACACGAAATCAGCAAGTTATTCTTCTCAAACTAACTCAATACAAATAAAATTTGTGACAGCCAGCATGGTTACGCACACTGGTTTTCGTCTAGAATGGGCGCAGTACGGATGCGGTGGGTTCATTAAGAAAGACTACGGTCAGCTTTCTGTAGACAAAAGCATTATTACTAATGGAGAATTGGAATGTCAGTGGGTCATAGAAACCTCTCCGGGCAGTAGTATCAGTGTTCAGACTTCAAACATATACATGCAAGAAGCTGTTAATTGCTCCGTCGACGCTATAGAGATATACAACGGCCCGGATATGAGTACTCCTCTTATTACAAAAATATGCCATCAAGGATACTCGTCCGCCCAATCAACGACAAACTATATGTTGGTAAGGTTTGTAAAAAAGTCAAGTATGAAAGACGTATCAGTCAGTCTTTACTATAACTCATACGCTACAGGATGTGGAGGAAGTATCACTTCAAGAACAGGAATCGTACATTCTAAAAACTTTCCCAAAAATTACGATAATAATTTATATTGCACGTGGACCATTACAGTTCCAAGTCATCACAGAGTTGAACTTCAATTTACGGAATTAGATTTATATTCAGATTCGCCTGACGATGACAACTGTGGAGATAAAATTCAAATATTTGATGGTGAATATTATCTGAAATCCAATTATAGCCAGTTGATTTGTCCCAATACGAACGTGTCTCGGATCATATCTAACAGCAACATGCTAGGTTTACAATTCATTACGGATAGCGAAGATACAGCAAAGGGTTTCAAAGCCAACTTCACAGTCACATGCGGGGGGATAATTGACGCTAAATACGACGGAATAATAACCAATGACAAAACTTTCAGCTCTTATGATATCAATTGTACATGGACTATTGTTGCACCTTCGCCTGATCAAAAGATTAGTTTGACATTAACACATATATCTATTTCTACAAAAAGTAACATTACCTCGAACAAGAAATGCCCATCATCGTTTCTTAAAGTTTATGACGGGAACGACAAATCTGCGCCTTTAATTGATGAGTATTGTGGACATAAAGTTCCGCCAATGATAGTTAGCCATGGCAGCGCAATTACAATTGAGCTCGGAGCTTATAATAATATTGTACAGGGCACATTTGCAGCGCATTACTCAACTATGACCACTGCTTGTGGAGGCACATTAACAGCAGAAGAAGGTAGCTTAGCATCGCCAAACTATCCTCAATCATATCCGATTCGTGCGGATTGCGAGTGGATTTTGAGCACATCCCCAGGCAACAAAGTGTACATAACATTTGAGCAATTTGATATCGAACCTTCTGATGATTGTAACGGTGACTACTTAGAAATCCGTGAAGATAATGGTGGCGGCCGGCTCCTGGCTTTATATTGTGGTAGCGAAATTCCCATTAACACAACTGTATCTTCAAAATTATACCTTAAATTCCATAGCGATAACACAACCCCCAGACGGGGATTTTTGTTACATTACGGATTCATCCATGGAAATGAAATTATAGGAAAAGATTCAGGCGAAATTGCATCTCCTGTATATCCTTATAAGTACGAAGGGGCTGGCGAGTACGCTTGGCGTGTAGAAGTAAAACAAGGAACGATTATAGCTATAACAATTTCAGAATTGGAAATACCTACGTTTGGTGACTCTTGCTCAAACAGTTTAGTCTTGTATGATGGTTATGATGCAGATGCTCCAATACTGCAGGAGTTTTGTGGTAGAATGATGAATTATTTTGATGAAAGCCAAATCACTCGCTACAAAACTACATCTAACGTAGTTTTTATTACGCTGAAACTCGATGACACAAACACTGGATCAAAGTTTCACTTAAGATGGGCTAATTCAGAAAAAAATATAGAAACGGAGAGCAAACCCAACTGTGGTTTTAACGAGACACAGACTGTCATACCAGGGCAGACAGTCACATTTAACTCCCCTAATTATCCAAACGAATACCAAAACAATTTGAAATGCGAGTGGGTATTTAAAGCTGAAAAGGGTCGACATTTAGTGTTACATTTTAAGGAATACAGTATTGAAGAAACGCCAGCATGCTTTGCAGATGCAATTGCAATTTATTCCGCTGACGTACTCGGTGATTGGAAACAAGTGAAAGAGAACATTTGTTTAGCAGATGATTTGAGCAAGCAGTACAATATCACTAGCTACATGAAGATAATATTTAAAACAGATGCAAGTTTTACTCGAAAGGGATTTAAAGCTGAAATTAATTCACTATGCGGTGGAGTACTAACGGAAGCTTCTGGAGTGATAGAGCCGATCTGGTCAGATATCGGAGAATCATCTTTAAGGATACAGTGTAATTGGAAAGTGAAAGTACGTCCTGGTCGTGTTGTTAGATTTAACTTTGAGCATTTTAATATAACCAATACACAGGAAGACTGTTCAACATTTATAAGCATACGAAACGGAGATTCATTGGAAGCGCCTTTGTTGACAGGGGCGAAATTTTGCGGATACAGTTATGAAAATAGGAGTACTGCTGAATCTTCTAGTAACGCAATATTTGTATCTTACAGCGCATATGTTGGGCGCTCTTTTCAAAATTTCAGACTTCGTTACGAAGAGAAACATTTTGAATGTGGAGTAACATCAACTCTAGACAGTGACCATCAATGGGAAATCATAAATTCTCCAAATTACCCTGCAGTGCCGGCTTCTTATTCCGATTGTGTTTGGATTTTCACAGGGCCACCTGGAGAAATTCTTAGGATAGATTTCACAGACCGCTTTGATTTAGAACTAAGTGAAGACTGCTCTAAAGAAGCGGTAGAAGTAAAAGACGGCGCGAGCAACTTATCACCATCTAAAGGGCGCTATTGCGGCAAAGAAAAGCCAAGTACAATCAAAACGACCGGAAATGTTGCATATATTCAGTACATGACGGGATTGTTGGAACCAAAAAACGGATTTCAAGCTAATGTGTCAATTGATGTGTGTGGTGGAACCATTGTAGCAAGTAAAGGTGAATTGCTATCACCGGGATATCCTCATTTGCAAGCTATGCCAATAGGCACAATATGCGAGTGGCGCATTATAGGCCCACCTCGTAATGTTTTGAAAATTGCTCTACAGGATTTAAGATTGCCTGATTCTGAAGAAAGTTGCGGAATTTACGTTTCTATCGAAGAACCTTTGATAGCCAAAACATCAAATCAATTGGTGAAGTATTGTGGAGATGAAATTATAACCGTTAATAGTAACGACCATGTAACTGAAACGTCATCTAATGAAGCTATCGTGAAGTTTAAAATTGGTAAACTTAGTGGGTGGTCAGGATTTATAGGTATGAGAGGTTTTCGATTTACATTTAATTCCTCAAGGCCGTCTTGCGGTGGACTAATTACGACTCCCGAGGGCTACTTATCTACTCCAGCATATCCCCGTGAAACAACACATAGATATTGTCAGTGGATTATAACCGTCCCAGATAAGACTAGAAGAGTAAGGTTAGAAATTTTAGATTCTGATTTGGAACAACACAAAATCGGAATTTACAATGATATCAATTTTAATTCTATTATCCAACTACTTTCAAAACCGAATGAAACAGTGAGATTCTTCGAAAGTACTGGAAATCAATTAGCAGTATATGTATGGATGAATGCATTAGCTTCCCGACATAGGTTTAAAGCAAAATTCACCTCCGACGATGAATCATTGTGTGGGGGAGATCTAAGTAACGATCGACAAACACTTGCAGCTCCGGCATTATCCAGAGCGTACTTATGTACATGGAACTATAATTACAGACCGAACGTATCAAATAATAATTCATCCGCATATAAGTCTGTTTACATAAACGCAAAAGTGAATTCTTCAAGTAGTACAGCAAGGTGTTCTTATAACGATGCAAAATTGACAATAAAGACAGTATTGCCCAGATCACTGGGAACTATGCTACGAACGATTTGTGGAAATGTTGAAATATCACTTCGTATACCAGCCATAGCATTTGAGGTCAAAGCAATAAAGAGTAAAAGTAACTTTATGGATTTTAATCTCGACTGGAAAGTGCAACCATGTGGAGGTATAATACATCCTACACTGAATGCTATGGATTTATTGAATGGGTTAACTAATGAAAATGACACCATCGATTGTGCATGGATGGTGGTGGCACCATCAGAAAGTAGAGTTGAAATGAAATTAGAAGGGGAGTTTCAATTAGACTGTGTGGATGAATTTGTGCAAATTAGTGAAGGTCTTTACCAATATTCTTCAATGTTAGGAGATTATTGTAAAGAGAGAGGGCAAGCAAATGCTGTAGTTACACCTTATAGATTCTTATTAGTGCAATATCATTCCAAATACAAATCAGATACAAAACTTAAAATTATGGTTAAAGCTACTAATGGCCAATGCGGAGGACTTTTAACTGAATATAACAGCCTTTTTCAATCACCAAACTACCCACAAGCTTACGATCCAAATTTGGAGTGCTCTTGGGAAATACAAGTTGGTCTAGGTAACAGAATTCAACTTCAGTTCCTCGATCGATTCGCGATAGAAAAGTCTGACAATTGTACAAAGGACGCCCTAATACTTTATGACTGGAAAGATGGTGCATATGTTGAAACGAAGAAACTTTGTGGACGCGACTTACCTGGCACGCTTAACTCGACAACGAACCAAATGAAAGTAGTTTTACATACAGACGACAAAATCAATTTAGACGGATTCAGAGCTATTTGGAACTCTGTATGTGGAGGTAACTTCACGGCCACGGATAAAATACAATACATACAGAGTCCACGATATCCAGATTCATACCCACGTTTGTCAGATTGTACCTATATAATATCATCCGATCATAAAGTAAACGTCAAATTCGAATACTTCGAATTAGAAGGCGAATATCCAACTTGTAATTATGATAATGTAACATTAGAACAAACGTATAAATATGACTATTCACAAAATGTTTATTGCGGACGCGAAATACCACCACCACTACATAAATACAACAAAGTGAAAATCGTATTCAAATCTGACTCTTATATTGAAAGTAAGGGATTCAGAATAGCATACAATACCCACCAATGTGGCGGAACTATTAAGGAGCCCACTGTTATCAGTTCCGGGCAAACGTCATACGATGATGATTTAAACTGTACGTGGGTCATTGAAGCACCGTCTGATAAAATCGTGGTTTTAAAATTCCAGTACGTCGATTTGGAAGGTAATCAACTCTGCAATACTGATTATATTTCCGTTTTTGATGGCACAGAACTGAATGCTAGTACACGATTAGCGCTGATTTGCGGAAACATCAATACCACTACAGCAGTGAGAAGCAGAAGTAACAAAATGCTGTTACAGTTCGTGACTGACTACAGTTTAAGTTATACCGGTTTTAAAGCGGATGTCGCATTTACTTATTCAAGCCCAGTCGGGTGCGGCGGAGCGATAGATATCACATTCACGTCTTCGTACACGTTGAAATCACCACTTTTCAATGGCAAGGTTGTGTATGAAAATTTCCTCGACTGCCATTGGGAGATAACAGCAAGCGCCGATCAAGTTATTCAAATGGAGTTCACAGAGTTCCACGTATCATCGTGTGCGGGTATCAACCAAACAGCTCTAGGCTTTAGTAAGTGTAATTGCGATTATGTAGAAATAAAAGACGGGTTTAATCCCGATGATTTGATCATCGGAAAGTATTGCGGTCACAATTTCCCACCGCAACTCGTGTCTTCGAGTAACAGGGTCAGCTTCCGGCTGGTCACCGACGGCGACCTCGGCAGTTCTGGGTTCTCGGCCCGTTTGACGACGAAACCTTCTCCATGTGGTAAGTCCACTTATGTACCGAGTCTCGCTGTTCAGCGGATTACATCTCCTGGGTACAGTACGGGTGCCGTACCTCGAGGTGTTCACTGTGTATACTACATAGACATGGCTAGTTATCCGTACACAGAATTGCGAATAACAATAAAAAAATTGGACATCAGATACGGAGAACCAGACAAAGCCCAGTGCAACAAGGATTCCGTCTCTATAAATCGTGCGTTTATTACAAGCAAAAACCAAACTATAGGAAGAGCTTATATCATGAGTGGTGATAGAAGTGACATGAACCAGTATTATAACTTAAATGTGGAACGGCTTATTGTACCAAATCGATACGTATTGTGTGGAAAATCGCAGCCAGTCGATTACTATCTATATAACAGTATTACTGTAGACTTTCAAACCACCGCAGAGTCTGATTCTAATACTTATGAAGGGTTAGAAATTGAGTTCGCTTTGAGTGTTGCATGCAGTAGGAATTATACGGAAACGAATGGCAGGATTAAGTCAAATTACTACAGCGCAATCAGTCAGGAAGCCGTAAGCAAAGATTGCTATACATTAATTACTGTGCCAGAAAAGTACACGATATCGCTATACTTTATGAGCATAGCGCCAAAGTATTGGAACCAGAACGTTTATCTGGATGTGTATGATGGGAACATCACGAGCGCGACTCGAATGATGCGCGCGATCACGCAGACGACGGGCCCGCCCGCGCTGTTCTCCAGCGGACGGTACGTTCTACTGCATCACCACAACGAGCAGTACGACCGGATCACGTACGACCTGGTGTATACTAGCACTGGCGCAGGCCGTGGTTGCGGCGGGCGGTTCGCCATGGTCCGCGGCGTAGTCAGCAGCCCGCTGTACCCGTCCTTGTATCGGCAGAAGAGCTCGTGCGAGTGGGTGATCGAGACGCCAGCTGAGACGCGTGTGTTGCTACACTTCCAGGCATTCGACATGGGGCTCGCGTGCGACCAGAACTTCCTCCGGCTAGTAGACCGGAGCGGCTCGGTGGTGGCTTCACACTGCGCCGAGTTCCCTGCGGACTACACCGCGCAAGACAATTACCTCAAACTGGTCTTTGTCACCACCATGAACAACGGCGGCACCGGCTGGTTGGCTGACTTTGTCGCCGTCGTGTAACGATAGGTCTTGGAGTCTTCCACTTTCTGCAGTGTTACCTCGAAATTATTTTGTCTTTTGACTCGTGCTAGGTCGAGCGTGGTTCCGTCATTATTCTTTCTAGTTTGCATGTTATCGCTTTTTTTTATGGTATACGGCAGACAAACAGGCAAGCGGGCCACCTGATGGCAAGTGGTCACCGCCGCCTGTGGACATAAGCAACACCAGGGGAGTCTCTGAAGCGACCTCTAATATACCTCTTGAACGATCCTATGTCATACTCTTCGAGATTTCGAGAGTTGTCGACATAGTAAAAGTTGTAGAAAATTCAAAATCCATTCCAAATTCTCTCAAATTATTGGTCATATAGGCCGAATTTACAGGTCATACAGCCAAAGTTTGTACAATGTCTATACAAAAAGATATAAATTAAAAAATGAAATTATTAATGTAAATTAATGGTTTTACTGAGATCTAAACGCTATTGAACATTAATATCGCTTACTTAAAAATATCATGTTTGTTTTTCATAAAAATGTCTAGCAGCAGTCTCCAAACGCAACATCTAATTAAAAAACCAACTTTTAAAATAGAATGGCGCATAGGGGTTTAACAACAAAATAGATAATATCTATTATTATCTGTGGTTCTGGCGGAAATCGGAAGAGGTGAAAAGTTTTATGTTTAATAAGAAAGCAATTTTTTATGACGCGTGGTTTTACATTTAAATTCTAGACTACTACGCTAGATCGTGATTCAAAAATCGCAGCAAAAATTACTTTGCTCTCTTGTGTAACAAATAACTATTTCTTAAGTAATTACCTACATAAATGGCAATATTGTATTACAATAGTATGTGTAAGTGTTAATGAATTAATATATGATTTTATAAAATAAAAGTCTATTTTTATTTTAGGTATATGCCAGTAACAAACCAGTTTCTTTAGGAGATGGTCTTACTGACATTTGGTATACCTACCTGGCGTACCTTTTTTTTCCTAGTAAAGCATACGGTTACGACCAGAGACTGAGAGACCTTAGCGCTACATTTTTTATCCCTGTGGACACGATGATCCATCTGATTGAAAGTAATCAATCAATCAATCATGTGTGCGTGTGTGCGTTGAAAAGTAAACATTACGTGACGTTTGTCTGAACCAAAATAAATAAAAAAGTGTTAAAATTTTAAGTAAAATCAAGTTTAGTGTTAACGTAGTTGAAGAACTAACCTCGAAAGAAGGACTGGACCATAAAACCATAGGTAAATGTTTATAAACAGCACTATAAACTTGTCTCAAAATCTGGAAACGGTAACCGATATCCAAAATCCACTCACACATACGCAAATAGTCAAAAATTTAAAGTGCAACGACCGATATTAATGAACTAAAAGAAGAGATATTGAGAATTTGGAATCTGGAAAAAGTGGATATTGTGCCTCTTGTGCTCTCCAGTACAGGAGTCATACCAAAACATATAAAACACTATGTATTACTGTTAAAGTGTACAATAATTTGACTTAACATGACTTTTTCAAATATTTAACTAAAAACGGGCAGGATGGACACCGGTCTAAAATTATTCAAACTATTTTTACAACCTGATTCAAATAATGGCACCACTTTACTGATTTTCATGAGGTCGGGGAAATCTCCGACTTTGGCGCAAGCATTAAAAATGTAAGCTAAATACGGTGCTAAAATATCAACAACAGTATTTATAAGACTTGACGACCTGAGTGGTTCAGTTGGTCAACATGTTGCCGGTCTGCCACGCAAGAGGTCCCGGGTTCTATTCCCGGCCGAGCAGAAATTTAAATGATGAATTTTAATTTCTGTTACGGGTCTGGTCGTTCTATGTATAACAAGTATGTATTTAAAAATATTATCGCCTGACCAATTCTCAAAGGCCTCAAAAGCGCCCGTCGCACGACCGCTGCTAATTAGGACAGAGCCTTATGTTCAAAACTCGTGATGTGCTACAAAATATTAATTAATAACTTCGACCTATCTAAGCATTCAATATAAATATATATATATATATATGACGGATGCGGTCATTAGTACGGACTCATGTGGTCAATAGTACGGACTCATGACGAAGAAAACGGAAGTGGGAGTGCGCCCTCTGGTGGGGCGTGCTGACAGAGTCTCGACGGCACGACTCGGGCCGAGTGGCGGCCATTCTTGGCGCGACCGCCGCCGAGGAGTGACGCGTCTTGAAACTGTCTCCACATTTCGTTTATAGAAAGTGTTATTTACGTTTGAAAATAAAGTAATTTTAAAATCACTTTTGAAATAAGAAAGTTAATCATCTCAACTGCCTACATTGTGATACTGCTCTGATTTCAAGTGAAATTATAAGTGATGTGCAAAAATGAATTGGAATAAATACAGTGGAGTAAATGTGAACCTTTTCTTTAATTTATCTGGACGATCTAATACTGATATCACTACCCTGATGACAATGATCCTGATACACCCTTTCCATCACGCGACGACATCAGAAGCGGTGATGACGAACGCAACGCCCAAGAGATGGTATGATGAGAAGCGACAAAGAAAATGCAGATAACGCTTTGTGGAAGCGTAATAATAAAAGGAAAGTGATTACTCGATCCAGTTGAATTGCCTACATTAAAATATAAAATGATTAAACACGTTCAAAGCGCAGCCAAGAGTCCAAACACCCCGAGATATAAGACAAAGACTTCGTCAGACAGATTGGGGGATTTATAAACTAAACAACAAATCATCTGTACCAATTGGTTATGGTCAAGGCAGACCTCGGGCCTTCGAGAGCACCATTGGGATATTGACACCATTATTAAAAATCGAGTGAAACTTACTATGGACGGCACTTTGAACAACATTGCAATGCAACGCTGGACTGGTAGCCTCAACGTGATTGTTTCAACATGGGACGATGGTAGACAATCTGCGAGTGTTGCGTACATGACTGAGAAATGATGTGATATTGACAGTTCCTCTTTATCTGGTGAGTCCTATACATAATTATTATTTGGTAAAAACCTGTGCTGAAAAGAGGCTCCCTAGCAGATTTTAAGAGTTATTTACTTTGATAATTCAGAAAAGTATTCTGACAGAAACACTATTGATGCCCTTAGTAGAGAGAAGGGCAGGTTAATTTGTATCTTTAGTGAAACTACAAATAGAAAGAATGTAAACAAAACAAAAAGAACGTCATTTATGGTCAGTGTTACAAATTGTTGGTAAAGATGTCAAAAACTACTGCCAAGTTTAATAAATATTAGCTTTTGCGGGTACCTATGTCAAATAAAGAATTATGTTAAATCCCTCCAAATGTTACAGTACACTGTGTTAAAATTAAAAAAGTGACATTTAATCTAAGATTATTTTCCCATCTTGAAACACGCTATGATTTAACGTATTACCAACATCACGTCAGTTATCGGAAAACAAGAATAAGAAATACTTGAAAGCATAGTCCTATTATTTTTATAAATTGAGTACGTAAGCATCGTTATGGTGGTACTGCTGCTGATTGACTTCTTCTTCTTGATCGTTACCTCACTGCTGAGGATCGTGACATCTTCGGAGTTTGTCTCCATCGGTCGCCTGATGTAATGCGACGTTGTCGGATGTATCGTTCGGATATTTGGTCCGCCCATCTCTTCGGACTTCGGCCTCTGGGTCTCTTGCCTTCGACTTTTCCCGTCACCATAAATCTTTCCAGATTGCTGATTAAGTAAATATTTGATAATAACAGTGTGGCAGGGATTCCGTAGCAGTGAGTTTGTGGAACAATTAGCTGGTGTACTTTAGGATGTTGTATCTTAGAGATAGGATAGGCTTCGAATGTGCAAAATTTCAATAATGACCCAGTAAAGATCTCAGCGATTTCTATGCGAGCGGGAGGGTGCCAACATGTATCGAAAAAAAAAAAAAGAGAAAATTTGTAAGCGTGTTTGTTTACATTTAACAGGAGACATTCGAACGAACTTTTCCATATTTCAGTATGTTTGTTATTGTGGTCGTAGTTTCCCAATGTTATAGAAGATATCCGCAGTAACAATGGGATCACTCATATACGTTTCTTTTAATACTACAAAACGGAAAAAAGGGGTAGTTTGGTTAGTAATTTAATTTTATGTTGGTATCAAGTTATTAATCGAAAGAAAAAGTAAATACGAGTAAGTGAACTGATTGACGGCAGATAATTTCGATTTATGTTTTGAGTAACTAAAGATAAACCTGTGACTTAGTTCGACCGAAAACCATTTATTCTATGTTAATATGACTTAGTTTGACCTGGTTAAAGACTTTGTTAGACGGATCTATCTAAGAAGCTAACTCAATATGACTATATAACTAATCAATATCTATCGAGCCGAGGTTTTTATAAGTTTTCTTAAAATTTCGTAATTCGCATCATCAGATGGAGGTGATCGTGTTTTATCACTGATGGTGGGCTGATGGAGCCTATGTGAGGGTTTTATGGTTGCTTACCGGCCTGATGGAGGCTATGGGAGCGTGGCTAATAGAAGGTAGTTGTTTCAATCTTTGTGAGAAAATGTTGAACGATAATGATGTTAAGAAAGTCCAGATATTTTGGTGATTGTTCAATAGTCGGTTTATTAAATTAACTTTAGCTCCGAGTACTGAAATTTCCATGATTACCGATATAAAGTAACTTTTTCGAGTTCTGTTGTTGTACCAGTAAGATGAGGCAGTGTAAGAAATGGTGAGATTTTATATCCTTCTGCCAGTACAAGTTTAGTAGTACCTGAACTGTTGTTGAGGTCAAATATCCTGATTTATTTGGCTGACTTGAAGTGGCCTGGAAATCATGTGTGTGATAGCCCCGAAAGTCGCGATGTTGTGGCTGTAGATGGCAAATTTAATGTTGTAATTTTTTATTAGAAGGCGTCTGTATATGGCACACCTTCATTATTACAATCATTGTTAAATCGTTACAAAATGGGAGGCTAAAACATAACGTAAACTCTAAATAGAGTATACTTGTTCGATCAGTCAAAATTGATGACGATGATTATTACTTGTTTAGTTTTGGTGTGGTAACATATGAACTGGATGGTAACAACTTACCTATGACTGGCGTAACAGATAAACGTGAGAGCTTCATATTATTAAACTCCTGATTTAGTTTTGATATTGAGCAGTAGAGATAATGTTGTTTTTGTAGAGATATCACCGTGAACATTTGTTCGGGTCTGTGACGATTACTTGTTATGTAACTCGTAGACCGTTATTACGTGTTATGATAGCAGATATGACTGTGTTACCTATCACTGACTTAGTGCAGATTTGGTCGAAGAATTGACCACGAGCTGAGAGTCTATAGACAGCTGTTAGTGAAGTAAAGCGTGTTAAAGTTACTACTTCATGATTTCAGCAATTTCATATTAAAAAGTATACTGTATAGTCTAGCAGTGGCTATATAAGTACGGCTACTAAAGTGGTGCCCCTATATTATAGAAAGAGGTATTACTAGAGTCTATAAGTACCTACTGGTTTAAAAAATGTGACGAATGAACAACACTGAGCTTATATGTTGGCAATGTTTATTAACGCCTGGGTGGCTCCCGCCTGTGTGGCTCCCGCCTGTGTGGCTCCCGCCTGTGTGGCTCCCGCCTGTGTGGCTCCCGCCTGTGTGGCTCCCGCCTGTGTGGCTCCCGCCTGTGTGGCTCCCGCCTGTGTGGCTCCCGCCTGTGTGGCTCCCGCCTGTGTGGCTCCCGCCTGTGTGGCTCCCGCCTGTGTAGATCCCGCCTGTGTAGATCCCGCCTGTGTGGCCCCCGCCTGTGTGGCATCCCGCCTGTTTGGCATTTCGCCTGTGTGGCATAGTCTGTGTGGCATAGTCTGTGTGACATTAAGTCTGTGTGGTATTTAGCCTGTGAGGCATTCCGCCTGTATGGCATTTCGCCGGTGTGGTATTTTTCTGTGTGGCATTTCGCCTCTGTGCCATTTACCCTTGTGTGACATCTTACCTGTATCGTGCTATGGCAGACGTGATGCAGGATATAGAATATACTCGTAGTTTGACGATTAGAGTGGTACTGACCAGAGTGACACCCAGTCTGTGTGGCACCTAGTCTGTGTGGTAATAGTCGCTATTGTGCAGGTCCAGTTGTGTGCCGGCCCGGTTGCGAGGCGGCCCGATTGCGTGGCTGCCCGTCTGATAGCGTTCGTCAGTGTGGTGGTAATATTACTCTTATTTTTAAAATTAGAATGGCGCTGACGGATGACCAAAATCATATGGCATTTAATGAAGGAGTGTTTCGATCACACTCGAAGTAACATTGAGTCTTTTGCCGAGTACTGAAAATTTTATGTAGTAAATCTAAGTACCTACAGTAATGGAGGTCGGGGACAGTACACGAGCTTTGTGATTGGATTTGTGATGTTTCCCACTCAACAAGATCATCAAGGGGAAAACGGGGAATGAAACCTTCATTTGTGGTAATTGTGATACGGTTCATAGTCTGGTGTCCTGTCACGCCTCTCTCATAAACTGAAGCCGTAGCTGAATTTATGTCGGCAACTTAGAAAGAATAACTTGTGTACGAGATGATGTTGTTCTCTCAAGTCTCTCTCAATCTACGGAAGTTTAGTATGATAAATGATAATGTACGTATGTTTTATGTGTACACAAATAGCAGTTACTTAAGTATTGGTGGGTTGAAGCAGTCGTGATAGATCCAATCACATGATTCATAAGACTTACTTGGGTGATGTGTTGTGGTCAGAAGTGACCGAGCAAATATGGTACTGTGCTATGGTTTTCATGTTTCAGATAACACACGAGGACGTGTGTATAGCAGGACGGCCGTGACGGATGCGGTCATTAGTACGGACTCATGTGGTCAATAGTACGGACTCATGACGAAGAAAACGGAAGTGGGAGTGCGCCCTCTGGTGGGGCGTGCTGACAGAGTCTCGACGGCACGACTCGGGCCGAGTGGCGGCCATTCTTGGCGCGACCGCCGCCGAGGAGTGACGCGTCTTGAAACTGTCTCCACATTTCGTTTATAGAAAGTGTTATTTACGTTTGAAAATAAAGTAATTTTAAAATCACTTTTGAAATAAGAAAGTTAATCATCTCAACTGCCTACATTGTGATACTGCTCTGATTTCAAGTGAAATTATAAGTGATGTGCAAAAATGAATTGGAATAAATACAGTGGAGTAAATGTGAACCTTTTCTTTAATTTATCTGGACGATCTAATACTGATATCACTACCCTGATGACAATGATCCTGATACACCCTTTCCATCACGCGACGACATATATATATATATATATATATATGTAAAATATTTCTTTGGCTATAGCTGTATAAACCATCAGCCGCAAACATTGCGTTACTATTACAAAATCAAAATATATTATAAAATAATAAAAGCATCATACATTTTATGTCTGCTAAGATACGTACCAACATCTTTCTACCGTAGGGGTACCTAGACTGACACCACATTAACATTACAATATCTTTTTTATTTAGCGAAACAAACGATAACATAATATAATGTAAAATAAACATGTCGTACTAAATATAATGGTCATTATGTAATGTAACGATCACTATGTACCATGAGCTCGTCACCGTACAATTTATTTATATATCATATGGTTGTAGTTGATGGACTTGGAAATGAATACGTACATCATACACAGAGCAGTGTGTGGTTAAAAAATTGTTTGCTTATCATGATCTCTTTTAACAAATGCTCTCAAATACTTAACCAAAACTTGGTTTTGTAATAAACTTAAACAATTTATTTGACGATAAGAGAAATATTTTACTTAATAAATTTACGCTATTGATTGGTTGGACGACAGGCAAAATATCGTGAATATCTTAAATGTTTGGCGTCAAGTATGGGACTCAAGAAAAATACTCACAAGTGATAGTGATGTGAAATTCATACAAATACGTTCCAACGAAATATCGAAATAAATAATTGAATAAAAGCACACCTAAATATTAAACGAGTCTAGAATTAAATTTTAATCTACTTGATTGATGACTCAAATGGATTTGCTTCATAGGAATTAAATATCTCTATACTCAGTCTGATGAAACATTACATCGAGTTTATAGTACCTTAAATGTCTTTATATTGTTTACTTATAACTCCCTACGTTATAAATTTTGGTCTAAAGAAATTTCACATGGAATCCATTTGCTTACGTATTTTTGCTTGCGTTGTTTAAATTTAATCGACTCGGTAAATAAATAAAACGTCGTATGCACACATCCTTACATCCCTAGCTGTTGTAACGTTTAACTATTTTCGGTTTATCAGGAACATTTTGTAAAATTTATGGATGTGCGAACGTTATAAGAGCACTCGCTTTAGATCTCATAAACTTAGAAATATTTCATTTTTTGTTTGTTTGAAATATTGAACTGTGGGAATTTTGACGATATGGATTTAAAGCAAGGTGGCCAGAGTAGTAGGAACGTGGCAGTCAGCCCTTGGGTCGCGTCGTGTGAACATCATCGTATCCATTTCCGTAACTAAGAAACCCCAGGCTATTCCAAATTTCCTCGAAAAATTCATTACAACTCGCGTGTAGTTTGTTAAAATAATTAGTGCTTCATTATTTTGTGTTATCTTTCAGCTTTGTGTCGTTTCTTTCGTTCTCTATCTATTTCTTAATCTACGTAGTGTCAGTGATTTGGTTTGTTTTATATTTGTCTTTGTTTCTTAGTTTCGAAAGCGTAAGTTATATTCTCATTACATTTATGGTAGTTAAGAGTATCTATTAGGGCTCTTAGAGATTTCAATATAAGTGTGAAAGGTAATTAAAACACAATATTTTGAGGAAAATATTACCAAATTAAATATCATCAGTACTCACCCTCACTGAATAAAAAACTATAAAACTAACCTGGGACACAGTTTCGGATGTGACATCGAATACACTCTAAGAGAATGAGTCCGGCACGAATCCCGACTTGGTCTTCGATGGCCTAGGCGCTCTAACTAAGTCTACGCCTAGGTTTGCCGCCGAATTCTGGTACGATTTTGGCCCATGTTCCGTTTAATACCCTTTGTGCTTTTAAAGCTTAAATGACATTTTCCTACGGACATGAATCTCGAGTTTGGATCGAAACCTGGCCCGAGTCGTTATCGTCCCTCACTAGGCACACAACTTACACACGCGAAGTAAATAACATTTAAATAATAGTCTCTCCTTTGACTCGTGAGTCGATAGGTAGGACCTTAATAATGCCTGACGAGATGATCGGAATATGTGTGACGGTTTGAGCGAAGTAGACAATAGGTCACTGGTTCGTTTGATTTCGAAGGCTTTGCTGGTTGGCTGAGATATGAGGTGTGATGGGAGTCTCAGTTCCTTATCGATTAGGTAGGTTTTCCGAGAGCTAATGGCCTCTATTCTATATTATTTATGTGAGAATAACGTTAGGGTTTCACAAGTGGCCACAGAAGAAAGAAGAATCCGTTGCCGTTTCGAGTGCTGTCAAAGCTAAGTCGCATGTTTACTTTAATACTTTGTTTGATTTTCTGTACGTATTTTATAAATTGTTTGACTATTTCGATTTGCGTGGATTACGTGTAAATCATCTTATTTACGCGGATTTTGATATTTGACTTTACTTTTATTTATGTGAACTAAATTTTATTCATTTGCGAATATCTTCCTAATTCGTGCAGTAGAATTACAGATAATTTCTATAAAATTTACATATTTCTTGGGACGTTTTTCAAAATGTGTACACAACGTAATAGGTCTGAAAATTTAAATCAATAACTAGACGATCACTTGCTTACGGCCAAATCACAATATGTAAAATTATATTTATTATGTTATGTCTACTCTTTATCGGTAGATACTCGTTTGTGTGTATGTATACAGACAGATAGGTATTAGGGTGACTGAGAAGTTACAGTAACCAGCACCGTTTCCCACAGAACATAATAATATTACATTATAATTACATAAATACCTTCGGCAGAGCACTTACAATACATATATTCAGCTACAACTAAAAACAATGTCTTTCATAAAAATGTACCTTAAGAAAAAAGCAAGACTACTACTTATTGTACACACGGCAGCACAACAAACTATCCTGTTTAGGCCGTAAAGTAATAAACACAACTTTGTATGGTTGTACCATAAAAGAATAAGGAGAGACAAATGAACGGGTAACTCGACGCACCATCGCGCAGTTACACACACAATACCTTTTTATTTTTTTATGTTATACGGCAGACAAACAGGCAAGCGGGCCACCTGATGGAAAGTGGTCACCGCCGCCTATGGACATCAGCAACACCAGAGGAGTCACCAATGCGTTGCCCGGCTCTGAAGAGACCTCTAATATACCTCTTGAACGATCCCATGTCATAGTCCAAAGGAAACACTGTCTACTACTAAACAATAGATAACATCACAGAACACGATAGAAGTGGTATCTTCGCCATTAGTACCGAAACCGATGCCGCCGTTCCAGACCCCACTATTTTTACCACTACTCATGCAACTTAATATGCACAGGCTTACGCACGCACACGCAAAGTCAAACGGAGCGCTGTGATTAGTCAAACGGTCACCACCACATACACACATTGCGTTGCGTGTGTGCTGTAAATCATCTCTGAATTTATATTTACGCTAGGGATTGACAAAATCGAATTCTTGTCGATATTAATATTTCGATAAAATTCTAACTATTATTATAGTATTTATTATTTAATAATAATTAATTGAAAATGTTATTATATTGAGGGGGTGAGGCGGGGTTCAAGGTAGAAAGGAGATAGAGAGTATAGGGGTACGGTAGATTTACCGTAGGGGTATGGCAGGAATATGTCAGGAGTACGATAGTGTGTGACGTCCTGAGTAGTTCAGTGGTTAACATGCTAGTTTGCCATACAAGAGGTTGCGGGTTCGTTTCCCAGCCGGGCAGAAATTTAAATGATGAATTTCTAATTTCTGTAACGGGTCTGGGTGTTCTATGTTTAATAAGTATGTATTTAAAAAAAACTGTATAAGTACTATATCAATTATCTAGCACCCATAATACAAGCTTTGCTCAGTTTAGGGCTAGATGGCGCTGTATGAATTTGTCTACAATTAGGTATTCTAATTTCAACTAAATTCTAAATTTAACGTGCGGTACCTTGACGATGCAACTCTAGGAGGTGAAGCGAGCACAGTATTACGGGATCTGCAGCTCCTCATTCGAGAGTTCAGTGCCATAGGCATGGAGTTGAATTTCTCGAAGTGTGAGCTGTTTATCTCTGAATCTTGTCCGACGCCTGGCGCTATTTGTACTGCTTTTAGCGCTTTAGCTCCTAGCATCACAGTCGTCGGCAAGTCGTCGCTTCACCTCCTAGGCTCCCCAATTTTTGATGATTCTTTCAAAAATTTTGATGACAAAAAAATTCAAAATTTTAATGATGTTTCGGACCGCCTACTCCAAATCAACAGCCACATGGCTTATGTCATAATTAGATATTGTTTATTTGTTCCTAAATTTATGTACGTTTTGCGGTGTTGTCAGTTGCTCTTTTAGAGTTCCTAGACAACACCGTGAAACAAACCCTCTGTTCTGTTATAAATATAAATTTTGACAATTCCTCCTGGGACCAGGCATCATTGCCTATTCGATATGGTGGCCTGGCATTCGAAAAGTGTCGAATGTTTCTCTGCCAGCCTTTTTGTCCTCGGTGAATAGCTTGCAGTCCCTAGTAAATAAGATTTTGTCAAAACTGGGGACGTTTGAGTCGGCATTCTCCACCGAGGCCAAAAATGCTTGGCAGTTGGCTTGCCCGGAGTCGGACCCTCCGGCTAATCCTTGTTCGCAGCGGCTTTGGGACGAGTCGCTCTGCAGATTGGTGCGAAACAACCTTTTGAGCGCATCACCCAATTCTGCAGAGCGTGCTCGCCTCCTGGCAGCTGGCGAGTGGGAGTCGGGTCTCTGGCTACAGACAATGCCCTCTAAAAACATCGGCACTTTACTCGACCGTACCACGTTTAGGATTGCCAAGGCCCTTTGTCTTGGTGCACCCTGTAGCGCTCCTCATAAATGCCGTTGTGGTCGTCCTGTAGACCAGCTCGGCCACCACGTCTTGTCATGCGGCAGGAGCGCTGGTCGCTTTCCTCGTCACGCGGAATTAAAAGATGTCATCTGCCGGGCTTTTACCACCGCTGGTGCACCCGCGGTGCTGGAACCGATTGGGTTAGCCCGCGATGACGGTAAGAGGCCCGACGGAATGACACTCACTCCGTGGAAGCTGGGACGGCCTCTGGTATGGGATGCTACTTGCATCGATACCCTTGCGCCGTCTCATCTTCCAGTGACCGCGTGTCAGGCTGCGACGGGTGCTGCCGCAGCTGAGAACGCCAAGCGGCGCAAATATGCTAGTCTCAGTGGCGATTACATATTTGCGCCATTTGGCGTTGAAACACTTGGGCCGTGGGGACCAGGCGCACATTCCTTATTTCGGGAGTTATCTAAGCGCCTGGTCCAAATTACAAATCACCAGAAGGGAAGGAATACGGCGGGTAGGCACGAAAGTGTCAACTCAAACTTTTAAGAGCTCCTGTTGTTTTTTAAATTTTAAATTTATATAATTAATTCTTTTTGCAAAAATATTGTACTACACGTGTTAAAAGGCTAACCTGCAAGTGCTGACTCGTTATCTCCGCACTCAACATTCTACAACACAATGGATCCAGCATCACAGAAACTGAACACAAAAATTGATGAGATTGTTTCACTTTTCTCCACAAGGATGGGTGAGTTTGAGAAGTCTCTCGACAAGCAGATGACAAATACTGCACCGACAGCACCGCAGACTATTAAAGCTCTGGCAGCAGAGTTTTACAGTTTTAAAAGCTTTGTCCTCAAGGCCATCTCGCTTCTCAAAGACCAAAATGAGCACCTTTCCCGGAGAGTTGATAGTCTGGAGAACCAGTCCCGACGCCAGGTCCTTCTCTTTCATGGCTTGGCTGAGACGGGGAATGAGGATCTTATAGAAAGGATCTTGTCAGTGTTACACGGCCAAATGAAATTGGATGGTGTAAGCGACTCTGCGTTGGATGTATGTCATCGGTTGGGCGAGAAGGGCACTAAGGACCGTCCTGTGTTGGTGCGTTTTACGTCACTAGGGGCTCGTGCGGCAGTGTGGAACGGTAAGACGATGCTGAAGGGCTCCAAGATCTCGGTGAAGGAGTTCCTCACTAAGCCACGGCAGGAAGTGTTCGCCGCCGCTCGCAAACAGTTCGGCATAAAGAAATGCTGGACGAACGACGGTACGATTGTGGTGCTCCTCCAGGATGGGAAACGCAAAAAGCTTTTATCCATGGCTGACCTACGTGATCTGCAGTCCGAGTTACCAGCTACGCAATCCACATAAAACGTACACTGTTTACTTTTCGTTGTTGTCACTCTTAATTTTGCCGGGTTATAACTTAGACAACGCATTTTTTACTGATAAGGTAGCTCGAAATTACACTTTTTTTTACTTTTTATTACCGCTTTTATATTGATAACTCATGATTTTTTACTTTGTTTACATATTTTCGTTTTCGGCTATTGTCATACGGTTGTCAAGATTGTCTGTCAGTCATGTCATTTAGCTGTCAATGTCACAATCATTTTCGTTATTTTTTTTTGTCTATACTTGATGGCCTAACTTCTGCGTTTTTTAAGCTATTTTAAGTACGTTTCGTTTCATTGTTAATTTACATAATTATTTTTTCTCATTTCGTTTTTGTTGGGATCCATGGTTGTATATTTCATTGTATTGATATAAAATGTTTCTCCCTAGTCAGCATTGCCGGTGTGTAGTTGGTCTTACTATACGCATTTTATTTTTTTTAACATTTAGATATATAGATTTTTTTTATTTTTTTATTATTTATTTATAGGTTGGTATATAATATAATATTTATACTTATTTATTTTTATATTTAATGTCGTCTGATAGTATTGAAGATGATTATTTTCATTCTTGCTCTTCCGATGATTATGAAAGCGCTCATGATATGTCATTTGATTCTAACTCTAGTCATGTTCCACTTAACGTCCAAATTCGGTCAGTGTTCAACAACAAATGTCTAAAGCTTGCTCACATCAATGCTCAAAGCCTCGTTAGTCATTACACAGATCTTCTCGCAACCTTTAGCGATCAGTGTGTCGATGGAATATTAGTTTCAGAATCTTGGTTAAAACCATCTCTGCCCTCGACACTCTGCTCACTTGCTGGTTATAAATTGTTACGTAATGATAGGGCGGGTGCTGGGGGTGGTGGTGTGTGCATCTACCTCCGCGATGATATTCCACATAAGATCATTGATAAGTCTCTAGATATGGTGCCCTATATCGCTTCTCTTGAGTACTTGCTTGTGGAGATTATAATTAATCACACAAAAATTCTGCTAGGTGCTTTCTATTGTCCCAGTGACAAAATTAACTATTTTGGTCGTTTGGAGACCTTATTATCTGCTTACCGCGCGGATTACGACCATATAATATTAATGGGAGATCTAAATACGTGCCAATTGAAAAATGATCACAGGGCTGGCAAACTTCAGGAGGTCATTTCCGCTCTCGACTTAAACATTTTATCATCTAATGCGACTCATTATCCCCCGCACTCGAGGCCTTCTTTAATTGATTTAGCGATCGTTTCAAAAGATAATTTGGTGGTGTCACATGGCCAACTGACCGCTCCTTTTTCATATCACGATCTCATCTACATTTCCTACAAAGTGCGCCTTCCCAAACGCAAACCCAAGGTAGTCCACCGTCGGAACTTCCATGACATGGACGTGGAATGCCTAAGGAATGACGCTGCGAAACTTGACTGGTCGGCCTTGTACGCGGCGGACGCTGTGGATCTGAAGGTCTCTATCTTCAATGGAATGCTCCTGGATCTCTTTGACGTCCATGCACCTCTGCGTCCGGTTCGTATTAGGCATCATCCCGCACCCTGGCTAACTAGTGACATCAGAATTTTAATGGCAAAGCGAGATAGAGCCAAACAGAAATTTAAGAAATGTCCAACGGAGGCCAACCATCAGGCATATAAACACGCTCGTAATACATGCAACCGAAAATGTAGGGATGCTAAACGCAGGTAAATTCATTCAAGTCTGCAAAATATTTCATCGGCTCGTACCTGGCATTTTCTTAAGTCACTTGGCGTTGGTGATTCTTCGGGAGAGGGGTGTGGGGCGCTGGACCTGGATGACTTAAATAAACATTTTTCTTCTCCGCCTACATCGCTTGATTCTGTTACTAAAACGGAAACTCTTAACTCCCTTTCAAAACTTCCTCTCCCAATCTGTGAGCCTTTCGAGTTTCATGAAGTGACAGAGGCTAGTGTCAGGAGGAGTATAAAAACGATCTCTACCGGGGCTCTTGGTAGTGATAATTTGGGACGGAATATGCTGCTTCCAATCTTGGATTTCATTACAAAGGCTGTCACCCACATAGTGAACTGTTCCCTTACTTCCAATATATTTCCAAGTGCTTGGAAGTCCGCACACGTAATTCCTCTTCCCAAGAAACCTAATCCCACTTTAATTTCCGAATACCGTCCTATTTCTATTCTTCCCGTGTTGTCCAAGGTGCTGGAAGGTGCTGTTCACAATCAACTCCATGCATTTCTTTGCAAGAATGGCCTTCTCAGCACTTTCCAATCCGGTTTCCGTCCCTTTCACAGTACTGTTAGTGCACTGCTGAATGTTACTGATGACATCCGTCTCGCTATGGAAAACAAACAGCTTACAGCGGTCATTTTACTTGACTTCAGCAGTGCATTTAACTCTGTTGACTATGACATACTACTTGGTATTATGAGGTCAGCGGGGGTCTCTGACCATGTCCTCCCGTGGTTTGAGTCCTACCTTCGTGGCAGACAACAGTGCGTACGGACTGAGGAGTTGTCTTCGAACTGGTGCGGCCTTTCGGCTGGTGTCCCGCAGGGCGGGGTGCTCTCTCCATTGCTTTTCTCCATATTTATAAACCGCATTACAGAAGTTTTACATTGTCCCTATCACCTATACGCAGATGACCTTCAGATCTATGCGCACTTCCCTGTCTGTCAGATCTCGGACGCCATTGACGCAGTAAATAGAGATTTAGCGGCGGTGCAGAATTGGGCTAAATCCTTTGGGCTATTGGTCAATCCGTCTAAATCACAAGCCATTATTATTGGCAGTAGCCGCTTGCGGAGTGGCCTGGCGGGATGCGTGCCGTTGGTTTACTACAATGGAGTTGAGATTCCATATACGACCAAAACCCGAAACCTTGGTCTCATCATGGACTGTAACCTTTCATGGACATCTCACATAAACGACATTAGTAGGCGTATGCACTTCGCCTACCACTCTCTCCGGCGTCTCCAGTTCTTTCTTCCGTATAGGACCAAGATTATGCTCGCTCAAACGCTTCTCTTGCCGCTGTTGGATTACGCTGACGTGTGTTTTCTGGATGCCACTGAAGAGCTTCTAAATAAGTTGGAGCGTCGGATCTCGCAATCAGGTTTGTGTTCGGGTTGCGTAGATTTGATCATATCTCTGAATATCGTTCGCGGTTGAAGTGGCTTCCGATCCGGCAGCGCAGGAATATGCACATTCTCACTTTCCTCTATAAAGTTTTAAACAATCCATCATTCCCTGAATATATTCGGTCCCGTTTCAGCCTTCTTCCCCTTCCATCCAGGTCCAGACGCCAATGCGTCATCAAACCGCTTAAAGTTCCCCAATGCACCACCTTTTTCTTCAAGTCGTATACTGTCGAGGCGGCGCGACTGTGGAACAGTCTACCAGCTGACATTCGTGACAGTCCATCTGTCAACACATTCAAAGCAAGATTGAAGGAGCATCTATTATCACTACAAGTTTAATTGATTTATATGTCGTAGAGGGTCATGAGCCTAGTCATCATTTTGACTGAGAAACGCAACGTCAATCGAAGCGCCACCTTGCGGATAGCTGGAAATACTGTGAAGACGATATATTCGGCGCGCAGTCGCAACGAACACTTCCCATTCGACCATCGACGAGTCAAGACGTGTAACTAGCTGCTCATCCATTGAAGAAAGAAGAAGTCTTTATTAATTGCCTCGCATCACATAGCCGTACTCCATAAAGGAGAGTGTGAGTACAGAAGGGACTACCAAATTAGAATTTGTACAAGGGCGCACGTGAATAGATTCCCCGGCGCACCTTGCGTTTCGGCCTCGCGGGATGGCCATGGGTGGTGGCGGGTCTTCCAGTGACCCACGGGTTCGGTAGTCCCACATTATTATCTGTTACTTAAAATTATCCTAAAGTCATCCTATGCTTTCATCGTTCGCTGTTTTTATTGTAATCATGCTTTATTACCTCAATACACTGTTAAACTGTTCTTATAATTCTTATTTCAATAACACTCTATCTCTATCTATATGTCTATATGTATGATGTGTCTCTATGTATTTTACTGTGTGCAATAAAATGTTAAATAAATAAATAAATAAACACTATCCCGAAAATACCTTCTGATGGATCTCTGCCCTGCTAGAGTCTGCCCTAGTCTACGACATATATATGTATGTATATTGATAGGGTAGGTATGCAATATGTATTTTTGTATTTTAGATAGGTACTATTATTTTATCAGTATGTATGTATGAGTAGTTTTTTTTATTTTTTTTTATTTTACGCTACTGCCTTCCCGTATGTTTTTTTTTACTCTCGTAACACTCGGCAGGGTTGACTGGAAGAGATCTCTTTTAGAGATAAGTCCACCTTTGTATTTCTATTTCTATTGTAACATTACTGTAATGTCTATTATGTACAATAAAGAATATATATATAAGGCTGGCCTCTTTTTGGGTCAGCGTTTAAGCCTCGCTATTCAGCGGGGCAACGCGGCCAGCCTTCTGAGGACTTTTCTAAATTCGGGGGACCTGAGTCAAGTTTTTTATCTTTAGTTTAGTTAGAATTAAGGATGGAGTTAGAGTAAGATTTTTTTTAAATGTTAATAATTGTAAATTAGGTATTTATTTTATTTTAGTGTTAAGGTAACTGCATCATACCTCTACCCACCTGTACCCCACCCGTGCCACTGCTGTGCCCCTACTAAAAACTAATATCAAAATCGGTCCGCAATTGACGAAAAATTCAAGGAACACACGTACCTACAATAAAAGTACATTCAATCGAAATAAGAATCTTCTCGTTTTTTGATGTCAATTCTACTATCCTACAAATATATTATATCAATAAACAAAATAATTTATAGATAAGGTCGGTTCATGTACACAGCACTAGATTGGGCGCAAGGTGTCCTTGAGCGCGGGTGAATATTTTCCGTAAAATATTGATAAGTACAAGGTTTTTAGACTTAACGGTGAAATGAAACACTCCTTTTGTTTTAGAAGTCTGTTAGCTTCTTGCTCGCAATTAACTATTGCGCAAGATGGCATATTTTTAACATTTTAGGCACAGCTTTTTTAGATGTGCACTCCGTTGAATTCCGCAAGAGTCTGACGGCGCGTTCGCGCCTTTTGAAGGAAATTAGCCCATTTGCGCATAGTTGTGGCGCGACTGCACCGCCTACTAAGCTTTTCTAACTACTTATTTTTCTATGGATAACATCGTATAATAATAAGGAAAAAATACCAACTTCCTACAACCTCTGAGAACTCTTTTAAATTTACAAAGGCAAATTACTACCCATCCGCACATATTCACTCAACTACATTAACCTCCGGAGATTCAGTTTTAAAAGCATCGCGAAGAAACTTCTTCCGTACCCATTCCCTCAAGAAAAGACTGCAGAACTTTCCAAGGTAAATAGCAGCTTAGCTGGGCCGTAGTTTCATTTGAGTTCGACACCATTGTGATGTAGCCTCCAAGGTCCTAACTTAATTAAAATTCATCTTTATGCGCTTATAAATCGTCTCGCAGTGTAAAACGAGTCTTGACATTTGTATGACGTGACGTCAAACTCAAGTCGAATAAAACAAAACAGCTGTGAAGCTCCATGTCGCAGAAAATATACATTTAAGAAATAATATAGGTAAAAATACTTATATTTTATTTAAAAAACCTACCATATATTTTTTGGTGAATTCCCTACCTACTATATTTTTATGGCTTCTAAACCCGAAAATACTATATTTGGTCTAAAAAAAGTTGGCAACCCTAATCTCACCTCGTCACAGTTGCGATACCACAGCCAGCTACACACATACACAGATACCCACTTGTAACACCCCTCTTTACCGTCGGGGGCTAAAAGGGGGGGTGCGGTCCCTCTACCGCTGACTTTCGTCGGGAGATAACGATACCGGGGTGTGGTCTCTCTACCGCTGACTGTACCAATCCACGTCGTTGCCTCCGTGGTTGAACTAACTAGCGGTACGTGGCCCGCGGCGCATGTTTGCGGGATGCGGGCTGTGGGGCGCAAACACGTCTTGGGCTTGACCCGCGAGAGTTTTGTTTGAGTTCGACGCTACTTTGGTTCGGCGCAGTGTTACGTGAATCGGTTGTGATGGTTCGAGAGCCTTCCGTGTTGTATGCGCTACTCGGTGCGCCAACGGTACCAGGAGACACCTAACACGTTCGTTGGCATTAAAGGTAGGAAATGGTCACCCATTTGTTATCGGGCGCTACGCGCGTGAACTTTTGTTATGGTTTCGGCTTCGAACATCAAGTATCTACCAATAGATATGCAATGATATTTTAGCACTTTTAGTTTGTGAGTGAGTTGATGTCCTCTCTAACAGATGACAGCACGTCAAATTGCTAATTCGCAATTCGATTTTGTGAGACGACAGCCCACCTGATGGGAAGCGGTAACTGTCGCCCATAAGAATAGTAACAAAAATGCAAAATCGGAAACTGGTGGAAATTGGTACCAACAGCTATATAAAACATAATATTAAATCTCACTTAAATTCTTTATCACTGTAATATTATAAATTTACTCCACCACGCTAACATAAAAGATAATTTAATTGTAGTACAGCAATTTTTTCTATATTACGAGATACGTACATATTTTGTAAAATTGTAAACTTGTAGAATCTCAAAATAAATACAATATAACTAAGGGAAAGGGCGCCCCCCCAACACAAGTATATTTATTACTTACTGGGGATGGCTCACCTCATACATTGTAAAGATTTGAGAAATAAAGAAATTAAAAAAAAAAAGTATTATATTACAATCAATAAGCCTGAATAAAAAAGTAAAACTGCACTGCAATAATATGATGACAGAATACAAAATGAAATTATTGCGTACCATAAAAATATATATAATATTAATATAAAGGACAGAAGAATGCGCTTACATTTTTCCCATTGTACGCTGCCGACAACAAACTATTTTGTCTATAAAATAATATACGTGCTCACCGCTCTAAACCAGACTTGAAGCACAGATAAATAAAATAGTAGGTAGTAACAATTCAGGGAGTACCTTCAAAGAAAATCGAGTCAACCACCGCCTCACTGCTTCAAATTTAGTATTGAATAAATCAATGTTGCTCTCCCTGCATAACCTATTGAAAGAGTTACATGTGTTAGATAGGCTGTATAGAGTGTACAGATCTCGCGTGTGAATTTAAGTATTTAGAAGATATTAATGATGGTGGTCTAGTATTTTATCAAAAACTAAGGGTGGAAAGCTTAATGAAATAAAAATAGGGCACATTAGTTAAATATAAATAGCTATTTATTCCAGAAACGAAAAGCATATTTAAACACACATATTGGATCAAATTAGATAAGTTATTATATTATAGGATAGGCAATCATAGCAAACAAAGTTACTTGGGAAATATAACAATATATTCTGAACATAATAAAACATGGCAAAATACAAAATCCCTAAAAATGGGACAATAGTATTACGTATGATTCAATCAATAACCGATTATATAGATGAATAAAACTAATACAAAATATAAAGCAACAATAAAACAATACAAGTTTGTACTTAACTCTGTGCCGGGGCTGGAGCAACAACCCCCTCCCAGTCTCTCGACTGGGTTTATATAACCAACATTCAAACGGAAGTTAGAAGCCGTTACATTTCAACCAATGACAGCACGTTATAATAATTCTAATTAACTATGAAATATTGTGCAAAGATAATAACCAAATTCATCGAAATAGTTCTTAAAACTATTTTAAATAATTATAAGATACATCAAATATTTAGAAACCAAACTTTTAGTTAATTAGTACTGAATGTGCTCAAAGATTAAACATCGTTCAGGAGTTTCGTACATTCGTTCTGAAACGACTATAATTTTATTTGGCAATATTATTTATTATTAATTACGATAGTTTTACTTTTAAATAACAATTAAAAATAGACTATAATACCATATAATATAACACGGCCATACTGACATGTGCTTCGTTCTCGAAGTACTTAAACATTGTGATGGTACATCAAGTTAAAACAATTATGGAATAAATTGTAAACATAATTAAAAACGTAAACTATTATATTATTATAGTAATCTCATCATATTTCATTACAAAGCAGATAAGAATAACATTGATATATCATTTTTATCAATACGAAAAACTACTCAAGTAGGTAAACAAACAATTAGTAAATTCCATTGACGTAGAAGATGTTATCACATAAAGTTTACATAGGTTAACCATAAAATTAAAAATATAAGTTGTGCCTGTTGTATCGTTTATGCTGTGTTATTTCCACGTGTACAACGTGTACATACAAAAGTTTATAAATATTATGTATGTTTTATATTCGTCACATACTTAACTTTTTTAAACCCATATTTGAAAAATAAATAACCATTTACTGTGCATTTCCGCTTTTTTATAGCATTCCAGCTTTCCTTTTTATTTTGTACCATTATTGATAAATAAATAACCATGTACTTAGCATTTCCGCTTTTTTTTCATTGCATTTTAGCTTGTTTTTTATTTACAATTTTAACTAAGTCCAATAGTTAAGTTATTAAGTCAATGAAATCATCAGTAATGCATGTACGCTTTTTTTAATTTCATAATTATTATTGTAAACCATCACCGGCATCACCTTTACCCGTGATCCTGATAATATTTTTTTGTCACTGGCATCACCTATACCGGTGATCCTGATAAATGTTGACTATATGCCTTAACATGCCAGGCCCAACACTCGCTGCTTGTGAGGCTGACCGACATCGGGCAAGAAAGTCGACCAAACATAATATATAAACATTAATATAATAAAATTGAATAGGTACGTGTAGTAAATAGAAAATATTAGTGTTTAGTATAAAATATCTTTTGTTTTTGGAAGAATACAGTACTTATCGTATGGTATTGTTTCTTATGTGTGTGTAAATAAATGTTTGTTGTTTTACTTCTGGACTTTGTCACAATATAATAAATGGTACTTATCAGCCAAATATACCATCATAATCCGTTCGGTCAATTCTGACGTTTGATTTTCCAATCACTAACGGTAGCTAGCAACAATTTAAATTTTAATCATATGTAGGGGGAAAGTTATAAGTTCGGACGGAAATTTATAAAGTACGGCATACTAACAGTGACGTCATTGTACATTCTACAGTCATATAAATTTGTAAGAAAATTCAAGTAAATGTATTCACCTAGAACTTGCGTTAGACGAAACGATCGCAATGTTAATAAACAGAAACTTTTTTCTAAATTCACTATATGTAGAAATGGTCCCCACGCTGTGATGGATAAAATGTTCAAGTAATCATATATCCAACAACATAAAAAATTATTAAAAATTGAAATCATTTACCAAAGAAATGAAATCCTTTCTTGTGCAAAAATGCTATTATAATATTGATGAATTTTTTTTTTAATTACCTCGAATTGAGATAATCCGGATATAGCTATTGTATTATATTATTTATGACACCGTTTTGAAATTTATGTGAAAAATGACAATACTGCTGATAGAATTAATTGCTAATACAGAATGACATCTTACAAATATGTGAATTATTTAATATTTTGTTTATTGTACTGTTTATTAGATACTCTCACTTATTTGCAATGCCCTAACAGGGTGCCATATAAATACATGTAAGTACTACATAATATTGTGAAATCTGTTGGAAAACTGATACGTAATAAATGAAATGAAATAAATAATCTTTCGAAACCAAAATCTTCGTAACCACTGTACTGGTTTGAAAATTCTTTCATAGCGGTAGATTATCCGAATATAGTTTATGGAAACAGGTAAAGGTATATAGTTTATGATAACAAAGCTAGTTCTTTTTAAAATTGTAAGGGGGTTAATCGACTGTTCATACTTGTTAAACATGGTGTCTTTCTCGGTCCCAAGACGCAGTGCAAAGACCTTTCGCACTTAAAAATATCAGACGAATGTCGGTAGTAGATTTATTTTTTAATTAAGCGCGATCGATTCTATTGTGAACGTAAGTTTGCCTGTTATTGGATGTAAATTTAAGAGTTAAAAATCTTTAATGTATTATTTCAATGTATGAATAAATACAATAAATAAAGGTACCCATTTTTAAAAATATCTTGTCGATGTAGGTACTTTAATAAATAGCTTGAATTGAATATTTATTGTATGGTGACAGTTTGTGGAAATGAAAATGAAGTAAACAAATTAATATTTTGAGTTAAGCCGGGAACCCACCGAACAAAATGTTGTGTTGTCAACATGATGGAAACATTGTGCAACAAAAATACGTATGATAGTATTCTTGAGGGAAAACAATTTTTCTTGTAAATTAAAGACAATTGTTAAAACAATACTTTCAGTGGGAAGTGTGGGGCAGGAGATTCAAAAAATTGTCTCAAATATCAACGCAAACATAGTAAAATGTTGGAAAGACGTATCTACAGCATTTCCATTTGGTCAATGATATTAATATTTTCCAATGTGGGTAACTGGTAGGGTTTTGTTTACATGTTATTTCTTTGTTAAAGGCGGTTGATATCGGTTATTTCTTTTATACGAGGCAAATTAGATGTGTGTTTTTCGTTTTCGATAATCTATGTCAGACTATTACAAGTAGGTACTAACTTATTTAAGTTACCTATCAAATTGACGGGAATATAAAGGTTACGATTATCGTTAACTTATTATTTAGAAAACTTAAACCGCACAAAATAGTTTTTTTTTTTAAACCACCAACAAGAATTGTTGAAAAGCATATATATAATTTTGTACTGATGGCTTCTATGAAAGGATTTCTCAATATTCGTCTAAAATCATTTCTTACGGAATTAATAGAATTTATAGAGAACTTGACTTGGGTTAACTTTAACCTCTAATGTAAGGGGGTAAAAACGTACTACGAAATTTGTATGGAAAAAAAAAACTTTTTAAGATCGAGATAGGTAGTTACTGTCGGTTTCGTGTAGTATGAACATATAACTTAATGAAGTGTAGTGTAACACTGCTGTGAAGTTGTATAATAAAGTGTGTATAATATTCGCACAAATAAATCACATATGCAGGTCATAAAAGTGGCCATTCTCACATCACAGTATCATATTACTGAATCATTATTATTGGCGTTAAATCATTTTATGCAATGAATAACTAGAAATCCATTTTGAAAATACAACAAAAGTATTGTTAATGAAAAAGAAATTATGCGATTACCGTTTTTAACGGTTTCAGTTGGCATTCACATACTTTTGTATTTAAAATTAAACTTTAATATGGGGAAAATATAGCGTCTATATAGAAAATAAATTAAAATAAAATAAATTTAAACTTATTCTTTCAAACTAGTCAGTATAGTTTGAAGCACGAGTTTCAGGGATTAAGTCGTCCGCGTCTTATGCAGTATTAATGCAGAACCCTTCAGGGTGTTACCTGCTACCGTTTTAGCGATGTCGCTCCCATCGTCGATTTAAACAAGGTGTTCCAGTCTCGCAACGTGATGAAAACAGCACGGCGCAAGTCCAGGTTTAGGTCTCGTTCCGTTCTTCAGAGGGGAAGTCCGTAAGTCGTGCAAGACATCGTAGATTGTAGTGACGATGCCCATTTACTTGTAGAAGGGCCTCGTGTGTTATCTGAAAAATGGAAACAGCACAGTACCATGTTCGCTCGATCATTCCTGACCCTATGGTTGTAAAACACCCGCTACTACTAGCTGTCTTATAGTATGTAACTCAAAGCAATACTCTTTTTTTTTTCAATGAACGAAATTAATAGACATCACTAACATTTTACTCATTGACGTTCATTCATCACACTTTTGTAATAGGTAGGTACTTGTAGGTAGATTGCTCCATCGGCAGGAGTCCAACTCTTAAATTTATGATGCTGATGAAAGGTACTGCTGTACTAGTCATGCTGATATAACGTGCACGTACACCTGTTAAGCTATAAACTTAGAATAGCAATTTCTCAATAGTTAAAATCATAAAGTAGTATCTATCAATATCCTGTCAGCTCATGTTTTATTCTTTAACCAAACCTGTACTAGGTCCATCGGATATACTTAGTCATAGGTAACACAGTCGATCGGCTACTACACCAAAAAAAACTAAACATAAAAAGTAATTCACATTAACGTTACATAGTGCAAATAACCTAACACAAACCAATTTGGAATTTAACTACTCGTATTTACATTCATTTGGTAAATTATTTCTTACCAACAAAAAATTACTAAGACTTTTTTTTTTAATGTTGTAGGCAGCTTTTCAAAATAATTTAAAAAGTATCGACGGTCAAAGTTAAAATTATAATCAAAGCATACCCTCATTAAACAAATAATTTTCAAATTTCACTGTTGTGTTCGTATTCGTTTCTGGACAGGAACTTTAGTTTTAAATCCATTGTAAAATTAATTAAATTGTAATTCTGCCACTAAGTTGGTGCATAGCAACTTAAAGACTTTCTCGACTTTCTCAATTTGTTCGTTACACATTCGATGAGAGAAATGAATGAACGACTCACCGATTAAAAACTGTAAATAGCAGTTTCGTCGAGGACCAAACATCGTAGTCCCGCATCTGCATTCTGCAGGTACTCGCCGTTCCGCGTCGTAAGAAGAATCCAGCTTCCACAGGCTCGTGCGGGCGGAAAGATCACGACGTAACATAAAAAAAATAAGAATGTTAGAAATATTGTAGGACGTTGCGAGTCCTTTATCCCACTTCTGATGTTAGATAGGCTGTATAGAGTGTACAGATCTAGCGTGTGAATTTAAGTATTTAGAAGATATTAATGATGGTGGTCTAGTATTTTATCGAAAACTAAGGGTGGAAAGCTTAATGAAATAAAAATAGGGCACATTAGTTAAATATAAATAGCTATTTATTCCAGAAAGGAAAAGCATATTTAAACACACATATTGGATCAAATTAGATAAGTTATTATATTATAGGATAGGCAATCATAGCAAACAAAGTTACTTGGGAAATATAACAATATATTCTGAACATAATAAAACATGGCAAAATACAAAATCCCTAAAAATGGGACAATAGTATTACGTATGATTCAATCAATAACCGATTATATAGATGAATAAAACTAATACAAAATATAAAGCAACAATAAAACAATACAAGTTTGTACTTAACTCTGTGCCGGGGCTGGAGCAACAACCCCCTCCCAGTCTCTCGACTGGGTTTATATAACCAACATTCAAACGGAAGTTAGAAGCCGTTACATTTCAACCAATGACAGCACGTTATAATAATTCTAATTAACTATGAAATATTGTGCAAAGATAATAACCAAATTCATCGAAATAGTTCTTAAAACTATTTTAAATAATTATAAGATACATCAAATATTTAGAAACCAAACTTTTAGTTAATTAGTACTGAATGTGCTCAAAGATTAAACATCGTTCAGGAGTTTCGTACATTCGTTCTGAAACGACTATAATTTTATTTGGCAATATTATTTATTATTAATTACGATAGTTTTACTTTTAAATAACAATTAAAAATAGACTATAATACCATATAATATAACACGCGCCATAGGAATATGTTTCGCCTGTAGTTTGTGGAAGCATTACCTACTGACAAAATAAAATTAGCACGCAAGGCCCTATTGGGGGGTCTAAGTGAAATTTCCTCAAGGAGACGGGGACTGTCAATTGCGCCAAATGTTATTTTTAAAAGGAACACTACATCTGCAATCTCACGCCTCTTGTACAAAGGTAAGGTGGTGCTTCGTGCAAACACGGATGTAATCGTTAGAGCTAAAACGATCCTTGGTACGAAAGCATAAATATTTCAAAATCTTTTCTGGATATTCTCGATAAGGCTAATATATGTGGCATAGCATGGGCTCCACACTTGAGACGCATACTCCAAATGGCTTCTGACATATGTGCAGTACATTGCCTTAAAAGTTTAAAAACAATTGAAATCCTTTGAGGCCCGCATGATGAAACCCAAAGCCCTAGAGGCCTTCGCAACGATACTGTCTACATGACTATCGAACAGAAGTTTTACATCGTAGATAACTCCAAGATCTCGCCCTGCTACATCCCTACCAATCAGTTCATTTTTATTGAATAGTCATAGTGCAACGGATGCGCTTACGAGTGTAGGAAACAATACTGCACTTAGAAGGATTCAGTTACACAGATACTTAGTTACAATATATTAAGTGATCAAGATATCAATTATGTATTAAGTCCAAACCGGTGTGAAAGGCGTGGAGGGAGTTATAGGTATGTCCGAACGTCAATAGTTATTTAAGAACCGCAACAGTTCGCGACAAATTTGGTTCTAATGTGTGAGTATGAACTTCTTGCCGATAGCGGTTGGGGGGAACCATGACAAAACGTGGCTTTGGAACATGTCAAACATTTCCTCAGAACAAACACTGTTGTTCTAACGCTAGAACACGCAAAGGGGGGCGAAATCTCTCCCTTAACTCATACCGGTTTAAAGTCCAAACAAGATGTTTGATATGATGTCGTGTTTACAGTAAGCAAGAATATCTTCCGGTCCCGAAGGTAAAGTTTGTCCCCTTCTAGTATCAGAGTTTCAATCCGCCTAAGGCTTCTCATGTGGCTGCGTAATCGATAGAGATATGACTTGATGCTCTCGAAATACAGAGAGAGAGAGAGAGAGAGAGAGAGAGAGATCCTGTAAATAGATCATGTTGGTATCCATATTATGCGTTGTGCAAGATTCGAACAAAGATCATCTTAGCGCAGACACACTCACTACCCGATATGTGGGCACAAGCGCTTGAAAATATCCTAATTTTAAATTCAGTATAAGGTATCTGTAGGTACACTATAGACAAATTCACACCAAGACTTCACAAAAATTTAGAAGTAAGGTAATTTCGGTATCGTACCTAATAGACCTTCATTCTTCATCTATTAAAATGTAATAGGTATGAAGGTAGATACAGGTGGTACGACCCTGTCAAGTCTGAGGAGTCCGCCTAGGTAAGTTACCGCCTTATCTATTTCAGCCAAGCAACAATGCATTGTTGTGTTCCAGCATATTATTCCTCACAATGACAACGCACAGTTACCGTCTCGTGGTAGCTCGTTTGTCACTGCGTAGTTTAAATTTAAAATATACATAACTAGATTTTGAATCGCGTGTGACCGGAACCATCAGTTTAGGTACGCTTACGGCGACCAAAGTTATACAACACTTTTACATGCAAAGCAAAGCAAAGGTGCAAAGCAACTTTACATGTTTTGCAAAAATTAGGATTTAGGTATATTATATTTTATCAAATGCCCTATGAAATTTTTCCTGAAAAGGTGATGGCTTAAAAAAACCCAGAGTCACCAGAAATTTCATATATGCCATTATTATATTCATAATTTTCAATCCAGACCATCTATGTACCTACTGACTGTTTGGGCTTAATACAGAGTAAGTACGGACCTACTTAAGTATACCTAAGTATGTATATAATATAATAATTATAGTCGAATATTCAAACTGACGCACTTCTCTCGAAAACGCCAAAGAAACCTCTAGACTAGAACGTACATTTAAAATATCACCGAGGACATTTTACATTATATTAAATTGTTGTAAAGTTGTGTAGGTACTTATGTGAAGGCGCTTAATATGTCAGGCATTCCAAAGGTACAAAACATACATGCTTTTACATGCTTAAGTCGGGGTCCCGAGTTTGCTACACATCTCTGTAATAGCTTTTCAACTGGGCTGCTTTCGTCTCAGTTCTACAGCGTTCATATAAATGAAGAGAATACTCAGTAATTAGCTATTCTCAAATATTTGAATATTAAGTTAGAAGTTTACTCGTGCAACTTGAACGGGCTTAGACGAGACACCGACCATTTGTCCATTTCACGCGAGTAAATAAAAGTAGTAAGTACTTGTCTTTTTTAGTAGGTACTCGCGTCGATTCGAATCTAAATATTTATTTTTGATATGAACATTTCAATATTTTTTATATCACATTCGCAGTACCGAAATAGTACCTACGGTTCAAAAATAGGGAAATTAACATCAAGCAGCAAAACATCGAATTTCTTTCATCGATTCAAAACTAGGGCCTCAGATAATAATTTCTATTGTGTTTTGCGCTTTTTAGGGGGGATTTCTAGACATGTACTTCTTACATGTACCTATCTATTACTTCTTAAATAAATGTGATGCGGTTTCCAAGACACTATTAACTTCTTGTTGCGTTTTCTATACTTTTGTTATTTATATTTTCTGGAACTTGTGTACAAAAAATAGTTAAATAAACAAAATAAATAAACCAGCTAAATCAGCTCAGCAGTCAACACCGTAAATAGACGAATACGAATATGCACTGTGATCCCGTCCACGCATATTTACATAAAAGACAACGAGTATTTTTATCATAATCGGTTCAGCGGTTTCAAGTAATCACTGAAAAAAGACAACGTTTCGTTTCAGAAAACGTTTGATGGCCTGTTTGTAAACTTTACATAAAATAACTTATTCACTCTTTTGTCTTTTTGATGTTATACGGCAGATAAGCGGGCCACCTGATGGAAAGTGGTCACCACCTATGAACATCAGCAATATCAGGGCAGTTACATTGGTAACTGCCCTGCTACATTGCTACCTGCTACCTGCTACATTGGTAACGCATTGGCGTTTTCCGCCTCTGAAGAGACCTCTAACATACCTCTTGAACGTTCCCGTATCATGGTCAAAGTGCGACGTGCACTCCCTTTCCCACACTGTATTTTGAAAGAAAATTAAGTGTAGCGTCACTTTGCTATATGGTCTTCGACATGGCAAGACTTGTTGCGAAGTTAAATCGAACGGAGAAAGCTTAACACTCGCGAGTTTTAGATTTTCCAGAACGTTCGTAACAAATTTTATCACAACTCACAATGGGTTTGAAATTAAGCGAATTAATTGTGTTGTCTGCTTTAATATAAGGCGCTGTCGCCCGACCAATAGGAGAGCTCAAAACCGCCCGTCGCACGACTACGGTAGTACGACCATTGCCAATTAGGACAGCGCCTAATATCCATATTCACAAACAATACTTGTAATGAACGGTTGCTGTGCTTTCTCACAGTGATATCGGCTCTTTGTGGAGACCAAACTAATATGTTGAAGCTCAAATGATATCAATGGCCTCCAAATTAAAGAGAGGCAGGGCATAGCGGGGTATCCCGTTTGAATTGGTAGAAGTACCTCCATCTTACAGAATACCGCAACTAAACAATACTCTTTTAAATAGTATTGTGTTTGTGCCGGTGAGTAAGGTCTCCAGTGCTCCATGGAGTGGGGATTAGGGGAACCGTGACTTTGGCTGTGGAGGGGCATTTGCCTTTTTGCTGCCAGAGCAACGTGTTATAGAGGTGGGCAACGCATTGGCGATACTCAGTGGTGACTGCTTCCCATCAGGTGGCCGGTTGCCTGTTTGCCTGCCGCAAAAAAAATGATGACGAGGTCGCAGCTGAGAGGCAACGCTGTCCTAGTGCATTTTGTCACATTTCACGAGCACCTTCGAGGTCACTGTTGGATTCGAGTTTCTTTAACATCAGGGGGTAATATTGGTGAGAGGAAGTGTTAATCTCCAGGACGCTACCCATTTTCTGATCTACAGAGGTACTAGCTAGTTTGCCTCTGACATCAGTCGCTTTGTACGACACGTGTCAATATTCTACTCCGCCGGACACCATAGGCTGCGGTCACTGCTTACCATCAGGCAGGCCGTAAGCTTGTTTGCTACCTTAGTGGTATAAAAAAGAACCAGAGGACGACACGGTTGTTGATGTACTCGAAAAAAATCGGACCGGTCTAGTATCAGTGTGCTTGCGACATCGATATCAAAAGTTAGGCAATGCACGCCGATGGGTAACCGTTTCGTACTTTGAGGCTTATCTAAGTTCAGCACCGCAACGAGCTCGCCACTGGGTAGGTACGCCTCTTAATAACTTTGGATAAGCTAGGTTGACCAAGGTCTTCCGCTTGGGACCCTAAGACTAGTTTAACAGTCTCGGGAACTGACTAGCACCATGTTTCGGCAGAAAATACAGCTGTCCATTGGACAACGGAAGATGTAAGAGATCTGTTTATCATCTTGGCGTTAATGTCCAGGTTGTGCCCTCGAGAACGAGGGCCCGGGGTCCGCCTTGACCATGATCCAGGATTTGGAGATCAGGTAATTACAGTGATGCGTCTGCCATCTGACCTCCGTGACCCTGCTGCCAGGGGAACCTGACCAGATTGGATCATGGTTACAAATTCAGTTGCATGAATTTGCAGGTTTCATCACGATGTTTTCCCTCACCGTAAGAGATCTGTTTATAAACAGTATCTATTCTTGATAGGGTAAGAACGATAGGGGTTGCTCCTATATTCCGCTCTACCGGTCACCCCACAGCACTCATACGGCAAACACAATCATAACTAACTCTAATGGTAATAAAAACTTGTAGCATCGCACACGCCCAAATTAGGTTACAACCGTACCTCCATTACGAGTAAAGTCGGGGAGGTGTAAAATTTCGCCCATCAGTGGGGGGTTTATGGTGAATTTTAGTGTCCTAGTAAATTTCATCATTACTACTACTGTATCGTATAACGGCGCGATGCGTCCCGAATTTTATGACGATAATAGCGATATGTTTTAGGTTTCATTTGGAAGTTAACGAGTCGTTATGCCGTATATCTACGTTTCGTACGTAACTTTACGTAGATGCGTCGTCGTTGATGTTACGGTTGCGATCTCGCTTGTGGCTCCGAGGTCCGCTTTGACCATGATCCTGTGTTTGACAGATTTGGTATTTACAGTGGAGCGACTGCCATCTGACCTCCGTGACCCTGTTAACAGGTCAACCTGAGATTGGATCATGGTTACACATTCAGTTGCTTGAATGTGCAGGTTCCCCAAGATGTTTTCCTTCAGTCACCTCACCGTAAGAGCATCGGTTAGTGTTCAACTAATGTCTTTGGTACATGGCCGCACTGGTGATCAAACTCGGTACATCTCGCGGACGTGTCGGACGGTCTTGTGACGTTGATATTGATGTGATTCATCATCTTGGCGGTAAATACCGGTTCGTTCAGTCTTCAACGTCCCTGCCGTAACACTCGCTTCCCTCATCCTACCAGTTAATCCCGGCTTGCTAAATTCAGTCGCACACCAAAGTGTAACTTATTGCTCAAAGAACCAGGTCTGAATCCAGGAAGGGTCCAGGAAGAGAGGTTTTACCTCAGACAGACGGAGGAGGCTCTGGCGAATCGGCTTTTCCGTAACGGTAAGTGATACAAAAATTTACCTTATAAGAATAAGGTTCCACAACACATTCCACTTTGACTTGCACTCACGGTTGCTTTTTAATTTAGACGACCGAAATTAACCAAATGTAATAAGAGCTTTATTAACCGGCGAGTTGGAATTCATAAGGACTGGCATTTCGGTCATACTCGGCTTGATACCAAGAAAAGAGCGATGTTTAATTTCGCCTGCAATTATCCATGTAACTACGAGTAGACTGACATATCAGACAATGGTACGTCTGCAAGCGTTCAACGCTCCGACAGTGCTAGTTCAGTGAGTATCTATCTATCCGTCTACTATGTATGCTAAACAGCTCGGCCGCTTTGCCGCCGAGTCCCGCCCGTCCATTGTAACTGCTTTAATAAACACAACGGAGCAACGCTAACGAGATCAAAGTATTTGTGTAGGACGCTCAAATTCACGCTCAATCCCATCGCGGGTCTAGCGAGTATATAGTATAGTACATAAATAGGTGCTAAGAGATTAAAAAATGCCTTAAATATGTGAAAGAGGAGAGGATAGCCGTGTAGTGTCCGGCAGAGTATAATAGCACCAAACTTTTACACTCGTGGGTATCGTACGAGGCGACTAGTGTTTTCGAGGCAAAAGATCTAGAGTCTCAGTAGGGTGGCAAATGGACAGCAGCTTTTTCCACTGCGATCTTCAACTCGCCTGCCAAGCGTGGAGAATTATGGCAATAACCTCCCCTTTCGTGGGAGAGGGCTTAAGTCCTGCAGTGGAGTGTTATGGACTGTGATGATGATATTAAAGAGGACTGGCGCAAGCCTGAGGAGCCCGCCCGGATAACCAAATACACAACCTGACAAGAAAGCGACCTAATAAAAACGTGGTAACAAGAACACTATTCAACCAGTCTTGCGCGGGATGCCCAGCGGAAGATCTTGGTCAAACCTTACTTCATCAACGGTATTAAGAGGCACACCTAACGAGTGGCGAGCTCGTTGTGGTTACATAAATTCACACCTTAGAGTACTTTAGACCAACTGGTTCAAAAATCGAAGTAGAAATTTTTTTTTACTTATTGATATAACTCATTATCATTACAGTTAGTCGCCCAAAACGACGATGATTACAATTATGTGGGTACATAGCTATTTACTATTCTATTACATTAACTTTTCAATAAGTACCAAATTACCAGTAAAAAATTAAAATCTCCGATTAAAACCATCAATACATCGATACCTCAAGGCAGCGTTATTGGATGCTTATTATTCATTATTTACATTAACGATTTACCAAAAGCTATTAAAGAAAAATGTGAGGTATTTGCAGATGATGTCTCTGTGCTTACATCATCTGAAAACAGCAGTGACATAAAAGAAAAATTAAATTCAATATTTAATAACATAACAAGCTGGATGAATGAGCACAATTTAGAAATTAACTTCAATAAAACCAAAATAATAACTTTTCACCCACACCAAAAATCATCTTTGACCGTAGATTTTACATTTAATTCAAAAAGTTTACAGTTAGTTAATACATTTACATTGCTTGGATTAAATATCGATACACATATAAACTGGAAATCACATATTCAAAAACTTCGAAACAAAATTGCAAGTTTCACTTATGCACTCTCGGAAATAAAAAAGTCAGCAGACATGCAGTCCGCGCTTCCACGTACTATGCGTACGCTTATTCGTGGTTTACATATGGCATAATCATGTGGGGCAATAGCGTAGGCGTGAAATCCCTATTTACATTACAAAAAAACCTAATTAGGATATTATTAAATATAAAACAGACAGACAGTTGCAAACCCTATTTTAAAAATCTTAAAATATTAACTTTACCGTGCATCTATATAATGGAAATATGCAAATTTGTTAAAACGTACCCACAGTTCTTCTCCACTCGTGAAGATAATCCATTAAACTATACACTACGCGATAAAAACAGACTAATGTTGCCGGACTCCCGTCTAACTAGTCACTCCACCAGCCCGTTTGTCATGTCAATAAAAATTTACAATAAACTACCGACGCATTTAAGAAATGAGAATAACTATTATAAATTTATAAAAAGTTTAAAGCAAATATTAATTCATAAAAGTTATTACAATGTAACAGACTACCTAAATGACAAAATAATGTGATACTTCTGTACTTACTAATATAAAATATAATGTTATAATATATATATGTACCTACGTGCCTAACTATATGCTGAGCCTAAATGTATAAACAATTATATTAATACCAATATACATGTATACCTGTATAATATATAAGTATCTTTATACGCCACAAAAAATTAGAATATAGGTACTTTGAATACCTACGTGTAATTAGTACATACAAAGATCTCAAAGTGTATAATTTTAATAATTAGCCTTAGATATAATATAAATATACATATCAATACTTAAATAATAAGTGCAATGTCAAATACCTACTTAAGTACAAATTATGTTTATATAGCTTATCTCTATATTGCTGTGCCCTTACGGGGTATCTTGTACTACTACCATCAATGTACTTGATTATGCCATAAAGCTGAATTACTGAATTACTAATTTAAATGAATTCTTAATATTAAATTGGTACTTTATTATATTCTAAGAGCCGTAGTTTATCTATTATTTGCTCAAATACATAATAGTTGGTGTAATAAAACTATTCACCGAACATTGGAAGATATCCACCTCCCTTGACACCTCATTTATTAAGCGCATGGCTGTTGCGTCCGGCGAAAATTTTAGGATATTTGTCTTGCAAATAGGTAGGGCTAGTATTTGCTCTGGCGCAAAATACACGCTCTATGATAGTCGAGGCTCCTATGGTGCCATACGAAACTAACTTACGCGCACCACGAGCCTCACGCGCAACTAGGGTTGCCAACCCTACTACTCGTATATATAGTGTAAGGTCTAATTAATTAATGCTCAAAATAATGTATTATTATGATTAATTAATATTGTATCCAGCTTAATCTAGTAAATTGTACTGATTTGTTAACCTTTTTAAGAAGTCAAGTGATGGCTGTATGAGAATAATACCTTCGGTAGCGTTTGACATTTGAATAATTTATAAGAGTGAGTGTCATGATGTTTTCGGTGGCTTTGTATAGAAGATGATTGTAATACCAAAATAACTAATAGTACGGAATAAATCATTGTTATTATTGATAAAACGGAGTCTTACTACAATAGGTAATACACTATCCTACTGTTTTTGGTATCCCCCGTGCCCTCCCCCGTTTTTGATGAGGCGGACCCGGGCCCTCACGTGCCGCGCGGAAGCGCAACTGGGACATGACGCCGAGATAATGATGTTGACTGATTTGGTGGCCGCCTACTATTATTTTAGAATTTTAATATAGTAGGCGAAAGTACTATATTAAACAGCAAAGTCGCTTATCAGAATCACTTACCATAAAACGGAATGTCTTTGAATGAATTCAGAAATAACTTAATTAAACCTCAATCCTGAACCAGCTAACTGCTTACTGAAGATTAATTTTATACAAAATATATATTACTACAAATACTACACATTTTTAATGAATTCCTTATCTACTGCACTACTGAATCCGAAAGTACTAGATATATATAGTCTAAAAAAATTCGATTCTTGAAATCAAGCTAACGTAAAAACTTTAATGTCACAGTAGTGTCAACCTACGAGAATTTCTCCTAAGAAATTCTCTGAATGAGTATTGGCCAATGAAGGAGCCTCGGTGGCCGAGCGGTTAGGGTAGCCGACTCGTAAGCGAGAGGTAACGGGTTCGAATCCCGCTGCGGCCATATACTCGTAAGTACCATTGACTCTTTTCTGAGTTATGTTCAACAACACTAACCGATGTCTTACGGTTAGGGTAAACAGCGTGACACATTCAGGCGACTGAATGTTTAACCATGATCCAATCTGATCAGGCTCCCCTAGTACTGTTACTAGGGGACCCTGTGGTCACGGAGGTCAGATGGCAGTCGCTCCACTGTAATTACCTGATCTGCCAAATCCTGGATCATGGTCCCTTGGCCCCTCATGCGCGAGAGCACAACCAGGACATTAACGACTAGATTGTTATTTTGTGTCAACATACAAAAAATTACGCCAGCGTAACCTACTTTAGAAACAAAATATAGCGACGAGGCCGCTTATCAAAATCCATTGAAAAGCGAACTGCCCCCACCGTGTTCGCTGCACAGCGCCCTCAGTTAATATAAATTAAATTCCGCCATGTTTTGCCAAACTTTGTTGCAAATAGATAGAGTTAATGGGGTACCCTGTCAGAACGCGACGTTCCTTTTCGCGGGAACTCGGCCCGAAGAAAGCGCTTATATTTAAAACAAGTAAAAATAGAAATTTATGAGCCGACGGTAAGGAATGCTGCGTTTCTTTTCAATTGCGTAGATATAATTTTCAATGTTGTATCTAGTGGGACTGTCCGGTATTCTTTTGTGGGCTCTCCGCGTTGGGCTGAAAAAAATGCAAAGTTATCTTTCAGAACGCAACGCAAATGTAGACCTTTTACAAATACATTTTAAGGGTATATTCCGGGTTTCCTTTTACAGATAATTAAATTGCTGCTGTACGCAAGTCAGGACATTTTCCTTCAGATTGTTTACGTAGCAATTTAAGTATTGTCTGTATCCAATTAAGGGTCAGGCTCTTTGCTACATACATGAATAAAATCAATTTAGTTTAGACAATGTCCATATTAGTGTTAATTAAACATTCGTGACTTATAAAAATGTCAGAATAATAATTTAGATAAGTTTAAATATGGAATGTCAAAATAATAATAATTTAGAATTAAATATCCCAGCAACACATTAAATGTCAAAATTAGTCTCTATACCAATATGAATATGACGGGAGACTGTCTGTGTTAAAGAAAACAGTGGAAAAAGTGAAATGCCTAAATGTCAGTTTTCAGTGGAGTGGCTTTTGCCTTTTTGCTGCCAGAGCAACGTGTTATAGAGGTGGGCAACGCATTGGCGATACTCTTGGTGTTGCTAATGTCTATAGGCAGTGGTGACTACTTCCCATCAGGTGGCCCGCTTGCCTATTTGCCTAACGCATGTCATAAAAAAAAACTCTCGGTGATCGCCACGACCCTGGCCCGGGAAACTAAGCCAAGCTGAGTTTCGAAGTTAGCCGGAATTGCGGATAAGTTTCACAATCTGATAAAGGCCCACAGACTGACCGGCCTCGATCTTCCGACTCGGATTTATTTATTACTGTTTAGTTCAAACTGTGGCAGAGGATTTTTATACATCTGGCCCGGCAGAGCAGAATAACAAAAAACCCTTCCCACCATTACAGGTGTCAGAATGTCTTACTGGCACACCAAAACTACGCGAACGAAGTCGCGCCGGGCAGCTAGTCGTACAAAAACCACTAATTGCTTGGTACGGGCCATTCATATGTAGTGATATGAAAGGGCATCAACCATTTTCTTTCACCATTAGTGTAAGCTTCCACCAAGTCAACATAAACAAAAAACAGCATCGAAATCTTTATATCTGTTCGCAAGCTATGATGTCACACATAAACACATAGATACATTTGAGTAGGAACAATTTTTACGTCGGGGGTAAAAATTACCCAATAATCTAAATAAGAGCGTCGGTGGCCTAATGTTTAAGGTGTCTATCTCGTACCCCAAAGTTCCAGGTTCTAAACCCAGTGCCACCAACCAACTACCACCAATGGCTGTTTTCTGAGTTATGTACGTTGAATGCTAACCGATGCTGTTACGGTGTCGGAAAACATCGCGATGAAATCTGCACATTCTGGCAACTGTATGTGTAACTAAGATCAAACCTATAGCAGTCGTTCTATTGTAATTACCTGTAATCCTGGATCATTGTCAAAATGGAGATCACAACGGGACGCCAATATGACCAGGTTAAAAATAATCTACTTACGGATCACGGTGTCTCTAAATTCCTTTTGTACCTAAATAAAGACGTTATCACAAAAATTTAGACGTCTCAAAATGTAACAACTTCGAGTTATCCCTAAAGTTTCTCTTTGATGTAAAACGCCCTTGGATTTTAGAATCCTTGAAGAATCTCTCGAGGAAAACAAGAAACAGTTGAATGGATATCTTGGGCTGAAGGACATAATTCACGACGGAAACTTTTGATTCGTAATTTATTTATTTATTCATTCTTTGCACAACATTACAGTTAAAAACTAATGCGTTGCACAAATTAGATAATAAAGTACAGCTACTATACAAACAAGGTGCTTTTTACTTAGGTAAAATTTTCATTTGATAAATATTCACTAGAGTATAGACAAACAGATCGCAGCTTGGTGGTACCTCAAGCAGTTATTTATTAAATTGTAGTTGTAGATAGATATATAGATACACTCTTTATTGCATATAAAATAATAATAAAATATTATTGTTACAGGTCTTTTCAAACATTGTGGGCAAAGGCGGCCTTATCGCTACAAGCTCTTCTAGGCAACCCTTGTCTAGAAAGAGAAACAGATAAGCTACGCCCATTTTCCGTCCGTTTTCTTTTATTCAGTGTCCAACCCACTCACCGTTGCTATTGCAGCAATCACATCACAGCCCGTAACAGTCCACTGCAGGACTTAGGGCCTCTCCCACGAAAGGGGGATTGTTGCCATAATCTCCACGCTTGGCAGGCGGGTTGGAGATCGCAGTGTTTAAATATAACAATGGAAAATGCTGCTGCCCATTCTCCAGACTACGGAGACTCTTGATCTTTTTCCTCGAAAACATAAGTCGCCTTGTACGACACCCATGAGTGAAGGGATTGGTGCTATTCTACTCTGCCGGACACCACACGGCCATTGCAGCAATGCCTTCCACCAAATTGGAAGTAGTTCTTGTCCAACAGTGGGACGTTCCCTTGACGATGACATTCAACGATACTCGGAAATATATATCGGAAACCCCCGACAAACCCTTAACAACTGACCTACCGAACCGATTTTAATGGAACATAGCTAAAAATATTAAAGCTGTATCGAAATCGGTCTTTGAAGCGAAACTTCGGGAGCTATACATATACGATGCCACAGACAGTCACAAAGATACCCAGAAACGTACAGATCGATTATTTATTATTTAATCGCAGTACATCAACCGACCCACCACCTGTACAAAATGAGCAAGCAACACTATGAATCGATTTCATTCACACCATCTATATGCTTGGCATTCAACTAACGTACGGGCATCGCGAGCCTTTTTACCGCGAAAGTGTAAGATGTGGAATGAGTCTTTACTTTGCATAGGGATCTTCAAAAGAACCTGTCTACAACCTGTCTACAGGTACCTCAAAGGCCGGCACCGCATCCGCTCCTCTTAGATTGCAGATTTCCTGGATGACGGTGGCTGCTTTCCATCAGGTGGCCCGTGCATGTGCCTCCCTAGGCAATAAAAACAATCGGAGTCGGTCCAAAGTATTAACAAGGTAGTTTGAGGTACTGCCTTCTGTAGGTGTATATATGCTATCTGTAGGTAAGTACATATACCTTCTGTAGGTACATATACATTCTGTAGGTACATAAACCTTCTGTAGGTTCATAGTCAGCTACATACATGCTTCAAACTTAAACGCTCTCTTTTGACGTCACGAGTAAACAATAAACATCATCAGTGTCCGATTCACTCGCCCACGTTTCCCTTCACGTTCCCCGCATAAACGAAACGATTTCACAGATCGGAAACGTGTTCATTACACGTTTTAATTAACGTTTTCCACTCTACCCGCGTTTTGTTACACGCAGTGATAACGGAAATCGCGAACCGGGTCCGTTCAATGCTGGCGTTGATAAACAATTATTGCATGCGATGACGTGAAATATAATCATTGTCACTTGTTAGTTCAGTTGAATTCTCTGAATTAAGTGTTGGCCAATTATATTTAGGTAAGACTCTGTTTAGCCTGAGAGTCCGTCTGGGTGAGGTACCATCGCCTTATTTATTTCTGCCGAAAAGCAATAATGCTTGCATTGTTGTGTACCGGTTTGAAGGATAAGGCAGCCAGCGCAGCATTGCGGATAAAATTGAGGAGGCTCGCCTGTGCTGGTTCGGTCACGTGCTGCGTTAGCTCCAGGGATACATTTGACAGGAAAGAGATCTCGCGGGATGCCCCGGAAGCGACGGATTGACATTGTCGAGTCGGGTGCGATGGTTCTCGCCTCCATGACGATGATGATGGCCTCTACGACGTGAGGATGCTGAAAAAAATCAGGAAGTGGACCCGGGATTAGCCGAGATAGATACTATGATGATAGTGATGATGATGACTACACAGTACGCACAACATCATGCAGAATTTTAAGTTATTATCAAATAAGAGCTTTTAGAACATGAACTCGGACGTCAGTAATATAATAGAAAGTAATTTAAGGGAATCGAAATAAAAGGATGTATTTAATTCATTTATTGATAAAAAACAGTATTTACTAGAGTCCATATTCGTGAGACGTTTAATAATTTATTCTGTTTAATAACAATCTTGAGGCGTCTCGATGCACTTTCGAAGCGATGTCATAACTTTGTATAAAAGCCGCAAGGAGGAGTTTGGCCGAACACACTCAACTAAGTAAAGAGAGCTGTTGGAACTGTTCAAAGTTCATTAAAAGTAAATTGTCTGATTCCCACGGTAATAAACCAGTTCTTTACTTACATTGCTAGTAATTACATATATATATGATAGCGCATCAGCAAAAATTATAGAAAAGATAAATAAATATATTTACATTAAAATCTTATTTTTGTTTTGAAAAACAACACGTGCGTCCCTGAACGTGCAGCAAACACCTGCGCACACCTGCACTTGTTTACATTGTGGTGAGGTGGGGGTAGAACCTTTATAAACGAGAAGTTCGAACTTGTTGGGACATTCTGTGTTTAGCTACCGTTGTGCTCAGACCTACATATTCTTCTTTATAAGTTAAATCAGTGATTTATGTTAATCGTTTGATGAAGCGATAATTGTTAATGTTTGTTATCTTTCTTGTACTAAAGTAAAAATATAACATTGGTTTTAAATTAGTCATCGTTTAACTGGTGCTTTGCGACGACCTTCATCTCTGACGGACAAATCCCACCACTTGGCCCGAGCCACCCATTAAACTTTTATATGTATACATGTTGACCGAGCGGTGTCGAGTACCTATTGTAGTATTGTACTACATGAGGTACTAAAGTCCTCGATATGGCTGTCGTAAAAGGTAACTAAAGTCTTACACCGTTACTCAAACACAATACTTGTCTAAGTAAAGTAGCTTTACCATAGAAAACATGACGTGAAACGCATACATTTTCACGTCTGCTAATTGAACGCACTGCGTTCAATACGGCTCCATGATTGGTCAATTTCGTTTATTTCCACGAAGACATAGTGCCGATTGCCACTAATAATTTCCGATCTGGCACGCAGAGGCCCCGGGTTCGATTCCCGGCCAAGCAGAAGTTGAAATGATGAATTTTAATTTCTGTTACAAGTTTGTTTAAAAAATAAGCATAAAAATAGTTTATCAGTTATCTAACACCCATAACACAAGCTGTGCTTGCTTTGAGGCTAGATGGCGCTGTGTGAATTTATCCATGCTTTTTTATATTAGTACATATATTGATTGTATATTGTAACCGCAGTAATCAGTCCCAACTTCAGTCTGCGCGCTGCGACGCCTACGATGGCGCTTTACCTTCATTACACGGTGACGGCGAAGGATGTGATGGAGCACACCCGCTAAACTAAGCAGTACCTCGTGAGGGTCCAGCTCTTAGAATCAAGCCTTGAACGTACGTTCAACTCGTTCCTGGCGTTGGTTCCCACCGCAGATTTGGATGTCATTATGAGGAAAGATAATTGGCCGTAATATGTAGTTTACCGGCGATTCCGTGGCAGCGTGGTGTCCGCCAGAGTAGAATAGCGCCAACCCCTTACACTCTCGGGTGTCGACTAATGTTTTCGAGGCAAAAGATCTCAAGTCTTCATAGACTACAAAATGGGCAGCGGCGTTTTCAATTGTTATGTTTATTATGCGCTTGCCAAGCGTAGACATTATGGCAATCACCGCCCCTTTCGTTAGAGAGGCCCTGAGTCCTGCAGTGGCCTGTGCTGATATAGGTTTTATCCTGTCGAATGTCAGCAGGGTTCCAAATCAAAATATTTTTTAACTACATAACGAAGCTTTTATGTTGTCTGTTTGTACATCCGGCAATGGATAACCGGCGATGGCCCGGATGCGCTGTGACAAATTAACTCATTTTCAAGTTCCACTGGTGTTAATTACGATTCATTTACGGTGGAAGGCAATTATGTCAAGCGATAAATTTTTAAACTTCTACGCAAAATGAGGGGTGTTATAAGTTTGACATGTGTCTGTGGCATCATACTTCTCGAAAAAATTGACCGAATTTGGTGCGGTTTTTTTCATTTGCAAACTAGTTTAATCGTGTTCGAAATGGTTCTTAGCAGCCACTTTAATCGGAGTACAGACAGCTAGTTCTTAACTTTGTTAAAATTGGTTTAGCGATTACAATAGCGACACGTAGACTTTTTGGAGGGTTTTCCGATATCTGTCGGATAGGTTATTCTTACTACTTAGTTGTTTTGTATTCAATACTTATACTTAGTTTACTATCCAATTTTGACATCACTCGATTTTCAACAATAATATTCAGACCATGAAACTGAAATAAATATAAGAGTCGAATGGTGACGGAGCCCACGACCCTTCTTTACCAGACACAGTCAGTACATTATAGTATAGTCGGTTATAAAAGTAATAAACCAATGTTTCAACAAAGGGAAACTTACCAAACTCTAGGTGTTTTAATTATTGTTTAATCATTTCTTCTGCTTGGTTACATTCCAATGGGCTGGGGGCCTGGTGATCTGTAATACAGGTATTTATAACCTAGTACAGACGCCAGTTTCTCACGCAGGTTATATTAAAAAAATTGTTTTATTATTGTATTGTATTGTATTGTTTACTTGAATGGAGAAAGAAAACATACTATGCCGACCCCAAATGAATGGGATAAGGGCAGGCAAAGATGATGATGATTTGTATTGTTTACTTCGAATAAATACTAATGTGAAGAGAAAAGTAAACTTATTATTTATTTATTTATTATATTGTAATCAGAAACATAACAAGAAACATTTAATTATTTATTAGTTAATATTACAGTTGCACAGCATTTAAATACACTTAAAGTATAAGTACATAATTGTTTATATGCCAATGACAAAACTATATACTAGATATAAACAAAAAATATACTTATATATATATATGCATAGGTAATATTGTGCACGTCCTTTCGGCGTCTCATGATCGCGCCACCCTTCCGAAGGCCTGCTGGAAGTGATTTCTTTCAGAAATAAATAGCGCCTGTTGTGCCATTTATTGCTGTCTGTTAATCCTGTGCACAATAAACTGTTAAATAAATAAATAAGAATCTCGTAGCCACGCTACACGTTCCTACATCAAGATGCGTACCTACACAGCCAGCTCGTCTCGTTTTGTTGTGAAAAAATAAAAATTTCATCATCCCCGAGCGTAATACTCACAGCGGAAAACTGGAAACGTCTGCATCAAACAAAAGTGCCCACCTCAAAGGCTTTTAGAGTTTATTATTAAAGAGGGTGTCATTCAAATTTCCGCCATTATCAAGTGGGAGCACATCTTACGTAGCTGGGAGTGGGCGTTTTGATCGCGTAAATATGTTAATTAAATTAATGGTATTAATTTTGTAGCCCGGTTAATGGTGTTTAATGGGACACCTTTTCAGCGGCTCTGGATAGAGCCTTTTGGATAGAGGCGTCCCGGAATAAGGTTTAAAGTTTGTGTCTCCATTTGGATGGTTTCCTGTCAATATTGGATGAAACCTCAAGCATGCATTATGCTTGAAGTTTCCCTGGCGGAGAGAATTCGTATGAGGTTATTCGTCAGAGAAAAGTAAACAATATCGCGCACAGGACTGTAGTGCTGATGTGAAGTGGGCTGGTCATGTCTCAAGCTCAGAAGGACTGATGGTCGATGGAGCCGACTCGTGTTGGACCGACCGCGTCTGGGCTAGCGGAGTGTGGTACGCCTCGTAGCGCGAGGGACCGATGACCTTAGAAAGGTGACGGGTAGCGGATGGATGAGGACAGACCAGGATCGGGATGGATGGCGCTTTTTGGGGAAGCCTACGTTCAGCAGTAGAGACAATAAGCTAATAACTTATTGATTGATTGGATGAAAAGAGGTTCGTCAGTGAAAGGTTTCGGCTTAGAGATGGCCGATTTTTTTTAAAGCACTTATGTAGCAAACTAGCTTACGGCCTGCCTGATGGTAAGCAGTAACCGCAGCCTATGGACGTTTTCAATACCAGGGGCATCACCCACTCGCTGTTAACTTCGTGAAAATCTTTTCACCAATTTCTTGAAGAACTCCATGGTGTACTCCATGGTCATATATTACATGGGACTACTTCTCATTTCCTACATAACTTTAAAAGTGAATTTTAATTTGGCTTCTCTTAGCAATCCTGTCAGCAAACTCTATAATTCGATAACTTTAAAAAAATTGGATTTCATATCGGGGTTACTGTCATTTAGAATTTAGAATGACGCCGTTTTATTTATCGTATTCCTGGCAAAGCCTCTAATTGATACTCCATCTTATACGGTCCGCTACTTAGCAAACCACGCATTATGATCGTACCTATAGATAGTTGATCGAAATTGCGATCCAAACCAGCGCAATCAAGTTACAAGATTTGACCCACACATAACTTAACGACAATATTTGAATTTTAAACATAGTTATTATGTCCCACAACTGGTTATCCGTCGGTTCCCTACAATCTTAAGTTCTTCTTCTTCTGTTCCATACACACCGGAGTAGCAGCGGTCGGCAGCGCAGCCACTCCATTTTAACCTTTGTCTCCGTTAGGAAATGCATAATATCGCTTCAAGGACTCGGGTAGCCGCTGGTAGCGCATACGCGAATAGCCTGTATTGGCCCGAGGAAACGAACAGGTTCTCGATACCGCTGTAGACCACCAGTTCTCATACTACGCAGTGACAAACGAACAGACAGCCACCTAATGGTAAGCGGTAACTGTCGCTCACAACATCGACGTTTCATGCATTTATCGATTCGTGCGTTGTCGCTATGAGGACTAAGGTGAAATGCTTCATGCCTGTAATTGCGCTGGCTACCTTATCCTTCAAACCGGAACTCAACAATGCAAGCAACATACCCAGGCGGACTCCTCAGGTCTCTTTTGCCGAGCTGCCACTCCAGTGTAGGCTTATAGTAAGTATAGGTACATAATCCACGACTTCATCCTAGCCGTAAATCTGTCAACCAGTCTATGAATGAATCTACCAGAATCTTTAATTTAAAAAATGTTTTTTTTTACTTTTTACGTACAGCGACTGCTATCTGACCCCACACAACCCGGGAAAGGGCGATTGGCCAACGCCGTTTTTGTCCGTTTGTCAGCAGGGGACCCGCGTGCAGGAGAGGTTCGCTTAGACCCAGAAGATGGTGGTAGGGCCCTTACCTAAATTATGTAGGTACCTATATTATTTAATTAAGCACATGATTCCTTAATATCTTCAGGTAAACCTTGACATTTTCCAAAAAATTATCTTATTATATCCAATCTCTACCTGAGAGATTAACGCTATCAAATGTCATTTCAAAGTTTATGGGGCATTCGATACACACCTTAATTAATTAATTTCGAAAAGGACCTTCATATAAGTGTAATAACAAGTTAATTTATTAGGGTGCACTTCTCAACGCGTCAGAGTACGTACATCCAATATGTTGTAATTAGTTGAAGCCCTAACATGAAATATCCATATTTGCATGTTCAAGTATTGGAAGCTATCCTATTTTTATAGGTAAGAAGTATCAAAGCATTTTTGTATATCTATTTTAATATTTACACGCCTTATTGTGATTATTGAACTCATCTAAGGTACTTATGTTTTCCAAATGGTGAGGTTTCCTTTAATACATAAGATTGCATGGAAAAAATTGCTTATTATTTTTTACCGATTTGTGTATAGGTAGGGGAGAGTTGTATAAATCCGGGTATGAGGGTCAAATCAAATCAAATCAAATCAAAATTTCTTTATTGATTAGGACATTAAATATCTCTTTCAATCGTCAAAAAGGAGGGGGTCAGGAAAGTAGGAAGGAAACACACAGTGACACGCTGACCGCCCTATGGCTGTAGATAAACGTATCCCTCGCCAACCACAACCGAACCGGGCTCGACAATGCCAGACAGAGCCGGAACGCTATATTATATTATATACTCGTAGGTATGTCTAGTATAATTAAGAAAAACCACCTAAAACTACAGCAAGAGTAAGGCAGTCCACCACGGCAGCACCCGTTCACGAGTATAACGCAGGGCCCAGCCATCGTCCAATTCAACCATATTTGAGGGAAAAGAGCGACCCGGCCCCCACGCCACCGCCAGACAGACTTTTAAGTGAGCGTGCATCACACATGCTGCATGTGATAGGTAGTTGCTCCCACCCTACTCTATCCTATCCCTACCCTATCGCTACCTTACCCCTACCCTATCCTACCATTGCTTAACCCTACCCTACCACTACCTTACCCCTACCCTACCACTATCTTACCCCTACCCCACCCTATACTACCTTACCGCTATCTTACTCCTACCCTACCCTACCCCTACTCTACTACTACCCTACCCCTACCCTAGCGCAGACAGGAGACACCATGTGTGGGAGAGGAAGGTAAATTAACGCCGCTTCCAAGGTGGTTCTCCGTGGGGGAAAGAAACGGCAAGAAACCCACAGAGAATACGTTAATTCTTTTTTTTTTTTAAACATGTCTTATGTACTAATACATTATTTGTCCTATATACTATCTTAAAAGTAAATACCTGTATAGAACAGCAGTTCAGTCCCATGGACTTTTGTCATTTACATATTCAAATATACTATAATCACTTTTTTGACATAATTTGTTTTTTATAGCGACTTTAAATTTATTCAATGGTAAATTCTGAATATCTGTTGGAACCTTATTATAAAAGCGTACACATTGACCCATAAATGATTTGTGGACTTTGGCTAGACGACAAGCACCAGCAACAAGCTTATCTTTATTTCTCGTATTAATATTATGAACATCACTATTCTTCTTAAATAAGTGTACATTTTTATGAACATACATTAAATTCTCATATATATATTGTGACGGCATTGTCATGATATCAATGTTCCTGAATTTATCTCTTAGTGAAGTTCTAGGTCTCAATTGATAAATCGCGCGAATAGCCCTTTTCTGCAATACAAATACATTGTGCCAGTCGGCAGCGTGTCCCCACAGCAGTATGCCATAGGCCATAATACTGTGGAAATTACTAAAGTAAACTAATCTTGCTGTAGCCTCGTCAGAAATACTCCGTATTTTCTTTATAGCATATGCTGCAGAACTTAGCCTTTTCGCCAATTTATCAATGTGAGGACCCCATTGCAATTTATTATCCAGGGTAAAGCCTAAAAATACTGTAGAATCAACAAAATTCAAATTTTCGCCTTTTATTTGTACATTAGTGGGCACTGATCTAACATTTGGCAAAGAGAATTTTAAACATTTTGTCTTCTTGCCATTCAGTAATAAATTATTAACCGCAAACCAGTTTACCACTTCTGCAATAGCCTTGTTCACGTCTTCATATGTTAATTGTTGTCTTTTTACTTTAAACACTAAAGATGTATCGTCCGCGAACAAGACAATTTCATGGGTATCTTTTACAAAGTACGGTAAGTCATTTACATAAACAAGAAACAAAAACGGGCCCAAAATAGATCCCTGGGGGACACCCATAGAGACAACAGACCCCATAGATCTCTCTCCGTTCACATCAACTTTTTGAATTCTATGACTCAAGTATGAATTTAGCAAGATCACGGCCAAGTCCTTTATTCCATAATGTTGTAATTTCCTGACCAAAATGTCATGATTAACGCAATCAAAGGCTTTGGATAAATCACAGAAAACCCCTAAGGCATCACGTGATTCCTCCCACGCCCCAAAGATATGTGTAATAAGTTCAACACCTGCATCAGTTGTTGAACGACCGCGAGTAAAACCGAATTGTTTATGATGCAATAGGTTACTTCCATAAAAATGAGCTTTTAGTTGATTTAATATGATTTTCTCAAATATTTTACTTAGAGTCGGTAAAATTGAAACTGGTCTAAAATTTGTAGGATCCGTTGTATTACCAGTTTTCAACAATGGAATAACTTTACTGTGCTTCATCAGGTCAGGAAATTCACCATTATCAACACAATTATTAAATATATTCGCTAAGTGGACAGCAATAACATCAATTACAGAGCTAATAATTTTTACCGACATACCATCAATGTCGGCAGTTGCTTTCATTTTTATGGTTTTAAAAGCCTTAACTATATCTTGAGGTGTTGCATGCTCGAACTTTAAATCGATGACACTCTCGGGTACATTTTGTTTTAACAAGGATTCAGCGAGAGCAGGAGACGAACTTAAGGATTTCGTAGTTGACACTGGAATGTCTGTAAAAAATTTATTGAATGCCTCCGCAACTTCCGAGTTTTTGGTAACAACATTATCATTTATCTTTAAACTGTACTTAGTATCGCGATTTGTTACTTTTCCAGTTTCACTATTTATTATCTGCCATGTGGATTTTACTACATCTGTGCAATTTTTTTGTTTGTGTTTAACGAAATTCGATGTAGCTGTAGCACAAACGCGTTTAAATAACTTCGAATAATGTTTAACATACTCAGCAAATTCTACGCTATTATTATACGCCCGTTCTGCATAGAGCTCATATAATTTATTTCTACTCTTATGTATTCCTGCTGTCGCCCAATCGCTAAACATAAGTTTGCTGTTTACTGCCTTCACCTTTGGTTTGAATATACTATTACTTTCAGTTTTTGTCATGTGTTAAACTGAATTATAATATTCATTTGTATCATCAAAATACTTTAAATTAGATGATTTCTCTATAATGTTATTTCTAAAACTGTTTAGACGGTTGTTGTTAATTGGTACAAATTTAATAGTATTTTTTGTTTCTTTCCTCATATTAACATTAAACACAGCTAATTGACCACAATGATCGAATTGCAATTTGTTTATTACAGACTGGCTACATGCCTGGATATCACAAAAAATGTTGTCTAGACAAGTTGATGTAGTACTTGTTATTCTAGTAGGCTCTAAAAATAAGTTGATTAAATTATGACACTTAAATAATGATATTAGCCTACCAGTATATTTACAAGATACGTCTAATAAATCTATATTAAAATCTCCACAAACAACAATATTTTTATTACAATTGCTAACTTTAATAAGGGCTTCGTCCATAATTTTCTCGAACAAATCAAATGATGAAGCCGGAGGTCTGTATACGCTCATTACAATAAGTCGCTCAAGTTCTATACAGGCAATTTCAGCAGATCGTTCAACAGACAGCTTGACAATATCAGTGCGATCCTTGCATTTTAAGCAATTACGAACAAGTATTAGGGAACCTCCATGAATTGCCTGCCCTCTTGTAAACGAACTTGCAAGTTTATGGTATTAAAGCCAAATATGAGCTGGTGATATTTTAACCAATGTTCAGTAATGCAAAAAATATCAAACCGGGTACCTCATTATTTCGTTAACTATTATTGGCATCTATCGATCTAGTGAATTTCGTATCTCCTGTTGGCATGACAGTTTGTGTTCACGCAGCAACGCCAACAATAATGTCTACCTGTAACTTTGCTAATAAAAACTATCAGGCGTTATATCTCCAACTGTCAAGTGTCTATCTGCATCATCACTGTTACGTCTTTCTTCAACGACAACGGTTCCTAACTAAAGATTTTTATTATAAATTAATATCTAAAGAATAAACAAACAAGTTTTAAAAAGACCTTGTGTTTTCATAATGTCCTGATGAGACATTAAAGTGGCGACCGTGACAGGACTACAAGATTAATAAAGCTTTTATCATTCAAATGCATTGGACACGAACCTGCAATCAATCTGCAACAAGTACTTTCTTTTTGAGGGCAAAAGGTCACCGCAGCGCAGTGCAACCATCCACAATCAGATAAGTGCTCTAATTTCCACCCCAATTCCTTAAAATTCTACGTAATATCCAAATATTCAAAAATCTACAGTATTTTAACGAAATACGCCGAACATTCCAGACTGTTCGTCGCCGATCGAATCATACCTACATTGATAACAAGTCGCAGCGTCTATTGTCTTGGAACTCGGATCAAGCTACCTGTGGCGACGCATGAGTACCTATACCTGCCTCTAATCACCAGCTTCCCGATCGGCGAGTATCGTTTGAATGAGGAGCGTGAGATAACCTATGTATTACATTTCTTTAAAATAACACTTTGTGCTCACTTGTACGACGCTTGTTTACGGCGAACTATTTAGTGCTTTATCTTTTATAAGTAAGTTGCATACTATTGCGTTCTGTATTTGTAGTTAAGTACCTATACATACTTGACTACCTATACAATGGGTATGGTACCTATATCCGGACAAGCGTCTTGCAAGCTCTTTGAAAGATTTAATTACTAGACGAAGCTCAATTAAAGGCCAAATTACGAAGTTTAAAAACTATTTGGATAAAATATCGAAGCATGAACAACTCTCGACTATTGAAATAGCTGAGCTGTCCATCAGGCTTGGCAAGTTTGAGGCCTTGTTGCTGAGATTCGATGAGCTGCAAGGAGAGATAGAGGTTTTAAATTCAGACAGCCTTCCAGCCGAGATCGATGAGAGGGACAGCATTGAGCAGGATTTCATTATTACCGTGACTACGGCCAAAACCATTTTAAATAAACAACAAGCTGAAGAGAGACGCGAATCCATCGCTGAAGCTGTTCAGTGCAATCGCTCGAGTTACTCGGGTGTAAGGCTGCCACAAATACAAATTTCTAAGTTCAATGGAGCCTACTTTCGTTGGCTTGAGTTCCATGATACCTATTTAAACCTAAAACATCAAAATGATCGCATCTCGTCAATACAAAAGTTTCACTATTTAATTTCATATTTAGAGGGAGATGCGGCTCGCATAATTTCTAATCTCGAGATATCTTCCAAAGGCTATGAAGATGCATGGAAACTACTTTGTGATAGGTTTAACAACAAAAGATTGCTTATAAACCACCATTTAAAGTCATTATTCCATTTTCAACCCATTACGCGCGAATCAGAGCGAGCAATTAGATTTTTAGTTGACGAAGTCACTAAAAACTTACGAGCTTTGTCCAGCCTCGGGCAACCTACCGATCAGTGGGATACATTAATAATATTTATGTTGTGTTCTAAGTTGGACAATGTCACATTAATGAAGTGGGAGGAGCATCGTAACAATATTGATGAAATCCCAACTTTGGAACAGTTCTATAAATTTCTGATTGATCGCGCTGACATATTAGAGGCAATCACTCGTAACAAGTTACAAAATGAAAACAAATTTCCAAACTATATTCGAAATTCATCCCCTACACAGCCGCTCAGCGGTGTCAAACAATCGCAGAATACTAAGTCCTATGCTGCAGCTACTAGTTCAGATAACCAACACATCTTTCAATGTTTAATATGTGGATCAAATCACAAATTATATGATTGTCCTACTTTCAAATCCAAATCGACTCACGTCAGGTGGACCGATGTAAACAAATACAAATTATGTTCAAACTGCCTAAGGCCAGGACACACAGCTAAAGAGTGTCGCTTAGGTCCATGTAAACAATGCAAAAAGAGACACAACACTCTTCTACATGCAACGACAGATTCAGTTTCTACAAATGTCTCAGTAGAGGACAGTATTGATCAAATTGTAAATTTTTCTAAGCAAAGTACAAATCAGGTGTTGCTGTCAACAGCGCAAATAAAAGTAACTAACCCCATAACTAATGAAGCAAAAGAGGTACGCGCACTTCTAGACTGTGGCAGTCAGTCCTCCTTTATTAGTAAATCATTACAACAACAATTAAAACTTAAATCTAATACTACAAACGTTAATGTGATCGGCATTGGCAATAATACAAATAATCAAATAAAAGAAACATGCACTATACAAATAAATTCAAGTAATACATACAATCAACACAATGTCAAATTATCCTGTTTTGTTTTGAATGAACTAACCGGCGAGTTGCCAAAAACTCCAATTAATGTTAAACAATTCAACCTGCCAAAGGGTATTATTTTAGCCGATCCTAAATTCCACCAACCACTACCCATTGATGTATTGATTGGTGCAGACTTGTTTTGGGACATCGTGGGATGTCAACAAAAATCTCTCGGTACTAATCATACTAAATTAATCGAATCAAAATTCGGATGGCTTATATCAGGTCCTATAAAAACAAAAGCAACCACAAAAACATTTTGTAATCATGCACTACTTTCAAATACAAACAGTAATTTAGAGAACCTACTTACAAAATTTTGGGAGTTAGAAGAGCTACCTCCAAAAACAGTATTAACGAAAAATGAAAGATATTGCGAACAACAATTTATCAACACTACCATTCGCTTAAGTTCGGGACGATTTTGCGTAAGACTGCCATTAGTTGATTCACCTGACTGCTTGGGAAACTCGTACAATTTAGCTAAAAAAAGATTACTTTATTTAGAAAAAAGATTTCGTAAAAATCCAGATCTAAAAAGGCAATATGTTAATTTCATTCGAGAGTACTCTGACTTAGGGCATCTATCAGAGTCCCTAGTCGCAATCCCAAGTCCATCATATTTTCTTTGTCACCATGCAGTCCTGAAGGAAAAAAGCGAGTCAACCAAACTGCGTGTGGTTTTCGACGGATCGGCCCCTACCTCATCTGGCTTCTCTGTAAACGACATCCAAATAGTGGGTCCAAACGTCCAAGACTCTCTTTTCTCCATTCTGGTAAGAGCAAGGCAGTACAAATATCTTTTAACTGGAGATATAGAAAAAATGTATCGCCAAGTTGTGGTTCATGAAAATGATCGCAACTTGCAATTAATTTTGTGGAGAGAAGATGAGTCACTACCCATCAAAACACTACGATTGAATACTATCACTTACGGCACCGCAAGTGCTAGTTATTTAAGTACGCGTTGTCTTTGGCGAGTCGGAGAAGACTGCAATAATAATCTAATTAAAACAATAATACAAAAGGACTTTTACGTAGATGATCTTATTACAGGATCAAATGAAAAAGATGAATTATTTTATATCCAAAATGCAATAACCGAAGCTCTACATTCAGCCGGTTTCAACCTACGAAAATTCAAAACAAACCTATCCGATTTATTTAATAACTCTAGCAACATCTCAAATAAAGAAAACCTTACCTTGAGTGAGTCATCCAGCACACTTGGCTTAGGGTGGGATCCTTCAAAAGATACCCTACAATTTCCTGCAACTTTCCCCTCTAAATCTGAAAAAATCACAAAAAGAATTATTATGTCAAGTTCATTTAAAATATTTGATCCGTTAGGCCTCCTAAGTCCTTGTATTATCATACCTAAAATGTTGTTACAAAAATTATGGCAACAAAAACTAGATTGGGATTCCTCAGTCCCGCCAGAAATAGAAAATATTTGGACTAACTTTATCAACAATATACATTTAATTTCTAGTCTTAATATTCCCAGGTCAGTTCTCTGCGACTCACCACTTAACATAGAATTGCATTCCTTCAGCGATGCCTCACAAGTTGCCTACGGTGCTTGTGTGTACCTGCGAACCATTAGTGACAATAAAGAAGTCACTGTCAATCTGTTGTGCGCCAAATCAAAAGTAGCCAGACTGCAACCTACCACAATCCCACGGCTCGAGCTCTGCGCCGCCTTACTAGCCGCTAGAATTAGTAATAGCGTATTAGAATCCATTCGATACGTACCTACTCGTGTTTACCACTGGTGTGACTCGAGCGTAGTACTCGGCTGGCTGGGCGATTCTCCTAGAAAATTAAAAACGTTTGTAGCTAACCGAGTGGGTGAAATCTTGGACACAACACAACCTTCTTCTTGGCGTTATGTGCCGACAGATCACAATCCTGCCGATCTCATTTCTAGAGGAGTCTATCCTAACCAAATAGCAAACCTAAGTTTGTGGTGGGAAGGACCCAGCTTTCTAAAAAATGAGCCCAATCAATGGCCTACTTTAAATATTAATAATAAAAAGTTACCTGAACTAAAAACCACGTCTATCGTGTCAATAATTTGCGAGCCTATTATACAATTCGAAAAGTATTCTAAACTAACATTTTTACAAAGAACAATGGCTTATGTCAAACGTTTTATACATAACCTACAAAATCCTAAAAATAAAATTACTAGTTTATTGACAGTCGATGAATTAAATGAAGCATTCTACTATCTTTGTACCGTTGCGCAACAGCAATGTTTTGCTAAAGAATATAAATCTTTACTACAAAATCAACCACTAAGTCTTAAATGTAATATTCTAAAGTTATCTCCATTTTTAGATAAAACCAACTTAATTCGTGTTGGTGGACGCATAGACGCGGCCGATTGTTCCTATCAAAAAAGACACCCCATATTGATTAATTCTACTCATTCCCTATGTAAGCTTATATTTCAGTTTGAGCACCAACGCAATATGCACGTTGGTCCCCAATCACTACTAGCTGCAGTTAGGGACTATATTTGGCCGATTAATGGAAGACGTCTAGCTAGAAGCATAGTTTACAATTGCGTACGATGTCGACGCATGCGTGGCAATACATTACACCCAAAAATGGGCGATCTCCCTTCACAACGTGTTAACCCTGGCTTTCCCTTTCAGTCAGTAGGCGTAGATTTCGCAGGTCCATTCATGATTTTAAATCGCAAAGGACGTGGGTCTAAGTTAGTCAAATGTTATTTGTGTCTATTTGTATGCCTACGTTATAAATGTCTACATTTGGAGGCCGTGAGTGATATGACTAAGGATGCGTTCATTATGACACTACGTAGATTTATTTCACGGCGAGGCAGACCTTTGGAATTTTTTTCTGACAACGGAAAGAACTTCGTGGGTGCCGCCAAGGAGCTTAAATTACTATTGGAGTCTAACAAAGAATCTGTATCTGACTTTGCAGCTCAACAGAGTATAAAGTTTTATTTCATTCCATCTTATGCTCCTCATTTTGGCGGTATTTGGGAAGCTGGTGTTAAATCCGCTAAACACCACATAAGGCGTGTTATGGGAAACACTCACCTTACTTTTGAGGAAATAACGACTCTTTTTGCTCAAGTGGAGGCCATACTTAATAGCCGTCCCTTGTGCCCCTTGTCTTCCTCTCCTGACGATTTCCTTTCCCTCTCCCCAGGGCACTTTCTCATTGGGAGACCAATCACTGCACTGCCTGCGCCGTCACTGGAGAATCAAAAGGAAAGCAGCCTGAAAAGATATGCCCGTTTGGAGCAAATAAGACAACATTTCTGGCAGCGGTGGCAAAAGGAGTACCTCGCCGAATTGCAACAGCGCACTAAATGGAAGACAGATACCACTAAACTGAAACTTGGCGATCTCGTGCTGCTGCAAGAAGATAATGTACCTCCTCTCTGTTGGCGATTGGGAAGAGTTACTCACCTGTATCCTGGCGCAGATGGAATAACTCGTGTCGCAGATGTGAAAACGACTCATGGATGTTTCCGTCGACCCCTAGTACGACTATGCCCTCTACCGAAGCCTGAAGACATGGAAATACCTTGAAAGACGAGCCTTTCAACGGGGGGACTATGTTCACGCAGCAACGCCAACAATAATGTCTATCTGTAACTTTGCTAATAAAAACTATCAGGCGTTATATCTCCAACTGTCAAGTGTCTATCTGCATCATCACTGTTACGTCTTTCTTCAACGACAACGGTTCCTAACTAAAGATTTTTATTATAAATTAATATCTAAAGAATAAACAAACAAGTTTTAAAAAGACCTTGTGTTTTCATAATGTCCTGATGAGACAGTTTGTAACACGTATTTTGCGCGGTAAGTTATTTTTTACTGCTCTCAGAGATTTATTTTCATGGCATACGGTAGGCAAACAGGCAAGCGGGCCGCCTGATGGAAAGTGGTCACCACTGCCTATAGACATTAGCAACACCAAGAGTATCGCTAATGCGTTGCCTACCTCTATAACACGTTGCTCTGGCAGCAAAAAGGCAAAAGCCACTCCACTGCCAAAGCCACGCTTCCCCAAATCCCCACCCCATGGAGCACTGGAAACCTTACTCACCGGCAGAAACACATTACTATTTAAAATAGTATTATTTAGCTGAGATATTCTGTAAGGTGGAGGTACTTCCCCAGTCGGGCGGCTTCAATTCGAACGAGATACCCCGCTATGCCCTCTTGCCACTCTTTTTATTCAAAATCCGTGAATTGTTATCGATTTTCAGACTGATTTCGACTACAGTGAATCAACATTACATCTCTAATTATGAGTATCTCAAAGATTAAGCATAGTATAAAGAACAGTTTAATGGAGTTATAAAATGTTTATCTATACAAATAATAAAACAATAAAGATAAAGTACGTCTGTACATTGAACATATTCACAATAAACTTATTTAGGGCGATCAGGAAATAGTAATATAGAAAGCAATTTTTTTAATTTTGTCTATTTCTTTGTCGGTTTCTCTGTTTGTACACACAATAATCTCCGAACCTACTGGATGGATTTGAATGAAACTTTTTTTGTTGTGTAGCTCTTAAGGCTGGCCATCATATAGGGTATAATTGACTTTGAAATAGTAATAGAAAAAAAATATTGCACAGAAAAACAACACCATAAATTAAAATGTAAAAAGTAAGAGAAAAAAAATCACAACAGAGTAAACCAGTAATTAACCGCAGTTTTTTTACGAATTATATCACTTTTGGGTTTATATGGATTTTCTTCATTATTTTTTAATGGAAATTTGAATTCAATTGTTGATCCTTCAGTGGGTAATTTATATACATATAGGTAATATAAAAATAAAAAACTAGCTTTAGCTGACGAATTTCACAGCAAGAGTCATAAACTTCTACCCATTCATATATCCATGCTCACAAATCTACTTACGTAGAAGCGACTTTGTTTTATACAATGCAAAGATTCCGAATAATTATTAGTCTGAGACATAGACATAGACATAGATTTTATTTGGCAATAACTACAATTATATATGACAAGTATATAAGCCGTGTGGTGTCCGGCAGAGTAAAATAGCACCAACCCCTTACACTCATGGGTGTCGTACAAGGCGACTAATGTTTTCGAGGCAAAAGATCAAGAGTCTCCGTAGTCTGGAAAATGGGCAGCAGCATTTTCAATTGTTATATTTAAACACTGCGATCTCCAACCCGCCTGCCAAGCGTGGAGATTATGGCAATAACCTCCTCTTTCGTCGGAGAGGCCCTAAGTCCAGCAGTGGACTGTTACGGGCTGTGATGATGATGATATATGACAAGTTGAAATAATATCAACAATGGCTGGCTAGGCTGTTCCTAACAGGCATGCTCCATCATCGACCGCATCGTCACTTACCACCAGGTGAGGTGGCGGTCAAATGCCTGTCTAGTAAAGTAATAAAAAAAAAAAAATGATAGGTATAAAGTTAACATGATAAAGTTAAGTACCCAGATACTGTTAAGTTACCTAGATACGCGGGTTCGGGTAGGTAATTTTAAAAAACCACTTCGCCTCTGCTCCCAACAACAATGGTCTGCTTCTACAATATCGCTAGACGACTTTCTGTTATCTTATCAACATTTTCCTTTACAATATTAAGATGAATGACGTTTCATTTGTGAAGAAACAACAAAGCCTCCGAGGAATTATGAACGACGGCAGGCAGAAATTTGGGTAAATAAAAATACAATCTACCCTCAGTTCCGCCTTATTAACGCAGGGCAGCTCGTTATTCCGGGGGCAATTTAATTCAGGTCCTTACAAATTACTTGTCGGCACTCCATTTGCTGAGGCTATCTCCGTGTAACGGCCCCCGACACACCGCTCTGTGAATAGGTGATGTTATTTTTATGAATTTCGGTTACGGAGTAACCTGGCGGATGGCTGATTAGCGTTAGATGGTTTTTAGTTATATTGAGATGTAGCCTGCAATTTTTTTTATTAGACTGGAGAGTCAATTGACCATCTCACCTGGTGGTAAGTGACGATGCGGCCTAAAATGGAGCATGCCTGTCTAGGAACTGCGTATTCACTCTAGCCTTGAAGGCAACCAGATTATAATTATCAGGGAACACACTCTTGCAGGCAACGTGTTCCATTCCTTAGCTGTACGTATTATGAAGATTGAACCACCGTGGCTCGTGCGGTTAGCTAAAAGATCGTCATAAGGATGAAGCGTTCGGCTGGATCGCGTTTCCCGGTGGCGGGAAGGTGCCGGCGAAATGAGGTCTAGCAACTGCTTCGCATATAACAAACCGAACAAAACCGATAGACACGCACCCCTACGTCGATACTCGAGGCTTTTCTGCTTAGTTTCAATAAATTGCGGGTCACAAATTATCTACATTGTTCCACTAAAACCAAAGCGGCCAGTTGGTATTTGGCTTGTCCATCCCATAGGTGGCAGCAGTAGTCCATGCAGGATCACAATGTGCTTGATACAACTGAAGCAACTGCATACTAACACAAAACATACGTAGTGTTTAAAAAATGTCGACAATTTTACCGCATTCCAACAGCGACTAAACATTACTTGTGACATCATTGTTTTAACCGAATGCTAGCTTAATAACCAATACAATATGCCCATAATGGAAGGCTACAAACAGTACAATAGTAAGTTTACATTAAAGATACTTTGGGTGTGATCGTTGAAGAACCCAATATGAGAGATTGTAATCGAATTGTCATCAAAATTGGCACAGATGTTGCTATACTGGCCTATACAGGCCCTATACAGACCACCTTCTCACAACATACAAAGCAAACAGATATATTTATAGTCATTAAACGAGACACTACAAAGCTTGAATATACGTCTATAGTATTCAGATGCAGCTGGTCACGAATATCTTAATCTGTGTTATTTTCAGGCCGTACTTCCAGCGCACACATTCCCTATCCATCAGAGCGGCTTTTGTTTGGACCATATCATGCTTAAATCAAATCTTCAATCAATATACTAGTGACTAACTCCACAATAACCGATCATAATGCTGTAGGTACTACTTTTGCTTTTACTATTACTTACTACTAACCTTAAATCTTAAGAAACCTAAAGTATGTCAAACACAAACATTCACTAAATTGAATGAAAATAAACTTGAAAACGATTTATGTAATATTGACTTTAGCCCAGTTTACATTTCGACGCGAATATTAGTATGTCTTACTTAATAAAAACCGTACAGCAAGCTTGAATAATCTACTCTTGAAATTACACTGGTCACCCACAGGTGCGCAATTAAACGTCCGTACTAATGGCACACCACGTTTATTTGTTGTTTAGAAATACTGGTGAGTATTAGATTGAAAGCATAGATAATTTTTTTTTGCTCCCTACCCAAAGGAAATGGGCACCCTCCGGTTGGGAGGGAGGAGGTGAACTCTCATGAGTACCAGCCGGCCGGCCGGACTGGTTATGCACGAGTCGCCAAAAAAGAGGCCTAGGCGCATACGTGCTAAACACCCCCTAGGAGCACCTGTAGCCGGAAGGGCTTTTCAGGTTTCATCGGATGCGACACCCCGTAGGGACGGGGTGCGCTCAACGTCACTCCTTACGGAGCATACGCTGGAGAAATTATAGCGAGACCACAGAAGGGGGTCCCGCTGCTGTGGGTTGGGATTGGGGGCCTCCGGGGGCCGCTGAAACGGCAGAGTCAAAATTTTACCGATATCTGAATGGCTGTCGTCAAAGTAAGGCGTTTTGGTCTTTGGCAAAAGCGGTCGAATCAAATTTCAGTCAATCTTCGTTGTCTCCGTTGCTGAAGCCAGACGGAACATTGGCCCATGCTACTGAAGAGAAAGCGAATTTGCTTGCTTCCCTTTTTGCGGCGAATTCGCGTTTGGATACTGTAGGAAAAACACCACCTATCTCACCCCGTGCTGACTGCGCTATAGCAGAGGTGCGAATACATCAGAAAGATATTTTTAAAATCCTGCAGAGTCTGGTCGTGAACAAGGCTAGTGGACCTGATGGTATACCGGCAATAGTCCTGCGTAGATGTGCCCCCGAGTTGTTTTCAAGCGCCTGTATCGCCTCTCACTTGAGACTGGTATTGTACCTAAGTCGTGGAAGCTTGCCAATGTGCAGCCAGTGCCCAAAAAACGCAGTCGTGCCGACCCTGTCAACTACCGCCCTAATTAGGTCACTTCCATACTCTGTAAAATTATGGAACGTGACACTGAACAACAAACTCCTTGCGCATCTTGAAGGTCACGATCTCTTTAGCGATCACTAGTACGGATTCCGCCGTGGTCGGTCTACTGGGGACCTTCTGGTGTTTGCCACACAATTATGGAGTGAGGCCATTGAGAGATATGGTGGGGCAATAGCTGTGTCTCTTGTGTTTGACAAGCAGGCCTTCTAAGCAAGCTTCCTTCATTTGGTATTCCTGTTGGATTTTGCACCTGGATATCGGACTTTTTGAGTGGACGTTCAATCCGTGTAGTTATCGATGGCTACTCGTCTTATCTTTAGGCTATCGACGCGGGAGTTCCTCAGGAATCTGTACTGTCCGCGACGTTATGCCTGCTGCATATTGACAATCTGCTTGTACCAGGTACCTTTGGGTACGCAGATGACAGCACAGTAACGGATAGATATCTGTCAGAGGCAAAAGCTAACAGGGACGATATTCAGTCTTGTCGAGAGGCCATGGTTGATCGTTTGGACAAAGCTCTCAAGGCAGTTTCTGATTAGGGAGAAGCCAATCTGGAGGCGTTCAACGCAACCAAAACTCAGGCGTGTTTGTTTTCCGCGTAAAAGAGTCCATTCCATCTAACTCTAACTTTTCGGGATATTCCTGTGGAAATTACCGACAACCTACAAGCTTCTTGGTGTTGAGCTATCTTCAAATCTCAACTTCGGTCAGTACATCGAATACAAAAGCAAAGACTGCAGCAAAAAGCCTTGGTATCCTCTCGAAGGTTATGCGGTACTTCACTTCAAAGCAGTTTCTTCAGCTATATCAAGCACAAATGCGATCCTGCATGGAGTACTGCTGCCACTTCTGGGATGGATCAGCCAAATATCAACTGGCGGCTTTGGATTCGGTGGAAAAACGTGCAAAGAATATAATTTGTGACCCGCGGTTAATAGGGCTAGGCTGCAGAGCCTCGAACATCGGCGTAGGGTTGCGCGTCTGTCGGTCTTCTACAGGTTACATTTCGGAGAGTGTGCGAAGCAGCTGCACGACCTCATTCCGCCGGCCCTTTTCCGCCATCGGGAGACGCGATCCGGGCGAGCGCTTCATCCTTATGGCGTGGATCTTCTAGCTATCCGCATGAGTCGCATTAGCTCGAGCTAAAGAATGGAACGCGTTGCCTGCGAGTTTGTTCTCTGAACAACATAATCTAGATGCCTTCAAGGCTAGAGTGAATAGGCTGTTCCAAGACGTGCTTCATCTTCGGCCGCATCATCACTTACCAACAGGTGAGATGGCGGTCAAATGCCTGTCTTGTCTAAATATAAAAAAACAGAGATAAATTGCACAGTAAGACAAAAAAACCGCATAACTTAACTTTACAACTGTCATACAAAAGGCTTTGAAATTTTTGTAATGATATTTTGAAAATCGTTAAAAATAATTACGATAAAAGTGAATTAGACAAAGCTGGAACAAATAGTAAAAGGATTTGGATGTAGTTACATTAAAAAAGTTACATACACGTCAAAACAACACGAGTCGTCTTCAGGTATAGGTACTGCAGGCGCAGTCGTCCGACATGGCATCTACAAACACAAATAGTTATTTTACGAACGTAGGAAAGTCCTTAGCAGAAAAAATGCAGAAAAGGACATTTCATACGTCGACTAATACCCAACCTACTTGTAACACCTCTCCAAACTCATTTGTGCTGCTGGATACTGACACCAAGGAGGTAGAAAGTATCATCATGAGCATGAATAATGACTGTACGGTAGTGTGGGATGGTATGTCTAACCAAATACTCGATAAATACAAACACATACTAATTCCACCACTAGCTGTACTGTAGTAATTCCAAATTTTGATATAGCTTACAAATCTCGTTGTCTAAGACTTTCTCGCAAATTTACATACTGTAAAAATGAAACATCTCCAACTGTCGCGTCAGCTTAGCCTAGGTAGCGTATCTGCTTCTGGCTACGTAAGGAACGAATCCAGTGAACCATGGACTGGAACATAAATGAAAAAATTGAATTAGGACTGCGATAATTAATCTCTTTGCAAACATAATAAAAAGTAAACAAGCTTATCCCTAAACGATGGCAAATGCAGACCGACCCATCGTGGACGTTCTATTTAAGTGGACGTTTTGATATAGGTTGTATTAAATGTAGGTATTAGTTGTATTAGGTAGGTACTCCTTTCATGAACGCAAATGTACGATCAGACCATGATTATGGTAGAGTTAGATAGGATAGGCTATATGTTTCTAGCGCAGTTGAGTTGTGCTACACCCAACATCACGAATCACAAAATGCATATGTGAGGCTATATTTTTTAGGTAAAATATACATAGCTTCGAAAGGAGTCGATAGGACGGACACAGGGCATACGAGTAGGTAATTCATGTTGGGAAGTCTTGTTTAATGCGTAGGTACACACTCGTAGGCGGTCGTAGGGAGCCTTATCACGTAGAAATTAACAGATGGCCCTGCCTGCATTAGATAAGGCCATTAATAGTTATCATTTGGGGGCGTACATACGAATATCAAAGCTACATTTCAAAACGCCCACTTCGATAATAGCTTACTAAAATAAATTACAGCAACAACTATCAGTATTCGATCAGCCGTCCACTGAATAACAAATGGAAAATGGCATTAACGAAACGTTTATTATTTTTAATAATATGGATTGTTCACTTTGAATGTAGTGAAGTGTACCCAAACCGTCCTAAGATAACGGCATCAAATGGAGACCTTATCTTCGAAGCAGCGCCTAATAAAAACATTATATTGCGCACTAACGGGCCAGATTCCAAAATTTTTGTGGGAGATACTAATTTGCTCAATATTACCCGAGACAGTGGCAATGAACAGCATGCCCAAACCTCAGACAGTGGTCTACAGCGCGCTTTAAACGGCCCGAACGGAATACTCGCCAGGTTAAGAAGACTAGAGAGACGCAACATAGAACCATCCAGTAACATTCTCTTCAACATCACAGTGCTTTGGAGGAGAGTCAATAGGCAGGCCACAAAGATATCAGACCTGAGAAAACAAATTAACGAAATGGCGCAGAACAAGTGCGCTTCTCGCCCATGCTATAACGGTGGGACCTGCCTAAACTTAGCAAGTGGCTATTACTGCATTTGCCCCGATAATTGGGAAGGACAAAATTGTGACGAGGACGTCAATGAGTGTCGTAATTTCGCTGGTACGGACTTAGGCTGTCAAAATGGGGCGACCTGCCTTAACAAACCTGGCAGTTATGAGTGCCAATGCATAAACGGATGGCGCGGTGTGCACTGTTCCAGTAAATCCAAGAATTGTATCGGAGGTAACTATGAAATGTGTGGACACGGTACATGTATCAACACTGCATCTGGAGAAGGCATAACATGCATATGCGACCAAGGATGGACTAAGAATGGCTCAGGAGAAGCCTGTCTAACAGATATAGATGAGTGCACAGCAAGTCAGGGACTGCGCTGTTCAGGGAATCCAAGAGTGGAATGCGTCAACCTCCCCGGTTCGTTCCGCTGCGGGCCGTGTCCAGCGGGGTACGAGGGAGACGGCTTCGTATGCTCCGATATCGACGAATGCTTAACGATGCCTAACGGAGGATGCAGCATCAGTCCAATGGTCACCTGTCACAACACGATCGGCTCCCGGATGTGCGGCCCTTGTCCTACCGGTTACGAGGGCGACGGAGTTACTTGCACGTTTAGAGGTTCCTGCAACATCAATCGCGGGGGATGTCACCCATCAGCACAGTGTGTAGACAGTCCAGGGTTTGGAGGACAATTAGCCCAGTGCATTTGCCCACCAGGAATGGAGGGTGATGGGATCGGTCTACACGGATGTTACATTTCAACAAATAATAACACAGCCGGATGTGATACTAATCCTTGTGGAATAAACGGACGATGCCACCCTCTGCGGTCTGGTTACACTTGCATGTGCTACAGAGGGTACGGAGGTGCGCATTGTGATGCTGTATCGGATAACTGCGCCAGTAACCCTTGCCTCAATGGCGGAAGCTGCAGGACCGATGTGAGTACTTTGCGCAAATTTCGTTGTGAATGCACTGCTCAGTATTCTGGGGACTTGTGCCAAGTAGCTGTTACCACTTGTGGAGGCGTGAAGGCAGAAGATGCGGGCAGCATAATTTACCCTTTGAATAATTATACTAAATATAATAACAATGCTAGATGTGCCTGGGTTATTAGGATAGACCCCGATAAAGTTATAAATGTAACGTTCAGTAAATTTAATTTAGAAAGAAGTCCCGATTGTAAGTATGACTTTTTACAAATTCACGATGGGCCAAATTCCGCGAGTCAATTTATCGGAAGGTTTTGCGGAAACGTACTGCCGCAGGATGGAAATATAATATCGAGTCACAACACTCTATACTTATGGTTTCGAACAGATCAGTCAATAGCGAAAGATGGATTCGCGTTGCATTGGACGAGCATAGCACCAGTATGTGGCGGAGAAATCGATGCCACAGTACACGGGTCTATTAATTCTCCAGGGTCTCCTGGAAATTATCCTCCCAACAGAGACTGTTACTGGCATTTGACTGCTGCTCTCGGTAAGAGATTGCAGCTTCATTTCTTTTCCTTGGACATAGAGTCGCATGCCAATTGCAGCTTCGACTATGTGGCTGTGTACGATGGCGCACAGACTGCAGACCCTCTGTTAGGTATGTATTGTACTTCCGCACTGCCGGTGCCGATACACTCAGCTGGTCCTGAAGTGATGATTCACTTTCACTCAGACGATAAAGGGTCTGGGAAAGGCTTCCAAATAGCTTATTCCCCTATTGAAGGTATTCCAGGATGTGGAGGTCTCTACACAACTGAGCAAGGTGAAATTATGTCGCCATCTTATCAAGGAAGGTATTTAAATAATTTATTATGTGAATATAAAATTCAAGCTCCACTGGATTCTAAAATTCATCTTAAATTTGAATCTTTTGATTTAGAAAGTTCACTTGGCTGTAAATTTGATTACTTAAAGGTTTATGATGGTCCTTCTTCTGATTCAAAACTATTCGGTAGATTTTGTGGTCGAATTTATCCGAATTCTATTACTTCCACATTCAACACGCTATTCATTCGATTCAAAAGTGATATTAGTATGTCTAAGACTGGTTTCAAATTGTCTTATAATTTTATTTGTCACCAAACAATTATTGGCGATAGTGGAGTTATTAAATCGCCAGGATATCCTATCATATATCCTGAAAGCAGAGTATGCGAATATATCATTGGTACTACACCAGGAAAAGCTATACAACTCACTTTCCAAGATTTTGATGTTGAAGATAGTACACTTTATAACTGTACAGCCGATTATGTACAAATACACGACGGCCTCGACAGCAATGCCACTTTTCTGGGCAAATATTGTGGTGGAGATAGAATACCCCCGGATCAACTATCTTCTAGTAACTATATGTACATCAAATTCGTGTCAGATTTCAGTGTTTCAGGCACTGGTTTCTATGCCAATTACACGACCATCAATGTCGAGTGTGGTGGCGTATATAGGGAGAATACAGGAGTGATTAATCATCCCTCAGAGGATGGATTCTACAAAAATGATCAATCGTGTACTTGGATATTGATTGCTCCAGCAGGAATGCACATTATGCTAACTTGGAACAGATTCGATCTTGAACATATTATGTCAACTTGCAATATGGATTATTTGGAAGTTATTGAAGTCGACACTGATAATAATAATTTCACCTTGGGTAAGTATTGCGGTTCAACTGCACCACCATTGATGACTGTTCCGAGCAGTAAAGTGATACTTGAGTTCCGATCAGACAACTCCTTCCGTTCCACTGGATTTTCAATGTCGTACAAGTTCTTAAACGAGAAATCGCATTGTGGTGCTGCATATGTGAGACCTTACGGAGTCTTGTACTCACCTGGTTATCCAAATAGATATGAACCTAATGTCCAATGTGAATGGGTTATTATAGCTCCTTATGGTCGACAAATTAAACTCAATATAACAAACTTTCACTTAGAACGACCAATACATGGCAAATGTGATTTAGGAGATTATGTAGAAATAAGGAATGGAAAATCACAAAATGGTTCGTTGGCCGGCAAATATTGTGGTACCTTTAATTCGAAGGTTTTAACTTCCACTGCAAATTCAATGTACATACATTTTTACTCTGATGCATATCTATCTGGCACTGGATTTAAAATAGAATGGGACAGCACTGTATCAGGGTGCGGAGGGATCTTGACCAGTCCTTCAGGGTCAATATCATCTCCGAATTATCCAGAAAAATATAATGAAAACGCTGAATGCTTTTACAAAATTACAACAAACGCTGGAACACGTATTCGTATTCATTTCAAGGAGATCGATTTAGAACGACGGCCTAATTGTAACGATGACTACGTCGAAGTATATGATGGTCGCAACGAAAATAATAATCGTTTGGGAAGATTTTGTGAATCATCTCCGGAGGCAAATAATATGGAAACTACGACAAATAACGCATTTATCAAATTTAGATCAGATTCCTACATTGGCGGTAAAGGTTTCTTGCTGGAATATGAAACTATTTGTACGACTAACTTAACCGGCATCCATGGAGCGATTGAGAGTCCCGGTTATCCAAATGTTTACCCCTCAAACTTAAATTGTTTGTGGACTATAAATATACCTAAGGGTAATAAAGTAAATATAACATTTGTTCACTTTGATTTGACAGAATCTATTAGACGAAGATATTATCGATTACGATTTCAACAATCATCCCCTGCGTGTTACGATTATTTGCAAATCAAAGAAACTACAGATGCTAACTACGGAAATAAATTATGTGGTAATTCATTGGTAAACACGAAATCAGCAAGTTATTCTTCTCAAACTAACTCAATACAAATAAAATTTGTGACAGCCGCCAGCATGGTTTCGCACACTGGTTTTCGTCTAGAATGGGCGCAGTACGGATGCGGTGGGCTCATTAAGAAAGACTACGGTCAGCTTTCTGTAGACAAAAGCATTATTACTAATGGAGAATTGGAATGTCAGTGGGTCATAGAAACCTCTCCGGGCAGTAGTATCAGTGTTCAGACTTCAAACATATACATGCAAGAAGCTGTTAATTGCTCCGTCGACGCTATAGAGATATACAACGGCCCGGATATGAGTACTCCTCTTATTACAAAAATATGCCATCAAGGATACTCGTCCGCCCAATCAACGACAAACTATATGTTGGTAAGGTTTGTAAAAAAGTCAAGTATGAAAGACGTATCAGTCAGTCTTTACTATAACTCATACGCTACAGGATGTGGAGGGAGTATCACTTCAAGAACAGGAATCGTACATTCTAAAAACTTTCCCAAAAATTACGATAATAATCTAGATTGCACATGGACCATTACGGTTCCAAGTCATCACAGAGTTGAACTTCAATTTACGGAATTAGATTTATATTCAGATTCGCCTGACGATGACAACTGTGGAGATAAAATTCAAATATTTGATGGTGAATATTATCTGAAATCCAATTATAGCCAGTTGATTTGTCCCAATACGAACGTGTCTCGGATCATATCTAAAAGCAACATGCTAGGTCTACAATTCATTACCAATAGCGAAGATACAGCAAAGGGTTTCAAAGCCAACTTTACAGTTACATGCGGGGGGATAATTGACGCTAAATACGACGGAATAATAACCATTGACAAAACTTTCAGCTCTTATGATATCAATTGTACATGGACTATTGTTGCATCTTCGCCTGATCAAAAGATTAGTTTGACATTAACACATATGTCTATTTCTAAAAAAAGTAACATTACCTCGAACAAGAAATGCCCATCATCGTTTCTTAAAGTTTATGATGGGAACGACAAATCTGCGCCGTTAATTGATGAGTATTGTGGACGTAAAGTTCCGCCAATGATAGTTAGCCATGGCAGCGCAATTACAATTGAGCTCGGAGCTTATAATAATATTGTGCAGGGCACATTTGCTGCGCATTACTCAACTATGACCACTGCTTGTGGAGGCACATTAACAGCAGAAGAAGGTAGCTTAGCATCGCCAAACTATCCTCAATCGTATCCGATTCATGCGGATTGCGAGTGGTTTTTGAGCACATCCCCAGGCAACAAAGTGTACATAACATTTGAGCAATTTGATATCGAACCTTCTGATGATTGTAACGGTGACTACTTAGAAATCCGTAAATATAATGGTGGCGGCCGTCTCCTGGCTTTATATTGTGGTAGCGAAATTCCCATTAACACAACTGTATCTTCAAAATTATACCTTAAATTCCATAGCGATAACACAACCCCCAGACGGGGATTTTTGTTACATTACGGATTCATCCATGGAAATGAAATTATAGGAAAAGATTCAGGCGAAATTGCATCTCCTGTATATCCTTATAAGTACGAAGGGGCTGGCGAGTACGCTTGGCGTGTAGAAGTAAAACAAGGAACGATTATAGCTATAACAATTTCAGAATTGGAAATACCTACGTTTGGTGACTCTTGCTCAAACAGTTTAGTCTTGTATGATGGTTATGATGCAGATGCTCCAATACTGCAGGAGTTTTGTGGTAGAATGATGAATTATTTTGATGAAAGCCAAATCACTCGCTACAAAACTACATCTAACGTACTTTTTATTGCGCTGAAACTCGATGACACAAACACTGGATCAAAGTTTCACTTAAGATGGGCTAATTCAGAAAAAAATATAGAAACGGAGAGCAAACCCAACTGTGGTTTTAAGGAGACACAGACTGTCATACCGGGGCAGACAGTCACATTTAACTCTCCTAATTATCCAAACGAATATCAAAACAATTTGAAATGCGAGTGGGTATTTAAAGCTGAAAAGGGTCGACATTTAGTGTTACATTTTAAGGAATACAGTATTGAAGAAACGCCAGCATGCTTTGCAGATGCAATTGCAATTTATTCCGCTGACGTACTCGGTGATTGGAAACAAGTGAAAGAGAACATTTGTTTAGCAGATGATTTGAGCAAGCAGTACAATATCACTAGCTACATGAAGATAATATTTAAAACAGATGCAAGTATTACTCGAAAGGGATTTAAAGCTGAAATTAATTCACTATGCGGTGGAGTACTAACGGAAGCTTCTGGAGTGATAGAGCCGATCTGGTCAGATATCGGAGAATCATCTTTAAGGATACAGTGTAATTGGAAAGTGAAAGTACGTCCTGGTCGTGTTGTTAGATTTAACTTTGAGCATTTTAATATAACCAATACACAGGAAGACTGTTCAACATTTATAAGCATACGAAACGGAGATTCATTGGAAGCACCTTTGTTGACAGGGGCGAAATTTTGCGGATACAGTTATGAAAATAGGAGTACTGCTGAATCTTCTAGTAACGCAATATTTGTATCTTACAGCGCATATGTTGGGCGCTCTTTTCAAAATTTCAGACTTCGTTACGAAGAGAAACATTTTGAATGTGGAGTAACATCAACTCTAGACAGTGACCATCAATGGGAAATCATAAATTCTCCAAATTACCCTGCAGTGCCGGCTTCTTATTCCGATTGTGTTTGGATTTTCACAGGGCCACCTGGAGAAATTCTTAGGATAGATTTCACAGACCGCTTTGATTTAGAACTAAGTGAAGACTGCTCTAAAGAAGCGGTAGAAGTAAAAGACGGCGCGAGCAACTTGTCACCATCTAAAGGGCGCTATTGCGGCAAAGAAAAGCCAAGTACAATCAAAACGACCGGAAATGTTGCATATATTCAGTACATGACGGGATTGTTGGAACCAAAAAACGGATTTCAAGCTAATGTGTCAATTGATGTGTGTGGTGGAACCATTGTAGCAAGTAAAGGTGAATTGCTATCACCGGGATATCCTCATTTGCAAGCTATGCCAATAGGCACAATATGCGAGTGGCGCATTATAGGCCCACCTCATAATGTTTTGAAAATTGCTCTACAGGATTTAAGATTGCCTGATTCTGAAGAAAGTTGCGGAATTTACGTTTCTATCGAAGAACCTTTGATAGCCAAAACATTAAATCAATTGGTGAAGTATTGTGGAGATGAAATTATAACCGTTAATAGTAACGACCATGTAACTGAAACGTCATCTAATGAAGCTATCGTGAAGTTTAAAATTGGTAAACTTAGTGGGTGGTCAGGATTTATAGGTATGAGAGGTTTTCGATTTACATTTAATTCCTCAAGGCCGTCTTGCGGTGGACTAATTACGACTCCCGAAGGCTACTTATCTACTCCAGCATATCCCCGTGAAACAACACATAGATATTGTCAGTGGATTATAACCGTCCCAGATAAGACTAGAAGAGTAAGGTTAGAAATTTTAGATTCTGATTTGGAACAACATAAAATCGGAATTTACAATGATATCAATTTTAATTCTATTATCCAACTACTTTCAAAACCGAATGAAACAGTGAGATTCTTCGAAAGTACTGGAAATCAATTAGCAGTATATGTATGGATGAATGCATTAGCTTCCCGACATAGGTTTAAAGCAAAATTCACCTCCGACGATGAATCATTGTGTGGGGGAGATCTAAGTAACGATCGACAAACACTTGCAGCTCCGGCATTATCCAGAGCGTACTTATGTACATGGAACTATAATTACAGACCGGACGTATCAAATAATAATTCATCCGCATATAAGTCTGTTTACATAAACGCAAAAGTGAATTCTTCAAGTAGTACAGCAAGCTGTTCTTATAACGATGCAAAATTGACAATAAAGACAGTATTGCCCAGATCACTGGGAACTATGCTACGAACGATTTGTGGAAATGTTGAAATATCACTTCGTATACCAGCCATAGCATTTGAGGTCAAAGCAATAAAGAGTAAAAGTAACTTTATGGATTTTAATCTCGACTGGAAAGTGCAACCATGTGGAGGTATAATACATCCTACACTGAATGCTATGGATTTATTGAATGGGTTAACTAATGAAAATGACACCATCGATTGTGCATGGATGGTGGTGGCACCATCAGAAAGTAGAGTTGAAATGAAATTAGAAGGGGAGTTTCAATTAGACTGTGTGGATGAATTTGTGCAAATTAGTGAAGGTCTTTACCAATATTCTTCAATGTTAGGAGATTATTGTAAAGAGAGAGGGCAAGCAAATGCTGTAGTTACACCTTATAGATTCTTATTAGTGCAATATCATTCCAAATACAAATCAGATACAAAAGTTAAAATTATGGTTAAAACTACTAATGGCCAATGCGGAGGACTTTTAACTGAATATAACAGCCTTTTTCAATCACCAAACTACCCACAAGCTTACGATCCAAATTTGGAGTGCTCTTGGGAAATACAAGTTGGTCTAGGTAACAGAATTCAACTTCAGTTCCTCGATCGATTCGCGATAGAAAAGTCTGACAATTGTACAAAGGACGCCCTAATACTTTATGACTGGAAAGATGGTGCATATGTTGAAACGAAGAAACTTTGTGGACGCGACATACCTGGCACGCTTAACTCGACAACGAACCAAATGAAAGTAGTTTTACATACAGACGACAAAATCAATTTAGACGGATTCAGAGCTATTTGGAACTCTGTATGTGGAGGTAACTTCACGGCCACGGATAAAATACAATACATACAGAGTCCACGATATCCAGATTCATACCCACGTTTGTCAGATTGTACCTATATAATATCATCCGATCATAAAGTAAACGTCAAATTCGAATACTTCGAATTAGAAGGCGAATATCCAACTTGTAATTATGATAATGTAACATTAGAACAAACGTATAAATATGACTATTCACAAAATGTTTATTGCGGACGCGAAATACCACCACCACTACATAAATACAACAAAGTGAAAATCGTGTTCAAATCTGACTCTTATATTGAAAGTAAGGGATTCAGAATAGCATACAATACCCACCAATGTGGCGGAACTATTAAGGAGCCCACTGTTATCAGTTCCGGGCATACGTCATACGATGATGATTTAAACTGTACGTGGGTCATTGAAGCACCGTCTGATAAAATCGTGGTTTTAAAATTCCAGTATGTCGATTTGGAAGGTAATCAATTCTGCAATACTGACTATATTTCCGTTTTTGATGGCACAGAACTGAATGCTAGTAACCGATTAGCGCTGATTTGCGGAAACATCAATACCACTACAGCAGTGAGAAGCAGAAGTAACAAAATGCTGTTACAGTTCGTGACTGACTACAGTTTAAGTTATACCGGTTTTAAAGCGGATGTCGCATTTACTTATTCAAGCCCAGTCGGGTGCGGCGGAGCGATAGATATCACATCCACGTCTTCGTACACGTTGAAATCACCACTTTTCAATGGCAAGGTTGTGTATGAAAATTTCCTCGACTGCCATTGGGAGATAACAGCAAGCGCCGATCAAGTTATTCAAATGGAGTTCACAGAGTTCCACGTATCATCGTGTGCGGGTATCAACCAAACAGCTCTAGGCTTTAGTAAGTGTAATTGCGATTATGTAGAAATAAAAGACGGGTTTAATCCCGATGATTTGATCATCGGAAAGTATTGCGGTCACAATTTCCCACCGCAACTCGTGTCTTCGAGTAACAGGGTCAGCTTCCGGCTGGTCACCGACGGCGACCTCGGCAGTTCTGGGTTCTCGGCCCGTTTGACGACGAAACCTTCTCCATGTGGTAAGTCCACTTATGTACCGAGTCTCGCTGTTCAGCGGATTACATCTCCTGGGTACAGTACGGGTGCCGTACCTCGAGGTGTTCACTGTGTATACTACATAGACATGGCTAGTTATCCGTACACAGAATTGCGAATAACAATAAAAAAATTGGACATCAGATACGGAGAACCAGACAAAGCCCAGTGCAACAAGGATTCCGTCTATATAAATCGTGCGTTTATTACAAGCAAAAACCAAACTATAGGAAAAGATTATATCATTAATGGTGATAGAAGTGACATGTACCAGTATTATAACTTAAATGTGGAACGGCTTATTGTACCAAATCGATACGTATTGTGTGGAAAATCGCAGCCAGTCGATTACTATCTATATAACAGTATTACTGTAGACTTTCAAACCACCGCAGAGTCTGATTCTAATACTTATGAAGGGTTAGAAATTGAGTTCGCTTTGAGTGTTGCATGCAGCAGGAATTATACGGAAACGAATGGCAGGATTAAGTCAAATTACAACAGCGCAATCAGTCAGGAAGCCGTAAGCAAAGATTGCTATACATTAATTACTGTGCCAGAAAAGTACACGATATCGCTATACTTTATGAGCTTGGCGCCAGATTATTGGAACCAGAACGTTTATCTGGATGTGTATGATGGGAACATCACGAGCGCGACTCGAATGATGCGCGCGATCACGCAGACGACGGGCCCGCCCGCGCTGTTCTCCAGCGGACGGTACGTTCTACTGCATCACCACAACGAGCAGTACGACCGGATCACATACGACCTGGTGTATACTAGCACTGGCGCAGGCCGTGGTTGCGGCGGGCGGTTCGCCATGGTCCGCGGCGTAGTCAGCAGCCCGCTGTACCCGTCCTTGTATCGGCAGAAGAGCTCGTGCGAGTGGGTGATCGAGACGCCAGCTGAGACGCGTGTGTTGCTACACTTCCAGGCATTCGACATGGGGCTCGCGTGCGACCAGAACTCCCTCCGGCTAGTAGACCGGAGCGGCGCGGTGGTGGCTTCACACTGCGCCGAGTTCCCTGCGGACTACACCGCGCAAGACAATTACCTCAAACTGGTCTTTGTCACCACCATGAACAACGGCGGCACCGGCTGGCTGGCTGACTTTGTCGCCGTCGTGTAACGATAGGTCTTGGAGTCTTCCACTTTCTGCAGTGTTACCTCGAAATTATTTTGTCTTTTGACTCGTGCTAGGTCGAGCGTGGTTCCGTCATTATTCTTTTTAGTTTGCATGTGATCGCTTTTTTTATGGTATACGGCAGACAAACAGGCAAGCGGGCCACCTGATGGCAAGTGGTCACCATCGCCTATGGACATAAGCAACACCAGGGGAGTCACCAATGCGTTGCCCGCCTCTGAAGCGACCTTTAATATACCTCTTGAACGATCCTATGTCATAGTCTTCGAGATTTCGAGAGTTGTCGCCATTGTAAAAGCTGTAGAAAATTCAAAATCCATACTAAATTCGCTCAAATTATTGGTCATATAAGCCGAATTTTCCAGTACATCAAAGGTAGTTGCAATGTACAGCCAAAGTTTGTACCTATACAAGAAGATATAAATTAAAAAATGAAATTATTAATGTAATTTTAATAATGTAAGATCTGAACGCTACTGAACATTAATATCGCTTTCTTAAAAATATCATGTTTGTTTTTCATAAAAATGTCTAGCAGCAGTATCCAAACGCAATATCTAATTAAAAAACCAACTTTTAAAATAGAATGGCGCATATTGGTTTAACAACAATATATATAATATCTGTTATTATCTGTGGTTCTGGCGGAAATCGGGAGAGGTGAAAAATTTTATGTTTAATAAGAGAGCAATTTTTTATGACGCGTGCTTCAATTTCAATTCTAGACTACTTCGCTAGATCGTGATTAAAAAGTCGGTACTCGCGGCAAAAATAACTTTGCTCTCTTGTTTAACAAATAACTATTTCTTAAGTAATTACCTACATAAATGGCAATATTGTATTACAATAGTATGTGTAAGTGTTAATGAATTAATATATGATTTTTTAAAATAAAAGTCTATTTTTATTTTAGGTATATGACAGTAACAAACCTGTTTCTTTAGGAGATGGTCTTACTGACATTTGGTATACCTACCTGGCGTACCTTATTTTTCCTAGTAAAGCATACGGTTACGACCAGAGACTGAGAGACCTTAGCACTAAATTTTTTTATCCCTGTGGTCACGATGATCCATCTGATTGAAAGTAATCATGATCACCGTCGTCTAGGACATCAGCAACCTTTTGGGCCTTTTGGTCGGCCTTTGAGGTATCTGTAAACATGCCTTCTGAAGAACCCCAAATTATACTGCAAAGAAAAGACTGGGAAGGAGATCATTCCAAATCTTGCATGTGTGCGGTACAGAATTAGAATTGTCTTAAACTGTGTAAGTATATAGGTAAGCAGATGTTATTACATTAGAATAGTCCACATACCACGATAAGTCTGCATTGATTGACAGTGGTAAAAATGAAAATGAAAATGAAAAAGTATTTATTGAATTAGGATTAGGTTAATTAATCTTTTTTCAAAAGTCAGAAATCTAACGGAAAACAAAGGGAAAGTTACGCGAGCTCATCCAGATAGGGGGCGACGTATGCAGACTGATCAACGCGTACGAGGGCTCACTCCGGCGAGACACCGGGCACCGATACACGCCACGCACATAACCGCCTAAGCGAATCATGTGCGGGGCGTGCCCGGCCTCAGCCAGCCTACCGGCGCGAGCACCCGCACGCACCAGCAGGCCTACCCGCGTCGCCCCCAGAGCTCGGAACAAATAAGTAAAAATAATGTCCACTGTGTGTCAGTATATCGCTTCAGTTAGGAAAATATCAATCTGTAAGAAAAAGAAACGGCAAGAAACCCACAAATACATTTAGATATCATCACAGTCTATAACAGTCCACTGCAGGACTTAGAGTCTCTCCCACGAAAGGAGAGGTTATTGCCATAATCTCCACGCCTCACTCTCGAGCCTGACTTGATTGGAATATGATGTGAACCTCTACAAATCGGTCAATATAACTAAAAATAAAAAATAAAATAAAAAATGGTACAGCAAAAGCAGCCCAGTCCACCAAGGCAGCACCCGTTCACGAGCATGACGCAGGGCCCAGCCATCGTCCAATTCAACCATATTCAAGGGAAGAGAACGACCCGACCCCCACGCCACCACCAGGCAGACTTTAAAGTGAGCATGCACTGCCAATGCCGTACATATTTAAAAAAAATTGTTATTCAATGACTATTCCACATCAAATCATCCTCAGCCAATTTACAAAATTGTAAATTTATAAATAACTTCCTATTTCGAAGAGCTAGTAGTACACCATACATTTTTTGTCACCTTTTCCTTAAATTGTGATTCAGGCAAATTAATTGTACATTCAGGAATATGATTATAAAATCGTATACAGTTACCCATGAAAGATGAATTTACTTTACTAAGTCTGATCAATGGTGTTATCAGTTTATTCTTGTTTCTTCAATTGACATTATGAATATCAGTATTTTTAGCAAATTGGGTAATATGCTTTCTAACATACATAATATTATCAAATATATATGGACTTGAGACAGTTAATATTATTATAGTTATTCTTTGCGAATCACGTCGACGTAATCCATATATTGCTCATACAGCTCGTTTTTTGTAGTTTGAATATGATGTCACTACCAGCCCACTTGCCCCATAGTTTGATGCATAATGCTATGAAAATAACTATAATAAACTAATCTAGCTGTATTCACATCCGTTAGCCTCCTTATTCGCCACATGGCAAATGCAGCCGAACTTAACCTACCAGCCAATGATTCAATTTGTGAACCACATTGAATTTTTGAATCTATATTAACGCCTAAGAAAGTGGTTTTCTCTACATACTCAAGTTGCGTTTTATCTAACATAACATTAATTACTTTAATAACTAATCATTGATTACTTTGTACATTAGGGAGGCTAAAATGAACGCATTTTGGTTTTTTAGAGTGTAAGACTAAGTTATTAATCGTCAGCAAACAAAACTATACCTGCAGTGTTCTGCATCTGGGTGGTCATTTATATATACAAGATATATAGATATATACACCTCCCCCCCCCCCGCAGATAACTCGCCATTTACGAACTCTACCCTTCTAAGTATTATTTCATCATTTCAAGACTATCATGCGTAAAACCGTAATGTTTTAATTTAAGTAAGTGTTGAATGATTTGTACAATCAAATGCTTTAGACAAATCGCAAAAAACACCTACTGCATTATGATGTTCGTCCCATGCGCCAAAAATTTGTTGAATGAGGTAAATACCAGCTTCGCCTTTCGTGAAGCCATATTGTTGTTGATGAAATAATGTATTACTGTTAAAGTGTACAATCATTTGACTTAACATGACTTTTTCAAAGATTTTACTGAAAACGGGCAGGATGGACACCGGTCTAAAATTATTCAAACTATTTTTACGAACTGATTTGAATAATGGCACAACTTTACTGATTTTCATGAGGTCGGGGAAATCTCCTACTTTGACGCAAGCATTAAAAATGTAAGCTAAATACGGTGCTAAAATATCAACAACAATACTTATACCTTTTTTTTTTTTTTTAGGAAAACACACACACACACACACACACACACACACACACACACACACACACACACACACTCACACAAACACACAAACGCACAAACTCACACACGCCAGTGTACATGTATATACCTTGTTTTATTCTTTTTTTTTTTATTGTTCTTTTTGTTTGTCAATTTGGGTATCTATCTGCTAAGCTGCTTAGTGGCTACATAACAAAATTTTAAAATGCAGTTTTGTCATTGGCATTTCAACCAAAATGTACCAATATTTTATATGTATTTAATTGCTGTTAAACTGTGAAATAAACTAATAAATAAATAAATAAATAAACTCTGACTGACATTCCCCAAATATATATTTTTTTAATGTTATACGGCAGACAAACAGGCAAGCGAGCCATCTGATCACCTGACATCAGAAACACCAGGGGAGTCACCAATGCGTTGCCCGCCTCGGAAGAGGCCTCTAATATACCTCTTGAACGATCCCGTGTCATAGTCCAAAGGAAACACTGTGGCTGGGAGCTCATTCTACATCCGAATCGTACGAGCGAGAAACGTTCTTTCGAACCTTCGCGTCGTGACCAACAGAGGGTCTACGTAGTGAAGATAAGTACACAGCCCACGGCGGGTCGTGCGATGGCGGAATTGTGCTGTGGGCACCAGATCAAAAAGTTCCTCGGAACACTCCCCATTGTACAGCCGATAGAACACACATAGGGAGCCGAAATCCCTTCGGTATGCCAGTGGTTCCAACTTGCTTGTTTGTATGGGATCATCGACAATTCGTATGGCGCGTCTCTGTACGGAGTCCAGAGGATTAAGCAGGTCGGGTGTTCCTGTGTCAATATATCTTCCGTATTTTTCAACTTAATGCTTTTAAAAGCTTTAATGATAGTTATAGCATTGAATAAACCTAGCAACTTGCCAGAACCCCAAAACCCAGGCAATCTAGGGTAAATAGCGTAAACAAATCAACACAGCAGGTATCGACCCCAAAAAACGTGCATATATTTATGAATTGATTTACAAAAGGTAAACTTGGTTATACCATATCAACAAAACATTTCGCCACCGCGATGTAGCAAATTACAATCTGTCACGACAGCGCCATCTAGCGGCAGACTTGAGAACGAAACTTAACGTTACATCTTCATACATTCTCCTCCACCAAGGGCAAAGTGGACCTTTGTCCTTAAAACAAGTATAAAATTAAAAAATAAATAACATTTACAATCCATTACATTAAAACCATAACATTTGATTCAATTCCCTAATGATAAATATGAATTCATTATAAAATATAACTCTATATTACATGCTATAAAGTACAACCATAAAAATACAATTCATGTAGCTACCGGTAAAAGACACAACCTCGTTATTGCTCTCTTAATTTCACCATTTTTCGTTTTTAATGAAACAACACGAACGATTTTATCTAACCCACCCTGGGTTACCTATCACTCTCCCATATAGCCAACGACAAGGAGGTAAATCATCATCTTTCACAACAACCACATCTCCTACTTTAACATCCGGAGTTTGAGACGACCAGCGATACCGATGATAGAACTTTAAAAGATACTCTTTAGACCATGAACGCCAGAAATCCTGCATCATCTTCTGAGTATATTGCCAGCGTTTTAATGCACGATTCGTAGTTCTGGTCAGGTGGAACTATCAAAGGTTCGCCTATAAGGAAATGACCTGGGGTCAAAACTGTCGCACCATCAGCGTAGCCGATATTGGTCGCGAATTATATTAAGACAAGCCTCTACCTGTGACAGCAATGTTGTCATTTCCTCGAAAGTCAACGTCGATTGACCCACTACTCGTTTCAGATGATGTTTGACGGATCTCACCCCCGCTTCCCACAATCCACCAAAGTTAGGTGACCTTGGAGGTATAAAGTGCCAAGAACAGTCATTTGTCGCCAGCAACTCTGCAACCTCACGGTGTATAGAGTTCTGTACATTGCGATAAAGTCTTTTCAACTCGTTAGATGCTCCGACAAAATTTGTACCATTATCGCTCCATAGGTTCGAGCAGCGTCCGCGCCGAGCTACAAATCGTTTGAACGCATGTAAGAAACCCTGGCCAGTCAGGTCAGACACCACCTCTAAATGTATGGCTCTAGTGGCCATACATACAAAGAGCCATATGTATCCCTTGTACGATTTATGGCCTCTGCCCCTGGTAGTTCTAAGCTGTATTGGTCCAGCGTAATCTACCCCACTACACTTAAATGGGCGTGTCGGTGTAACCCTTTCAGTTGGCAGTTGACCCATTACTGGGTTCGAGTCACTGCTGTATTTTTTGTACATGTAACACATTTCCGGTAAAACGATGTAACTCTTTGTTTCCCTCCTAATATCCAATACTTAGATTGAATGTAGCGCAACATCAACTGTGGCCCTCCGTGTAAAGTTTGTATGTGAGCATTCGCTATAATAAGGTCCGTCAAATGAGAATTCATGGGTAAAATTATAGGATGCTTGCGATAATCACTCAGCAGGGTCGTTCCAGTCTCCCGCCGATTCTCAGCAGTTGATCCTTGTCTAGGTAAGGATTTAATGCTCGTAGACAATTACTTTTTGGTAGCTCTTTTCGCTGAGTCACCAACGTAATTTCTGGGCCTAAATTATCAATTTGGCATTGGCGTATCGCCGTGTTTAATGTACCTGAAAGCTCTTGGGTAGTAAGGTGTCCGTAGACTTTGAAATTGCCCTTCATGTTATTTATGAAGCGCCTAGAGTATGCTACGACCCTTACCAACCTGGTTATGGACGAAAACCTGGTGAACAAAGAAATTTCGACTGCGGCAACACAATGGACAGTCACCTCTTCAATTTTCGTTGCAATATCTTTTGGCTTTTCATAGTTTATGACATCCTCACGCAAGAAATCTAGGCCGTTAAACCATAACTTATTAGTAAGCAGCTGCGACGGAGGCAACCCGCGCGAAGCACCGTCACCAGGGTTCCGTTTAGACTCTATATGAGCCCAATTATGTGCATCCAAATTCGTTTGAATCTCCGATACCTGATTAGCTACGAAAACCTTCCAGCGTGCATGCATGCCTGTTTAGCCAGGCTAACACAATCTTAGAATCCGTCCTGGCGTGAATGTTTTGCTTGTGAATTTGATAGACTTTAGCTATTTCTAGCAGCAGTCGTGTTAACAACACAGCACCACATAACTCCAGCCGAGGAATCGAAACCTGCTTAACAGGAGCCACTTTGGCCTTGGCGGTTATTAAAGCCGTACTAATACTACCATCAGCCGTAATTGACCTCACGTAAACCACTGCCGCGTAAGCCAACTTCGACGCATCGCTAAATCCGTGCAACTCTACGCGAGAATCAGTCGCCATTCCGGTCCATCTGGGTATACTAATTTTCGCTAATAAAGCCAACTCCTGACGGTAAGAAAGCCATTCTTCCAACAGTTTAGCCGGTACGACTTCATCCCAGTCAATATCTGCTAGCCAGATCTTTTGAATCATTATCTTCGAGACTATTATGCTGGGTCCAGCCCATCCCAAAGGATCATAGAAACGAGATATGTCTGAAATAATCTTTCTTTTTGTCACCGGCTCTGCGAGCGCCGGAAGTTTAACCGACTAATGGAACGAGTCATCACTTCGATTCCAGGTAAGTCCAACAATCTTAATAATCTCGTCACTTTTTATTTTCAGGTTTTCCAGTAAGTTCCTTTCTTCCATTCCCTGTTCCTTTTCCATACTTTCCCTAGTGTCATTATCCTGATTCCTTACTATTATATCCTGTAATAACCCCTCGCAGTTACTCGACCACTTTTGCAATTCAAACCCAGCCAGTGCCAAAAGTTCACTCATTTCATTGTAAATAGCCATTCCTTCTTCCTTAGACGAGCATCCCGTTAACAAGTCGTCCATATAGAAGTCAGTTAGCACCCGATTAGCCACCGCAGGATATTCGCCACCGTCGTCCAACGCCGACTGCTGCAAAGCCTTAACCACCAAGTAAGGAGCGCTTGCCGTGCCAAACGTAACCCTGAGTAATCTATAATGTTTTGTTTCAGATACCGCATCTTCACGCCACACGATTCTCTGGAAGTCAATGTCCCTCTCATCAACTTTAACCTGTCGGTACATTTTAACAATATCCGCAGTTAGACATATTGGATGGATCCTCCCACCGCATAATAATATGCCTAAGGTCTGGCTGCAAAGTAGGTCCCACTAATGAACTATCGTTTAGTGATAACCCATTAGTACCTTTACAAGAGGCGTCGTACACAACTCGCACCTTTGTTGTGTCTTTATCTTCGCGCACGACAGCATGGTGAGGCAGATAAATAGCATGGGGATTATCTATTTCTTCTTTCGGTAGAAATTCCATGTGGTTTAGATCTATATACTCGTTAATTACCTGTGTATACTTTAGTTTCAATCTTTGATCTTTACTTAATCTAAACTCTAGGGATTTTAATCTCCTTTCAGCTATTTTCAGTGAGTCCGTGACCTGCGGTTTGTCTATAGTGAATGGGAGGCGAACAATATACCTACCATCTGTGTCTCTACGAGTAGTTGCAAAAAAAAACTCCTCGCAGCGTTTCTCATCCTCTTTCAGCATCTTCTCTAGAAGCTCTATATTATCGGACTCTAGCTCCCAGAACCGCATTAGTAGTTCATTATTGTCCACACGACAATGCATTACTTTAATCTCGCGTTCAGCGTAATTATTGGTTTTGACCACCCCTGACAAAACCCATCCTAAACTTGTGAATTGAGCGACCAGTGAACCCGTAGAAGGTCGTTTCACTCCATCCTGTACAATTCGGCTATAAACATCAGCCCCCAACAACACGTCAATCCGATTTGGCGTATGATATTTAGGATCAGCCAACACCAAGTGACTGAATTCAGGCCACTCCATTGCTTCAATCTTCGTAGCAGAAAGAAGAGTTGTTATTGACTTTAACACATACGCTTTCACTACAATTACGCAAGCTGGATCAACCCGTGACGCAATTTCAATTGAGACCATAGCCTTGGAGACTAAACCATTGTCTCCACCGATACCTACAATCCTTCCTTTAACAGGAGTTTTCTTCAGTCTCAATTGTTGCACGGTCGATTCAGTCACAAATGACGATTGTGAGCCCTGATCCAGCAATGCCCGTACCATTAAACATTGACCATTCTTCGACAAAGCTTTCACTAGCGCCGTAGCTAGTAAGACTTGCTCATGCTGTCTACCTGTCGAAAAACATGAAACAATCGTATCTTTGGCGTCGTTTTTATCCTCGGATGAAACCTCATTATTACTCCAAGCCTTCGGATGTAGCAGAGAGTGGTGTTTTCGCTTGCAAATTCGACATGACATTTTCGTACGGCAGTTTTTGGCAGAGTGATTGCCACCCAAACAAACAAAACACACGTATTTTTTAGTACGAACTCACGACGTGATTCTACAGTACCTTTAGCGAACTCTTTGCAATAACTTAGTTTATGATTTTCCTGACAGAATGAACATTTTACATTTGTAGTTACATGTAGAGACTTAACTTTATTTACAGGTGGATTCTGACCGCTCTGACCCTTGTTTCCTAAACCTGACCGCGGATCCAAAAATTCCATAGCACGATACCTATTTGTGATGAATTCCGCGCACTGTTTGTAAGTAGGTAAAGTATTAGAACCCGTATTATTCATTAAATTGAACTCCCACTGCCTTTTAGATTCGTGGTCCAGCTTAGAAGTCAGAATATGGATTACTATTACATCCCAAGCATCCACTTGCACATCCAGATTCTTTAGAGCAGATAAACAATCATTCGTAGTATCGATTAGGCATTTTAAAGCCACTGCTGACTCATTTGTAAGATTTTTTATACCAAAAAATCTATATATTGAGTTTCTATATATTGTTTAGATAACCTCTCTTTAGGACTTTTCTTAAAATTCGCATAAGCCTTAGTAATGCGAGTAGACAAATCTGATTGAAAATTTATTATTAGCTCCATAATTAATTTACTTAAAGTCACAACCTTTGACTAAAAAATAATTTATACAAATAATTAGGTTAAATCGAGATTAATAATAATAATTTAACTATCAAATAAAAACTTTAACTAATTTTGGATTATCGTGACTCAACGCAAAATATTCAAAACACTTATAAATTCTGGGGAAAATCCGGCATGGATTCCCCGTACCTCTGTTTTTATCCAAACTATTCTAAGTCCCAACACCTTAGCGTGAAATTTTCTAAGTTACAAAATACAATTATTTTCTAAGTAATTACAACAATTATCTTCTTGTAAATAAAGTACAAATTATATCAGCAAAACTGCCACTTTCAAAATTTACAATGTTAAAATGTTCCTTGATTTAAGATTGAAAATCGCTTACTCAAATAAGTCCAAAGTACTCACAGTTCGCTTGCACAACCGAGTTCACCACAATAGTTACGTCACTCCGTTGACGTACTGAGTCGCCCTGCACCACCAGTTGACAACTATCACCTCCTCACATGGACAGCTTCACGTCCAGCAGCATCCAATCCAACTTATCCAGACCGCTTCACGCCCAGCTGCATCCACGTAGTCCTGACAGCACTCCTGTGTTGTCTGAAGTCCAGCTTCCTTTGCTGGCTCCTGGTCTACTACGTTATCAACAGTAATCCACTGTTCGTAGTAGGTGTGTCGTCCCAAAAATACCGACTTAGCGGTAGTGCCTATACACCACAACCCTGCATCCGGCTCGAGGGACCATGAATAAACCTAGCAACTTGTCAGAACCCCAAAACCCAGGCAATCTAGGGTAAATAGCGTAAACAAATCAACACAGCAGGTATCGACCCCAAAAAACGTGCATATATTTATGAATTGATTTACAAAAGGTAAACTTGGTTATACCATATCAACAAAACATTTCGCCACCGCGATGTAGCAAATTACAATCTTTCACGACAGCGCCATCTAGCGGCAGACTTGAGAACGAAACTTAACGTTACATCTTTATACAAGCATCTACTTCGGAATAACAAAAGTCATTTTCACAGGCACCTATATTTTCTTTTAACAAGTTTTCTGCAAAAAGTGTTTGGAATACTCTGCCACTCCTTTATTTGCGATACTAGTTCCAGTTTCTGTTTTGATTTCATAATTTGTATCACGAGGCTTTGTTTTCCCTGCCTCCTTATATATTACATTTCACACAGTCTAAGCCTTGTTTGAAGACAAACTTATAATTTTCTTACAGTGTTGTGATTTTGCCATTAGAAAAACTTTCTTAAACGTTTTTTAATATTTTTTGACATATTCTACAAAATCTTTATCATGGCATAGTTCAAACATTTTACCTCTGCTTTTGCGGATACCTAAAGTAGCCCAATCACTGAATTTAGATTTACAGTTACTTTTTATTATTTTTTGCGTAAAAACACTTTGATAAACATTATTGACAGAATTGAACATATCAGAAAATAGAATGTTTGGGTCATGAGAATCAAGACAAAGGCCGGCAATGGCCTCCGATAAGGCTTGTTTGAAGTGTTCAATTCTCCTGTGAGTAATTGGTCTCGTAATTATTTCATTGATATTACATTATTCCGTAAAATCTAAAACAACGAATTGTCCACTATGGTCAGATCTTGTAACATTTATAATTGCCTTCTCGTTGACCTCGCAACAGCAGAACACATTGTCGATGCAAGTCACTGATGATTCTGATCATCGTGTCGGCTCTAAAAATACATAATTAAGATTAAAACTACGGAATACACTTATTATTATCTTACTAAAAGTTGATTTTTCTAGTAAATTAACATTAAAGTATCCACAAACGATTATCTTTTGTTACACGTGCAAAGTCTTTCTAAAAGTTGTTCCAAAGTTTGTTCAAAAATCTCAAAGTTTTCATTGTTGGGTGGCCTATACACGCAAAGTATGATGCACTTTTCTAGCTTTACGCAGGATAACTCAATCTTATGTTCAACTGAGAGGCCAGCAACATCTTTCCGGTCTTTCGATTTAATATTTTGCCGTACTGCAAATAATGAACCACCACGGGAAATAGATTTCCGATTAAAACAACTAATTATATTTATTTAGGACGAATGCGGTCAATAGTCATGACGAAGAAAACGGAAGTGGGAGTGCGCCGCCTGATGGGACGTGCTGACAGAGTCTCGACGGCAGTGGTGGGCATTCTAGGCGCGACCGCCGCCGCGTCTTGAAACTGTCTCCACATTTCGTTTATAGAAAGTGTTATTTACGTTTGAATTAAAGTACTTTTAAAATCACCTTTAAAATAAGAATGTAAATTACCTCAAATGCCGACATTGTAATACCGCACTGATTTCAAGCAAAAATGAATTGGAATAAATACAGTGGAGTAAATGTGAACCTTTTCTTTAATTTATCTGGACGAATACGATCTAATACTGATATCACCACATCCTGATTCACCCCTTTCCTTGACGCAAAAACATATAAATTAAATATATACATAAATTAAATGACATCTCAGATTCTCTCAGCCAGTGCTCTGTTAAACATAAAATTTCTACAGGAGTTTTCTTTAAATATCATTCTATTTCATGTTCTTTGCCAGAAAAACCTTGTATATTTTGGTGAATTAATCGTAAACAATTCTTGGGCTTATCTTTTGTCTTAAAATTTAGTTTAAAGAGCATCCTTTGTCCTTAGATGATAACGAGCAGGAGCCCTGGTCAATCCTACTTACGCTAATATTGTTATAACAATTAATATTATAAGCTAACAAATTTGTTGATGTCAAAAAATGAAAATGCGTTACTATAACGAGTCAAATTATATAAACGTATTCAGACTATGAATACGTTTATTTAACATAGGGTCATTATTTGTATATGAGAAAGCATACAAAGTAATTTTATTATAATTATGGGACTGAATTATTTGAAAAGTATCTACGATATCATTTCTAGTTTGTCATCGTACCTATATATTTTTAAACGATTTCATAATAGACTAAACACAAATTACAAATATTTCCTGTTCGCTCACTCTACAATGATTATGAATATTGCTATCCCGTTTTTTTCCATAGAAACGAGCCTGTCAGAAAGTGAAGAGCGCTATGTTTTGAAAGTTCACCACGTTAGTCTAGCTAACAATGACCAACCGTTTCTTTTGAAACATCGGTGTAAATTTTATAATTTCCTAATTAAATTTAAATCAAACCATTTAAAAGACGTTGTAATGTAGTGCACAGTTATGTAAAAACGCAAAGTACGAAAATACACCTGGATTATGGGTTGTGGCTATCGGGAATCAGATTTAGAAATTGTGATAAAAATATGCATAGTAATAGTGTGAATTTGCAATAATTGGAATCTTGAGCTTAAAACAACATGCCATTAAATACAGATTTAAAATTATTGACTAATTGAGTTATATTTCGGTGTCTCAATAGATATAGAAATATTTCGATATAAACAGGGTCGGATTTAGTATTTGTTGTATAGAATTTTAATACTCAAATATTGTCCACAATTGTAATCATAGCGGTCCACAATTTATATTCATTATGGTTCCGTACCAAAAATGTACCTAAATAATATTTTAAATGTTCAGACATTTAAAAAATTATTTAACGCATTAATCGCGAATTTACGTTTATTTTCATTTATTCATTCTTCTAGATTTCCTGAAGACTAGACATGGTGATGTCTGGGTTGCAAATTGGAAGTGCTGTGTTGTAAACATTTTGAAGAACAAGATAATAAGTGGATGCAAGTCCCTTCTGTCCTGGTGCCGTACCTACCAGATATTTTACTGAAAAGAAAGAATATGCTGCGTGATTGATATATTTATATACAGACCCTTTTCATAATTTTTTTTTGTTTATGGCGATGTCCTCTAGAGGGCACGGTATGTAGGATCGACAGATCGAAAAGACGGTGGTAGGTATCAAGGTGTGGATTTGATCCCCAGACACCTTACCTTTGAAAATGGTTTTTGTTCCAATATGGATTCAAATAATTTATTTGGCTTTTCAGTGAAGGAAAATATCGTCAAAAAACTTGCATGTTAGAGATTAATTCGAATTATGAAGTCTGCCAATCAGCATTGGGCCTGAGTGGTAAACAATTGCCCGTTCTCTCTCAATGAGAGGACAAATCTAGTAGTTTAGACGTGTATAGGCTGACGACGACGCGACGGTGATAAGGATTAAGTGGGCACCTTCATTGCACTTTTATTATAATGACAATATAAATATGCCCACAAGTTAGATTTGTTTGTGTTCGTTACGAAATAGAAATTCGTAGTAATAAATAACTTATCTGCAGATGGGCTGCCTTGTTTCGTCCCTGCATTTGCCTTAGTGTGTGTGTTATAGAGATGTGTGACATTTTATCTCGAATTGAATCTCTCTGCTTCTGTAGATAATTTTTTTTCTCTATGGCTATTTCCGACCATTACTATAATATTAGTACTAGCCACATTTATTATCTCATTAAATGATCGGTTTGGCAAACAATGATTACAAACAGTAGGTAGTGGTAAAAATTATAAAGTGTGGATATGGAAATATCGAACGGATAATCTGTCCTTGTTCTCTTGCTCACAAAGGGATTACCTATAAAAACGAGAAACACATTTTGATACTTTACATTTAAGTTACTATTGAAAATTTTTGTAGGTAAGTAAGTACCTACGTATTTTAAATAAAATAAACTGGCTAGGCTAATGCCATTTCGGAAAAAAAAGTTCTCGCGGGAGGCCCAGGAAGCTATGGATTGACATCGCTGAGTCGGGAGGCGAGAGCCAATGGCTTACGAAAGGGAAGATGCTGAAGACCGCTAGCAATTTTGGAAATAAGTAAGTACTCAATATATTGTGAATTAATTGCGCGTTTTTGGTTTTAGCCACCTTTTACCTAGGATGCTAGGATGAAGATGATAATGCTGATAACTTTTAGGAAATATAAATAGGCAATAGATACCCATTTGTAGTACCTACACATAACTACATAAACTGAATAAAGCAGCACAAAGAGATGCAGCCCCCGGACCTCCCTCGGAACTAAGGACTTGTGCCACAAATAAGCTTGAAGAAGTCGAGACAGCTCTTCGCCGCATGAAGAATCGGAAAGCTGTCGGGTCCGATGGAGTCCCTACCGAGGCATGAAAATCGATGGGCTCTCGTGGTGTGAGCATCCTTACCGACCTTTATAACCGCAACCGAAAGATACCCGACCAATGGAGGCTGAGTATTATTACTCAAGTCCACAAGGGCAAGGGTACCTAGGTGCACTCCCGGCAATTATTTATTATTATATAAAACGGGACTTGCACGCGATATACCTTATCGATTTGTTTTTCTTATTCTTATCCTGTGGTTGTGATTTATATGGCGATGAGAGGCTGTAAAACCAAGTTTCGCTAATGACTCTTTTCTGAGTTATGTACATTAGTTGAACACTAATATAAGCGATGCTCTAACGGTAAGGGAAAACATCGTGATGAAACCAATAGGCTAATTACATAACGCTGTTGCCATCAATTCTCTGATTGCAATGATTGAAATTGTTACTTTTGCGATTCTGTATTATCGATTTCATGGATTCAGTTGCTAAAAATGATCCATTGCAATAAACTCAGAAATCATACATACGCAATCGCAAAAGTAGCAATTTCAAGTATTGAAATCAGAATTGTTTGCAACAGAGTTACGTAATTAGCCTACTGAACTTCAATCGTAATTAGGCGACTGAATATATAATCCAACCTGGTCAGCTTCCCCTGTTAACAGGGTCACGGAGGTCAGATGGCACTCGCTCCACTGTGATTACCTGATCTACCAAATCCGGGACATTAACGCCAAGGTGACCATAATGTACATACCATGATTCTAACGAAATCTAGTATTTATGCTAGTTCATTTTGGGCACATCCGTCGGCTATTTTATGTAACATCAAAAGCAATACCAGTGTTTTCTCAATGCATTACACGCATTATTGAACATAATACCCTCTCCTCTTAAAAGGAGTTTTTTCTTTCCTCTTTGATTTCTCTTCGCTATGTCGATAAAAACTTTTTACTCCAGGCGTAAAAGGAGTTTCTTTTTTCGTCATTTACTCTACGGCTTGTTCCAGTGTTGCATGAGTGTTGCAGTTTTGCTAAAAATATTTATTTTTCAAAAAATAATTGTGAAGAATTGGCTAGAGTTAGATTTCTTTTTGAACTGATACGAACTCAAAACTCAAACTCAAATACGTTTATTCAGTTTAGGTTTTTACAAACACTTATGAACGTCACAATTATAATATAAAATGAATACTAGGCACCACAGCACCATCGAGCGGACAACGGTTACTTGGCCATATAAGAAAGAAAACAAAAGATAGACTCCGCAGCCAAAGATTTCATTCTTTGTCCACGACACTGTGACATTGACAGTCACGTAATGTCATTTGATATGTCACCCCGCCACCGAGCGCATTGATGATGCCGCTCGCCTGTATTGTGATTAACTAATACAAATCTCACTAATTACTAAATATGCAAATATATACTGAATTGAGTGAGTTAAAAACAAACAATAACGTACCCTATGGTAAGTACATACTCCATTACGATAATTACAATGCAAAGAAATGTATACAATGCAGTCACAATATCAGTTTAGTAACCTAACTTTCTCTTTATAGGTTATTTCATACAAAATTAATTACTCGACAATACAGTAATTTAAGCAGAAAACACTAAGGAATACAGAGTACAATGAAATACAAAAAGCTGGAACATATAATTCCCTCAAAATACGCATTTATGGTGAAAGTGAAATGTCCGCTGGTAAGTATCATGTAATATGTCATGTATTTAAGTATTATGTCATGTAGGTATAATGAAGTCAATAGTTTATTTAAATTAATTAAAACAACATACTTACCTACTGCATGTATTAATATTATTATGTAAATATCATTGAATATAGTCCCTAAGTATATACCTACTGTTATTAAATTCCTAATTATCATTTCAGCTCACGCTAGGATAATGTCCAGGGATTTTTGTCCTCGATTAAGTCGGCAATTTTATAGTATGATTTCTTAAGTAGTTTGCTCTTAAGCCAAGATTTGTACTTATGAAGAGGCAATTCCTGGATGTCCTGATACGAGTTCCGCATTTTACATTCTTCCATTTTTCATTCACTTTGTACCGGCTGGATCTTAGTGAGCACCTTCTATGAACCGCTAACCTTAGTATCTTTTGAATTTTGAATTTTAATGACATTTAGGTATTCAGTCTACATTTAGCTGTGATACGGCGCCCGAAAATTAATAAGAAAATTAAAGTGTTGCATAATTATTAAAAAGATTTTACCATGGTTGTTATTTGTCAAACAATCATTTTGAAATAGATTTCCGCGTGTCAATGTGTAAATGTTTTTTAAATCTGTGCGAGTAAGTGATGGTGAAATTAATATTTTCAGTGAAATTACATATTAAAATGAATATTTTGCAGCAGTATTCTTTGAAATTCACATCTATGTGATTCTTATATAATTCAAGATCAAGATTCAATTATTCAATTATATGACGACCTGAGTGGATCAGTTAGTTAACATGCCGATCTGCCACGCATAGGTCCCGGATTCAATTCCCGGCTGAGCAGAAATTGAAATGATGAATTTTACTTTTACTTACGGGTCTGGGTGTTATAGGTATGTATAATAAATAGGTATGTATTTAAAGGTATAATTAGTTTACTAATAAATAAATACATAAAATCAGTTATCTATCTGACGGCGCATCGAGTTATTGGTCGTGATAAGATATCTATCGGATAGATACTCTTTAGCTGGTCCTTGTTTTGCTTAGTGGTCTGTGGTTAGTTAACAATGGTAGCGCGCGCACGCATTATTGTGCGCTGTGATGTTCTTGTTTTGATTAACACCAGAAACCAAGCACCCACGAGGAATTGCTATGTAAGTCACGAATACTAATACCATAGCCTTTAAACTAACGTTGTTGTGAGTTTGTGTCGTGGTGAACCGCGGGCCCTATCACAAGTGGGATCCAACACGACGCCCACTTTCGGAAATGAAATCTCAATATGATAATCACACCAAGGTGAGTTCGTTCCTATGGAAGGTGAGTCTTACCACCAAACAACTGGTTACCACTGGACGTCTGATTCCTCTATTATTTGATGTGTACGAGTCCCGCTACAATAAAACAGAGAGCTAATCATGTTGTTGTCAAATGGCTCATGCCTACAATGAAGAGAAAGGAATGTGCTTTCAAAAACCATTCAATATACCCAGTCATGGCACCTGTATTGATTTGATTATTTTAGTAAATATCTAAGAGAATTTTATTCAATAAATTTAATTTCATAATAGCAAAATGATGTAATAAGTTGAGGATTGAGATGTTATAACCTACCTATTAATTGTTGGGATGGGCCCTGTTAGAGCCGAATAGTATACCTAATTATGTTTCTAAGAGGTATTTATTCAATGCCAAGGGTTTTGGGTTGGATTCCCATCGTTCCCATGTTGGAACGGTTTGATTTGTAATTTTATTGCATGGGTTGTTATTTGTGTTTTTATTCAATTCTTTATTTGGAATATGTGTGGTGTATGTATGCAGATACTATCATGTAATACTGATTTACATAGTTAGTCATGATTACATTTTATTTATTATTACTTATTATATAAAGATAAGTAATAATTATTATTAATTAAGCTCCTAAGCTAGACTTGTCTTTTTGAATACCCTCTCAGATCTTGGTTTAGGTCACAACAAACATGTTAGAATTTAGGTGCAAAGCTTTCCATCATCTAACAACGTGTCCATTTGGATAAGCGCTTTCTAGTTAGGATCCTCTCGAGAGAGAAAGGGAACTTACTAGGCTTTGAAAAGGGAGTTCACACTGACAGTATTTTGTATGGTAGGTTAGGGTGTGATAAATCATCCTCGTTTTTCAAGATAGTTAGGAAAAAGTTATCGTAAGTTACTTACTTACGAATAAGTAAGTATTTGTTGTTAATGTTGATGAGATAGGTACGTTGCCTACTTACCGTAGCCTTGAGAGTTGTACCTGCATAGGTACTTTGTTGTGCTATAAATATCTTAGATGACATGATTACAGCAGATGCGTGATCTAATTATCACTCATGTCACTGTATTTGATACTTGACGGCAATTTTGTCGTTAAAAGAGTTCACCAATTACTTAAATTAATTTAGTCTACTAATGTTTTGATTTTGACGGATCATCAGAAGTCCGCACTCGAGGCCAGCGAGCCATGAAGCGCAGTATCTTGAGAGTCAAATTGTCGGACCGTATAAGAAACAGTGTACTGCGCTCCAAAACTCAAATCGCCGATGGGGGTTTCAAAACTCAAAAGCTACCAACCTGAAGTGGAACTGGGCAAAAATATCTGACTGGACCCCACAAAACGTAACATGAAAGCGCGGGAGGCCTAGACGGAGATGGCGGGACGAGTTGGACGCCTTTTCTAAGGATTGGCCGAGGAAAGCATCCGACCGGGAGGCGTTTGCCCTGCAGTGGGACAGAAATGGCTAAAAATAATAATAATAATAAAATGTTTTGGTAATTTATTCCGAGCGTTCATAACGCTATTTTACAGATAGTGGAACCTGGGGTTGGAGGTGCTTAACGATCATAGCAGTGATAAAGAGATCCTCTTGTGTAGAAATGGATATTGTGTACGAAGTTTCATAATACGATGTAGTTAAGTTGGACAGAATAATGGTAGTGTAAGACAATGCACAGACGTTGTATTAGTTGGTATGTTGGTACCCTATCCTGGACACCTGATGCTGACATCCGAACCATACTCTGTGCGGGAGTTGGGAGAGGAATCAGTAATTAGAACCAGATAGTGTATGTGTGTTTATGTTTATCCTGGACACCTGATGCTGTCATCCGGACCATACTCTGTGCGCGAGTTGGGAGAGGAGTCAGTTGTCAGAACCAGATGGTAGATATATGTTTGTGTATCCTGGTCTGATATCCAGATCCTGCCCTGTTGCGGGGTTTGGTTTGAAGGATTCAACAGTTAGAACTAGCTGATGTTTATGTACCCTTGTTCTTTGCCTCTGATATCCGGATCCTGCCCTGTTGTGGGGTTTGGTTTGAAGGATTCAATGGCTAGAACTAGTTGTTTATGTGAGCCATACCGAGTATGTGCGGGTTGGTTTAAAAGAACCAAAGATCAGGCGCAGACAATGACTTAGGTACGTTTAAGGTTGACCTAGAGTTGCTAGTTACATGGTCACAATGTTCACGACGTCGAAGTAGATAAACATGGATGTACATTGTACCTACAGATAAATTTGGTTGATGGGTGCACATCAACACTATGGGGCTGTTTCATTGGACGCACATGATCGGTCCGTGAACGTTACTTAGACGTTGTTGTTGGGTAACTACAAATTAGGTTTAGTTTGCAGTTCAATACGTCGGGCTCGAGTCAATGGTGGAATGTTGTACTCTTGAGTTCGTTTTGAGAAATAAGTGGCAATCATAGTAACAAATCTTGATTGTCAGGATGATCGAGCGGATCACTATAGAAGCTGTTAGAACAACTTAACGCCCGAGGACGGACGTATTATCAGAATGGCCGTGACGGCGCATCGAGTTATTGGTCGTGATAAGATATCTATCGGAAAGATATTCTTTAGCTGGTCCTTGTTTTGCTTAGTGGTCTGTGGTTAGTAAACAATGGCAGCGCGCGCTCGCTCTATTGTGCGCTGTGATGTTCTTGTTTTGATTAACACCAGAAACCAAGCATTCACGAGGAATTGCATATAAGTCACGCCTTTAAACTAACGTTGTTGTGAGTTTGTGTCGTGGTGGACCGAGGGCCCTCATGCGCCGCGCTGGAAAAGTCGGGCCTGATGTTAAAATGATGATGATAGATCCAGTTATAATGATGTCGGCTATCTAGACTCTAGGGCGCCGATATATCTATCAGTTGTGGTGTGTGGTGACGCCACTTCAAAGAATAGCACCCCCCATCTCTTCCCGTGGGTGTCGTAAGAGGCGACTAAGGACTAATAGGCGCAAGGTGGACCGACGACCTGGTAAAGAGCGCAGGTACCAGCTGGATCCGTAAGGCACATGACTGGCCTTTGTGGAGATCTCTGGGGGAGGCCTATGCCCAGCAATGGGCGTCTTTCGGCTGATATGATGATGTTGAGTTATCTATCACCCATAACACAATATTTGCTTAGTTTGGGGCTAAATGGCACTGTGTGTATTTCATAATACAGTATACGTAGCGTGATTGATACGCCAACTCGTGATTTTGTTACGAGTGTTTTTTGTGTACGAAATAAGACAAGTTAATCTGGATAGATTTTAGAGTATGTTTAGTTCAATTTCTAAAGTTTGTGTTTCAAATAATACACAAAATTAACAGGTACAAATGTTTATTACAAAATCAGTCAGTTTTAGTATTTTACATATTTTTGTAGTGAAACACAAAACGTTCGTCGCGACTACCATATATAACTTTTATTAGCAGTTAGTAACATAAAGAGAGGCAGTTTTATTCATTCAACAATAATTTTGCTTACTTACAGCTTAATCATAACTATGTGGAAAACGAAAATACCAAAAAACCTAAAAATAATACTAATAAACTGCCAAGAACTAATTCAATGTAGTAGTCAATGTAATAATTAGAAAAAAAGTGATAACAAAATGTACATTTCTGCTTTGCTTCTAAAATATAGAACACTGCAGTTGTTAGTATCTTACAGATTTCTATGCCTATACTAGATAGCTACCACTGTAGAGTACATTTCAATGGAAAATAACAGATGAGAGAGTATCAAAATCTAGGTAAACTGACTTATTTAATGTATTATCCATAGAAATCTAAACAAAAATCTATATATATTTAAATAAGTCAATTTATTTAGATTTATCCAACGTGCTCTACATTTGTATTTTAACGTTTTCGTAACGTACTGTATAATAACACAGAAATGAACACATCAAGTTAATTATGTGATTAGATTTCCTTATATCAATCGTTGCATGGCTGCATGAGTTAAAATCGAATGCCGTGCGAATAACTCGATGGGCTGCCGTGTGCACGTGTACAGAAGGCTTCACATCAACCTACCCACCACCAGTATAAAGTGAGCTAGATTAATTATGGACGAAGCGAGTACAACCCGGAGACAAGTCTATACTGGGCAGATTGAGGTTCTGTCTACTGTACGTGGGTAATTCTGGTAGATGAAATTATTATTTTCAAAGCGAAGTCATACACAACTCAGAATTTATTTTATCTATAAGTACCTACTTATTCCATACATTTTTAATTATAAACTAAATAAATGCGATAATGGCAACTAGTTTTCCATCACAACATCTCTTGTTCACTAGATTTATTGCTGATGTAACAAGTGTAAGCTTAGGACTCAATTGTACTTATAAACTACGAATTACAGACAACTGTATCAACAGAAGCATAGCTTATTTATTTTAAAAAACATGTAGAATGTAACTTTCACACACCGAAAGTAAGTCCTGTTTGGAAATTTATCATGCATGTATATTTTATCTTCAATTACCACATTTTAATGGACAGTTCGTGTCATCGGACTGCACTATGATTTTAAAACGGTTTGCGATCTGTGTTACAAGTGAAATATTCTCAAAGTTTAGCGATATCGTACTATCTAAAAAATTTTTATATACTAGATAACTAGAGGGCCCTAAATCTGCTAATATACAAATGACTCCATTGAAACTCAATTGGATCTCAACAGGAAGTTTCGACACGTTTTTGGTATTCTGCTACTAATTTAGTACCAATGGTTTTCCAGTGACATTGCGTTGAACTGCCATTGGACTATTTGCTAGTTTTTTAATTTTATTGTGGACTAAAGCGGCAGTTGCTTGGTAGATTTTAGATGGTAACACCAATAACGATTCAAATGAGAGTCAAATTCGATTCAATTTCGACACTAAAGATGCCAGTTTCTACAGAATACCCATACTATATTTTTCTCAATCCTAATAGTCGCAATATATATTTATAAATACATCAATAACACCCAGATCCGTACCAGAAATTAAAATTAATCATTTAAATTTTCGCTAGGCCGGGAATCGAACCCGGGACCTCTGCGTGGCAGATATTAACGAACTGAACCACTCAGGTCGTCCATTGACTCATAATTTAATATCAAAGGCATGTGAACAAAATTAGCAGACTTGGGCCCCTGATGGGCCGCTCGCTCGCTCATAGAAAACACTCGGGTAGTCAGCATGCTTTGCAGCTCCTTTGAGAATTTAATTTGTTATCAGCGTAATCAGAAAGCACCTCTATTAAATATTATCACAAATGTCAATTAAAAAGGTAAATACTATCAAATTAAAATCCAATAAAGCTGTGAATGAGGTGAATAGACGCCACATGTTTGAGTGAATCATAGTACAGCGTCACATACCTTATCTGACCCGGCGGGCAAAACTGGAACTGAGTGTTGCTATTGTGAAATGTCATGTCGTTGTCAACAACAGCGACACTGCCCCTGGATCAGATAGGTTTGTGGCACTGTAAACTGTGTTTTCTAACTCGATAAACAAAAATGACACCAGTACAAAGCATTTAGTAGGTGTGGCAAAGGTTATTTCGCTTTTTTGCCACGCGGACATTGTCTAATGTCATGTTTGTCTATTAAGAAAACTACCTATAACTGTCATACATCTACATACAAAAGTTAATATTGGGCTCGATTTTAATTTCCACAGAATTAAACAGTAATGAAGGAACTAAAACGGAAACCATCTCTGTCTATCCTCCATGAAAAGAACGAGACAACACTTTAATATGAGTTTTATAAACGTCAAAGCAACATTTTTGACATACAAATTAAAGAAACGAGTCCGCTACCTTTAAACTCTATCTATATACAGGTTTATTTTAAAAATAATATTGCCTTATACATACATAATACATGATATACTCGTATTTCAAACACAATATTTGTTCTTAAAATTATCGAGGCACGAACAGTGTAAAATAGCACCATGTTCATTTACGAAAAAATAAATCTCCCAAATACTTTTCTTCTCAAGCGAACGCTGCTTGATTTTTCGATTTTGATTTACTGTTTTGATCGCTTGATTGTCAAACTCTAATATACTTTTAAGGTTATAGTATATACACTTGCACTAACGAAGTTGGTACATAAAGATAAGGCAACGCCTTTCTTTTACTTTCTTTTACCCCTAAATACAAATATAATTTTTTTTACGCTACCTAGCGACAAACGAGCAGACAGCCCACCTGTTGGTAAGTGGTAACTGTCACCCGTAACATCTACAATCCATACATTTAGGTTGCAGGTAACAAAAATGCAGAACCGCTTGCGTTGTCATATGGCACATTTCTATAACTTTCTTGTTCGTTAGCCTTGGAGGTATAGTTAGTAATATACGGTTACGAGGACTTCGTAAGTAGTCAGTCAGCTTAGATAATATTTACACGATATAATAAAAAGTATCATTTCCGAAAATGATCTGTCTACTTTGATCCGGCGTTTCTGTTCAATGACATAGAACTTTGTATTGGAATCTTAATGTAAAGCTTGTATTTTTTTTTATATGAGGTCAGTCAAATCCGAAAAGCGTAAGTGTGCCGAGTGTGTTGTCACAAAGGGACCTTGCATCCCTCTCAAGGGCCCCGAGCACAAATTAAATATCCGTACGCCATTATATTAAGGGGCATTTTCTCTGCAGCTGCGTGTGCGTGAGCAATCAAAATTGTGTTAATCTCTTCTGGTCGTATCGAAATATCTGATTCTCCTATCTGTAACTAACTGGGCTGAGACACGACGCTCGGGCCTTTGATTCTTGCATAGAGCCTTTTTGTCGTAGAGAAGCTTCTTTCTCCCGTCTTTTTCCGAATAGTGTTGCCGAACAACTATCGATTGTCGAGCTTGAAATCCATATCGATATCTACAGTGTCTCTTCACTGTTACATAAACATAGTATCGATATCGATCTCACATCTGCTATTTAATATCTTAAAAATATGGTGAGTCAGATACCTGAGGGTCTAAAAAGGCCACATTAACCATTCATATCATAATAGAAGTTTGTGACACTTTAAGCAAGCTGCACAAGCTTATCCGATCCGGTGGACAAAACTGGAACTAAGTGACGCCATTTTGAATCGTCAAACCAATGTCAACAGCAGCGACGCTTCAGATAAGTTTGTGACAAATTAATATAATTCATATTATGCAATGCTAATGTGGCTTTTTAGACCCCTGTAGACTAATTGCGTAACTTTCTTGCCAACAACTGTCTGATTTCAAAGATTGAAATTGTTACTTTTGCGATTACGACTTCTAACTATGAAATCGATCGAATCATTATTTGGTTGTTGAATTTTAGTCGTGGTAGATATAGATTTATTTTTTAATTTAAGAGCGATCGATTCTACTGTAAACGTAAGTTTGCCTGTTATTGGATTTACATTTAAGTGTTTACTATTTTTCATGTAATATTTAATGTACCAAAAAGTGTAAATCGGCAAATAAATAAATAAATAATAGCGATCGATTTCATAGTTTAAATTTATTGCAATGGAACTTTGTTATATTCGGCAATATAGAATAGTCGGCAACAGCGTTACGTAACGTGTCGTCCGTAGTTAGTACATTTCGGGTATTCCGCTCCCGTATACAAACAGGCAAGTGGGCCACCTGATGGAAAGTGATCACCGCCGCCTATGGACATCAGCAATACCAGGGGGGTCACCAATGCGTTACCCGCCTCTGAAGAGACCTCTAATTTATGCGCCTTTTACACATGCCTAAATTCAGTAAATAAATTCAAAAACAAAAAGCGTGAGAACAAATCATAGAATAAGGTCTATTTTTGTATCACTAATATTACGTCACGTGTCGCTCCGCTTTACAAAGATCCGTGATAGAAAAATTGTGTTTATTCTTTGAGCAATACATTCCACTTTGATTTGGTCTCACGCTTTTTGTTTCTGAATTTAATCAGCGCAATACATCTATATGGGGTATTTGGGGAGGGAGTCTGCGGGCCGCGAGAATTGGCCTCCTGTCTCCTGTCCGGGCTCCGCAGGGTCAGTAGGAGAGCGTGAGGCAGGCGGGCGAGGGCGGGGGCGCGCCGGGCTCCGGCTCGGACTCGCAGGCGTCGGTGGACGCGGGCGTGGGCGGCGGGGGGCGGTTCATGGCCCGGTAGTGGCGGTAGGCGCGGCGCCGGCCCCCCCCGCCCCCGCCCCCACCCCCGCCCCCGCCCCCGCTGGCCGTCGCCGGGCTGGGGGGCGGGTTGGCCGTCGGGTGGGGGTAGCGCTCGCATAGGCTGTCCGAGGCGCTGGCGAGACGTACGTAAATATGAGTTATTTTTGCCATTTTTGTGTACAAAAGAGATATAATCATAGACTGTGAGGGGCGCCGTAGGTTCGTCATCACAGCCCGCATAACAGTCCACTGCAGGACTTAGGGCCTCTCCCACGAAAAGGGGGAGGAAGGTAATCGCCATAATCGCCACGCTTGGCAGGCGGATTGGAGATCGCGCCGTTGTAAATATAGCAATGGAAAACGCTGCTGCCCATTTTCCAGCCTACGGAAACGTCGTTTAGGGTATGTGAGTAGTAAAAAAAACACTTTGTAGCGATCGTAGACGTTTAGAGGACCCACAAAACGTTGGTCTATCGTTAACAAGATTGTACAAAAAAAAACTTTTTTTGTAATTTATGTGCATATGCGTGTGTGTGGGATCGTACGAGCGAGAAACGTGTCTGTGTGTGAGAGCCAGAGTGGCAGATACTCACAGCGTCCTCGCGTCCTCGTCGCACATCGGCCGCATGTAATCCCGCCTGGCGTGGGGGTCCAAGGGCTTGAGGGGCGCGCAGAGGGGCAGCGCGCGCGGCGGCCGCCGGGGCCCCCGCCACCGCCGGCACGCGGCCCAGCACACGGCCAGGGCCAACACGGCGCAGCCTATGGAGAGACTGATGGCGGCCCAGTGAGAACGGCCCGCCGATGGGGAGGACACCTGGTGAGAAAACAACGTTCAGGTTCCTTGAGCGCACATCAGGATTGCCAGGCTAAAGTGGCAGTGGGCAGGGCACATAGCTCGATAACAGATGGCCGATGGGGCAGTAAAGTTCTCAGTGGCGACCACGTACCGCAAGACGCAGCGTGGGGAGGCCTCCCACAAGGTGGACCGACGATCGGTAAGGATCGCAGGTACAAGCTGGATGCGGAAGGCACAGGACCGGCCTTTGTGGAGATCTCGGGGGTGGCCTATGCCCAGCAGTGGGCGTCTTTCGGCTAATATGATGATGAGGGATTAGAAAGTGTTGCGAAACGAAAAGTAATTTTTAAAAATTTTATAGGCTGGCGTGAAAAAAGTGTTGTTCGGTGCGTTGCATCGAACACGTGACTTAGCTAATTTGCCCTGCGCGGCACATTACCTAAGTAGTGCATTTTTCGGAACCGCCGCGGCCGGGTGCATTCATCAACATTTAACATTCATTTAAATTAACAATTATTAACAAGTATTGTGAGAGTCTTAATAAACATTTTATATTATTTTAACATCATCTTTTACATTCAACATACTGCAATCCCCGCATAAGCACCCTTACATTTGGTCCTTCGAGCTATTGGACCTCGCGCGTTGATTAACTAAAAAGTATTGACGAGTGAGGTGTATGAACTGGTGAACTTTGGTGAAGTGTGAGGACTGCAGTGACGAACAAAAGGAGATCATCGACAACATCCTGAGGAGGAGTATACATTCTTTCAACATTCAAGTAAGATCTAAGCTTTTTACTTATTTCTTAAAATGGCAAACATTGTGGCACGGCAGTTTGAACTAGCAACAATTATTGAACAACAACATCGCAATTTTTGTAAAGATGGAGCAGACAGAAAAGATAATGTAGGTTATTATAAAACCCGTACAGAAATACTGCTGAAGCTTTGGAATGAGTTTCAATTCAATCATGATCAACTGATTATGGAGCAGAGTAAAACAGACCCTTACTTTACTGAAAAATGTTTCGAGACAACAAAACAAGTTTATGAGGTTTATAAAAAGAAGCTTAACGATGGGTACTCAAAATGCTTAGCTGGACAAAAGGTAGGAGCAGTATCCCTACGGCCTTTAGAGGAGACAGAGCCATCTGGGAATCAGTCAGATAAACAAGGAGTACGGAGGGAGCCTTCTCCCGCATCAACAACACGGAACGAGAGCATTCCTCGGCAGAGTACAGGTACGAATAGTAGATTAGATGAATTATTACGGCAGCAAAAAGCTAATTTTAAAGCATTTACAAGAACGGTAGCGAACATTCAGGTAGATGACTTAACAGAAAAGTGGGAATTGGAGGACGCATTGAAAACGCTGGAGAAACGGTTCGCCGCCATAGATTCACTACATTGGACGATCGATAGTGACTTGGGTGTCAATGACTACGTGTATAAAACAGAGTTTAACAATCATGAACAGTTATATAATAAGTTGAAAAAGGAGATAAACAAAAAGATATGGTCTGTATTTTATAGGGAGAAATCAACCCCTCAATTAGACATCCCTATATTTACAGGCAACTATAATAACTGGGTATCCTTTAAAGATCTTTTTAGTAAGGCAATTCACCATAATCCCTCGCTATCGAGTGCTCAGAAGATGCAATTTTTAAAAGGAAAGGTAAGAGGTGAGGCTGAAAGATTAATCCAACATCTACAGATAAGTGCAGATAACTACCACGTGTGCTGGGACATCCTGAACAACAGATACAACAATAAAAACCTTATTTTTAACTCCCACATGAATAATCTATTTAGCTTACCAAACATCCAAAGTCAGTCTTTGAATCAAATGAAACGTATACAGGACGTAACAATCGAATGCCTACATGCGGTTAAGAACTTAGGTATTAATATAGACACATGGGATCCAATTATTATTTACATTTTGTCGCAGAAATTGGACTCCAAAACATATGGTCAGTACATCGAATCTCTTCATAACTCAAGATACCTGCCAGTTTTACAGCATTTTCTACACTATCTGGAAAGCAAATTTACAACTTTAGAAACATCTCGCCGTAAACAAGATGGCGCTACATATAAGTACAACAATCAACAATCATCATCGGGCTATAAAAAACCTAACTATAACACTTTGAATAAAAATAAGTACAGCTATAATCAACAACAGAATAATGGTCAGACACAAATAGCGAAATCGTTTCATGCATCGAACATTAAGTGCCCGCTTTGCAAAAATGATCACGGCATTTATAATTGTAAACTCTTTTTGCAAATGCAACTGGACAAAAAAAATGTTTACGATAACCCGACTTGGCCTGTGCAAAAATTGTCTATTTTCACATAACGGAAGTCCGTGTAATTCGAATAAAACATGTCGCAAATGTTTCGAGCAACACAGCACGCTGATTCACGATGCCTTCGTTAATTCGAACGGTAATAAGCCATTGACGTCATCATCTACTAACACTGACAACAATAAAAATGTGTCCAAAACTTATACGAATAACACTTCACATGTTTCTCAAGATGAACCCTCGGATATCTTACTGGCTACCGCAGAGTTAAAGGTTTTCGCAGCCAATGGACAACAATACAAGTTGCGAGCGTTGATAGATCAAGGCTCTCAAATATCGCTTATAACAGAGCATGCCGCACAGTTACTGGGTATTAAAAGGGAACAATGTAAGGGCGTGATATATGGCGTCGGTCAACGAGAAAATAACTGTAAAGGAAAAATTAATATTACGTGTACCTCCATGTACAGCAACTATACATTCAACACAGAAGCTATCATTATGAACAACCTTATAAAAAGTTTGCCTAATAACACTTTTCCAAAACCATCTTGGACGTTCATAGAAAACATCAACTTAGCGGATCCTCAGTTTAACATAAGCCGCCCGGTAGACATATTATTAGGCCCAGAAGTATACTCCAAAATCATGTTAAGCGGAATAATTAGAGGAGAAGATTCAACACAACCGATGGCACAACAGACACAGTTGGGTTGGCTTTTATGTAGAAGCGCCCGAACATTTAATTGCAACGTGATTATCAACAACTTAAATGACATACAACAGTTTTGGGAGGCTGAGGAAATAACAGAAGACTGCGATTTATCAACAGAGGATATACATTGCTTAAAATATTTTGAAGAAACGACAACGAGGAGACAGGATGGTAGATATGAAGTACGGCTGCCAATGAAGCCTAACTATGAAGAAAAACTCGGCACCTCAAAACCAACAGCATTGGCACAATTTCGTCATTTAGAAAAACAATTTCAGAGAAAGGAAAACCTTGCGAAGGAGTACAAAACATTTATGAAAGAATATGAGGACCTGCAACACATGAAACTGGCGACCCGTAGCTGCTACAGTGCAGCGGAATATTTTTACCTCATCACGCTGTCTACCGTGAAGAGTCTGCAACAACCAAGTGTAGAGTGGTATACAAAGGTTCCTCTAAAACATCAACAGGATATTCATTAAATGATTTAATGTATACAGGACCGAATCTTCAACAGGATCTGCAATCTTTATTATTAAAATGGAGACAATTTGAGTTTGCTTTTACCGCGGACATAGAGAAAATGTACCGTCAAATTTTAATTCACGAAGCACATCAACAACTACAAAAAATAGTATGGCGAGAGACTCCAGAACAACCGATTAAAATGTACCAATTAAGCACTATAACATACGGCACTAAAGCCGCTCCGTTTCTAGCTATGATGACCTTGAAGAAGTTAGCTAGTGACGAACGTGAAACATTCCCGGAAGCAAGTAGAATCCTCGAAAACTCATTTTACATGGATGACCTGTTGCATGGAGCTCATTCAATCGTGGAAGGAAGGCAGCTAGTGGAGCAACTAACAGAATTATTGACATTAGGAGGATTCAATCTAAGAAAATGGGCTAGTAACAATCAAGAAATATTGAATAACATTAACAGCGAACAAAATAATATAAACAACATTTTTCACATCAAGGCAGAGAGTACATCTAAAACATTAGGATTGTCTTGGAATGCCGGGACAGATCAATTTACATTTCATTATAATCCCACGAAACAAACATCATTGCTAACCAAACGCACTCTTTTATCTGAAATATCTAAGCTTTATGACCCTCTGGGATGGTTAGCCCCGCTTACTACTAAACTAAAGTGTTTATTTCAAAAGGTGTGGCAAACAAATACAAAATGGGATGAACAATTATCAGCTGACATACAGAGGGAATGGTCCAAGTTACAAGCGGATATCCATATAATAAATGACATCGAAATACCTAGATGGATACAATGTAAACAAAGTGACGTCATTGCGCTTCACGGATTTTGTGACGCGTCAACATTAGCGTACGCGTGCGTTGTGTATGCACGAATCAAACGAACAAATGCTGTGGTGTTAATCGCCGCGAAGTCGAAACTTGTACCACGCAAGAAAGTTATAACATTACCTCGCCTGGAATTATGTGGTGCACATCTTTTATCTAAGCTTATAGATAAAATTAAACAAACATTAAATCAACATGAAATTGAGATGTACGGATGGATTGACTCACAAGTTGCACTAGGGTGGTTACAAGGCGAGCCAAATCGCTGGAAGCCTTTCGTTGCGAACAGAGTGGAAAAAATAATGAGGGTTGTTCCAAAACACCTTTGGCATTACGTAAAATCGAGCGACAACCCTGCGGATCCCGCCAGCAGAGGTTTGAACGCCCCTCAATTAAAAGAGCATCCTTTGTGGTGGCAAGGACCCGCCTGGCTAACATCATTCACATATGAAAATCTTCCTGAACAACAATTCGAGACGAAACAGGATTTAAAAATAAAACAAGTTAATACCACACAAGTACAAAATGAAAGTATTATTCACCTACTTTTAAAAACGCATAGCTCGCTTACAAAAACAATTCACATCGTTGCATGGATACTTCGAGCGTTGACCCGAGAACGCGCTCAACACCCGAGCTATCTCACATTACATGAGCTACGGAAAGCAAAATTATTAATTGTCAAACATGAACAAATGGATGAATTCGGAACGGAAATAAAACAGCTACACAAGCAAGGCAGAGTGCAATCGCAAAGTATTTTGGCTAATTAAAACCCATTTTTAGACAAAGAAGGAATATTACGCGTTGGTGGTCGGTTGGCACAAGCAAACATAAGCGACGAGATGAAACATCCGAAAATCATTCCACGTGACTGTCGTCTAGCAGCTCTACTAGTAGAGCTAGCTCATCTGTTAACATTCCATGCAGGCCCGCGGGTCACGATGGCAGCCCTGAGGCAAGAGTACTGGATCTGCGGTGGAAATAACTACGTGAAAAAAGTATTGCGAAACTGTGTCACGTGTCGTAAACATGAAGGAAGAACCCAACAACAGTTAATGGGGGACTTGCCAGCCGCCCGGAGTAACCCAGCTCAACCATTTTATAACACTGGAGTGGATTATACGGGATTCGTGGAAGTGAAGATCAATAAAGGACGAGGTGTAAAAACAACTAAAGGCTATATTGCACTGTTTGTTTGTATGGCTACCAAGTGCGTACATCTGGAGTTGGTATCCGATTTAACAAGTTCCGCCTTTCTAGCGGCTCTGCGACGAATGGCGGCTAGAAGAGGCGCGCCCCGTCATCTTTATAGTGATAATGGGACGAATTTTGTCGGTGCCAACCGAATTTTACAACAAGAACAGGAACAGCTGGAGACGGTGTTCAACAATAGTTTTCTTACTGAAGTTGCCGAAATGAACATCGAGTGGCATTTTAATGCTCTTGCTTGGCCAAGTGCAGGAGGTATTTGGGAGCGAGCGGTACGGAGCCTAAAATTCCACTTAAAAAGAGTTGTAGGTGAACAGAAGTTGACGTACGAAGAATATTCGACAATCTTATCACAGTTAGAAGCTTGTTTGAATTCAAGACCGTTATGTGCTCTTACCGAAGACATCGAAGACCTTAATTTCTTGATGCCTGCGCACTTTCTAACGGGCAGAGCTGAAACAACTATTATCGAAACAAGTGAAGATGCTAGGAGCAGGTGGTATTTAACACAAAAATTGTTTGAAGATATTTGTAAAAGATGGAAAACGGAGTACCTAAGCCAATTAACAGCGAGACAGAAGTGGACAAAGCCTCACCAGAACATCTAGGAGGAAACAACATGAGTACTAGCATCAGCAACAGCCTAGAGGAACAGGAGATACTTTTGAAAAATATTGTCATTGTTAGTCACGGAACAGAAAGGGTTTCGACGTAACAAGAACATTAATATGGGTATTTACGATTTCATAGAAAATGTAATAAAAAATGTTGACAATAGAGTACCAGTGTGTTCTATATACTGTGATATGACTCAAGCATTTGATTATGTAGAGCATGAGCTCTTACTGAAGAAATTAGAGATTTACGGAATTCGAGGCAATATCTTAAAATTAATAGAATCATATCTTACAAATAGGAAACAAGTTACAGAACTAATAAGAATAGAGAGACACACAAAAACTGAAAAAACATATAAATCCACTGAGAGAATAGTCAAATACGGTGTTCCTCAGGGGGGTGTGCTCTCTCCGCTTCTATTTATTTCATACATAAATGATTTACCAAACTGCACAAAACAACTTATGTCCCTATTTGCTGATGATAGCACGATAACTGTAAATTGTAAAAACGTAGAGTTGTATGAGAAGGAAGTTAACGATTCGGTTAATTCCGTGATAGATTGGCTAAATAACAACAATTTAAAAATTAATTTGGACAAAACAAAAATAACACACTTCTCTCAACGTCAACAAACTGCGTCCATAGATGTCAAATATGGCCAAAAAACTGTAGAAGTAGCAGATAGTACAAAATACTTGGGATTGATAATTGACCAGAGATTAAATTGGAAAGCACACGTAGAAGAATTATGCAAAAGCCTTAGCACAAATGCTTACGCATTGTACAAATTGGCCACAACAGTAAACACACAAACTATAGTTACGGCGTACTATGGTATGGTAGAGTCGCGAATAAGATACGGGATCATATTTTGGGGGAATTCTACCGATAGGGAATTCATTTTGAAGGCGCAAAAAAAATGTATTCGTGCAATGTTCGGCTTGTCTCAGAGAGATAGCTGTAAACCATTTTTTACAAAATATAAAATCTTGACATGCCCATCATTGTATATTCTGGAATTAGTCATTTTTGTAAAATCAAACCCACAACTATTCCCAAGGATTACAAATTCGCTAAATCGCTTTACCTTCAAAAGGCTAGTGAAGAAATTCTTTATAGATAAAAGGCCTAACAATAAATAGTATATGTGTGATATAGTATATGTATCTATAGTATTTATGATAGGTATATTATGTGTATCGTATTGTATTTATTGTGGGGTTATGGTATATCATATTTTATTTATTACCATATCTTGTATTATTAGTTAATTAAATATACTTGCTCTCTGTTCCGCTTTTGGCACCTACTCTTTCGCTTTACGCATGGCCTACTGGTTGACTGGTAGATAAAGCCTTAATGGCTTTAAGTCCGCCAATTGTATTATTTTTAGTGCAATAAAGTTTTTAAATAAATAAATAAATAAATAAATAAATTTAAAATATAGAAACAGGCGTGACAATGACATGGTTTACGTACCACCTGCAAAAACTGCACTAATGTTTAAGAGTGTCCTGTGTATGGCCCCTAGAGTTTATAATAAGTTACCTAGATGCATAAGGGAACTAGAAATGTACCAATTTAAAAAGTCAATAAAAGAGTATTTGATCAGCAAGTGCTATTATAATATAAACGATTTTTTGGAAATTAATACTTCATACTGAAATTATGACTTATTATACTGTTTTAAATTTGTTATTACTTTGTGGACATGATTTTAATGACTTTTGTTTATATTGAGTATTGAAGTTATTGTTATTTTATATTTTATTTTATTTTTTAACTTTTGATATTGTTTTTAATTTGAATTTGACATTTTGTTTATTATTTAATTTGTATTAGTTAAGAATGATTTTATTGACTTACATATAATTTATTTAATCTTCAGAAAATTTATAATTTGACATGTTTTTAAATTTTTTATTTTCATTTTTAAATGTGATATTTCAGTCGTTAATAATTGTTTTGACATTGTGAATTATTATTTTTTAATCTAATATTTGTATGCTCTCTTGGGGCAAAAGTAGAGGACAACTTAATAATTATAACAACTTATGTATTACCTACTTTTACAAATAAATGAATTGAATTGAATTGAATTCATAAAAGGGTTAAAGAGCTTAAACAAGCTGAACCGTTATCAGAAAGTATCTCAGTACATGATGTTCATCACTACACCCTGATCTACAGTACATGGGGTTTAATAACAGTGATAATCCTCGTGTTGGCGTGTCGGCGGAGGCTTGGCGCCGCCGCCCGCGTCGCCCGCGTCGCCCGCGCCGCGCAGCCGCCGCCCGCCCCGGCCGCCCCGGCCGCCCAAACGCCGGCGCCGGCGGACGGCCGCGCGCAGCCCGCACGCGCGCAGGAGAGTGTGAATCATGTGAAAGTGCGTGAGTGTATTGAAAATGTGCCTAACACCAGTTTCGTAGATATGGGTACGTCCCCAATGTTGAAAAAAGTGGTTTTCGGTGATAGTGATAAGTGAAAAATAGTGTCTTAGAGACTGTTAAGAGTATTTTAGTTAACAATATTGTCTATCACCTTGTATCATCTCTCATTTCCTACATTGCGCCCCGGCAAGATGTTCGGTGCGTTGCATCGAACACGTGACTTAGCTAATTTGCCCTGCGCGGCACATTACCTAAGTAGTGCATTTTTCGGAACCGCCGCGGCCGGGTGCATTCATCAACATTTAACATTCATTTAAATTAACATTTATTAACAAGTATTGTGGAAGTCTTAATAAACATTTTATATTATTTTAACATCATCTTTTACATTCAACATACTGCAATCCCCGCATAAGCACCCTTACAAGTGTAGGGTACACTTGTAAGAGTGCTTATGCGGGGGTGCAAACGACTGTTTTTGAATATGTAATTGGAACATTACGCTATGAGCGTAAATAAACAACTATTGCGTATCTGTTCACGAACTATCTTTTTAAGTTACTTTTCTATCGATTTCAAATGCTTGAGAATCATCTCTGAACAACGCTACCTAGTCAGCCCATGCCGAAATACAATATTTTTCCTTTTTAAACTAGCTGCCAAAAAACCGCCCATTGGATCCTTTTTAGGTAGGCCGATAACACCAGGGCTATCTCCCACGAGCCGTCGACTCCTTAAAAACATTTCACCCCTACATTGAAGAACTCCATGTTGTACTCTCCAGGGAGTTCATTCCACAACCTTAGTTTGCGTGGGAGAAGGTAGTTCCTAGGTGGGATAAATTCCTTGTCGATGACGAGCAATGCGAAGGCTGATTATAGACAGGCTTAGACGCTCGTCCCCCGGCCCCCGTCGCCGTCGCACAGCAGCGCCGTCGACAGGCGCAGACGCTCGTCGCACCTAAGCATACACAGTCCCGCGGCCCCCGGCCCCCGTCGCCGTCGCACAGCAGCGCCGTCGACAGGCGCAGACGCTCGTCGCACCTAAGCATACACAGTCCCGCGGCCCCCGGCCCCCGTCGCCGTCGCACAGCAGCGCCGTCGACAGGCGCAGACGCTCGTCGCACCTAAGCATACACAGTCCCGCGGCCCCCGGCCCCCGTCGCCGTCGCACAGCAGCGCCGTCGACAGGCGCAGACGCTCGTCGCACCTAAGCATACACAGTCCCGCGGCCCCCGGCCCCCGTCGCCGTCGCACAGCAGCGCCGTCGACAGGCGCAGACGCTCGTCGCACCTAAGCATACACAGTCCCGCGGCCCCCGGCTACCTTGTCCTTGGCGTGGTAGGCGCAGGCGGCGGGCGTCTCGTCGGCGCCGTCCTCGCAGTGCGCGCGCCCGTCGCACAGCAGCGTCACCGACAGGCACAGACGCTCGTCGCACCTACAAATAGGGGAACGTATACAACTGTTGGCACCACACTAGCGATTGGCACATGCAACTTACAACATAAATATTAAAAATTGATGTAACAATTAAAGCAAATTAATATTTGTTTTCCAATCTTTATTGGTATTTACCAAAATGGAATTCCAAGGAAAATTATAAAAATCATGGCTGTATGCATGCATCCCCTTTGCCTATCCTCTTCAAGATAAAAGTCAAGAATGGAGTCACGAGCCAAACACAATCAATCACTAAGCGAAGACAATCAGCAGTTCGTGCGACGGCTGGCATGTTTGTCTCTAATATAGGTTTATCTGAGGGTTATACAAGGGATCGGCCTTCTATAATTTATGAAGCCATTATTGAGCGTTTTAGCACGTTATGCGTTTATGAATAATGTTTTTCTAGATCCAAATTTTGTCAAATTTTGTTTTATGAATAAGGCCGTTAGCAGATAACTTATTATACTTATGATACGGCGCCTGACAAATAATTACAAAATAACAGTGTTGCATAATGATTAAAAAGTTATTTTATCTACATTCATAGTGTAATGTTCCAATTACATATTCGAAAACAGTCGTTTAAGGGTACACAGCATTTCCCATACTATTTTCATGACAGCTGTATCGTAAAAAAACTTTTTAATCATTATGCAACACTTTTATTTTTTTATTTTTTGTCGGGCGCCGTGACACGGCGTAATGTAGGCTGAATACTTAGATGTCTTTGACAAATTCAAAATCAAAATTTAAATTTTTATGTTTATATTCTGTGTAATTCTGGTGCTATTTCCGATTGGTCACTTGAGAACAGGCTACCTCTCAACATTGATAAATGTAAGCATATTAAGTTTACTAAAAAGAAGTCCCCGCTTAGAACTTTATATTCAATAAATGGCCATGTTCTGGAAGAGGTTAGTCAAATAAGGGATCTTGGTATTGTAATTGATTCTAAACTATCATTCAATCCACATATCGATGTTATTATTAATAGATCGTTTCGAATGTTGGGATTTGTTTGGAGGAACTGCAAGGGTTTTAAAGTAGTTCTGCGCTTATATATGTCTACAACGCGTTGGTACGTAGCATCTTGGAATATTGTTCTTGTGTCTGGAATCCACAATACGAAAACCATATATCCAGAATTGAGAGAATACAGAAACGTTTCATGTTCTTCTTAACGGTCCACCAGGGGAAATTGTCACAGCTTACCTCGTACAAGAAGCGATTGTCCCACTATAACATTTTCACACTCCGGGATCGTCGATGGATGTCAGACCAAATATTTCTTTTTAAAATTGTAAGGGGGTTAATTGACTGCCCATACTTATTGAACATGGTATCTTTCTCTGTGCCTAGACGCAATGCCAGATTACTTAATTTTAGACCGTTCGCACTTAAAAGTATCGGAACGAATGTAGGTAGTAATGAAATAGTTTATAGACTGTGCAGGGAACATAACAAACTATGTAACTTCAAAAATTGTGCTGACATACTACACTGTTCTTTATTACAATATAAAAACTTTTTGTATAATATACTAAATACGTCTTTTTGCCATTTACACTAACAATCATTATTTAGTTGTTGAATTTTAGTGGTGGTAGATATACAGGGTGTTTCATAATACATGTATAAAGCCGTGAACTGGATGGAGTGCTAAACGTATTAAAACGATAGGTACAATTATTTTTTTCGTACGTGGAATAGTAAGCGAGAAAATGACTATCGAACTTTTACCTTTTCAATGTCGATAATCGACATTTTGAAAACGAAAGACCGCATCTCTAGAAATCAGTTGTAAAAGGTCACTCAAGTTCATAGTACTAGGCGCAATGATATTAAGGAGATCTAAATTAGCCGTTTTGTATTTTTTGGTTTGAGGGTTCTGTACAAAAAAATATTGTAATTTTAATTTAATAGGATCCTTCATAGTTTTTTCGAAAGTGCACCACCACCTAACTAATAGCAAAGTAGTCTAATTCAAATTACTGTGGCATATTAATGTAGCAAACTCTAATTAATGTAGCATATTTGTCTTTATAAGTTTGCTTTCTCATGTCATGCCTGTCAGTCATGTTTCAGTGTCGCAAAGGTCCTATCTGCTATGAGATTTTTCAGTAACTACACACACATATTTTTGTATTAAATAAAACAAATAAAATACCTTAGTGTAATGAATGAAACATAAATAAAACAAAGACAGCAGAGAGTGGAGTTTAAGACAGAACCCTCCACTAATGTGGGGAAGGCTTAAACTCTCAGAGGACTGTTATGTTAAAATCCGTACGATTTCACGAATATTTCTCATCAACAAAAATTAACTAAATGAATCTTAGTTGACGGAGCTATACCTGAAAATATCCCATGCTTCACCCAGTTGGAGAACCTAGGCAGGGGCGCAACAACCGCCGTATCAGCCGTATCAATGATACGGGGTCCCAAATCGTTTGTAAGCAAAAATACGTACTGTTATCCTCAATTTCAGTTAAACCCTATTTCCGGAAAAAAAAATTCTTTAGTGATTTTCAGACCAGGGTCGGGGCCCCCTCCGCCAAAGATGCAAATGAAATCAAGTGATACAATCCGTTTTTGTTCCCCTTTCGCTTAGAGATAATTAACATTTTTAATAAAAAACAACAACTTAGAGCCCCTCACGCGCACTCACTCATTACTTCATTGAAATTGTGTAAAAATGCACCTATAGCAAAAATGAAAAAAATCTTGATCTCATGTACAACATATTCGGCACTATCGGTGAGATCATAAGATTTAAGAAACTCCTTACACTGTTCATTGCTCAACGGGTCAGATGGACCTGGCTCATAATAAAATCGTTTTGGCCCACACGATTTTCGAATTTGACTGTTTTTAAGTTAATCGTGATAACTTTATAGCCAAAATGTCAGAAATAGAGCTCGCACGCTCATTAATTAATTGTTTGCGAAGTTAATTTTATTATAAACCAGATGTCAGAAATGTCTACATCGTATAGTCCATTTACTGATTTTATTTTATTCGCGCAAGTATTCTGAAGGGGTAGTTTGTGAAACTATCAAGCTCGCTACGCTCGCTTATTCAACAAATTATTACATTTTTATATTTATCACGCAAGGTTTTAATATACCAAAGTCAAGGGCCAATTTACAAAAATTCCGATGTCCACCCCGGCCTTTAAGGAGATTCTTGTCATACAAACAACCAACATAAAACATTAACAAATTATACACCTAAATCTTCCTCAATAGACAAAGTAATTCCACTTTGTCAATTGGTGAAAACCGCATGAAAATCCGTTCAGTAGTTTTTGAGTTTATCGCGAACAGGCAGACAGATGCGGTGTGGAACTTTCTTTCATACATATGTTATTCTTACTATTAAGGTGATTCAACGCCTATACTAAATTTCTCTCGATATTCTTTCATTTGTTTGAGTGTTTAGTGATTGTATTATGATTTCTACTCTTAGTAAATGTATTCAATGGTGCGCAAAGTGGTTTTCTTTTCAAAAGCAGTTAAATCGAAAAAAGCACAAATCGCCGCTTGATGGCGTTGTTTTGTGATTTAATTATTTTTCTTTTTCATTGCTTTGTTTTACATTATTAACATGTGGAAATCTATTGAATGAATGAATGATTTATTGCTCTAAAATGTGGTGCATGGTAGATGTTACAATTTTTATACTCGCTTCTCACACTTTACCAGTATCTGGCATGCAATATTAGAAACATAATTAATCTAATTGTTATTGAAATGTCCACAACAAAATTTATAAATCTCCAAAATAACCATGTCACTTCAAATAATTAATAATATTAGTTAGTCATAACACGTTACAATGTCAAAATAAGAATCAACGCAACCAAACGCAAACTTCTGCTTTACACTGGCAACATTTACAAACGTCGCAACTACTTCCGATGTCATATTTTTGACATTTAGTTTGACAGCCAACAGCCATCTTGCCTCTTCGCAAAACGTCTACTGAAACAGATATAGTTTTACGAGCTAATATACCTAAATCCGGTTTTCCCCAATGATTGCGACTCAAGTGAGTACTTAATATCTTCAATTTTTGTAATCTTATTGTTGAGATCAAATGCCGTACGCTTTACGACAACGTACTGAAGAAATTGTTCTAAAGTAATTGTTGTATTAGTTACAGGTAGTATACAATTCAGCGACGGCGCTCAAATGACTCAAAGAATTCACCAACACTGTAAAAACAGCTTTGTATCAACCATTCTCTTAATTTGCATTTGAACCTATTCAATGGCAATAATTTCATATTACTATCAAGACTATTATATATTTTAATTGCCATTAAACAACTGTTTCTGCTATATAGAGTTGTTGAATGCGAAGGTACCACCAATCTATCTGGAAACCTTGTGTTGAAAGCAGTAGTTTCCGAGACTTTAGTGAATAAGTGCATGTTACTTTTAACAAATACACATATCTCGTAAATGTACATGTTCGGGACAGACAACATATTATGAGATCTAAATAGGGGTCTACAAGATGTTAGAGAATCAACATCACAAATTGCTCTAATGCACTGTTTTTGGCAAATCAGTATTTGATTTACGTAGGATGAGTTACCCCAGATTATGATGGCATATCTCATGATAGAGCATACGTAGCCGTGATATGCCTGCAAAGCAATTTTCTTGCTGCAAACCTTTGAGAGCCGCCAGAGTGCATACGCAAAGGAGTTTATTTTATTGCACAAGTTGGTGATATGCGTAGCCCATGTACACCTATCCTCCAGCCAGATGCCCAGAAATGCAGTTTGACTAGACTCCGCAATAATTTGATTATTTGCTATTACAGTTAAAGCTTTTTTATGACCATTTCTGTTTACAAATTGTATATATGTTGTCTTATTTAAATTTACTTTAAGATTATTGTCTTCCATCCATTTTATAATGTCATGTACTGTCTTATTCACTTCGTCATTGTAATTGTTAACATCTTTACACTCTATTACCACCGATATATCGTCAGCAAATATGGTGCAGTCATAGTTATTTACGCCCTGAGGAACCCCTACCTTATTTAGTTCTATTGAGGATCTGTACGATCTACGCTCTGCATTACATACTTTCGCTATTTCGACATACTGTCTTCTGTCACTTAGATAGCTCTCAAGCCATTCATAAGCTAGTCCTCTTATACCGTACCGTTCACATTTGTCGAGCAGTCTCTTGTGTGATACAAAGTCGAATGCTTTGCTCATGTCAAAGTATACTGCTGTAACAGCTAATCTTTTGTCAAGACATTTTAAGATATTATTTACGAGAGAAAATGTGGCTAAAGATGTCGATTTACCCTTCTGAAACCCATACTGGCAATCTTTAAGTATTTTAAATGTCGTTAAAAAGCTGGTAATGCGTTCATGCATCGCTTTTTCAAACACTTTGGAAAATATGGATATAAGTGCTATAGGTCTATAATTATCCATATTGTCCTCACTCCCCTTTTTGTGCAAAGGCTTAACAGTTGTCAGCTTTAGCTGATCTGGAAATGAGCCATTGGTAAAAGACAGATTTATCAAATAACTCAGGACAGGCGCAATTTCAACTTTACAAGCCTTTATCACTTTTGTATGAATATTGTCATAACCTGTCGCATTTGTGGTGTTCAAATTATTAATAATTTTCATTACTTCTTGAGCATCAGTGGGCTTCAAGAATATACTAGAATTATTTTTAGGTATATGTTTAATGTCAGAAGCAGAGTCACGATCAGTAGAGTTAGTCAGATTTATATAATATTTATTAAATGAATTGGCAATGTCAATAGGGTCACTAATTATCATATCATTCAATTGTAATTTGTTTATGTATTTATGAGAAGCTATCTTATTAGTTTTATTTTTTATTAAGTCCCACGAAGCTTTACAAATATTTTTAGATTGCTTTATATATTGACTATTGGACATTTTTTGAGCGTGATTTATACATCGCTTAAGCAGCCTTGTATAATTTTTATATTTCAGTTTTGTTGTAGTAGTTGAGTTCTTGTAATAGCTGAACCGCAAATGTCTTTTAGTGATGACAGATTCCTTAAGTCCCCTTGTGATCCAGGCTGTAGGATGTTTTTGAAGATGGCATCTCTTTTTATGAATTGGAAAGCATAGATCGTAGAACATCGTGAAAATGTCATAAAAGTTCGCGAATGCCGTTTGAATGTCATTCTCCTGGTACACATCTGACCAAGTTAAAGACCTCATGCACTCCCGAAACTTCGTAATGTTTTCTTGGCACAAGTCACGTGTCGAGAAATATTTACACGTCTGCGCTGTAGTTGGATGAGATACAGGAAACCGAATAGATTGGGCCGTTTCATGATCTGATAGTCCTAGATGATGTATTTCACATTCTACCTCTGACATATTTCTACCTCTGACATATTAAATATTTAATATTTAAATATTTAATATTAAATATTTAATATATATTTAATATTTAACATATTTCGCGCACAATTGAACATATTTTCTAATAGCCAATTGCACAAAAACATTACATAAAAATTGTATGATAATCGTACCGCCTTTACACGCGAATGGCTTGGATTTAAGTTACTCATTAGCATCCCTTGTAGCCGCGTGGTGACCGGTAGAGTAAAATAGCACCAACCCCTTACACTCGTGGGTGTCGTACAAGGCGACTAAAGTTTAGAGGCAAAATATCTAGTCTCCATAAACTGGAAAATGGGCTGCAGCGTTTTTCATTGTTATGTTTGCAACACTGCAATCTCCAACCCGCCTGCCAAGCGTGGAGATTATGGCAATAACCTCCCCTTTTGCGGGAGAGGCCCAAAGTCCTGTAGTGGACTGTTATGGGCTGTGATGATGATGATGATGATCCCTTGTAGTTGGGGGTACTAACTATGGGGCCCCAGACAGCTATTGATACGGGGCCCCTGGAAGGCAAGCAACGCCACTGAACCTAGGTCACCTAAGTGAAACACGAACCCAAACACAATTTTAGTAATTACTGTCTGTACAAATTACCCGATAAAATAGTGGTAAGCAAATGTATTCCATCACCGACATCATAAGGATTATTATTAGTCCACTGTTGGACTTGTTTGAGCCTCACTTTATTAAATAAACACAATCAACATTACGGTGCATCTACCAGGAGAACATAAGAGGCGAAATAAGTACGACCCCTAACACGTGGATCCCTAAAGCCAGTGTTACCAGCAGTAGTTTCCAAAAAAGTACGTCTGGGCTCTTAAAATAGTACGAAAATGGCTAAAAAGTTACGATTTCTTCTTATTATCTTCTATATTTTATCGGCCTTGGGGGGGGGGGATGATTTTTAGTCAATTAATGACGTTATTTTGTTGCCGGTGGCTAAAATCAACCCTTCCTTCCCATTATTTTTCAGTATTTTGCGCACAGGAAAGGTGAAGCTCAGCTAAATTCAGCATTTTGTAAAAACGTACTAAATAGTACGATGTGGAGCAAAGTACGCTTAAGGTACGACAGTCGGCCAAATAGTACGTAAATCGTACTAAAAGGTACGATCTGGCAACGCTGCCTAAAGCGCTGCCTGCTGCCACGCCTACCGCCTCGCCTCCCGCCACCCGCCACCCCGTGCGCCCCGCGCCGAAAGTCGCGGGAAATACTCCGCCACGAGGCCCATGTGTCGACACGCCGGAGTTTTGGCAGTGTGCGTGCTGCACTTGGGTGTGTCGTTTGAACCGCTGACGCCGACAGCGTGGCTTCTTGGGTTAAAATGTACCTATTTTCGAGTCGTGTTCGTTTATTCGGTTTTTAGCTTTTCGCGTGATCGGTGTGATTGTTTGTTGCGTTGTATGTATAGGATACCTAAGTACTGTGAAAATAACTGTGATAAGACTGTAAACGATATGAATGAATGAATGATTTATTGCTTCAGGTACCAATATTAACGTAGTCTTGTTTGTGTACAATGTTCAACAGTTTAAGTATTGTGATAATCATTATTCTGTGCATGAGTGCAACCAAGCAGTAGGCCAAAGACCATGTTACCTACCTACTTACGTATTGCATAGCAACCAGTGCATGCGGTAGTGTTGTGTATCTGTGTGTATGAGTGTATTTACCTATCGGTCATCGAGCCACAAGAAAGCAAGAAAGTGTGGTTAACTGCGCTGGCACCTGACACTGTTTGTTTCCATAAAATAACGTTTAAAAGGTACGTACCTACATGCTTTAAAGGTCTAGGTGCTAGCTAGACTAGGAGACGCTACCTACCACCTAATAGTGACGTTAGAAGCGCAACCGCCGCGCTCGGTTCTTTTCCGACGGGAAATAGGTAGAAAAGACAACGCTTTTATCTTTTCATAAAAACATGTAGGTATTTAGTGGAACCTGTCTGTAATGTGTTTCACCAAAACTAGATTCATAAGTGGTTCCCTAGGTACGTAGGTACTTAGATGAGGGAACCGTGTTAGTAGGTACCTAGTACTTACCTATCTGTGTAGAGCCATTTTGTCAATTGAACGAATCCCGTTTTAGTGTAGTAGATATCTACTTTAGTACGTAGCTGACTATGTTTATTTTTATTTAGTTTAAGTACCTGCGGCAGTCCACACCGCGGGTCCGGCTGTCTTCCAGACTGATTAACATGTTTTGTTTTTTATTTACGTAGGTTCCTACCTACCTAACCTACTTAGATACTGTTTTTAGGCCTTTAGTTAATAAGTACCTAAGTATTATGATTTTAATTCTTATTTTACTTTTGTTGTGCTGGGGTGGTTTGTTCTGTTAGGTACCTACCTAGTAGAAATCATCTCGGTTTTAATGACCTGGTTTTGCTCTCGCGCACGAGGGCCTGGGGTCCGCCTTGACCATGATCCAGGATTTCGCATTTCTGGTCATTACGTCTGACAGTCCTGAATCCTGCCTGACCCTGCTACCAAGGGAACCTGATTACCTGACCAGATTAAAATCATGGTTAGACATTCAGTCGCCTAAATGTGCAGGTTTCATCACGATGTTTTCCGTCAGAAAAGGTCACTGGTACGTGGCGGCAGCGGGTGTCGAACCCGGTACCTCTCGCGTACGACTCGGATACCGTAACCTTAGGCCACCGACGACGCTCCGACTATTTAAGCATACCTACCTATTGAAAATAATTAGTGTAGGTAAGTTCCTAGTTAATTTGGTAGAGATTATTCATGGAGATAAGTAGGTAACATTTAGTTCGGCGCCTGGTAGCAAGATGTAGGAGGTTCGTTTGTTTTGTTATGAATGGCGCGAGGTTATTAAACTCTTCTTTATGGTGTGTACACACTCAACTTACGCCAACGAAGCGTTGTCGGCCGATTTGGATTTCTAAGGTCCAATAGGTAATTGTATTTCGTGGTCAAGCAAATGATCTTTGGGAGTTTTGGGAACCTATTCGGGCTCGTAATCCATATTTTTTGTTCGTTGGCCTTCGGTATCCGCCCAAGCTGCGTTTGGTCGATTGCTTCTATCCGTTTGATGTTACCGCCACGCTGCGCTGCGGATCGCCGGCCGGCACACGCCAACGGTGCGTGTGTACGTAGCATTAGGCTCCTGGTACTAGGCTTAAGGTTGCTCTTTTTTCATAGGGGTCGCACGCGGTTATTAAACTTCTCCTTCTAGGATCATCAACTTGAAATAGAGCTGCGCATCAACGTAGTCGATATGGTTATTTTTCTTTAAAAACGAAGATTTTTTATAAAAATTAAAATTCAATGTCTGGATAATATGAAGTCGCCAGTGTACTCTTTGCAAGCTATACTTTAACAGCCTTTCGGCTTTATACATGTATTATGAAACACCCTGTAGATTTATTTTTTAATTAAGACCGATCGATTCTACTGTGAACGTAAGTTTGCCTGTTATTGGATTTACATTTAAGTGTTTACTATTTTTCATGTAATATTTAATGTACCAAAAAATTTAAATCTGTTGGCAAATAAATAAATAAATAAATTATTTTCCCGCTAAACATAATATTTTTTGTAATTGTTGTAATTTGTGTTTGTGAATGTTTTTTCTTATTTTAAGCAAATAAATAGATAAATGTGAAAGTAGTGAAGTGAATTTCCCGCCGCTTGATAACTCCTCGACGCGTAGATGAACAGAACTGACTCACAACTTACTTCCAGCAAAGATGAGAAAATTATAGGTACGAAATTTTAACATGAAAATGTGAGTGTAGATAAAGTAGTGTATGCAACTGCATATAATTAGGTATTAAAACACTCGTGTCAAACTATTATCATACTAACAGACACTCATGTTTTAATACCCCCTTTTATATGACAGTTGCATAAACTACTATTACGATACAGCTGTAATGAAAAATGTATGGGAAATGCTGTATCGAAAAGTATTTTATCTGCACTCATAGCATAATGTTTCAATTAATTTATTTATTTATTTATTTGCCAACAGATTTACACTTTTTGGTACATTAAATATTACATGAAAAATAGTAAACACTTAAATGTAAATCCAATAACAGGCAAACTTACGTTCACAGTAGAATCGATCGGTCTTAATTAAAAAATAAATCTATATCTACCACCACTAAAATTCAACCAATTAATGATTGTTTGTGTAAATGGCAAGAAGACGTATTTAGTATATAATACAAATATTTTTTATATTGTAATAAAGAACAGTGTAGTATGTCAGCACAATTTTCGAAGTTACATAGTTTGTTATGTTCCCTGCACAGTCTATAAACTATTTCATTACTACCTACATTCGTTCCGATACTTTTAAGTGCGAACGGTCTAAAATTAATCAATCTGGCATTGCGTCTAGGCACAGAGAAAGATAGCATGTTCAACAAGTATGGGCAGTCGATTAACCCCCTTACAATTTTAAAAAGAAATATTTGGTCTGACATCCATCGACGATCCCGGAGTGTGAACATTTTATAGTGGGACAATCGCTTCTTGTACGAGGTAAGCTGTGACAATTTCCCCTGGTGGACCGTTAAGAAGAACATGAAACGTTTCTGTATTCTCTCAATTCTGGATATATGGTTTTCGTATTGTGGATTCCAGACACAAGAACAATATTCCAAGATGCTACGTACCAACGCGTTGTAGACATATATAAGCGCAGAAATACTTTTAAAACCTTTGCAGTTCCTCCAAACAAATCCCAACATTCGAAACGATTTATTAATAATAACATCGATATGTGGATTGAATGATAGTTTAGAATCAATTACAATACCAAGATCCCTTATTTGACTAACCTCTTCCAGAACATGGCCATTTATTGAATATAAAGTTCTAAGCGGGGACTTCTTTTTAGTGAACTTAATATGCTTACATTTAATATTCGATAACAGTCGTGTAAGGGTAAAATTTTTTCACGCGTCTATAAAATTTTAAAAAATTACTTTTCGATGCAGCATTTCCCATACCATTTTCATACGTACTACCTATCACAGACGAACATAAATCGAGAATGGACCCGTTTTTGTAACTATACTGAGAAATATCAGTCAAGACATGGCTGTTTGATGACTGATTTCCTTTGCCGAAATGTCAATTTTTAGAAAACTAAACGCTGGTGTTGCTGACATAAAACTAATTTCCTGCAGAAATAAATAAACTAATAAATATTTTTATTATGGTTGATTCCATTTCATATATTTTTTTTTATTTTACATTCTATAACTGAAATGTTTTCGAATGGATTTATATGAGAAACACCAAATTGGTCTTTGGTCTTTTTATTGCAGGTTCCGATACAGCTTACCACCAGGCAGGCCGTAAGCTTGTTTGCAACAAAGGTGGTATAAAAAAAATTTCCTGTGCGTTAGCTTTTTCATGTGTGTGTGCGTGTACGTTTTTATTTCTGTGTGTGTGTGTGTGTGCGTGTGCGTTTTCATTTTTGTGTGCGTTTTCAATTTTGTGTGCGTGTGCGTATCTGTGTACGTGCGTATGCGCGTGCGCATGCGTGTGCGTGTGCGCGTCCGTGTCTGTGTGCGTATCCGTGTCCGTGTCCGCGCGCACCCGTGCTAGCCGGGGGGGCACACTCACCGGAAGGCGTCGGGCAGCGCGGCGGCGGCGGCGGGCGGGCAGTGCGCGCCGGCGGGGCAGTCCGCCAGCGACGCGCCGCACGCGCCGTCCGCGCACCGCACGCCGCCCAGGCACGCGCCGCACGTCGCCTCGTCCGACCCGTCCTGGCAGTCCAGCTGCCCGTCGCATCTGGGGGGAGAGAGGAGAGTTATAGTGGCGGATATCAAAATTAGACAGGTTAATAGAAGTCCTTTTCGAAATCGTTTGCCCGAGGTATCTGACAGACACCTGAGAGTTTGTGTAGCGCCGAGGAGGCGACAGGCGTTCTCGATACTTTATGTGGCGGCAGGCGGCGCTGGCGACGCAGCGCAGCCCGCAGCCGCAGCGCCCGCCGCGGCCCACGGTACCCACCTCCACTCCTGCGGGATGCAGCGCGGCTCCTGCGGCTCGCCGTCCGCCGCGGCGCCGCCGCAGGTGTAGTGCGTGTGGCGGCAGGCGGCGCTGGCGGCGCAGCGCAGCCCGCAGCCGCAGCGCCCGCCGCGGCCCACGGTACCCACCTCCACTCCTGCGGGATGCAGCGCGGCTCCTGCGGCTCGCCGTCCGCCGCGGCGCCGCCGCAGGTGTAGTGCGTGGGGCGGCAGGCGGCGCTGGCGGCGCAGCGCAGCCCGCAGCCGCAGCGCCCGCCGCGGCCCACGGTACCCACCTCCACTCCTGCGGGATGCAGCGCGGCTCCTGCGGCTCGCCGTCCGCCGCGGCGCCGCCGCAGGTGTAGTGCGTGGGGCGGCAGGCGGCGCTGGCGGCGCAGCGCAGCCCGCAGCCGCAGCGCCCGCCGCGGCCCACGGTACCCACCTCCACTCCTGCGGGATGCAGCGCGGCTCCTGCGGCTCGCCGTCCGCCGCGGCGCCGCCGCAGGTGTAGTGCGTGGGGCGGCAGGCGGCGCTGGCGGCGCAGCGCAGCCCGCAGCCGCAGCGCCCGCCGCGGCCCACGGTACCCACCTCCACTCCTGCGGGATGCAGCGCGGCTCCTGCGGCTCGCCGTCCGCCGCGGCGCCGCCGCAGGTGTAGTGCGTGGGGCGGCAGGCGGCGCTGGCGGCGCAGCGCAGCCCGCAGCCGCAGCGCCCGCCCGCGCCGCACGCCGCCGCGCCGCCGCCGCACGCGCGACCGCCGAAGCACGGGTGCGTTGTCGGGGGCTGGGGGCGAAGGAGGCATAGTCAGCTGAGTGGTAAGAGTCGTACCTACCGAGTAGAATGGTGAGACAGTGCCCTCAGCCGAGCACTCCTTACACAGTTTTTTTATTTTATTGGTTTACCAACAGATGACACTACATCTAACATCTAAATCTATGGTTTTCCAAATTTTTTTTTATTAGTGCCTATCCAATTACACATCATTTACAAAAACTAGTTACATTATTGCTGGTTTCCGCAGAACAATAACATTAGTTGTACATGTTTTTTAACATTTTAAGATACCACGCAAAGATCACCTATTATTAAAAATGTGTCTGTATAAAAGGGCCTTAAATCTATTAACACTTCCGCCGTTAAACATATCCACCTCCACCCTGCAAAGTTCATTATGCTGATGACAAATACGGGAAAATATACTGTGACGGCCTAAGTTCGTTCTATAGTATTTCTTGGCTTGGCGAACGTGTTGGTGTTAACTATACGGCAATTAATTTTAGGAACATTTGAATTTAACTGCGCCAAAAGGTAAGGTGATTTTTTAAGGTTGTTAATGATTTTAAAAATATAGACTTCGTCAGCAACCTAGCGGCGCTCCTACGATGTTGTCATCTTGAAGAAGGTTAGTCGGTTTGAGTAGGAAGTCAACGAGTGTAGTTTTCTTCTATGTAACGTCAAGTAGAATAAAAATCGTCTCTGTACCTTCTCCAGTCTCTCTGAGTTGCATTTATACTGGGGGTTCCACACACAAGAACCGTATTCAAGATAACTGCGGACCAAGGAGCAGTAGGCAATCTTTAGAGCGGATAATGATTTAAATTTTTTACAAGTTCGCCAAACAAATCCCATTATTCATAGGCCTTCTTTACAATCTCATCTAAATGAAGATTAAAAGACAGTTTATTGTCCAAGATCACCCCCAAGTTCCTGATGCTGTTGACCTCCTCTAATTCACTATTATTTGTGTAATATTTTGTATTTAATGGTGTTTTCTTTTTCGTGAATTTAATATTTTTTTAATTTTTTTTTATATATAATGTATGTGTGTTTATTTATATGTAATGTGTGTGTGTTTTAATGTACCAAAAAGTGTAAATCTGTTGGCAAATAAATAAATATATATTATTTATTTTAATGATCAGGCGGACAGCTACAGACCCAAAAAAAGGCTAAGACCTTAGCGGCTGAAAAAAACTTCAATTTCATCTGGGTCAGACACTGCAAAATTCTAGCCCGAAAAACGGATTCTTCACCGATATTCAGAATTGCTACCGAAAAGGACCTTCAAAAAATTTTATAAGTTCGCGTCTGAATGTTCTTAACTTAAATACCTATCTTCTGTTTCAAAAACTTAATTTAAGAAAAATAGATATAATTTACTGCTCTATTGGTAAATGTTGCGTCCGGAAGCTAAGAAGCCCTGTCTGGTTTGTTGTGATTGTTTTGATTATTGTTGTGGCATGCACTCGTTCACTGACGACTAACTCTCTAAACTTGCACGATAAATACTGTCTTATTGCTGCGCCCATAGCGCTTTGGAAAGGTTAACCCCGTGTGTGATCTGTCGGTACATACACATAGCCGTGTTAAAATTTTCTTGTCTTACCCCCAAGTTACTCCGTACTGTAATGCTGTGGTATGTTTGTTATAACAAATACGCTACAAACTTTGTGTTACTTATGTTGACAATTAAGTTCTATCGTGGGATGTTTGAAGCGTTAACTATATTGTACCTACATTGTTCGTATAGCTACCTATCGCGATGTCTAATTTAGTCAAAATATACTACCAGAACGCCCGTGGGTTACGTACCAAAACATCTACATTTAAAAGAAATGTTATGCTAAGTTGTTACGACATCGTAGCAATAACCGAAACATGGTTAATTGACGGTATTGGAGATAGCGAATTATTCGATGACCGGTATATTGTGTGGCGGCGGGACCGCGACTATGCGACCACGGGCCAGCGGCTCGGCGGCGGCGTGTTGGCGGCCGTGCGCCGCGAACTCGCCGCCGCCGGCCGCCCGGAGTGGCGCTCCACGGCGGAGGACTTGTGGCTCACGTTAAGTCTGACCATGGGTCGGCGAAATTTATCGTTACACCTAGGTGTCATATACTTATGCATAGAGGGGAGTGGCAACTCTTTAAACCAACAGCTGAATAATTTTACAGTAAAACTTTGTGATAATTTCAACTTATGCCCTAATGACATGTTTGTGTTGCTTGGCGACTTTAACTTACCTAATATTACATGGAGCTCTAGTGCTGACGGCTGTCTGGTGCCCGTAGGTGCATATGGTGATTCACAAATGTTATTCCTGGATACTTTGGTTGAGTGTAATTTAGAGCAGTACAATTATGTATGTAATGTTAATGATAGAATATTGGACTTGGTACTCTCGAATCATAATTTAGATCTACGTCCGTGCGATGACCCATTAGTGCCTGAAGACTCACATCATGGGTCTGTTTGTATTGACTTGCAGCTGGATTTCCCCGTTAGCCCGCTAGAGAATAATGTAAGAACCACCTATAATTATATCAAAGGAAATTTTGAACTGTTGAACCAATCTTTGTCCCGTGTCGAATGGGTGGACATACTGAGTAGTAACTCTCTTGAAGAGGCTGTTGGTACATTCTATCGCATCTTGCGGGACCTACGGGAGACACACATTCCGCACCGAGTTATTCACAAACAGACTTATCCCGAATGGTACTCATCCCCACTTAAGAAAATTCTTAAAGAAAAATATAAATATATGAAAAAGTACAAGCGATACAAAAACACTGCTGACCTCCAAACTTATGTAATGCTGAGAGAACGCGCTAAAAAGGTGGAGGCAGAATGCTACCAAGCGTACATTACTAGGGTTGAAGGCTCGGTCATAAATAACCCACGGATGTTTTGGTCCTACGTCAAATCGCTCAATAGGCCCGCCCATACACTGCCATCCGCGATACACTACGACGGCGACACTGGTACCGAGGGGGAGGCAGTGTGCAACTTATTTGCTTCGTACTTTAAATCGACGTTTCTTGCGCCTGCAACTGCCGTACCTAGTGGGTCGACATCAACCGAATCGACGTATCACAATTTTTTTGTCAGTGACATAGAAATTAACCCCGACGAGGTCTTAAAATTATTAAAAACCATCAACGTAAACAAAGGAGCGGGCCCCGATGGCTTGCCTCCAGTTTTTATAAGTCGGTGCGCGCAGGAGTTGACGTTACCTTTATCAATATTATTTAAAAGGTCTCTCCACGAAGGCATAGTTCCTAACATTTGGAAATCGGCATTTGTAACACCCATACACAAAAGTGGGGATAAAAGTAATATAAAAAATTACAGACCGATTTCCAAATTATGTATATTTTCTAAAATATTTGAGCGAATTGTTTATAGACAAGTCTATGCCTCATTGCAGTTGTATTTTACACCAGAACAACATGGATTCCTGGCTCGTAGATCTACTACTTCTAATTTACTGATGTTTAACGATTTCGTGACGTCACACATGGATGGAGGGGGACAGGTTGACTCGGTGTTCACCGATTTCAGTAAGGCTTTTGACCGCATCGATCATACTCTGCTTCTCACGAAGCTACGCAATGCTGGTATCCATGGCAACCTATTTAGATGGTTCTGCTCTTATGTGGAAAATAGGTCCCAAGCGGTGACGGTGAGTGGCTATACATCTACATGGATGCCAATTCCATCCGGCGTTCCTCAAGGATCATTGCTCGGTCCGCTGTTATTTGTCATTTTTATCAACGACATAGGTAATTGCTTTAAGTTCTCCAATTTCTTACTGTACGCTGACGATACAAAATTATTTGCAGTCGTCAAAGATTTGTCTGATTGCTTTGGACTACAGAGCGACTTAGACAATCTAGAACAGTATTGCGTCAGAAACAAGTTGGACTTAAACATACAAAAGTGTTTTACGATGACATTCACACGGAAACCGAATCCCATCACATATAATTATTTAATTAGCAACAAACCCCTATCAAAAGTCGGGCTCATTCAAGATCTTGGGATAACACAAGACTCAAAACTATTATACGATTCCCATGTTGACACCGTGGTAAGAAAGGCATCGAAGTCCCTAGGTTTCATTAAAAGATCTACCTCTAAGTTTAATAACATTAAAGCTATCAAAGTATTATATTGTACCTATGTGCGAAGTATTCTTGAGTACGCTTCTATGGTATGGAACCCACACTATAGAGTACACATTAGTCGTATTGAATCAGTGCAGAAAAAGTTCTTGAGATACTTACAATTTAAAAGCCGACAGATTATTCATGGGTATGAGAACCGCTGCAGGAAATTTCATTTCTTGCCTCTTGAAATCCGAAGGGAAGTGGCTGATATTATTTATCTACTGAAAATCGCGAACGGAGCTATCGATTGTTCAGCTTTGCTTGAGAAAATTAATATTTTCGTACCAAACAGACGTAGTATCAGACACTTTCAATCATTAGCTAATGTGCAAGCTAATGCGAACTATCGGCGAGGGTCATTTTTCTCGCGGGTCGTGAGACCTTTTAACATCCTACATAATTTGCACATTGAGATGGATTTATTTAACACAAAGCTGGTATCAGTAAAGCGAGTGTATGCAGAAAAGTTCTTTCATTCTTCCGAAGACGCAACATCAAATTAATGAACTAATTTTACACTAAGAGTAATTCAGACTTCTTACGATAATTTATGTAATTCTGTACAAACTGTAATCCTACTTCTAGCATCCCGTATCATTTAAATAACTATCTGCGAGCACCTGTTAATGGCCTTGCTGTTATATATGTTTGTAAGTATTACTTGTAATTTGCTGTTGGTGTTCTGAATAAAGTAAAATAAAGTAAAATAAAAATAAATAAAATAAAATAATAGCACTTCTTAGTGTTATATACAAGCTCCTTGAACGCATAATATACAACCGCATCTGCAGCGCTATACATGCTTCTATCCCACAAGAGCAAGCGGGTTTCCGACCACACAGAAACTGTACTGATCAAGTACTGGCGCTGACAACTCACATTGAAAATGGATTTCACCAAAACCTGAAATCATCCGCGGTATTCATTGACCTTACTGCCTTACTCCAATGATGATATGTTTCGTGGACTATCAAAAGGCTTTCGATTGCGTCAGGTGGAATCGTCTTTGGGATATTCTGTGTCAGGCAGGGGTACCCAGCCACATTGTATTGCTTATCCGTAGACTATACGAGACTGGATATGGAACTGTAAAGCTAGATAATTTAACTACAAGTCGCTTCGAATTTCAAAAAGGAGTGAGGCAGGGATGTGTTATATCCCCCATCCTATACAACATCTATGGAGAATACGTAATGCGCAAGGCCTTGGAAGGATGGGAAGGCGGCGTAAAAGTGGGTGGGATCAAAATATCCAACTTACGCTACGCGGATGACACTACATTGTTTGCCTCCTCGGAAGCAGAGATGGCGGAGTTACTGCACCGTTTGGAGGTAACTAGCCGTGGGCTGGGCCTTACCGTAAACAAGGATAAGACCAAGTTGATGGTGATCGACAGATTTGCAGCCATCCAGCGAACCAACTTGTTGCACGACTATGAAACCGTGGAAGAGTTTCAGTACCTCGGTTCCAATATCAACAATAAAGGAAGCTGCGAACCAGAGATACGTCGTCGCATCGGTATGGCTAAAACGGCGATGACCCAGCTAAATAGAATATGGAAAGACAGAAACATCATGAGAGATACGAAAATTTCCGTTGTACGCTCCCTTGTCTTCTCGATATTTTTATACGGGGTTGAAACCTGGACGGTAAAGGCCGCAGACAGAAAACGAATTGATGCGTTTGAGATGTGGTGTTGGCGGCGGATGCTAAGGGTGCCCTGGACTGCTTTCCGAACGAATGTCTCCATACTGAAAGAGTTGGGTCTTGAGAGCAAACAACGGTTATCATCTGTTTGCCTCTACAGGATAGTCCAGTATTTTGGACACATTGCTCGCCGAGATACCAACAACTTGGAGAGACTAATTGTAACCGGTACCGTGGAAGGCAGAAGACCAAGAGGCCGAAGCCCCAAGCGATGGCTCGACCAAGTGTCGGAATGTCTGGAAATGCCGGTGAGCGCGGCCCTGCAGGAGGCCACTGACCGCAGCTCATGGAGAACGAGAACGTCCTTGCTATGTCGGCAGAGTCACGATCCTCAGCATTGAGGGACCGATTGAGGAGGAGGACTGCCGCTTATGATACCGTTTGGCGCCAGGGCCTCCTATATAAGCTCCTGAAGGTAGTGCTCTCTCTCAAAATATACAGGCTTCTCGAGAACGCACTCACCAACAGACCATTCCAGGTACATCTCGGTGATAACACTAGCAGTGTAAGAGTGCTTAACAATGGTCTTCCTCAGGGTTCAGTCTTGGCCCCATTACTGTTCAATCTTTATATCCACGATCTACCTAACACTGTTTGTGCGAAATTTGGATACGCGGATGATCTAGTCCTCGTTACACAGAGTGGAAGTATGGAGACTACAGAAGAAACACTGGAAAGAGATTTGGACATTATGGACAACTTTTTCACTCGGTGGCGCCTATGCCCAAATGCCACAAAAACTGAGGTCTCTTGCTTCCATCTCTCTAATAAATTGGCAAATAAAAAGCTGGCGGTGAGGTTTAGGGGCACTTTTCTGCAACATAATTTCCATCCTAAGTACCTGGGCGTGACCCTGGATAGAAGCCTAAATTTTAAACATCACATGAATAAGATCTCTGCAAAGTTGAAAACCCGTAACAGTGTTGTGCAAAAACTAACAGGCACAACCCGGGGAGCCAGAGCATCTACGCTTCGAACCACTGCGCTATCGCTGGTCTATCCTGCGGCAGAGTACTGCGCTGCGGTCTGGCTAAACAGTGCCCACGTGTCAGCGGTTGATGTGCAACTAAACCACACAATGCGTTTAATCTCTGGATGCCTAAAGCCAACCCCAACATACTGGCTGCCTGTGCTTAGCCACATAGCGCCTCCTCACTTACGCAGAGAGAAATGCCTCAGCCGAGAAGTGGAAAAAATGAAATCGAACCCGATGCTACCCATCCACCAGGACCTCGACAATTTTAAAGTTTCCCGGCTGAAATCTCGTAAGCCTCCGGCGCTCCGATTTCACAGTGCAGCACCTAAGAAGGATCTCTCTGACTCTTGGACTGCTGAGTGGGCACTGAGTGCACCTGTCGATGTTCCCTTCAAGCTGAACGTAAAGCAGCACCCAGCAGGCTTTAAAGAGTCACAGCGCGTCTGGTGTCTGCTGAACCGAATAAGAGCAGGCGTCGGAAACTGTGCGTATCTATGGCACAAATGGGGTTGGTGCGAGGCAGCGGCATGCCAGTGCGGCTGCCCTGAGCAGTCAGTAAATCATATTATATTTGAATGCCCGGATACCAAGTACAGCGGGCAAGCGGAAGATTTTCAGTCCCTTTCGGCCGAAGCTCTCGCCTACTTGACGAAATGTAAATTGAAAATTTAAGTAGCAGTAGGAACTTAAAAGCCATACGATAAATAAATAAATTTATTTTAATATGTTTACATTTACTTATATTTAGCGGTAGTTGGTTTTGTTTACATTTGTTATGTCTCTCTGCAGTAAAATATAATCAAAACCGCAATTAATAGTCCTAAATATTTTTAAATCATCTGCAAAAAATAAAAATTTGGCGTGGTGAATTTGACATGCTAAATTATTGATAAATATCAAGAACTGCGGAACTCCCGAGGTAGCCCGAAAGACTCTCGACATAAATCTACAAACTACCACTCTTTGTATGCGAAGGGAAAAATAAGACTCGAACTTGAAAAATATTATTAAGGCGATTGGCACATTGGAACGCAGCAGCAGGGTAGAGGGCATAATTCTCGGAACATACCGAGTCCGTAAACTAAAATAAATTTTAAATGGTTAAAACAAACATCTTGCTATAGGAATATAAACATTCAGTTGATTAAACAGTGATAAGCCTGTGTTAATGTTATTTTGTGGTGGAACTAAATATTTTGAAATACTTTGAAAACTGAGTAACGGAACACCTATCTGATAATCCTGGAGACCTCACTTCACAGCAGCGGCCTATTTGACGCCTTTTTATGTAGAAAGTACAGCACCAAAAACTTATCTGACCCGCAGCCCGACGTCGCCCTCTTCTAGCAAATCAAATCAAAATCAATCAAATCAAAATTTCTTTATTGATTAGGACATTAAATATCTCTTTCAATCGTCAAAAAGGAGGGGGGTAGGAAAGTAGGAAGGAAACACACAGTGACACGCTGACCGCCCTATGGCTGTAGATAAACGTATCCCTCGCCAACCACAACCGAACCGGGCTCGACAATGCCAGACAGAGCCGGAACGCTATATTATATTATATACTCGTAGGTATGTCTAGTATAATTAAGAAAAACCACCTAAAACTACAGCATGAGTAAGCCAGTCCACCAAGGCAGCACCCGTTCACGAGTATAACGCAGGGCCCAGCCATCGTCCAATTCAACCATATTTGAGGGAAAAGAGCGACCCGGCCCCCACGCCACCGCCAGACAGACTTTTAAGTGAGCGTGCATCACACATGCTGCATGTGATAGGTAGTTGCTCCCACTTAGTTGCTCCTTAGCAATAGGATATATTTACAACATTATTATCAGTTTACTACATTACTTCAGATTATAGTCAGAACGCGATGCATTTCGATCATGATTGTGATCGACTTCAATTTGTTTGTCAGTTTGACGAATTAGTCTGTGGTATTGTTGATATCTTCCATAGGAAATAGAAAAAAAAAGATAATGAAACGAAAAGGGATTGATTTTTGGTTTTGTTTTTCTGATTGCTGTCATCACTTGGCCTATTAGTGGTTGTGGTTTGGACGTCGCTTTCTGGGACACCCTGTATATGTTTTTTATTTGTATGTTTTTTTTTTTTTTTATATTATGTGCTTGTTGTAATGTGGTGTCCTTGTTAATCAATAAATATCTTTCATTTCATTTCAAAAGTACGCGGCTATACGAAATATTATCAAGGAACGAAAGATCGTGATAAACAAATCACTGGTAGTCGTGGGACTACTGGTAAACATAGACTCATGGGAAAAAGACTACCATTTCTCTTTAGGCACGTCACGCACAACCGTACGGTGCTGCGTTCCAGTGTGCGAATCACCTAAATAATAATGGGCAATGACTGACAAGGACAGATTATCCAATCGATATTGCCATATCCACACTTTATAATTTCTACCACTGTCAGTCGATTCGGACTTAGCGTGGTCCTACTATAGTAGGCTATGATTAACTCTGTCAAATGCCTTGCTAATATCTCTGTAAATCGCATCAACTTGATGACCCTGATCGGCGGATTTCACTAGTTCTGTAACATATTGCGAGAGAATGGAAACTGTTGATCTTCTACTGCGAAACCCATGCTGTTCCGATGTCAACGTAGGATTGAAGTGAGCTGAAAGTTGAGGATAGACCAACGATTCTACTGATTATATGTTATTATGGTGGAAACCTGTAATTGGCTCTGTGCTGCCAGTATTATTTTATATTGTAATCATTGCTGTTGGTTTTCCTTAAGTAAATAAAATAAAATATTTAAAAGACATACTGGTCTGTAGTTGCCTATATCAGCAGCGTTCCCTCTACGTCATTTACGTACGACATTTGCCAGCTTCCACTGCTTCGGAAACCTTGCGGTAGATAAGGATTTGTTGGACATAATGGACAGTGGGATACATAAACTATTCACGCAATGGTGGTAAAAAATAGCAGGGATTTCGTCTGGTCCAGCGCCTTTTTCAGTGTCCAAACTCTTCAAAGCCTTTTTAACTGATTCTATTAAGACCTGAATTACGCCTAGTGTGTTATTGTTATTATATTGCTTTCGAAAGTTGGTACCTCAGTAGTTACCTCTTACTTGCTAACAGCTTAAAAAAGCTTTTTTAGATAACAACATTCTGCACCATTAAAGTTAAACATAAAGGTGGGTGGAATGGATCAACCTTGGACAATAACTCCTGTGCCGTACCTACCAAAAGATTAGATTGGTTATAAAATACTAGATCTAAAACCCTATCATCCTTGTTGACTGTAAAGTTGTGTTGTTTGAAGTCATTTAGTAACATGAAGTCGGAGATCAGCCGCACAAGGCCATAATTATGAGATCCCATTACAGGAAAACCTGCAGGCACAGTAGAGTCTCCGTTCATAGTTTGCCAACATAGCTGACCTATGTTAAAATCACCCGAAACTAACACCGAGCTATCACTAATGTGGGATAAGGCATCATTAATTTGAGCTAATTGAAAGTCTACTTTGTCATATGATGTACGAGCACAAATGTATATACATTTGTGCTCGTACATATATATTTTTACACGTATTTGCTGGTGTTTGTATAGTGGCCTAAATGCCCTCGACGCCACTTTCATAATCTTTGTGTCTGGAAGAATATCAAATGCAAAAAGTCGCATTTTTATTTGCTTTAGATAGGTACGTTTTTGGAATGCATATATGTACTCTATAATAAAATAAAATAATAATAAATAAATAAAGGGGAACAAAGAGCAGGAAAGCGGATTGCCGGGATTGACCGCTCGGATGTACAATCCGCAGAAGTGAACTTTATATACACAATAATTCAGTTTCAAGCCTTGTCCTGCCAGTCCAGCACTACTTTAAAATAATGTGTTTCTTTCCATGATTAGATTAGATTAGATTATTTATTTACCAATGAAATTTACATCATATTAGGCGAATGTCATAATATAAGTAAGTCACAAAGATATCGTCAAATAGAATTAAAATAATGTCATACAAAAAAATTTTCAAAATATAGGTACAAATTCACAACAAAAATGAATAATACTAAAATGTCAAATGAATACATATTAAATTAATAATGTCACAGTTGACACAAAATTGTAATACATTGTCAATAAATACTATGGGTATACGTAATAGTATACCTACTAACTAAAAAATAAAATCATTGTCAATTTCTCAAATAATTAAAATGTTTACACAAAAATAATTAATCAGTACCGATGCAGGTACAAAATTGTATCTAATAAATAAATATACCTAATGTCAAACCTTCATGTCAATATAATCTTTTATTGAATACAATGGGGTATCCAATAAGAGGTTTTTCAGTTGGCGCCTAAACGTTTCGTCACAAACATATCTGCGGGTAGGTGTTCATAAAATGTTGGTCCGACAACGCGCGGGTTTTTATCAAGTAACGCCAACCGCCGCGATACAGATTTTAGTCGGCCTGTTTGGCGCGTTACTCGACCCGGAATGTTCATGCGTTCGAAGTCGCATATATTGCGGCGCGTAAACATTATGATTTCAAATACGTATTGGGAGTAATGTGAAAGAATTCCGTATTTTTTGAACAATTCCCTACACGAGTGCCTCGGCTGTACGCCTGCTATTGTTCGTAAAGCTCGTTTTTGTATCTTAAATACTCGGTCAGAATCTGTCGAGTCACCCCATAGTATTATTCCATACGATAACAGTGAGTGGAAATAGGCGTGATATGTTTGTAATAAGGCTTCTCTGGACATTACAGGTTTTAGTTTTCGTAAGGCGAACACGGCACTACTTAGCCTATCACAAAGCACATCGATGTAATTTTTCCAGGTTAGATTGCAATCTACCTTGAAGCCAAGGAATTTACAATCCTTACTTATGGGTATTGGGCTCCTCAATAATGACGTCTCAGTGTTTTTGCATGAGAATACAATTACACTGGACTTATTAACATTTAAAATAAGACCGTTCGCTGTGAACCACTTCTGTAAGTAGGTACAAACATCACAAACTTTGCGTTCAAGCTGTTCATGTGTGCGCGCGCTTACGACTACGGTGGTATCATCGGCAAACAATACCATCAGGCCCTCAGTGATATACGACGGAAAATCATTAATGAACAGCAGGAATAGAGTGTTCCCGAGGGCTGAACCTTGCGGTATACCAACTTCTATGTTACCTAATCCCGATTTCATCCTCTTGCCATTAATATCAACTTGTACTGTTTGTCTTCGGTTGGCCAAGAAAGAAGTGAATATTTGATGGGCCTTTCCCTTTACACCATAATACTGGAGTTTTGTCAGCAGCAATTCGTTGTCGATGACATCGAATGCTTTTGACAGGTCACAAAATATCCCTGCAACCTTGTACTTGTCATCTAAAGCGGTAGATATACAATTATAGATTTTATAAGCAGCCGTTGTAGTGGACATATTTTTTCTATAGGCGAATTGATTTTCAGTCAGTAAGTAGTTTTTTTCTAAATGGCGCATGAGGTGTTGGGATAAAATCGATTCAAAGATTTTAGATATAGTGGGTACTATTGTGATTGGTCTGTAGTTGTCTACAGAGTACTTTTCACCTTTACCTTTATATAGAGCACAAACTCTTGTGCTTTTTAGCACGTCAGGGTATATACCGCTGGAAATAATTGCATTAAACAATTCAACAAGTATACCGGATATGACCGGCCAGATACATAATAGTAAATTTATAGATATGTCGTATACGTCTAAAGTGCTGGCTTTCTTTGATAAAATTTTCAAAGTATCTGTCAAGTCTTTTAACGTGACCTTCGGTATGGAGAGCTCCGGTATTTCACTATCTATTAAAAAGTTTTTCAGGTGTTGAACAGCTGTTTGATTGTCCGCTTTAAATGTAAATTTAGATGCAATGCTTAGAAAGTGTTTGTTTAAATAATCAGGTATTTTGTTAGGTGGAATGTCATTGGAACCACTATCCTTTAATGAAATACTTTGGGTATTTGGTTTCGCCGATACCTCCTCATTTACAATGCGCCACATTTCCTTAGATGGGTTGCTACTCTCATGGATTCGCGTTTCTACATACTTTTTACGAGCAGTTAACGTCTCTGTCTTTATTAACTTGGAGTAATGATCGATGCAAGCAGAAATATGTGTCTGATCTGGATACTGACGTCTAATTTCCGTAAAATCGTTATGAGTTTGCATATATTTTGCCAATTCCTCAGTTACCCATTTCAGACTTTGTTTACGCTTTTTTACAATATGTTTAATTGGAAAATGAATGTCAATGTAGTATGTCAAAATATTAAATAATTTATTAAATGTCATATTAATGTCAATTATAATTTCATGATATCCTATTTATTTCAATCAATCTCTTGGGCCACCTAAATCGCCTTCGCGGTCGACCAGTAGACCGCGGTCAACCTCTTGGCCATCCTTGGCACACATTGTATGATAAGAGGGTCAGTCAGTTCAATCTGTAGCAGACTGCACAATCGAACCAGCTGAGTCGTGACGTGTCCCACTGTGGAAGCCTTTCAGTGTCAGAGGGATTTTCTTATTGAGGCTATACGATGTACTCCCCTAATCTGTCGCCTAATTGACATTACATTTGTACGTAGCAATATATTGGCTAAATAGGCACGCCCGAATCAAAATGCCATTACGTACAGTATCGTATTTACCAAATATCTACTTTTTTTCATACATATAAAGCTCAAAATTGCTTTTCGCGTTCCTTTTCGGGACTTCCTCAAATATTGACTGCCGACTAGAACAAGGCAGGAAAGGAGTAGACTTGTATTAATATATTTTTAAAGTGTATGAAAAATATAGAAATTATTTAATTTCATTTAAGAATTGATTTACGTGTAATTTTGTTTGTTATCCCAAAGAAGTAATTTGAGACGGTTGATTGACAGATAAATATGTGAACTAAGCGCGGTTACAGACATAACCACGCTAAAATTAGCCAAGTTTTTTAACAAAATCATTGGTACCTATACTAAATAAAATAAAAAATAAGCGATTCCATTTCTTTTTGTGTGCAATCATTGTTTTCGCTTTAACGCATGCGCATGAATTAGACAACTGACACTGACATGTTTATGATTATAACAATTATTTTCGATGGTTTTTTATGTGTAAATCGCTATATTTATGCATGATAAGATGTATAATGTGTTTATTCACGCAAAATATGAAATCTCATCCATTTTTTCGTCGTTTAAGGCTATTGCTTCGACCATTTTTGAACGCGCACTTAGGCACGCTTACGTGCCGACGGCTAATGATGCACTACGGAAAAGGACTGCTTGACTAACGACTAAACAGTCCTTCACCGGCCCACTTTTTAAGCGTTCATGCGCTATCTACGGTTAGTAGTAAATCAATGATTCCAAGTTCACAGACTGATACAGAACAATTATGTTAACGATGGTGGCGCCCTCAATTTTTCTCACGACTTTCTTGCCAGACTATTGTGCAAAATAAAGTAGCTTACGGCATAAACCGCGTAACGGATTTTAATGCGGTTTTCACCATCTGCTACATAGACAATTTTCGTATACATTTTTCGCTTCTTTTTTGCCTTAATTACACCCGCACGGAGAGGCGAGTTCGTTAATTTGTTTGTATATTCAGAGCGTTGGTGGCAGTGTAGTTACGGTATTGGACTCGTTAGCGAGAGGTACCGAGTTCGAATTCCACTGCGGCCATGCACATGTACAAGTATCAATCATCATCACAGCCCGTAACAGTCCACTGCAGGACTTAGGGCCTCTCCCACGAAAGGGGAGGTTATTGCCATAATCTCCACGCTTGGCAGGCGGGTTGGAGATCGCAGTGTTTAAATATAACAATGGAAAATGCTGCAGCCCATTTTCCAGACTACGGAGACTCTTGATCGTTTGCCTCGAAAACGTTAGTCGCCTTGTACGACATCCATGAGTGTAAGGGGTTGGTGCTATTCTACTCTGCCGGACACCACACGGCCAAGTATCAATGAGTTATGTACATTAGTGAAACACTAACCGATGCTCTTACGGTGAGGGAAAACATCGTGATGAAACCTGCACGTTCTGGCGGCTGAATGTATAACCATGATCCAATCTCGGCATGTACCCCTGGAAGACCTATTTATTAAAATCAGTTGTTAAAATCTTCCCTTTCCTGTTAAGAAGGTCACGGAGGTCAGACGGTAGTCGTTCCACTGTAATTACCTGATCTGCCAAATCCTAGATCATGGTGAAGGCGGACCCCGCGGAGCATAACCGGGACATTCAAATTCAAAGATGTTTATACAATATAGACACATTCAAGATACACTTATTGAAAGTCACAAAAGAAATAAATAATGAGTACCTATGTAATCATCGGCACCATCGAGCCGACAACGGCTCAGTTCGCCCCAACGAAGACAACCACGCGAAGACTATTCATGACTTTGTGTTGTCACTTCATGACGGAACTCCATTATTATGAATTAAATCACTTTTTGTACACTAGCTCCACTTTATTAAACAAATTTTATTAAATTGGGTTTCGAATTACTCATCTTCAGGCAATTATTTCATATTTTGTTTACAAGCTATATGTAGGTACCGACAAATAATAATTTAAATTGATGTGGGTGCCGACAGTATACAATAATGTTAGGATGTCACAGTGCAGAGAAATGTACAGTAAGTCAAAATAATACAAAAAAAAAATTATTTTGACTACTTGTAATTTTATTTAATTCATGCCAAAATGTCTATTTCCCCACTAACCTGCGTAACCTCCTTCAGAGCGGTGAGTCTGGTCACGTGCGCGGCGGGCGCGGCCGGGGCGTCCCTTCTATGCAATGGCACCCTCACCAATGCCCGCTCCCCGCCCGCGCCGCCCGCCACCGCGTACACGTACGCGCCGAGAAGAGCCAGGGACGACACCACGCCGCCTTGCCACACCACGCGCCTGGCACGGAGAGAAATTAAAAAAAACATCGTCTATGATATAAAGAAGGCAGCACAACAACATACTCAAAACCAGCATACAATTCGCTAACATTGATATATAAAAAAATTACGTTTATTACACAAACTCATGACACGATAGGTTCATTCAAATATTAAAAAATATACTATGCAAACTATAGGTCTATTTACAGTAATTTTAATTAACAACTATATTTGTATGACTGTTCAGACTACACACTATACAAAATGGTAACGTAGCGTGTAGTACCAAATATTGCCACTAGATGGTGCTGTTACAATCCTGTTTACTTTCTACATCGCGGTAGTGAGTTGTCGCATACAAAATGATACATCGAATTTAGTTTTTTGTAATTAACGATCCATTTTGAACCTCATTTAATTTGTTTTATTTTTGGGGTTTGTTCAATGACTGTGGGGCAAAAGAACTGCTTCGTTATTAAGGCGCGTGCGCGGCAGCCCGAACAGTATCCTGCAGGTTATAGCTGAGAAGCATGATTCACCTATATGGCAGGCGTTTATCAAGGTTGTCATATAGGTTAATCATATTTCATATTCACATTCCAATATTAAAAAATTGTTTTACTAACATAGATTGTTCAACAGAACTCTGTTGTCTGAATAAATAAATTGAAATTGAACAATTGCAGAAACGAAAAATAAAATTTGGCGCCCGACAAATTGCTCACCTGTTCCGGCCATCGATGTCGACGGCGTGTATCTGCCTGCCCACCGCCCAGTACACGGCGCTGGCGCCGGCGCCGGCCTGCGCCACCGCCAGCGCCGTAGCGTTGGCGGCCGCGGCCAGCGCCAGCCGGGACGACCCGTCCACGTTGGCCCGCATTATGCTGCCCAGGGACACGTCGTTCCAGATCAGGTAGCTGGGGACGGGTGTTTTGATATCGTAATGACCCACAAATGCATAGGCTTTACTGGTAAACCAAACACGACGATGCCATAAATATTAACATACTTGCCACTATGTTTAAAAACAGGATAACAATTCATTTACATTGGTGATTTAAAACGATGTCCTTTATATAGTTACAACATAGGCAATGTCATTCATTAAAATGATAATCACATTCACTTAAAAAATACCTAAACATAGATAAAATTAAATTTAAAAAAAAGAATATAGAATATAGAGATAGTAACTTGAATATCATTGGATGGTTTACTATATAATATGTAGTCAGATGACGCCGCATGATGTCCGGCAGAGTAGAATACCACCAACCCTGTACATCGTGAGTGTCGTACAAAGCGACCAATGTTTTCGAGGCAAAAGATCTAGAGTCTCAGTAAGCTGGAAAATGGGAAGCAGCGTTTTCCATTATTATATTTATAACACTGCGATCTCCAATCCACCTGCCAAGCTTGGATATTATGGCAATGATCTCCCCTTTCGTGGGAGAGGCCCTTAGTCCTGCAGTGGACTGTAATGGGATGTGATGATGATAATAAAAAATAATAATAATCATCTTGTCGTTAATGTCCCGGTTGTGCTCTCGCGCACGAGGGCCCGGGGTCCGCCTTGACCATGATCCAGGATTCGGCAGGTCAGGTAATTACAGTGGAGCGACTGCCATCTGACCTCCATGACCCTGCTACCAGGGGAACCTGACCAGATTGGATCATGGTTACACATCCAATCGCCTGAATGTGCAGGTTTCATCACAATGTTTTCCCTCACCGTAAGAGCATCGGTTAGTATTCAACTAATGTACATAACTCAGAAAACAGATGATGATGTAGTCACATAATGTTTTAAACTATCGCGGTTATTATCACACATTTTAAGGGACTCGTCCCGTGACCATGATGCATGCAACTGTGTCGAAATATCGGGCTACTCGTCAACAACGGTACACGGAAACCCGGAAAATACCCATAAAATGAATGCTTGCATTGTTGTGTTCCGGTTTGAAGGATAAGGTAGCCAGCGAAATTACAGGCATGAGGCATTTCATCTTAGTCCTCACAGTGACAACGCATCTGCGTTTCTGCATTTTTGTTACCTGCAACCTAAACATATAAAGTGTAGATGTTACGGGCGACAGTTACCTCTTACCATCAGGTGGGTTGTCTGCTCGTTAATCACTGAAAAGCATTAAAAAAAGCCTTACCGTTTAGTCTGATGGAATCCCAAATGTCGAGGTGCCATATTAATCCCTCTGACAACGACCCCGGCCGTAGAGTTGGTGTCCATAGTGGTCGCATTTATCGAATCCGTGTCCGCGCAAGTCCAGTAGATGGTCCGGCCGACGGTGTCGAGCACCATGTGGAACGGCCGCGAGAGATCGGTCACTGGGAACGAATAAATACATTTATTACAAGTATCACAGACATAACGATATTTCAAGGTCTTCTCGTCTTTTAATTATATTTTTACTTTTTAATAAAAAATTAAATTCTAAGAGACAGATTAATCAACTAAGGGCCGATTGTTCAATCCTCAGATAAAACATATCAGTCTGATAAGTTATTATGCAACTGAAATAAAATTGTATAATGACTTCAAAATTGTAAAATGATTATAGTTTGTTTTAATTTGGCAGTGTATTACTTTATCGGGCCGATAAACTTTATCTGAGGATTGAAAAATCGGCCCTTAGTCTAATAAACGAGAGACAGTTTATATTTCATACAATCTTTCATACAAGTCACCAATTAAGAGACTAATGATTATGCTACCTTTGTACAGTCAATATACTGCAGCCCTTCAAATTATTCATTCAGTGGGCAGATTAGACTTTAAATTATATTCAAAAGCATGTGTATAGTGAAAAGAAACTTCGAAATCGAACCGTTTTCGAAATTTCTTTCGAAATCGGTTCAGTAGTTGAAAGAAAGAATACATTTAAAATTCATACAACATTCATACAAAGAAAAAAAGCGACAACAGTCATTGAGTTCAGTTTCAGACGGACCGACGGGCGCGGCGAGGGGACTTCGTTATATGTATGAACAGATCATTTTATTTATATGTATAATAGACAATTTCAAATAATCTGTTAAAATTGATAAACACAGTGAATTCATTCATTCAAACACATTAAAAGTATAGAATATATAACATAAAAATGTCACCTATAGCGGTGGCGTCGGCGACGGAGGTGGCCGAGTACCCGATCGGCACTCTCCGGATTGAGTGGGACTCGTCGTCCATCCAGTAGAATAGTCTGGAAATTGAGGGTAACGGGTTAGAAGTGTGCGTGGGTGGGGAGGCCTCCCGCAAGGTGGACCGACGACCTGGCAAGGATCGCAGGTACCAGCTGGATGCGGAAGACACGGGACCGGCCGCCGTGGAGATCTCTGGGGGAGGCCTATGCCCAGCAGTGGGTTTCTTCTGGCTGATGATGATGATGATGATGATGGGTTAGAAGTGTAAACTAGAAAAGACGATCGCTGCAACTCCTGGACTGACGGTGCGGTGGCGTAGTCAATCCTCAAAAGTTCATCATTTTTTATATGGCAGTAAAAAATAATTATCATCTTTTCGTTAATGTACCGGTTGTGCTCTCGCGAACGAGGCAGATCAGGTAATTAAAGTGGAGCGACTGCCATCTCACCTCCGTGACCCTGCTACCAGGGGAACCTGACCAGATTGGATCATGGTTACACGTTCAATCGCCTGAATGTGCAGGTTTCATCACGATGTTATCCCTAGTATCCTTATCAATTTACCTTGCAGTATTAGTAAAATTTATCCTCGTACATAGTACATTAAATAAATATATAGACACCGATCTGGTAGGACTCCTTAGGTTGGACAGAGTCCTATACATAAGAAGAGATTTCAGTCCCCGGAAGACCAAGTACTTGCATATGACATTCCCACAATCTATAACTGGCGCCAGGGGGATTTCACTGATTCCCAATACACAGATTATTCCTAGTTTGGAAAACAGGGCAACAAAATGTTGTGTGCTTGTCACACCTGCTATTTAACTCGTAATTTTCTTTTAAGTTTTGCGGTAAGCAAACAGGCAAACGGGCCACCTGCTGGAAAGTGGTCACGCTGCCTATAGACATTAGCAACACCCGGGGTATCGCCAATGCGTTGCCCGCCTCTATAACACGTTGCTCCGGCAGCAAAAAGGCAAATGCCCTTCCACTGTCAAAGCCACAACCCAAACCGCCCACCCCATGGAGCACCGGAGACCTTATTCACCGGCAGAAACACAACACCCTGGAATACACCTTACCGTATTTTTATAAAAATAACGAGTATTATGGACCTGGGCAGGTCATGTTTGCCGCATGTCGCAGGAGCTATCGGCTAATACCATTACGGTTTGGGCACCCAATTCTCGGAAACGACGTCGTGGTAGACCCAAAAAAAGTTGGACAGATGAGCTGCGGGCCTTCGGAAGTGACCCTTGTTCGTGAAGAGCGGAAGAATCGGGGGAAGGCCTTTGCCCAGCAGTGGGATGATTCAGGCTAATATAATAATAATAATAAAGAGTATCGCAATAAAACTCAAACTGATACCTCCAAAATCCCTACCATACTACCAATATATCCCAAAACTTGTACTTGAGAGCGCAAGACACAGGATCTACTTTGATAGAGCTATACTGACTGACAAGACTATCCATTTTAACAGACCTGACATAACATTGATAGACAAACAGGAAAAACATGCATTTATCACAGATATTGAACCGAATACACATAATTTACAAAAAACTACCGCCGATAAAATTAATAAATACACTGAACTAAAAGAAGAGATATTGAGAATTTGGAATCTGGAAAAAGTGGATATTGTGCCTCTTGTGCTCTCCAGTACAGGAGTCATACCAAAACATATAAAGCACTACTTAAGGTTAATAGATTTGCCGGAAAATATCTATATCAACATGCAGTAAGCCGCAATATTAAATACTTGTCGTATTGTGCCCAAGTTTCTCCAAGAAGATACGACCCGCAACCAAATTGAAAGTGAAGTACACTTGGAGTAATCCCGTGAACTTCACTTATATTACCGGTCACACTACGTGACTGAGATCATCATCATCACAGCCCATAACAATCCACTGCAGGACTTCGGGCCTCTCCCACGAAAGGGGAGGTCATTGCCATAATCTCCACGCTTGGCAGGCGGGTTGGAGATCGCAGTGCAGTTGATGTAAATCTACCCAGAAAGCATCTTTTGGATTTGTCCCTTAGTCGCCTCTTACGACACCCACGGGAAGAGATGAGGTGGTGCTATTCTTTGAGGTGGTGGCACCACACACCACGACGTGACTGAGATAAAATAAAATAAACAAAAATAAAGAGTATTATGAATGTAGTCTTACTTGTTAAAGGGATCGTAGTCGATGGCTCGTACGCTGCGCAGCCCGGACAGTGGCAACGCGGCGTCGGGGCACTCCCCGCCCGGTCCCGCCCCGCCGCCCGCCACGCGACCTATAGAGTTCTTTTGCGCGTACAACAGGAACTCTTCCGGACCTAAAATATGGTATAGACTTGTCATTATAATCCCCGGCGCTCACTATTTCCTTCACGTCCTTCCAATAATCAAATCTTGGCCTTCCTCTTCCTCTCTTTCCCTCAACCTTCTATTATAACTCTCAAAAAGTTGTCATGTCTTATTAAATGTTTATAAAGAAATGAAGAGGTTGGCAGACAGGAGAGAAGAGTGGCGATTGCTCCACCGACAAGTCATACTCTTAAATATATGATGACGATGACAGCAGACTACCAGGCACGCGGGCCATGGAAAGTGGTCACCGCCGCCTATGGACACCAGCAACACCAGGGGCGCTACCGATGCCTTTCCCGCCTCTAATATACCTCTTCAAGATTTTAAGACTTATAGGTTATTCGCTACACATAAACCGTCACATACATCGGGTTTGTCAACACGGTTTTGTTTTTACCTTGATATATGTTGGCAAATTAAATAACACGCTCCGTGGTCACTCACTTTTCTACTTGTGACCATGGAGCGTGCAACCGCTTTGAAGTATCGAGGTAAAAGTAATCCCGATATTTACGATGATTTATGTGCATGGTATAAAAGGTTTACAATCTCAACTGAGTTAGTTCAGGTCTAGCCGTAAATAACTTTAAAAATGTATATCATCATCATCATCACAGCCCATATTCATATTCATTTATTCGTAGTAATAATAAATCGTCATTTAAAATAGATATCAATATCAATCCACTCCAGAACTTAGGGCATCTCCCACGAAAGGAGAGGTTTTAAATTATTGCCATAATTTCCACGCTCGGCAGGCGGGTTGGAGATCGCAGAGTTATAAATATAACAATTGAAATCACTGCTGCCCATATTCAAGTCCATAGACTCTAGATCTCTTGCCTCGAAAACATTAGTCGCCTTGTACGACACCCACGAGTGTAAGGGGTTGGTGATATTCTACTCTGCCGAACACCACACGGCTAATGAAAAAAATACTTAAAAATGTATATAGGTATAACTTACCAGAACACGTAAGATTATCGCTGTTCAGCCTGTAATGGTTGGGGCAGGCGCACCGATAATCGGTCCTCGTGTCTGAAGGCACTGCCAAACAAAGATGGCCGCAGCCACCGTTGTCAACCGAGCACTGGTTCCCACCGGCCGCCTTGGAACGGTGGAACACTTTCAGGTCAGACATCATGTCGAGCTTCGTGTGGATGGTGCGACGGTTGGAACCGTCAGTTTTCTTGGCGACCTCCACTTGGCCTGTGAAAAAATTATTTATTTATTTATTTTCCATACAGTTTTACAGTTGAAGAACACCATATTGTACAGCAGAGGAAAGACTTCGGGAGAGAGCTCATTCCTCATTCATGCTTAGTGAAAAGGCTCGTAATGCCCGTACGTTGGTTGGATCTGTTTACAAAATTTCAAGTTTGTGTACACAATACAAAATGTACTAAAAACAAATATCGCAAGAACGCACAACGCGGGAACGCAAGCGTCCTACTTAAATGTTTGCATTATCAAATCAAACCTAATCACGTTTATTCAGTTTAGGCTTTTACAAACACTCATGAATGTCGGAATCTTAAACATTTTACATAATTAAAAATAAAATGCCGGAGCGGCACTACCACCACAGGCCATAAAAAAAAAATACTTCGCGACGCTAGCGCCGCTGATTATCGCGTCCTATTTCAAAATGTAGGTACTCCGAATAGATTCCAACAAAAACTGAACGCAATGTCGCACCTACTTGGAAGCGGCTTAATACATCTTAACACTCACCAGTGGTCCAAACAGCCCAGAACACCGTATCGTTGTACAGGGTCATGGCGTACGGCACCAGAATGTTGTCCGTCAGTGTTCGTCTGCCAGTCCCATTCAGGTATGCGAACTCTATGGTTGAAGGTTCCACTGACGCCCAGTAGATGGCGCGCTTGTCGTAGTCTATGGCTAGAGCGTGCACCAACCCGGCCTGGTCCACGAAGGTCGAGGGAGCAGACCCGTCCATGCCGGCACGCTTGATGCGCCTCGAGCCTATATCTGACCAGTACATGTACCTGGAAAATGAAGAGAATCATTGTAACGTCCGGCCCAACTTCGCAACGGCACAAACTATACTGCCTCTGGAGACAACGGTGGGGTAATGGGTAATGCACAATACCTATAACGTCTTGGTTGGACAGCTAAATTTAGAAAAAATTAAGCGCCATGATACAATTATCTCATTCGAGCGATCATTCCCGGTTTTTGAAATTATTTCGGTTACCCGATAGTTTTAGTTACAGAAGGTGAACGCACACTTATCCGAGTCATTAAGAGCCAAGAATTATTCCTATATCCTTTACACATTTCGCTATGTAAATACTAGCGTGCGTCACTGTCAGTGTCAATATGCAAGCGCATCGGGTGGCTGGGACCTATGTTTGGCCCCTCGCCCCGCTACCCCGGCTCATCACAGATAACTCATTGGCAAAGTAGTATTACAAGTCGATGTTAACACTACACATAATGTTTATTCTTAGGCGCTCCATACCATCCGTTGACAGTGACTCACCCGCGCCTAGGGTCCAGTACGATGCTCTTGGGCTTCTTGAGTCCCTGGCAGAGCAGCGCGCGCCGCGAGGAGCCGTCGAGGCGCTCCATACCATCCGTTGACAGTGACTCACCCGCGCCTAGGGTCCAGTACGATGCTCTTGGGCTTCTTGAGTCCCTGGCAGAGCAGCGCGCGCCGCGAGGAGCCGTCGAGGCGCTCCATACCATCCGTTGACAGTGACTCACCCGCGCCTAGGGTCCAGTACGATGCTCTTGGGCTTCTTGAGTCCCTGGCAGAGCAGCGCGCGCCGCGAGGAGCCGTCGAGGCGCTCCATACCATCCGTTGACAGTGACTCACCCGCGCCTAGGGTCCAGTACGATGCTCTTGGGCTTCTTGAGTCCCTGGCAGAGCAGCGCGCGCCGCGAGGAGCCGTCGAGGCGCTCCATACCATCCGTTGACAGTGACTCACCCGCGCCTAGGGTCCAGTACGATGCTCTTGGGCTTCTTGAGTCCCTGGCAGAGCAGCGCGCGCCGCGAGGAGCCGTCGAGGCGCTCCATACCATCCGTTGACAGTGACTCACCCGCGCCTAGGGTCCAGTACGATGCTCTTGGGCTTCTTGAGTCCCTGGCAGAGCAGCGCGCGCCGCGAGGAGCCGTCGAGGCGCTCCATACCATCCGTTGACAGTGACTCACCCGCGCCTAGGGTCCAGTACGATGCTCTTGGGCTTCTTGAGTCCCTGGCAGAGCAGCGCGCGCCGCGAGGAGCCGTCGAGGCGCTCCATACCATCCGTTGACAGTGACTCACCCGCGCCTAGGGTCCAGTACGATGCTCTTGGGCTTCTTGAGTCCCTGGCAGAGCAGCGCGCGCCGCGAGGAGCCGTCGAGGCGCTCCATACCATCCGTTGACAGTGACTCACCCGCGCCTAGGGTCCAGTACGATGCTCTTGGGCTTCTTGAGTCCCTGGCAGAGCAGCGCGCGCCGCGAGGAGCCGTCGAGGCGCTCCATACCATCCGTTGACAGTGACTCACCCGCGCCTAGGGTCCAGTACGATGCTCTTGGGCTTCTTGAGTCCCTGGCAGAGCAGCGCGCGCCGCGAGGAGCCGTCGAGGCGCTCCATACCATCCGTTGACAGTGACTCACCCGCGCCTAGGGTCCAGTACGATGCTCTTGGGCTTCTTGAGTCCCTGGCAGAGCAGCGCGCGCCGCGAGGAGCCGTCGAGGCGCTCCATACCATCCGTTGACAGTGACTCACCCGCGCCTAGGGTCCAGTACGATGCTCTTGGGCTTCTTGAGTCCCTGGCAGAGCAGCGCGCGCCGCGAGGAGCCGTCGAGGCGCTCCATACCATCCGTTGACAGTGACTCACCCGCGCCTAGGGTCCAGTACGATGCTCTTGGGCTTCTTGAGTCCCTGGCAGAGCAGCGCGCGCCGCGAGGAGCCGTCGAGGCGCTCCATACCATCCGTTGACAGTGACTCACCCGCGCCTAGGGTCCAGTACGATGCTCTTGGGCTTCTTGAGTCCCTGGCAGAGCAGCGCGCGCCGCGAGGAGCCGTCGAGGCGCGCGGCCTCCACTCGCTGAAGGTAGGAGTCCGTCCAGTAGATGTTCTGCCCCGCCCAGTCGATGGCCAGCCCTGCAACGACACCCCAGCCATGTATTTATTCCTTTATTTATTTATGTTACGTACAAACTTAAAGATTCGTAGCTTTCTCTGCCAGCCAGTCAACCGCAGAGTTGAAAGTATGATAAATTACAGGGCGGTGCAAGATGATTGACACAAATATTGATGAACACATTTAACTACAAAGTACTTATGTTTATGCCATTGAGCGCTTTTACAATTTGTAGCGTGACGACATTATCGTGGACGTTCACGATATAGGGAAGAAGCAGCATAAAGAGCCATCCCTATTTTATATGACAGGAGTGTGACGTTTTCGTGCGAATGGTTGTGCTTCGGGGTTGCCACAGAAAAAAATATATTGTCGCGTCGAGACGCTTCTTATTTTACAGATTATTTGACTTACCCCTTTCAACATGTGTGCCTTTCATGCTACCTCTCCGATAAATCGTCACATTACAAAGTATAAAAGCGCCCATTGCGTATCTTTAACCTCTGGCGGAAAACGACGGGTGTTATAAGTAGGTCGGGGTTATCCGACTTTTCTGTTCGTTAGGTTATTATATTTTATTTCCTAGCTCAGTACAGGATCAGGCGGACCACCGTGTGGTGTTCGAATACCGTCGTCTAGGACATCAGCAACCTAATGGGTACGAACGGTCCCTGTAGACATGCCTTTTGATGAACCCCAGGCAGACGCTAATGCTACCACACGCATATACTTGATCCTATCAAAGAGTCTGATGTCTATCTTGGTAAGAAGTGAGAGAGATCCAATCATGCAGAATAGCGCGTATTGATAACATCACGGTGGCCTGGTGCAGGATGGTATGGGGATTCCGGCTTTATAAGCCCACACTCGCCTAGTGCAATTGGTGGCAGAATATAAATTTCACAATCCACGCTAGCCTAGTAGGGACTGGTGAGAGAATCCGGCTTTGTACGCCTGCGCTGGCCTAGTGCGGTTGGCGAGAGAATCTGGCTTTACACAACCACGCTGGACTAGTGGGAGTTGGTGAGAGATTCTAGCTTTATACAACCACGCTGGCCTAGCGGGGGTTGATGAGAGAATCCGGCTTTACACAACCACGCTGGCCTAGCGGGGGTTGATGAGAAAATCCGGCTTTACACAACCACGCTGGCCTAGTGGGGGTTGATGAGAGAATCTGGCTTTACACAACCACGCTGGCCTAGTGGGGGTTGATGAGAGAATCTGGCTTTACACAACCACGCTGGCCTAGCGGGGGTTGATGAGAGAATCCGGCTTTACACAACCACGCTGGCCTAGTGGGGGTTGATGAGAGAATCTGGCTTTACACAACCACGCTGGCCTAGTGGGGGTTGATGAGAGAATCTGGCTTTACACAACCACGCTGGCCTAGCGGGGGTTGATGAGAGAATCCGGCTTTACACAACCACGCTGGCCTAGTGGGGGTTGATGAGAGAATCTGGCTTTACACAACCACGCTGGCCCAGTACGGTTGGTGAGAGAATCCGGCTTTACACAACCACGTTGGCCTAGTGCGGGTTGGTGAGAGTCCGGCTTTACACAAACACGCTGGCCTAGTGGGGGTTGGTGAGAAAATCCGGCTTTACACAACCACGCTGGCCTAGTGCGGTTGGTGAGGGAATTGCGGGCTTAGTACTCCACGTAATAGTTAATATGATTAAATTAGTAGCAAAATAAAAAGTGAAAGGAAATCATTCATTTTGAACCAAAACGCTGAAAATGGCCAGAACAAAATATTATAATTTTCAGATAGACTATACAATTCCTAACATTGTTTACTACGGCGCCAAACCTGTACGCTCTCGGCCACCACTATGTACCGCTAGGCATACTGTACTAAATATCGGGGGCGTATAGATTTGATATCATATTAAAAAATGACAGAATTTTTTTTGATCTGTCGGAAGTTTCTTTTTCGTATGGCCAGCACTTAGAATTTTGGTTAAAAAATGTATAAGGCAAGAATGATGACTTACCTTCAACTACGCCCAATCCTTCCACAATCTTCTCCATATTGGAACCGTTGGCTGAGCAGCGATTTATGGTCTTCGTTTTGCTGTCGGACCAGTATATCTTGTTCCCGGACACGTGTACAGCTAATGCGCTAACCTCCCTCAACTCTTTCAAGGGAAGTATGGCGTCGTTATCTGTGTTCTCGACACTTATCCGTCCAATGATGTTCTTGCGACTGTACACCAGGAAAGCTTCTGGCTCCACGCAAGTCTTTCTGTCTGCGCCTAGTTCTAGACCTGCGGTAGAACACATACTAGGCTATTACTGAATACCGTTATGATTTTGTTCACAATGATAGCTACCGGGTACGACAATCCAAAAGATGGCGCTTGTAAGACCTGAGGTTTTAAATAATTGGATTGAATGGATATGTCAACTATGAGCTGCTGTTTCTGTTCATATTAGTATTTTCACAACAGAGTCCTCACATCCTACAACGCCATCTAGTATAGTATTTTATACTGTTCTTAGGGTAGCCCTCATTGGTATTGGGTGACACATTTATGCATTGCTTAGTGCATAAAATACAGAAGCAAGTGGCTGTAGATAATGATAATGGAGGCTATCGCGAATCAAAATTCCACAAGATGGCGCTATTAGAGTGGGAAGTTCTGTTGTCATGTCAAAATATGTCGTGCTATTGGTCAGAATCGAAGGCTCAAAATGTACTTGACAGTTGGATTATAGCCAATAAAACGACGAAGTATATTAGGGACTACGACTATTTAATAACATTTAAAAATAAACTGAAAAAATTATTAATAGCAAAAGCTTATTACAGCCTTAAAGAGTTATTTGATGACAAATTTAAATAACAATAGTAATTTTCCCCTAACGTCGATTTTTACCTATAATATTGACCAATTCCATATTTATAGCCTGTATAAATCTCAATTCAAATATAAAAACGACATGTTTAATTTAGAATTTTATGAAATACCTAAAGAGTATTTGAGTATACTTGAAAAAGCTACTGACCCAGCGGACAACTGCACACGTAGTCATTTGGTCGGTTGAAGCAGAGATGGGAGCAGCCGCCGCGGTCGGCGCAGCGAGGCGCCCCGAGGGTTCCACTGGTCCCACTATCGCCAGTCCCACTGGTCCCACTGTCCCGCGCCCGCACGGCCTTGACCCCCAACATGTTGGCCATCTGCTCCACGACCAACACCCTGTCCTCGCCTGGTGGAACAACGAAACAAAGTCATATTTACTGGCATCTTACAAGAAATGTGTATCCACAATCCATAGGCTGCGGTGACTGCTAACCATCAGGCAGGCCGTAAGCTTGTTTGACACCTGAGTGGTATAAAAAAAATCCAATCTGGTCGGGTTCCCCTGTTAACAGGGTCGCGGAGGTCAGATGGCAGGCGCTCCATTGTAATTGCACTGTCATTGTAAAATGTACCAAATCCTGGATCATGGTCAAGGCGGATCCCGGGCACTCGCGCGCGAGAGCACAACCGGGATATCGTCGCCAAAAGGTTTGGGAATGATATTTATATACATATATTTTTTTAATAATTTCATCTTTAAATATAACATAATTTTTTTTCTGTTGTTGTGAAGTATTTTCGAAGGGCTCAAAAGGGGTGTTTTAAAGATTCGCAAAAATTACCACATGCTATTGTTTTCGATTCCATTGGACGTCATCAGATTCCATTCTCATACTTACCTCGTTCGGTTCGGACGGATGCGCGACTCATGAACCGCAAAAGGGTTGTCGGATACGATGACGTCATGTGGTATAAGCCGAGTGCCAGTTTTGCAATTTAATTATGACAATAACTTTGTAAATACTTATCGCATCGAAGTGAAACAAAAACTATTGATTTTGGAATAACGTCTTCTATAACATGGTTTAGGGTAAAAACTAACTATTTTTTTGATTTTTACCAAATCAATTGTGTTTACTAAAAAAACACATTTTGTAATATCCGCGCCCAAGCAGGGTGGGACCGAACCTTGTCGAAGTAAATCGAAGTTTGATTAACTTCGACAACCTTCATGAAAGCCAATGCTAATTCGTCCGAGAGCGTATGTGGATTATATTTATAAATACCGCAGCTAAACAATACTCTTTTAAATAGTGTTGTGTTTCTGCCGGTGAGTAAGGTTTTCAGAGCTCCATGGGGTGGGAATTTGGGGAACCGTGGCTTTGGCAGTGGAGGGATATTTGCCTTTTTGCTGCCAGAGTAACGTGTTATAGAGGTGGGCAACGCATGGGCGATAGTCTCGGTATTGCTCATGTCTATAGGCAGTGGTGACCACTTTCCATCAGGTGGCCCGCTTGCCTGTTTGCCTATCGTATGACATAAAAAAAATTATAAATATCTCTAGCTAAAAGCAAACAAAAAAAGCTCGAGTTTGGATGTACGGATATATTTTGGTTTGGATTTATTTTGTTGCGGACATTTTAATAATAATTCGATTAATTATGCTTCAAATATTGCATGCCAGATACAGGCAAAGTGTGAGAAGCGAGTATAAAAATTGTAACATCTACCATGTACCACATTTTACAGCAATAAATCATTCATTCATTCATTCTAATTTTAGTCGTTAGTCCCTTCGGTTCACTACACTACATGACACCCAATTATCACTCTGATAAATAACACATACCTGTGTTCTTGTTGATTCTGTCCAATGTGCGCTTCTGCATGTCAGTCCAATAGAGATGGTCTCCTAGGATCGTCATGCCAAAGATGTGCATAATATCTCTGCTGTGTATCTCCTTTCTGTCAGAGCCGTCCATATTGCATACCTGTAAGAGCCAAGGATTAGACTGTTACAAAGATGTTTAAAACTGCTGGTTTAATTGCACCCAGGGATGTCCAATTGAACGTCTTGGACGCTGAGTGACTGGGTCTCAGATGCTGGTTTTTTTTATTACAAACGAACTGGCCAATATCAGGTGGTAAGACTCTGTCAGGCCAGAGGAGTCCGCCAGGATGAATACCATCGCCTTATACTGCCGCCTAGCAACTATGCTCGCATTGTTGTGTTCCAGTTTGAATGATAAGGCAGCCAGCGCAATTACAGGCATGAGGCATTTCATCAGTGACAACGCACCCGCGGTTATGCATTTTTGTTGCCTAACCTAAATGCATGAATCGTAGATGATATGGGCGACAGTTACTGCTTACCATCATGTGGGCTGTTTGCTCGTTTGATCACAAGGAGGGTCGCGAATGTGTTGCCAGCATTTGAGAAAAATTTAGGCGTATCCTTACCTCAATCTTATGCGTCCTGGCGTCACCCCAGTACAGCTTATTGTTCACCATATCCAGGGCCATCCCATTAGGCCAGGTGACCTTCTCTGAGACTAACAGTATTCTGTTGGTGCCATCGAGGTTCGCTCTCTCGATCTTGGGCTTCTTGTCGTTCCAATCCGACCAGAACATCCATCCAGCTGTTGGGTACAGAGCTATCGCTCGCGGCTCGTACAGCTCTTCGTGGATTATCACCTGGGAAAGTGGAGGTGTGAGTTATGCGCTATATAAATAAGTCGGTTTCATCGCCTGAGAGTGAACTTTTAGCGCGTCGGTGGCGGGGCGGTTGAGTATCCAACTCGTAAGCGACAGGTACCGGGTTCGGTTCCCGCTCCGGCCATGTACCAATGACTCTTTTTTGAGTTATGTACATTAGTTGAATTCTAACCAATGCTCTTACGGTGAGAGAAAACATCGTGATGAAACCTGCAAATTCAGGCAAATGAATTTTTAACCATGATCCAATCTGAGGGCCTATCGGCTATCCCAGTGGACAACTGAATTTGACATAAATAAATCTGGCACTACTCTAATTTGGTAGACGCTATTGGCAGTTTTCAACGTAGATGACGTGGTGTAGAATTATCTAGTGTCAAATACAGTTGTCAACTCGGTCGATCGGAGGTCAGGTGGTAGTCGCTTCACTGTAATTATCTGATCGCCAAATCCTGGATGGTAAAGGCGGACCCCGGGCCCTCATTCTCGAGAGCACAACCGGGACATTAACGCTAAGATGATTATTTACAGCCTAAGAGTGAACAGTTAGACGGTCAGGAAGCGACTACTGTCATCCAGGATATTAGCAGCCCGAAGAGAGAGGATGCGGTGCCGGACTTTGTGGTGTAGACTTCGAGAGGTCAGGGGCCTATTTCGCACCGCGACATATCGAATTAAATATTTTCGTTATGCGCTTATTACATTTTGCTAAATTAAGTCGTTTAAATTCAGATCAGAAAACCAAAGCTAAACGTATTACTCGTAAACTAAGATTCATTTTGAAATCACTTATATGTATAATGTTACACCGTACACGTTCCGCTCGCCAAAGAATCTCCATCGCCATCTATTACAATTATTTGAGCAATTTTTTCTTTTTAATTGGCTCCCGCAAAATCTCTCCTCGTCCAAGAATGTTATCATGATTACCTCACACCTTATGAGCTTAGTCCTCACAGTGACAATGCACCTACGGTTCTGCATTTTTATTGCCTGCAACCTAAATGTGAATCGTAGATGTTATGGACGACGGTTACCGCTTACCACCAGGATGGCTCGTTTGTCACTGGGCAGCATAACAAAAATAAAGAAATAATAAAAAATAAAAATTCGTGGAAAAATTTGACACAGCGCCATCGAGCCCCAAACTAAGCAAAGCTTGTACTATGGGTGCTAGATAACTGATATATTACTTAAATACTTTTTAAATACATACTTATATAGAACACCCAGACCCGTAACAGAAATAAAATCTATTACAATTATTCAAACGATTTCTTCTTTTCAATCGTCTCCCGCAAAATCTCTGTCACGTTATCATACCTTCCTGGAGGTGCCATCGAGCCGGGCGACGCTGATGGTGTCGGCGACGGGGTCGGTCCAGTACACGTTCCGTGCGATGGGGTCCACGGCCACGCTGTCGGGCGCGCCGTCGCTGCGCACCACCACGGCTTGCTCGCTGCCGTCCAGCCGCGCCCGGGATATCGTCTTGGCCTGGGACCACCACAGTACTCGTATTACCACTATATACAGGTGTTCCATCATAACTATGTTGCGCCTAAATATGATCTCATTGGGTACTATTGCGCAGAGTTATATGTTTATTGATAAATCAATTTTATCAAAATCAATATTCCTGTGAGCTCGATGAAAATAAAAAATTGTATCAGAATTATGGAATTGTAAGTCTGTTGATATGTTTTGTTTATGTGTAATACTTATTGTTTTCTGTGTCATAATTGATGGGATTGTTAAAATAATTTTAGTTTTTTCGATCCCATAACGCTTTTTTCTGCTCACCATGTTGTTTAGTATCCATATAAGTTTTCCAAATAATTTATTTATTTATTTTATTTATTTATTTATTTTATGTTTTTTTATTTTATTTTATTTTATTCTATTTATTTTATTTATTTATTAGGAAGACCAACAGTTTAATTGACATGAAAATATTAAAGTTGTCAAGTGGCAATAAACAATACGCGCACATACGTAATCACGTCCAAACTCGCGAGGCACGCACGCCGAGGCACCTTTGAGTATGGACAGAAAACTGACAATCGGCGGCTCGCGGCGCACACAGGCTGCCTCTAATTCGTAAGCACTTTAACGTCTCCCTTTTTGGTTTTATCAACGTTCAGTCAAATGAAAAGGTGCGTACGAATTAGAGGCAGGCTCAGGTTGAGGCACGCACGGGTCGCCCATTTGCTCAAATTCGTACGTGCCTCACGCGCAGCCGCCGATTGTCGGTTTTCTGTCCATGCTCACAGTGGCGTTACTATCATACAAGCCTAAAAGCCGGGCTTGCCTTATAAAAATAATTATCGATAAAAAATCAAAGATAATGCGAGCGCGAACTATTTAAAGTTCGCGCTCCTAATGCTTTTCAAACTGCCGCGCCGCACAGCAGCGCTATCGTGCGCCTAGGTTACGAAACGCGATCCGAACCCACACGCAAGTTGAGGAAATTGAGACTCGGTCAGTCATCTCGCTCGCACGCGCTGGCTTGTAAGCGGGCTTTGATTCCGGCCGGTATGTCTCTTTCTTACATATGAAAACTGTCCTACAATGAGATATAACTATACGTTTGTTTATATAGTAAATTGTACGAGACTTTAAGCCCTGCATGCGTATGAAGTTGTACACGGATCTTTGAAAATGGCAACTTCGCGCATGCGCAGTAGGTATCTACGTTTGTTGAATGCTGTAATACGTACCAACTTCACTATTATTTTGTTTGAGCCGTTTGGGCGGATAAGTAATTCGTTTTTTGTTGTTTTTGTGTTGTGTTTTGTAGTAAAAGTGATTTAATTAGATTGATCAACAATAGACGAAGTAAAGTCCCTTGTGATGGTTTAAAATGTGCACAAGTTTTGATTTGCATGGAAAAGGTAAAGTTTTTAATCATTTCTCAGAAAATAACTAATTATTTCCTTATATGTATTCCTATTATACCTATTTCTCAGATTAGTAAATCGCTTATAAGACAATTTCATAGATCGGTGTACCAAACTCATTGAATTGTTGGTTGTCTCTCTCACAAGTTATATTGCTGGTATAAACTGAAGTGATAAGTGAGGATTGATCTGTAATGTGCAAGGGGATGGATTTATTTTTAATAACCGTAAAAACTACACAAACTTCATCTCTCGGCTTGCCTTACTCTGAACCCCTAGGCACGCCACTGCATGCTCAAAGCTCGGCTCGGGCTGAGCCGCTCTAATTCGTACGCACCTATAGACATTCATTTGTCACAATTTTGAAAATATTGCTGAGATGTCTTACTGCTGGTTATTTGGACTGTCTATTTATACACGTGAAAAAAAAGGACGAGAAATTCTCGTCCCAGCGTTTACGCACTTATCCGAATTCGATTCGTAATCGAGATTTAGATTCGAGCCTTGAAGTACCAACGTAGTAACTCTACAGACATCTTCGTTCTATGAGTTTTTTTAATCTTTCATCCTTCGCCTATAGTCTCGCGTTTCGCGTCGAGGCGGTCAATTCTATAAACCATCTGCCAAGCATGGTATGCTAAGACCCTCCACTAAAGTGATGAAGGGTAAGTCCAACACTGGACACATAATGAGTAAAATACAAAATGTACTCACCACACTATCAGCCCAGTACATATACTCAGTCTTGGGATCGTAATCCACAGCAAGCGCTCTCTTCAAATCCTTCAACGGGATCGGAGTAGGTGTAAAGTCTGGGGAGTCGAGTGATATTTTGGTGATCACAGTTCGTTGGGCGATTAGGAGCAGGGCCTGCGGTGCGTTGTAGCATGTGGTGTTGCTGTTCTCCTTAAGCTTCAGGCCGGTTGGACAGCTGCAGCTGTAGCCTGAGAATTATATGTTATTATAAATTAAAATAATCATTTCTGCGTCAATATCCTGACCGGTGTGCTCACTTGCGGAGTCGGCCAAAAAATTCAAAATTTAAAATTCTTTATTGAGTAGGACATTACATACCTCTTTCAATCATCAAAGAGGAGAGAGTAAGAAAATAGGAAGGAAAGACATAGTGACATGTCGGCCACCCCAGGACCGGAGCACATCTATCCCACGCCGACAACGGCCGGATCGTCTTAGACAATACCAGACGATCAGTGCCCGACAATGTCAGGCAGAGCCGGACCGCGCCTTAACTATGATCCAGGATTTGGCCGATCAGGAAATTAAAGTGGAGCCACTGCCATTTGACCTCCGTGACCTTGTTAACAGGGAACAAGACTAGATTTGAACACATCAGTCTTACTTACCTGGTTCTTTCGGGGACAATAGGCAAAGATGCGAACAGCCTCCATTCTTCACTTTGCAAGGATAATCACCAGTTGGAGGTAATTGTCTAAGCGCGTCATAAACCTTTATGTCCACTGGCACAGGGTCCGATTTCGTGAGGTTCTCTATCGGGCCATGTTTGGACATGTCCCATGTGTAAATTGCCCTGGAAGTTACAATGTGAGTGTTAAAGGTTTCCAGTGTTTGGATGATGAGAGATTCACTAGAGAGTATGTAGTTTTTTTAAATAAAGGAACTAGCCAGGCATTTGACTGCCATCTCATCTGGAGGTTCTGTACATAGCCTTCTTGAAAAATCAAGAAATTATTGCAAATTGCAGAATTATGGCAATAACATAAATATTTGCTTATTCACAATCAGCGGTATACTCATATAATATATGGATATATAACCTAACTGGATGACAACATTATTAAACAATTGTGCAGTAATTAAAATATTTACAGGAGTGAAGTCCAATTGTGATCATTAATCAAATTATAAGTCAAATAAAAAATTAATTTTAAATATTTACCATGACTTCCAGTCAGTCCAGTAAAGCTTGTCATTAAAGAAAGTCAACGCATAGGGGTACTCCAAACCGCCATCAACAATTCTCTTCCTGTTCTGCCCTTCAAAATTAATAACATCCACAAAGTGTAGCTTCGCATCCACCCAATAGATCAAATTCTCATTGTAATCTACTGTTATTCCGTTTGGCCAGACTATGTCATCTTTGATTATAACACGACGTGTGGACGGATCTCCATTCATGCCCGCCCTTTCGATTTTAGGAACTTCACCCCAATCAGTCCAAAACACTAATCTGAAATAGAAAGAGATGATTCAGAATATTTTTTTTCAAAATGCCCACAAAAGTAATATCTTATTTAATTAGTGTTTAAATTAAACTGAGCTTTTATCACTGATCACAACTGATATGAACATATTACAAAATGTTTTTTCTACTTACCCTTCCTTGGGAACTACAGTAATTGCTCTGACTAAATCCACTTCTGTCCAGAACAGTACTTTTCTGAATCTTTGTTCAATACTGATAACTTCAATTCTGTTAGTATCCCCATCAGTCCAGTATATTTTGTCTGTATACCAGTCAATGGCAATACCAGAGGGTGCAATGTGACCCTTGAGAATCCTCACCTGTAGACATGAATACAGTGTTAAGACTAAATGTAGAAGTTAGATCCACTATCATCATATTCTAATATCAGTTCACCTGGGTGAACAGTGGGAAGTATTTATCAACATTTCACCAGTAAATAATAATTCCAGTATTTAATAAGGATGTGAAAATTGTTTTCACAGGTTCGGCAACATTGGAGTAATACACCTAGTATTACAAATGTCCATAGGCTGCAGTAACTGCTTACCATCAGGCAGGCTGCAAGTTTGTTTGACACCTTAGTAGTATTAAAAAATATTGCAAAATGACACAATGATACAGACAAGACTATAATTTACAGTGTGCTGACTTACTTTATCCCCAGAGTGCGTGCCGTTGTACTCCATGCATTGTATAGAGTCTACAGACTGGTCCCACCAGCAAACTAAATCTTTTTGGAGTAGATAGTCCACTGCAGAGCCTTGTTCTAATCCGTCAACAATTGTTTTTACTTTGCCAATTTTAGAGGTGTCTGCTACTCTGATATCTGATGCCGTCGAATATAACAACATGGGATTGCTAGCTACTGTGTAATAATCTGTAAGAGGTGCGGATTTTAATTAGGATATCGAAGGGCTATTCATACATTCATTGGAACAGCATGGTCTCTTTAATATGATCAAGTTGATTAAATAAAGATTTAAAAGAAAATTGATTCGTGATATTTAATGGATCATCTTGTATGACTATTCATTTTTAGTTTACACAACATATGATAGTGAATGATTTATTTTGTGTATTTTGTAAATTTATCAGTATGAGAACATGGGTACAAGAAGTGTAGTAGGAAAACGGACCCTGACACAAGCCGGGAATTAGCACTAGCAAAAGGGTATTGCTTGTAAAAATCCTAGCTACTTTCTTTGAAGATAATACAAACATTAGTCACATTCGTTATCATGATTATATAGATTTATATACTGTGAGAATAATATGTGAAATAATCTTAGAATTCTGTTAGTGATTTGTATGTAACTAAAAGAACTTACCTTTCAACTGCAGAAACATCAACAGACAAAATACATGGATAACGTTTTGTAATATTTTGTCGGCATAAATAATTCGTCGGCGCTTCGTCATAATGAAAACAGATGAACAACACAACACGGATACAACGCTTTCATCTGTTTATTTTAGGTAGCTACAATGACAGTCTTAAGGCACGGAGTGAATTTACTATGAGAACGGCATCTTTTGAACTAAATTCTTGAAATTCCGATACTCTAAAGATCGAAATAAACACAAAAATTTCCATGCAATGCAAGTTGCAATAAGAAAAATAATACAGACGCACCACAGCACAGCAAGCAATGCAAGATTTTTTGATATTATTACGTTTCGTTTCACTTGTGTTATTCACACACAAACGGTGTGAACGAAAAAATCACAGACTCAATATGTCAATTTCAATTTTATTTTATATCCGTCAAGTATCAAATCCTTTTTTCAGATAGGTTTTTTCTACTATGAATTTTTGAGAATACGTATAAATCGTATTTAATAACATTACAACATTTAAGGTTTGACTGAGTTTTGCGTGTAATTTAACAGTGCTCTTGACTGACAGCGGACCTAGATTTGTGACAAGCGCGACGGATTTAGTGGATTTCTACGTTTATGGTAGATATTTGTAACGCACGGCCTACACTTCAGGTAAAGCACTACGCATAGCCCACACTTCAGGTCAAGCACTACGCATAGCACTTGGCATCACTTCTTTTTATAATCACATAAGCAGCCTAAAATCCGTCAGTGGTTTTGAGGCTAAGGTTATTTTTGACAGAGAGTAAAACACTGGGAGCAAAGCGGCAGATGCATTTGCTTCCTATTTTGCAGGTGTCTTCTTGCCCAATGCACCTCTCTTGAATTGTGCTGATGCGAGTACCTACGGCTGACCAAACCACGTCGGCCAATTATATTTCTATTGGGCATATATTATCACCGTTCAGGATGTTGAAAACGCCATTAACAGGCCAGGCCAACCTTTTATGGGCCCTGACAATGTACCTTCTTTTATTATAAATTTATGTTTCTTGTGGACCCCATTTGTCATATTTTGAACCTGTTGATGTCCTCCGGTACTTATCCAGAGCTCTGGAAGTTAACACGAGTAAAGCCAATTCCAAAATCAGGTGACTTAAAAAATTTAGAATATTACAGACCAATAGCAAATTTATCATCTTTTGCTAAATTGTACGAGTTTATTCTGTACGAACACATTTCTTCCCAGGTGAAGTCTTTCTTGAGTGACACCCAACACGGGTTCAGATCCAAACGTTCTGTTAATACCAACCTACGAACCTTCTTTGACCTTGTCTCTGACCATCTCGATAGGGGTTTCAGGTGGATGTGGTCTATTTCGACATTCAAAAGACTTTTGACCGGGTCGACAATGACATTCTGTTGGGTAAGCTGGGTGCTATTGGTTTTTCACCTTCACTACTGAAACTCTTTGCAAGTTACCTGCGCGATAGACAACAGTACGTCCGATATGGCTACTATGTCTCAGATCCATACCACACGCGGGTATCAGTCAGGGCTCAGTATTGGGTCCGCTCTTGTTTGATATTATGGTGAACGACCTGGACTTGGTTCTTCAATCTTCTTGGAGCTTACTATATGCCGACAACCTAAAACTAATTCGCAGAGTGACGGGGATGTCTGACTGCAACTCGCTGCAATTAGACATTGATAAATAAATCATAAAAATCTTTATTGTTTTTACTGTGTGTTACAAAGGTGGAAAAATATGTATTTGACATTCGATCAGCAGTAAATATCTGTCTTATACAGATGTACAATAGGTATATTACTACACTAATATATTTAATTAAAGCACAATAACAATAACAGTAACAATTACTAATTTAAATTATAATTATAATATGCGGTATATGCGTGGAGTGTGGATAATGGACTTCTCTTTAATCCAGATAAGTGCCATGTAATGATCTACAATAGATCAAGGAGTCCTTTGCTAGCACAGTAGGTACACCCTGGGCACCAGTGCAATTACTCGTGTTAGTGCTGTTAAGGACCTGGGAGTCGTTTTTGATCCAGCTCTCAACTTCCATGATCACAAGGCAACTCGCATCCGATTATTCAAGAAGACTAGGGTTCGTAATAAGGAATTCCCGCGATTTCAGTGACCCTAATGTGATAAAATTCGTATACAAGGCGCTGGTGTGGAGTAAACTCGAATCGGCATCGATTATTTGGAACCCATATGAGAGCACTTACACCTTACATCTGGAGTAAATACAAAAAACTATTTATCGTTTTCGTTATCAAAAATGTATGGATATTATCCCTTTTTGTACCCCACTAAGTTCTTGCTGGGTACTCTTGGTTTCAACTATCTGGAAGTAAGGCATAACTACACCTTGCTCGTTGAGGTGTGTCATATCCTGCGTGGCGAGGCGGACTGTCCAGCACTTGTCTCGCAAGTTGTAAGACAGGGTGTTCCGCCTAAGCCGAGGATGCTACTGAGAGCACGTCTAGGCAAACTCCTCGCGACTCCGGCCTCAAGGACCGTAGCACGTGCGCACTCTCTCCTCCTTCGCGGCATGGACATGGTTAACGCTTTTCAGGCATCGGCACCAAAGTGTGACATATTTGTGAGTCGATGTATTGAAGTGCGAAATGCATGTCTGAGTTTTAATGAGTTGATGGATGAGTGAGTGTCTTTAATTTTTTAATGATGGTTTTTAGTTATCAATTTAATGTTTTAAAATATTTTGTCTTAGTCGTATAGTTATTGATATTTGCAGTGTATTAGTAATAAGTACTGTGAAGCTGTAAATTTGGGGGGTAGAGGGGGGTTTGTTCTTGACACTGGTCGAGCTTTATGTCATTAGTTATTAGTAGATTCTTAAAATAAAATCTGGTCATCTTATAAGTGGAGTTGTCAGTCTGTTGTCATTCTCAAATGTCAATGTCAGTTGATGTGGAGATTGTGGAGGTGGATTTTTGGTTGTTCTAAATTTTTGTGTCGCTATATATTTACTGATAGTATGCTTCTAATCAGAATATTTTGTATGTAGTAAGGAAGTATAAAATAAACAATGGATTTTTTTTCATTACTTTGGACATTTTTCATATACGGTTCCTTAGCCGGTGTATTTTTGTTATTTGCGGTAGGAATTACTTTATTTTACACATTATCAATGTATATCTGTATAATTGTTATTGTCCCAACTTGGGATAGACCTGATTATTACTGTTGCATGTTTCAGCTGGTGGTCTTTATATTGATGGTCACAAGCCCTTATCCTATTGTAGAGAGATACGAGCCAGAGAAATACTATACCAATCATGCAACTGGAACAAAATCCGAATTCCCAACTTTGAAGGATCCATATACAGTAAACCTTAGTGTAGTTGTACCAGCATACAATGAACAAGAAAGATGTAAGTTACTGTTCAATTTTATATCTTAGAACACGAGGTTTATAAAAATCTCTACAAATATTATAAAGAGAAAAGATTTGTATATTTGTTAGTAATGCATAAACTCAGAAACAACTGGACTGATTTAAAAAATTCTTTCACTAATAGAATGCTACATTATCATTGAGTAACAGGCTATTTATTATTCTGGAAAAATATTAGGTTCCCGCAGGAAAGTTGAGTGATTACAGAGATCCAAATTATGCACGGGTGAAAGCCACTGAGAACGGCTAGTTCGGTATAATTAACTTAACAGTAATCTCTACAATCATTACATACTTTACAGTAATGTTTTTGTTTTTATTGGTGATTAGACCATTTACCTAAATATGTTTCATAAGTTCCTTGCATTAATCTCAGCCCTGTTTTATTCCCATTATGGGTTTTTGCAAAAAATCCTTTAAAGTTTCTAGGACTATGCTCATAAAACAAGGTATATCAATGAATCACTAATATAGTTTCTAATTATTAATAATTTATTTTATCTTGCCTCCCAGTACCACCTATGCTAGATGAGGCAATAGAGTTCCTTGAAAGGAGAATGAAAGACCATCCATTGTATAAATATGAAATTATTGTGGTCAGCGACGGCAGTAAAGACAAAACAGTGGATGTAACGGAGGGCTACTGTGAGAAATACGGTTCCGAAAAAATTCGGTGCCTAGAACTAATTAAAAATAGAGGCAAAGGTGGAGCGGTGAGACTGGTGAGCCAATTTGTCAATCAATGTATATCTTTAGTAACTAAGTAAAATCTCTTTATTGCACACTTTTAAAGGATGACTCACATTACCCACATCCAAGCTAATTAATTATTTATATGGGCGGCCGAGCACACATTGACAACTCGGTTGGCCCTTGGTGTCCATTCTAAATATATTGTCTTGGACCCAGCTCGCGGACATGGTGTCCCTTTCATTTAAATAAATAATTTTTAGACATACAGAATAATCCCTCCATGAACTGAAGAATTAAACTAAAAGTATTGCCTAATACATTTTTACATATTGTTTTTGTATTGCAAAACAAAATTAAGACATACCCTATCTAAATTTGTTTTAATTGCATACATCTCCAGTGTTTTTTTATAAGACTAGAAAAATATATTGTTTCAGGGTATTCAAAGTTCAAGGGGTGCTTTGGTACTATTTGCGGATGCAGATGGTGCCTCCAAGTTTGAAGACCTGACAAAACTGGAAGCTGCCCTTGGGGAAATGCTCAAATGTGATTTGGTGACAGAGCCAGAGCTTCTGGCTTCCAGCACAGGCATAGTAATCGGCTCTAGGGCTCATCTTGAAGAAGAATCTCTGGCAAAAAGGAGCATTTTTAGGTAGTCAATCATGAAACCCATGCTATTATATAGCCAGGATATCACACACAAACCAATCGGATCATCATCATCTGAGCAGTCAATTCCGGCTTCTACCGAGGTCTGCTTTCTTGCTCTTTCTTCTCCGTTTCGCCCGGTCTTCGGCATCCTCACCTCGTAAGCTGTTGGCTCTCGATCCGACTCGGCCATGTTAATCCAATGCTTATCACAAAACAAGACATATGACACACATGGGATCGTTCAAGATATTAAAGGTCTCCTTAGAGCCCCTGGTATTGCTGATGTCCATAGGCGGAGGTGACCACTTTCCATCAGGTGGCCCGCATGCCTGTTTGTTTGCTGTATTACATGAAAAATCCCATATGGATATCATGTTTTATTTAGCAACTAACATATAATGCCAACGAAAACGGTTAAGTTACGTCGTATTGGACTCAACAAGAAACAATCAAATCTTTCCCCTCTACAGAAACATATTGATGTATGGATTCCACTTCCTCGTGTGGCTGTTTACGGTGAAAGGCATCCGTGACACTCAATGCGGGTTCAAGCTGTTCACGAGAAGTGCAGCAGACATTACCTTCGACAGCTTGCATGTGAACAGATGGTAAATATTCTGCTAGTTGTTTTTTTTATAGGGGCCTACGTAACTATCGCCAATTTCAAAATTGGACAGTTCGATATGGTTTTCTATATTTGAAAACCAGTTTCTGCAAGATGTTGTTTATTCTACGCAGTGACAAACGAGCAGACAGCCCACCTGATGGTAAGCGGTAACTGTCGCCCATAACATCTACGATTTATGCATTTAGGTTGCAGCCAAACAAAATGTAGTACCGTAAGTGCGTTGTCACTGTGAGGACTAAGATGAAATGCCTCATGCCTGTAATTGCGCTGGCTGCCTTATCCTTCAAACCGGAATACAACAATGCAAGCATTTTTGCTTAGATAATAGATAAGGCGGTGGTACACACCCAGACGGGCTCCTCAGGGTTGACAGAGTCCTACCACCTGATAAATGGACCAAGATGGTTCCTAGCTTTGTTTAAAAATGGGGCAGTAGTTTGGAAAATATTTAAGTAGTATGTAAACTTTGTTGGGGGTTTTCAAATAAGTAATCATCATTCAGAACAGTCTGAACTGTCTTTCAACAGAATTGTTGCCTATAGCCATCTCGGCCAATCAACACGCTTATCGAAATCGGCTCACTAATTTTAGAGCTACAATCGAACCGTATAAACACGTTCCCAGATAAATAGACTGTTAGTTTCATTACCCTTCCTCTGCTGTAGTCAGATAAAGAGGCAAAACAACCGATCGCGACAACGATATTATGTTTCAACCTCAAGTACCTATGAAGAGTTGCGTTGTTGTCTCTAACCTAGCTGTACTGTTTGTAGTTCCGCTAAAAACCACGGGACTGATGAAACGGCGTCTATCGACCGCGAGGGGATCCCCTCATTCAGTTGTCTTTTCTTCAGAATTGTTGTTCCTTTTTACGCCACATTCAGTCTAATCGTTGTCATTGAGCGTCGGTGGCCTAATGGTTGAGGGATACCGGGTTCGAACCCCAGTGCCGACATGTACCAAATACTCTTTTCGAAGTTCTGTATAGGTACCAGAAAAATCAACGGCCCGTAACAATCTACTGTTGGACTTGAGCCTCCTCTACATTAGTTGAGGGTTTTGCCATGTTCTCTGCGCTTTGCTGGCGGAGTATCTACATTAGTTGAACACTAACCGATGTTCTTAGCGAGGGAAAATATCGTTATGAACTTTGCACATTAAGGCGACTCAATGTGTAACCATAATTCAATCGATCCAATGGCAATCGCTCCACTGTAGGTAAATACCTGATCTGCCAAATTCTGGATCATGGTCAAGGTGGACCCCGGACCTTCGCGCACGAGAGCACAACCATGACCACTATTCTCTTTGTGGCGCTCAATTGCCTAGCTTCTTGTTAATACTGAAAGCATCTCATTAATATTGTTACTTATAATTGTATGAGCATTAAACTAGGTGAACATCTATACTAGAATACGATTTTCTATATTTCTTCTTCACAGGGCATTTGACGTAGAACTGCTGTACATAGCACAAAAACTAAACATTCCAATATCGGAGGTCCCCGTGCGATGGACTGAGATCGAAGGCTCGAAGGTCACGCCAGTGCTCTCTTGGATCCAGATGGGAGCTGACCTCGGCCTGATATGGCTCAAATACACAATCGGAGCCTGGAGAATCAAAAGCAAAAAACTCGATTAATTCGGACTGCGCACATACCAATGTTTACAAAATACTTGAAAGTATTTAAGGTTATTTTAATTTCTATTATTTACTTATTGTTACATTTTATGATTCCAAATGATGCATACACTATTAAAGCTTATTTTAGATAGACTTGTTTTTATTTTTATTATTTATCTGACAGCTCTCGGGTCCTAGATAAGTGTAACATTAGACACAGTCAAAACCATCAAAACAGCCAGAAAGTAAGACCAAGTCTGTGTAGCCGACGAGTCCGTCATTGAGGACTGAGCCGTGGCTGTAAAGAGGTAAGAATGAAAGGGCTGCAATGCTGTGACGTCAGGCAGTAATACTCCGGACTCTGGAAAAAAGTGAAGAAATGTCGTAGAGACAAAAACGGCTTTCAGTCACACTCCTCGAAATTTCAGACCTCGGACCTTTTCAAGAAAGTTCGCCTCATATCCAAACAATTTAAACCGAAAACGTGGGTGATCAGTGAGGATGACCTGGACGCGAGGGCAGAGGTGGCGCGGATACTGCGAAAATCTTTATGACCATCAAGATTAACCAAGAACTTCGATAGTGCCATGTTGAAGCAGCCTAGAACTAGAGCCCTCAATATTGCGGTCCGAAGTACCAGCAGCCATCGCAGTTGGACCGGGTATGGAGTGACAGGAACACCTCGAGAAAGAAAGAAGCAGCTCGTCACCACTCTCGTTTTTATTCTTTTCTTTATGACGCGGAGACTTGGACCCTCGGGAAAGCTGACCGCCAGCGCATTGATGCGTTTGAAATATTGTGCTGGTGAAGACTGCTCGATATTCATTGGACAGAACACCGAAACAACGAATCGATGATCAAATAATCACCGAGCCAAACTGAAGTTACCGAAAAGGCTCAGTACCACATGTCTGCGGAGTTTCGAGTTCTTCGCCCCCATTGCCGGGGAAAGAGGTACACAAGGGTAGAGGGTAATTTTGAAAAACTGCTGATTACGGACAAGATGAGCTGGGAAAGGCCTAGAGGTCAAATGCGCTGGTCAGATTAGATCCGCTCTGCCCTGAACACTTCGGTGTGCGATGCTATCCATGCTTCCGAAGATAGAGTGAGCTGGCGTAAGATAGTCCACGAAAAAGTCATTCGAAGAGGCCACGACTCTCAGCATTGAGGATAAACGACGCAAGGAGGGATTTATTCCACGCCCCAGTAAAACACAGTAATTGAGAAGACTTCATATAATAAAACGTCCATGAATAAAAAATAAAACAACTGTACAATATCATCTTGTGAAGCCCGCTTCCGTTTTACGGCAGTGGACTTTTATTTTACAATTTACATTTAATGTTCATTTTAACATGAAAATTTATAAATTATCTACTTTGTATAGACATAAACTTACACATAACAATTGGAAGTTGTGTATAGTAGACATTTAACATATATTTGACATTACACTTTAAAAGAGAATCAAATATAATTAGACATAGATAAAGCTAGTAGACAGGCGAGATAGCGCTGGCATGAATCAACAATGAAATATAGGTTTCCAAAGCGTTGTATTCATAACACATTCATTTCATATTAAACAAAGCCTGGGTTAGTAACATAAATGCAACTCGCCTTTACAAAACAATGAAACGAATTGGTCTCAATTATTAACGAAACAATAGGTACTAGCACAAAGAAGTAATGAAGCGTATAACTAGCAACGATCTAATAATGGGCGCCTAAAATTAGTGTTTTTTCTAATACAAATACAGCTACAGTTATCAGAATTGCAGGTCTAGGAAAAATTTGGCAATTCGAAATGAGTGATTGGACATTTGATCTACTCTCTACAACTAAATAAATGCAATCGCACATACACGACACAATCAAATTATGTTCGATTCGGCTGGAGTCCAGTCCACTCTATAGCGCCACAATAGGCCACTTGTGTAAACTTTGGACTGTAAGTAAGTAAAAGTACTACTTTGGACTGTAAGTCCGTTCTGTACGCACATCCATTGTGATGTTATACTGGTGGAGGGCAGGTTGATGCGCTGCCTACCGTACGCGTAAAAAGGCGGTGGGTTGTAAATGAGTTCAGTTGGTATGCTTCTGGCTTTTTGGTATCGTGAAACTCCCGAATACGATAAAAATGACAGACTTGGTTGATATAACCCACCAAATATAGCTTTTCGAAATAGTGATTATGCACCTAAGTTTTAATATTATTGTGGCCTAACTTACCTAACTTTTAATAAGTGAATGGGTAGATTTAAATTTGTACCAAATAGTATAGCGAAGTCTGTAAGTATAAAAATCTAATGAGCCTTACCACATGGTTATCTGATACCCAAAATCACATTCATACGCTGATTTATTATAAGAACTCGTAAAACGCTTAGAAACCCATTCATGCAATATAATTTTATAGCAAATGTTGTATATTTGTCTGAAATGCTTAAATAGTATGTAGTATAATTAGCACTTAAAGAAAGTAGGTATTTTGAAATTGTCCGACTAAGTGCTATCCGGAAAGACCTGCGCGAACTCCAGATAACGAACTGGGAACAAGTGGCGCAGGATAGGGGCCAATGGCGAGTTCTTGTGTCGGAGGCCAAGATCCACTTCGGGTCGCTGAGCCAGCGAAGTAAGTAAGTAAATGCTATTTATACACGAGATTAATTTACCGGTTATGGTAGATATTCGCCATGGTTTGGGATGGAATGACTTCACGCCGATTACAGCTACGGCCAAACCTGACCCAAAGAGAAATTTTCTTGTTAGAGCGCCCAATATTTGAATAAACGGATTATAATCCTAATTAAATTTTTCGAGAGAATTTTTTAAGTACATTTTATGCAATACTTTTCTATAGATATTATAAAACAATGTCGGTCCTGCCGTTTGTCCCTATGTATCTATGTACGCTTAGATCTTTTAAACTACTCAACGGATTTTGATGCGGTTTTCAACAATAGATGGAAGGGTAGGTACGGGTAAAGTAGGGGTACGCGCATCGCGCCGGGTCCACTAGTAGATAATAAAATAGATAATTCATTTTAACTTCATAAGTTTCGAATAAACTATCTCAAATATCGTGTCTTTTTGAGTAGTTGCCTTCAGGCACGGATAAGTATAATCGTCCTAAAAGTGTACATTAGTCAACTCGATTGCAGTGTTGCTAAAAACTGTATAAAAAATGTCAAAGTGTATGTCTTATGCAACAAACACGTACCATATACTTAGGTACATAAATTATTGTTATGAAAGGAGTTAGAGATTCAAATGTAAACAAATTTGCAATTTGTATCTTTTACATTTTGTCCTTCAGCAGTTAAAACTAATTTATTAATTCTTTTAGATATTATTCCTAAATGTTGATAAGATGATAGTGAAGCACATTATTTTGATAGCATCCCAAATAACATTGATATTACTTCTTATAAAAATATTATGTGGATGGAATAAGTTGTCATTAATTATGTCTTTGTCTATAGTTTCTTGGACTTAATTCGATCTGATGTTACGCAAAAGTACTATCCCTCTGGTCTTATCAGGTTTAAATTTGTAAATATGAAATAATTAAGTTAAAAACTAAGGATTTTGAATATGTCTACAAGATAATCCTATTTTATTTTAATAAAGAGGTTACAAACATTATTTTTATACTAATACGAATATACCTGATAAACATCAAATGTTATCAAAGGAAAACTTATCTAATCACATTAATCAATCAATCAACTTAATAAACATTGTAAACTTGTATATACTTAGAATAGTTTCACTTAAAGTTTATCTGTCCACAATATTTTCATAGAAATAGAAATAATTAATAACATGACGACAAATAACAGCGAAACTTTAGGGTTTATAGTGCAATGAACGGATATAAAACCATCATGTCGTATTATATTCGTGTGAAGCTCCGATAAAAGTGACGTTGACTTGATTACATTCTTACCTTCAGTCCAAACACCATTTTCAAAAATTGTTCATAATGAATGGTGATGACTCCATCTTGATCAGTGTCATATTGGCGAAATGAATTAGTCAGCATCTGAAATAAAAAGTTAATTATGAGTTTTAATACTAATTCATAGTGACTAAGACTATGACTAACTATGGATTAGGAATTAAACATTACAATATTTACTACACTACAATTTTTGTGCAGTTGACAGTTGCATCACTGCCAACTGTGCAATTGACGCATTTGGGGTGCAGTTCTGACAACTGTGTCAGTGTGCATGTTAAAACTGCATGCCAACTGCGCGGAGTTAGTGCAGTTGGTTAGCAGTTGCATCAACTGCACAAAAACTTCAAATCAATTTTGCAACTGGTGTGCAGTCAAAATGTAGTCAATCTAAACATCATACTTACATATAGCGTAACACAGCACTGAATGAAGTCATCAAATAGAATTGTGCCTTGGCCATATCTATCAAACTTTTGTACCATGATGATAATAAGTTCGTCTGATAATCTGTACCCAAATGCTGTTAGGGCGCTTTTCAGCTCAGCCTTATCTATATTGCCCGAGTTATCACGGTCGAACGAGCGGAAGCAATTTTGCCAGTCTGTGACGTATTTCCACAGTGCTCCAAAGTCTTCAAATGATATAACACCTCTGTTCTGCTTATCAAACATTCCTGAAATAGAACATTGTTATAGCCAGGCAATAAAAATCCAATCACTTATCAAACTTAACCTCAAATTCCAACTCACCTATCATGAGACGCACAGTCTCTGGGTTAAACGCATTCCATGTTCCATTTGACAGTGCTTGTTGCAATTCATCCGAGGAGATGTGGCCACTGCGGTCTTTGTCAACTCTATAAATATACAATAACAATGTTCAAATCTTTAGACAATTTACAATACAATACCATACAATACAAAACTCTCAAATCAAATCTCAAATTTAGGTTTCTTTGTGATTATTTTATAAGGTTTAAGTCAAGTAGTGAACTGTAATAAATGAGATTTGTGATTTTTGTATAAAAATTTGTAGAAGTGGAATGAAAATGATGAAGTTATTTATAGTTTTAAGAACTTAAATTTTTTTTGTATGTCAATCAGACAATATAATAAAAAAAATACACTTTGATGATCTGCTGTGTGTTCTGTTCCACCATGTCCATAAAAAAGTTCTAGAGCTTATTCAACTACTTACAAGAAATTTGTTCATTTCCATTTTCACCAACTTTTATGCATTAAAGTGATTCAAAAATATACACAATAAATTGTATAGGTGAAATGATAACATCTTCACTTGCACATGGATCATTTGCATTAATCTTATCATAAACTGATTAAATAAAAAACATCTCAGGGGCATACATATTAGACTAACAGATAATTTTTTAGACAAAGATCTTGGAGAAATTTTAGAGAAATCCATAGCAATAAACCTAAAAACAGCACTGGTGAAGATCAGCATGTTGGAGGAAACATTTGCAAGTTGGAGAAAGTATTGGGCAACATATATGTAACACATGAGTAATTTGTAATTAGGAAACATAATATTTCGCAACAACATACCTTCTGAATATATCCCATAGGAATTCCCTGCTAGGCATTGGAGATTGGAAAGCCATTGCCGATGTAGGTTGTTCTTAAATCTAAAATATAAACTGGATATTAACAACTTGCGTTTAGCACTTTTAAAAGGTGTGGGTAAGTTTATAACTATTTTGCAATGTGACAGGATCTTGGCAATTTTATGAAATTGTTAAATTAACAGATCTACAAATCTAATAATATTTTATGTATGTATTCTATCCAAATGTTTATTTCGTGCACATGATAATATCAGGATTTTTCCCATGACTCACCAGTCAAGTCACAATACCAAGTACTTTGATGTTTTTTGATAAAAATTATTACAATGTGAAAGAAGTAATTTTTACGTCGCTGTATTAGACACACCCGAAATTCAACACAGCCTTATATTTTATTTATACTGAAAAATTGAGCAGAAGATCCTCTAATTCAGATTTTTAATCGACTTGACTTGACCTTGATTTGTGTGCCTTTTTTTTGACATTTGACTGACGTGGGGTGGATATCAGTGTTACCAGCAGTAGTTTCCAAAAAAGTACGTCCGGGCTCTTAAAATAGTACGATAATGACTAAAAAGTTACGATTTAACTTATCTTCTATATTTTACCGGCCCTGGGGGGGGGATGATTTTTAGTCAATAAAATGGCGTTATTTTGGTGCCGGTGGCCAAAATCAACCCTTCCTTCCATTATTTTACGGTATTTTGCGGACAGGAAAGGCGAAGTGACCACCCCCTCAGATAAATTTAGCATTTTGTAAAAACGTACCAAATAGTACGATGTGGAGCAAAGTACGCCAAAGGTACGACAGTCAGCCAAATAGTACGTAAATCGTACCAAAAGGTACGATCTGGCAACACTGGTGGATATATCAACCACACCAATGAACGATTACTTTACAAACCTTGATAATTATAGTGATGCCCCGAGCTAACTCCGAGCCGGCCGAAACGCAATTGAACGTCTCAAGGTGCCCTTAACCCCCGTCATACACCCCGTTTTGGACACGTTCCGGGGTGGTACCGCCCATCTAGAATTGAACGCCGCCATCTTGATCCCACCCTGTGGAATGACGTCACAACATCTTATTCGAATAAGCTCTACTCCAAAAGCCTACCAAGAAAAATGCACTGAAATTCACGATTATTACCGACTTAAAGTTAATTATACTCTAACTTCATTGAAGTGAAAACTTTTTAGTTTTTATTGGATTCGTTTTATAAATACATTTGACATTGCAGAATACTAAGGATGAACTCAAAATAATAAAATACGAAAAGAATCTGAAAATATTCTACATGGTACATGTTTCCAGAGTTTTATTCAATGTAAAAAGTACAATGTTAATAATTCAAAGTGCGAAACGGATCGTTGCGTTCATTCATTTCATTTCATTCATTCTGACCGATACGGAGTTTGGCGATACGAATTCTGTGACGTCATTCCACACGATGGGATCAAGATGGTGGCGTTCAACTGGAGATAGGCGGTACCACTCCGGGTCAAAACGGAATATATGACGGGGGCCTAATCTGTCACCTTTGTGATTTTCGTTTTGTTATATAAAAATGTGGAGACTAGATATTTTCTATAAGACTTATTCCACTACGAAAATTAAGGCAATTTGTCGTACCTATTTCACAAAGTTAGTGAATCATTATAATAATAAGATAACATAAAGTAATAGCGTTTACGCTAGTTTAAAGAAGTCTTTGCGTTTAGTTTTTCCTTATCACATATCATAAATTACCGCTTCTTTGATTTGCCTTGCTTGACTTTCTTGTTGCCCGATGTTAAAATGGCGGATGTCTCAAGCAATGATCGTAAAATAAAACTTACTAAAAATGGCAAAGTTGTTAAAAGACGAACACGCAACCCCGAAGGTAATCTTTAGATTTTCGTCAGTAGAATAATTAGATTACATTCACCATAGGAATGCGCTTGCTTATTGCTAAACTCTACGTACCCGTGTACCATACTCTGTTGAATTTTTGTCTCTTACTACTTTTTGATTATTTACTGAAATATTTGAAATAGTTTCTGGGACTTTTAGTTTCAAACTTAGAAAACAATACCTTGGATTTTTAAGGAAGGAAACAATTTTCATATGTTTTTGTAGCCTTTTAGGAGCATACCAGTTATACTGCATCTATATAGATATAATTACATTATATATTAATTTCTGTATTAATTGTCTTATTATATTTCAGAATGGCATAAGCAAAAGCAAAAACGCCTAAGAATAGCAGGTCTAGAATATGTAAATGCTAATGGCAAGCTTGTTCCTCCAAAACATCCAGGACCTGACTGTAACTGTAGAAGAAGATGTTTCTTAAAAGTACCAGAAGATATTCGTATGAAGACATTCCAAGGCTTCTACTCTATGAAAACCCATGATGAACAAAATGCCTACTTATTTGGACTTATGAGACAGGTGGATGTTAAAAGAAAAAGAGTAAAGTCAAGTACTAGCCGTCGCACATGCACATTTGAATATTATGTCAGAGTTAAAGGCAGGGAAACTCAAGTGTGTCAGACAGCATTCAAAAATATCCATGCCATCACAGAAAGAAAAGTTAGAGTTTTATGCAAAAAAATGGATGACGGTGTAATGTTCCCCAGTGACAATCGAGGTAAAAATAGTCATCGCAGGTCAGGAGAAGTCCGTTTGCCTACTGGTGTAATGGATCAAATTAAGACCCACATATATTCAATTGTTCACACACACAGATTGAAAGACTTTATTCGACTAGACAAAATTGCTGGATTGGAAATTAACATATCCAAAATGTGGAAGGACTATATCAAAGCATATGATCCAGACAACATAACTGCTACATTGCCAAAATCTAAACGGAGCATGGAAGTGGCATTACCTAATGAGCAACCTCTTCCACCTCCGCCGCCACCACCTGCTATACAACAAGAAACATATACTACACCAACAACTCTATATCCAGGGGGTGGGCACTTGGTTAACATTGCAGAAAATTACTTTCAAAATCATTATCAAACTACTGCTTTGGCCACAACTGGTGGACCAACCAACTTTTATCAAACAACTCAGAATGGAGCACAAAGTATGGGGATACTCTTGCAGTCCACAACAGCCAGGCCCGTGCAACCAACGACTGCCTACATTGTCTTGCAAACTAAGCCTGAACCTCAACAAAACTCAACAGTGACAATTAATGCCCAATATTCAATTGAACAACACACAGAATTATCTGATCTAGAAATTAAGTCTGAGAAAAACGTAAAAAAAGAAAGAAAAAGAGGGCCTTTAGTGAAACAGTGGAGATATACAAATATCTTTCATGATGAGATAAATGGTGCCGCCTTGGCCGCTATAAAAACAAGGCTTGCCATGTATTATGCTGAAAGTGATGCAGCAAGAAAAAAAGCCAAACAGGCTCGACCCCCGGAAGTGGTTCAGACACAGGCACAAAGTGAGCCACAAATGAGGCCAACACACACTACTGTCACTATTTATACATAAATTATTTTATATGATCTGGTTATATAAATATTATAGTTTGAAGTGATCTGATACTTTTAAGTTGATTGAATCAGACCTAGTATTACTTACTTTATTTACGAAACTGGATGGTTAAATTAGCCGGTTAATTAAATGGCTAGCTTTTTGAGCAGTTACTTAATTGAATATTTGCCAAATTCATTGAAAGTTACGTCTAATGAAAGATATTGTCCTGAGTTTATGGAGCTTCTCCATACATTGTCACAACATTAACCTAACCCAACCGAATTAAAACCTAATGCAATCTATTATTATTGTCTCAGATTATTGTGAGTTAGCATTGTGACAATATTTGGAGGAGCTCCTTAAACTCGGGTCAATTTCGTTCTTTAAACATTACTTTAAATATTCTTAAAATTGACAAATTTTCAATTAAATAATAGCATAAGAAGCTAGCCGTTTCATTAACTGGCTAATTTAACCATCCGGCTGCGACATATATTTCGCAGCCATCTGGTTAAACCAGCCATTTAATGAGATGACTAGTCCGTTAAATGAATGTCGGCATTCAATGGAATATCTGGAAGCTAGCCAAGTAGTTTAATGTAATGTTCAGGTATGTGGCTAAATTGTTAAGTGGCATTATTTAACCGTTTTGTTAAATGGGCTATAGATGTTTGGGTAGAGTGGCCATGACTTCATAACTTAAATTATAAGCTTACCTTAGATAAAAAGAAAACTACATAATTAATTAAAATCACTTTTATTTAATTATAAAATTATTAGTGGCAACAAATTCAGTAAAAATACATTAATTGTATTGCGAGTACCTATAACATATTTTATAGTATTTAACACTAACCTACTCTAATGATAGGTAAGTATATAATAAATAAAACAATTTAAATTATCTTAATTCTTACTTAAAACATGTAGGTAGGTACCACATTTAATTTTAAATTGAATTTGAAATGAAAAAATACAAAAATATTGATTGCTGTGCGAGCTTTCTGACGCCATATTTGGTTTGGTTGGATTACCAGCGCTAAATTTGAACTAATTTAAATAACCTGCCTGATTTTACCTCAGCCGTCTTCAAAGGGCTGGCTTACTAGTTAAACGTTGAGTGTTGCTAGCTCAATTAACTATCGGCCTAGGCGTTCAACTGAATGCCGTGGTTTAATTGACGGTCTAGTCTTCTCATTAAATGGCTGATTTAACCAGATGGCTGCGACATATATATATATATTTGCTAAGCTTTGATTTATTTAGTAGATACTACAATAACTATGAGTCTTTAAAAGTGATTATTAGAATGGACTGAAGCAATATTAAGTGTGCTAATATACTATCTAAAAAAATATTTATTTGAATCAATACATATTTCCTGTAATTCCCTGTGTGTTCCTTGATCGTTATAATCTGGACACATTCAAGGCCAGAGAGAATAGACTGTTGCTAAATAGGCATGCATCATTCGGCCGCGTTGTTACTTACCACCGCATGAGATGGCAGTCAAATGCCTAGCTAGTAGTGTTTTTTTAAAATCCAAAGCATCTAGCTTCTAAAGCCTGGTCCATTATATGCATAACATAACGTTTGATGATTGCTACAGATAACTAGTGGTTGCTAACCATTGCTATGGATGGAGCATAAAGGATAGAGTATGTACAAAAGTGATTATCGTCTCTCTGTTTAGATGGGGCTGCGAATTCTGTTATACAACTCAAACCTTAAAGCATAGCATGTATGCTCGGGATGACATCTGCTATAGGCGCTTCCGTGACCTCGAAGACTAGTTTCTCCGTGCTTTGGATACTGGTGGATACGGGGTTGGAGAAAATCCTATCATCATCATCTCGGCGTTGTGTCCCGGTTGCGCTCCCGCGCGGCACGCTTCCTACTCTTCCTAACCCACTTCGCTCGATCCTCGGCATCCTTAGCGGTGAGCTTGCTGGCACGCATGTCATTGGAGAAAATGTTTATACGCTGCTGTACACCGATCACATACTGGTGATGCGAACGTGGCACAGCAGAGGTCCGCCCAACTGGTGGGTGTTCCTTGGGAACTTCAATGGCCACCATGGAGAATGGCTCTTACCATACAAGGACAGGGATCATGCTGAGAGGGAGATCTACAAGCTGGCCCTAACGCTAAATCTATCACAACTTGTCCAGACAGCCACTAGGATACCAGACATTGAAAGCTATACATCGTATTGCTTGGAAATTCTGCTGACTTCCGATCCGGACCGATACTCAGCGTCGGTATCCTCACCCATCATCTTGACACGAGGGCCCTGGGTCCGCCTTGACCGTGATCCAGAATTTTGACAGATCAGGTAATTACAGTGGAGCGACTGCTATCTGATCTCCGTGACCCTGCTACCAGGGAAACCTCACCAGATTCGAATCATTCAGTCTCCTGAATGTGCAGGTTTCATCACTATGTTTTCCTTCAACGTAAGAGCATCGGTTAGATGTACATACAAAAACTCAGAAAAGAACCATTGGTACATGGTCGCAGTGGGATTCGAACCCGGGACCTCTCGCTTATGAGTCGGACCACGTAACCACTAGGCCACCGGTGCTCTCAATCGGTGGGTCCAATCACTGTCTAGTGAAGTCATGTCGGTTTAAGCACTACCCAAACCTAGCCCGAAAGGTACACGACGCTTATGGAAGTGTAAGTCGGCAGACTGGGACGAGATGGGGTCCATCTTTCCGTCTTACTTTTGGCGGCGAACATGCTCGACCTCATTCCGCCGGCTCCTTTCCGCTAACGGGAAACGTAATCTAGGCGAATGTTTCATCCGCATGTCGTGGATCTTCCAGCTTCTGCTCAACCTTTATAGCTGTCACTTACCTCCAGGTAAGATGGAGGTCGAATGCCTGGCTAGTCTAATAAAAAAACCTTCAAACTATACAGATGCTGTGGCGAAGATAATTTGTTGCGCAGTGGAGTATTACATTCCATTCTCGGATGTGCCAATGTCGAACAAAACTCAGTCTTGGTTTGGACTTGAATGTGGACGTGTTTAAGCGAAAAAGATACCACAAGAATATTGCATTGCACATGTCCATCCTTCCATGATATGTAAGACGCTTGAGTGTGTGCTGAATAACCGGCTCTTGACGTATCTCGAAGCGAATGATCTGTTGAGGGACCATCAATACGACTTCCATCGTAACATCAACAGAAGACCTCGCGTACCTATGCCATTCACATATGGAGTTAAGCCTAAGAGTTAGCTTTTTTTATGTTATACGATAGGCAAACAGGCAAGCGGGCCACCAGATGGAAAGTGGTCACCACTGCCTATAGACATAAGCAACACCGAGACTATCGCCAATGCGTTGCCCACCTCTATAACACGTTACTCTGGCAGCAAACAGGCAAATATCCCTCCACTGCCAAAGCCACGGTTCCCCAAATTCCCACCCCATGGAGCTCTGGAAACCTTACTCAGCTAGCTAGCTAGCTGTGTCCTTGGATATTTTCAAAGCTTTGTGGCATGACAGATAAGCAAGTTCCTGCGTATGGAATATCTTCCCGCTTTTGTACATGGATAGCCGTTTTTTTTTTAAATCGGTCGCTTCTTTTGGTGGTCGAATCGAAGGTCATGCATTCGTCCTCTCTGCAACTTTTCTTGCTCCACAACACTCATCTGCTCAAGCCCGGTATCCTTGGGTACGCTGATAGCACTGTTGTAGAGAGGTACCTATCGATCGCGCGAGCTATGAAGGCTACTAAGGCTCGGGTCCAGTAGAGGCATTACTCAAGCGCATCAATGAGTTGAAGGCTGTGGTTGACTGGGGCGAAGCCAACCAAGTCATGTTTATTCCTTCCAAGTCCCAGCCACGTCTCTTCTCAGCAAAACCTTCACCTAACACCGTCCGAGGTGAGTCCTTTACCTTTGACCGACAAGTTGGAGCTGCTTGGTGTTACCTAAACTTCGGACCGTAGATTGGGTCAACTCAATTTTCTGTTAAAAAACTTGGAAATCCTCGCCTACGTGAGGAAGTAGGTACTGCACACCGAGCCAGAGCATTCCTTAATTTACATCAAGCACAAGTACGGTCATGTATGGAGTACTGTGGTCACTATGGGGATGGTTCCGCCAAGTATCAGCTGGAAGTTCTTGACTCTATGGACAGACCCGCCAAAAGATTGATTAGTGAAGACAATTTGGGACACCGTCGTAGAGTAGCTAGCTCGTCGGTCCTCTATCGTTTTCACTTCGGTGAGTGATTCCAGGAGCTCCACAACCTTGTTCCATCGTGCGCTTTTTTATCATCGAACCTTGGGGTCTTCAAGTTAAGAGTGAACTTCTAGCCACACATGCTACATCTTCGACCTCATCGTCGCTTTCCATCAGATGAGTTGAAGTCAAATGAAAGCCTTTGATAACAAAAAAGAAACGGAAAAATACTTCAAGCAGCAGAAAATGGGTCAAGGGCCATTTTAGCAGCACTTTGCAATAACCGAAAATTAGCCAAATTCCGTTTAAAGTATAAAAATGTATCCAACTAAAATGTCTGCTTGGTTGGTCCCCCTTCTACCTACTTATTAACAAATAAGAAAAACCAAACAGCAGAAGTTGTATGCCATGAAAAAACTTATGCAGAATAAACTAACTCCGCGCCAGATTTGAATTCATCCATGAAGGTTAACTTACGATACCCTAGCCTCATGACTTGGGGTAGTACCAACAATGAAGGGGGACTGCTGGAAGAAATTTCTTTATAGAAATAAGTTGGCCTGTTGTGTCTGATATATTAGGTCATATACTTTTGTAACAATCTTGTGTACAATAAATGGTTAAATACAAAATAAATAAATGATATTTCATGCCATGCAAACGCTACCATCAGTCAGTTAACCACTATTACGATCTTTAGCTAAGGGGTCCTCTTACCACTCCAAACAAGAATTAGGAAACAAAAAAGAAAACAGGTTTTTTATACTTTTATTGTAGACTTATATTACGCAGACAGCACACATACGCCACCAACATCCTTTATTTTCTTCTCAGCTGTTTTCGAGAAGTACTTGGCCTTTACAATAACAGGTTGCTTCGGCAGATTTCCTTTGCCTAACAGCTTGTAATAACCCTGTAAACAAATTTTTTACAATATACAGTGTGTTTTTTACTGGGTTGGTATGGGAAATGAAGATGTAAGGAAATTATCTTAGGAATCTTTGCTCTTTTTTATGAAAATTAATGTATCTGTTTAAATGTATAATAATATATTAGTCAATGGTCACTGCCTACCCCTGTGGGATATGGGCATGAGTGTTTTTATTTAATGTAGCATAGAGAATCGTGCTGGTTAATGGCTCAAAATTAAAAAGAAAGCTTGGAAAACAAGCTCTTTTTATATAAATACATACTTAAGCCCATACATATGGTCCTATAGAGCTGAGTTGTAGGGCACTACAGCTAACTCAAATATAGAAATCATTCAACAATTTCAGTAAAAAATGCTGTGTTTGATAACAAATGCACCATGGTATTTTACTAATTGCCAGCTACATCGTGACCTGAAGGTACTCATGGTCAAATATAATAAATCAAAGATACTATCCAACAAAACACACACACACTAGCTAAGAAACATTGTCCAGCTGTTTTTCAGTTTTAAATGTTACTTTATATTTATATAACAAATCTAACTGTTATATATATACATATATAAATATTTAACAAACCTAACTTTACTTTAAATATTTAAAGAAAGTAAAGTAAAAGATGTAAGAAAGAGACAAATGGAAGAAAAATTATTTTTGTAGACATGACCAGCCTATAGTTATTAATTAGTGTAGCTGAAGAGACATTTATCCTATGTTACTGCTACTATGACCCACCCGGCTTTTCACAGGGATACTTTATCATAATATGCATGTTTTATACACATAAACCTTCCTCATAAATCACTGTCTATTGGTGAAAACTGCATGAAAACCTGTGTTGTGAACAGACAGACAGACTCCGGATAGGACTTTGTTTATAATATGTAGTGATATAGAGTTTGTAGAAATGTTTAGATAAATTTTATTTGTCATACCATAGGAAAGTAAGGCAAGTAGACCACTTAAGGCAAAGTTCTCTCCATTGACTATGGATATTTGTTTACTATTATACACAAAATCCAGGCAGCAGGCTTTAAACCATAGTTAATACTATGTTATAATTTGTTATTTAATGGAAGAACAATTTCTTTCAAGTGCACTAAAATAGCAAGCAATATCCTTATTATTGCTGGATTTGTTCTTCAAGACTACACAATGGGAATTTGAGGCAATTTTTATTATTGTAGCACAAAGAAGGTTCAGGTATGATATGATTTACAAAGCTACAAGGAGCGGTAAAGTGTTGTAAATTTCAGTACTCACAGCCTTGACAATGTTGATTACTGGAACTTTGTCAGTTGTGGAGTTTGCGTATTTGAGTCTCGACTGCTCTGACACAAGAGTCCACAGCTTGTCCAAGTTCAACACAGGGCAGAAGATCTTATTTCTTCTCAAGTGGTAGTTCCTCATACCCAACTGAAATACAGAATAAGAAGTTGAAGTTAGAATTAGAACCAACAATAAGGATAACAATATTTTACATAAATAGTGTACAGTAACTTTTGTAAATCTAATACGGAGGTAGTGACTGTGGTGATGTTCTGTACGAGTGAATACAATGAACATTTGAGGATAATGAGATACAGACATATCAGTTGTTCCAACTGCCTGTCTGTTCAGGAATAATAAATAAATAAATAAATAAAATAAACATTTGTAATTATTCAACACTCTCCTCATGGTGACGATTTCGTCTTAAATAAGAATAAAATATCTTTGAACCGAACTTCCTCACAAAGCCGGCATAATAATGTGGTTGTATTGCACAGTATGTCACTTTTGAAGTAAAAACTTAAAACTATTATATCTTCACCACTACCAGTTACAAACTGGCAGACATAACAAGCAAAAGTTAACACCACACAGATGCTACTGTAAAGTTAACCTCAAAGAATACTGTACTACTAAAAAACTAGAATCGCATGTTGTTACCAACCTTGCCAAAGTACCCAGGGTGGTACTTGTCCATGTTGATTCTGTGGTGGTGCTCACCACCGGCGTTACCGCGACCACCAGGGTGCTTACGGTGTTTGCCTGTAATGCGATAAAAGTGTGACTGTGACACCTGAGCAAACTCATACCCATACAAAACATATTTGACGAGAGCCTGTACTTACCAATACGGCCATGACCATGGCTCACGTGTCCTCGGAGCTTCCTGGTCCTCTTCTTTGATGTTGCCTGTAGAACGAAAGGTTATTACAAGTAGGCTCGTAAACATCACAAATGCATCTCCAAAACTAAGAAATACTTGACACAATAACAAGTAGAACACTAGTATTAATAAACACAGTAAGTATTTTTAGCAAATCTATTGCGATTACAAGGAATTATTCAGATAAATAACTAAAATAAACACCAACCATATTTTCGGTTCACGACAAGTTTTGCAAAAGACAGAAAAAGACAAGACAGAACAAAATGTCACTGTCAATAGAGCCCAAGCAAAGTGTCAAACTCAATGTTGCCAGGAGGAAGGACTATAAACACTTTCACTGCAAGCCAAAATATCATAGAGCGCGAGACTCGTGTGCGCGGCTCTACGCCGATTGCCATTGAGATAGACGTAGAAAGGAGTTTATATCATGCACAGGGTGTAAGAGACCGCTAGCATTTATTGAAACCTCATATTCTACCCATAAAACTGAACAACTTTCCCCAAGAAATATACCCGCGGAAAACCTAAGTTTTTGCGCTTATTACACCTGCCTAAATTCAGTAGACTAAATGATTCAGTTACTGAATTGCTAAATTTAGAAGAACGTATGGTTTCTGAATTAGGGAGCCTAATTAGAAACGCATTTAGGAAGGTGTAATAGCATTTAGTAACTTAAGCGTACTCCACATGTTCGCCGAAACTTTCGGCAAAAGTTTTGCCGGGACTTTACACCTCTACATTCTCGCCTATTAGGGATGTAGGTATGTCAAAATGCGTCGACATTATATCGATTCATCGGTGTAATCGCATCGCTAATCTGGTACGTTCTACTGTAAACAGGGTCACAGAGGTAATGGCAGCTGCTCTACTGTAATTTATTTTATTTATTTATTTATTTAATTTGCCAACAGATTTACATTTTTTTTTACAATGCTCTTAAACTATAGTAACAATAACAATTAACATAAATGTAAAGCCAATAACAGGCAAACCTTACGTGCACTATATAAATCGCGCTTATAACGTAAATACTAACCTATTACAATAAAATATATTACACAAATTAACAGATACTTAGGCAATTTTGTTACAAAAAACAACTGAGTTTACAGATTTATATAATTATATAAACATGTTTTGTATTTTGAAAGAGAAAATTTAAAGACATCGACAGACTTATCCGTATTAAATAACTTGTTATGTTCCTTGGATAACCTAGTAATTATCTCGTTTCTACCCACATTCGTTCTGCTGTTTCCAAATGTAAAAGGTCTGAAATTAGTTATTCTGGCATTACGTCTAGGCACCGAGAAAGATAATCCATTTAACAAGGACGAACAGTCAATCAGCCCCCTAACAATTTTAAATAGAAACATTTGATCCGCCACCCATCGACGATCCCTGAGAGAAATCATATTATGATGCGACAGTCGATCCCTGTATGAGGTATGCCTAGATAATTGCCCTTGGTGCACAGTAAGGAAGAACAAAAAGCGTTTCTGGATTCTCTCTATTCTAGAAACATGACATTCATGCTGTGGATTCCAGATGGAAGAACAGTATTCTAGAGTACTACGCACCAATGCACTATATAGGTATTTAAGCGCAGAAATGCTCTTGAAGCACTTGCAGTTTCTCCAGACAAATCCCAACATACGAAATGATTTACTGATGATGGTATCAATATGTGGATTGAAGGAAAGTTTTGAGTCAAGTGTAATACCAAGATCTCTTATCTGATTAACTTCCTCTAGAGTGTGACCACTTATTGAGTAAGAAGTTAGCATGGGCGATTTCTTTTTGGTAAACTTAATATGCTTACATTTCCCTATGTTGAGCGGCAGCTTATTATCAAGTGACCACTTAGAAATCACATCCAGGTCTTGCTGCAAGAGTTGAGAGTCCATTGGCGATTGAATAGTGCGAAATATTTTTAAATCATTCGCATAAAAATAAAATTTGGAATGCCGGATGTTAGAGGCCAAATCGTTAAAAAAAATCAAGAACAAAACAAGACCAACATGGGAGCCCTGAGGAACGCCAGAAGGTGCCCTAAATTTTGATGATTCTTGGCCACAAACCACGACTTTCTGAAGTCTGTCAAATATATATGATGCAAGCCACCTTATCAACGTGCCACTGCATCCAAAAAGATAAAGCTTTTCCAGCAACAGCGAATGATCGACACGATCAAAGGCTTTACTGATGTCTGTGTAGATGGCATCGACTTGATATCCAGCATCGATAGCGCAAGCAATGTCAGAGCTATAACAAGCCAAGTTAGATTGGGTGGACATTTTCGACCTAATAAAGCGCGCTCCACATGTTCGCCGAAACTTCCGGCGAAACTTTTGCCGGGACTTTGGTCGACCCTCTACATTCTCGCCTATTAGGGATGTGGTGGTGTCAAAGCGCGCGACATTTTATCGATTCATCGGTGTAATATCGGTAATCTACTGTAAACAGGGTCACAGAGATGATGGCAGCTTCTCTACTGTAATTACTTGATCTACTAATATCCTGGATCATGGTCAAGTGTACCCCGAACCTGTTACGGGAAAAAGCGCTAGAAATAAGCGCGCTCCACATGTTCGCCGAAACTTCCGGCGAAACTTTTGCCGGGACTTTGGTCGACCCTCTACATTCTCGCCTATTAGGGATGTGGTGGTGTCAAAACTCGCGACATTTTATCGATTAATCGGTGTAATATCGGTAATCTACTGTAAACAGGGTCGTCGTCGTCACAGAGGTGATGGCAGCTTCTCTACTGTAATTACTTGATCTACTTATATCCTGGATCATGGTCAAGTGTACCCCGAACCTGTTACGGGAAAAAACGCTAGAAATATAAATATAAAATCTATCGAATTGAGACGACAACAAACTATCTCTACTTAGTCAATGAAATAGGCGAGACATGCCAAACATGCACGGGACTACACGAATACTCCCTCTACATTCTCGTGTTCCCGCGGAACTATCCACATGTGGAGCGCGCTATATAAATATAAAATCGATCGAATTGAGACGACAACAAACTATCTCTACTTAGTCTATGAAATAGGCGAGACATGCCAAATCATGCACGGGACTACACGAATACTACCTCTACATTCTCGTGTTCCCGCGAAACTGTCCACATGTGGAGCGCGCTTAAAACCATGCTGTTCCGAAACAAGCAAATTCTTTAGGTAATGCACGAGAGAGGGACAGAATAGTAATTCGAAAATCTTTCCAGGAATAGACAAAAGCGAAATTGGTCTGTAATTTTTTATATCATTTATATTTCCACCCTTGGATACAGGTACAATATTAGCAATCTTCCATTTGGAAGGGAAAACACCCGAACGGAGAGAAAATCCATAAATAAGAGAGAGTGGATAGCAGACATGAGAGTGAGTGAGAGAGAGTGGTGTGTGGTGCCGTCACCTCAAAGAATAGCACCACCCCATCTCTTCCCGTGGGTGTCGTAAGAGGCGACTAAGGGACAAATCCGAAAGATGGGCAGCAGCATCTTTCTGGCTGGCTTTACATCAACTGCACTGCGATCTCCAACCCGCCTGCCAAGCGTGGAGATTATGGCAATGACCTCCCCTTTCGTGGGAGAGGCCCGAAGTCCTGCAGTGGATTGTTATGGGCTGTGATGATGATGATGATGGATAGCAGAGAGATTCCGCACAGTTGACCACAAAACAGGCAGGAATACCATCAGGGGGTCTAAAAAGGCCACATTAGCGTTTCATATTATGATTCATATTAGACTGCCACAAACGTATCTGATCAAGTGGCCAGTACTGGAACTAAATGACGTCATTTTGAATTTTCATGTCAATGTCAACAACAGCGACGCTACAGATAAGTTTGTGACAAATTAATATGAATCATATTATGAAACGCTAATGTGGCCTTTTTAGACCCCCAGGACGCCCTGCCTACCATTGATTTTCTTAATGGCCTTCAATACTGCATTTGGACTGGTATCAAACGACCATAGGCAATTTGATGTCACAGAATTGTAAGAAAAAGACATATCTAGTTTGATATTAAGTGGTGGACTGTTGTCCACATATACAGATGAAAAGCCCTGATCCCTGTAATAGGTACCCTGATCAACTAAAATCCTGGATCATGGTCAAGTGTACCCCAAACCTGTTACAAGAAAAAGAGCTAGGAAGAAAAATAGCTACGTTTTACCTGAAAATAAAACGTTTATCACTTTTTCAAACGTTCATTATTTAACACTTACCTTATTCGAAACCTAATAACATGAGAATAGCATCAATTCGTCAATTGACTGCGCAGGTGACGTACATCCGGCTCGTCCACTTCCCCTTGACAATCCCCACCCCACATTTTCATTAATTAATTAAAATAAATAAATTTCAGGCATAAAAATATTAGGTTTCGAATAAGGTAAGTGTTTAATAAACGTTTTATTTTCAGGTAAAACGTAGCTATTAAACCCCTGACCTGTATTCGAAACCTAATCACATGAGATGTTAAAATAACACATAAAAAAATTAATTTAACAAAGTGGACATGTAAATTTTTAATTTATGCAATAAATGAACAATGAACAATGAACACGTGTTTGTTATCGCCTGATGGCGCTAGCGGGTAGACGACGCTAATGTGATGGTTAGTTTTGTGGGTCCTTGAACAATATTTATTCTAGTCTGCGGGTAGTAGTGTTATTTCAGACTGTGTCAGAGAGATCTAGATCAAATCATTAATGACTATACGTATATTTTATACATTATGTTACGATGCACAATTATGCAAAATCGAATAGTATCCCACGAGGGGTCATAGGTAACTACAATGTCTGTACCTTTAAATGTAGTTATTAACCTACATTGAAGTGATCAGTGCTAAGTGATAACAGTGGTCTATAACAGTGCTACAACAGAGGGTGGTCTGTTCTACTCACTGTATTAAGTACACATGCACTAAGCATGGAGTGCAGATTGCATAACGATGGATCTTCACTTTCAATAGTAATGAAAATGAGTTTTTGTTTGTACTTTGAAACAAATTGTGCTCTAATAAAAATAAATTATTTTATTAATTAATTGTTTAATTTTAAAAGTGTACCTTTGTGGCTTATATTTATTTGTAAATTATGATTGATAGATACAACAAGCGTAGGTATAATCAATATTTATTAATTAGTTAAGAGGTGAATTAATATATTTAGAAAATAGTAAACATTTTACAATCATTATTTCTGATCAAATTACTATAATACTGGAGCAAACAAATTTGTAATTAGGGAGTCATTACGAGGTGCATGACTGATCTCACTACAGTGAAATTTCTTAAAAGTATTTGCTGATTTCCAATTGCCTCGGGATAATATGTCGTCAAGGGGAGAATTTTCTATCCAATTTTTCGATGCCACGGCTGATCTGAAGCTGCCTGGCGTCGCTTCTATGCCCCGCCTTCCGTAGGAGATTCTTGATCCAGCTTGCAATGATGGTGAGTGTAGCCGATCTAGGGATACCAGTTGTAGTAAAAAATAAACTGTCGCAACTAGCGACCTGTCGTCGAGTTTTGGAGAGTTTGATAAGGTGACGTATCCAGTAGGTCGGGTCCAAAACTTTATTTTTACAATTTTTGATAAATTTCCATCCAGATTGACGATGGTTCGTAGTGTCTGTTTTAGACCCGAATGCGGGCCATAAAATAATATAATCATCTAAAATTATACAATGGTCGGGCGTTATACACAGCAGGGTTAAGTCATGGACTCGACGTCCAGAGCATAATAAAAGCAAGGCAGATGTGATTTGAGACGCTTCGTATAGGCTGTTAGTATGTGGATTTTGTCTGCTCAATAGACGTATAATAACGTCAATATCCCACACTGGAGGCTTAGCGGGTTTAGGTTTAGATAGAGCTATCGACTTCAATACTTGTTTTACTAACGTGTGGGAGCTAAGCCTGTTGTGGACACTACTGATTTATGAACAAGTATAGTGCTCAGTGACAAGCCCTCTTTTTGATGGAGGTCACTTAGAAATCTGGCTAAGTCCGAGCCTGAAGGTGTGTGTTGACTAATATTGTGGCATTTCGCTCAAGCGACCCAGCGATTCCAGGCAGGTCTATAGGTCTTAAGGGTGGATTTTCGTCAACTTGAGAGGATCAAAGATTTTTGATCTTCTGTCCAATCATTTAGGTATTCATTCCACCCCCACATCTTCACACCTCCAATGTCATTTCTGATACTTTGGGCGGAGCTATTCCGGTCGTCACACTGTGAATGATGGAGATAACGCTCGGCTCTTTAGGTCTGGCCTCCAATAGACTTTGGTCCATTGGGGTACTACAATTAGGAAAATCCGTCTTCGCCCCCCCCTTCGTTCCGTAGATAGGAAACGACGGTCCTGTTGTAATGTTTCGGAATGCAGAGTATGAGTTTAAGATTGAATTACTTTTAAGATGGCTAATGGTAGCCATGTGCCTTTTAAGGATATATTGTTCAATATGGCCCCCCATCCGATGTCGCTTGCATTGGTAGTAAGGTAATGGGCCGGCCAGGGAATATATATCAATGAGCGATTTGTGCAATTCATGTGCCACCATTCCAGTCCTCGAAGAGTATCCATGCATAACGGAAAGACCTTCAGAGCATGTGGTTTCAAAGCGTTGTTGGCTTAAATTTGTAAATGGCGGTAATGCAGTCGGCCCCTTGGCACGGCTGGGTTCATGCTCTGAAGCTCTTTTAGTGTCGCCTTCCGTCTCGTTAGCATTGCAGATGTTAGGGACTTCACTTTCATCACTAAACGATCTGGAATGTACCTGGGACGGGGACTTTTTGGGCATAGTATGGGACGCCGAGTCCCATACTATGCCCAAAAATTCTAGCGCTTTCTGTGGTACGAGAACCGACTTGTTCATATTTATCTGCCAACCTAGATCGTTCAATGTAGTCACAGCTAGGGTCACGTGTTGCCTGAGGGTTTTCAGATCCTGATGGACTAGATAAAAATCGTCCCTTGACTGCGAAGATATTGAGCAATCTAGTTTGTTAGCGAGGTGAAGGTCTTTGGAGCCGAGCTGAGCCCGAAGGGCAGGCAGGTCATCTCTAATAATTGTGGATTTTCGACGCCGACAAGTAAGCGCAGAAAACGTCTCGGTGACTTTTTGCAACACTTACATGAAAATAGGCTTGGTGAATGTCGATTTTGGTCATCCAATCCCTTGGTTGGAGGAAGTTTGTCACTTGCTGGAAATTGATCAGTCTGATTTTGCCGATGTCCACATACCTGTTTAGGTTTTTTAGATTGAATATGGGCCTCAATGTGCCGTCGCTTTTGGGTCTCAGAAACAATGGGGATATAAAACTGGGTGAGTGACGTGCCCTTTACAACACCCCCTGGGATAACATTGTGTTTATTATTTGACCCATTTCCTTTGACGGTGGGGTTCTTATGCTTAGTTTGCTTGGCAAACTCAATGGTGGTTTTTTCACGAAAAAAAAAAAAAAAAAAAAAAAAACGAATGGAATTTGAATGAAAAATTTTTAGTACATATTTCGGCGCTCCCAGTAGTTTCCAACGATTTAGGTGTACATGTAGCTGACCGGCTCGGAATCGAACGGCATAGTCAGTATTTACGTTTTTTAGTGTGTTGTCTCTTATCCCGGTGGGATGAAGGAGATTGGTTTCGATATGACCGGCCCTTACGGGGGTCTTGGGTGCGGTTTGCGTTGTTCGACCCTCGACCGCGCCCACGAAAGGAGTGATTTGGCCAACGACTTGTAATATGATTAGGGGTACTCCTATAATACTGGCTTGTTGAAACTAGTGGCTTATTCTGAGAATTGGAGGAAGTTTTGGGGTCGGTTTGCGGTGCAGAGGAGCGATCCCTTTGTTTAGGCCAGTAAACTTTATGCACGCCTCCCGCTTTCTCCCGTGCAGACGTGAACTTATCACATTGAAATAAGGTTGCGCAGGATGGAGGTATTTTACGTAAAATACTTTTATCAATTGGGTCTTTCACAGATGCGAGTATGGTTTCTCGCCGATGTTGTACCACTTCGGCCCTATGGCCACATACTATCTGTAAGGTGTCGTTAAAAGTTTTGGTATATTCACTCGTTGAAAGTATTTCTTTTATTTTGGAGAAAATATCTTCGTATTTCAAAGTACCTTCCTGCTGTACCCAAGCCAAAAAATTTGACATTTCGCTTTGTAACGAGTTTCGTTGTTTAAGCAAAGCGTACGTTATACTTGCAAAAGCTTTTTCCGTATTTAGAGTTTAACGGGAGGCATCATGACGCTTAATCTGATTATGCAATAAAACTGAAACTAATCTCTTCATTTGCCTCAAGATTGGTAAATCCTGGGGAGTATAGGTAATGTTTCTGTAAATCAGCGTATCGAACGCTGTTCCAATCTTGTTGTTAAAAGTGCTGAAAATCTTTTAAAAACTCGATTAAGTCGGAAGAGGCTAACGGAATGGATGGTTCTTTAATTTTGGTGCCGATTGAAATGTTAAATTCGGACACAAGGGTGGCTTCGGGTTGCCGTGTCGAACTATCTTGCTGGGCATCATCATCTTTAAATAATTCATCGCTGACATATGGGTCAATATAATTGACATTATCGGACTCATGATCAATAGCGGGCTGTAAAGCTAGTTGCTTCTTAAGGTCTTTAACTTCTTCAAACAACTTATCAAATTTGCGATTATCAGACCTTTTTCTGCGCTTTGTCAAGCGCCTTTTGCGCCACCGCTGATCAGATGACGAGCTGGAAGATGAGGAGGATGAGGATGTGCTGTCTGATTCCGATGTGGATGCCTTTCTCTTTCTTTTCTCCCTTGTTCTATTTACAGGCGTCGCTGGCTCCGCGGAATCTCGTACCGTGGACGTTTCCATAGTTTAAAACTGGGCAATTCGAACGGTAACACCGTTACCAGTAGGATATAAAACTGAAAATAGGCACCAGTTTTAAAAAACCGGACTAAAAATGTAACACAAAAATGTAAGTAAAATTAGAAGAAATTATAAATTTTGTATAATACCTGCTTGCAGTATACCGGCTTACCAAGACAGGGTTTGTCCAGGCGACCTCACCGGTCGAAAAACTCGACGCTAATGATTGAAAATTTAAAAAGCATAAACCGCTTGGAGGTGGCGCTAGCGGCGGAAGCAGAGGGTGGGGATTGTCAAGGGGAAGTGGACGACCCGGATGTACGTCACCTGCACAGTCAATTGACGAATTGATGCTATTCTCATGTTATTAGGTTTCGAATACAGGTCAGAGGTTTAATATAATATGATACATAGGTCATCGGATACATCAATATTTTTCCTATTATTGTACAATTTGTATGTAGTAAGTGAATACTTCTCTGTGAATTGTGTACATTTTTGGATTGACCTAGTATATTTTCGACTAGAAAGATCGACCAGAGTGATAGAGATAACAAATAATCGAATGATAATCTCTACTTAGTCTATGAAATAGGCGAGACATGCCAAACATACACGGGACTATACGAATATAGGCGAATTCTCGTGATCCCGCGGATTGACGAACATGTGGAGTGTGCTTTAAAAAAGCAAGCACTGGCGCTTGCTTAGGCCAAGTGCTGCGCGGAGTGCTTGTCCTTAAGAGTAAGCCGTGCGTCACAATGAATGACGAGAACGAATTACAATTTTGTAAAAAAAATGGGTACTTAAGCCACTAAGACAAAGAGTGTAGGCCATCACAGAGGTCCCTACAATGATGACTTTCTTTCGTCATTGAGAACATTATAAAGCGTACTCCACATGTTCGACGAAACTTCCGGCGAAACTTTTGCCAAGACTTTGGTAGACGCTCTATATTCTTCCCTTTTAGGGATGTGGTAGGTATCAAATGCGTCGATATTATATCGATTCATCGGTGTAATATCGCTAATCTGGTGTAAACAAGGTCACAGAGGTGATGGCAGCTGCTCTACTTGATCTACTAATATCCTGGATCATGGTCAAGTGTATCCCGAACCTGTAACGCGAAAAAGCACTAGGAATATAAATATAAAATCGATCGAATCGAGACGACATCAAACTATCTCTACCTACACCCGGTTTCTGAAACGCTTGTCAAATCATTGATTACCTAACAGACTGTCACATTTAACAAGCTGTTAAATCACTGTGGGTTTCTGAAAGGCCAATCAATCTATTGTTAGCTAATCGACCATTAACCTCGTAAGTCCTGGCGTACTATATTTAGTACAAAATGTTACAAGAGGTTCAGACCTAAGCTTTTTAAAGAAAAGCAAGCGTAACTGCCTAACGTACTAAAAATAGTACAAAATATTAATTTACCCATTTTAGGGCTACCCATTTTCTAATGACAGCTCTGTAGAAGCAATTTGCTTCTATGGTCTATGACCAGTCGTGTCATCATCAAAACGTGATGTCAGTTGTCACTGTCAGTGTAAATTTTTTCCAAAATGGCCGGGCGAGAGGGTGGACAAGAAAGACGTGTTAAGCTAATTTCATTTAATGAATATAATCTTCAAATTTTTACTCTTTTATTTATTAGTAATATTTAGTTGAATATATAAAGAATGTAATTAAAATAAATGTTTCATTGAAATTCACATGGAAATTATCTGACATGCACAGAAATGAAACAAAAATGCTTTTGAAATAATTTGTTCTTTATTTAGTATGTTAGGCTTCTGCTACATTAATATATCCTCAACATTTGTACTTTAAATAGTACGTTAGGTCTTGAGCTCATAATAAATAAATAATCTATTTTCTTTTAAATTCTCAGTGAACTTGAATACTACTAAAATATTCTGTTTTCGAAGATTACATATCAGAAGATACTTATGCTACAAATCGACAAATTGTAATAGATTAATCCACTACGTCGTCAAATTAATCAGATCATGAATTAAAACACTAGGGTATAATGTCAACGACGACCTATGACGCGATGTTGGCGAAGTGGAGGAGAATGAGTAGGAAAGCGGACCCTGGCAGAGGCCGGGATAAGCGCTAAGACGATGATGATGATGAGTAACCGAACTTACATACAAAGAACAGGAAAGTGCTTAAATTTAACATAAGCAATTTATAATAATTATCCAATTCAATACTATTTTAGTGAGCGACATTTATAAGATTTTCAACCAATTTAGCAAAATGGTAAGTTTACCTAGATTAATAAAACATTGTTCCGTCAAATGTGGAAAATTGATTCGAAAATAAAGGTATTAAGGAAAAAAAACTATAATTTTTTTTATTTGTTAGATCACATTACGTCCTAATGTACTAAAAAAAGTACAAAATAATTTCCAATACCGTCTTCATAAATTGGTTATAAATGCAACACACATACATAAAAAAATACATAATACTTGGTATTGTATAAAAAACCAATTAAATATGAAAAAAAAATTGTCGGTCTGACTCACTATTTTGATTATGTACTAAATATAATCCATTAGGTCTCTACACTTAAAACTATTCTAAACAGTCGGGACTTACGAGGTTAACAAGAGATCAATTTTTTCATCTGGCTACCCCTGCTAAAATCAGTCACATTCATTCACTCATATATGTTTTGTTTCTGTCTAACGCATTGATTTGTCTCTGTCCCTAGCGGCCTTTTGATAGCGGCGGGATATTCAACTTTTAGATGAAACTGATAGCGATTGTATAGTTTTCGTGTAAAATGGAATATTATCAAAAAAAATATACACAGCGAGAAAAGAGATTATAACAATATTTTTGTTATAGGGTCACGGGTTCCAGTGGATCAGTAATCCCATCATCCTCATCTTTAGGCAGTTAGGTGGGTCTCGGTCCACTGCTGAATACAGGCCTCCCACGGCTTGCACTCTGGTCGACTCTGTTATCTTACATCCATCGGCTCCCTAGGACCTTAAAGAGGTCATCCGTCCATCTCTTGGGAGGCCATCCAGAGAAAGCCACTCAACAACATCCGCCCCATCGGCTATCGATTCTGTGAGTTTCTCCCAATAATCCCATTAGTTAATTCCTGGTTCAAGTCCTGGACACGGGCCGGTTCGTGGTTCAGGTCCAGGTACTGGCTTCGGACCAGGTCCTGGCCCCGGACCAGGTCCTGGTTCAGGTCCAGGTCCTGGCTTTGGACCAAGTCCTGGTTTAGGTCCAGGTACTGGCCCCGGATCAGGTACTGGTTCAGGTCCAGGTTCTGGACCCGGACCAGTTCGTGGTTCAGGTCCAGGTCCTGGCTTCGGACCAGGTCCTGGTTCAAGTCTACAACAACGAGTATTAACAAGTCGATCGCGACGTCAAAGATGTCTAATTAAAATAACAAGACGATAACATACAGTTAACATGAGAAAAAGCTTTCCGGAAACCCAAAATTACATTAATCAGCCGTTCATTGGAGATTTGACAATCCGTTGACAAGCTGTTAACTAACTGTCAATTGGCCCTTTCAGAAACCCAAACTGCATTTAATCAGAGATTAACAAGCTGTTACGCAATTTTTGTGTTGACAAGCGTTTTAGAAACCGGGTGTTAGTCTATGAAATAGGCGAGACATGCCAAACATGCACGGGACTATACGAATATTGGCGAATACTCCCTCTACATTCTTGTCTTCCCGCGGAACTGTGCACATGTGGAGTGCGCTTTACTTAATTCAGATGGACGCTTTTTGAAGCTTTCGCGGAATTTATTTTTAGCACAAATGAACTATAACGCATTCAAGCTTTCGGGCAATCGTCTTCGCGCTATCGTTATTCGTGCTTTCGGCATTCGCACCCATGTACTCGTGTACTCCCTATCTACTCGTTACCGCGTGCCCGGAGGTAGGTACTACCTACAGCTGCCGCGCCTGCGCCAATCTGCCACCGGCCACCCGTGGGCACAGCAGCACTGCCATGCTACCACTCAGTAAAGTTCAACACGACAGGGGTACGCATACCTACCTTAATACATTACCTAGACGTTTGCTTACGGTCATTCACACTATACGAAAATCGAACCCAGCATCTACCTACCGTCGATATCAGCAGTAAAGTTCACGATCGGAAGTCCTACCTATCTAGGTACATGATTGTATGACGACCATTCACATTACACGAGAATTTAACGTAGTAGATATCTACCGCGGCGCGCACTTGCAGCACAGAATCAGCTGTCTACCAACCTAACTTATGTACACGTTTGCTTACGCACGAGAATCGAGCCCAGTACCTTACACCTACCTACTGTCGATATCTGCAGTAAAATTCACGATCGATGGTCCAATACCTACTAGGAACATGAGTATTGAACGTAGTACCACTTGTCATCAGCTGACAGGATGACCGGATACCAAACCAACATGTTTGTATTACGAACATTCCCAATTCCTATCATACGACCGAACCGAGGAGACTAAGGCAAAAAAAGTAAATAGGTAGGTATTCATAACATAACACAACATAAACAATACAGTACGTACCTATCTTAAAAGTTTTAAATAAGAACTTGTGTTAATTTAATAGGGGTCGATTTTTAGACCTCGTCGAACCCCAAAATCAGTTTTCGTTTATGTTGACCCCTAGGAAATCGATATCGACCCCAAGGGGTCGCTTCGGACCAGGTCCTGGTTCAGGTCCAGGTCCTGGCCCCGGACCTGGTCCTGGCCCCGGACCTGGTCCTGGCCCCGGACCTGGTCCTGGCCCCGGACCTGGTCCTGGTGCAGGTCCAGGTCCCGCACCAGGTACTGGTTCAGGTCCAGGTCCGGACCCGGACCAGTTCGTGGTATAGGTCTAGGTCCTGGCTTCGGACCAGGTCCTGTTTCAGGACTAGGTCCTTGCCCGACACCAGGTCCTGGTTCAGGTTCAGGTCCTGGCCCTGGACCTGGTCCTAGATCAGGTCCAGGTCCTGGAGCCGGACCAGTCCGTGGTTCAGGTCCAGGTCCTGGCCCCGAACCAGATGCTGGTTCAGCTAATGTTGATGGTCTTTGTGCTGGCACTAGCCTAGGTCCTGGTTCTGGTTCAAGCTCAAATTGTGATCAAGGTTCCAGTTTTGGTCATGGTCCTGGACCAGAACCTGGACCCTAGACCTGGACTTTGTCTTGGACCAAAATTAGGACCTGGACCATGGCCAGGACCAAGACCCTAGACCAAGAAAATCGGATATAATTTCTTTTGACAATCGGTTAATTGGTCGATTTTCGCTAATTAAAATAACAAGACGATAACCAAGAAATAAACCAAATTGCGTCAGCACTCTTAATACGTCTGAAATGGCTATGACTACTCTTACACGGGACAAGTATTCAAAGTATTCAAAATTTTCTAAATGTTCGACGTCTCCCATAGCTAAGAACTATGTACCCAAAAAGCCAACTATTTATAGTACAACAAGTACGTGGTTTATCTACACGGATAATTCGCACCAGATTTGGAAGACAGAAAGATTTCTACAGTGTATCAGCACTGGTCAAGCCCTATGCGTCAAGTACAGATATAATAAAAGACGTAGATCGATTGATCAATGTTGTAACAAAAGATGATGTAATAATTTTATCAATTGGATGTAATGCATGTAAGAGAGGTAGGGCATAGCGGGGTATCTCGTTCGAATTGGAGCCGCCGACTGGGGAAGTACCTCCACCTTACAGAATATCGCAGCTAAATAATACTCTTTTAAATAGTATTGTGTTTCTGCCGGTGAGTAAGGTTTCCAGTGCTCCATGGGGTGGGGATTTGGGGAACTGTGGCTTTGGCAGTGGAGTGGCATTTGCTTTTTGCTGCCAGAGCAACGTGTTATAGAGGTGGGCAACGCATTAGCGATACTCTTGGTGTTGCTAATGTCTATAGGCAGTGGTGACCACTTTCCATCAGGTGGCCCGCTTACCTGTTTGCCTACCGTATGACATAAAAAAAATAAAAAAAAAAATGACAAAAGCCCTTATATGTTACTTTCTAACCTGTGTAATGTAGTATATAAATTTAAAGATTATAATATTTTATTACTTAATGTTCAGAAATATAGATACTTGCACCACCAGGCTTTTCAAAATGAGATGAAATTATTTGTAAGTAATTATAAAAACTGTAAGTTAATCGATGTTAATGGTAAAAAAAGTTTACGTAGTTACTCATTGGTGTGCATAAACTCTATTGTCTCCACATTAAATGCAGAGATTGATATTTTAAGCTCTAATCTAGAGCTAGTAGGTGCAAAGTACACTCAGGAAACTGTTACTAACTTAAATAATTTGTTTTTTCGTTCCCAAAGCGAATAAAACACTAGCTAAAGCTGCTTTAGACAATAGTGAAACAATGTGTACCAATAAATTGCGGATATTTAATCAAAATATAGCGGGGCTCTGTGGAAAGCTAGATTTGCTCGAAATTACATTACAAGAACTTGACCAAAAAGGTAAAGGGGTCGATATTATATGTCTTAGCGAAACCTTTGTCAAACAGGGCATGGAGGCTAACATCAGGTTGAAAAATTACAAATTAGCTTCAGCTTTTTGCCGTGAAAATAGTAGAGGCGGAAGTTGCATTTTAGTTAAATCCGTTTATGACTCAAAACCGTTAAATTTTTAAACAGAGCTTGCAACAAAAAAATATTTTGAATGCTGCGGAATTGAGATAGCAGGAATGGGTCTTGTTGTGATTAATATTTATAGAATACCGAATAAAGTAAATTCACATGTGGCATTTTTTCTCTATAAAATGGAGAAGTTGTTAGATATATTGTCTAAAAAATATAAAAACAAGAAGATAGTTTTGACTGGCGATTGGAATGTTGATCTTCTAAAACAAGATAAACATTCGAAAGATCTCCAGTCTCTTCTCCATAATTACTACTTTGAACCCCACATTCTAGTTCCAACCAGGAATATTGCTTGCATTGATCAGATGGCCAGCAATATGAAATCGGTTGAAGATGAGGTGCTTTATTTAGGTCTTTCTGATCATGAAACGGCACAAACACTTACAATAAATGTCAGCAAGCAAAGGGCTTACTCTACCTGGTTTCAATACAAGAGAGATTATTGTGAAGAGAATGTTGAAAAATTTTGTCAATGCATTTCGGCCCTGACATTCTCGGATGTTATATAATGCACAAATTTTACCGAAGCTTTTAACATTTTTTATGAGTTGCTATGTTTGTTCTATAATTTGTGTTTCCCAATAATTAAAGTTAAAATTAATAACCGACCTACAAAATTGCGCTGGTTAAGTAAAGGTTTAAAAAGGTCATGTATAACAAAACGCAAACTGTATTTAAAATATAGAACGAATAATATAAATAAACTTGTAAATAAAAATAATTTTAAGAAATATAACCAAATTCTAAAACAATGTATAAATTGTGCGCAAAAAATTAAAAACTATAACTATGTAAAATCTAGTCATAATAAATGCAAAGCTGCTTGGGATACGATTTCTTCAACAATTTCTAATAATTTTCATAAACATGACATAAGCAAAATTAGATTCGAAAATGGTTATTATTCTAACCCTGATGACATATGTAATATTTTAAATAATTATTTTATAGATTTAACTAATAAGCTGACATTACCCCAAAAAAACAAAATAACACAGTCACATTTACATGAAGATCTAACTAATCGAAATTCCATATTTTTAAAACCAGTTACAATGACAGAAGTGTACAATATTATCATGCCATTAAAAAACAGCAAAGCTAGTGGATATGATAGCATAATAACCAAAGTTCTTAAGTTTAATGCTTACCATCTATGCTATCCACTTGCACATCTTATTAATTTATCATTTGTAGAAGGGGTTTTTCCAGAACAACTTAAAATAAGTATAGTAAAGCCATTATTCAAAAAGGGAGATTCACTAGATCCAGCAAACTTTAGACCAATTACTTTGGTTCCAATTCTGTCAAAATTTTTTGAACGGGCGATACAATCCAGAATAAATGAGTTTTTAATAAAATACTTCGACCTGAACAGTATGGTTTTCGTAAGGGCACTTCAACAACACATGCTTGTTTTGATTTAGTACGAACTATAACTGAAAGTTTAAACAGAAATACTCCCATAGTAGGGGTATTTTTAGATATGAGCAAGGCATTTGACTTCGTAAATCATTTCATACTTTTGCGTAGACTTGAACATTGCGGAATTCGGGGTAAAGCACTCGATTGGATTGCTAGTTTTCTAAAAGATAGAAAACAATGCACGGAAATAACTAAACTGAATGCTTCAGATGGTGTTGTATTTAAGCAAACTTACATATCCAACTTTAGAATTAACGCGGTGGGTGTTCCACAGGGAAGTGTGCTTGGCCCACTATTATTCCTTCTCTATGTAAACCATCTACCTGCTGCCACTTCCCACCGATGTTTACAGTTTGCAGATGATACAACTGTTCTGATACAGTGTACAGACAGTGTCTCCTTTGAATCTGATGTAAAAAATGCCTTTAAGGACATAATTCAATGGATGGATGAAAATGATCTTCAAGTAAATGTGACTAAAACTAGATTAATTCTATTTTAATCGTATAATTCTAATCAAATTATAATACAGTTAAGACATGACAATGAGATAGCGGAAAATGATGACGGTATAAAGTTTCTAGGTCTTATGATGGACAAGCATCTAAATTGGAAACAGCATGTGGCGACGAATATCGTCCCCACTCACACACACGAGTTCAGCGAGGCGCGCGGGAGTCGGCCCGAGTGTTGAGTGCCGCCGCGGGCGCCCCCACGCACCCGCGGCGGCCGTTCAGTTTGCTAACACGCGGCATAGAGAGCACACGCGACCGTGCTATCCTCCGAAACTCGCTCGGATTCCCACGCGCGTCGTTCATATAGCTCCACTGTACTGAATTTATCAGCCTATTGCTAGCAGTGTATAATTTCGTGGTTGTGAACATAGTGATCAATACAGAACGTTGAATTTACTCATTGAGTTTCATTCCGCTGGGGCCTCGTCCCCCCGCATACCTACTCTGGATAACCTGCTAGCTCAAAGAGAGAAGGAAGAGGACCCTAGGGCCCATGAACAGCGACTTCCTTCAAGCACATCAATTTAGTATGTACTAAGCTGAACCGCTTTGTGTTTGCCCTTAAAAGATTAAGACAGACAATCTCTACTGGGGCGGCACTAACGGCCTACCACGGTTACGTGTCTTCGGTTCTGAGTTACGGATTGATTCTTTGGGGCAACTCAGTTGACGTGGAAAAAGCTTTTAAAGTGCAAAAAAAGTGCATTTGTGGTGCCAAATTTGACGATAGTTGTAAAACCTCTTTTAAAAAAATATAATATTTTACCACTTCCATGTATGTACATCAGAGATGTTTGTGTTTTTGTTGCATCAAACCCTGATAACTGGAAGACATTACGGGAAGTTAGACAGAGAGAAACTAGGCCGAAAATTATGAATTTGTTATATCAGCCCACTGCTTACAAAGATATATATAAGAGGAATATTGGCCACATGTGTGTAGCTCTATTTAACCATCTTCCTGAAGACTTGAAGTTGTTGACTGGTAAGTCATTCAAATCTAAATTGACTGCTTGGTTGCTCCACCATTGTTTCTATAGTGTAAAAGAGTACCTAGAATTTAAAGTTTGAACAACAAATTATTTAGATTCACAATGGTTGCACACTTGCATGCAAGTTGAATACTTACCACTGTATTAATTTTAAGAACTGTATTATCAACTACTGTATTCTTGCAAATAAACTATTTGATTTGATTTGATTAACATACAGTTAACATAAGAAAAAGCTTTTCGTAAACCCAAAATTACATTAGTCAGCCGTTAATGAGGAGTTTTCGAATAGGTATCTAAAGCATTCCTAACCACTAACTAGATGGCGCCCCGACAATTTTGGTAATTGATAATCGCTTGAAATAGGTTCTTAGCAAACACGATATAAACACTGGGTACGTTGTATTGGATAATTTTGTATTTGTCAATAGTTTTCAACCATTTTAGAGGTTGTAATAATAATGGAACATAGTGCCAACTTCTATAAATATTTCTTTTTACCTATCGTTCAACCTTTAACAGTTATGTTTATATTAATAAACATTTTATTTTTAAGTTACATATTAATTGGCTGCATGAAATCACTGCCACCACCATAACGATTAAAAAAAGATTACCAAAATTGTAGGAGCGCCATCTATTGATGCTTTTTGAAACCAACTATCAATACCTACTGGAAAACTCCTCATTGCAGATTTGACAATCCGTTGACAAGCTGTTAACAAACTGTCAATTAGCCCTTTCAGAAACCCAAACTGCATTTATTCAGAGATTAACAAGCTGTTACGTAATTTTTGTGTTGACAAGCGTTTCAGAAACCGGGTATAAAGGCCTTGCCACATACAAAGCTCGGCGCGAGCGCGGCGCGTTATTTGCTAGGCAACTATCGCGCCGCGCGATGGTTGCCTAGCAAATATCGCACCGCGCTCACGCCGCGCTCGCGCCGAGCTTTGTATGTGGCAAGGCCTTAAATGTATGACACCAATATGCTTCTGCCGCGTCACGACACGACACGGTAGTGTGCACCGGCCAGCATAAGCGCGCGGGATTGACCGGAACTAGGATTAAAAGAAATTGCCGACACCGACGGCGCGACTATTTTTCCTTCTTTCTTTATTCAGTTCGGTTGCAAACGCGATACGTATACGACGATGTTACGGCTAAAGTGATTTGTGTTCTCACAAGTTTAAAACGTATTTTCAAGTGAGTTTGTAGAACTACTAAGGTATTTTGTGATGCCTCGTGCAAATGAAATACATTGTTAAGATGCTCGGGAATATTTTGACATGTTAATGTGTTATGGAGCTGCAGACTTTACGTGGAGCGGCATCCAGATGCCCACCAGCCCTGAAATGGCCCGCGTCATTGTCGATGCCGCTCAGCGCGTGCTGGAGAATAGGCCGCTTGTTCCTCAAGCCAATGGTGGTGGCAAGCCAATAAGGACTCGGGTGGAGGAGCAGGTTCTAGCGTTTGGAAATATCCTTTGGACGGGTGAGAGTACGTTTATCCTAAATGGTATTTGGAACTGACGGAACTCTCACTTCTGGAGTGAGGAAAATCCGTACGATGTTCAGGAGACAAATCACCAAGTCCGGTGGAGTGTAAACGTATGGGCGGGTATCGTACGGAACCAGATCCTGGGCCCGATATTTTTGCCGAGCAGGATGAACGGCCCTGAGTACCTGGCCCTTATCAACGGGCCGATATCTGACGAGCTGGACGAAATGACCCTGGCCAATCTGCGAGACACGTGGTTCCAGCACGATGGTACTCCGCTGCACATCACGGTGCCAGCACGCGAACGTCTAAGTGGGATCTTTGGTAGGCACTGGATCGCAAGGTACGGGCCACATACCTGGCCTGCACGATCACCGGACCTAACAACGTTGGATTTTGTTTTGTGGGGTCATGTGTATGACCGTCCGTGTCAGACAGAAGAGGTTTTGCGGGACAATTCAGCGAAGATCGCACAATGCACACACGGCAATATGAGTCGGTTTGTACGTGTGTGCATAGTGCTTCTAGCTTATGTAATACTGATGGTGAAAAGGTTGATGTGCTGTCATCTGTACCTACTTAATTTTCTTTAATTTAAACAAAAAGCATGTGGTACTAAAACCCTGAACGGCTGAAGACAGAAGGTTGAAACTTGGACACCGTCTCCGCCATCAAAAGTTAGGAAGAGTCTGCGACTTATGGTTTAGCAGTTATTTACGTTTAAATAAGTGAATTTTGTGCCTTATTTGCTTTGGTTAACAGGTTAGGTTAGTGTAATTAAAAAAAAAAAAAATATTTTTACTCTCTTACTCTCTTATCTCTTAGGCGGATACTACACACACGATATTTATCGTGATTCACGCAGGATCACGATATTTATCGAGTGTGTAGCCTAGAGTATCGCGAATCGTGATACGGATCACAGGATTTCCGAAAATCCAGAAATCTACGATCCGTATCAACTATCGTGCGATATATATCGAGCGTCTAGTATCTAGTCGATATTTATCACGACATTTCTGTCAAACTGACAGATAAATAACGTAATTTCAAATTTATTTTCATTGTTTGTGTTTATTTTCAAGCTGCTGTGGCCACTATGGACCTGGACAGTTACTATAAAAGTATAAAAAGTCAACAAAATCCTCATCCTCATGATTTTACTCATTTTTTTCTCTTCACGCGTCTTTTTAATCCTAATGCTAATACTATAGCAACGCTAGCTTTATCAGTCATTTTGGTAAAAATACGTAAAAATCGTAAATATACACCAGCGACGCGTCAAAAATGCATTTTTTTTAGGCTAGGCATTGGCAACTTAGTCTATTCAGCCATCAAAATGAATGAAAGAATGCACAGACTAATGAAAATATCGACGATTCTTATCGTGTGTGTAGGGTCGACTTGCGATCCAAAATATTACTCGATATGGATCACGATACGTATCACGATATATATCGTGTGTGTAGTATCCGCCTTACGCAATATAACGAATACAAAAGAACAATACTAATAGGCCAAGGTCAGTAAAAGGATCGTAAAAGGATCACCATTTACCTGCTTTTCTTAAAATAATTGAATACCCATTATCACATCCCTTATCCTAAACCTTATCTGCTTTGCAGGTCAGTTTGCTCTTGACAATCTACGTGAATAACATGAATAATGTTTTTTCCGACCTTCAAGTATTGAATGCCTAATTTTTTTTTTATATTAGACAAGACAGGCATTTGACCGCCATTTCACCTGTTGATAAGTGACGATGCGGCCGAAGATGAAGCATGCTCGTCTTGGAACAACCTATTCACTCTAGCCTTCAAGTCATCCAGATTATATTGATCAGGGAACGCGTTCCATTCCTTAAGCGCGCTCCACATGTGGACAGTTCCGCGGGAACACGAGAATGTAGAGGGAGTATTCGTGTAGTCCCGTGCATTAAAAACTATGCTTGCTGAATGGAGATTAGAGCAAGAAAACTCAATTATGAAATTACTTTCTGACTGGAAACACGAACAACAGTCAACCCTATCTCAGTTGGTACGGGATGTCGCGGACATGAAGCTGCAATGTCAAGAAATAAGAAAGACCAACGAAGACATTGAAGTATCTATGGAATTTATTAACAAGTCCTACGAAGATATTTTGATGAAAGTGAACACATTGGAAACGGCGAGAGAGGAAAACAAAGAACATTTAGATAAAATAGAAAATAAAATGATAGACTTCCATATGCAGTCCAGGTCATCGAAAATAGAACTAAGAAATGTCCCCCAACAAGAAAATGAGAAGATTTCTGACCTCATAAAAATCATGGAAAACCTGGGAAAGGTGGTAGAGATTAATATAAACCCTGAACAACTGCGAGATATCTACAGGGTCCCCAGCAAACCAGGAACATCAAAATCAATAGTCGCTGAATTTTCTTCTGTTACCAGGAAAAATAACTTCCTCGGATCTATACGTCAATACAATAAGAGTAAGTTGGTACAAGATAAGTTGAGTACGGAGACAATAGGTATGATGGGTAAGAAAGAACCAATTTTTATTGATGATTACATACCCCCGTCAATGTCCGCACGTTTGCCAAGGAGAACAAATATTACTGTAGATTCTCAAACGGGAAAATACTGCTTCGTAAGAACCCCGAAGATAAGTTTATTCATATCAAGAGTGAACAATGCCTGTCAGTACTAGAAAAATGACTAGAACTCTCTTATACCTTCTCCGTGTACTTTGTATTTTCAGAGCGACTTATGAATATTTTATTTAAGTTAATTTATCAATTGAAAAACATTAACGTCACACACACTTACATACCACACTACCCTAACCAGTTACTTTACACATGCTACGACAATAAATACCAAAAAGAGTTATCCGGTAAAATAAATTGTGAATACAAATTAAACCCCTTAATGAAATACTGTACTGATATTAAGAATTCTTCTGCAACTAAATCTCGTATCTTGATATCAAAATGACGACCTTGCATTCCATTTCTAATGAAATAGACTCATGTTGCAGTACTTCTTCTATTACTTGTCTTCCTGAGCAGTGTAGCAAATACATAAATGATTCACATCCTACACTAAAAATTATTCAGAACAATATCCGTAGTATTAATAAAAACATGGACGAGTTCATCATCATGCTGGAATCAACAAAAACTGACATGGACATTATAGTCTTGACCGAGTGCTGGTTAAAATCGGGAGCCTCAATTCCACAATTACATGGTTATTCATCCTATCACACGTCAAACAATCCAATCCAAAATGATGGGGTTGTCGTATACACCAGGTCTGGCCTTGATGTGAATGTCTATGAACCTCAATTTAAAAATGCAAATTGCTTGGTGTGCTCTTTTTCTGACACCGCAATAATAAGTATATACCGTTCACCATCATACTCAGACATTGACCTCTTTCTCGATAGTTTAGAAACCCTAATGGGTAAACTTAAGAAGTTTAAGAATATTGTTTTAATGGGTGATATCAATATTGACATTAAAACAAACAACTTAGATTACCGATCAAATGAATACCTTAATTTATGTGCCATGATTGGACTCGCACCTGCCCATTTCGGTCCCACCCGTTTACAGAATTGTTTAGACCATGTATTGCTGAGAACAAACTATGCATCGAAGGTGATAATCCTGGAATCCGCAGTTACTGACCATTTACCCACTCTATTAGTGCTCTACAAAGAACACAACACCTCTAAGTCTTTTAGAAAAACGGTAAATCGCATTGATTTCCTGGCAATAAGGGATGAGTTAAATCGATGCGATTTTCAGCCTGTAATGCACGAGTCTGATCCAAATGCAGCTACTTTAAAACTGATTGATAAAATTAGTTCGACGGTTGGCAGACACTCTCGTATTGTAAACTTACCCAGGACCATTCGAGCACTGAAACCGTGGATGACACCTGGGCTGGTACGTTGTATTAGAAACAGGGACCGGTTAAATGCTAAAGCTAAGAAATTCCCAAATAATGACATCACAGTGACAACTTTCAAACGTTACAAAAATTTCCTGCAGCGTTTACTACGGAAACAGAAAACTAACTATGAGAAGGGTGAATTTCTGAAGGCTAAAAACAATTCCAAGTTAACATGGGAAGTAGTTAAAAAGATTACTAACAGCGAATGTGTCACTCAATCTGCCAGAGAACTCTTGAACACCCACAGTGACGTCCAAACAGCCATTAACTATGCTAACCATTTCTTCGCACATGTAGGTGAAAATTTAGCTTTACAAATTAAGCCTACTCTACAAGATTATTCCCTACCAGATCCTCACCCGACCGACCCGTGCAATTCCATGGCCTTGTTGCCGGTAGGTGAATGCGAGGTAAAATCCATCATTGACGGTCTGCGTACCGACTGTGCTACCGGCTGGGATAACATTCCTACAAAAACAATAAAACTCTCTAGTGAGATTCTTACTCCACCCATCACTCATATTTGCAATATTTCTATCTCGTCTGGTATCTTTCCCAAAAGCCTGAAAAAAGCCATAATCACGCCAATATACAAAAGTGGTGATAAAAAACAAGTTACTAATTATAGACCTATTTCAGTGCTTAGTTCCTTGTCGAAAATTCTAGAGAAAATACTAAATAATTACTTACTCAATTACTTAACAAAAAATAAATTGCTCTCTGAGAACCAATACGGCTTTAGACCTGGGATATCTACTGAAGATGCTGTCTTAAATCTGTCACAAACCATCGCTAAACTAACTGACGACAAACAGAAATGTTATGGAATATTCTTAGATTTAACGAAAGCCTTCGATACCGTCTCCACTCATATACTAGTTGCCAAATTAGAACAAATGGGTATACGCGGTCACTCTCTTCAAATATATAAGGACTATCTTACAAATCGAAGTCAGTGCCTCAAAATTGATGGCGTTTATAGTGAGGATGAAGAAATGACAAGCTTTGGGGTGCCACAGGGCAGCGTATTAGGTCCCACATTGTTTCTCATTTACATAAATGACCTATGCAACCTGTCACAGGATAATTGTCGTGTATTCACCTATGCTGATGATACAGCGTTAGTGATCCACGACACCGACTGGGAGAAAGCAAATATTCGAGCAGAACGGGTTCTTAGATATGTGATGAAATGGCTGGAGACGAACAAGCTCACTTTAAATGTGGAGAAAACAAAAGTGGTGCGTTTTTCCATAAAGACATCAAACTTGCCCAACTCACGTTCAATTAGAGCGCACAACTGCCTACCTCTAGACAAGGAATGTACCTGTGTGCCCCTGAAAACTGTTCAATATATAAAATATCTGGGCGTGAATGTTGATGAGAAGCTGAACTGGGATTACCACATTCATGCTCTCTGTGGCAGGGTTAGGAAAATGATATACATCTTCTCGAGACTCAGACATTCCGCAGACACTGGTACTCTCAAGATGGTATACTTGAGTCTCTGCCAATCTATCGTTAACTATTGTATCCCAGTTTGGGGGGGCACATACGAGACAACTATGATAAAGTTAGAACGTGCCCAGAGAGCGGTGTTGAAAGTAATGACATCAAAACCTAGAAGGTATCCTACAGCGCTATTGTACACTGAATGCGAAGTGTCCTCAGTGAGGAAGTTGTACGTGCTCCGTGCTTTGCTCCGCAGACATGGACTCCTACCTCTTGATAAGATCCTATCTAGACGACGTACTGGTTATCCTGTTTGTCCTATAGTCCAATGCCGAACATCATTTGCAAAACGTCAATTCAATAGTGTAATAGTGCTACCACGACCCGACGAAACCCCTGATATCCAAGACACAGGTCTCTGACCTACTTTGGTTTCAGAAGGTTCAATGTATTTTACCTCAGTACTATGTGTATTCTTTGTGCTATCTGTATACCTATTACATACATTGTATTTTTATTGCCTGTAAATTTTCGAAATAAATTATTTATTATTATTATTATTATTATGTTTGGCATGTCTCTACATTACTCCCTCTACATTCTCGTGTTCCCGCGAAACTGTCCACATGTGGAGTTCGCTGTACTGTAACGTTGCAATTTTTAGAACGTTCCATTTATTTCTTTTTCTCTTTTTTTAAAGCTGCCTAGCACGTCCCTTTGGCAAAATCAAAATTTATTTAAAATTCTTTTATCTCTCTTTTTCTTATGTATTTATGTATCTTCTACCCCTTTCTGTCGCTCTATCCGCTATTTTCGCGGTAGACACCAGAAAGGACGCCTACTCATTAGCCTACACGCGGTAGACACCAGAAAGGATACCACTCTTCTCTGTTGCCAGATATTGTGCCATTTTTACGGCATAATGTCTGGTTATCCTATAGTTTATGTATTTATATATCTTTTATACACTACTTTTATTCATTTATTTGAGCGCGGAGTTTTCATTGATTTTACTTTCACAACAAACTTTTGTCACTACAAGTTTACCGTTTAAAATGTGTGGTGATGGGGACCAAAACATATAAGTAGTGTCTAATACCTGTTGCTAACGAAAGTCAGATATGGAGAAGTGAAGGGAGTGCTTCATTTCCTGGAGCCGGAAAATCTTAATAAAATCTAAATCCAGTTGAAATCTTAATCAAATCTAAATCAAATTTGCACAAACTGAAGCAAATGCTTTGAAGTAAAGTACCGCCTAACCCTCGAGAGGATACCAAGCCAGGCACCCGGTGCGGGAGTGGTGAGCATCAAGAAGAAAACGGGTACGCAGAGCGACCACAACTGTCCAGACCCATCTTCCTGACGGCTACTCCAGACATCGCAACGAAACACGGCTGGACCGCTTGACGACGCATTCGCCTGGAGGGTGGTGACCAGCCACGGCCGAAGCCTACCACCGGAGAGACTGCTGTTTATTTTGCACTATCCAGGAATCCCGTGTAGGGTATCTAGCCCAAAGAGGGCTTCGCCTACGGACGCGTACAGCATTGATCCCCAAAATATAATTGTAAAATCGTAGGCCCCATTCGCTTGCGATACCTATATTTCATAGACTTATGAACCTGCTTTGTGTACTAAACGCCTTATCTTAAACCTAATTAAGTAGTGGAATAGCATAGAATTGTACAAAAATATTTTTACTGTTTTATTGTACGAGTAGGTTGGTACTCTTATCTCTAACGCAACATGTTGAAAACAAAAGAACAATACTAATGGCCAAGGTCGGTAAAAGGATCACCTTTTACCTGCTTTTCTGAAAATAATTGAATATCTTTTATCACATCCCTTATCTGCTTTGCAGGTCGGTTTGTTTTTGACTATCTGCGTGAATAACATGAATCATGTTTTTTCCGAACTTCAAATATTGTATTCCTAATATCATTGTAAAATTGTAGGCCCCATTCGCATGCGATACCTATTGGTATTAAGTATTTCTTAGACTGATGAACCTGCTTTGAGTAGGTACTAAACGCCTTATCTTAAAACTAATTAAGTAGTGGAATTGATAAAAATTGTACAAACATATTTTTACTGTTTTATTGTACTCTTATCTCTAAGTCAATATAATGAATACAAAATAACAATACCAAGGTCGGTATCCGGATCACCTTTTACCTGCTTTTCTTAAAATAATTCAATACCCATTATCACATCCCTTATCTTATACCTTATCTGCTATGCAGGTCGGTTTGTTCTTGGCTAGCATGAATCATGTTTTTTCCGACCTCAAATATTGTAGGCCTATATCATTATAAAATCGTAGGCCCCATTCGCATGCGATATCTATAGGTATTAGGCACCTAAATAGGTATATTAGTATATAGTATTGATTCGATCGTTTGCAATAATAGGGGTTGCCGAACGTTATTTTATTCTCAAAAAATCCATTAAACCATAAGATTTAACAATTCGATCGTGTTTGTCACAGAATACTAATTGTATTGTTTGATAGGGCGTTCATCGGCTCTCCCGTAATAAATTATTATGTATAGGTATATAATAAAATTATTTGTCAGGCAAAGCCGCGCTGCAATGCCTGTCTGCGCGTTGGGGCATTTTATATAGCGAAACGAGTCAGCCCGCACTCGCGTACTGCTGATTTTAATTACAACTTACATATTGCGTCGGCCGCAGCGAAAGTGTGCTTCCTACTCATGATCCAACTTTTAACCCTATTGATGCCAAAGTCGCACATTTACAACTAATAATTTTTATGGCCACGATAGATGAATGGCCGACTTTAAACGCATCAAGATTTTGTGTAACTATATTAGTAGGATGGTATGATTGTTATAATAATAAAAGTTAAACTTGTAACTTTGCGATCGAGATGTGTATTGATATTAAAATAATAAATAAGTCGTGCGGGCTTTTCAATAACAAAATCCTTGAAGACTTTATACATTTACCTTATCTGATTACTGTAGGTGCTAATGTACACATACATTAGCATAAAATAATGCTATTGAATGCTATTCGTTTGTAAGTGTAATGTTCTCTTTAAAAGTGGTATTGTTTGGCAAAATGAACGTTATATTTGTAAGCTGGTGGTATAGCACAGGTTGTTACCTATTTTACTTACAGCTTGATCAGAAACGTTAAGCGAACTTTGGCGGCAAGTCTCGAATAGTTATGGGAAAACTTATGGCCTAATCAAATGGAACTGAGCCTGTTGGCTCTACTCGTACTTATGAGCTATGCAGATATCTAGTCGGTATATGCTGTGTATGCTGTGTAGGTACAGTGTGTAGGTAGGTAACTACATATTTCTATGTCTCATAAAGTTGACGACGGAGGAATTTTTACCTTTTCACACAAACACTGAACGTCTTTATGGAACACATTAGGTACAGTTTCATTGTCGCGTAGGTATATCTGTAACATTAAACAATAATGCCATTGCACTCAACTTTAGGTAACGCTTAAATGGATTTAAGATATTTTTAACAATAACAAGCACTGCACCAATCTTAACTGAAAACTACATTCGTTAAGTCACTTTTGTGACATCTAAATACTTAGGAATATCTCGGGGAGCTTATTTAATGCGCTGATTACATTTGACTAAATTCAGGAACAAAAAGCGTGAGAGCAAATCAAAGTGGAATGTATTGTATACATATAAAATTAGGTCCATTTCTGTATCACTTATACTATGCCATGCGTCGCTCCACTTTTCAAAAGCCGTGATACAAAAATGGACTTAATTTTATATGTATACAATACATTCCACTTTGATTTGCTCTCACGCTTTTTCAAATGTAATCAGCGCATGCAACTTTAGTGCAATCAAGCATAACAGTACTACTTACTTAAATAATGAATAAAAGTAATAGTTAATATGATGTTCTATTTGATTTGAGTTCATTACTTCGTTTGCTCCATCCAACATGAATATTATTTTGTTTGGCCATATGTAACTTTTTTCGCACAGTGATTTGAGATTAACCGCTGTAGTAAGTAAAAGAAGATAACTACGCTAACGATATAACGCTTAACGTGCAGCGGCAATATTAAATAAAATCTATATATCTGTAGTGTTATTACTTACATAATTTTGTCACGATAATATTTATGATAAATTGTCAAAATTATCATGTTTGGGATGGACATAAAGTCTTTTCTATTTGTTATATGCGTAATTAATGTTCCGCATTTCCCTTGTTATATAAGTTTCACCTGATCTTCAGTATCTTTTAAAAAAGTTTTGCAGTCAATAATAATTTTTTAACTTCGCTAATTTACTTAATTTTAAAATTTAATTTAGAAAAAATATATAAGTTGCTAGATATACAATGTCGAAAATAACACAGTAACCGTCAAGCCAATCAGGCCATTAAAGCGAGAGGGTGTGAAAGGGCGGGTTCCGCAGCGGGCCCACTACCTGCTCGCTTCAGTCTGGCGTAATCCGTATAAAACCCTTGACAGCGCTCTAGATCCACAGTCGACAGTTCTCACAGTCGCGTGCGAGTCGTCCTTGTACGTATCGTCCTTGTGCCTAATATTGTAACCGTAATAAATTCTGCATTCACGGACAAAAGTGACAATACTTTCCGGGAGTGCTTGTGTGCAACGAAATTGTCTAGAGAGTAGTGTTAAATCATACTTACTCTAAATACAGTAAACAATAAAATACCGAAATGGAATATCTAGAAACGATGTTGGCTGCCCTGCGCAATCAACAACAAAAATCATCTGTAAGTATTTTTAAACGTATCATAAAAATTCACATTGTTTTGCACTTTCTTCTGTCTTCTATTTTTTTATATTGTCGATAATAATTTATCCAAGCTCTACTTATACAGAACGTTATCGGTTGTAGTGAAGATTTATAATATTTTTTACTATGTGTTGTAGACTAAATAATCATTTGTACTTACGATTCACTTTCATCATTACAGGAGAGGGAGTGTCAGTTTTACAAGGCTAGATTTGATCCCCCCAAGAAAGAACATAAGCCTAAAGACAAACTGTCTGCTAATATACAAAAGTTCTTGGCCAAGAAAGATGAGGAAGACAGGCAGAAGAAACTTGAAGCGCAAAGGAAACGCGATGAACTTTCGGCCATGCGTGATCCTAAAGCCTTGCGCAAAATTCAGAAGACATTAAAAGTGATAAAGTCTGCAAACAAATCTGTCATTGCTGATGCCATCGATAGGGACAACACTGCCGTGACCAGGGACGGCCCAGATCAGCCTGACCAAGATGACTGCGGATATGAATCACAAGAGGCTGCTGCTCTCTATGCGAAAATGATGCAGAAGTACAGTAAAATACCAGATGAACCAAAGTTTTCTACTAGCCGTAGTAATTCAGATATTGTCTTTGTTAATGATAAAATCACCTCTATCCTTCAAATGTTCCGTAACAATTATGACAATTATGTATTTTATAAGATTTCTTTTGCCCCGATTTCCACAGCAACTAGCTGTTGCACACACATTTTAGCTATACAGTGTTCCAGAATTACATTGAATAACAGGTTAAAAAGTATCGTATGTGAGCCAAAATAAATGTCCAAACATACAAACTTTCTTATTATGAATTTAATAGGGTTAGAAGGAAGCATTTAGGACTACCATAAAAATGATTTAACTAATAGTAACAATATTTTTCAGATGGCTCTGTAAAGAAAGACTTGAATGGAACAAGAGAAAGGGTGAAGCATGCTTTACAGCACGAGGATGACCCTGTACCCCACAAGCGTGTCAGACGCAGAGAGGAAGGAAATGATGGTAAGTCATATCATTCTTTTCTTAAGCTTTTGACTGCACTTTTTTTCTCTTGGTGCTAACAAATAATAAACTTTTCTTTTATAAAACTAGAATACCTAACTCTTTGATATCCTTTTGTACATTTTAACAATTTGTGGAATTCAATGTTAGTCAACAGTAATTGTAATGTCATAATATTTTAATTTGCAAATTAAAACCGTGTTTATTTCTGTATTGGTTTATGTATAAAAAATAATAATCGTATGTTTTCCAGATAAAGAGCAGAGTCCGCCTCCGAAATCTGAAACAGAAAGGAAGAGATATGAGAAACCGACCAATGTACGGAAGCCAATGCCTCCACCAATGGATTTCACTCAATTGATAAAGCTAGCTGAGCAGAAGATGAGTGAGTCGCAGGCGGGTTCCGCTCCCAACAAAGTGGAGAAAGAGCCGGGGTCGGAAAGGCTGATGACGAAGAAGCAACGACGAGAATATGAGGAGGAGCAAGCCCGAAGTCAGCGTCGGCTGGAGCGTATTGAGGCAGAAAAGAGTGGCAGGCACAACAACCCAAAGACCAACGACAAGGAGGAGAGAGCGATGACAGAGAAAGAAAAGTTAGAGCGTGAAAGACAGAGACAAGACAGGGAGCGGTTAGAACGATTGAAAGCTGAAAGGGACAGAATTGATAGAGAAATAGAGAGGTTGAATAAAGACAGCGAGAAGGTGGACAGAACGAAAGCGAAATTGGAATCCATTGAAAGGAGAGTAGAGAAGTCCAAAGTAGTGTCTAAGGAGCTATTGAAACAGGATGCCAAAAAGAACTTTGATCTCAAGACACAGAACACTTACAGGATAGATAAGAACTCTAATGAGAAAAAACTTGCTTTGTCGAGTAATAAAGAGTCTACAAAGGTGACTGGTGTCAGTGGGAAGAGTCTTCCGCAGCAGCAACGGGTCCCATTGCCACAGAAAAGTCATAGTTCGCAAGATAGGTTGCCGAGTAAGCAGAAGTCGTTCGATGGGTCTTCGATGGTGAACGGCCACAGGCCCGAAGAAGTGAGACGGATGGCGGAGCTTCGCAAGGCAGGCAAGCGGCCAGAAGGCTCTCGACCTCAGCCTGGGCCCAGCAAGCGCGCACCTACCAGCTTCGACTTCAGCAAGCATCTCAACTGCCTGAAGAACGCCTCTCGGCGGCCGCAAGAGAACAAACGGAAACCGCCGGTGAAGGCCAAGCGTAAGTATTTAGATTATTCTTTATTATTGACCTAGTTGACAGATTGACCACCACTTTGAATTATCTTCATATGGTTAGTGCCATTACAGTAAAGATGAAACATTTTTGCAAAAATATTATGTTTAAAACTAAATGTATCAATGTGCTCCACAGGCCGCCTGGACTCGGAATCTGAATATGACTCTGAGATGGACGATTTCATCGAGGACGACGACGAGAATACGGACTATTCGTCGCACATTAAGGAGATATTCGGCTATGACAAGTCGCGGTAAGCATTCTCATCTTCACTTCTCTATTTATTGTGTCACTGGTAGTCCCCCGCCGTCTCGATTATCTTTCCTGGATAAAAAGTTGATATATATAATGGATAAAGTAGATAAATACAAGCTTTATTTACTTTGGGGCTACATTATGTGAATTGTCAAACATTAATATTAATATTCTTTTTTTTTATTTAGATATCGAGATATGGACGACGATGACGATCCAAGTATGGTGTCGTCGTTTGCTCAAGTCCAGCGCGAGGAGTCTATAAGTAAAAAGCTAGGTAAGTGTTGTCAATCCTGGATCATGGTCAAGGCGGATCCCGGCCCTTCGTGCGCGAACTTCAAACGGGTTTTTTTAAATGTAATACAGCAGACAAAAAGGCAAGCGGGACACCTGATGGAAGTGGTCACCGCTGCCTATGGACATTAGCAACACCAGGGGTACCTCCTAAGGAGACCTCCAATATACCTCTCGAACGATCCCATGTCATAGTCCAAAGGAAACACTGTGTGGATTGCATAATACTCTCAAAAGTATTAACAAACTGTGGTATTTGCTAAGCTGATCTTATTCGTTTTATTACAGGAAGGCTCGAAGATTTGGAAGATATGCGCCTCGAGGCGATGCAGAACGCGAAGAAATCAAAGAAGAAACGATGAATTAGCGACGACTGATATTCAGTTTTCGAACAGTTCGACGGACCAAAAAACTTGTTGTTTCCGACTACGTTATGTACTTTTAACTTTAAATCTGTTGCCTGTGTACTCTTGTATAGCTGTGTAAGTTGATGATTAATATAAATATTTTAAAAATTAGAGAGTTTCAACCTCAACCTGTTTCTTTATGTGACTAAAATTAAAATATTTTTATAGACCAATACAATTTAGGTTTACACGGTACCTTTCGGTATACATCCATCAGATGTCGCTACTGTGGCATAAGGCCTGCTGTCAAAATAAAGCCGTGCCATTGGTTAGCAAGGCTCCGCCATTTTAAAACGTGGGTAGAATGGTAGCAACCTGGATGTCATAGTTTATATGAAAAGTGCTATAAATGCCTACATAAAATGATTTATATGCACTTAGAGACTTTTGGCTGTATCTTTCTCATAAAACGAGATAACCGTGCATTGTGATGACGTTTGGGGTATGACGTCACAGCCCTAATTAGATATTTTAAATGTTTTTGCTTATTTTTAAAGTAATTAAAAAGAACGATTTGTTGGTATATTTTTTTTTTTTTTATTATTATTTTTACATTTTCTATAAACACTTATACTACTACAATTACGTAAAAACCAAGGAGGTTTGTACCCGTAACATAGCAATGAGTCTTATCTTAATAACATAAATGTGTTGTGGCAACATTATTATTTCTAGGTCATTATATCTAGGTCTAAGTTAGTCTTTGAGTAAAACTGACGTAACTACGACAAAATGTAAATAAGCAAAAAAAGTACGTATTAAAATTTCATGAGTTTGTTGTAGTAGGCTGATTCCCAGGTTAAGAACCTCGTGACTGCATTTCTAATCATACTTTTAGCGTTTCGAGTTCTCGGGCAAAGTGTATTTTTAGTTTATTCTTAATGTTTAGTTCTGTTATTGAGTGAATTAAATCGGAGGGTAGGTTGTTTATAAAACGCGGCACGAGGTACGCTGCTGTCCTCTCGCCGTAGGCATTGTTCGCCGTCGGCGCAACCAGCTGGCGCTGAGTCACCGCCCGTGTGCACATAGGATGATTCAAAACTGTCTTCAGATTCTCATTGAAAAATTGCTCCTTTAACAGACAATATTTGACTTTGGAGTGTACAGGTAAGATATTACAATGTTGAAATATTTTGAATTCATCGTCTTTATATTTATTTTTTATTGTAGGTGAAACAATTAATTTCAAAATTTTTAGCTGTAGTTTGTATATTTGATCAAGGTAAGTCTTGTACGTACGACCATAGCTACTGAGCCCATAGTGGATGTAAGACTCCGCTAGCGCATTGAAAAGCAATAACTTAATTTTATAGGGAATTCTTTTTCTAAGTGTAGTAATAATTGCTAAGAATTGCCTCAATTAATTAATATGAAAGTCTTACTTATACCAACAAAACGTTTGTTTATAAGAGCAATAATTCAAGAGCAACACATTCCACTTTCTCTCACGCTTTTCTGAATTTCGTTGACTGTATGTGTAATAAACGCATAAGCAAGATATTAACGTTTTAAATTCGTAATTAGACAAGGAGGGCGATACAGACACGTGACGTCACGTCTCTATGTCGCCACTTATTACGTAAGCTCAGCTTTGCAAGAGGGGACAGAGAATAATCTTTGAATTCTCATAAGTCCAGTGTTTTACCGATTTAATTACGTTTTCTACTTTTGTAGACATATTCAGTACCAGGCACGTACCAAATAGTGTAGGTACTTACTTGCGTAACCCTTTTTAATTTAGTGTTTATTTTGCTTATTAATCAGTATTGATACATAAACATTATGAGGTAAGCTATGCGATGGTGGCGACAATGTTATTTTGTTTTCAAATTGTTTTTCTATCTTGCCCTTATATAATTTTCACCGCAAATGTCAAACAAATAATTTGTACCTAAAATAGAAATGTGATATTATAATGATACTTCCAGTTTTTTCATACTTTGATTGAATGTTTTTCATTTGTTTTACTATAAGCTTAGGTAAGTGCAGAGTTATATGAATATTTCATATTTATAGTTTTTGTAATGTAATAGTCATGTACTTTGCCTGAAATTTTACATAATTTCTGTTAAACAACTTTACTCTTTGTTTGTAAATAACCAAATTACTGATCGTTTGTTGAAAAAAAAATGTTTATTTAGTTATGACTGGTTTGGTAAGCATTGGGTAAATTCCACATTCCCATACATTGAGTCTCAAAATAAAAAACGGCCCGCCCCAAGCAGAAGGTCCACGGGAAACAAAGCGCCATTCCGTCATGCACACATTGACGTTACGTTTACAGGCATTCTCACGCAGTTTCACGCAGAGTTAAGTCGCGACTGGCGACACGTGTTGTCAAAATGAATTTGCAAAAATATTACAGTTGTAGTGTAGGTATATGGTTGTTTAAATACAACTAAAAACTATACCTACTTACACTTCTTCTTTTCTCATAAAGGTAAATGAAACTAGCCGTTTGGATAATGATCAATTATTACCTGCATTTCATTTTGTCTCAGCAGTGTTAAAGGCTACCACATTTTTCTATTAATTTATACTAAATTTATAATAAAAAAAAATTAAATCCAAATACCTATACCTAATATTAAAAAATTTAAAGAAATTGGTAGATATCTTTTTCAAGCTAAATATATTAATTTATCATATAGATCATATCATCCAAACTGGAAGAGCGTCGGTGGCCGAGCGGTTAGCGTATGCAACTCGTAAGCCAGAGGTCCCGGGTTTGAATCCCGCTTCGGCCATGTACCAATGACTGTTTTCTGAGATATGTACATTAGTTGAATAGTAACCGATGCTCTTACGGTGAGGGAAAACATCGTGATGAAACCTGCACATTCGGGCGACTGCATGTGTAACCATGATCCAATCTGATCAGGTTCCCCTGGTAGCAGGGACATGGAGGTCAGATGGCAGTCGCTCCACTGTAATTACCTAACCTGCCGAATCCTGGATCATGGTCACGGCGGACCCCGGGCCCTCGTGCGTGAGAGCACAACCGGGACATTAACGCCAAGATGATTTATTACTTTTATACAAACTGTAAATTACTGAGTAATCTTTTGAAAGAAGTTCAAAATATATCTATTCCAATGCCTTGCTCATGTTTCCTCATCATATATTAAAAAAAAACGTTACCTGAGAATGCGACTTTTTTACACGCTGAAATATAATAATCATGCATTTAAACAATGTCGCAATCAACGAAAATATTTTTTAGTGAATAACTTGTGTCACTGTTTTTAAATACTGTTTTTTTAATTTTTAATAATAGTATTCTAATTTACCACCTCGTTTTTTACTTATCTATCTAATTCAAAAAATGGACATTTCTACTATTATAAATACACTCTCTATAATTAGTCTCAACTCGATCAAATGACCTTCAAAATCATCTTTGAATCAGTGACCTTGATATCACAGTTACCTAGTGTCAGGATCAGGGGTCCACTCTGATTGCATTATCTATAAAGTTAAACCTTTGTGAGATTTGAAAAAACTGATGTTACTATCTGTATTAGTAACTGGTTTTTACGGAAACAAATACTTTTATTATATTATTATTATTATAATGGGGAGTGTTCCGAGGGACTTTTCGATTAGGTGCCTACAGCACAATTCCGCCATCGCACCACCCGCCGTGGGCTGAGTACTTCGAAAGAACGTTTCTCGCTCGTGCGATTCGGATGTGGAATGAGCTCCCAACCACAGTGTTTCCTTTGGACTATGACATGTGATCCTTCAAGAGGTATATTTATTTATTTATTTTCCATCAGGTGGCCCGCTTGCCTGTTTGTCTGTGGTATAACATTTAAAAAAACCTAGGATTTGTCGTAGGATGGCGGGGCAGCCTTTTACTGGTGGCTAACCAGCTACTTGGGCCCCCAATTATCTATGGTCTGCCAGCGGCGGAACCATGCTTCGCATCACGGTTACGCAGAGCGACCACAACTGTCCAGACCAACCCTCTTTTTTTTTTTATTACTTTACTAGACAGGCATTTGACCGCCACCTCGCCTGGTGGTAAGTGACGATGCGGTCGATGATGGAGCATGTCTGTCTAGGAACAGCCTATTCACTCTAGCCTTGAAGGCATTATTCACTCTTTCTGACGGCTACACCAGACATCGCAACGAAACACGGCTGGGCCGCTTGACGACGCATTTGCCTGAAGGGTGGTGACCAGCCACGGCCGAAGCCTACCACCGGAGAGACTGCTGTTTATTTTGCACTATCCAGGGATCCCGTGTAGGGTATCTAGAGTCATGAAGCCCAAAGAGGGCTTCGCCTACGGACGCGTACAGCATTGATCCCCAAAATATAATTGTAAAATCGTAGGCCCCATTCGCTTGCGATACCTATAGGTATGAGGTATTTCATAAGCGGATACTACACATACGATATATATCGTGATTCACGCAGGATCATGATATTTATCGAGTGTGTAGCCTAGAGTATCACGAATCGTGATACGGATCACAGGATTTCCAAAAATCCAGAAATCTACGATCCGTATCAACTATCGTGCGATATATATCGAGCGTCTAGTATCTAGTCGATATTTATCACGACATTCCTGTCAAACTGACAGATAAATAACGTAATTTCAAATTTATTTTCATTGTTTGTGTTTATTTTCAAGCTGCTGTGGCCACTATGGACTTGGACAGTTACTATAAAAGTATAAAAAGTCAACAATATCCTCATCCTCATAATTTTACTCATTTTTTTCTCTTCACGCGTCTTTTTAATCCTAATGCTAATACTATAGCAACGCAAGCTTTATCAGTCATTTTGGTAAAAATACGTAAAAATCGTAAATATACACCAGCGACGCGTCAAAAATGCTTTTTTTTTAGGCTAGGCATTGGCAACTTAGTCTATTCAGCCATCAAAATGAATGAAAGAATGCATAGACTAATGAAAATATCGACGATTCTTATCGTGTGTGTAGGGTCGACTTGCGATCCAAAATATTACTCGATATGGATCACGATACGTATCACGATATATATCGTGTGTGTAGTATCCGCCATATAGACTTATGAACCTGCTTTGTGTACTAAACGCCTTATCTTAAACCTAACTAACTAGTGGAATAGCATAGAATTGTACCAAAATATTTTTACTGTTTTATTGTACGAGTAGGTTGGTACTCTTATCTCTAACGGAACATGTTGAATACAAAAGAACAATACTAATAGGCCAAGGTCGGTAAAAGGATCACATTTTACCTGCTTTTCTGCAAATAATTGAATATCTATTATCACATCCCTTATCTGCTTTGCAGGTCGGTTTGTTTTTGACTATCTACGTGAATAATATGAATCATGTTTTTCCGACCTTCAAATATTGTATTCCTAATATCATTGTAAAATCGTAGGCCCCATTCGCATGCGATACCTATTGGTATTAAGTATTTCTTAGACTGATGAACCTGCTTTGTGTAGGTACTAAACGCCTCATCTTAAAACTAATTAGGTAGTGAAATTGATAATAATTGTACAAACATATTTTTACTGTTTTACTGTACTCTTATCTCTAAGGCAATATAATGAATACAAAAGAACAATACTAATAGGCCAAGGTCGGTATCAGGATCACCTTTTACCTGCTTTTCTTAAAATAATTCAATACCCATTATCACATCCCTTATCTTATACCTTATCTGCTTTGCAGGTCGGTTTGTTCTTGGCTAGCATGAATCATGTTTTTTCCGACCTCAAATATTGTATTCCTAATATCATTGTAAAATCGTAGGCCCCATTCGCATGCGATATCTATAGGTATTAGGCACCTAAATAGGTAATATAGGTATTAGTATATAGTATTGATTCGATCGTTTGCAATAATAGGGGTTGCCGAACGTTATTTTATTCTCAAAAAATCCATTAAACCATAAGATTTAACAATTCGATCGTGTTTGTCACAGAATACTAATTGTATTGTTTGATAGGGCGTTCATCGGCTCTCACGTAATAAATTATTATGTATAGGTATATAATAAAATTATTTGTCAGGCAAAGCCGCGCTGCAATGCCTGTCTGCGCGTTGGGGCATTTTATATAGCGAAACGAGTCAGCCCGCACTCGCGTACCGCTGATTTTAATTACAACTTACATATTGCGTCGGCCGCAGCGAAAGTGTGCTTCCTACTCATGATCCAACTTTTAACCCTATTGATGCCAAAGTCGCACATTTACAACTAATAATTTTTATGGCCACGATAGATGAATGGCCGACTTTAAACGCGTCAAGATTTTGTGTAACTATATTAGTAGGATGGTATGATTGTTATAATAATAAAAGTTAAACTTGTAACTTTGCGATCGAGATGTGTATTGATATTAAAATAATAAATAAGTCGTGCGGGCTTTTCAATAACAAAATCCTTGAAGACTTTATACATTTACCTTATCTGATTACTGTAGGTGCTAATGTACACATACATTAGCATAAAATAATGCTATTGAATGCTATTCGTTTGTAAGTGTAATGTTCTCTTTAAAAGTGGTATTGTTTGGCAAAATGAACGTTATATTTGTAAGCTGGTGGTATAGCACAGGTTGTTACCTATTTTACTTACAGCTTGATCAAAAACGTTAAGCGAACTTTGGCGGCAAGTCTCGAATAGTTATGGGAAAACTTATGGCCTAATCAAATGGAACTGAGCCTGTTGGCTCTACTCGTACTTATGAGCTATGCAGATATCTAGTCGGTATATGCTGTGTATGCTGTGTAGGTACAGTGTGTAGGTAGTTAACTACATATTTCTATGTCTCATAAAGTTGACGACGGAGGAATTTTTACCTTTTCACACAAACACTGAACGTCTTTATTGAACACATTACAGTTTCATAGTCGCGTAGGTGTATCTGTAACATTAAACAATAATGCCATTGCACTCAACTTTAGGTAACGCTTAAATGGATTTAAGATATTTTTAACAATAACAAGCACTGCACCAATCTTAACTGAAAACTACATTCGTTAAGTCACTTTTGTGACATCTAAATACTTAGGAATATCTCGGGGAGCTTATTTAATGCGCTGATTACATTTGACTAAATTCAGGAACAAAAAGCGTTAGAACAAATCAAAGTGGAATGTATTGCTCATATAATAAGGTCCATTTCTGTATCACTTATACTATGCCATGCGTCGCTCCACTTTTCAAAAGCCGTGATACAAAAATGGACTTAATTTTATATGTATACAATACATTCCACTTTGATTTGCTCTCACGCTTTTTCAAATGTAATCAGCGCATGCAACTTTAGTGCAATCAAGCATAACAATACTACTTACTTAAATAATGAATAAAAGTAATAGTTAATATGATGTTCTATTTGATTTGATCATTACTTCGTTTGCTCCATCCAACATGAATATTATTTTGTTTGGCCATATGTAACTTTTTTCGCACAGTGATTTGAGATTAACCGCTGTAGTAAGTAAAAGAAGATAACTACGCTAACGATATAACGCTTAACGTGCAGCGGCAATATTAAATAAAATCTATATATCTGTAGTGTTATTACTTACATAATTTTGTCACGATAATATTTATGATAAATTGTCAAAATTATCATGTTTGGGATGGACATAAAGTCTTTTCTATTTGTTATATGCGTAATTAATGTTCCGCATTTCCCTTGTTATATAAGTTTCACCTGATCTTCAGTATCTTTTAAAAAAGTTTTGCAGCCAATAATAATTTTTTTACTTCGCTAATTTACTTAATTTTAAAATTTAATTTTGAAAAAATATATAAGTTGCTAGATATACAATGTCGAAAATAACACAGTAACCGTCAAGCCAATCAGGCCATTAAAGCGAGAGGGTGTGAAAGGGCGGGTTCCGCAGCGGGCCCACTACCTGCTCGCTTCAGTCTGGCGTAATCCGTATAAAACCCTTGACAGCGCTCTAAATCCACAGTCGACAGTTCTCACAGTCGCGTGCGAGTCGTCCTTGTACGTATCGTCCTTGTGCCCAATATTGTAACCGTAATAAATTCTGCATTCACGGACAAAAGTGACAATACTTTCCGGGAGTGCTTGTGTGCAACGAAATTGTCTAGAGAGTAGTGTTAAATCATACTTACTCTAAATACAGTAAACAATAAAATACCGAAATGGAATATCTAGAAACGATGTTGGCTGCCCTGCGCAATCAACAACAAAAATCATCTGTAAGTATTTTTCAACGAATCATAAAAAATCACATTATTTTGCACTTTCTTCTGTCTTTTTTTTTTTATATTGTCGATAATAATTTATCCAAGCTCTACTTATACAGAACGTTATCGGTTGTAGTGAAGATTTATAATATTTTTTACTATGTGTTGTAGACTAAATAATCATTTGTACTTACGATTCACTTTCATCATTACAGGAGAGGGAGTGTCAGTTTTACAAGGCTAGATTTGACCCCCCCAAGAAAGAACATAAGCCTAAAGACAAACTGTCTGCTAATATACAAAAGTTCTTGGCCAAGAAAGATGAGGAAGACAGGCAGAAGAAACTTGAAGCGCAAAGGAAACGCGATGAACTTTCAGCCATGCGTGATCCTAAAGCCTTGCGCAAAATTCAGAAGACATTAAAAGTGATAAAGTCTGCAAACAAATCTGTCATTGCTGATGCCATCGATAGGGACAACACTGCCGTGACCAGGGACGGCCCAGATCAGCCTGACCAAGATGACTACGGATATGAATCACAAGAGGCTGCTGCTCTCTATGCGAAAATGATGCAGAAGTACAGTAAAATACCAGATGAACCAAAGTTTTCTACTAGCCGTAAGTAATTCAGATATTGTCTTTGTTAATGATAAAATCACCTCTATCCTTCAAATGTGTTGCTGTGACAATTATGTATTTTATAAGATTTCTTTTGCCCCGATTTCCACAGCAACTAGCTGTTGCACACACATTTTGGCTATACAGTGTTCCAGAATTACATTGAATAACAGGTTAAAAAGTATCGTATGTGAGCCAAAATAAATGTCCAAACATACAAACTTTCTTACTATGAATTTAATAGGGTTAGAAGGAAGCATTTAGGACTACCATAAAAATTATTTAACTAATAATAACAATATTTTTCAGATGGCTCTGTAAAGAAAGACTTGAATGGAACAAGAGAAAGGGTGAAGCATGCTTTACAGCACGAGGATGGCCCTGTACCCCACAAGCGTGTCAGACGCAGAGAGGAAGGAAATGATGGTAAGTCATATCATTCTTTTCTTAAGCTTTTGACTGCACTTTTTCTCTCTTGGTGCTAACAAATAATAAACTTTTCTTTTATAAAACTAGAATACCTAATTCTTTGATATTCTTTTGTAGCATTTAACAATTCGTGGAATTCAATGTTAGTCAACAGTAATTGTAATGTCATAATATTTTAATTTGCAAATTAAAACCGTGTTTATTTCTGTATTGGTTTATGTATAAAAAATAATAATCGTATGTTTTCCAAATAAAGAGCAGAGTCCGCCTCCGAAATCTGAAACAGAAAGGAAGAGATATGAGAAACCGACCAATGTACGGAAGCCAATGCCTCCACCAATGGATTTCACTCAATTGATAAAGCTAGCTGAGCAGAAGATGAGTGAGTCGCAGGCGGGTTCCGCTCCCAACAAAGTGGAGAAAGAGCCGGGGTCGGAAAGGCTGATGACGAAGAAGCAACGACGAGAATATGAGGAGGAGCAAGCCCGAAGTCAGCGTCGGCTGGAGCGTATTGAGGCAGAAAAGAGTGGCAGGCACAACAACCCAAAGACCAACGACAAGGAGGAGAGAGCGATGACAGAGAAAGAAAAGTTAGAGCGTGAAAGACAGAGACAAGACAGGGAGCGGTTAAAACGATTGAAAGCTGAAAGGGACAGAATTGATAGAGAAATAGAGAGGTTGAATAAAGACAGCGAGAAGGTGGACAGAACGAAAGCGAAATTGGAATCCATTGAAAGGAGAGTAGAGAAGTCCAAAGTAGTGTCTAAGGAGCCATTGAAACAGGATGCCAAAAAGAACTTTGATCTCAAGACACAGAACACTTACAGGATAGATAAGAACTCTAATGAGAAAAAACTTGCTTTGCCGAGTAATAAAGAGTCTACAAAGGTGACTGGTGTCAGTGGGAAGAGTCTTCCGCAGCAGCAACGGGTCCCATTGCCACAGAAAAGTCATAGTTCGCAAGATAGGTTGCCGAGTAAGCAGAAGTCGTTCGATGGGTCTTCGATGGTGAACGGCCACAGGCCCGAAGAAGTGAGACGGATGGCGGAGCTTCGCAAGGCAGGCAAGCGGCCAGAAGGCTCTCGACCTCAGCCTGGGCCCAGCAAGCGCGCACCTACCAGCTTTGACTTCAGCAAGCATCTCAACTGTCTGAAGAACGCCTCTCGGCGGCCGCAAGAGAACAAACGGAAACCGCCGGTGAAGGCCAAGCGTAAGTATTTAGATTATTATTTATTATTGACCTAGTTGACAGATAAACCACCACTTTGAATTATCTTCATATGGTTAGTGCCATTACAGTAAAGATGAAACATTTTTGCAAAAATATTATTTATTATTTATTTATTTATTTATTTCCAAACAGTTTAACAGCAATAAAATTTAGTTATAATTGTAGAATTCAAAGTTGCAATGCCAATAACAAAACTGCGGTTTAAAATGTTAATGTGTAATTATGTTTAAAACTAAATGTATCAATGTGCTCCACAGGCCGCCTGGACTCGGAATCTGAATATGACTCTGAGATGGACGATTTCATCGAGGACGACGACGAGAATACGGACTATTCGTCGCACATTAAGGAGATATTCGGCTATGACAAGTCGCGGTAAGCATTCTCATCTTCACTTCTCTATTTATTGTGTCACTGGTAGTCCCCCGCCGTCTCGATTATCTTTCCTTGATAAAAAGTTGATATATATAATGGATAAAGTAGATAAATACAAGCTTTATTTACTTTGGGGCTACATTATGTGAATTGTCAAACATTAATATTATTATTCTTTTTTTTATTCAGATATCGAGATATGGACGACGATGACGATCCAAGTATGGTGTCGTCGTTTGCTCAAGTCCAGCGCGAGGAGTCTATAAGTAAAAAGCTAGGTAAGTGTTGGCAATCCTGGATCATGGTCAAGGCGGATCCCGGCCCTTCGTGCGCGAACTTCAAACGGGTTTTTTTTATGTAATACAGCAGACAAAAAGGCAAGCGGGACACCTGATGGAAAGTGGTCACCGCTGCCTATGGACATTAGCAACACCAGGGGTACCTCCTAAGGAGACCTCCAATATACCTCTCGAACGATCCCATGTCATAGTCCAAAGGAAACACTGTGTGGATTGCATAATACTCTCAAAAGTATTAACAAACTGTGGTATTTGCTAAGCTGATCTTATTCGTTTTATTACAGGAAGGCTCGAAGATTTGGAAGATATGCGCCTCGAGGCGATACAGAACGCGAAGAAATCAAAGAAGAAACGATGAATTAGCGACGACTGATATTCAGTTTTCGAGCAGTTCGACGGACCAAAAAACTTGTTGTATCCGACTACGTTATGTACTTTTAACTTTAAATCTGTTGCCTGTGTACTCTTGTATAGCTGTGTAAGTTGATCATTAATATAAATATTTTAAAAATTAGAGAGTTTCAACCTCAACCTGTTTCTTTATGTGACTAAAATTAAAATATTTTTATAGACCAATACAATTTAGGTTTACACGGTACCTTTCGGTATACATCCATCAGATGTCGCTACTGTGGCATAAGGCCTGCTGTCAAAATAAAGCCGTGCCATTGGTTAGCAAGGCTCCGCCATTTTAAAACGTGGGTAGAATGGTAGCAACCTGGATGTCATAGTTTATATGAAAAGTGCTATAAATGCCTACATAAAATGATTTATATGCACTTAGAGCCTTTTGGCTGTATCTTTCTCATAAAACGAGATAACCGTGCATTGTGATGACGTTTGGGGTATGACGTCACAGCCCTAATTAGATATTTTAAATGTTTTTGCTTATTTTTAAAGTAATTAAAAAGAACGATTTGTTGGTATATGAAAGTCTTACATATACCAACAAAACGTTTATAAGAGCAATAATTCAAGAGCACCACATTCCACTTTCTCTCACGCTTTTCTGAATTTCGTCGACTGTATGTGTAATAAACGCATAAGCAAGATATTAACGTTTTAAATTCCTAATTAGACAAGGAGGGCGATACAGACACATAACGTCACGTCTCTATGTCGCCACTTATTACGTAAACTCAGCTTTGCAAGAAGGGGACAGATTATAATCTTTGAATTCTCATAAGTCCAGTGTTTTACCGATTTAATTACGTTTTCTACTTTTGTAGACATATTCAGTACCAGGCACGTACCAAATAGTGTAGGTACTTACTTGCGTAACCCTTTTTAATTAAGTGTTTATTTTGCTTATTAATAAGTATTGATACATCAACATTTTGAGGTAAGCTATGTGATGGTGGCGACAAAGTTATTTTGTTTTCAAATTGTTTTTCTATCTTGCCCTTATATAATTTTCACCGCAAATGTCAAACAAATAACTTGTACCTAAAATAGAAATGTGATATTATAATGATACTTCCAGTTTTTTCATACTTTGATTGAATGTTTTTCATTGGTTTTCTATAAGCTTAGGTAAGTGCAGAGTTATATGCATATTTCATATTTATAGTTTTTGTTATGTAATAGGCATTTACTTTGCCTGAAATTTTACATAATTTCTGTTAAACAACTTTACTCTTTGTTTGTAAATAACCAAATCACTGATCGTTTGTAGAAAAAAAACTGTTTATTTAGTTATGACTGGTTTGGTTAGCATTGGGTAAATTCCACATTCCCATACATTGAGTCTCAAAATAAAAAACGGCCCGTCCCAAGCAGAAGGTCCACGGGAAACAAAGCGCCATTTCCGTCATGCACACATTGACGTTTCGTTTACAGGCATTCTCACGCAGTTTCACGCAGAGTTAAGTCGCGACTGGCGACACGTGTTGTCAAAATGAATTTGCAAAAATATTACAGTTGTAGTGTAGGTATATGGTTGTTTAAATACAACTAAAAACTATACTTACACTTCTTCTTTTCTCATAAAGGTAAATGAAACTAGCCGTTTGGATAATGATCAATTATTACCTGCATTTCATTTTGTCTCAGCAGTGTTAAAGGCTACCACATTTTTCTATTAATTTATACTAAATTTATAATAAAAAAAAATTAAATCCAAATACCTATACCTAATATTAAAAAATTTAAAGAAATTGGTAGATATCTTTTTCAAGCTAAATATATTAATTTATCATATAGATCATATCATCCAAACTGGAAGAGCGTCGGTGGCCGAGCGGTTAGCGTATGCAACTCGTAAGCCAGAGGTCCCGGGTTTGAATCCCGCTTCAGCCATGTACCAATGACTGTTTTCTGAGATATGTACATTAGTTGAATAGTAACCGATGCTCTTACGGTGAGGGAAAACATCGTGATGAAACCTGCACATTCGGGCGACTGCATGTGTAACCATGATCCAATCTGATCAGGTTCCCCTGGTAGCAGGGACATGGAGGTCAGATGGCAGTCGCTCCACTGTAATTACCTAACCTGCCGAATCCTGGATCATGGTCACGGCGGACCCCGGGCCCTCGTGCGTGAGAGCATAACCGGGACATTAACGCCAAGATGATTTATTACTTTTATACAAACTGTAAATTACTGAGTAATCTTTTGAAAGAAGTTCAAAATATATCTATTCCAATGCCTTGCTCATGTTTCCTCATCATTTATTAAAAAAAAACGTTACCTGAGAATGCGGCTTTTTTACACGCTGAAATATAATAATCATGCATTTAAACAATGTCGCAATCAACGAAAATATTTTTTAGTGAATAACTTGTGTCACTGTTTTTAAAAACTGTTTTTTTAATTTTTAATAATAGTATTCTAATTTACCACCTCGTTTTTTACTTATCTATCTAATTTAAAAATGGACATTTCCACTATTATAAATACACTCTCTATATTTAGCCTCAACTCTATCAAATGAGGAATCGCTGACCTTAATATCACAGTTACCTAGTGTCAGGATCAGGCGTCCACTCTGATTGCATTATCTATAAAGTTAAACCTTTGTGAGATTTGAAAAAACTGATGTTACTATCTGTATTAGTAACTGGTTTTTACGGAAACAAATACTTTTATATATTATTATTATTATAATAATGGGCAGTGTTCCGAGGGACTTTTCGATTAGGTGCCTACAGTACAATTCCGCCATCGCACCACCCGCCGTGGGCTGAGTACTTCGAAAGAACGTTTCTCGCTCGTATGATTAGAATGTGGAATGAGCTCCCAACCACAGTGTTTCCTTTGGACTATGACATGGGATCCTTCAAGAGGTATATTAGAGGTCTTCCTCAGCGATTACCAGTACGGATTCCGCCGTGGTCGGTCGACTGGGGACCTTCTGGTGTATGCCATTCATATATGGAGTGAGGCCATTGAGAAGCATGGCGAGGCCCTTGCTGTGTCGCTCGATATCTCCAAGGCCTTTGATAGGGTTTGGCACGCAGCCCTACTAAGCAAGCTTCCCTCATTTGGCATTCCTGTTGGCTTTTGCACCTGGATTTCGGACTTTCTGAGTGGACGTTCAATCCGGGTAGTTCTCGATGGTTACTCGTCTGATCTTCAGGCTATCGACGTGGGAGTTCCTCAGGGGTCGGTTCTGTCCGCGACTCTTTTCTTGCTGCATATCAACGATCTTCTAGTACCCGGTACCCTTGGGTACGCTGACGACAGCACAGTAACGGATAGATATCTGTCAGAGGCAAAAGCTAATAGGGACGACATTCAGTCTTGTCGAGTGGCCATGGTTAGGCGTTTGAGGAGATCGTTACCTTCGAGATGCGCAAGGAGTTTATTGGTCAGTGCACGCTCCATAATCTTACAGAGAATGGAGGTGACTGAAATAGGGCGGTAGTTGGCAGGGTCTGCGCGGCTGCCCTTCTTAGGCACGGGCTGCACATTGGCAAGCTTCCACGGCTTAGGTACAATACCAGTCTTTAGTGAGAGACGAAACAGGCGTGTGAGAATAGGAGACAACTCAGGGGCACATCTACGCAAGACCGTCGCTGGTATACCATCAGGTCCACTAGCTCTGTTCACGTCCAGACTCTGCAGGATTTTAAAATCTCTTTTTGATGTATTCGCACGTCTGCCATAGTGCAGTCAGCGCGAGGTGAGATGGGTGGAGTTTTTCCTGCAGTATCTAAACGCGAACTCGCCGCGAAATGAGAAGCAAGTAAATTCGCTTTTTTCTCCGCAGCATGTGCCAATGTTCCGTCTGGCTTCAGCAATGGTGGTAACGAGGATTGGCTAAAATTGGATTCCACCGCTTTTGCCAAAGACCAAAACGCCTTACTCCCAGGAGGGTAAGAGGCCAGTTTGGCGCCAATCCGGCTTATGTGGTCGAATCGAGCCCTGCGTAGCGTCCTTTTGCTAGACTTGGCGGCGAGGTTAAAGGCTCTCTTCAATTTGCAAGTATCCGGAGACTTATGAGCTCGAGCCTCAGCCCAGGCAGAGTATGCCGCCTGCTTCAGCACTTCAGCGCGACGGCACCCAGCACTGAACCATGGACGAGACTTGCCGTTCATCGCTACATCAGAATACGGAATATAATACTCCATACCCTGCCGTATAACCGCGGTAACGGCTTCAGCACAATTCGACGGGTCGCCCGAAGAGAAGCATGCCTCCCGCCAAGGATAGGACGAAAAGAAGTGACGCATCTCTTCCCAATCTGCTGACTTGTATCGCCACACCCGCCGGGGGTGGCAAAGGGCTTGCTCCGGCGGGGAATAGACTGATACAGATTTCACCAGACAGTGGTCGGATGTACCCAGTGGTGCAGAAACCAAAACTGAGTGTCTGTCCGGATTAGTTGTCAACAGAAGGTCTAAGCAATTAGCGGTATGAGAGTCGACATCAGGTACCCTCGTGGCACAGCTTACCAGCTGGGTGAGATCTAGCGACAGAGCTAGTTTACGTACCTCTCTCCCAGCATGATTAGTCACCTGGTATGGAAAAAGCCAATCTTGGTGGTGGGCATTGAAATCTCCCAGGATAACTAACTGCGCCCCGGGGTAACGTTCCCTCGCTTCATCCGCCACTTCAATGAGATGGCCACAAAAACGAGTTGTCTCCTGATCCCCGCTGTGCGAGCAATATACGCAGGCATACAGGATTTGCACATGACCTGTATCCACCAAAAGCCACAAAATGGAGAAATCAGACCCCTCAAAGCTCCTGAGACGCCGAGTACAGATGTCATCGCGAGCGTACACACAGACTCCGGCACGAGGTACGAACCTGTGCTCGAGAGTATACCCTGGGTAGCTGAGGTACGCTGCGTCAGCCGGACATCTGATCTGCGTCTCAGTGAGGAACAGCAGCTGCGGTTTTACAGTCTCAAGGTGATGGTGGACTGCATCGAGATTGGAGTGCAGGCCTCGAATGTTCGTGAGGTGCACTTTGAGTGGGAGGGCGTGCAGCCGCTGTGTACCGTTTCTCCTTTGTTTTTTGTGCTTCAAATTTTGAGTGAAAAGGATGGGTTAGGAGGACGGAAGTTGGACGAGGTGGCGCTCCGCCAACCAGCTAGCATGCTCACCATTGCCGCACGGGAAGGTGCCTGACGCGGAGACCGCGGGGACGCCCGAACCCCCCCAGATTGGCTACCTGGCCCTCCCATCCGGTCGCCAACCGGCAAGGTAGGGCAATCTGGGATTTTTCGTAAGATGGCGGGGCAGCCTTTCACTAGTGGCTAACCAGCTACTTGGGCCCCCAACTATCTACGGTCGGCCAGCGGCGGCACCGTGCTTCGGATCCCGCTGCCCTCCGAAGCCAGGCACCCGGTACGAGAGTGGTGAGCAGTAGATAAATCGGTAACGCAGAGCAACCACAACTGTCCAGACCCGTCCTCCTAGACGGCTACACCAGACATCGCAACGAAACACGGCTGGGCCGCTTGACGACGCATTTGCCTGAAGGGTGGTGACCAGCCACGGCCGAAGCCTACCACCGGAGAGACTGCTGTTTATTTTGCACTATCCAGGGATCCCGTGTAGGGTATCTAGAGTCATGAAGCCCAAAGAGGGCTTCGCCTACGGACGCGTACAGCATTGATCCCCAAAATATAATTGTAAAATTGTAGGCCCCATTCGCATGCGATACCTATTGGTATTAAGTATTTCTTAGACTGATGAACCTGCTTTGTGTAGGTACTAAACGCCTTATCTTAAAACTAATTAAGTAGTGGAATTGATAATAATTGTACAAACATATTTTTACTGTTTTACTGTACTCTTATCTCTAAGTCAATATAATGAATACAAAAGAACAATACTAATAGGCCAAGGTCGGTATCAGGATCACCTTTTACCTGCTTTTCTTAAAATAATTCAATACCCATTATCACATCCCTTATCTTATACCTTATCTGCTTTGCAGGTCGGTTTGTTCTTGGCTAGCATGAATCATGTTTTTTCCGACCTCAAATATTGTATTCCTAATATCATTGTAAAATCGTAGGCCCCATTCGCATGCGATATCTATAGGTATTAGGCACCTAAATAGGTAATATAGGTATTAGTATATAGTATTGATTCGATCGTTTGCAATAATAGGGGTTGCCGAACGTTATTTTATTCTCAAAAAATCCATTAAACCATAAGATTTAACAATTCGATCGTGTTTGTCACAGAATACTAATTGTATTGTTTGATAGGGCGTTCATCGGCTCTCCCGTAATAAATTATTATGTATAGGTATATAATAAAATTATTTGTCAGGCAAAGCCGCGCTGCAATGCCTGTCTGCGCGTTGGGGCATTTTATATAGCGAAACGAGTCAGCCCGCACTCGCGTACCGCTGATTTTAATTACAACTTACATATTGCGTCGGCCGCAGCGAAAGTGTGCTTCCTACTCATGATCCAACTTTTAACCCTATTGATGCCAAAGTCGCACATTTATGCTTTGTTTAAAAGTAATAAATAATCACGCACGAGGGCCCGGGGTCCGCCGTGACCATGATCCAGGATTCGGCAGGTTAGGTAATTACAGTGGAGCGACTGCCATCTGACCTCCATGTCCCTGCTACCAGGGGAACCTGATCAGATTGGATCATGGTTACACATGCAGTCGCCCGAATGTGCAGGTTTCATCACGATATTTTCCCTCACCGTAAGAGCATCGGTTACTATTCAACTAATGTACATATCTCAGAAAACAGTCATTGGTACATGGCCGAAGCGGGATTCAAACCCGGGACCTCTGGCTTACGAGTTGCATACGCTAACCGCTCGGCCACCGACGCTCTTCCAGTTTGGATGATATGATCTATATGATAAATTAATATATTTAGCTTGAAAAAGATATCTACCAATTTCTTTAAATTTTTTAATATTAGGTATAGGTATTTGGATTTAATTTTTTTTTATTATAAATTTAGTATAAATTAATAGAAAAATGTGGTAGCCTTTAACACTGCTGAGACAAAATGAAATGCAGGTAATATTTGATCATTATCCAAACGGCTAGTTTCATTTACCTTTATGAGAAAAGAAGAAGTGTAAGTAGGTATAGTTTTTAGTTGTATTTAAACAACCATATACCTACACTACAACTGTAATATTTTTGCAAATTCATTTTGACAACACGTGTCGCCAGTCGCGACTTAACTCTGCGTGAAACTGCGTGAGAATGCCTGTAAACGTAACGTCAATGTGTGCATGACGGAAATGGCGCTTTGTTTCCCGTGGACCTTCTGCTTGGGTTGGGCCGTTTTTATTTTGAGACTCAATGTATGGGAATGTGGAATTTACCCAATGCTTACCAAACCAGTCATAAATAACTAAATAAACAGTCTTTTTTTCAACAAACGATCAGTAATTTGGTTATTTACAAACAAAGAGTAAAGTTGTTTAACAGAAATTATGTAAAATTTCAGGCAAAGTAAATGACTATTACATTACAAAAACTATAAATATGAAATATTCATATAACTCTGCACTTACCTAAGCTTATAGTAAAACAAATGAAAAACATTCAATCAAAGTATGAAAAAACTGGAAGTATCATTATAATATCACATTTCTATTTTAGGTACAAATTATTTGTTTGACATTTGCGGTGAAAATTATATAAGGGCAAGATAGAAAATAATTTGAAAACAAAATAACATTGTCGCCACCATCACATAGCTTACCTCATAATGTTTATGTATCAATACTTATTAATAAGCAAAATAAACAGTAAATTAAAAAGGGTTACGCAAGTAAGTACCTACACTATTTGGTACGTGCCTGGTACTGAATATGTCTACAAAAGTAGAAAACGTAATTAAATCGGTAAAACACTGGACTTATGAGAATTCAAAGATTATTCTCTGTCCCCTTCTTGCAAAGCTGAGATTACGTAATAAGTGGCGACATAGAGACGTGACGTATCGCCCTCCTTGTCTAATTAGGAATTTAAAACGTTAATATCTTGCTTATGCGTTTATTACACATACAGTCGACGAAATTCAGAAAAGCGTGAGAGAAAGTGGAATGTGTTGCTCTTGAATTATTGCGCTTATAAACGTTTTGTTGGTATATGTAAGACTTTCATATACCAACAAATCGTTCTTTTTAATTACTTTAAAAATAAGCAAAAACATTTAAAATATCTAATTAGGGCTGTGACGTCATACCCCAAACGTCATCACAATGCACGGTTATCTCGTTTTATGAGAAAGATACAGCCAAAAGTCTCTAAGTGCATATAAATCATTTTATGTAGGCATTTATAGCACTTTTCATATAAACTATGACATCCAGGTTGCTACCATTCTACCCACGTTTTAAAATGGCGGAGCCTTGCTAACCAATGGCACGGCTTTATTTTGACAGCAGGCCTTATGCCACAGTAGCGACATCTGATGGATGTATACCGAAAGGTATCGTGTAAACCTAAATTGTATTGGTCTATAAAAATATTTTAATTTTAGTCACATAAAGAAACAGGTTGAGGTTGAAACTCTCTAATTTTTAAAATATTTATATTAATCATCAACTTACACAGCTATACAAGAGTACACAGGCAACAGATTTAAAGTTAAAAGTACATAACGTAGTCGGATACAACAAGTTTTTTGGTCCGTCGAACTGTTCGAAAACTGAATATCAGTCGTCGCTAATTCATCGTTTCTTCTTTGATTTCTTCGCGTTCTGCATCGCCTCGAGGCGCATATCTTCCAAATCTTCGAGCCTTCCTGTAATAAAACGAATAAGATCAGCTTAGCAAATACCACAGTTTGTTAATACTTTTGAGAGTATTATGCAATCCACACAGTGTTTCCTTTGGACTATGACATGGGATCGTTCGAGAGGTATATTGGAGGTCTCCTTAGGAGGTACCCCTGGTGTTGCTAATGTCCATAGGCAGCGGTGACCACTTTCCATCAGGTGTCCCGCTTGCCTTTTTGTCTGCTGTATTACATAAAAAAACCCGTTTGAAGTTCGCGCACGAAGGGCCGGGATCCGCCTTGACCATGATCCAGGGTTGACAACACTTACCTAGCTTTTTACTTATAGACTCCTCGCGCTGGACTTGAGCAAACGACGACACCATACTTGGATCGTCATCGTCGTCCATATCTCGATATCTGAATGAAAAAAAGAATAATAATATTAATGTTTGACAATTCACATAATGTAGCCCCAAAGTAAATAAAGCTTGTATTTATCTACTTTATCCATTATATATATCAACTTTTTATCCAGGAAAGATAATCGAGACGGCGGGGGACTACCAGTGACACAATAAATAGAGAAGTGAAGATGAGAATGCTTACCGCGACTTGTCATAGCCGAATATCTCCTTAATGTGCGACGAATAGTCCGTATTCTCGTCGTCGTCCTCGATGAAATCGTCCATCTCAGAGTCATATTCAGATTCCGAGTCCAGGCGGCCTGTGGAGCACATTGATACATTTAGTTTTAAACATAATATTTTTGCAAAAATGTTTCATCTTTACTGTAATGGCACTAACCATATGAAGATAATTCAAAGTGGTGGTCAATCTGTCAACTAGGTCAATAATAAAGAATAATCTAAATACTTACGCTTGGCCTTCACCGGCGGTTTCCGTTTGTTCTCTTGCGGCCGCCGAGAGGCGTTCTTCAGGCAGTTGAGATGCTTGCTGAAGTCGAAGCTGGTAGGTGCGCGCTTGCTGGGCCCAGGCTGAGGTCGAGAGCCTTCTGGCCGCTTGCCTGCCTTGCGAAGCTCCGCCATCCGTCTCACTTCTTCGGGCCTGTGGCCGTTCACCATCGAAGACCCATCGAACGACTTCTGCTTACTCGGCAACCTATCTTGCGAACTATGACTTTTCTGTGGCAATGGGACCCGTTGCTGCTGCGGAAGACTCTTCCCACTGACACCAGTCACCTTTGTAGACTCTTTATTACTCGACAAAGCAAGTTTTTTCTCATTAGAGTTCTTATCTATCCTGTAAGTGTTCTGTGTCTTGAGATCAAAGTTCTTTTTGGCATCCTGTTTCAATAGCTCCTTAGACACTACTTTGGACTTCTCTACTCTCCTTTCAATGGATTCCAATTTCGCTTTCGTTCTGTCCACCTTCTCGCTGTCTTTATTCAACCTCTCTATTTCTCTATCAATTCTGTCCCTTTCAGCTTTCAATCGTTCTAACCGCTCCCTGTCTTGTCTCTGTCTTTCACGCTCTAACTTTTCTTTCTCTGTCATCGCTCTCTCCTCCTTGTCGTTGGTCTTTGGGTTGTTGTGCCTGCCACTCTTTTCTGCCTCAATACGCTCCAGCCGACGCTGACTTCGGGCTTGCTCCTCCTCATATTCTCGTCGTTGCTTCTTCGTCATCAGCCTTTCCGACCCCGGCTCTTTCTCCACTTTGTTGGGAGCGGAACCCGCCTGCGACTCACTCATCTTCTGCTCAGCTAGCTTTATCAATTGAGTGAAATCCATTGGTGGAGGCATTGGCTTCCGTACATTGGTCGGTTTCTCATATTTCCTTTCTGTTTCAGATTTCGGAAGCGGACTCTGCTCTTTATCTGGAAAACATACGATTATTATTTTTTATACATAAACCAATACAGAAATAAACACGGTTTTAATTTGCAAATTAAAATATTATGACATTACAATTACTGTTGACTAACATTGAATTCCACAAATTGTTAAAATCTACAAAAGGATATCAAAGAATTAGGTATTCTAGTTTTATAAAAGAAAAGTTTATTATTTGTTAGCACCAAGAGAAAAAAAGTGCAGTCAAAAGCTTAAGAAAAGAATGATATGACTTACCATCATTTCCTTCCTCTCTGCGTCTGACACGCTTGTGGGGTACAGGGTCATCCTCGTGCTGTAAAGCATGCTTCACCCTTTCTCTTGTTCCATTCAAGTCTTTCTTTACAGAGCCATCTGAAAAATATTGTTACTATTAGTTAAATCATTTTTATGGTAGTCCTAAATGCTTCCTTCTAACCCTATTAAATTCATAAGAAGAAAGTTTGTATGTTTGGACATTTATTTTGGCTCACATACGATACTTTTTAACCTGTTATTCAATGTAATTCTGGAACACTGTATAGCTAAAATGTGTGTGCAACAGCTAGTTGCTGTGGAAATCGGGGCAAAAGAAATCTTATAAAATACATAATTGTCATAATTGTTACGGAACATTTGAAGGATAGAGGTGATTTTATCATTAACAAAGACAATATCTGAATTACTTACGGCTAGTAGAAAACTTTGGTTCATCTGGTATTTTACTGTACTTCTGCATCATTTTCGCATAGAGAGCAGCAGCCTCTTGTGATTCATATCCGTAGTCATCTTGGTCAGGCTGATCTGGGCCGTCCCTGGTCACGGCAGTGTTGTCCCTATCGATGGCATCAGCAATGACAGATTTGTTTGCAGACTTTATCACTTTTAATGTCTTCTGAATTTTGCGCAAGGCTTTAGGATCACGCATGGCCGAAAGTTCATCGCGTTTCCTTTGCGCTTCAAGTTTCTTCTGCCTGTCTTCCTCATCTTTCTTGGCCAAGAACTTTTGTATATTAGCAGACAGTTTGTCTTTAGGCTTATGTTCTTTCTTGGGGGGGTCAAATCTAGCCTTGTAAAACTGACACTCCCTCTCCTGTAATGATGAAAGTGAATCGTAAGTACAAATGATTATTTAGTCTACAACACATAGTAAAAAATATTATAAATCTTCACTACAACCGATAACGTTCTGTATAAGTAGAGCTTGGATAAATTATTATCGACAATATAAAAAAATAGAAGACAGAAGAAAGTGCAAAACAATGTGAATTTTTATGATACGTTGAAAAATACTTACAGATGATTTTTGTTGTTGATTGCGCAGGGCAGCCAACATCGTTTCTAGATATTCCATTTCGGTATTTTATTGTTTACTGTATTTAGAGTAAGTATGATTTAACACTACTCTCTAGACAATTTCGTTGCACACAAGCACTCCCGGAAAGTATTGTCACTTTTGTCCGTGAATGCAGAATTTATTACGGTTACAATATTAGGCACAAGGACGATACGTACAAGGACGACTCGCACGCGACTGTGAGAACTGTCGACTGTGGATCTAGAGCGCTGTCAAGGGTTTTATACGGATTACGCCAGACTGAAGCGAGCAGGTAGTGGACCCGCTGCGGAACCCGCCCTTTCACACCCTCTCGCTTTAATGGCCTGATTGGCTTGACGGTTACTGTGTTATTTTCGACATTGTATATCTAGCAACTTATATATTTTTTCTAAATTAAATTTTAAAATTAAGTAAATTAGCGAAGTTAAAAAATTATTATTGACTGCAAAACTTTTTTAAAAGATACTGAAGATCAGGCGAAACTTATATAACAAGGGAAATGCGGAACATTAATTACGCATATAACAAATAGAAAAGACTTTATGTCCATCCCAAACATGATAATTTTGACAATTTATCATAAATATTATCGTGACAAAATTATGTAAGTAATAACACTACAGATATATAGATTTTATTTAATATTGCCGCTGCACGTTAAGCGTTATATCGTTAGCGTAGTTATCTTCTTTTACTTACTACAGCGGTTAATCTGAAATCACTGTGCGAAAAAAGTTACATATGGCCAAACAAAATAATATTCATGTTGGATGGAGCAAACGAAGTAATGAACTCAAATCAAATAGAACATCATATTAACTATTACTTTTATTCATTATTTAAGTAAGTAGTACTGTTATGCTTGATTGCACTAAAGTTGCATGCGCTGATTACATTTGAAAAAGCGTGAGAGCAAATCAAAGTGGAATGTATTGTATACATATAAAATTAAGTCCATTTTTGTATCACGGCTTTTGAAAAGTGGAGCGACGCATGGCATAGTATAAGTGATACAGAAATGGACCTTATTATATGAGCAATACATTCCACTTTGATTTGTTCTAACGCTTTTTGTTCCTGAATTTAGTCAAATGTAATCAGCGCATTAAATAAGCTCCCCGAGATATTCCTAAGTATTTAGATGTCACAAAAGTGACTTAACGAATGTAGTTTTCAGTTAAGATTGGTGCAGTGCTTGTTATTGTTAAAAATATCTTAAATCCATTTAAGCGTTACCTAAAGTTGAGTGCAATGGCATTATTGTTTAATGTTACAGATATACCTACGCGACAATGAAACTGTACCTAATGTGTTCCATAAAGACGTTCAGTGTTTGTGTGAAAAGGTAAAAATTCCTCCGTCGTCAACTTTATGAGACATAGAAATATGTAGTTACCTACCTACACACTGTACCTACTGTACACAGCATACACAGCATATACCGACTAGATATCTGCATAGTTCATAAGTACGAGTAGAGCCAACAGGCTCAGTTCCATTTGATTAGGCCATAAGTTTTCCCATAACTATTCGAGACTTGCCGCCAAAGTTCGCTTAACCTTTTTGATCAAGCTGTAAGTAAAATAGGTAACAACCTGTGCTATACCACCAGCTTACAAATATAACGTTCATTTTGCCAAACAATACCACTTTTAAAGAGAACATTACACTTACAAACGAATAGCATTCAATAGCATTATTTTATGCTAATGTATGTGTACATTAGCACCTACAGTAATCAGATAAGGTAAATGTATAAAGTCTTCAAGGATTTTGTTATTGAAAAGCCCGCACGACTTATTTATTATTTTAATATCAATACACATCTCGATCGCAAAGTTACAAGTTTAACTTTTATTATTATAACAATCATACCATCCTACTAATATAGTTACACAAAATCTTGATGCGTTTAAAGTCGGCCATCCATCTATCGTGGCCATAAAAATTATTAGTTGTAAATGTGCGACTTTGGCATCAATAGGGTTAAAAGTTGGATCATGAGTAGGAAGCACACTTTCGCTGCGGCCGACGCAATATGTAAGTTGTAATTAAAATCAGCGGTACGCGAGTGCGGGCTGACTCGTTTCGCTATATAAAATGCCCCAACGCGCAGACAGGCATTGCAGCGCGGCTTTGCCTGACAAATAATTTTATTATATACCTATACATAATAATTTATTACGTGAGAGCCGATGAACGCCCTATCAAACAATACAATTAGTATTCTGTGACAAACACGATCGAATTGTTAAATCTTATGGTTTAATGGATTTTTTGAGAATAAAATAACGTTCGGCAACCCCTATTATTGCAAACGATCGAATCAATACTATATACTAATACCTATATTACCTATTTAGGTGCCTAATACCTATAGATATCGCATGCGAATGGGGCCTACGATTTTACAATGATATTAGGAATACAATATTTGAGGTCGGAAAAAACATGATTCATGCTAGCCAAGAACAAACCGACCTGCAAAGCAGATAAGGTATAAGATAAGGGATGTGATAATGGGTATTGAATTATTTTAAGAAAAGCAGGTAAAAGGTGATCCTGATACCGACCTTGGCCTATTAGTATTGTTCTTTTGTATTCATTATATTGACTTAGAGATAAGAGTACAGTAAAACAGTAAAAATATGTTTGTACAATTATTATCAATTCCACTACGTAATTAGTTTTAAGATAATGCGTTTAGTACCTACACAAAGCAGGTTCATCAGTCTAAGAAATACTTAATACCAATAGGTATCGCATGCGAATGGGGCCTACAATTTTACAATGATATTAGGAATGCAATATTAGAAGGTCGGAAAAAACATGATTCATATTATTCACGTAGATAGTCAAAAACAAACCGACCTGCAAAGCAGATAAGGGATGTGATAATAGATATTCAATTATTTGCAGAAAAGCAGGTAAAAGGTGATCCTTTTACTGACCTTGGCCTATTGGTATTGTTCTTTTGTATTCAACATGTTGCGTTAGAGATAAGAGTACCAACCTACTTGTACAATAAAACAGTAAAAATATTTTTGTACAATTCTATGCTATTTCACTATTTAATTAGGTTTAAGATAAGGCGTTTAGTACACAAAGCAGGTTCATAAGTCTATGAAATATAGGTATCGCAAGCGAATGGGGCCTACGATTTTACAATTATATTTTGGGGATCAATGCTGTACGCGTCCGTAGGCGAAGCCCTCTTTGGGCTTCATGACTCTAGATACCCTACACGGGATCCCTGGATAGTGCAAAATAAACAGCAGTCTCTCCGGTGGTAGGCTTCGGCCGTGGCTGGTCACCACCCTTCAGGCAAATGCGTCGTCAAGCGGCCCAGCCGTGTTTCGTTGCGATGTCTGGTGTAGCCGTCAGAAGGAGTGAATAATGCCTTCAAGGCTAGAGTGAATAGGCTGTTCCTAGACAGACATGCTCCATCATCGACCGCATCGTCACTTACCACCAGGCGAGGTGGCGGTCAAATGCCTGTCTAGTAAAGTAATAAATAAAAAAAAAGAGGGTTGGTCTGGACAGTTGTGGTCGCTCTGCGTAACCGTGTTCTTCTTGATGCTCACCACTCCCGTACCGGGTGCTTAGCTTTGGAGAGCAGCGGGATGCGAAGCATGGTTCCGCCGCTGGCAGACCATAGATAATTGGGGGCCCAAGTAGCTAGTTAGATACCAGTAAAAGGCTGCCCCGCCATCCTACGACAAATCCTAGGTTTTTTTAAATGTTATACCACAGACAAACAGGCAAGCGGGCCACCTGATGGAAAGTGGTCACTGCCGCCTATGGTCATCAACAACACCAGGGGAGTCGCCAATGCGTTGCCTGCCTCTGAAAAGACCTCTTATATACCTCTTGAAGGATCACATGTCATAGTCCAAAGGAAACACTGTGGTTGGGAGCTCATTCCACATCCGAATCGCACGAGCGAGAAACGTTCTTTCGAAGTACTCAGCCCACGGCGGGTGGTGCGATGGCGGAATTGTGCTGTAGGCACCTAATCGAAAAGTCCCTCGGAACACTCCCCATTATAATAATAATAATAATATAATAAAAGTATTTGTTTCCGTAAAAACCAGTTACTAATACAGATAGTAACATCAGTTTTTTCAAATCTCACAAAGGTTTAACTTTATAGATAATGCAATCAGAGTGGACCCCTGATCCTGACACTAGGTAACTGTGATATCAAGGTCACTGATTCAAAGATGATTTTGAAGGTCATTTGATCGAGTTGAGACTAATTATAGAGAGTGTATTTATAATAGTGGAAATGTCCATTTTTAAATTAGATAGATAAGTAAAAAACGAGGTGGTAAATTAGAATACTATTATTAAAAATTAAAAAAACAGTATTTAAAAACAGTGACACAAGTTATTCACTAAAAATATTTTCGTTGATTGCGACATTGTTTAAATGCATGATTATTATATTTCAGCGTGTAAAAAAGTCGCATTCTCAGGTAACGTTTTTTTTAATATATGATGAGGAAACATGAGCAAGGCATTGGAATAGATATATTTTGAACTTCTTTCAAAAGATTACTCAGTAATTTACAGTTTGTATAAAAGTAATAAATAATCACGCACGAGGGCCCGGGGTCCGCCGTGACCATGATCCAGGATTCGGCAGGTTAGGTAATTACAGTGGAGCGACTGCCATCTGACCTCCATGTCCCTGCTACCAGGGGAACCTGATCAGATTGGATCATGGTTACACATGCAGTCGCCCGAATGTGCAGGTTTCATCACGATGTTTTCCCTCACCGTAAGAGCATCGGTTACTATTCAACTAATGTACATATCTCAGAAAACAGTCATTGGTACATGGCCGAAGCGGGATTCAAACCCGGGACCTCTGGCTTACGAGTTGCATACGCTAACCGCTCGGCCACCGACGCTCTTCCAGTTTGGATGATATGATCTATATGATAAATTAATATATTTAGCTTGAAAAAGATATCTACCAATTTCTTTAAATTTTTTAATATTAGGTATAGGTATTTGGATTTAATTTTTTTTTATTATAAATTTAGTATAAATTAATAGAAAAATGTGGTAGCCTTTAACACTGCTGAGACAAAATGAAATGCAGGTAATATTTGATCATTATCCAAACGGCTAGTTTCATTTACCTTTATGAGAAAAGAAGAAGTGTAAGTAGGTATAGTTTTTAGTTGTATTTAAATAACCATATACCTACACTACAACTGTAATATTTTTGCAAATTCATTTTGACAACACGTGTCGCCAGTCGCGACTTAACTCTGCGTGAAACTGCGTGAGAATGCCTGTAAACGTAACGTCAATGTGTGCATGACGGAAATGGCGCTTTGTTTCCCGTGGACCTTCTGCTTGGGTTGGGCCGTTTTTATTTTGAGACTCAATGTATGGGAATGTGGAATTTACCCAATGCTTACCAAACCAGTCATAAATAACTAAATAAACAGTTTTTTTTTCAACAAACGATCAGTAATTTGGTTATTTACAAACAAAGGGTAAAGTTGTTTAACAGAAATTATGTAAAATTTCAGGCAAAGTAAATGACTATTACATTACAAAAACTATAAATATGAAATATTCATATAACTCTGCACTTACCTAAGCTTATAGTAAAACAAATGAAAAACATTCAATCAAAGTATGAAAAAACTGGAAGTATCATTATAATATCACATTTCTATTTTAGGTACAAATTATTTGTTTGACATTTGCGGTGAAAATTATATAAGGGCAAGATAGAAAATAATTTGAAATCAAAATAACATTGTCGCCACCATCACATAGCTTACCTCATAATGTTTATGTATCAATACTTATTAATAAGCAAAATAAACAGTAAATTAAAAAGGGTTACGCAAGTAAGTACCTACACTATTTGGTACGTGCCTGGTACTGAATATGTCTACAAAAGTAGAAAACGTAATTAAATCGGTAAAACACTGGACTTATGAGAATTCAAAGATTATTCTCTGTCCCCTTCTTGCAAAGCTGAGATTACGTAATAAGTGGCGACATAGAGACGTGACGTATCGCCCTCCTTGTCTAATTAGGAATTTAAAACGTTAATATCTTGCTTATGCGTTTATTACACATACAGTCGACGAAATTCAGAAAAGCGTGAGAGAAAGTGGAATGTGGTGCTCTTGAATTATTGCTCTTATAAACGTTTTGTTGGTATATGTAAGACTTTCATATACCAACAAATCGTTCTTTTTAATTACTTTAAAAATAAGCAAAAACATTTAAAATATCTAATTAGGGCTGTGACGTCATACCCCAAACGTCATCACAATGCACGGTTATCTCGTTTTATGAGAAAGATACAGCCAAAAGTCTCTAAGTGCATATAAATCATTTTATGTAGGCATTTATAGCACTTTTCATATAAACTATGACATCCAGGTTGCTACCATTCTACCCACGTTTTAAAATGGCGGAGCCTTGCTAACCAATGGCACGGCTTTATTTTGACAGCAGGCCTTATGCCACAGTAGCGACATCTGATGGATGTATACCGAAAGGTATCGTGTAAACCTAAATTGTATTGGTCTATAAAAATATTTTAATTTTAGTCACATAAAGAAACAGGTTGAGGTTGAAACTCTCTAATTTTTAAAATATTTATATTAATCATCAACTTACACAGCTATACAAGAGTACACAGGCAACAGATTTAAAGTTAAAAGTACATAACGTAGTCGGATACAACAAGTTTTTTGGTCCGTCGAACTGTTCGAAAACTGAATATCAGTCGTCGCTAATTCATCGTTTCTTCTTTGATTTCTTCGCGTTCTGCATCGCCTCGAGGCGCATATCTTCCAAATCTTCGAGCCTTCCTGTAATAAAACGAATAAGATCAGCTTAGCAAATACCACAGTTTGTTAATACTTTTGAGAGTATTATGCAATCCACACAGTGTTTCCTTTGGACTATGACATGGGATCGTTCGAGAGGTATATTGGAGGTCTCCTTAGGAGGTACCCCTGGTGTTGCTAATGTCCATAGGCAGCGGTGACCACTTTCCATCAGGTGTCCCGCTTGCCTTTTTGTCTGCTGTATTACATAAAAAAACTTGTTTGAAGTTCGCGCACGAAGGGCCGGGATCCTCCTTGACCATGATCCAGGGTTGACAACACTTACCTAGCTTTTTACTTATAGACTCCTCGCGCTGGACTTGAGCAAACGACGACACCATACTTGGATCGTCATCGTCGTCCATATCTCGATATCTGAATGAAAAAAAGAATAATAATATTAATGTTTGACAATTCACATAATGTAGCCCCAAAGTAAATAAAGCTTGTATTTATCTACTTTATCCATTATATATATCAACTTTTTATCCAGGAACGATAATCGAGACGGCGGGGGACTACCAGTGACACAATAAATAGAGAAGTGAAGATGAGAATGCTTACCGCGACTTGTCATAGCCGAATATCTCCTTAATGTGCGACGAATAGTCCGTATTCTCGTCGTCGTCCTCGATGAAATCGTCCATCTCAGAGTCATATTCAGATTCCGAGTCCAGGCGGCCTGTGGAGCACATTGATACATTTAGTTTTAAACATAATATTTTTGCAAAAATGTTTCATCTTTACTGTAATGGCACTAACCATATGAAGATAATTCAAAGTGGTGGTCAATCTGTCAACTAGGTCAATAATAAATAATAATCTAAATACTTACGCTTGGCTTTCACCGGCGGTTTCCGTTTGTTCTCTTGCGGCCGCCGAGAGGCGTTCTTCAGACAGTTGAGATGCTTGCTGAAGTCGAAGATGGTAGGTGCGCGCTTGCTGGGCCCAGGCTGAGGTCGAGAGCCTTCTGGCCGCTTGCCTGCCTTGCGAAGCTCCGCCATCCGTCTCACTTCTTCGGGCCTGTGGCCGTTCACCATCGAAGACCCATCGAACGACTTCTGCTTACTCGGCAACCTATCTTGCGAACTATGACTTTTCTGTGGCAATGGGACCCGTTGCTGCTGCGGAAGACTCTTCCCACTGACACCAGTCACCTTTGTAGACTCTTTATTACTCGACAAAGCAAGTTTTTTCTCATTAGAGTTCTTATCTATCCTGTAAGTGTTCTGTGTCTTGAGATCAAAGTTCTTTTTGGCATCCTGTTTCAATAGCTCCTTAGACACTACTTTGGACTTCTCTACTCTCCTTTCAATGGATTCCAATTTCGCTTTCGTTCTGTCCACCTTCTCGCTGTCTTTATTCAACCTCTCTATTTCTCTATCAATTCTGTCCCTTTCAGCTTTCAATCGTTCTAACCGCTCCCTGTCTTGTCTCTGTCTTTCACGCTCTAACTTTTCTTTCTCTGTCATCGCTCTCTCCTCCTTGTCGTTGGTCTTTGGGTTGTTGTGCCTGCCACTCTTTTCTGCCTCAATACGCTCCAGCCGACGCTGACTTCGGGCTTGCTCCTCCTCATATTCTCGTCGTTGCTTCTTCGTCATCAGCCTTTCCGACCCCGGCTCTTTCTCCACTTTGTTGGGAGCGGAACCCGCCTGCGACTCACTCATCTTCTGCTCAGCTAGCTTTATCAATTGAGTGAAATCCATTGGTGGAGGCATTGGCTTCCGTACATTGGTCGGTTTCTCATATTTCCTTTCTGTTTCAGATTTCGGAAGCGGACTCTGCTCTTTATCTGGAAAACATACGATTATTATTTTTTATACATAAACCAATACAGAAATAAACACGGTTTTAATTTGCAAATTAAAATATTATGACATTACAATTACTGTTGACTAACATTGAATTCCACAAATTGTTAAAATCTACAAAAGGATATCAAAGAATTAGGTATTCTAGTTTTATAAAAGAAAAGTTTATTATTTGTTAGCACCAAGAGAAAAAAAGTGCAGTCAAAAGCTTAAGAAAAGAATGATATGACTTACCATCATTTCCTTCCTCTCTGCGTCTGACACGCTTGTGGGGTACAGGGTCATCCTCGTGCTGTAAAGCATGCTTCACCCTTTCTCTTGTTCCATTCAAGTCTTTCTTTACAGAGCCATCTGAAAAATATTGTTACTATTAGTTAAATCATTTTTATGGTAGTCCTAAATGCTTCCTTCTAACCCTATTAAATTCATAAGAAGAAAGTTTGTATGTTTGGACATTTATTTTGGCTCACATACGATACTTTTTAACCTGTTATTCAATGTAATTCTGGAACACTGTATAGCTAAAATGTGTGTGCAACAGCTAGTTGCTGTGGAAATCGGGGCAAAAGAAATCTTATAAAATACATAATTGTCATAATTGTTACGGAACATTTGAAGGATAGAGGTGATTTTATCATTAACAAAGACAATATCTGAATTACTTACGGCTAGTAGAAAACTTTGGTTCATCTGGTATTTTACTGTACTTCTGCATCATTTTCGCATAGAGAGCAGCAGCCTCTTGTGATTCATATCCGTAGTCATCTTGGTCAGGCTGATCTGGGCCGTCCCTGGTCACGGCAGTGTTGTCCCTATCGATGGCATCAGCAATGACAGATTTGTTTGCAGACTTTATCACTTTTAATGTCTTCTGAATTTTGCGCAAGGCTTTAGGATCACGCATGGCCGAAAGTTCATCGCGTTTCCTTTGCGCTTCAAGTTTCTTCTGCCTGTCTTCCTCATCTTTCTTGGCCAAGAACTTTTGTATATTAGCAGACAGTTTGTCTTTAGGCTTATGTTCTTTCTTGGGGGGGTCAAATCTAGCCTTGTAAAACTGACACTCCCTCTCCTGTAATGATGAAAGTGAATCGTAAGTACAAATGATTATTTAGTCTACAACACATAGTAAAAAATATTATAAATCTTCACTACAACCGATAACGTTCTGTATAAGTAGAGCTTGGATAAATTATTATCGACAATATAAAAAAATAGAAGACAGAAGAAAGTGCAAAACAATGTGAATTTTTATGATACGTTGAAAAATACTTACAGATGATTTTTGTTGTTGATTGCGCAGGGCAGCCAACATCGTTTCTAGATATTCCATTTCGGTATTTTATTGTTTACTGTATTTAGAGTAAGTATGATTTAACACTACTCTCTAGACAATTTCGTTGCACACAAGCACTCCCGGAAAGTATTGTCACTTTTGTCCGTGAATGCAGAATTTATTACGGTTACAATATTAGGCACAAGGACGATACGTACAAGGACGACTCGCACGCGACTGTGAGAACTGTCGACTGTGGATCTAGAGCGCTGTCAAGGGTTTTATACGGATTACGCCAGACTGAAGCGAGCAGGTAGTGGACCCGCTGCGGAACCCGCCCTTTCACACCCTCTCGCTTTAATGGCCTGATTGGCTTGACGGTTACTGTGTTATTTTCGACATTGTATATCTAGCAACTTATATATTTTTTCTAAATTAAATTTTAAAATTAAGTAAATTAGCGAAGTTAAAAAATTATTATTGACTGCAAAACTTTTTTAAAAGATACTGAAGATCAGGCGAAACTTATATAACAAGGGAAATGCGGAACATTAATTACGCATATAACAAATAGAAAAGACTTTATGTCCATCCCAAACATGATAATTTTGACAATTTATCATAAATATTATCGTGACAAAATTATGTAAGTAATAACACTACAGATATATAGATTTTATTTAATATTGCCGCTGCACGTTAAGCGTTATATCGTTAGCGTAGTTATCTTCTTTTACTTACTACAGCGGTTAATCTGAAATCACTGTGCGAAAAAAGTTACATATGGCCAAACAAAATAATATTCATGTTGGATGGAGCAAACGAAGTAATGAACTCAAATCAAATAGAACATCATATTAACTATTACTTTTATTCATTATTTAAGTAAGTAGTACTGTTATGCTTGATTGCACTAAAGTTGCATGCGCTGATTACATTTGAAAAAGCGTGAGAGCAAATCAAAGTGGAATGTATTGTATACATATAAAATTAAGTCCATTTTTGTATCACGGCTTTTGAAAAGTGGAGCGACGCATGGCATAGTATAAGTGATACAGAAATGGACCTTATTATATGAGCAATACATTCCACTTTGATTTGTTCTAACGCTTTTTGTTCCTGAATTTAGTCAAATGTAATCAGCGCATTAAATAAGCTCCCCGAGATATTCCTAAGTATTTAGATGTCACAAAAGTGACTTAACGAATGTAGTTTTCAGTTAAGATTGGTGCAGTGCTTGTTATTGTTAAAAATATCTTAAATCCATTTAAGCGTTACCTAAAGTTGAGTGCAATGGCATTATTGTTTAATGTTACAGATATACCTACGCGACAATGAAACTGTACCTAATGTGTTCCATAAAGACGTTCAGTGTTTGTGTGAAAAGGTAAAAATTCCTCCGTCGTCAACTTTATGAGACATAGAAATATGTAGTTACCTACCTACACACTGTACCTACACAGCATACACAGCATATACCGACTAGATATCTGCATAGTTCATAAGTACGAGTAGAGCCAACAGGCTCAGTTCCATTTGATTAGGCCATAAGTTTTCCCATAACTATTCGAGACTTGCCGCCAAAGTTCGCTTAACCTTTTTGATCAAGCTGTAAGTAAAATAGGTAACAACCTGTGCTATACCACCAGCTTACAAATATAACGTTCATTTTGCCAAACAATACCACTTTTAAAGAGAACATTACACTTACAAACGAATAGCATTCAATAGCATTATTTTATGCTAATGTATGTGTACATTAGCACCTACAGTAATCAGATAAGGTAAATGTATAAAGTCTTCAAGGATTTTGTTATTGAAAAGCCCGCACGACTTATTTATTATTTTAATATCAATACACATCTCGATCGCAAAGTTACAAGTTTAACTTTTATTATTATAACAATCATACCATCCTACTAATATAGTTACACAAAATCTTGATGCGTTTAAAGTCGGCCATCCATCTATCGTGGCCATAAAAATTATTAGTTGTAAATGTGCGACTTTGGCATCAATAGGGTTAAAAGTTGGATCATGAGTAGGAAGCACACTTTCGCTGCGGCCGACGCAATATGTAAGTTGTAATTAAAATCAGCGGTACGCGAGTGCGGGCTGACTCGTTTCGCTATATAAAATGCCCCAACGCGCAGACAGGCATTGCAGCGCGGCTTTGCCTGACAAATAATTTTATTATATACCTATACATAATAATTTATTACGTGAGAGCCGATGAACGCCCTATCAAACAATACAATTAGTATTCTGTGACAAACACGATCGAATTGTTAAATCTTATGGTTTAATGGATTTTTTGAGAATAAAATAACGTTCGGCAACCCCTATTATTGCAAACGATCGAATCAATACTATATACTAATACCTATATTACCTATTTAGGTGCCTAATACCTATAGATATCGCATGCGAATGGGGCCTACGATTTTACAATGATATTAGGAATACAATATTTGAGGTCGGAAAAAACATGATTCATGCTAGCCAAGAACAAACCGACCTGCAAAGCAGATAAGGTATAAGATAAGGGATGTGATAATGGGTATTGAATTATTTTAAGAAAAGCAGGTAAAAGGTGATCCTGATACCGACCTTGGCCTATTAGTATTGTTCTTTTGTATTCATTATATTGACTTAGAGATAAGAGTACAGTAAAACAGTAAAAATATGTTTGTACAATTATTATCAATTCCACTACGTAATTAGTTTTAAGATAAGGCGTTTAGTACCTACACAAAGCAGGTTCATCAGTCTAAGAAATACTTAATACCAATAGGTATCGCATGCGAATGGGGCCTACAATTTTACAATGATATTAGGAATGCAATATTAGAAGGTCGGAAAAAACATGATTCATATTATTCACGTAGATAGTCAAAAACAAACCGACCTGCAAAGCAGATAAGGGATGTGATAATAGATATTCAATTATTTGCAGAAAAGCAGGTAAAAGGTGATCCTTTTACTGACCTTGGCCTATTGGTATTGTTCTTTTGTATTCAACATGTTGCGTTAGAGATAAGAGTACCAACCTACTTGTACAATAAAACAGTAAAAATATTTTTGTACAATTCTATGCTATTTCACTATTTAATTAGGTTTAAGATAAGGCGTTTAGTACACAAAGCAGGTTCATAAGTCTATGAAATATAGGTATCGCAAGCGAATGGGGCCTACGATTTTACAATTATATTTTGGGGATCAATGCTGTACGCGTCCGTAGGCGAAGCCCTCTTTGGGCTTCATGACTCTAGATACCCTACACGGGATCCCTGGATAGTGCAAAATAAACAGCAGTCTCTCCGGTGGTAGGCTTCGGCCGTGGCTGGTCACCACCCTTCAGGCAAATGCGTCGTCAAGCGGCCCAGCCGTGTTTCGTTGCGATGTCTGGTGTAGCCGTCAGAAGGAGTGAATAATGCCTTCAAGGCTAGAGTGAATAGGCTGTTCCTAGACAGACATGCTCCATCATCGACCGCATCGTCACTTACCACCAGGCGAGGTGGCGGTCAAATGCCTGTCTAGTAAAGTAATAAATAAAAAAAAAGAGGGTTGGTCTGGACAGTTGTGGTCGCTCTGCGTAACCGTGTTCTTCTTGATGCTCACCACTCCCGTACCGGGTGCTTAGCTTTGGAGAGCAGCGGGATGCGAAGCATGGTTCCGCCGCTGGCAGACCATAGATAATTGGGGGCCCAAGTAGCTAGTTAGATACCAGTAAAAGGCTGCCCCGCCATCCTACGACAAATCCTAGGTTTTTTTAAATGTTATACCACAGACAAACAGGCAAGCGGGCCACCTGATGGAAAGTGGTCACTGCCGCCTATGGTCATCAACAACACCAGGGGAGTCGCCAATGCGTTGCCTGCCTCTGAAAAGACCTCTTATATACCTCTTGAAGGATCACATGTCATAGTCCAAAGGAAACACTGTGGTTGGGAGCTCATTCCACATCCGAATCGCACGAGCGAGAAACGTTCTTTCGAAGTACTCAGCCCACGGCGGGTGGTGCGATGGCGGAATTGTGCTGTAGGCACCTAATCGAAAAGTCCCTCGGAACACTCCCCATTATAATAATAATAATAATATAATAAAAGTATTTGTTTCCGTAAAAACCAGTTACTAATACAGATAGTAACATCAGTTTTTTCAAATCTCACAAAGGTTTAACTTTATAGATAATGCAATCAGAGTGGACCCCTGATCCTGACACTAGGTAACTGTGATATCAAGGTCACTGATTCAAAGATGATTTTGAAGGTCATTTGATCGAGTTGAGACTAATTATAGAGAGTGTATTTATAATAGTGGAAATGTCCATTTTTAAATTAGATAGATAAGTAAAAAACGAGGTGGTAAATTAGAATACTATTATTAAAAATTAAAAAAACAGTATTTAAAAACAGTGACACAAGTTATTCACTAAAAATATTTTCGTTGATTGCGACATTGTTTAAATGCATGATTATTATATTTCAGCGTGTAAAAAAGTCGCATTCTCAGGTAACGTTTTTTTTAATATATGATGAGGAAACATGAGCAAGGCATTGGAATAGATATATTTTGAACTTCTTTCAAAAGATTACTCAGTAATTTACAGTTTGTATAAAAGTAATAAATAATCACGCACGAGGGCCCGGGGTCCGCCGTGACCATGATCCAGGATTCGGCAGGTTAGGTAATTACAGTGGAGCGACTGCCATCTGACCTCCATGTCCCTGCTACCAGGGGAACCTGATCAGATTGGATCATGGTTACACATGCAGTCGCCCGAATGTGCAGGTTTCATCACGATGTTTTCCCTCACCGTAAGAGCATCGGTTACTATTCAACTAATGTACATATCTCAGAAAACAGTCATTGGTACATGGCCGAAGCGGGATTCAAACCCGGGACCTCTGGCTTACGAGTTGCATACGCTAACCGCTCGGCCACCGACGCTCTTCCAGTTTGGATGATATGATCTATATGATAAATTAATATATTTAGCTTGAAAAAGATATCTACCAATTTCTTTAAATTTTTTAATATTAGGTATAGGTATTTAGATTTAATTTTTTTTTATTATAAATTTAGTATAAATTAATAGAAAAATGTGGTAGCCTTTAACACTGCTGAGACAAAATGAAATGCAGGTAATATTTGATCATTATCCAAACGGCTAGTTTCATTTACCTTTATGAGAAAAGAAGAAGTGTAAGTAGGTATAGTTTTTAGTTGTATTTAAACAACCATATACCTACACTACAACTGTAATATTTTTGCAAATTCATTTTGACAACACGTGTCGCCAGTCGCGACTTAACTCTGCGTGAAACTGCGTGAGAATGCCTGTAAACGTAACGTCAATGTGTGCATGACGGAAATGGCGCTTTGTTTCCCGTGGACCTTCTGCTTGGGTTGGGCCGTTTTTATTTTGAGACTCAATGTATGGGAATGTGGAATTTACCCAATGCTTACCAAACCAGTCATAAATAACTAAATAAACAGTTTTTTTTTCAACAAACGATCAGTAATTTGGTTATTTACAAACAAAGGGTAAAGTTGTTTAACAGAAATTATGTAAAATTTCAGGCAAAGTAAATGACTATTACATTACAAAAACTATAAATATGAAATATTCATATAACTCTGCACTTACCTAAGCTTATAGTAAAACAAATGAAAAACATTCAATCAAAGTATGAAAAAACTGGAAGTATCATTATAATATCACATTTCTATTTTAGGTACAAATTATTTGTTTGACATTTGCGGTGAAAATTATATAAGGGCAAGATAGAAAATAATTTGAAAACAAAATAACATTGTCGCCACCATCACATAGCTTACCTCATAATGTTTATGTATCAATACTTATTAATAAGCAAAATAAACAGTAAATTAAAAAGGGTTACGCAAGTAAGTACCTACACTATTTGGTACGTGCCTGGTACTGAATATGTCTACAAAAGTAGAAAACGTAATTAAATCAGTAAAACACTGGACTTATGAGAATTCAAAGATTATTCTCTGTCCCCTTCTTGCAAAGCTGAGATTACGTAATAAGTGGCGACATAGAGACGTGACGTATCGCCCTCCTTGTCTAATTAGGAATTTAAAACGTTAATATCTTGCTTATGCGTTTATTACACATACAGTCGACGAAATTCAGAAAAGCGTGAGAGAAAGTGGAATGTGGTGCTCTTGAATTATTGCTCTTATAAACGTTTTGTTGGTATATGTAAGACTTTCATATACCAACAAATCGTTCTTTTTAATTACTTTAAAAATAAGCAAAAACATTTAAAATATCTAATTAGGGCTGTGACGTCATACCCCAAACGTCATCACAATGCACGGTTATCTCGTTTTATGAGAAAGATACAGCCAAAAGTCTCTAAGTGCATATAAATCATTTTATGTAGGCATTTATAGCACTTTTCATATAAACTATGACATCCAGGTTGCTACCATTCTACCCACGTTTTAAAATGGCGGAGCCTTGCTAACCAATGGCACGGCTTTATTTTGACAGCAGGCCTTATGCCACAGTAGCGACATCTGATGGATGTATACCGAAAGGTATCGTGTAAACCTAAATTGTATTGGTCTATAAAAATATTTTAATTTTAGTCACATAAAGAAACAGGTTGAGGTTGAAACTCTCTAATTTTTAAAATATTTATATTAATCATCAACTTACACAGCTATACAAGAGTACACAGGCAACAGATTTAAAGTTAAAAGTACATAACGTAGTCGGATACAACAAGTTTTTTGGTCCGTCGAACTGTTCGAAAACTGAATATCAGTCGTCGCTAATTCATCGTTTCTTCTTTGATTTCTTCGCGTTCTGCATCGCCTCGAGGCGCATATCTTCCAAATCTTCGAGCCTTCCTGTAATAAAACGAATAAGATCAGCTTAGCAAATACCACAGTTTGTTAATACTTTTGAGAGTATTATGCAATCCACACAGTGTTTCCTTTGGACTATGACATGGGATCGTTCGAGAGGTATATTGGAGGTCTCCTTAGGAGGTACCCCTGGTGTTGCTAATGTCCATAGGCAGCGGTGACCACTTTCCATCAGGTGTCCCGCTTGCCTTTTTGTCTGCTGTATTACATAAAAAAACTTGTTTGAAGTTCGCGCACGAAGGGCCGGGATCCTCCTTGACCATGATCCAGGGTTGACAACACTTACCTAGCTTTTTACTTATAGACTCCTCGCGCTGGACTTGAGCAAACGACGACACCATACTTGGATCGTCATCGTCGTCCATATCTCGATATCTGAATGAAAAAAAGAATAATAATATTAATGTTTGACAATTCACATAATGTAGCCCCAAAGTAAATAAAGCTTGTATTTATCTACTTTATCCATTATATATATCAACTTTTTATCCAGGAACGATAATCGAGACGGCGGGGGACTACCAGTGACACAATAAATAGAGAAGTGAAGATGAGAATGCTTACCGCGACTTGTCATAGCCGAATATCTCCTTAATGTGCGACGAATAGTCCGTATTCTCGTCGTCGTCCTCGATGAAATCGTCCATCTCAGAGTCATATTCAGATTCCGAGTCCAGGCGGCCTGTGGAGCACATTGATACATTTAGTTTTAAACATAATATTTTTGCAAAAATGTTTCATCTTTACTGTAATGGCACTAACCATATGAAGATAATTCAAAGTGGTGGTCAATCTGTCAACTAGGTCAATAATAAATAATAATCTAAATACTTACGCTTGGCCTTCACCGGTGGTTTCCGTTTGTTCTCTTGCGGCCGCCGAGAGGCGTTCTTCAGACAGTTGAGATGCTTGCTGAAGTCGAAGCTGGTAGGTGCGCGCTTGCTGGGCCCAGGCTGAGGTCGAGAGCCTTCTGGCCGCTTGCCTGCCTTGCGAAGCTCCGCCATCCGTCTCACTTCTTCGGGCCTGTGGCCGTTCACCATCGAAGACCCATCGAACGACTTCTGCTTACTCGGCAACCTATCTTGCGAACTATGACTTTTCTGTGGCAATGGGACCCGTTGCAGCTGCGGAAGACTCTTCCCACTGACACCAGTCACCTTTGTAGACTCTTTATTACTCGACAAAGCAAGTTTTTTCTCATTAGAGTTCTTATCTATCCTGTAAGTGTTCTGTGTCTTGAGATCAAAGTTCTTTTTGGCATCCTGTTTCAATGGCTCCTTAGACACTACTTTGGACTTCTCTACTCTCCTTTCAATGGATTCCAATTTCGCTTTCGTTCTGTCCACCTTCTCGCTGTCTTTATTCAACCTCTCTATTTCTCTATCAATTCTGTCCCTTTCAGCTTTCAATCGTTCTAACCGCTCCCTGTCTTGTCTCTGTCTTTCACGCTCTAACTTTTCTTTCTCTGTCATCGCTCTCTCCTCCTTGTCGTTGGTCTTTGGGTTGTTGTGCCTGCCACTCTTTTCTGCCTCAATACGCTCCAGCCGACGCTGACTTCGGGCTTGCTCCTCCTCATATTCTCGTCGTTGCTTCTTCGTCATCAGCCTTTCCGACCCCGGCTCTTTCTCCACTTTGTTGGGAGCGGAACCCGCCTGCGACTCACTCATCTTCTGCTCAGCTAGCTTTATCAATTGAGTGAAATCCATTGGTGGAGGCATTGGCTTCCGTACATTGGTCGGTTTCTCATATCTCTTCCTTTCTGTTTCAGATTTCGGAAGCGGACTCTGCTCTTTATCTGGAAAACATACGATTATTATTTTTTATACATAAACCAATACAGAAATAAACACGGTTTTAATTTGCAAATTAAAATATTATGACATTACAATTACTGTTGACTAACATTGAATTCCACAAATTGTTAAAATGTACAAAAGGATATCAAAGAGTTAGGTATTCTAGTTTTATAAAAGAAAAGTTTATTATTTGTTAGCACCAAGAGAAAAAAAGTGCAGTCAAAAGCTTAAGAAAAGAATGATATGACTTACCATCATTTCCTTCCTCTCTGCGTCTGACACGCTTGTGGGGTACAGGGTCATCCTCGTGCTGTAAAGCATGCTTCACCCTTTCTCTTGTTCCATTCAAGTCTTTCTTTACAGAGCCATCTGAAAAATATTGTTACTATTAGTTAAATCATTTTTATGGTAGTCCTAAATGCTTCCTTCTAACCCTATTAAATTCATAAGAAGAAAGTTTGTATGTTTGGACATTTATTTTGGCTCACATACGATACTTTTTAACCTGTTATTCAATGTAATTCTGGAACACTGTATAGCTAAAATGTGTGTGCAACAGCTAGTTGCTGTGGAAATCGGGGCAAAAGAAATCTTATAAAATACATAATTGTCATAATTGTTACGGAACATTTGAAGGATAGAGGTGATTTTATCATTAACAAAGACAATATCTGAATTACTTACGGCTAGTAGAAAACTTTGGTTCATCTGGTATTTTACTGTACTTCTGCATCATTTTCGCATAGAGAGCAGCAGCCTCTTGTGATTCATATCCGTAGTCATCTTGGTCAGGCTGATCTGGGCCGTCCCTGGTCACGGCAGTGTTGTCCCTATCGATGGCATCAGCAATGACAGATTTGTTTGCAGACTTTATCACTTTTAATGTCTTCTGAATCTTGCGCAAGGCTTTAGGATCACGCATGGCCGAAAGTTCATCGCGTTTCCTTTGCGCTTCAAGTTTCTTCTGCCTGTCTTCCTCATCTTTCTTGGCCAAGAACTTTTGTATATTAGCAGACAGTTTGTCTTTAGGCTTATGTTCTTTCTTGGGGGGGTCAAATCTAGCCTTGTAAAACTGACACTCCCTCTCCTGTAATGATGAAAGTGAATCGTAAGTACAAATGATTATTTAGTCTACAACACATAGTAAAAAATATTATAAATCTTCACTACAACCGATAACGTTCTGTATAAGTAGAGCTTGGATAAATTATTATCGACAATATAAAAAAATAGAAGACAGAAGAAAGTGCAAAACAATGTGAATTTTTATGATACGTTGAAAAATACTTACAGATGATTTTTGTTGTTGATTGCGCAGGGCAGCCAACATCGTTTCTAGATATTCCATTTCGGTATTTTATTGTTTACTGTATTTAGAGTAAGTATGATTTAACACTACTCTCTAGACAATTTCGTTGCACACAAGCACTCCCGGAAAGTATTGTCACTTTTGTCCGTGAATGCAGAATTTATTACGGTTACAATATTAGGCACAAGGACGATACGTACAAGGACGACTCGCACGCGACTGTGAGAACTGTCGACTGTGGATCTAGAGCGCTGTCAAGGGTTTTATACGGATTACGCCAGACTGAAGCGAGCAGGTAGTGGGCCCGCTGCGGAACCCGCCCTTTCACACCCTCTCGCTTTAATGGCCTGATTGGCTTGACGGTTACTGTGTTATTTTCGACATTGTATATCTAGCAACTTATATATTTTTTCTAAATTAAATTTTAAAATTAAGTAAATTAGCGAAGTTAAAAAATTATTATTGACTGCAAAACTTTTTTAAAAGATACTGAAGATCAGGTGAAACTTATATAACAAGGGAAATGCGGAACATTAATTACGCATATAACAAATAGAAAAGACTTTATGTCCATCCCAAACATGATAATTTTGACAATTTATCATAAATATTATCGTGACAAAATTATGTAAGTAATAACACTACAGATATATAGATTTTATTTAATATTGCCGCTGCACGTTAAGCGTTATATCGTTAGCGTAGTTATCTTCTTTTACTTACTACAGCGGTTAATCTCAAATCACTGTGCGAAAAAAGTTACATATGGCCAAACAAAATAATATTCATGTTGGATGGAGCAAACGAAGTAATGAACTTAAATCAAATAGAACATCATATTAACTATTACTTTTATTCATTATTTAAGTAAGTAGTACTGTTATGCTTGATTGCACTAAAATTGCATGCGCTGATTACATTTGAAAAAGCGTGAGAGCAAATCAAAGTGGAATGTATTGTATACATATAAAATTAAGTCCATTTTTGTATCACGGCTTTTGAAAAGTGGAGCGACGCATGGCATAGTATAAGTGATACAGAAATGGACCTTATTATATGAGCAATACATTCCACTTTGATTTGTTCTAACGCTTTTTGTTCCTGAATTTAGTCAAATGTAATCAGCGCATTAAATAAGCTCCCCGAGATATTCCTAAGTATTTAGATGTCACAAAAGTGACTTAACGAATGTAGTTTTCAGTTAAGATTGGTGCAGTGCTTGTTATTGTTAAAAATATCTTAAATCCATTTAAGCGTTACCTAAAGTTGAGTGCAATGGCATTATTGTTTAATGTTACAGATATACCTACGCGACAATGAAACTGTACCTAATGTGTTCCATAAAGACGTTCAGTGTTTGTGTGAAAAGGTAAAAATTCCTCCGTCGTCAACTTTATGAGACATAGAAATATGTAGTTACCTACCTACACACTGTACCTACTGTACACAGCATACACAGCATATACCGACTAGATATCTGCATAGTTCATAAGTACGAGTAGAGCCAACAGGCTCAGTTCCATTTGATTAGGCCATAAGTTTTCCCATAACTATTCGAGACTTGCCGCCAAAGTTCGCTTAACCTTTTTGATCAAGCTGTAAGTAAAATAGGTAACAACCTGTGCTATACCACCAGCTTACAAATATAACGTTCATTTTGCCAAACAATACCACTTTTAAAGAGAACATTACACTTACAAACGAATAGCATTCAATAGCATTATTTTATGCTAATGTATGTGTACATTAGCACCTACAGTAATCAGATAAGGTAAATGTATAAAGTCTTCAAGGATTTTGTTATTGAAAAGCCCGCACGACTTATTTATTATTTTAATATCAATACACATCTCGATCGCAAAGTTACAAGTTTAACTTTTATTATTATAACAATCATACCATCCTACTAATATAGTTACACAAAATCTTGATGCGTTTAAAGTCGGCCATTCATCTATCGTGGCCATAAAAATTATTAGTTGTAAATGTGCGACTTTGGCATCAATAGGGTTAAAAGTTGGATCATGAGTAGGAAGCACACTTTCGCTGCGGCCGACGCAATATGTAAGTTGTAATTAAAATCAGCGGTACGCGAGTGCGGGCTGACTCGTTTCGCTATATAAAATGCCCCAACGCGCAGACAGGCATTGCAGCGCGGCTTTGCCTGACAAATAATTTTATTATATACCTATACATAATAATTTATTACGTGAGAGCCGATGAACGCCCTATCAAACAATACAATTAGTATTCTGTGACAAACACGATCGAATTGTTAAATCTTATGGTTTAATGGATTTTTTGAGAATAAAATAACGTTCGGCAACCCCTATTATTGCAAACGATCGAATCAATACTATATACTAATACCTATATTACCTATTTAGGTGCCTAATACCTATAGATATCGCATGCGAATGGGGCCTACGATTTTACAATGATATTAGGAATACAATATTTGAGGTCGGAAAAAACATGATTCATGCTAGCCAAGAACAAACCGACCTGCAAAGCAGATAAGGTATAAGATAAGGGATGTGATAATGGGTATTGAATTATTTTAAGAAAAGCAGGTAAAAGGTGATCCTGATACCGACCTTGGCCTATTAGTATTGTTCTTTTGTATTCATTATATTGACTTAGAGATAAGAGTACAGTAAAACAGTAAAAATATGTTTGTACAATTATTATCAATTCCACTACGTAATTAGTTTTAAGATAAGGCGTTTAGTACCTACACAAAGCAGGTTCATCAGTCTAAGAAATACTTAATACCAATAGGTATCGCATGCGAATGGGGCCTACAATTTTACAATGATATTAGGAATGCAATATTAGAAGGTCGGAAAAAACATGATTCATATTATTCACGTAGATAGTCAAAAACAAACCGACCTGCAAAGCAGATAAGGGATGTGATAATAGATATTCAATTATTTGCAGAAAAGCAGGTAAAAGGTGATCCTTTTACTGACCTTGGCCTATTAGTATTGTTCTTTTGTATTCAACATGTTGCGTTAGAGATAAGAGTACCAACCTACTCGTACAATAAAACAGTAAAAATATTTTTGTACAATTCTATGCTATTTCACTATTTAATTAGGTTTAAGATAAGGCGTTTAGTACACAAAGCAGGTTCATAAGTCTATGAAATATAGGTATCGCAAGCGAATGGGGCCTACGATTTTACAATTATATTTTGGGGATCAATGCTGTACGCGTCCGTAGGCGAAGCCCTCTTTGGGCTTCATGACTCTAGATACCCTACACGGGATCCCTGGATAGTGCAAAATAAACAGCAGTCTCTCCGGTGGTAGGCTTCGGCCGTGGCTGGTCACCACCCTTCAGGCAAATGCGTCGTCAAGCGGCCCAGCCGTGTTTCGTTGCGATGTCTGGTGTAGCCGTCAGAAGGAGTGAATAATGCCTTCAAGGCTAGAGTGAATAGGCTGTTCCTAGACAGACATGCTCCATCATCGACCGCATCGTCACTTACCACCAGGCGAGGTGGCGGTCAAATGCCTGTCTAGTAAAGTAATAAATAAAAAAAAAGAGGGTTGGTCTGGACAGTTGTGGTCGCTCTGCGTAACCGTGTTCTTCTTGATGCTCACCACTCCCGTACCGGGTGCTTAGCTTTGGAGAGCAGCGGGATGCGAAGCATGGTTCCGCCGCTGGCAGACCATAGATAATTGGGGGCCCAAGTAGCTAGTTAGATACCAGTAAAAGGCTGCCCCGCCATCCTACGACAAATCCTAGGTTTTTTTAAATGTTATACCACAGACAAACAGGCAAGCGGGCCACCTGATGGAAAGTGGTCACTGCCGCCTATGGTCATCAACAACACCAGGGGAGTCGCCAATGCGTTGCCTGCCTCTGAAAAGACCTCTTATATACCTCTTGAAGGATCACATGTCATAGTCCAAAGGAAACACTGTGGTTGGGAGCTCATTCCACATCCGAATCGCACGAGCGAGAAACGTTCTTTCGAAGTACTCAGCCCACGGCGGGTGGTGCGATGGCGGAATTGTGCTGTAGGCACCTAATCGAAAAGTCCCTCGGAACACTCCCCATTATAATAATAATAATAATATAATAAAAGTATTTGTTTCCGTAAAAACCAGTTACTAATACAGATAGTAACATCAGTTTTTTCAAATCTCACAAAGGTTTAACTTTATAGATAATGCAATCAGAGTGGACCCCTGATCCTGACACTAGGTAACTGTGATATCAAGGTCACTGATTCAAAGATGATTTTGAAGGTCATTTGATCGAGTTGAGACTAATTATAGAGAGTGTATTTATAATAGTGGAAATGTCCATTTTTAAATTAGATAGATAAGTAAAAAACGAGGTGGTAAATTAGAATACTATTATTAAAAATTAAAAAAACAGTATTTAAAAACAGTGACACAAGTTATTCACTAAAAATATTTTCGTTGATTGCGACATTGTTTAAATGCATGATTATTATATTTCAGCGTGTAAAAAAGTCGCATTCTCAGGTAACGTTTTTTTTAATATATGATGAGGAAACATGAGCAAGGCATTGGAATAGATATATTTTGAACTTCTTTCAAAAGATTACTCAGTAATTTACAGTTTGTATAAAAGTAATAAATAATCACGCACGAGGGCCCGGGGTCCGCCGTGACCATGATCCAGGATTCGGCAGGTTAGGTAATTACAGTGGAGCGACTGCCATCTGACCTCCATGTCCCTGCTACCAGGGGAACCTGATCAGATTGGATCATGGTTACACATGCAGTCGCCCGAATGTGCAGGTTTCATCACGATGTTTTCCCTCACCGTAAGAGCATCGGTTACTATTCAACTAATGTACATATCTCAGAAAACAGTCATTGGTACATGGCCGAAGCGGGATTCAAACCCGGGACCTCTGGCTTACGAGTTGCATACGCTAACCGCTCGGCCACCGACGCTCTTCCAGTTTGGATGATATGATCTATATGATAAATTAATATATTTAGCTTGAAAAAGATATCTACCAATTTCTTTAAATTTTTTAATATTAGGTATAGGTATTTAGATTTAATTTTTTTTTATTATAAATTTAGTATAAATTAATAGAAAAATGTGGTAGCCTTTAACACTGCTGAGACAAAATGAAATGCAGGTAATATTTGATCATTATCCAAACGGCTAGTTTCATTTACCTTTATGAGAAAAGAAGAAGTGTAAGTAGGTATAGTTTTTAGTTGTATTTAAACAACCATATACCTACACTACAACTGTAATATTTTTGCAAATTCATTTTGACAACACGTGTCGCCAGTCGCGACTTAACTCTGCGTGAAACTGCGTGAGAATGCCTGTAAACGTAACGTCAATGTGTGCATGACGGAAATGGCGCTTTGTTTCCCGTGGACCTTCTGCTTGGGTTGGGCCGTTTTTATTTTGAGACTCAATGTATGGGAATGTGGAATTTACCCAATGCTTACCAAACCAGTCATAAATAACTAAATAAACAGTTTTTTTTTCAACAAACGATCAGTAATTTGGTTATTTACAAACAAAGGGTAAAGTTGTTTAACAGAAATTATGTAAAATTTCAGGCAAAGTAAATGACTATTACATTACAAAAACTATAAATATGAAATATTCATATAACTCTGCACTTACCTAAGCTTATAGTAAAACAAATGAAAAACATTCAATCAAAGTATGAAAAAACTGGAAGTATCATTATAATATCACATTTCTATTTTAGGTACAAATTATTTGTTTGACATTTGCGGTGAAAATTATATAAGGGCAAGATAGAAAATAATTTGAAAACAAAATAACATTGTCGCCACCATCACATAGCTTACCTCATAATGTTTATGTATCAATACTTATTAATAAGCAAAATAAACAGTAAATTAAAAAGGGTTACGCAAGTAAGTACCTACACTATTTGGTACGTGCCTGGTACTGAATATGTCTACAAAAGTAGAAAACGTAATTAAATCAGTAAAACACTGGACTTATGAGAATTCAAAGATTATTCTCTGTCCCCTTCTTGCAAAGCTGAGATTACGTAATAAGTGGCGACATAGAGACGTGACGTATCGCCCTCCTTGTCTAATTAGGAATTTAAAACGTTAATATCTTGCTTATGCGTTTATTACACATACAGTCGACGAAATTCAGAAAAGCGTGAGAGAAAGTGGAATGTGGTGCTCTTGAATTATTGCTCTTATAAACGTTTTGTTGGTATATGTAAGACTTTCATATACCAACAAATCGTTCTTTTTAATTACTTTAAAAATAAGCAAAAACATTTAAAATATCTAATTAGGGCTGTGACGTCATACCCCAAACGTCATCACAATGCACGGTTATCTCGTTTTATGAGAAAGATACAGCCAAAAGTCTCTAAGTGCATATAAATCATTTTATGTAGGCATTTATAGCACTTTTCATATAAACTATGACATCCAGGTTGCTACCATTCTACCCACGTTTTAAAATGGCGGAGCCTTGCTAACCAATGGCACGGCTTTATTTTGACAGCAGGCCTTATGCCACAGTAGCGACATCTGATGGATGTATACCGAAAGGTATCGTGTAAACCTAAATTGTATTGGTCTATAAAAATATTTTAATTTTAGTCACATAAAGAAACAGGTTGAGGTTGAAACTCTCTAATTTTTAAAATATTTATATTAATCATCAACTTACACAGCTATACAAGAGTACACAGGCAACAGATTTAAAGTTAAAAGTACATAACGTAGTCGGATACAACAAGTTTTTTGGTCCGTCGAACTGTTCGAAAACTGAATATCAGTCGTCGCTAATTCATCGTTTCTTCTTTGATTTCTTCGCGTTCTGCATCGCCTCGAGGCGCATATCTTCCAAATCTTCGAGCCTTCCTGTAATAAAACGAATAAGATCAGCTTAGCAAATACCACAGTTTGTTAATACTTTTGAGAGTATTATGCAATCCACACAGTGTTTCCTTTGGACTATGACATGGGATCGTTCGAGAGGTATATTGGAGGTCTCCTTAGGAGGTACCCCTGGTGTTGCTAATGTCCATAGGCAGCGGTGACCACTTTCCATCAGGTGTCCCGCTTGCCTTTTTGTCTGCTGTATTACATAAAAAAACTTGTTTGAAGTTCGCGCACGAAGGGCCGGGATCCTCCTTGACCATGATCCAGGGTTGACAACACTTACCTAGCTTTTTACTTATAGACTCCTCGCGCTGGACTTGAGCAAACGACGACACCATACTTGGATCGTCATCGTCGTCCATATCTCGATATCTGAATGAAAAAAAGAATAATAATATTAATGTTTGACAATTCACATAATGTAGCCCCAAAGTAAATAAAGCTTGTATTTATCTACTTTATCCATTATATATATCAACTTTTTATCCAGGAACGATAATCGAGACGGCGGGGGACTACCAGTGACACAATAAATAGAGAAGTGAAGATGAGAATGCTTACCGCGACTTGTCATAGCCGAATATCTCCTTAATGTGCGACGAATAGTCCGTATTCTCGTCGTCGTCCTCGATGAAATCGTCCATCTCAGAGTCATATTCAGATTCCGAGTCCAGGCGGCCTGTGGAGCACATTGATACATTTAGTTTTAAACATAATATTTTTGCAAAAATGTTTCATCTTTACTGTAATGGCACTAACCATATGAAGATAATTCAAAGTGGTGGTCAATCTGTCAACTAGGTCAATAATAAATAATAATCTAAATACTTACGCTTGGCCTTCACCGGTGGTTTCCGTTTGTTCTCTTGCGGCCGCCGAGAGGCGTTCTTCAGACAGTTGAGATGCTTGCTGAAGTCGAAGCTGGTAGGTGCGCGCTTGCTGGGCCCAGGCTGAGGTCGAGAGCCTTCTGGCCGCTTGCCTGCCTTGCGAAGCTCCGCCATCCGTCTCACTTCTTCGGGCCTGTGGCCGTTCACCATCGAAGACCCATCGAACGACTTCTGCTTACTCGGCAACCTATCTTGCGAACTATGACTTTTCTGTGGCAATGGGACCCGTTGCAGCTGCGGAAGACTCTTCCCACTGACACCAGTCACCTTTGTAGACTCTTTATTACTCGACAAAGCAAGTTTTTTCTCATTAGAGTTCTTATCTATCCTGTAAGTGTTCTGTGTCTTGAGATCAAAGTTCTTTTTGGCATCCTGTTTCAATGGCTCCTTAGACACTACTTTGGACTTCTCTACTCTCCTTTCAATGGATTCCAATTTCGCTTTCGTTCTGTCCACCTTCTCGCTGTCTTTATTCAACCTCTCTATTTCTCTATCAATTCTGTCCCTTTCAGCTTTCAATCGTTCTAACCGCTCCCTGTCTTGTCTCTGTCTTTCACGCTCTAACTTTTCTTTCTCTGTCATCGCTCTCTCCTCCTTGTCGTTGGTCTTTGGGTTGTTGTGCCTGCCACTCTTTTCTGCCTCAATACGCTCCAGCCGACGCTGACTTCGGGCTTGCTCCTCCTCATATTCTCGTCGTTGCTTCTTCGTCATCAGCCTTTCCGACCCCGGCTCTTTCTCCACTTTGTTGGGAGCGGAACCCGCCTGCGACTCACTCATCTTCTGCTCAGCTAGCTTTATCAATTGAGTGAAATCCATTGGTGGAGGCATTGGCTTCCGTACATTGGTCGGTTTCTCATATCTCTTCCTTTCTGTTTCAGATTTCGGAAGCGGACTCTGCTCTTTATCTGGAAAACATACGATTATTATTTTTTATACATAAACCAATACAGAAATAAACACGGTTTTAATTTGCAAATTAAAATATTATGACATTACAATTACTGTTGACTAACATTGAATTCCACAAATTGTTAAAATGTACAAAAGGATATCAAAGAGTTAGGTATTCTAGTTTTATAAAAGAAAAGTTTATTATTTGTTAGCACCAAGAGAAAAAAAGTGCAGTCAAAAGCTTAAGAAAAGAATGATATGACTTACCATCATTTCCTTCCTCTCTGCGTCTGACACGCTTGTGGGGTACAGGGTCATCCTCGTGCTGTAAAGCATGCTTCACCCTTTCTCTTGTTCCATTCAAGTCTTTCTTTACAGAGCCATCTGAAAAATATTGTTACTATTAGTTAAATCATTTTTATGGTAGTCCTAAATGCTTCCTTCTAACCCTATTAAATTCATAAGAAGAAAGTTTGTATGTTTGGACATTTATTTTGGCTCACATACGATACTTTTTAACCTGTTATTCAATGTAATTCTGGAACACTGTATAGCTAAAATGTGTGTGCAACAGCTAGTTGCTGTGGAAATCGGGGCAAAAGAAATCTTATAAAATACATAATTGTCATAATTGTTACGGAACATTTGAAGGATAGAGGTGATTTTATCATTAACAAAGACAATATCTGAATTACTTACGGCTAGTAGAAAACTTTGGTTCATCTGGTATTTTACTGTACTTCTGCATCATTTTCGCATAGAGAGCAGCAGCCTCTTGTGATTCATATCCGTAGTCATCTTGGTCAGGCTGATCTGGGCCGTCCCTGGTCACGGCAGTGTTGTCCCTATCGATGGCATCAGCAATGACAGATTTGTTTGCAGACTTTATCACTTTTAATGTCTTCTGAATCTTGCGCAAGGCTTTAGGATCACGCATGGCCGAAAGTTCATCGCGTTTCCTTTGCGCTTCAAGTTTCTTCTGCCTGTCTTCCTCATCTTTCTTGGCCAAGAACTTTTGTATATTAGCAGACAGTTTGTCTTTAGGCTTATGTTCTTTCTTGGGGGGGTCAAATCTAGCCTTGTAAAACTGACACTCCCTCTCCTGTAATGATGAAAGTGAATCGTAAGTACAAATGATTATTTAGTCTACAACACATAGTAAAAAATATTATAAATCTTCACTACAACCGATAACGTTCTGTATAAGTAGAGCTTGGATAAATTATTATCGACAATATAAAAAAATAGAAGACAGAAGAAAGTGCAAAACAATGTGAATTTTTATGATACGTTGAAAAATACTTACAGATGATTTTTGTTGTTGATTGCGCAGGGCAGCCAACATCGTTTCTAGATATTCCATTTCGGTATTTTATTGTTTACTGTATTTAGAGTAAGTATGATTTAACACTACTCTCTAGACAATTTCGTTGCACACAAGCACTCCCGGAAAGTATTGTCACTTTTGTCCGTGAATGCAGAATTTATTACGGTTACAATATTAGGCACAAGGACGATACGTACAAGGACGACTCGCACGCGACTGTGAGAACTGTCGACTGTGGATCTAGAGCGCTGTCAAGGGTTTTATACGGATTACGCCAGACTGAAGCGAGCAGGTAGTGGGCCCGCTGCGGAACCCGCCCTTTCACACCCTCTCGCTTTAATGGCCTGATTGGCTTGACGGTTACTGTGTTATTTTCGACATTGTATATCTAGCAACTTATATATTTTTTCTAAATTAAATTTTAAAATTAAGTAAATTAGCGAAGTTAAAAAATTATTATTGACTGCAAAACTTTTTTAAAAGATACTGAAGATCAGGTGAAACTTATATAACAAGGGAAATGCGGAACATTAATTACGCATATAACAAATAGAAAAGACTTTATGTCCATCCCAAACATGATAATTTTGACAATTTATCATAAATATTATCGTGACAAAATTATGTAAGTAATAACACTACAGATATATAGATTTTATTTAATATTGCCGCTGCACGTTAAGCGTTATATCGTTAGCGTAGTTATCTTCTTTTACTTACTACAGCGGTTAATCTCAAATCACTGTGCGAAAAAAGTTACATATGGCCAAACAAAATAATATTCATGTTGGATGGAGCAAACGAAGTAATGAACTTAAATCAAATAGAACATCATATTAACTATTACTTTTATTCATTATTTAAGTAAGTAGTACTGTTATGCTTGATTGCACTAAAATTGCATGCGCTGATTACATTTGAAAAAGCGTGAGAGCAAATCAAAGTGGAATGTATTGTATACATATAAAATTAAGTCCATTTTTGTATCACGGCTTTTGAAAAGTGGAGCGACGCATGGCATAGTATAAGTGATACAGAAATGGACCTTATTATATGAGCAATACATTCCACTTTGATTTGTTCTAACGCTTTTTGTTCCTGAATTTAGTCAAATGTAATCAGCGCATTAAATAAGCTCCCCGAGATATTCCTAAGTATTTAGATGTCACAAAAGTGACTTAACGAATGTAGTTTTCAGTTAAGATTGGTGCAGTGCTTGTTATTGTTAAAAATATCTTAAATCCATTTAAGCGTTACCTAAAGTTGAGTGCAATGGCATTATTGTTTAATGTTACAGATATACCTACGCGACAATGAAACTGTACCTAATGTGTTCCATAAAGACGTTCAGTGTTTGTGTGAAAAGGTAAAAATTCCTCCGTCGTCAACTTTATGAGACATAGAAATATGTAGTTACCTACCTACACACTGTACCTACTGTACACAGCATACACAGCATATACCGACTAGATATCTGCATAGTTCATAAGTACGAGTAGAGCCAACAGGCTCAGTTCCATTTGATTAGGCCATAAGTTTTCCCATAACTATTCGAGACTTGCCGCCAAAGTTCGCTTAACCTTTTTGATCAAGCTGTAAGTAAAATAGGTAACAACCTGTGCTATACCACCAGCTTACAAATATAACGTTCATTTTGCCAAACAATACCACTTTTAAAGAGAACATTACACTTACAAACGAATAGCATTCAATAGCATTATTTTATGCTAATGTATGTGTACATTAGCACCTACAGTAATCAGATAAGGTAAATGTATAAAGTCTTCAAGGATTTTGTTATTGAAAAGCCCGCACGACTTATTTATTATTTTAATATCAATACACATCTCGATCGCAAAGTTACAAGTTTAACTTTTATTATTATAACAATCATACCATCCTACTAATATAGTTACACAAAATCTTGATGCGTTTAAAGTCGGCCATTCATCTATCGTGGCCATAAAAATTATTAGTTGTAAATGTGCGACTTTGGCATCAATAGGGTTAAAAGTTGGATCATGAGTAGGAAGCACACTTTCGCTGCGGCCGACGCAATATGTAAGTTGTAATTAAAATCAGCGGTACGCGAGTGCGGGCTGACTCGTTTCGCTATATAAAATGCCCCAACGCGCAGACAGGCATTGCAGCGCGGCTTTGCCTGACAAATAATTTTATTATATACCTATACATAATAATTTATTACGTGAGAGCCGATGAACGCCCTATCAAACAATACAATTAGTATTCTGTGACAAACACGATCGAATTGTTAAATCTTATGGTTTAATGGATTTTTTGAGAATAAAATAACGTTCGGCAACCCCTATTATTGCAAACGATCGAATCAATACTATATACTAATACCTATATTACCTATTTAGGTGCCTAATACCTATAGATATCGCATGCGAATGGGGCCTACGATTTTACAATGATATTAGGAATACAATATTTGAGGTCGGAAAAAACATGATTCATGCTAGCCAAGAACAAACCGACCTGCAAAGCAGATAAGGTATAAGATAAGGGATGTGATAATGGGTATTGAATTATTTTAAGAAAAGCAGGTAAAAGGTGATCCTGATACCGACCTTGGCCTATTAGTATTGTTCTTTTGTATTCATTATATTGACTTAGAGATAAGAGTACAGTAAAACAGTAAAAATATGTTTGTACAATTATTATCAATTCCACTACGTAATTAGTTTTAAGATAAGGCGTTTAGTACCTACACAAAGCAGGTTCATCAGTCTAAGAAATACTTAATACCAATAGGTATCGCATGCGAATGGGGCCTACAATTTTACAATGATATTAGGAATGCAATATTAGAAGGTCGGAAAAAACATGATTCATATTATTCACGTAGATAGTCAAAAACAAACCGACCTGCAAAGCAGATAAGGGATGTGATAATAGATATTCAATTATTTGCAGAAAAGCAGGTAAAAGGTGATCCTTTTACTGACCTTGGCCTATTAGTATTGTTCTTTTGTATTCAACATGTTGCGTTAGAGATAAGAGTACCAACCTACTCGTACAATAAAACAGTAAAAATATTTTTGTACAATTCTATGCTATTTCACTATTTAATTAGGTTTAAGATAAGGCGTTTAGTACACAAAGCAGGTTCATAAGTCTATGAAATATAGGTATCGCAAGCGAATGGGGCCTACGATTTTACAATTATATTTTGGGGATCAATGCTGTACGCGTCCGTAGGCGAAGCCCTCTTTGGGCTTCATGACTCTAGATACCCTACACGGGATCCCTGGATAGTGCAAAATAAACAGCAGTCTCTCCGGTGGTAGGCTTCGGCCGTGGCTGGTCACCACCCTTCAGGCAAATGCGTCGTCAAGCGGCCCAGCCGTGTTTCGTTGCGATGTCTGGTGTAGCCGTCAGAAGGAGTGAATAATGCCTTCAAGGCTAGAGTGAATAGGCTGTTCCTAGACAGACATGCTCCATCATCGACCGCATCGTCACTTACCACCAGGCGAGGTGGCGGTCAAATGCCTGTCTAGTAAAGTAATAAATAAAAAAAAAGAGGGTTGGTCTGGACAGTTGTGGTCGCTCTGCGTAACCGTGTTCTTCTTGATGCTCACCACTCCCGTACCGGGTGCTTAGCTTTGGAGAGCAGCGGGATGCGAAGCATGGTTCCGCCGCTGGCAGACCATAGATAATTGGGGGCCCAAGTAGCTAGTTAGCCACCAGTAAAAGGCTGCCCCGCCATCCTACGACAAATCCTAGGTTTTTTTAAATGTTATACCACAGACAAACAGGCAAGCGGGCCACCTGATGGAAAGTGGTCACTGCCGCCTATGGTCATCAACAACACTAGGGGAGTCGCCAATGCGTTGCCTGCCTCTGAAAAGACCTCTTATATACCTCTTGAAGGATCACATGTCATAGTCCAAAGGAAACACTGTGGTTGGGAGCTCATTCCACATCCGAATCGCACGAGCGAGAAACGTTCTTTCGAAGTACTCAGCCCACGGCGGGTGGTGCGATGGCGGAATTGTGCTGTAGGCACCTAATCGAAAAGTCCCTCGGAACACTCCCCATTATAATAATAATAATATAATAAAAGTATTTGTTTCCGTAAAAACCAGTTACTAATACAGATAGTAACATCAGTTTTTTCAAATCTCACAAAGGTTTAACTTTATAGATAATGCAATCAGAATGGACCCCTGATCCTGACACTAGGTAACTGTGATATCAAGGTCACTGATTCAAAGATGATTTTGAAGGTCATTGGATCGAGTTGAGACTAATTATAGAGAGTGAATTTATAATAGTGGAAATGTCCATTTTTAAATTAGATAGGACGGGGTCCGCCGTGACCATGATCCAGGATTCGGCAGGTTAGGTAATTACAGTGGAGCGACTGCCATCTGACCTCCATGTCCCTGCTACCAGGGGAACCTGATCAGATTGGATCATGGTTACACATGCAGTCGCCCGAATGTGCAGGTTTCATCACGATGTTTTCCCTCACCGTAAGAGCATCGGTTACTATTCAACTAATGTACATATCTCAGAAAACAGTCATTGGTACATGGCCGAAGCGGGATTCAAACCCGGGACCTCTGGCTTACGAGTTGCATACGCTAACCGCTCGGCCACCGACGCTCTTCCAGTTTGGATGATATGATCTATATGATAAATTAATATATTTAGCTTGAAAAAGATATCTACCAATTTCTTTAAATTTTTTAATATTAGGTATAGGTATTTGGATTTAATTTTTTTTTATTATAAATTTAGTATAAATTAATAGAAAAATGTGGTAGCCTTTAACACTGCTGAGACAAAATGAAATGCAGGTAATATTTGATCATTATCCAAACGGCTAGTTTCATTTACCTTTATGAGAAAAGAAGAAGTGTAAGTAGGTATAGTTTTTAGTTGTATTTAAACAACCATATACCTACACTACAACTGTAATATTTTTGCAAATTCATTTTGACAACACGTGTCGCCAGTCGCGACTTAACTCTGCGTGAAACTGCGTGAGAATGCCTGTAAACGTAACGTCAATGTGTGCATGACGGAAATGGCGCTTTGTTTCCCGTGGACCTTCTGCTTGGGTTGGGCCGTTTTTATTTTGAGACTCAATGTATGGGAATGTGGAATTTACCCAATGCTTACCAAACCAGTCATAAATAACTAAATAAACAGTCTTTTTTTCAACAAACGATCAGTAATTTGGTTATTTACAAACAAAGAGTAAAGTTGTTTAACAGAAATTATGTAAAATTTCAGGCAAAGTAAATGACTATTACATTACAAAAACTATAAATATGAAATATTCATATAACTCTGCACTTACCTAAGCTTATAGTAAAACAAATGAAAAACATTCAATCAAAGTATGAAAAAACTGGAAGTATCATTATAATATCACATTTCTATTTTAGGTACAAATTATTTGTTTGACATTTGCGGTGAAAATTATATAAGGGCAAGATAGAAAATAATTTGAAAACAAAATAACATTGTCGCCACCATCACATAGCTTACCTCATAATGTTTATGTATCAATACTTATTAATAAGCAAAATAAACAGTAAATTAAAAAGGGTTACGCAAGTAAGTACCTACACTATTTGGTACGTGCCTGGTACTGAATATGTCTACAAAAGTAAAAAACGTAATTAAATCGGTAAAACACTGGACTTATGAGAATTCAAAGATTATTCTCTGTCCCCTTCTTGCAAAGCTGAGTTTACGTAATAAGTGGCGACATAGAGACGTGACGTCACGTGTCTGTATCGCCCTCCTTGTCTAATTAGGAATTTAAAACGTTAATATCTTGCTTATGCGTTTATTACACATACAGTCGACGAAATTCAGAAAAGCGTGAGAGAAAGTGGAATGTGGTGCTCTTGAATTATTGCTCTTATAAACGTTTTGTTGGTATATGTAAGACTTTCATATACCAACAAATCGTTCTTTTTAATTACTTTAAAAATAAGCAAAAACATTTAAAATATCTAATTAGGGCTGTGACGTCATACCCCAAACGTCATCACAATGCACGGTTATCTCGTTTTATGAGAAAGATACAGCCAAAAGTCTCTAAGTGCATATAAATCATTTTATGTAGGCATTTATAGCACTTTTCATATAAACTATGACATCCAGGTTGCTACCATTCTACCCACGTTTTAAAATGGCGGAGCCTTGCTAACCAATGGCACGGCTTTATTTTGACAGCAGGCCTTATGCCACAGTAGCGACATCTGATGGATGTATACCGAAAGGTATCGTGTAAACCTAAATTGTATTGGTCTATAAAAATATTTTAATTTTAGTCACATAAAGAAACAGGTTGAGGTTGAAACTCTCTAATTTTTAAAATATTTATATTAATCATCAACTTACACAGCTATACAAGAGTACACAGGCAACAGATTTAAAGTTAAAAGTACATAACGTAGTCGGATACAACAAGTTTTTTGGTCCGTCGAACTGTTCGAAAACTGAATATCAGTCGTCGCTAATTCATCGTTTCTTCTTTGATTTCTTCGCGTTCTGCATCGCCTCGAGGCGCATATCTTCCAAATCTTCGAGCCTTCCTGTAATAAAACGAATAAGATCAGCTTAGCAAATACCACAGTTTGTTAATACTTTTGAGAGTATTATGCAATCCACACAGTGTTTCCTTTGGACTATGACATGGGATCGTTCGAGAGGTATATTGGAGGTCTCCTTAGGAGGTACCCCTGGTGTTGCTAATGTCCATAGGCAGCGGTGACCACTTTCCATCAGGTGTCCCGCTTGCCTTTTTGTCTGCTGTATTACATAAAAAAACTTGTTTGAAGTTCGCGCACGAAGGGCCGGGATCCTCCTTGACCATGATCCAGGGTTGACAACACTTACCTAGCTTTTTACTTATAGACTCCTCGCGCTGGACTTGAGCAAACGACGACACCATACTTGGATCGTCATCGTCGTCCATATCTCGATATCTGAATGAAAAAAAGAATAATAATATTAATGTTTGACAATTCACATAATGTAGCCCCAAAGTAAATAAAGCTTGTATTTATCTACTTTATCCATTATATATATCAACTTTTTATCCAGGAACGATAATCGAGACGGCGGGGGACTACCAGTGACACAATAAATAGAGAAGTGAAGATGAGAATGCTTACCGCGACTTGTCATAGCCGAATATCTCCTTAATGTGCGACGAATAGTCCGTATTCTCGTCGTCGTCCTCGATGAAATCGTCCATCTCAGAGTCATATTCAGATTCCGAGTCCAGGCGGCCTGTGGAGCACATTGATACATTTAGTTTTAAACATAATATTTTTGCAAAAATGTTTCATCTTTACTGTAATGGCACTAACCATATGAAGATAATTCAAAGTGGTGGTCAATCTGTCAACTAGGTCAATAATAAATAATAATCTAAATACTTACGCTTGGCTTTCACCGGCGGTTTCCGTTTGTTCTCTTGCGGCCGCCGAGAGGCGTTCTTCAGACAGTTGAGATGCTTGCTGAAGTCGAAGATGGTAGGTGCGCGCTTGCTGGGCCCAGGCTGAGGTCGAGAGCCTTCTGGCCGCTTGCCTGCCTTGCGAAGCTCCGCCATCCGTCTCACTTCTTCGGGCCTGTGGCCGTTCACCATCGAAGACCCATCGAACGACTTCTGCTTACTCGGCAACCTATCTTGCGAACTATGACTTTTCTGTGGCAATGGGACCCGTTGCTGCTGCGGAAGACTCTTCCCACTGACACCAGTCACCTTTGTAGACTCTTTATTACTCGACAAAGCAAGTTTTTTCTCATTAGAGTTCTTATCTATCCTGTAAGTGTTCTGTGTCTTGAGATCAAAGTTCTTTTTGGCATCCTGTTTCAATAGCTCCTTAGACACTACTTTGGACTTCTCTACTCTCCTTTCAATGGATTCCAATTTCGCTTTCGTTCTGTCCACCTTCTCGCTGTCTTTATTCAACCTCTCTATTTCTCTATCAATTCTGTCCCTTTCAGCTTTCAATCGTTCTAACCGCTCCCTGTCTTGTCTCTGTCTTTCACGCTCTAACTTTTCTTTCTCTGTCATCGCTCTCTCCTCCTTGTCGTTGGTCTTTGGGTTGTTGTGCCTGCCACTCTTTTCTGCCTCAATACGCTCCAGCCGACGCTGACTTCGGGCTTGCTCCTCCTCATATTCTCGTCGTTGCTTCTTCGTCATCAGCCTTTCCGACCCCGGCTCTTTCTCCACTTTGTTGGGAGCGGAACCCGCCTGCGACTCACTCATCTTCTGCTCAGCTAGCTTTATCAATTGAGTGAAATCCATTGGTGGAGGCATTGGCTTCCGTACATTGGTCGGTTTCTCATATTTCCTTTCTGTTTCAGATTTCGGAAGCGGACTCTGCTCTTTATCTGGAAAACATACGATTATTATTTTTTATACATAAACCAATACAGAAATAAACACGGTTTTAATTTGCAAATTAAAATATTATGACATTACAATTACTGTTGACTAACATTGAATTCCACAAATTGTTAAAATCTACAAAAGGATATCAAAGAATTAGGTATTCTAGTTTTATAAAAGAAAAGTTTATTATTTGTTAGCACCAAGAGAAAAAAAGTGCAGTCAAAAGCTTAAGAAAAGAATGATATGACTTACCATCATTTCCTTCCTCTCTGCGTCTGACACGCTTGTGGGGTACAGGGTCATCCTCGTGCTGTAAAGCATGCTTCACCCTTTCTCTTGTTCCATTCAAGTCTTTCTTTACAGAGCCATCTGAAAAATATTGTTACTATTAGTTAAATCATTTTTATGGTAGTCCTAAATGCTTCCTTCTAACCCTATTAAATTCATAAGAAGAAAGTTTGTATGTTTGGACATTTATTTTGGCTCACATACGATACTTTTTAACCTGTTATTCAATGTAATTCTGGAACACTGTATAGCTAAAATGTGTGTGCAACAGCTAGTTGCTGTGGAAATCGGGGCAAAAGAAATCTTATAAAATACATAATTGTCATAATTGTTACGGAACATTTGAAGGATAGAGGTGATTTTATCATTAACAAAGACAATATCTGAATTACTTACGGCTAGTAGAAAACTTTGGTTCATCTGGTATTTTACTGTACTTCTGCATCATTTTCGCATAGAGAGCAGCAGCCTCTTGTGATTCATATCCGTAGTCATCTTGGTCAGGCTGATCTGGGCCGTCCCTGGTCACGGCAGTGTTGTCCCTATCGATGGCATCAGCAATGACAGATTTGTTTGCAGACTTTATCACTTTTAATGTCTTCTGAATTTTGCGCAAGGCTTTAGGATCACGCATGGCCGAAAGTTCATCGCGTTTCCTTTGCGCTTCAAGTTTCTTCTGCCTGTCTTCCTCATCTTTCTTGGCCAAGAACTTTTGTATATTAGCAGACAGTTTGTCTTTAGGCTTATGTTCTTTCTTGGGGGGGTCAAATCTAGCCTTGTAAAACTGACACTCCCTCTCCTGTAATGATGAAAGTGAATCGTAAGTACAAATGATTATTTAGTCTACAACACATAGTAGAAAATATTATAAATCTTCACTACAACCGATAACGTTCTGTATAAGTAGAGCTTGGATAAATTATTATCGACAATATAAAAAAATAGAAGACAGAAGAAACTGCAAAACAATGTGAATTTTTATGATACGTTGAAAAATACTTACAGATGATTTTTGTTGTTGATTGCGCAGGGCAGCCAACATCGTTTCTAGATATTCCATTTCGGTATTTTATTGTTTACTGTATTTAGAGTAAGTATGATTTAACACTACTCTCTAGACAATTTCGTTGCACACAAGCACTCCCGGAAAGTATTGTCACTTTTGTCCGTGAATGCAGAATTTATTACGGTTACAATATTAGGCACAAGGACGATACGTACAAGGACGACTCGCACGCGACTGTGAGAACTGTCGACTGTGGATCTAGAGCGCTGTCAAGGGTTTTATACGGATTACGCCAGACTGAAGCGAGCAGGTAGTGGACCCGCTGCGGAACCCGCCCTTTCACACCCTCTCGCTTTAATGGCCTGATTGGCTTGACGGTTACTGTGTTATTTTCGACATTGTATATCTAGCAACTTATATATTTTTTCTAAATTAAATTTTAAAATTAAGTAAATTAGCGAAGTTAAAAAATTATTATTGACTGCAAAACTTTTTTAAAAGATACTGAAGATCAGGCGAAACTTATATAACAAGGGAAATGCGGAACATTAATTACGCATATAACAAATAGAAAAGACTTTATGTCCATCCCAAACATGATAATTTTGACAATTTATCATAAATATTATCGTGACAAAATTATGTAAGTAATAACACTACAGATATATAGATTTTATTTAATATTGCCGCTGCACGTTAAGCGTTATATCGTTAGCGTAGTTATCTTCTTTTACTTACTACAGCGGTTAATCTGAAATCACTGTGCGAAAAAAGTTACATATGGCCAAACAAAATAATATTCATGTTGGATGGAGCAAACGAAGTAATGAACTCAAATCAAATAGAACATCATATTAACTATTACTTTTATTCATTATTTAAGTAAGTAGTACTGTTATGCTTGATTGCACTAAAGTTGCATGCGCTGATTACATTTGAAAAAGCGTGAGAGCAAATCAAAGTGGAATGTATTGTATACATATAAAATTAAGTCCATTTTTGTATCACGGCTTTTGAAAAGTGGAGCGACGCATGGCATAGTATAAGTGATACAGAAATGGACCTTATTATATGAGCAATACATTCCACTTTGATTTGTTCTAACGCTTTTTGTTCCTGAATTTAGTCAAATGTAATCAGCGCATTAAATAAGCTCCCCGAGATATTCCTAAGTATTTAGATGTCACAAAAGTGACTTAACGAATGTAGTTTTCAGTTAAGATTGGTGCAGTGCTTGTTATTGTTAAAAATATCTTAAATCCATTTAAGCGTTACCTAAAGTTGAGTGCAATGGCATTATTGTTTAATGTTACAGATATACCTACGCGACAATGAAACTGTACCTAATGTGTTCCATAAAGACGTTCAGTGTTTGTGTGAAAAGATAAAATTCCTCCGTCGTCAACTTTATGAGACATAGAAATATGTAGTTACCTACCTACACACTGTACCTACACAGCATACACAGCATATACCGACTAGATATCTGCATAGCTCATAAGTACGAGTAGAGCCAACAGGCTCAGTTCCATTTGATTAGGCCATAAGTTTTCCCATAACTATTCGAGACTTGCCGCCAAAGTTCGCTTAACCTTTTTGATCAAGCTGTAAGTAAAATAGGTAACAACCTGTGCTATACCACCAGCTTACAAATATAACGTTCATTTTGCCAAACAATACCACTTTTAAAGAGAACATTACACTTACAAACGAATAGCATTCAATAGCATTATTTTATGCTAATGTATGTGTACATTAGCACCTACAGTAATCAGATAAGGTAAATGTATAAAGTCTTCAAGGATTTTGTTATTGAAAAGCCCGCACGACTTATTTATTATTTTAATATCAATACACATCTCGATCGCAAAGTTACAAGTTTAACTTTTATTATTATAACAATCATACCATCCTACTAATATAGTTACACAAAATCTTGATGCGTTTAAAGTCGGCCATTCATCTATCGTGGCCATAAAAATTATTAGTTGTAAATGTGCGACTTTGGCATCAATAGGGTTAAAAGTTGGATCATGAGTAGGAAGCACACTTTCGCTGCGGCCGACGCAATATGTAAGTTGTAATTAAAATCAGCGGTACGCGAGTGCGGGCTGACTCGTTTCGCTATATAAAATGCCCCAACGCGCAGACAGGCATTGCAGCGCGGCTTTGCCTGACAAATAATTTTATTATATACCTATACATAATAATTTATTACGTGAGAGCCGATGAACGCCCTATCAAACAATACAATTAGTATTCTGTGACAAACACGATCGAATTGTTAAATCTTATGGTTTAATGGATTTTTTGAGAATAAAATAACGTTCGGCAACCCCTATTATTGCAAACGATCGAATCAATACTATATACTAATACCTATATTACCTATTTAGGTGCCTAATACCTATAGATATCGCATGCGAATGGGGCCTACGATTTTACAATGATATTAGGAATACAATATTTGAGGTCGGAAAAAACATGATTCATGCTAGCCAAGAACAAACCGACCTGCAAAGCAGATAAGGTATAAGATAAGGGATGTGATAATGGGTATTGAATTATTTTAAGAAAAGCAGGTAAAAGGTGATCCTGATACCGACCTTGGCCTATTAGTATTGTTCTTTTGTATTCATTATATTGACTTAGAGATAAGAGTACAGTAAAACAGTAAAAATATGTTTGTACAATTATTATCAATTCCACTACGTAATTAGTTTTAAGATAAGGCGTTTAGTACCTACACAAAGCAGGTTCATCAGTCTAAGAAATACTTAATACCAATAGGTATCGCATGCGAATGGGGCCTACAATTTTACAATGATATTAGGAATGCAATATTAGAAGGTCGGAAAAAACATGATTCATATTATTCACGTAGATAGTCAAAAACAAACCGACCTGCAAAGCAGATAAGGGATGTGATAATAGATATTCAATTATTTGCAGAAAAGCAGGTAAAAGGTGATCCTTTTACTGACCTTGGCCTATTAGTATTGTTCTTTTGTATTCAACATGTTGCGTTAGAGATAAGAGTACCAACCTACTCGTACAATAAAACAGTAAAAATATTTTTGTACAATTCTATGCTATTTCACTATTTAATTAGGTTTAAGATAAGGCGTTTAGTACACAAAGCAGGTTCATAAGTCTATGAAATATAGGTATCGCAAGCGAATGGGGCCTACGATTTTACAATTATATTTTGGGGATCAATGCTGTACGCGTCCGTAGGCGAAGCCCTCTTTGGGCTTCATGACTCTAGATACCCTACACGGGATCCCTGGATAGTGCAAAATAAACAGCAGTCTCTCCGGTGGTAGGCTTCGGCCGTGGCTGGTCACCACCCTTCAGGCAAATGCGTCGTCAAGCGGCCCAGCCGTGTTTCGTTGCGATGTCTGGTGTAGCCGTCAGAAGGAGTGAATAATGCCTTCAAGGCTAGAGTGAATAGGCTGTTCCTAGACAGACATGCTCCATCATCGACCGCATCGTCACTTACCACCAGGCGAGGTGGCGGTCAAATGCCTGTCTAGTAAAGTAATAAATAAAAAAAAAGAGGGTTGGTCTGGACAGTTGTGGTCGCTCTGCGTAACCGTGTTCTTCTTGATGCTCACCACTCCCGTACCGGGTGCTTAGCTTTGGAGAGCAGCGGGATGCGAAGCATGGTTCCGCCGCTGGCAGACCATAGATAATTGGGGGCCCAAGTAGCTAGTTAGCCACCAGTAAAAGGCTGCCCCGCCATCCTACGACAAATCCTAGGTTTTTTTAAATGTTATACCACAGACAAACAGGCAAGCGGGCCACCTGATGGAAAGTGGTCACTGCCGCCTATGGTCATCAACAACACTAGGGGAGTCGCCAATGCGTTGCCTGCCTCTGAAAAGACCTCTTATATACCTCTTGAAGGATCACATGTCATAGTCCAAAGGAAACACTGTGGTTGGGAGCTCATTCCACATCCGAATCGCACGAGCGAGAAACGTTCTTTCGAAGTACTCAGCCCACGGCGGGTGGTGCGATGGCGGAATTGTGCTGTAGGCACCTAATCGAAAAGTCCCTCGGAACACTCCCCATTATAATAATAATAATATAATAAAAGTATTTGTTTCCGTAAAAACCAGTTACTAATACAGATAGTAACATCAGTTTTTTCAAATCTCACAAAGGTTTAACTTTATAGATAATGCAATCAGAATGGACCCCTGATCCTGACACTAGGTAACTGTGATATCAAGGTCACTGATTCAAAGATGATTTTGAAGGTCATTGGATCGAGTTGAGACTAATTATAGAGAGTGAATTTATAATAGTGGAAATGTCCATTTTTAAATTAGATAGGACGGGGTCCGCCGTGACCATGATCCAGGATTCGGCAGGTTAGGTAATTACAGTGGAGCGACTGCCATCTGACCTCCATGTCCCTGCTACCAGGGGAACCTGATCAGATTGGATCATGGTTACACATGCAGTCGCCCGAATGTGCAGGTTTCATCACGATGTTTTCCCTCACCGTAAGAGCATCGGTTACTATTCAACTAATGTACATATCTCAGAAAACAGTCATTGGTACATGGCCGAAGCGGGATTCAAACCCGGGACCTCTGGCTTACGAGTTGCATACGCTAACCGCTCGGCCACCGACGCTCTTCCAGTTTGGATGATATGATCTATATGATAAATTAATATATTTAGCTTGAAAAAGATATCTACCAATTTCTTTAAATTTTTTAATATTAGGTATAGGTATTTGGATTTAATTTTTTTTATTATAAATTTAGTATAAATTAATAGAAAAATGTGGTAGCCTTTAACACTGCTGAGACAAAATGAAATGCAGGTAATATTTGATCATTATCCAAACGGCTAGTTTCATTTACCTTTATGAGAAAAGAAGAAGTGTAAGTAGGTATAGTTTTTAGTTGTATTTAAACAACCATATACCTACACTACAACTGTAATATTTTTGCAAATTCATTTTGACAACACGTGTCGCCAGTCGCGACTTAACTCTGCGTGAAACTGCGTGAGAATGCCTGTAAACGTAACGTCAATGTGTGCATGACGGAAATGGCGCTTTGTTTCCCGTGGACCTTCTGCTTGGGTTGGGCCGTTTTTATTTTGAGACTCAATGTATGGGAATGTGGAATTTACCCAATGCTTACCAAACCAGTCATAAATAACTAAATAAACAGTCTTTTTTTTAACAAACGATCAGTAATTTGGTTATTTACAAACAAAGAGTAAAGTTGTTTAACAGAAATTATGTAAAATTTCAGGCAAAGTAAATGACTATTACATTACAAAAACTATAAATATGAAATATTCATATAACTCTGCACTTACCTAAGCTTATAGTAAAACAAATGAAAAACATTCAATCAAAGTATGAAAAAACTGGAAGTATCATTATAATATCACATTTCTATTTTAGGTACAAATTATTTGTTTGACATTTGCGGTGAAAATTATATAAGGGCAAGATAGAAAATAATTTGAAAACAAAATAACATTGTCGCCACCATCACATAGCTTACCTCATAATGTTTATGTATCAATACTTATTAATAAGCAAAATAAACAGTAAATTAAAAAGGGTTACGCAAGTAAGTACCTACACTATTTGGTACGTGCCTGGTACTGAATATGTCTACAAAAGTAAAAAACGTAATTAAATCGGTAAAACACTGGACTTATGAGAATTCAAAGATTATTCTCTGTCCCCTTCTTGCAAAGCTGAGTTTACGTAATAAGTGGCGACATAGAGACGTGACGTCACGTGTCTGTATCGCCCTCCTTGTCTAATTAGGAATTTAAAACGTTAATATCTTGCTTATGCGTTTATTACACATACAGTCGACGAAATTCAGAAAAGCGTGAGAGAAAGTGGAATGTGGTGCTCTTGAATTATTGCGCTTATAAACGTTTTGTTGGTATATGTAAGACTTTCATATACCAACAAATCGTTCTTTTTAATTACTTTAAAAATAAGCAAAAACATTTAAAATATCTAATTAGGGCTGTGACGTCATACCCCAAACGTCATCACAATGCACGGTTATCTCGTTTTATGAGAAAGATACAGCCAAAAGTCTCTAAGTGCATATAAATCATTTTATGTAGGCATTTATAGCACTTTTCATATAAACTATGACATCCAGGTTGCTACCATTCTACCCACGTTTTAAAATGGCGGAGCCTTGCTAACCAATGGCACGGCTTTATTTTGACAGCAGGCCTTATGCCACAGTAGCGACATCTGATGGATGTATACCGAAAGGTATCGTGTAAACCTAAATTGTATTGGTCTATAAAAATATTTTAATTTTAGTCACATAAAGAAACAGGTTGAGGTTGAAACTCTCTAATTTTTAAAATATTTATATTAATCATCAACTTACACAGCTATACAAGAGTACACAGGCAACAGATTTAAAGTTAAAAGTACATAACGTAGTCGGATACAACAAGTTTTTTGGTCCGTCGAACTGTTCGAAAACTGAATATCAGTCGTCGCTAATTCATCGTTTCTTCTTTGATTTCTTCGCGTTCTGCATCGCCTCGAGGCGCATATCTTCCAAATCTTCGAGCCTTCCTGTAATAAAACGAATAAGATCAGCTTAGCAAATACCACAGTTTGTTAATACTTTTGAGAGTATTATGCAATCCACACAGTGTTTCCTTTGGACTATGACATGGGATCGTTCGAGAGGTATATTGGAGGTCTCCTTAGGAGGTACCCCTGGTGTTGCTAATGTCCATAGGCAGCGGTGACCACTTTCCATCAGGTGTCCCGCTTGCCTTTTTGTCTGCTGTATTACATAAAAAAACTTGTTTGAAGTTCGCGCACGAAGGGCCGGGATCCTCCTTGACCATGATCCAGGGTTGACAACACTTACCTAGCTTTTTACTTATAGACTCCTCGCGCTGGACTTGAGCAAACGACGACACCATACTTGGATCGTCATCGTCGTCCATATCTCGATATCTGAATGAAAAAAAGAATAATAATATTAATGTTTGACAATTCACATAATGTAGCCCCAAAGTAAATAAAGCTTGTATTTATCTACTTTATCCATTATATATATCAACTTTTTATCCAGGAACGATAATCGAGACGGCGGGGGACTACCAGTGACACAATAAATAGAGAAGTGAAGATGAGAATGCTTACCGCGACTTGTCATAGCCGAATATCTCCTTAATGTGCGACGAATAGTCCGTATTCTCGTCGTCGTCCTCGATGAAATCGTCCATCTCAGAGTCATATTCAGATTCCGAGTCCAGGCGGCCTGTGGAGCACATTGATACATTTAGTTTTAAACATAATATTTTTGCAAAAATGTTTCATCTTTACTGTAATGGCACTAACCATATGAAGATAATTCAAAGTGGTGGTCAATCTGTCAACTAGGTCAATAATAAATAATAATCTAAATACTTACGCTTGGCTTTCACCGGCGGTTTCCGTTTGTTCTCTTGCGGCCGCCGAGAGGCGTTCTTCAGACAGTTGAGATGCTTGCTGAAGTCGAAGATGGTAGGTGCGCGCTTGCTGGGCCCAGGCTGAGGTCGAGAGCCTTCTGGCCGCTTGCCTGCCTTGCGAAGCTCCGCCATCCGTCTCACTTCTTCGGGCCTGTGGCCGTTCACCATCGAAGACCCATCGAACGACTTCTGCTTACTCGGCAACCTATCTTGCGAACTATGACTTTTCTGTGGCAATGGGACCCGTTGCTGCTGCGGAAGACTCTTCCCACTGACACCAGTCACCTTTGTAGACTCTTTATTACTCGACAAAGCAAGTTTTTTCTCATTAGAGTTCTTATCTATCCTGTAAGTGTTCTGTGTCTTGAGATCAAAGTTCTTTTTGGCATCCTGTTTCAATAGCTCCTTAGACACTACTTTGGACTTCTCTACTCTCCTTTCAATGGATTCCAATTTCGCTTTCGTTCTGTCCACCTTCTCGCTGTCTTTATTCAACCTCTCTATTTCTCTATCAATTCTGTCCCTTTCAGCTTTCAATCGTTCTAACCGCTCCCTGTCTTGTCTCTGTCTTTCACGCTCTAACTTTTCTTTCTCTGTCATCGCTCTCTCCTCCTTGTCGTTGGTCTTTGGGTTGTTGTGCCTGCCACTCTTTTCTGCCTCAATACGCTCCAGCCGACGCTGACTTCGGGCTTGCTCCTCCTCATATTCTCGTCGTTGCTTCTTCGTCATCAGCCTTTCCGACCCCGGCTCTTTCTCCACTTTGTTGGGAGCGGAACCCGCCTGCGACTCACTCATCTTCTGCTCAGCTAGCTTTATCAATTGAGTGAAATCCATTGGTGGAGGCATTGGCTTCCGTACATTGGTCGGTTTCTCATATTTCCTTTCTGTTTCAGATTTCGGAAGCGGACTCTGCTCTTTATCTGGAAAACATACGATTATTATTTTTTATACATAAACCAATACAGAAATAAACACGGTTTTAATTTGCAAATTAAAATATTATGACATTACAATTACTGTTGACTAACATTGAATTCCACAAATTGTTAAAATCTACAAAAGGATATCAAAGAATTAGGTATTCTAGTTTTATAAAAGAAAAGTTTATTATTTGTTAGCACCAAGAGAAAAAAAGTGCAGTCAAAAGCTTAAGAAAAGAATGATATGACTTACCATCATTTCCTTCCTCTCTGCGTCTGACACGCTTGTGGGGTACAGGGTCATCCTCGTGCTGTAAAGCATGCTTCACCCTTTCTCTTGTTCCATTCAAGTCTTTCTTTACAGAGCCATCTGAAAAATATTGTTACTATTAGTTAAATCATTTTTATGGTAGTCCTAAATGCTTCCTTCTAACCCTATTAAATTCATAAGAAGAAAGTTTGTATGTTTGGACATTTATTTTGGCTCACATACGATACTTTTTAACCTGTTATTCAATGTAATTCTGGAACACTGTATAGCTAAAATGTGTGTGCAACAGCTAGTTGCTGTGGAAATCGGGGCAAAAGAAATCTTATAAAATACATAATTGTCATAATTGTTACGGAACATTTGAAGGATAGAGGTGATTTTATCATTAACAAAGACAATATCTGAATTACTTACGGCTAGTAGAAAACTTTGGTTCATCTGGTATTTTACTGTACTTCTGCATCATTTTCGCATAGAGAGCAGCAGCCTCTTGTGATTCATATCCGTAGTCATCTTGGTCAGGCTGATCTGGGCCGTCCCTGGTCACGGCAGTGTTGTCCCTATCGATGGCATCAGCAATGACAGATTTGTTTGCAGACTTTATCACTTTTAATGTCTTCTGAATTTTGCGCAAGGCTTTAGGATCACGCATGGCCGAAAGTTCATCGCGTTTCCTTTGCGCTTCAAGTTTCTTCTGCCTGTCTTCCTCATCTTTCTTGGCCAAGAACTTTTGTATATTAGCAGACAGTTTGTCTTTAGGCTTATGTTCTTTCTTGGGGGGGTCAAATCTAGCCTTGTAAAACTGACACTCCCTCTCCTGTAATGATGAAAGTGAATCGTAAGTACAAATGATTATTTAGTCTACAACACATAGTAAAAAATATTATAAATCTTCACTACAACCGATAACGTTCTGTATAAGTAGAGCTTGGATAAATTATTATCGACAATATAAAAAAATAGAAGACAGAAGAAAGTGCAAAACAATGTGAATTTTTATGATACGTTGAAAAATACTTACAGATGATTTTTGTTGTTGATTGCGCAGGGCAGCCAACATCGTTTCTAGATATTCCATTTCGGTATTTTATTGTTTACTGTATTTAGAGTAAGTATGATTTAACACTACTCTCTAGACAATTTCGTTGCACACAAGCACTCCCGGAAAGTATTGTCACTTTTGTCCGTGAATGCAGAATTTATTACGGTTACAATATTAGGCACAAGGACGATACGTACAAGGACGACTCGCACGCGACTGTGAGAACTGTCGACTGTGGATCTAGAGCGCTGTCAAGGGTTTTATACGGATTACGCCAGACTGAAGCGAGCAGGTAGTGGACCCGCTGCGGAACCCGCCCTTTCACACCCTCTCGCTTTAATGGCCTGATTGGCTTGACGGTTACTGTGTTATTTTCGACATTGTATATCTAGCAACTTATATATTTTTTCTAAATTAAATTTTAAAATTAAGTAAATTAGCGAAGTTAAAAAATTATTATTGACTGCAAAACTTTTTTAAAAGATACTGAAGATCAGGCGAAACTTATATAACAAGGGAAATGCGGAACATTAATTACGCATATAACAAATAGAAAAGACTTTATGTCCATCCCAAACATGATAATTTTGACAATTTATCATAAATATTATCGTGACAAAATTATGTAAGTAATAACACTACAGATATATAGATTTTATTTAATATTGCCGCTGCACGTTAAGCGTTATATCGTTAGCGTAGTTATCTTCTTTTACTTACTACAGCGGTTAATCTGAAATCACTGTGCGAAAAAAGTTACATATGGCCAAACAAAATAATATTCATGTTGGATGGAGCAAACGAAGTAATGAACTCAAATCAAATAGAACATCATATTAACTATTACTTTTATTCATTATTTAAGTAAGTAGTACTGTTATGCTTGATTGCACTAAAGTTGCATGCGCTGATTACATTTGAAAAAGCGTGAGAGCAAATCAAAGTGGAATGTATTGTATACATATAAAATTAAGTCCATTTTTGTATCACGGCTTTTGAAAAGTGGAGCGACGCATGGCATAGTATAAGTGATACAGAAATGGACCTTATTATATGAGCAATACATTCCACTTTGATTTGTTCTAACGCTTTTTGTTCCTGAATTTAGTCAAATGTAATCAGCGCATTAAATAAGCTCCCCGAGATATTCCTAAGTATTTAGATGTCACAAAAGTGACTTAACGAATGTAGTTTTCAGTTAAGATTGGTGCAGTGCTTGTTATTGTTAAAAATATCTTAAATCCATTTAAGCGTTACCTAAAGTTGAGTGCAATGGCATTATTGTTTAATGTTACAGATATACCTACGCGACAATGAAACTGTACCTAATGTGTTCCATAAAGACGTTCAGTGTTTGTGTGAAAAGGTAAAAATTCCTCCGTCGTCAACTTTATGAGACATAGAAATATGTAGTTACCTACCTACACACTGTACCTACACAGCATACACAGCATATACCGACTAGATATCTGCATAGCTCATAAGTACGAGTAGAGCCAACAGGCTCAGTTCCATTTGATTAGGCCATAAGTTTTCCCATAACTATTCGAGACTTGCCGCCAAAGTTCGCTTAACCTTTTTGATCAAGCTGTAAGTAAAATAGGTAACAACCTGTGCTATACCACCAGCTTACAAATATAACGTTCATTTTGCCAAACAATACCACTTTTAAAGAGAACATTACACTTACAAACGAATAGCATTCAATAGCATTATTTTATGCTAATGTATGTGTACATTAGCACCTACAGTAATCAGATAAGGTAAATGTATAAAGTCTTCAAGGATTTTGTTATTGAAAAGCCCGCACGACTTATTTATTATTTTAATATCAATACACATCTCGATCGCAAAGTTACAAGTTTAACTTTTATTATTATAACAATCATACCATCCTACTAATATAGTTACACAAAATCTTGATGCGTTTAAAGTCGGCCATTCATCTATCGTGGCCATAAAAATTATTAGTTGTAAATGTGCGACTTTGGCATCAATAGGGTTAAAAGTTGGATCATGAGTAGGAAGCACACTTTCGCTGCGGCCGACGCAATATGTAAGTTGTAATTAAAATCAGCGGTACGCGAGTGCGGGCTGACTCGTTTCGCTATATAAAATGCCCCAACGCGCAGACAGGCATTGCAGCGCGGCTTTGCCTGACAAATAATTTTATTATATACCTGTACATAATAATTTATTACGGGAGAGCCGATGAACGCCCTATCAAACAATACAATTAGTATTCTGTGACAAACACGATCGAATTGTTAAATGTTATGGTTTAATGGATTTTTTGAGAATAAAATAACGTTCGGCAACCCCTATTATTGCAAACGATCGAATCAATACTATATACTAATACCTATATTACCTATTTAGGTGCCTAATACCTATAGATATCGCATGCGAATGGGGCCTACGATTTTACAATGATATTAGGAATACAATATTTGAGGTCGGAAAAAACATGATTCATGCTAGCCAAGAACAAACCGACCTGCAAAGCAGATAAGGTATAAGATAAGGGATGTGATAATGAGTATTGAATTATTTTAAGAAAAGCAGGTAAAAGGTGATCCTGATACCGACCTTGGCCTATTAGTATTGTTCTTTTGTATTCATTATATTGACTTAGAGATAAGAGTACAGTAAAACAGTAAAAATATGTTTGTACAATTATTATCAATTCCACTACGTAATTAGTTTTAAGATAAGGCGTTTAGTACCTACACAAAGCAGGTTCATCAGTCTAAGAAATACTTAATACCAATAGGTATCGCATGCGAATGGGGCCTACAATTTTACAATGATATTAGGAATGCAATATTAGAAGGTCGGAAAAAACATGATTCATATTATTCACGTAGATAGTCAAAAACAAACCGACCTGCAAAGCAGATAAGGGATGTGATAATAGATATTCAATTATTTGCAGAAAAGCAGGTAAAAGGTGATCCTTTTACTGACCTTGGCCTATTAGTATTGTTCTTTTGTATTCAACATGTTGCGTTAGAGATAAGAGTACCAACCTACTCGTACAATAAAACAGTAAAAATATTTTTGTACAATTCTATGCTATTCCACTATTTAATTAGGTTTAAGATAAGGCGTTTAGTACACAAAGCAGGTTCATAAGTCTATGAAATATAGGTATCGCAAGCGAATGGGGCCTACGATTTTACAATTATATTTTGGGGATCAATGCTGTACGCGTCCGTAGGCGAAGCCCTCTTTGGGCTTCATGACTCTAGATACCCTACACGGGATCCCTGGATAGTGCAAAATAAACAGCAGTCTCTCCGGTGGTAGGCTTCGGCCGTGGCTGGTCACCACCCTTCAGGCAAATGCGTCGTCAAGCGGCCCAGCCGTGTTTCGTTGCGATGTCTGGTGTAGCCGTCAGAAGGAGTGAATAATGCCTTCAAGGCTAGAGTGAATAGGCTGTTCCTAGACAGACATGCTCCATCATCGACCGCATCGTCACTTACCACCAGGCGAGGTGGCGGTCAAATGCCTGTCTAGTAAAGTAAAAAAAAAAAAAAAGAGGGTTGGTCTGGACAGTTGTGGTCGCTCTGCGTAACCGTGTTCTTCTTGATGCTCACCACTCCCGTACCGGGTGCTTAGCTTTGGAGAGCAGCGGGATGCGAAGCATGGTTCCGCCGCTGGCAGACCATAGATAATTGGGGGCCCAAGTAGCTAGTTAGCCACCAGTAAAAGGCTGCCCCGCCATCCTACGACAAATCCTAGGTTTTTTTAAATGTTATACCACAGACAAACAGGCAAGCGGGCCACCTGATGGAAAGTGGTCACTGCCGCCTATGGTCATCAACAACACCAGGGGAGTCGCCAATGCGTTGCCTGCCTCTGAAAAGACCTCTTATATACCTCTTGAAGGATCACATGTCATAGTCCAAAGGAAACACTGTGGTTGGGAGCTCATTCCACATCCGAATCGCACGAGCGAGAAACGTTCTTTCGAAGTACTCAGCCCACGGCGGGTGGTGCGATGGCGGAATTGTGCTGTAGGCACCTAATCGAAAAGTCCCTCGGAACACTCCCCATTATAATAATAATAATATAATAAAAGTATTTGTTTCCGTAAAAACCAGTTACTAATACAGATAGTAACATCAGTTTTTTCAAATCTCACAAAGGTTTAACTTTATAGATAATGCAATCAGAGTGGACCCCTGATCCTGACACTAGGTAACTGTGATATCAAGGTCACTGATTCAAAGATGATTTTGAAGGTCATTTGATCGAGTTGAGACTAATTATAGAGAGTGTATTTATAATAGTGGAAATGTCCATTTTTAAATTAGATAGATAAGTAAAAAACGAGGTGGTAAATTAGAATACTATTATTAAAAATTAAAAAAACAGTATTTAAAAACAGTGACGCAAGTTATTCACTAAAAAATATTTTCGTTGATTGCGACATTGTTTAAATGCATGATTATTATATTTCAGCGTGTAAAAAAGTCGCATTCTCAGGTAACGTTTTTTTTTAAATATATGATGAGGAAACATGAGCAAGGCATTGGAATAGATATATTTTGAACTTCTTTCAAACGATTACTTAGTAATTTATAGTTTGTATAAAAGTAATAAATCATCTTGGCACGCCCCGGTTATGCTCTCACGTACGAGGGCCCGGGGTCCGCCGTGACTATGATCCAGGATTCGGCAGGTTAGGTAATTACAGTGGAGCGACTGCCATCTGACCTCCATGTCCCTGCTACCAGGGGAACCTGATCAGATTGGATCATGGTTACACATGCAGTCGCCCGAATGTGCAGGTTTCATCACGATGTTTTCCCTCACCGTAAGGGCATCGGTTACTATTCAACTAATGTACATATCTCAGAAAACAGTCATTGGTACATGGCCGAAGCGGGATTCAAACCCGGGACCTCTGGCTTACGAGTTGCATACGCTAACCGCTCGGCCACCGACGCTCTTCCAGTTTGGATGATATGATCTATATGATAAATTAATATAACAGTCAGCTCGTCGCAGCCGTGCCGAGCAAACGCGACTATTCGTATACTCCGTACTTGCTAACCGAGTCAAACCCAGTGTTTCTCAAACTATTTTGACATGAGTTCCCCCTGCAGTGTCTGCGATGAATCGGTCACCGATGGAGCATATTGCAACGCTTGTAATAAGGAATTTCATTACCATTACCAGTGCGTGGGAATCACTGAAGCAGGATACCGGAAATTAGGTGACCGGAAACAAACCTGGAGATGCAATAAATGTAAGTCCTCCGGCCAGCAGATCCCAACTCCCGGTCCCGTGATGTCAAAGGACACTGCATTACTACTGGAGGAGATTAGGGCTCTTAGCGCTAAGATTGGGAGTCTAGAGAACCTTCCCAGCGAAATTAAGGCCATGAGGCAGGAATTGGTGGATATTCGATCCGCTATGGACTCCGTATCCAAAAAGTCATCTGAAAATTCGGCTAAGATTACAATGGTCGAGAGCAGACTATCTAAACTGGAAGATAGTAATGGAGACAAAGCGGTTGAATTCAATGCAAGAGTCGATAGAATTTGTGAGGATCTCCATGACAACGAACAGTGGAGCCGGATGAATAATATTGAGATAAAAGGTGTCCCCCAAGTGAAGAATGAGAACCTAGTAGACCTGATACTCGCGATTGGAAAAAAAGTTACCTATACGTTATCTGGAACCCAAATTAACTTCGTAGCTAGGATACCATCCCGGGATCCTGAGCATATAAAATCAATAATTGTTTGTTTTTTAAACCGCTACACGAAAGAAGATTTTTTGGCCGCCTATCGAAGCGCGGAAACACCGCTAACACCTGTTGCGCTTGGCCTCACTGGCGATAGCAAAATATACCTGAACGACCACCTCACTGTCCACAACAAGGAGCTACTCAACAAAACCAAGAAAGCGGCAAAAGACCAGGGATTCCAATTCGTCTGGGTCAAGTACTGCAAGATCTTTGCACGGAAAGACGGAACTTCACCTATTCTGAACATCAAATCCGAAAAAGACATAGCCAAGATAAAGTGATTGTATTGAGAAACAGGGTTGTCTTAGTTTTTTTAATTTTTAAACTAGTTTTAAGACTAATATTACGTGTAGTATCTATCCGAGTTGCGCACAGTTTGAGAATTACATGTTGTTTACTCCAGGTAGCGAATGGTCGCTGGGTGAAAAAAGGTAACTTACGCGCAAGCTCGCGGCATGTATTTATGACCTTTGTTGTTTATGTCATTGGTGTCTTATTGGCCTGGGTGATTGTATTGCAGGATAGTGATTGCTTGTATTGTAGTTATAAAAAGTGCAAAATGTTTGCGATATACATTTGCAGTTTATTATTGAATCTGAATTGTTATCTTTCAATTGTTAACTATGGCAGTACTTAACCTGTATTACCAGAATACTCGGGGATTACGTACCAAAACAACCGACTTTCTAAGAAATGTCTATCAAAATAACTATGATATTATATCACTAACGGAGACTTGGTTGTTGGACGGTATTGACAGTTCGGAGCTCTTCGGTAATAATTATTTAGTATGGAGACGTGACCGTGACTATTCTAGAACTAAACAGAAAAAAGGTGGAGGCGTGTTAATTGCGGTAAAACGTGAATATGTAGTGAGTGAAAAATTGGAGTGGCGTAGCACGGCGGAAGATTTGTGGGTGAGTATCTTGCTTTCTTCGAAACATAATGATAATGTTAAGAATATCCATATATGTACCCTGTACCTATGCGATGAGAAACAGGGCTATTCCTATAAAACTCAGCTTCTCAACTTTTGTGATAAATTAATGTTCATAATTAACTCGCACCCTAGAGAGAGAGAGAATAGAGAGAGAATAGAGAAATCTTTAATTGTATGACACTTACAATAATTTCTTATTAAGTGTTGCCCATTTCGGACGTACAATATTCTAGGTATAGTACATATTATAAATAAGCTAAAACAGACAAGTAGCTGTCATTTTAACACTTTTAAAAGTAAAAATTTTTAACATAATAATCTAAATCTAAAAACAAAGCCTAAACATTTTTAGAAATTAACAATGTAGGTAGTATTTCTATAATTATAGAATTCAGATAGACTGTAGAACGACTTCTGTAACAGCCAATCTTTAAGTGTTAATTTAAATTTGTTACCATCCAACTTTTTTATTTCATAAGGTAAATGATTAAATATTTTAATACCACTCACGTATGTGCTTTTAAGGAATAAATTATTATTAGTTTGGGGTACAACTATATTATGTTCATAATTCGGTCTGAGTAATCTGCTGGTATTTTTTAGGAATGTGTTGTGGTTTGACTTTACAAATAGACTTATTTCTAGGATATAAATACCAGTTACAGTGAGTATATTATTTTCTTTAAATTTGTTACGCAATGTTTCCATTTGGCTCATTTTTAATATATTCCTTAAACACCTTTTTTGAGCTATAAAAATTGATTGAACATTTACAGAGTTGCCCCAGAAAATGATACCGTAACTTAAATGAGGATAAACATAACCGTAATAGGCATTTATAGCTATAGATTTAGATGTAATGACAGATAGAATGGATAGAGCGTAACAGAAGCTAGAGAGTTTCTTGATTAAATTTTCAGTATGAGCCTTCCAGTTTAGATGGGTGTCGATAGTTACGCCCAAAAACTTTGTTTCATTTACGTCTTGAATGACTTGTCCTGAGTTTATGATTGTTAGTTTATGCGGTGTTTTCTTGTTTTTGAATTGTACTATTTTAGTTTTATCTAGATTTATGTTAAGGTTGATAGAAATAAGCCAGTTTTTCACTATATCCAGTGTGTTATTTATTTCATTCGAAAGTTCATTATCAGTATCGTGCGATATAAAGATGGTCGCGTCATCTGCAAACATGACACATATATGGTCTACAAGAGAAGGTAGTTCATTAACATAAATTAGGAATAAAAGAGGGCCCAATATGCTACCTTGGGGAACACCTTGTCTGACTTTATCACTTTTTGAATGAACAAGTTCTATAGTTTTGGTATCTTTATTATAAAATTCAATTACTGTGTTCTGTTCCCTATTTATAAGATAAGAGCTAAGTAGTTGATATACATTGCCTCTAATGCCTATATGATCTAACTGCCTTAGTAGTATGTCGTGTTGGACACAGTCAAACGCTTTTGACATATCTATGAACAAGCCAGCGCAATATTTCTTATTGTTGTTTAAGTCCTCCCATATTTGTTTTAAAATCTTAAAAATAGCTGAGGTGGTATTTTTACCTTTTTGAAATCCATATTGATTACTATTGAGAATGCTATTTTTTTCTAGAAATGAAATTAACTTTATGTATATGGCTTTTTCGAAAATTTTGGAGAAGTTAGGAAGTAACGCTACAGGTCTGTAATTGTTAATTTCTGTTGCTTTTCCTTTCTTATATAGTGGTTTGACTATAGCCTTTTTTAAGACGTTGGGGAAGCAACCGGTTTTAATTGACAGATTTATGATGTGTGTGAGTGGTCCTGTAATATATTCTGTGGAGGCTTTAATTAGTTCTACAGGTATATGATCACACCCAGTACTTTTTTTATTTTTAAGCTGTTTAATTATTGTCAATATTTCTGGTTCTGTTACAGGTGTCATGAACATGCTTTTACAGTTTTTATCTCCTAATGGTTTATATTTTGTGGATGTAGAATAATTATTTAGATTTCCATTTATGAAGTAAGTATTGAATAATTCTGCAAGCTTGTAGGGGTCATTTACTACGTTGTCACCATGAGATAGAGATTTCACTGTAGTTTTTATGTTATTACCACATGTATTATGTTTTATTAAGTCCCATGTTGCTTTACCTTTATTTGGGCTCTTATTTATATAATCGGTATTGGCTTTTCTTTTAGAACATTTAATTGCTTTCTTTAAAACATTACAATAGGTTTTATATTTATTTGAAGTATCCTGACAATTGCTTTGTTGAGTTTTTAAATATAGTTTCCGTTTATTTTTGCATGCTAGTGTTATGCCTTTCGTTTTCCAGGTGGGATGTTTTCTATGTGTTATTTTAACTTTTTGAACTGGTATACAAAGATCATATAAAAGACAAAATTTTTCAATAAAGATATTATACGCGGTATCGGCATCTTTTTGGCAATAAACATCAGAAAAGTTAATTTGGCTGAGATATTTAATAAAGATTTCTTTGTAAGGTGCAACATTTCTTCTGTAAATGTACCAGTAACGTTCAGTAAAGCTCAGACTACAAGTAATGATGAGTTTATTATTTTAGGGGACTTTAACCTGGGTAATAGTGTCCAGTGGAACCTAATGACCGACGTTTCTTATCTTACCCCATCAGATGTTGTTGGATCTCACACCATGACGTTTATAGACACCTTAAACACTTGTGGATTGTGTCAATATAATAACCAGCGTAATTTTAAAGACCGTGTCAGCTTTAATATAAGTCCTACTTATAACTACAGTGTCTTTCATTAGTAAAACCTTTATTTTAGTCATTAGGCTACAGGATAATAACAGAATGTGAGTATGTATCCAAAATCCCAGTGAAATATATGGACAACGATGATGATGAAGTATCCAAGGCTGATATTTGTGTAGGAGTTTACTAGAAAATATATTATCTAGGATAACGTATGATTCTAGTGGATATCATTTAATCAAACAAATGTTTTAAAGATATTAGGTATATTGTAATAAGCAATATAATCCATTATAAAATGAGGTATTTATTTAAACAGCATTAGCTGAATTAAACAAGATTTTATAATACAAACAAAGTACCATAGGCAAACCACATTTATACAAAATTCTCACCAAATGTTAAGACACAATTATCGATCACATAATTCAATATTTATCCTTTAAAATGGGACAGTAGTATTACGTATGATTCAATAAATAAACAATTATATAAATAAATTAACCAATACAAAATATAAAGCAACAATAATACAATGCAAGTTTGTACTTAACTCTGTGCCGGCTCTGGAGCAAAAGTACCACCCAGTCTTTTGACTGGACCTTTATACTACCTTCTAGCCGGAAATGTCATTTTCTATTCTCATTTCCGGTCTCCTAAATTTACTGATAGATTGATTAGATGTTAATTTAATGTATTACAATACTTTGAACATTATTATAAATTTATTACATAATTAATTAAGGAAGTTTCTCATAAACAGTACTTAACTGAACAAAGACAAACAATCGTTCTGAAACACCACACTTCGTTCTGAAGTTGGTGAAATGTTTACGAAAGTATTTTGAAATATTAATTATTATTAATTACGATATTTAATACCAATTAAAACATACTAAAATACCTTATATCTAACACGGCCATACTGACAAGTACTTCGTCCCTGAAGTACCTATTTATATCAAACTTAGGACAAATTTCCATTTGTGAATCAAATAATAATGTAACATTTTGTGTCATTTACTTATTTAAAACGACTTAAATTATTATACCACAAATAGGTAAGTTGACTACCAAATTCATTCAGAATTTCAGAATATAATAACTTCTTGCAATGCCACAAATAATTCAATCACAAACCAGCAAAGTATAGAAATCATATCAGTAATTAGCTTTTATAACCATTAAAATGTATTGCAGTTATTTTTATTGTGCACATTTGTAAATAACCAAATACTGGTCTGTACTTTCAAAGTCATTTGTCCCGTCATGCTAATTTCCTCACCAGTGCACCGGCACCACCGGTCTCACCGGAGGACCAGATTAGCATCGTCTATGGGACTAGCAAAACTTTTTTTATCAATGTAACCTTCAATGCTGAATTATTAAAAATTATTCTCGAGATTTCAGAATTATAGCCAAGTTCAAATATAGTCATGAAGAATCGCATTACAATATTATTATTTGGTTTGAGTAGTGACCTGTAATGATGGCCCCATCACCGCCGCCCGTGATACAATGGCCAAACATCAGGATTACTACCTAGCACAGCTAAGTTTCGGTAGACGCATAGAGATGTTGGCAGCGTCACTGCTGCCCGGTGAAGGTCGTCTTGCCAACATCAAGCTAATTACCTAGACAGCAAAATTCAGTATAAGCCTCCAGGTGTTGGCTGCAATCACCGCTGCCCGTGAAGCCAAAGCCACACCAAGCTAAATACCTAGCAGCAATATTCAGTAGTAGCCTTCCAGGTATGGTCCCATCACTGCTGCCCGAGAAATGGACTTAACCAAGCTCACTACCTAGCAGCAACGTTCAGTATAAGCATCCAGGTGCTGGCTGCAATCACCGCTGCCCGTGAAGCCAAAGCCACACCAAGCTTACTACCTAGCAGCCATATTGTAACACGGTTTCCCACAGCTGGATTCAAACAATCTATATAATCATGTCATAATTGGCATTTTTCAATTATAGAAAGTTCAAGTTATCATTTCACTTTTACTTCTATTTATCGAATTATTTACTTAATACATGTGACTGAATAACTGGTGGCATTTCAAAACTTGTACATCATTAGCATGATTTTCTATAAAATATTATACACAAAATTTCTTCGAATAATTACGAATGATGAAATAATTCAAACTAGCATAGCATCTTCAATAGCGTTGTTCTTATAGACCCACATCGCAATTTATACCTATAATATTTATCTATCACCAAAATATCAATTCAAATAATATTGGTTAATGAAATGGAATACATCACAGGTACATAGACGATTTTTATAGTACCTTATTAGTAATTACTTCAATTTCTACTTGGACGGGAATCGAATCCACTGTGCTACTGAAATTGCATATTATTAACGATACGGTCAGCAGACAAGAAAATAGAAAATGTGAATCATGTTATTGTAGGTACATACGTTTTCAATTTGCTCGGCCAATTCTGACGTTTTATTTCGAGACTAGTAGCGGTAGATAATCCGAATATAGTATATGGAAACAAAGGTAGGCAAACATTATTTTTAAATACGAATCGTGTCTATGTAGGTACTTTAATAAATAGCTTGAATTGAATATTTATTGTATGGTAAAAGTTTGTTGAAATAAAAATGAAGTAAACAAAATAAATATTTTGCGTTAAGCCAGGTATCCACCGATCAAAAACTTGTGTTGTCAACACGTGTTGATAACAAAATGTCCTTTAGGCGGAGAAGCGCCTTTATGCAACGTCTCATTTTTCGTCAAGAAATTTAATGGATTATTTATGATTTTTCTCAATTTCCTATCATGAACATTATGATTTTAAGTAGCTAGTTGATTTAGGACCAAAAATTGCTAAAACAACACTTTCATTGGAAACTGTGGAGCAGAAGCTTCGAAAAATTGTCTCATAAACATCAACCCAAACATAGTTCAATGTTGGAAGGTGGAATCTACAACATTTCCATCCAGTCAATGATTTTAATATTTTCCAATTTGGGTAACCGGTATGTTACGTTTACATCTTATGTTAAAGGCAGTTAATATCGGTTATTTCTTTTTATATAAGACTAATTTTTGGATTGACTGAGTAGAAATGCGAAGACTACCTACAATAATGTAAAATAAAGATGTGTTTTCATTTTCGATAAACTAGGTCCAATTATTACAAGTAAGTACTAAAGCTGCCTATCATATAAATATACCCATCAAAATTTACGGGAATATAAAGTTTCCGATGTTCTTTAACTTAATATTTTTAAAACTTAGCAAGTTTTCATGGGTCAACCGTACAAAATTTTAATTTTTTTTTTGTCTAGCTACCAACAAGAAAATTTTTTGAAACATTTTACTTTCGTTAACGTAGTTTTTGGCATGGAAAAGAAGGTTAAACAATTATGATGTGATCTTTCTTTGCTAATTGAGGATGCTATTCTCATATAAATGTTTTGCATTTCTAAAAATATTATAATAAAAGCGGCGTTTTATATCTCGATGTAGTGACGCTCGACGTGCAAGAAACAATTCGTGATTCCAAATGTCCAGGATTTGTGCCATAGTAGATGCAGAAGTCACCGACATAGTTTCCACGAGTTTCAAAACTAAAGTGGCAGTGGGCAGGCCACAAAATTTCATAGGACCGATGGCCGATGAGGCACAAAGGTCTTCGAATGGGGATCACGTACCGGAAATTATAGTGTAAAACAGCCCCAGGAGATAGACTGAGCTGGTGGACCAAGCCGATCGTTGCGGAAGGCCCCCTGGCGGAGTATGTCCATAAATGGTTATAAAAGCTAATTACTGATATGATTTCTATACTTTGCTGGTTTGTGATTGAATTATTTGTGGCATTGCAAGAAGTTATTATATTCTGAAATTCTGAATGAATTTGGTAGTCAACTTACCTATTTGTGGTATAATAATTTAAGTCGTTTTAAATAAGTAAATGACACAAAATGTTACATTATTATTTGATTCACAAATGGAAATTTGTCCTAAGTTTGATATAAATAGGTACTTCAGGGACGAAGTACTTGTCAGTATGGCCGTGTTAGATATAAGGTATTTTAGTATGTTTTAATTGGTATTAAATATCGTAATTAATAATAATTAATATTTCAAAATACTTTCGTAAACATTTCACCAACTTCAGAACGAAGTGTGGTGTTTCAGAACGATTGTTTGTCTTTGTTCAGTTAAGTACTGTTTATGAGAAACTTCCTTAATTAATTATGTAATAAATTTATAATAATGTTCAAAGTATTGTAATACATTAAATTAACATCTAATCAATCTATCAGTAAATTTAGGAGACCGGAAATGAGAATAGAAAATGACATTTCCGGCTAGAAGGTAGTATAAAGGTCCAGTCAAAAGACTGGGTGGTACTTTTGCTCCAGAGCCGGCACAGAATTAAGTACAAACTTGCATTGTATTATTGTTGCTTTATATTTTGTATTAGTTAATTTATTTATATAATTGTTTATTTATTGAATCATACGTAATACTACTGTCCCATTTTAAAGGATAAATATTGAATTATGTGATCGATAATTGTGTCTTAACATTTGGTGAGAATTTTGTATAAATGTGGTTTGCCTATGGTACTTTGTTTGTATTATAAAATCTTGTTTAATTCAGCTAATGCTGTTTAAATAAATACCTCATTTTATAATGGATTATATTGCTTATTACAATATACCTAATATCTTTAAAACATTTGTTTGATTAAATGATATCCACTAGAATCATACGTTATCCTAGATAATATATTTTCTAGTAAACTCCTACACAAATATCAGCCTTGGATACTTCATCATCATCGTTGTCCATATATTTCACTGGGATTTTGGATACATACTCACATTCTGTTATTATCCTGTAGCCTAATGACTAAAATAAAGGTTTTACTAATTAAAGACACTGTAGTTATAAGTAGGACTTATATTAAAGCTGACACGGTCTTTAAAATTACGCTGGTTATTATATTGACACAATCCACAAGTGTTTAAGGTGTCTATAAACGTCATGGTGTGAGATCCAACAACATCTGATGGGGTAAGATAAGAAACGTCGGTCATTAGGTTCCACTGGACACTATTACCCAGGTTAAAGTCCCCTAAAATAATAAACTCATCATTACTTGTAGTCTGAGCTTTACTGAACGTTACTGGTACATTTACAGAAGAAATGTTGCACCTTACAAAGAAATCTTTATTAAATATCTCAGCCAAATTAACTTTTCTGATGTTTATTGCCAAAAAGATGCCGATACCGCGTATAATATCTTTATTGAAAAATTTTGTCTTTTATATGATCTTTGTATACCAGTTCAAAAAGTTAAAATAACACATAGAAAACATCCCACCTGGAAAACGAAAGGCATAACACTAGCATGCAAAAATAAACGGAAACTATATTTAAAAACTCAACAAAGCAATTGTCAGGATACTTCAAATAAATATAAAACCTATTGTAATGTTTTAAAGAAAGCAATTAAATGTTCTAAAAGAAAAGCCAATACCGATTATATAAATAAGAGCCCAAATAAAGGTAAAGCAACATGGGACTTAATAAAACATAATACATGTGGTAATAACATAAAAACTACAGTGAAATCTCTATCTCATGGTGACAACGTAGTAAATGACCCCTACAAGCTTGCAGAATTATTCAATACTTACTTCATAAATGGAAATCTAAATAATTATTCTACATCCACAAAATATAAACCATTAGGAGATAAAAACTGTAAAAGCATGTTCATGACACCTGTAACAGAACCAGAAATATTGACAATAATTAAACAGCTTAAAAATAAAAAAAGTACTGGGTGTGATCATATACCTGTAGAACTAATTAAAGCCTCCACAGAATATATTACAGGACCACTCACACACATCATAAATCTGTCAATTAAAACCGGTTGCTTCCCCAACGTCTTAAAAAAGGCTATAGTCAAACCACTATATAAGAAAGGAAAAGCAACAGAAATTAACAATTACAGACCTGTAGCGTTACTTCCTAACTTCTCCAAAATTTTCGAAAAAGCCATATACATAAAGTTAATTTCATTTCTAGAAAAAAATAGCATTCTCAATAGTAATCAATATGGATTTCAAAAAGGTAAAAATACCACCTCAGCTATTTTTAAGATTTTAAAACAAATATGGGAGGACTTAAACAACAATAAGAAATATTGCGCTGGCTTGTTCATAGATATGTCAAAAGCGTTTGACTGTGTCCAACACGACATACTACTAAGGCAGTTAGATCATATAGGCATTAGAGGCAATGTATATCAACTACTTAGCTCTTATCTTATAAATAGGGAACAGAACACAGTAATTGAATTTTATAATAAAGATACCAAAACTATAGAACTTGTTCATTCAAAAAGTGATAAAGTCAGACAAGGTGTTCCCCAAGGTAGCATATTGGGCCCTCTTTTATTCCTAATTTATGTTAATGAACTACCTTCTCTTGTAGACCATATATGTGTCATGTTTGCAGATGACGCGACCATCTTTATATCGCACGATACTGATAATGAACTTTCGAATGAAATAAATAACACACTGGATATAGTGAAAAACTGGCTTATTTCTATCAACCTTAACATAAATCTAGATAAAACTAAAATAGTACAATTCAAAAACAAGAAAACACCGCATAAACTAACAATCATAAACTCAGGACAAGTCATTCAAGACGTAAATGAAACAAAGTTTTTGGGCGTAACTATCGACACCCATCTAAACTGGAAGGCTCATACTGAAAATTTAATCAAGAAACTCTCTAGCTTCTGTTACGCTCTATCCATTCTATCTGTCATTACATCTAAATCTATAGCTATAAATGCCTATTACGGTTATGTTTATCCTCATTTAAGTTACGGTATCATTTTCTGGGGCAACTCTGTAAATGTTCAATCAATTTTTATAGCTCAAAAAAGGTGTTTAAGGAATATATTAAAAATGAGCCAAATGGAAACATTGCGTAACAAATTTAAAGAAAATAATATACTCACTGTAACTGGTATTTATATCCTAGAAATAAGTCTATTTGTAAAGTCAAACCACAACACATTCCTAAAAAATACCAGCAGATTACTCAGACCGAATTATGAACATAATATAGTTGTACCCCAAACTAATAATAATTTATTCCTTAAAAGCACATACGTGAGTGGTATTAAAATATTTAATCATTTACCTTATGAAATAAAAAAGTTGGATGGTAACAAATTTAAATTAACACTTAAAGATTGGCTGTTACAGAAGTCGTTCTACAGTCTATCTGAATTCTATAATTATAGAAATACTACCTACATTGTTAATTTCTAAAAATGTTTAGGCTTTGTTTTTAGATTTAGATTATTATGTTAAAAAATTTTACTTTTAAAAGTGTTAAAATGACAGCTACTTGTCTGTTTTAGCTTATTTATAATATGTACTATACCTAGAATATTGTACGTCCGAAATGGGCAACACTTAATAAGAAATTATTGTAAGTGTCATACAATTAAAGATTTCTCTATTCTCTCTCTATTCTCTCTCTCTCTAGGGTGCGAGTTAATTATGAACATTAATTTATCACAAAAGTTGAGAAGCTGAGTTTTATAGGAATAGCCCTGTTTCTCATCGCATAGGTACAGGGTACATATATGGATATTCTTAACATTATCATTATGTTTCGAAGAAAGCAAGATACTCACCCACAAATCTTCCGCCGTGCTACGCCACTCCAATTTTTCACTCACTACATATTCACGTTTTACCGCAATTAACACGCCTCCACCTTTTTTCTGTTTAGTTCTAGAATAGTCACGGTCACGTCTCCATACTAAATAATTATTACCGAAGAGCTCCGAACTGTCAATACCGTCCAACAACCAAGTCTCCGTTAGTGATATAATATCATAGTTATTTTGATAGACATTTCTTAGAAAGTCGGTTGTTTTGGTACGTAATCCCCGAGTATTCTGGTAATACAGGTTAAGTACTGCCATAGTTAACAATTGAAAGATAACAATTCAGATTCAATAATAAACTGCAAATGTATATCGCAAACATTTTGCACTTTTTATAACTACAATACAAGCAATCACTATCCTGCAATACAATCACCCAGGCCAATAAGACACCAATGACATAAACAACAAAGGTCATAAATACATGCCGCGAGCTTGCGCGTAAGTTACCTTTTTTCACCCAGCGACCATTCGCTACCTGGAGTAAACAACATGTAATTCTCAAACTGTGCGCAACTCGGATAGATACTACACGTAATATTAGTCTTAAAACTAGTTTAAAAATTAAAAAAACTAAGACAACCCTGTTTCTCAATACAATCACTTTATCTTGGCTATGTCTTTTTCGGATTTGATGTTCAGAATAGGTGAAGTTCCGTCTTTCCGTGCAAAGATCTTGCAGTACTTGACCCAGACGAATTGGAATCCCTGGTCTTTTGCCGCTTTCTTGGTTTTGTTGAGTAGCTCCTTGTTGTGGACAGTGAGGTGGTCGTTCAGGTATATTTTGCTATCGCCAGTGAGGCCAAGCGCAACAGGTGTTAGCGGTGTTTCCGCGCTTCGATAGGCGGCCAAAAAATCTTCTTTCGTGTAGCGGTTTAAAAAACAAACAATTATTGATTTTATATGCTCAGGATCCCGGGATGGTATCCTAGCTACGAAGTTAATTTGGGTTCCAGATAACGTATAGGTAACTTTTTTTCCAATCGCGAGTATCAGGTCTACTAGGTTCTCATTCTTCACTTGGGGGACACCTTTTATCTCAATATTATTCATCCGGCTCCACTGTTCGTTGTCATGGAGATCCTCACAAATTCTATCGACTCTTGCATTGAATTCAACCGCTTTGTCTCCATTACTATCTTCCAGTTTAGATAGTCTGCTCTCGACCATTGTAATCTTAGCCGAATTTTCAGATGACTTTTTGGATACGGAGTCCATAGCGGATCGAATATCCACCAATTCCTGCCTCATGGCCTTAATTTCGCTGGGAAGGTTCTCTAGACTCCCAATCTTAGCGCTAAGAGCCCTAATCTCCTCCAGTAGTAATGCAGTGTCCTTTGACATCACGGGACCGGGAGTTGGGATCTGCTGGCCGGAGGACTTACATTTATTGCATCTCCAGGTTTGTTTCCGGTCACCTAATTTCCGGTATCCTGCTTCAGTGATTCCCACGCACTGGTAATGGTAATGAAATTCCTTATTACAAGCGTTGCAATATGCTCCATCGGTGACCGATTCATCGCAGACACTGCAGGGGGAACTCATGTCAAAATAGTTTGAGAAACACTGGGTTTGACTCGGTTAGCAAGTACGGAGTATACGAATAGTCGCGTTTGCTCGGCACGGCTGCGACGAGCTGACTGTTATATTAATTTATCATATAGATCATATCATCCAAACTGGAAGAGCGTCGGTGGCCGAGCGGTTAGCGTATGCAACTCGTAAGCCAGAGGTCCCGGGTTTGAATCCCGCTTCGGCCATGTACCAATGACTGTTTTCTGAGATATGTACATTAGTTGAATAGTAACCGATGCCCTTACGGTGAGGGAAAACATCGTGATGAAACCTGCACATTCGGGCGACTGCATGTGTAACCATGATCCAATCTGATCAGGTTCCCCTGGTAGCAGGGACATGGAGGTCAGATGGCAGTCGCTCCACTGTAATTACCTAACCTGCCGAATCCTGGATCATAGTCACGGCGGACCCCGGGCCCTCGTACGTGAGAGCATAACCGGGGCGTGCCAAGATGATTTATTACTTTTATACAAACTATAAATTACTAAGTAATCGTTTGAAAGAAGTTCAAAATATATCTATTCCAATGCCTTGCTCATGTTTCCTCATCATATATTTAAAAAAAAACGTTACCTGAGAATGCGACTTTTTTACACGCTGAAATATAATAATCATGCATTTAAACAATGTCGCAATCAACGAAAATATTTTTTAGTGAATAACTTGCGTCACTGTTTTTAAATACTGTTTTTTTAATTTTTAATAATAGTATTCTAATTTACCACCTCGTTTTTTACTTATCTATCTAATTTAAAAATGGACATTTCCACTATTATAAATACACTCTCTATAATTAGTCTCAACTCGATCAAATGACCTTCAAAATCATCTTTGAATCAGTGACCTTGATATCACAGTTACCTAGTGTCAGGATCAGGGGTCCACTCTGATTGCATTATCTATAAAGTTAAACCTTTGTGAGATTTGAAAAAACTGATGTTACTATCTGTATTAGTAACTGGTTTTTACGGAAACAAATACTTTTATTATATTATTATTATTATAATGGGGAGTGTTCCGAGGGACTTTTCGATTAGGTGCCTACAGCACAATTCCGCCATCGCACCACCCGCCGTGGGCTGAGTACTTCGAAAGAACGTTTCTCGCTCGTGCGATTCGGATGTGGAATGAGCTCCCAACCACAGTGTTTCCTTTGGACTATGACATGTGATCCTTCAAGAGGTATATAAGAGGTCTTTTCAGAGGCAGGCAACGCATTGGCGACTCCCCTGGTGTTGTTGATGACCATAGGCGGCAGTGACCACTTTCCATCAGGTGGCCCGCTTGCCTGTTTGTCTGTGGTATAACATTTAAAAAAACCTAGGATTTGTCGTAGGATGGCGGGGCAGCCTTTTACTGGTGGCTAACTAGCTACTTGGGCCCCCAATTATCTATGGTCTGCCAGCGGCGGAACCATGCTTCGCATCCCGCTGCTCTCCAAAGCTAAGCACCCGGTACGGGAGTGGTGAGCATCAAGAAGAACACGGTTACGCAGAGCGACCACAACTGTCCAGACCAACCCTCTTTTTTTTTTTTTTTACTTTACTAGACAGGCATTTGACCGCCACCTCGCCTGGTGGTAAGTGACGATGCGGTCGATGATGGAGCATGTCTGTCTAGGAACAGCCTATTCACTCTAGCCTTGAAGGCATTATTCACTCCTTCTGACGGCTACACCAGACATCGCAACGAAACACGGCTGGGCCGCTTGACGACGCATTTGCCTGAAGGGTGGTGACCAGCCACGGCCGAAGCCTACCACCGGAGAGACTGCTGTTTATTTTGCACTATCCAGGGATCCCGTGTAGGGTATCTAGAGTCATGAAGCCCAAAGAGGGCTTCGCCTACGGACGCGTACAGCATTGATCCCCAAAATATAATTGTAAAATCGTAGGCCCCATTCGCTTGCGATACCTATATTTCATAGACTTATGAACCTGCTTTGTGTACTAAACGCCTTATCTTAAACCTAATTAAATAGTGGAATAGCATAGAATTGTACAAAAATATTTTTACTGTTTTATTGTACGAGTAGGTTGGTACTCTTATCTCTAACGCAACATGTTGAATACAAAAGAACAATACTAATAGGCCAAGGTCAGTAAAAGGATCACCTTTTACCTGCTTTTCTGCAAATAATTGAATATCTATTATCACATCCCTTATCTGCTTTGCAGGTCGGTTTGTTTTTGACTATCTACGTGAATAATATGAATCATGTTTTTTCCGACCTTCTAATATTGCATTCCTAATATCATTGTAAAATTGTAGGCCCCATTCGCATGCGATACCTATTGGTATTAAGTATTTCTTAGACTGATGAACCTGCTTTGTGTAGGTACTAAACGCCTTATCTTAAAACTAATTACGTAGTGGAATTGATAATAATTGTACAAACATATTTTTACTGTTTTACTGTACTCTTATCTCTAAGTCAATATAATGAATACAAAAGAACAATACTAATAGGCCAAGGTCGGTATCAGGATCACCTTTTACCTGCTTTTCTTAAAATAATTCAATACTCATTATCACATCCCTTATCTTATACCTTATCTGCTTTGCAGGTCGGTTTGTTCTTGGCTAGCATGAATCATGTTTTTTCCGACCTCAAATATTGTATTCCTAATATCATTGTAAAATCGTAGGCCCCATTCGCATGCGATATCTATAGGTATTAGGCACCTAAATAGGTAATATAGGTATTAGTATATAGTATTGATTCGATCGTTTGCAATAATAGGGGTTGCCGAACGTTATTTTATTCTCAAAAAATCCATTAAACCATAACATTTAACAATTCGATCGTGTTTGTCACAGAATACTAATTGTATTGTTTGATAGGGCGTTCATCGGCTCTCCCGTAATAAATTATTATGTACAGGTATATAATAAAATTATTTGTCAGGCAAAGCCGCGCTGCAATGCCTGTCTGCGCGTTGGGGCATTTTATATAGCGAAACGAGTCAGCCCGCACTCGCGTACCGCTGATTTTAATTACAACTTACATATTGCGTCGGCCGCAGCGAAAGTGTGCTTCCTACTCATGATCCAACTTTTAACCCTATTGATGCCAAAGTCGCACATTTACAACTAATAATTTTTATGGCCACGATAGATGAATGGCCGACTTTAAACGCATCAAGATTTTGTGTAACTATATTAGTAGGATGGTATGATTGTTATAATAATAAAAGTTAAACTTGTAACTTTGCGATCGAGATGTGTATTGATATTAAAATAATAAATAAGTCGTGCGGGCTTTTCAATAACAAAATCCTTGAAGACTTTATACATTTACCTTATCTGATTACTGTAGGTGCTAATGTACACATACATTAGCATAAAATAATGCTATTGAATGCTATTCGTTTGTAAGTGTAATGTTCTCTTTAAAAGTGGTATTGTTTGGCAAAATGAACGTTATATTTGTAAGCTGGTGGTATAGCACAGGTTGTTACCTATTTTACTTACAGCTTGATCAAAAAGGTTAAGCGAACTTTGGCGGCAAGTCTCGAATAGTTATGGGAAAACTTATGGCCTAATCAAATGGAACTGAGCCTGTTGGCTCTACTCGTACTTATGAGCTATGCAGATATCTAGTCGGTATATGCTGTGTATGCTGTGTAGGTACAGTGTGTAGGTAGGTAACTACATATTTCTATGTCTCATAAAGTTGACGACGGAGGAATTTTTACCTTTTCACACAAACACTGAACGTCTTTATGGAACACATTAGGTACAGTTTCATTGTCGCGTAGGTATATCTGTAACATTAAACAATAATGCCATTGCACTCAACTTTAGGTAACGCTTAAATGGATTTAAGATATTTTTAACAATAACAAGCACTGCACCAATCTTAACTGAAAACTACATTCGTTAAGTCACTTTTGTGACATCTAAATACTTAGGAATATCTCGGGGAGCTTATTTAATGCGCTGATTACATTTGACTAAATTCAGGAACAAAAAGCGTTAGAACAAATCAAAGTGGAATGTATTGCTCATATAATAAGGTCCATTTCTGTATCACTTATACTATGCCATGCGTCGCTCCACTTTTCAAAAGCCGTGATACAAAAATGGACTTAATTTTATATGTATACAATACATTCCACTTTGATTTGCTCTCACGCTTTTTCAAATGTAATCAGCGCATGCAACTTTAGTGCAATCAAGCATAACAGTACTACTTACTTAAATAATGAATAAAAGTAATAGTTAATATGATGTTCTATTTGATTTGAGTTCATTACTTCGTTTGCTCCATCCAACATGAATATTATTTTGTTTGGCCATATGTAACTTTTTTCGCACAGTGATTTCAGATTAACCGCTGTAGTAAGTAAAAGAAGATAACTACGCTAACGATATAACGCTTAACGTGCAGCGGCAATATTAAATAAAATCTATATATCTGTAGTGTTATTACTTACATAATTTTGTCACGATAATATTTATGATAAATTGTCAAAATTATCATGTTTGGGATGGACATAAAGTCTTTTCTATTTGTTATATGCGTAATTAATGTTCCGCATTTCCCTTGTTATATAAGTTTCGCCTGATCTTCAGTATCTTTTAAAAAAGTTTTGCAGTCAATAATAATTTTTTAACTTCGCTAATTTACTTAATTTTAAAATTTAATTTAGAAAAAATATATAAGTTGCTAGATATACAATGTCGAAAATAACACAGTAACCGTCAAGCCAATCAGGCCATTAAAGCGAGAGGGTGTGAAAGGGCGGGTTCCGCAGCGGGTCCACTACCTGCTCGCTTCAGTCTGGCGTAATCCGTATAAAACCCTTGACAGCGCTCTAGATCCACAGTCGACAGTTCTCACAGTCGCGTGCGAGTCGTCCTTGTACGTATCGTCCTTGTGCCTAATATTGTAACCGTAATAAATTCTGCATTCACGGACAAAAGTGACAATACTTTCCGGGAGTGCTTGTGTGCAACGAAATTGTCTAGAGAGTAGTGTTAAATCATACTTACTCTAAATACAGTAAACAATAAAATACCGAAATGGAATATCTAGAAACGATGTTGGCTGCCCTGCGCAATCAACAACAAAAATCATCTGTAAGTATTTTTCAACGTATCATAAAAATTCACATTGTTTTGCACTTTCTTCTGTCTTCTATTTTTTTATATTGTCGATAATAATTTATCCAAGCTCTACTTATACAGAACGTTATCGGTTGTAGTGAAGATTTATAATATTTTTTACTATGTGTTGTAGACTAAATAATCATTTGTACTTACGATTCACTTTCATCATTACAGGAGAGGGAGTGTCAGTTTTACAAGGCTAGATTTGACCCCCCCAAGAAAGAACATAAGCCTAAAGACAAACTGTCTGCTAATATACAAAAGTTCTTGGCCAAGAAAGATGAGGAAGACAGGCAGAAGAAACTTGAAGCGCAAAGGAAACGCGATGAACTTTCGGCCATGCGTGATCCTAAAGCCTTGCGCAAAATTCAGAAGACATTAAAAGTGATAAAGTCTGCAAACAAATCTGTCATTGCTGATGCCATCGATAGGGACAACACTGCCGTGACCAGGGACGGCCCAGATCAGCCTGACCAAGATGACTACGGATATGAATCACAAGAGGCTGCTGCTCTCTATGCGAAAATGATGCAGAAGTACAGTAAAATACCAGATGAACCAAAGTTTTCTACTAGCCGTAAGTAATTCAGATATTGTCTTTGTTAATGATAAAATCACCTCTATCCTTCAAATGTTCCGTAACAATTATGACAATTATGTATTTTATAAGATTTCTTTTGCCCCGATTTCCACAGCAACTAGCTGTTGCACACACATTTTAGCTATACAGTGTTCCAGAATTACATTGAATAACAGGTTAAAAAGTATCGTATGTGAGCCAAAATAAATGTCCAAACATACAAACTTTCTTCTTATGAATTTAATAGGGTTAGAAGGAAGCATTTAGGACTACCATAAAAATGATTTAACTAATAGTAACAATATTTTTCAGATGGCTCTGTAAAGAAAGACTTGAATGGAACAAGAGAAAGGGTGAAGCATGCTTTACAGCACGAGGATGACCCTGTACCCCACAAGCGTGTCAGACGCAGAGAGGAAGGAAATGATGGTAAGTCATATCATTCTTTTCTTAAGCTTTTGACTGCACTTTTTTTCTCTTGGTGCTAACAAATAATAAACTTTTCTTTTATAAAACTAGAATACCTAATTCTTTGATATCCTTTTGTAGATTTTAACAATTTGTGGAATTCAATGTTAGTCAACAGTAATTGTAATGTCATAATATTTTAATTTGCAAATTAAAACCGTGTTTATTTCTGTATTGGTTTATGTATAAAAAATAATAATCGTATGTTTTCCAGATAAAGAGCAGAGTCCGCTTCCGAAATCTGAAACAGAAAGGAAATATGAGAAACCGACCAATGTACGGAAGCCAATGCCTCCACCAATGGATTTCACTCAATTGATAAAGCTAGCTGAGCAGAAGATGAGTGAGTCGCAGGCGGGTTCCGCTCCCAACAAAGTGGAGAAAGAGCCGGGGTCGGAAAGGCTGATGACGAAGAAGCAACGACGAGAATATGAGGAGGAGCAAGCCCGAAGTCAGCGTCGGCTGGAGCGTATTGAGGCAGAAAAGAGTGGCAGGCACAACAACCCAAAGACCAACGACAAGGAGGAGAGAGCGATGACAGAGAAAGAAAAGTTAGAGCGTGAAAGACAGAGACAAGACAGGGAGCGGTTAGAACGATTGAAAGCTGAAAGGGACAGAATTGATAGAGAAATAGAGAGGTTGAATAAAGACAGCGAGAAGGTGGACAGAACGAAAGCGAAATTGGAATCCATTGAAAGGAGAGTAGAGAAGTCCAAAGTAGTGTCTAAGGAGCTATTGAAACAGGATGCCAAAAATAACTTTGATCTCAAGACACAGAACACTTACAGGATAGATAAGAACTCTAATGAGAAAAAACTTGCTTTGTCGAGTAATAAAGAGTCTACAAAGGTGACTGGTGTCAGTGGGAAGAGTCTTCCGCAGCAGCAACGGGTCCCATTGCCACAGAAAAGTCATAGTTCGCAAGATAGGTTGCCGAGTAAGCAGAAGTCGTTCGATGGGTCTTCGATGGTGAACGGCCACAGGCCCGAAGAAGTGAGACGGATGGCGGAGCTTCGCAAGGCAGGCAAGCGGCCAGAAGGCTCTCGACCTCAGCCTGGGCCCAGCAAGCGCGCACCTACCATCTTCGACTTCAGCAAGCATCTCAACTGTCTGAAGAACGCCTCTCGGCGGCCGCAAGAGAACAAACGGAAACCGCCGGTGAAAGCCAAGCGTAAGTATTTAGATTATTATTTATTATTGACCTAGTTGACAGATTGACCACCACTTTGAATTATCTTCATATGGTTAGTGCCATTACAGTAAAGATGAAACATTTTTGCAAAAATATTATGTTTAAAACTAAATGTATCAATGTGCTCCACAGGCCGCCTGGACTCGGAATCTGAATATGACTCTGAGATGGACGATTTCATCGAGGACGACGACGAGAATACGGACTATTCGTCGCACATTAAGGAGATATTCGGCTATGACAAGTCGCGGTAAGCATTCTCATCTTCACTTCTCTATTTATTGTGTCACTGGTAGTCCCCCGCCGTCTCGATTATCGTTCCTGGATAAAAAGTTGATATATATAATGGATAAAGTAGATAAATACAAGCTTTATTTACTTTGGGGCTACATTATGTGAATTGTCAAACATTAATATTATTATTCTTTTTTTCATTCAGATATCGAGATATGGACGACGATGACGATCCAAGTATGGTGTCGTCGTTTGCTCAAGTCCAGCGCGAGGAGTCTATAAGTAAAAAGCTAGGTAAGTGTTGTCAACCCTGGATCATGGTCAAGGAGGATCCCGGCCCTTCGTGCGCGAACTTCAAACAAGTTTTTTTATGTAATACAGCAGACAAAAAGGCAAGCGGGACACCTGATGGAAAGTGGTCACCGCTGCCTATGGACATTAGCAACACCAGGGGTACCTCCTAAGGAGACCTCCAATATACCTCTCGAACGATCCCATGTCATAGTCCAAAGGAAACACTGTGTGGATTGCATAATACTCTCAAAAGTATTAACAAACTGTGGTATTTGCTAAGCTGATCTTATTCGTTTTATTACAGGAAGGCTCGAAGATTTGGAAGATATGCGCCTCGAGGCGATGCAGAACGCGAAGAAATCAAAGAAGAAACGATGAATTAGCGACGACTGATATTCAGTTTTCGAACAGTTCGACGGACCAAAAAACTTGTTGTATCCGACTACGTTATGTACTTTTAACTTTAAATCTGTTGCCTGTGTACTCTTGTATAGCTGTGTAAGTTGATGATTAATATAAATATTTTAAAAATTAGAGAGTTTCAACCTCAACCTGTTTCTTTATGTGACTAAAATTAAAATATTTTTATAGACCAATACAATTTAGGTTTACACGATACCTTTCGGTATACATCCATCAGATGTCGCTACTGTGGCATAAGGCCTGCTGTCAAAATAAAGCCGTGCCATTGGTTAGCAAGGCTCCGCCATTTTAAAACGTGGGTAGAATGGTAGCAACCTGGATGTCATAGTTTATATGAAAAGTGCTATAAATGCCTACATAAAATGATTTATATGCACTTAGAGACTTTTGGCTGTATCTTTCTCATAAAACGAGATAACCGTGCATTGTGATGACGTTTGGGGTATGACGTCACAGCCCTAATTAGATATTTTAAATGTTTTTGCTTATTTTTAAAGTAATTAAAAAGAACGATTTGTTGGTATATGAAAGTCTTACATATACCAACAAAACGTTTATAAGAGCAATAATTCAAGAGCACCACATTCCACTTTCTCTCACGCTTTTCTGAATTTCGTCGACTGTATGTGTAATAAACGCATAAGCAAGATATTAACGTTTTAAATTCCTAATTAGACAAGGAGGGCGATACAGACACGTGACGTCACGTCTCTATGTCGCCACTTATTACGTAAACTCAGCTTTGCAAGAAGGGGACAGAGAATAATCTTTGAATTCTCATAAGTCCAGTGTTTTACCGATTTAATTACGTTTTTTACTTTTGTAGACATATTCAGTACCAGGCACGTACCAAATAGTGTAGGTACTTACTTGCGTAACCCTTTTTAATTTACTGTTTATTTTGCTTATTAATAAGTATTGATACATAAACATTATGAGGTAAGCTATGTGATGGTGGCGACAATGTTATTTTGTTTTCAAATTATTTTCTATCTTGCCCTTATATAATTTTCACCGCAAATGTCAAACAAATAATTTGTACCTAAAATAGAAATGTGATATTATAATGATACTTCCAGTTTTTTCATACTTTGATTGAATGTTTTTCATTTGTTTTACTATAAGCTTAGGTAAGTGCAGAGTTATATGAATATTTCATATTTATAGTTTTTGTAATGTAATAGTCATTTACTTTGCCTGAAATTTTACATAATTTCTGTTAAACAACTTTACTCTTTGTTTGTAAATAACCAAATTACTGATCGTTTGTTGAAAAAAAGACTGTTTATTTAGTTATTTATGACTGGTTTGGTAAGCATTGGGTAAATTCCACATTCCCATACATTGAGTCTCAAAATAAAAACGGCCCAACCCAAGCAGAAGGTCCACGGGAAACAAAGCGCCATTTCCGTCATGCACACATTGACGTTACGTTTACAGGCATTCTCACGCAGTTTCACGCAGAGTTAAGTCGCGACTGGCGACACGTGTTGTCAAAATGAATTTGCAAAAATATTACAGTTGTAGTGTAGGTATATGGTTGTTTAAATACAACTAAAAACTATACCTACTTACACTTCTTCTTTTCTCATAAAGGTAAATGAAACTAGCCGTTTGGATAATGATCAAATATTACCTGCATTTCATTTTGTCTCAGCAGTGTTAAAGGCTACCACATTTTTCTATTAATTTATACTAAATTTATAATAAAAAAAAATTAAATCCAAATACCTATACCTAATATTAAAAAATTTAAAGAAATTGGTAGATATCTTTTTCAAGCTAAATATATTAATTTATCATATAGATCATATCATCCAAACTGGAAGAGCGTCGGTGGCCGAGCGGTTAGCGTATGCAACTCGTAAGCCAGAGGTCCCGGGTTTGAATCCCGCTTCGGCCATGTACCAATGACTGTTTTCTGAGATATGTACATTAGTTGAATAGTAACCGATGCTCTTACGGTGAGGGAAAACATCGTGATGAAACCTGCACATTCGGGCGACTGCATGTGTAACCATGATCCAATCTGATCAGGTTCCCCTGGTAGCAGGGACATGGAGGTCAGATGGCAGTCGCTCCACTGTAATTACCTAACCTGCCGAATCCTGGATCATGGTCACGGCGGACCCCGTCCTATCTAATTTAAAAATGGACATTTCCACTATTATAAATTCACTCTCTATAATTAGTCTCAACTCGATCCAATGACCTTCAAAATCATCTTTGAATCAGTGACCTTGATATCACAGTTACCTAGTGTCAGGATCAGGGGTCCATTCTGATTGCATTATCTATAAAGTTAAACCTTTGTGAGATTTGAAAAAACTGATGTTACTATCTGTATTAGTAACTGGTTTTTACGGAAACAAATACTTTTATTATATTATTATTATTATAATGGGGAGTGTTCCGAGGGACTTTTCGATTAGGTGCCTACAGCACAATTCCGCCATCGCACCACCCGCCGTGGGCTGAGTACTTCGAAAGAACGTTTCTCGCTCGTGCGATTCGGATGTGGAATGAGCTCCCAACCACAGTGTTTCCTTTGGACTATGACATGTGATCCTTCAAGAGGTATATAAGAGGTCTTTTCAGAGGCAGGCAACGCATTGGCGACTCCCCTAGTGTTGTTGATGACCATAGGCGGCAGTGACCACTTTCCATCAGGTGGCCCGCTTGCCTGTTTGTCTGTGGTATAACATTTAAAAAAACCTAGGATTTGTCGTAGGATGGCGGGGCAGCCTTTTACTGGTGGCTAACTAGCTACTTGGGCCCCCAATTATCTATGGTCTGCCAGCGGCGGAACCATGCTTCGCATCCCGCTGCTCTCCAAAGCTAAGCACCCGGTACGGGAGTGGTGAGCATCAAGAAGAACACGGTTACGCAGAGCGACCACAACTGTCCAGACCAACCCTCTTTTTTTTTATTTATTACTTTACTAGACAGGCATTTGACCGCCACCTCGCCTGGTGGTAAGTGACGATGCGGTCGATGATGGAGCATGTCTGTCTAGGAACAGCCTATTCACTCTAGCCTTGAAGGCATTATTCACTCCTTCTGACGGCTACACCAGACATCGCAACGAAACACGGCTGGGCCGCTTGACGACGCATTTGCCTGAAGGGTGGTGACCAGCCACGGCCGAAGCCTACCACCGGAGAGACTGCTGTTTATTTTGCACTATCCAGGGATCCCGTGTAGGGTATCTAGAGTCATGAAGCCCAAAGAGGGCTTCGCCTACGGACGCGTACAGCATTGATCCCCAAAATATAATTGTAAAATCGTAGGCCCCATTCGCTTGCGATACCTATATTTCATAGACTTATGAACCTGCTTTGTGTACTAAACGCCTTATCTTAAACCTAATTAAATAGTGAAATAGCATAGAATTGTACAAAAATATTTTTACTGTTTTATTGTACGAGTAGGTTGGTACTCTTATCTCTAACGCAACATGTTGAATACAAAAGAACAATACTAATAGGCCAAGGTCAGTAAAAGGATCACCTTTTACCTGCTTTTCTGCAAATAATTGAATATCTATTATCACATCCCTTATCTGCTTTGCAGGTCGGTTTGTTTTTGACTATCTACGTGAATAATATGAATCATGTTTTTTCCGACCTTCTAATATTGCATTCCTAATATCATTGTAAAATTGTAGGCCCCATTCGCATGCGATACCTATTGGTATTAAGTATTTCTTAGACTGATGAACCTGCTTTGTGTAGGTACTAAACGCCTTATCTTAAAACTAATTACGTAGTGGAATTGATAATAATTGTACAAACATATTTTTACTGTTTTACTGTACTCTTATCTCTAAGTCAATATAATGAATACAAAAGAACAATACTAATAGGCCAAGGTCGGTATCAGGATCACCTTTTACCTGCTTTTCTTAAAATAATTCAATACCCATTATCACATCCCTTATCTTATACCTTATCTGCTTTGCAGGTCGGTTTGTTCTTGGCTAGCATGAATCATGTTTTTTCCGACCTCAAATATTGTATTCCTAATATCATTGTAAAATCGTAGGCCCCATTCGCATGCGATATCTATAGGTATTAGGCACCTAAATAGGTAATATAGGTATTAGTATATAGTATTGATTCGATCGTTTGCAATAATAGGGGTTGCCGAACGTTATTTTATTCTCAAAAAATCCATTAAACCATAAGATTTAACAATTCGATCGTGTTTGTCACAGAATACTAATTGTATTGTTTGATAGGGCGTTCATCGGCTCTCACGTAATAAATTATTATGTATAGGTATATAATAAAATTATTTGTCAGGCAAAGCCGCGCTGCAATGCCTGTCTGCGCGTTGGGGCATTTTATATAGCGAAACGAGTCAGCCCGCACTCGCGTACCGCTGATTTTAATTACAACTTACATATTGCGTCGGCCGCAGCGAAAGTGTGCTTCCTACTCATGATCCAACTTTTAACCCTATTGATGCCAAAGTCGCACATTTACAACTAATAATTTTTATGGCCACGATAGATGAATGGCCGACTTTAAACGCATCAAGATTTTGTGTAACTATATTAGTAGGATGGTATGATTGTTATAATAATAAAAGTTAAACTTGTAACTTTGCGATCGAGATGTGTATTGATATTAAAATAATAAATAAGTCGTGCGGGCTTTTCAATAACAAAATCCTTGAAGACTTTATACATTTACCTTATCTGATTACTGTAGGTGCTAATGTACACATACATTAGCATAAAATAATGCTATTGAATGCTATTCGTTTGTAAGTGTAATGTTCTCTTTAAAAGTGGTATTGTTTGGCAAAATGAACGTTATATTTGTAAGCTGGTGGTATAGCACAGGTTGTTACCTATTTTACTTACAGCTTGATCAAAAAGGTTAAGCGAACTTTGGCGGCAAGTCTCGAATAGTTATGGGAAAACTTATGGCCTAATCAAATGGAACTGAGCCTGTTGGCTCTACTCGTACTTATGAACTATGCAGATATCTAGTCGGTATATGCTGTGTATGCTGTGTACAGTAGGTACAGTGTGTAGGTAGGTAACTACATATTTCTATGTCTCATAAAGTTGACGACGGAGGAATTTTTACCTTTTCACACAAACACTGAACGTCTTTATGGAACACATTAGGTACAGTTTCATTGTCGCGTAGGTATATCTGTAACATTAAACAATAATGCCATTGCACTCAACTTTAGGTAACGCTTAAATGGATTTAAGATATTTTTAACAATAACAAGCACTGCACCAATCTTAACTGAAAACTACATTCGTTAAGTCACTTTTGTGACATCTAAATACTTAGGAATATCTCGGGGAGCTTATTTAATGCGCTGATTACATTTGACTAAATTCAGGAACAAAAAGCGTTAGAACAAATCAAAGTGGAATGTATTGCTCATATAATAAGGTCCATTTCTGTATCACTTATACTATGCCATGCGTCGCTCCACTTTTCAAAAGCCGTGATACAAAAATGGACTTAATTTTATATGTATACAATACATTCCACTTTGATTTGCTCTCACGCTTTTTCAAATGTAATCAGCGCATGCAATTTTAGTGCAATCAAGCATAACAGTACTACTTACTTAAATAATGAATAAAAGTAATAGTTAATATGATGTTCTATTTGATTTAAGTTCATTACTTCGTTTGCTCCATCCAACATGAATATTATTTTGTTTGGCCATATGTAACTTTTTTCGCACAGTGATTTGAGATTAACCGCTGTAGTAAGTAAAAGAAGATAACTACGCTAACGATATAACGCTTAACGTGCAGCGGCAATATTAAATAAAATCTATATATCTGTAGTGTTATTACTTACATAATTTTGTCACGATAATATTTATGATAAATTGTCAAAATTATCATGTTTGGGATGGACATAAAGTCTTTTCTATTTGTTATATGCGTAATTAATGTTCCGCATTTCCCTTGTTATATAAGTTTCACCTGATCTTCAGTATCTTTTAAAAAAGTTTTGCAGTCAATAATAATTTTTTAACTTCGCTAATTTACTTAATTTTAAAATTTAATTTAGAAAAAATATATAAGTTGCTAGATATACAATGTCGAAAATAACACAGTAACCGTCAAGCCAATCAGGCCATTAAAGCGAGAGGGTGTGAAAGGGCGGGTTCCGCAGCGGGCCCACTACCTGCTCGCTTCAGTCTGGCGTAATCCGTATAAAATCCTTGACAGCGCTCTAGATCCACAGTCGACAGTTCTCACAGTCGCGTGCGAGTCGTCCTTGTACGTATCGTCCTTGTGCCTAATATTGTAACCGTAATAAATTCTGCATTCACGGACAAAAGTGACAATACTTTCCGGGAGTGCTTGTGTGCAACGAAATTGTCTAGAGAGTAGTGTTAAATCATACTTACTCTAAATACAGTAAACAATAAAATACCGAAATGGAATATCTAGAAACGATGTTGGCTGCCCTGCGCAATCAACAACAAAAATCATCTGTAAGTATTTTTCAACGTATCATAAAAATTCACATTGTTTTGCACTTTCTTCTGTCTTCTATTTTTTTATATTGTCGATAATAATTTATCCAAGCTCTACTTATACAGAACGTTATCGGTTGTAGTGAAGATTTATAATATTTTTTACTATGTGTTGTAGACTAAATAATCATTTGTACTTACGATTCACTTTCATCATTACAGGAGAGGGAGTGTCAGTTTTACAAGGCTAGATTTGACCCCCCCAAGAAAGAACATAAGCCTAAAGACAAACTGTCTGCTAATATACAAAAGTTCTTGGCCAAGAAAGATGAGGAAGACAGGCAGAAGAAACTTGAAGCGCAAAGGAAACGCGATGAACTTTCGGCCATGCGTGATCCTAAAGCCTTGCGCAAGATTCAGAAGACATTAAAAGTGATAAAGTCTGCAAACAAATCTGTCATTGCTGATGCCATCGATAGGGACAACACTGCCGTGACCAGGGACGGCCCAGATCAGCCTGACCAAGATGACTACGGATATGAATCACAAGAGGCTGCTGCTCTCTATGCGAAAATGATGCAGAAGTACAGTAAAATACCAGATGAACCAAAGTTTTCTACTAGCCGTAAGTAATTCAGATATTGTCTTTGTTAATGATAAAATCACCTCTATCCTTCAAATGTGTTGCTGTGACAATTTTGTATTTTATAAGATTTCTTTTGCCCCGATTTCCACAGCAACTAGCTGTTGCACACACATTTTAGCTATACAGTGTTCCAGAATTACATTGAATAACAGGTTAAAAAGTATCGTATGTAAGCCAAAATAAATGTCCAAACATACAAACTTTCTTATTATGAATTTAATAGGGTTAGAAGGAAGCATTTAGGACTACCATAAAAATGATTTAACTAATAGTAACAATATTTTTCAGATGGCTCTGTAAAGAAAGACTTGAATGGAACAAGAGAAAGGGTGAAGCATGCTTTACAGCACGAGGATGACCCTGTACCCCACAAGCGTGTCAGACGCAGAGAGGAAGGAAATGATGGTAAGTCATATCATTCTTTTCTTAAGCTTTTGACTGCACTTTTTTTCTCTTGGTGCTAACAAATAATAAACTTTTCTTTTATAAAACTAGAATACCTAACTCTTTGATATCCTTTTGTACATTTTAACAATTTGTGGAATTCAATGTTAGTCAACAGTAATTGTAATGTCATAATATTTTAATTTGCAAATTAAAACCGTGTTTATTTCTGTATTGGTTTATGTATAAAAAATAATAATCGTATGTTTTCCAGATAAAGAGCAGAGTCCGCTTCCGAAATCTGAAACAGAAAGGAAGAGATATGAGAAACCGACCAATGTACGGAAGCCAATGCCTCCACCAATGGATTTCACTCAATTGATAAAGCTAGCTGAGCAGAAGATGAGTGAGTCGCAGGCGGGTTCCGCTCCCAACAAAGTGGAGAAAGAGCCGGGGTCGGAAAGGCTGATGACGAAGAAGCAACGACGAGAATATGAGGAGGAGCAAGCCCGAAGTCAGCGTCGGCTGGAGCGTATTGAGGCAGAAAAGAGTGGCAGGCACAACAACCCAAAGACCAACGACAAGGAGGAGAGAGCGATGACAGAGAAAGAAAAGTTAGAGCGTGAAAGACAGAGACAAGACAGGGAGCGGTTAGAACGATTGAAAGCTGAAAGGGACAGAATTGATAGAGAAATAGAGAGGTTGAATAAAGACAGCGAGAAGGTGGACAGAACGAAAGCGAAATTGGAATCCATTGAAAGGAGAGTAGAGAAGTCCAAAGTAGTGTCTAAGGAGCCATTGAAACAGGATGCCAAAAAGAACTTTGATCTCAAGACACAGAACACTTACAGGATAGATAAGAACTCTAATGAGAAAAAACTTGCTTTGTCGAGTAATAAAGAGTCTACAAAGGTGACTGGTGTCAGTGGGAAGAGTCTTCCGCAGCTGCAACGGGTCCCATTGCCACAGAAAAGTCATAGTTCGCAAGATAGGTTGCCGAGTAAGCAGAAGTCGTTCGATGGGTCTTCGATGGTGAACGGCCACAGGCCCGAAGAAGTGAGACGGATGGCGGAGCTTCGCAAGGCAGGCAAGCGGCCAGAAGGCTCTCGACCTCAGCCTGGGCCCAGCAAGCGCGCACCTACCAGCTTCGACTTCAGCAAGCATCTCAACTGTCTGAAGAACGCCTCTCGGCGGCCGCAAGAGAACAAACGGAAACCACCGGTGAAGGCCAAGCGTAAGTATTTAGATTATTATTTATTATTGACCTAGTTGACAGATTGACCACCACTTTGAATTATCTTCATATGGTTAGTGCCATTACAGTAAAGATGAAACATTTTTGCAAAAATATTATGTTTAAAACTAAATGTATCAATGTGCTCCACAGGCCGCCTGGACTCGGAATCTGAATATGACTCTGAGATGGACGATTTCATCGAGGACGACGACGAGAATACGGACTATTCGTCGCACATTAAGGAGATATTCGGCTATGACAAGTCGCGGTAAGCATTCTCATCTTCACTTCTCTATTTATTGTGTCACTGGTAGTCCCCCGCCGTCTCGATTATCTTTCCTGGATAAAAAGTTGATATATATAATGGATAAAGTAGATAAATACAAGCTTTATTTACTTTGGGGCTACATTATGTGAATTGTCAAACATTAATATTATTATTCTTTTTTTCATTCAGATATCGAGATATGGACGACGATGACGATCCAAGTATGGTGTCGTCGTTTGCTCAAGTCCAGCGCGAGGAGTCTATAAGTAAAAAGCTAGGTAAGTGTTGTCAACCCTGGATCATGGTCAAGGCGGATCCCGGCCCTTCGTGCGCGAACTTCAAACGGGTTTTTTTATGTAATACAGCAGACAAAAAGGCAAGCGGGACACCTGATGGAAAGTGGTCACCGCTGCCTATGGACATTAGCAACACCAGGGGTACCTCCTAAGGAGACCTCCAATATACCTCTCGAACGATCCCATGTCATAGTCCAAAGGAAACACTGTGTGGATTGCATAATACTCTCAAAAGTATTAACAAACTGTGGTATTTGCTAAGCTGATCTTATTCGTTTTATTACAGGAAGGCTCGAAGATTTGGAAGATATGCGCCTCGAGGCGATGCAGAACGCGAAGAAATCAAAGAAGAAACGATGAATTAGCGACGACTGATATTCAGTTTTCGAACAGTTCGACGGACCAAAAAACTTGTTGTATCCGACTACGTTATGTACTTTTAACTTTAAATCTGTTGCCTGTGTACTCTTGTATAGCTGTGTAAGTTGATCATTAATATAAATATTTTAAAAATTAGAGAGTTTCAACCTCAACCTGTTTCTTTATGTGACTAAAATTAAAATATTTTTATAGACCAATACAATTTAGGTTTACACGGTACCTTTCGGTATACATCCATCAGATGTCGCTACTGTGGCATAAGGCCTGCTGTCAAAATAAAGCCGTGCCATTGGTTAGCAAGGCTCCGCCATTTTAAAACGTGGGTAGAATGGTAGCAACCTGGATGTCATAGTTTATATGAAAAGTGCTATAAATGCCTACATAAAATGATTTATATGCACTTAGAGACTTTTGGCTGTATCTTTCTCATAAAACGAGATAACCGTGCATTGTGATGACGTTTGGGGTATGACGTCACAGCCCTAATTAGATATTTTAAATGTTTTTGCTTATTTTTAAAGTAATTAAAAAGAACGATTTGTTGGTATATGAAAGTCTTACATATACCAACAAAACGTTTATAAGAGCAATAATTCAAGAGCACCACATTCCACTTTCTCTCACGCTTTTCTGAATTTCGTCGACTGTATGTGTAATAAACGCATAAGCAAGATATTAACGTTTTAAATTCCTAATTAGACAAGGAGGGCGATACGTCACGTCTCTATGTCGCCACTTATTACGTAATCTCAGCTTTGCAAGAAGGGGACAGAGAATAATCTTTGAATTCTCATAAGTCCAGTGTTTTACCGATTTAATTACGTTTTCTACTTTTGTAGACATATTCAGTACCAGGCACGTACCAAATAGTGTAGGTACTTACTTGCGTAACCCTTTTTAATTTACTGTTTATTTTGCTTATTAATAAGTATTGATACATAAACATTATGAGGTAAGCTATGTGATGGTGGCGACAATGTTATTTTGTTTTCAAGTTATTTTCTATCTTGCCCTTATATAATTTTCACCGCAAATGTCAAACAAATAATTTGTACCTAAAATAGAAATGTGATATTATAATGATACTTCCAGCTTTTTCATACTTTGATTGAATGTTTTTCATTTGTTTTACTATAAGCTTAGGTAAGTGCAGAGTTATATGAATATTTCATATTTATAGTTTTTGTAATGTAATAGTCATTTACTTTGCCTGAAATTTTACATAATTTCTGTTAAACAACTTTACCCTTTGTTTGTAAATAACCAAATTACTGATCGTTTGTTGAAAAAAAAACTGTTTATTTAGTTATTTATGACTGGTTTGGTAAGCATTGGGTAAATTCCACATTCCCATACATTGAGTCTCAAAATAAAAACGGCCCAACCCAAGCAGAAGGTCCACGGGAAACAAAGCGCCATTTCCGTCATGCACACATTGACGTTACGTTTACAGGCATTCTCACGCAGTTTCACGCAGAGTTAAGTCGCGACTGGCGACACGTGTTGTCAAAATGAATTTGCAAAAATATTACAGTTGTAGTGTAGGTATATGGTTGTTTAAATACAACTAAAAACTATACCTACTTACACTTCTTCTTTTCTCATAAAGGTAAATGAAACTAGCCGTTTGGATAATGATCAAATATTACCTGCATTTCATTTTGTCTCAGCAGTGTTAAAGGCTACCACATTTTTCTATTAATTTATACTAAATTTATAATAAAAAAAAATTAAATCCAAATACCTATACCTAATATTAAAAAATTTAAAGAAATTGGTAGATATCTTTTTCAAGCTAAATATATTAATTTATCATATAGATCATATCATCCAAACTGGAAGAGCGTCGGTGGCCGAGCGGTTAGCGTATGCAACTCGTAAGCCAGAGGTCCCGGGTTTGAATCCCGCTTCGGCCATGTACCAATGACTGTTTTCTGAGATATGTACATTAGTTGAATAGTAACCGATGCTCTTACGGTGAGGGAAAACATCGTGATGAAACCTGCACATTCGGGCGACTGCATGTGTAACCATGATCCAATCTGATCAGGTTCCCCTGGTAGCAGGGACATGGAGGTCAGATGGCAGTCGCTCCACTGTAATTACCTAACCTGCCGAATCCTGGATCATGGTCACGGCGGACCCCGGGCCCTCGTGCGTGATTATTTATTACTTTTATACAAACTGTAAATTACTGAGTAATCTTTTGAAAGAAGTTCAAAATATATCTATTCCAATGCCTTGCTCATGTTTCCTCATCATATATTAAAAAAAACGTTACCTGAGAATGCGACTTTTTTACACGCTGAAATATAATAATCATGCATTTAAACAATGTCGCAATCAACGAAAATATTTTTAGTGAATAACTTGTGTCACTGTTTTTAAATACTGTTTTTTTAATTTTTAATAATAGTATTCTAATTTACCACCTCGTTTTTTACTTATCTATCTAATTTAAAAATGGACATTTCCACTATTATAAATACACTCTCTATAATTAGTCTCAACTCGATCAAATGACCTTCAAAATCATCTTTGAATCAGTGACCTTGATATCACAGTTACCTAGTGTCAGGATCAGGGGTCCACTCTGATTGCATTATCTATAAAGTTAAACCTTTGTGAGATTTGAAAAAACTGATGTTACTATCTGTATTAGTAACTGGTTTTTACGGAAACAAATACTTTTATTATATTATTATTATTATAATGGGGAGTGTTCCGAGGGACTTTTCGATTAGGTGCCTACAGCACAATTCCGCCATCGCACCACCCGCCGTGGGCTGAGTACTTCGAAAGAACGTTTCTCGCTCGTGCGATTCGGATGTGGAATGAGCTCCCAACCACAGTGTTTCCTTTGGACTATGACATGTGATCCTTCAAGAGGTATATAAGAGGTCTTTTCAGAGGCAGGCAACGCATTGGCGACTCCCCTGGTGTTGTTGATGACCATAGGCGGCAGTGACCACTTTCCATCAGGTGGCCCGCTTGCCTGTTTGTCTGTGGTATAACATTTAAAAAAACCTAGGATTTGTCGTAGGATGGCGGGGCAGCCTTTTACTGGTGTCTAACTAGCTACTTGGGCCCCCAATTATCTATGGTCTGCCAGCGGCGGAACCATGCTTCGCATCCCGCTGCTCTCCAAAGCTAAGCACCCGGTACGGGAGTGGTGAGCATCAAGAAGAACACGGTTACGCAGAGCGACCACAACTGTCCAGACCAACCCTCTTTTTTTTTATTTATTACTTTACTAGACAGGCATTTGACCGCCACCTCGCCTGGTGGTAAGTGACGATGCGGTCGATGATGGAGCATGTCTGTCTAGGAACAGCCTATTCACTCTAGCCTTGAAGGCATTATTCACTCCTTCTGACGGCTACACCAGACATCGCAACGAAACACGGCTGGGCCGCTTGACGACGCATTTGCCTGAAGGGTGGTGACCAGCCACGGCCGAAGCCTACCACCGGAGAGACTGCTGTTTATTTTGCACTATCCAGGGATCCCGTGTAGGGTATCTAGAGTCATGAAGCCCAAAGAGGGCTTCGCCTACGGACGCGTACAGCATTGATCCCCAAAATATAATTGTAAAATCGTAGGCCCCATTCGCTTGCGATACCTATATTTCATAGACTTATGAACCTGCTTTGTGTACTAAACGCCTTATCTTAAACCTAATTAAATAGTGAAATAGCATAGAATTGTACAAAAATATTTTTACTGTTTTATTGTACGAGTAGGTTGGTACTCTTATCTCTAACGCAACATGTTGAATACAAAAGAACAATACCAATAGGCCAAGGTCAGTAAAAGGATCACCTTTTACCTGCTTTTCTGCAAATAATTGAATATCTATTATCACATCCCTTATCTGCTTTGCAGGTCGGTTTGTTTTTGACTATCTACGTGAATAATATGAATCATGTTTTTTCCGACCTTCTAATATTGCATTCCTAATATCATTGTAAAATTGTAGGCCCCATTCGCATGCGATACCTATTGGTATTAAGTATTTCTTAGACTGATGAACCTGCTTTGTGTAGGTACTAAACGCCTTATCTTAAAACTAATTACGTAGTGGAATTGATAATAATTGTACAAACATATTTTTACTGTTTTACTGTACTCTTATCTCTAAGTCAATATAATGAATACAAAAGAACAATACTAATAGGCCAAGGTCGGTATCAGGATCACCTTTTACCTGCTTTTCTTAAAATAATTCAATACCCATTATCACATCCCTTATCTTATACCTTATCTGCTTTGCAGGTCGGTTTGTTCTTGGCTAGCATGAATCATGTTTTTTCCGACCTCAAATATTGTATTCCTAATATCATTGTAAAATCGTAGGCCCCATTCGCATGCGATATCTATAGGGTATTGGGCACCTTAATAGGTAATATAGGTATTAGTATATAGTATTGATTCGATCGTTTGCAATAATAGGGGTTGCCGAACGTTATTTTATTCTCAAAAAATCCATTAAACCATAACATTTAACAATTCGATCGTGTTTGTCACAGAATACTAATTGTATTGTTTGATAGGGCGTTCATCGGCTCTCCCGTAATAAATTATTATGTACAGGTATATAATAAAATTATTTGTCAGGCAAAGCCGCGCTGCAATGCCTGTCTGCGCGTTGGGGCATTTTATATAGCGAAACGAGTCAGCCCGCACTCGCGTACCGCTGATTTTAATTACAACTTACATATTGCGTCGGCCGCAGCGAAAGTGTGCTTCCTACTCATGATCCAACTTTTAACCCTATTGATGCCAAAGTCGCACATTTACAACTAATAATTTTTATGGCCACGATAGATGAATGGCCGACTTTAAACGCATCAAGATTTTGTGTAACTATATTAGTAGGATGGTATGATTGTTATAATAATAAAAGTTAAACTTGTAACTTTGCGATCGAGATGTGTATTGATATTAAAATAATAAATAAGTCGTGCGGGCTTTTCAATAACAAAATCCTTGAAGACTTTATACATTTACCTTATCTGATTACTGTAGGTGCTAATGTACACATACATTAGCATAAAATAATGCTATTGAATGCTATTCGTTTGTAAGTGTAATGTTCTCTTTAAAAGTGGTATTGTTTGGCAAAATGAACGTTATATTTGTAAGCTGGTGGTATAGCACAGGTTGTTACCTATTTTACTTACAGCTTGATCAAAAAGGTTAAGCGAACTTTGGCGGCAAGTCTCGAATAGTTATGGGAAAACTTATGGCCTAATCAAATGGAACTGAGCCTGTTGGCTCTACTCGTACTTATGAACTATGCAGATATCTAGTCGGTATATGCTGTGTATGCTGTGTAGGTACAGTGTGTAGGTAGGTAACTACATATTTCTATGTCTCATAAAGTTGACGACGGAGGAATTTTTACCTTTTCACACAAACACTGAACGTCTTTATGGAACACATTAGGTACAGTTTCATTGTCGCGTAGGTATATCTGTAACATTAAACAATAATGCCATTGCACTCAACTTTAGGTAACGCTTAAATGGATTTAAGATATTTTTAACAATAACAAGCACTGCACCAATCTTAACTGAAAACTACATTCGTTAAGTCACTTTTGTGACATCTAAATACTTAGGAATATCTCGGGGAGCTTATTTAATGCGCTGATTACATTTGACTAAATTCAGGAACAAAAAGCGTTAGAACAAATCAAAGTGGAATGTATTGCTCATATAATAAGGTCCATTTCTGTATCACTTATACTATGCCATGCGTCGCTCCACTTTTCAAAAGCCGTGATACAAAAATGGACTTAATTTTATATGTATACAATACATTCCACTTTGATTTGCTCTCACGCTTTTTCAAATGTAATCAGCGCATGCAACTTTAGTGCAATCAAGCATAACAGTACTACTTACTTAAATAATGAATAAAAGTAATAGTTAATATGATGTTCTATTTGATTTGAGTTCATTACTTCGTTTGCTCCATCCAACATGAATATTATTTTGTTTGGCCATATGTAACTTTTTTCGCACAGTGATTTGAGATTAACCGCTGTAGTAAGTAAAAGAAGATAACTACGCTAACGATATAACGCTTAACGTGCAGCGGCAATATTAAATAAAATATATATATCTGTAGTGTTATTACCTACATAATTTTGTCACGATAATATTTATGATAAATTGTCAAAATTATCATGTTTGGGATGGACATAAAGTCTTTTCTATTTGTTATATGCGTAATTAATGTTCCGCATTTCCCTTGTTATATAAGTTTCACCTGATCTTCAGTATCTTTTAAAAAAGTTTTGCAGCCAATAATAATTTTTTAACTTCGCTAATTTACTTAATTTAGAAAAAATATATAAGTTGCTAGATAAACAATGTCGAAAATAACACAGTAACCGTCAAGCCAATCAGGCCATTAAAGCGAGAGGGTGTGAAAGGGCGGGTTCCGCAGCGGGCCCACTACCTGCTCGCTTCAGTCTGGCGTAATCCGTATAAAACCCTTGACAGCGCTCTAGATCCACAGTCGACAGTTCTCACAGTCGCGTGCGAGTCGTCCTTGTACGTATCGTCCTTGTGCCTTATATTGTAACCGTAATAAATTCCGCATTCACGGACAAAAGTGACAAAACTTTCCGGGAGTGCTTGTGTGCAACGAAATTGTCTAGAGAGTAGTGTTAAATCATACTTACTCTAAATACAGTAAACAATAAAATACCGAAATGGAATATCTAGAAACGATTTTGGCTGCTCTGCGCAATCAACAACAAAAATCATCTGAATAATAATTCAACGTATCATAAAAAATCACATTGTTTTGCACTTTCTTTTGTCTTCTATTTTTTATATTGTCGATAATAATAATTTTTCCAAGGTCTACTTATACAGAACGTTATCGGTTGTAGTGAAGATTTATAATATTTTTTACTATGTGTTGTAGACTAAATAATCATTTGTACTTACGATTCACTTTCATCATTACAGGAGAGGGAGAGTCAGTTTTACAAAGCTAGATTTGACCCCCCCAAGAAAGAACATAAGCCTAAAGACAAACTGTCTGCTAATATACAAAAGTTCTTGGCCAAGAAAAATGAGGAAGACAGACAGAAGAAACTAGAAGCGCAAAGGAAACGCGAGCAACTTTTGGCCATGCGTGATCCTAAAACCTTGCGCAAAATTCAGAAGACATTAAAAGTGATAAAGTCTGCAAACAAATCTGTCATTGCTGATGCCATCGATAGGGACAACACTGCCGTGACCAGGGACGGCCCAGATCAGCCTGACCAAGATGACTACGGATATGAATCACAAGAGGCGAGCTCTCTATGCGAAAATGATGCAGAAGTACAGTAAAATACCAGATGAACCAAAGTGTTCTACTAGCCGTAAGTAATTCAGATATTGTCTTTGTTAATGATAAAATCACCTCTATCCTTCAAATGTGTTGCTGTGACCATTATGTATTTTATAAGATTTCTTTTGCCCCGATTTCCACAGCAACTAGCTGTTGCACACATTTTGGCTATACAGTGTTCCAGAATTACATTGAATAACAGGTTAAAAAGTATCGTATGTGAGCCAAAATAAATGTCCAAACATACAAACTTTCTTATTATGAATTTAATAGGGTTAGAAGGAAGCATTTAGGACTACCATAAAAAATATTTAACTAATAATAACAATATTTTTCAGATGGCTCTGTAAAGAAAGACTTGAATGGAACAAGAGAAAGGGTGAAGCATGCTTTACAGCACGAGGATGACCCTGTACCCCACAAGCGTGTCAGACGCAGAGAGGAAGGAAATGATGGTAAGTCATATCATTCTTTTCTTAAGCTTTTGACTGCACTTTTTCTCTCTTGGTGCTAACAAATAATAAACTTTTCTTTTATAAAACTAGAATACCTAATTCTTTGATATTCTTTTGTAGATTTTAACAATTTGTGGAATTCAATGTTAGTCAACAGTAATTGTAATGTCATAATATTTTAATTTGCAAATTAAAACCGTGTTTATTTCTGTATTGGTTTATGTATAAAAAATAATAATCGTATGTTTTCCAGATAAAGAGCAGAGTCCGCCTCCGAAATCTGAATCAGAAAGGAAGAGATATGTGTGGCATAAGTTTAATACTAGTAAGAGGTTTTTGAACGGTCTTGGACCACGTGACCGAAGCGTTGGGGCTGTCACTTTTGTAACGGACTGATCTAAAAGAGAATACACAAGTTTTACAATTTATAATGTTTTATTTAACTGTTTTGTAACACGATACATGGCGCAGCCTATTACATCAACAATGTCGATGTTCAACCTACCAGAAAAGTTAAATGTGTCGGGGAATCTGTCCGAAAATTGGAAAGCATTTGAGCAAAGCTTAAAAATATATTTGGTGGCGTCCGGTTTGGACAAAAGTGCAGGTGTGAGGCAAGTGGCGATATTATTGAATGTTATTGGTGAAGATGGTATTAAAATATTCAACAATTTTGCATTGTCAGAAGATGAGAAGACCGAATTTGAAAATGTAATGACTAAATTTAGAGAATACTGCGAGCCGAAGAAAAACGTGCTACACTCAAGGTTTCTTTTTTACAACAGAAAGCAGGAGGAAAGTGAACCATTTGACAACTTCCTGACTGATGTGAAACGATTAGTTATGAGCTGTAAATTTAAAGCAGAAGATGAGGCCGTGCGTGACAGACTGGTGTTAGGCACCAGTGATTTAAACACTCAAAAGAATATCGTAATAGAGGGCGATGCGGAGCTGGATACTGTTATTACAAAGTTGCGACTTGCTGAATTAGGAAGGCATCAAGCTGCAGAGGTTCAGGGCACAGTCAATAAGGTTGACAGGGTGGTTGAAAAAAGTAGACCTAGTAAACCTAACATGGTACATAATAACATGGTAATAAAGTGCAAATGGTGTGGAGGACAGCACGAAAGGAAAATTGAACTATGTCCAGCTCGAGGTAAATTATGTACCAAATGCAACCGATACAACCATTTTGCTTCAGTGTGCCGTAGCAGATTTGTGAAAGCTATTGCAGATAGTAATCTACAAAGCCAGGAAGATAGTGATGGTGAATTCTACTGTGGCAGTGTTCAGAAGGTATGTTCTATAGAATGGACACAAGCATTATTAATAGAAGACACCAAAAGTGTCAGGTTTAAGCTAGACTCAGGTTCAGATGTTAATTTAATTCCTTTAAGCATTTATCAAATACTTAAACAAAGGAAAAACTTGCAGTTGGAATGTTGTAAAAGTAACCTATATGCTTACAACAAGACAGGTATTAAAGTATATGGCTCTGTATTGTTGGAAGTCAAATTAAAAAATAAATGTTACTTTATAGAATTTGTTGTAACAGACTCTCAGTTTCAACCAACCCTTGGCAGAGACACCTTTACAATGCTAGGTTTAGTTGTAAGGAAACATGTTAATGAAGTTGACTTATTGGCTAATGACATTGTTGCAGATAATCCAAGGAAAAGAGAATTAGTCTTGAAGTATAATGATGTATTTACTGGTACGGGGAGATTTCCTGGTGAGTGCCAGATACTTTTAAAACAGGGGTCTGTACCAATCTCAAAGCCACCTCATCGTGTCCCTCTAAAACTAAAAGAGAAGCTTAAGTCTGAACTTGATAGATTATGTCAAAAAGGTGTTATTTCAAAAATGGATAAAGCTACAGAATGGATCAATAGAATTGTAATAGTTGAGAAAGACCAAAATGCAATTCGTGTGTGCTTAGACCCTAGGGATCTAAACAAATGTATTCTTAAGAAATATTTTGAGATACCAACTATAAATGACCTTAAATCTAAAATTTCTGGGGCAAAGTATTTCTCAGTTCTAGATTTAAAAGAGTCTTTTTGGCAAATTGGTCTTTCTGAAACTAGTAGACAGATTTGTACTTTCTCAACAGTTTTTGGTACATACAATTTTAACGTTTTGCCATTTGGATTAGACATATCTGCTGAAATATTTCAAGAACTCTGTGAAAATTGTTTTAAAGAGATTGAAAATACATTTATTTACATTGATGATTTCCTAATATATGGCAAAACACAAGAGGAACATGATGTGGCTTTAGAGAAAGTGTTAATGAGAGCACGAGACATAAATATAAAATTTAACTTAAAAAAATTTCAACTATTTCCTGAAATAGTAAAGTATTTTGGTCATGAGATAATTGGTGGTTGCTTGATGCCTGACAAGAGTAAGATTAAAACTATAATGGATTATGATTCACCCTCAGATAAGCAAAGTCTACAAAGGTTTCTGGGTATGATAAATTATATGAGAGATTATATCCCAAGATTGTCAGAGTTAACAAGCCCGCTACGAGAACTTTTAAAGAAAGATGTTGTGTTTCAGTGGGGTAAGGCTCATGAAAAGTGTATTGAGAAAATAAAAAATATTCTTGTGAGTCCACCTGTGTTAAGGAATTTTGATCCCAAGCAGTCATTAACTATTCATACAGACAGTTCCAAAAATGCAATTGGTTGTGTTTTGATGCAATATAAACAACCCGTTGCATTTGCATCTAAAAGTCTTAGTAAAACTGAATGTGAGTACGATCAAATTGACAAGGAATTTTTAGCCATTCTATTTGCTTGTAAAAAATTCCATTATTATATATATGGCAGGCATACCGTAGTCCAAACAGATCACCAACCACTGGTTGCATTGATGAAAAAAGAAATGTATTCAATTGCATCTCAAAGATTGCGTAAGATTAGAATAAAACTTCATTTATATGACATTGATGTACAGTATGTAAAGGGTTCACAAATGCTGATAGCAGATGCTATTAGCAGAGCTTCATCAAAAGCTGAGACTAGTACACTTGAACAGTCGTTGGACTGTGTCGTTCATACTGTGAATGAGAATGACAGCTTTCTCATAGAGATTACTAAAGCCTCAGGTAAAAATGCAACACTATCCAAGCTAATAGAATATTATAATAATGGATGGCCTACGAATATTGATAAAGTTGCAGATTTTGTCAAACCTTATTGGAAAGTTATAGTTGAAAATGATATTGTGTATTTAGATCACAGGATTATAGTTCCCTCATCTCTTGAGAAAGCTGTCATGGCAAAAATACACTCTTCACATTTTGGCATAACTAAAACACTAGGTAGAGCCAAATCACTATTCTTCTGGCCTGGCATGAAAAGCAATATAATGGATACTTTAAGTAAGTGTCGTTTATGTGAAAAATACAGTGCTAAGAAAGTAAAGGAATCCTTATTATTAGATGAAACTACGCCATCCCTCCCTTATAATAAAGTGGGGTGTGACTTTCTAAATTATGGTAATGAAAACTATCTAGTAGTGGCGGACTACTATACCAAATGGTTTGATCTAATAAAGGTTAATTCCATGACTGCTACAAATGTTATAAAAGTATTAAAACCATTATTTGCTACTCATGGTATACCAAGCATTCTCAGAGCTGACAACATGCCATTCAACTCTATTGAATTTAAAAACTTTGCAAAGCTGTATAAATTTTCTATTATTACATCTAGCCCTCTGTATCCAAAGTCAAATGGATTTGTTGAAAAATATGTTGGTATAGCTAAAAATATGTTAAGAAAATGCAAGGATGAGAATTTAGACATAGACTTAATTATGTTAGAATATAGGAATAGCCCAGTGTTAGCTTCACCATATTCTCCATCTCAATTGTTGTTTAGTCGTTTGACTAAATCTATATTGCCAATACACAACATTTTGCTTGCTCCAAAAGTAGTAACTGATTTTGACAAGTATCAAGAAAAAAGAAATATTTTAAATAAAAATAATTATGATAAGACTGCCAGACATTACAATTATACCTTGGAAAAAGGGCAAGATGTTGTGTATCGCAAAGAAAATGTGTGGTTACCAGCCAAAATAGTGGACCTTCACGGTTCACCTAGGTCTTACTTGATCCGAGATAAACAGGGTTCTATATTAAGGAGAAACTCTTCACAGTTGAAGCCATCAGCGACTTCCAAGCCATCAGATGTTCCTATTATGTTGCCTAGACAATGTACCATTCCCTTTGAGGATGGGGGCTTTCAGGAGTCACCTTTGGATTCAGAACTGAGTAAGGATCCTGAACCTTTGAGTAACTGTGAACGTAGGCCAAAACGTTTTATAAAGCCTCCAGCATATCTTAAAGACTATGTTACAGACTTATCGCATGAGGGGGAAGATGTGGCATAAGTTTAATACTAGGAAGAGGTTTTTGAACGGTCTTGGACCACGTGACCGAAGCGTTGGAGCTGTCATTTTTGTAACGGACTGGTCTAAAATTGAATACACAAGTTTTACAATTTATAACGTTTTATTTAACTGCTTTGTAACACGATACAGCAGAGTTATATGAATATTTCATATTTATAGTTTTTGTAATGTAATAGTCATTTACTTTGCCTGAAATTTTACATAATTTCTGTTAAACAACTTTACTCTTTGTTTGTAAATAACCAAATTTACTGATCGTTTGTTGAAAAAAAACTGTTTATTTAGTTATGACTGGTTTGGTTAGCATTGGGTAAATTCCACATTCCCATACATTGAGTCTCAAAATAAAAAACGGCCCGCCCCAAGCAGAAGGTCCACGGGAAACAGAGCGCCATTGCCGTCATGCACACATTCACGTTACATTTACAGGCATTCTCACGCAGTTTCACGCAGAGTTAAGTCGCGACTGGCGACACGTGTTGTCAAAATGAATTTGCAAAAATATTACAGTTGTAGTGTAGGTATATGGTTGTTTAAATACAACTAAAAACTATACTTACACTTCTTCTTTTCTCATAAAGGTAAATGAAACTAGCCGTTTGGATAATGATCAATTATTACCTGCATTTCATTTTGTCTCAGCAGTGTTAAAGGCTACCACATTTTTCTATTAATTTATACGAAATTAATAATAAATAAAATTAAATCCAAATACTTACCTATACCCAATATTAAAAAATTTAAAGAAATTGGTAGATATCTTTTTCAAGCTAAATATATTAATTTATCATATAGATCATATCATAAAAATAGTATTGTGTTTCTGCCGGTGAGTAAGGTTTCCAGTGCTCCATGGGGTGGGGATTTGGGGAACCGTGGCTTTGGCAGTGGAGTGGCATTTGCTTTTTGCTGCCAGAGCAATGTGTTATAGAGGTGGGCAACGCATTAGCGATACTCTTGGTGTTGCTAATGTCTATAGGCAGTGGTGACCACTTTCCATCAGGTGGCCCGCTTGCCTGTTTGCCTACCATATGACATTAAAAAACAAAAAAAAAATATCATCCAAACTGGAAGAGCGTCGGTGGCCGAGCGGTTAGCGTATGCAACTCGTAAGCCAGAGGTCCCGGGTTTGAATCCCGCTTCGGCCATGTACCAATGACTGTTTTCTGAGATATGTACATTAGTTGAATAGTAACCGATGCTCTTACGGTGAGGGAAAACATCGTGATGAAACCTGCACATTCGGGCGACTGCATGTGTAACCATGATCCAATCTGATCAGGTTCCCCTGGTAGCAGGGACATGGAGGTCAGATGGCAGTCGCTCCACTGTAATTACCTAACCTGCCGAATCCTGGATCATGGTCACGGCGGACCCCGGGCCCTCGTGCGTGAGAGCACAACCGGGACATTAACGCCAAGATGATTTATTACTTTTATACAAACTGTAAATTACTGAGTAATATTTTAAAAGAAGTTCAAAATATATCTATTCCAATGCCTTGCTCATGTTTCCTCATCATTTATTAAAAAAAACGTTACCTGAGAATGCGACTTTTTTACACGCTGAAATATAATAATCATGCATTTAAACAATGTCGCAATCAACGAAAATATTTTTTAGTGAATAACTTTTGTCACTGTCTTTAAATACTGTTTTTTTAATTTTTAATAATAGTATTCTAATTAACCAACTCGTTTTTTACTTATCTATCTAATTTAAAAATGGACATTTCCACTATTATAAATACACTCTCTATAATTAGTCTCAACTCGATGAAATGAGGAATCACTGACCTTGATATCACAGTTACCTAGTGTCAGGATCAGGGGTCCACTCTGATTGCATTATCTATAAAGTTAAACCTTTGTGAGATTTGAAAAAAACTGATGTTACTATCTGTATTAGTAACTGGTTTTTACGGAAACAAATACTTTTATTATAGTATTATTATTATTATTATAATGGGGAGTGTTCCGAGGGACTTTTCGATTAGGTGCCTACAGCACAATTCCGCCATCGCACGACCCGCCGTGGGCTGAGTACTCATCCCCACTACGTAGACCCTCTGTTGGTCACCACGCGAAGGTTCGAAAGAACGTTTCTCGCTCGTACGATTCGGATGTGGAATGAGCTCCCAACCACAGTGTTTCCTTTGGACTATGACATGGGATCCTTCAAGAGGTATATTAGAGGTCTCTTCAGAGGCAGGCAACGCATTGGCGACTCCCCTGATGTTGCTGATGACCATAGGCGGCAGTGACCACTTTCCATCAGGTGGCCCGCTTGCCTGTTTGTCACTTTGAGTGGGAGGAAGTGCAGCCGCTGTTTAACGTTTCTCTTGTTTTTATGTATAATTTAGAGAGCAAAAATGTTGTTTTAGGAGGATGGAAGTTGGACGAGGTGACGCTCCGCCTACCAGCAAACATGCTTACCAATACCGTACGGGAAAGTGCCTGACGCAGAAACTGCGGCAACGCCCGAACCCCCCAGATTGGCTACCTGGCTCTCCCATCCGGTCGCCAACCGGCAAGCTGTAACATAGGATTTTCTGTAGGATGGCGGGGCAGCCTTTTACTGGTGACTAACCAGCTACTTGGGCCCCCAACTATGTATGGTCTGCCAGCAGCGGAACCGTGCTTCGCATCCCGCTGCTCTCCAAAGCCAAGCACCCGGTACAGGAGTGGTGAGCATCAAGAAGAAAACGGTTACGCAGAGCGACCACAACTGTCCAGACCCATCCTCCTGACGGCTACTCCAGACATCGCAACGAAACACGGCTGGGCCGCTTGACGACGCATTCGCCTGAAGGGTGGTGACCAGCCACGGCCAAAGCCTACCACCGGAGAGACTGCTGTTTATTTTGCACTACCCAGGGATCCCGTGTAGGGTACCTAGAGTCATGAATGCCAAAGAGGGCTTCACCTACGGACGCGTACAGCATTGATCCCCAAAATATAATTGTAAAATCGTAGGCCCCATTCGCATGCGATACCTATTGGTATTAAGTATTTCTTAGACTGATGAACCTGCTTTGTGTAGGTACTAAACGCCTCATCTTAAAACTAATTAGGTAGTGGAATTGATAATAATTGTACAAACATATTTTTACTGTTTTACTGTACTCTTATCTCTAAGTCAATATAATGAATACAAAAGAACAATACTAATAGGCCAAGGTCGGTATCAGGATCACCTTTTACCTGCTTTTCTTAAAATAATTCAATACCCATTATCACATCCCTTATCTTATACCTTATCTGCTTTCCAGGTCGGTTTGTTCTTGCCTAGCATGAATCATGTTTTTTCCGACCTCAAATATTGTATTCCTAATATCATTGTAAAATCGTAGGCCCCATTCGCATGCGATATCTATAGGTATTAGGCACCTAAATAGGTAATATAGGTATTAGTATATAGTATTGATTCGATCGTTTGCAATAATAGGGGTTGCCAAACGTTATTTTATTCTCAAAAAATCCATTTAACCATAAGATTTAACAATTCGATCGTGTTTGTCACAGAATACTAATTGTATTGTTTGATAGGGCGTTCATCGGCTCTCCCGTAATAAATTATTATGTATAGGTATATAATAAAATTATTTGTCAGGCAAAGCCGCGCTGCAATGCCTGTCTGCGCGTTGGGGCATTTTATATAGCGAAACGAGTCAGCCCGCACTCGCGTACCGCTGATTTTAATTACAACTTACATATTGCGTCGGCCGCAGCGAAAGTGTGCTTCCTACTCATGATCCAACTTTTAACCCTATTGATGCCAAAGTCGCACATTTACAACTAATAATTTTTATGGCCACGATAGATGAATGGCCGACTTTAAACGCGTCAAGATTTTGTGTAACTGTTCTTGCAACTTATGTAAGTTTGTGCAGGTAGGATGGTATGATTGTTATAATAATAAAAGTTAAACTTGCAACTTTGCGATCGAGATGTGTATTGATATTAAAATAATAAATATGTCGTGCGGGCTTTTCAATAACAAAATCCTGGAAGACTTTATGCATTTACCTAATCTGATTACTGTAGGTGCTAATGTACACATACATTAGCATAAAATAATGCTATTGAATGCTATTAGTTTGTAAGTGTAATGTTCTCTTTAAAAGTGGTATTGTTTAGCAAAATGAACGTTATATTTGTGAGCTGGTGGTATAGCACAGGTTGTTACCTATTTTACTTACAGCTTGATCAATAACGTTAAGCGAACTTTGGCGGCAAGTTTCGAATCGTTATGGGAAAACTTATGGCCTAATCAAATGGAACTAGTCGGTATATGCTGTGTATGACATAGGTACAGTGTGTAGGTAGGTAACTTTATATTTCTATGTCTCATAAAGTTGACGACGGAGGAATTTTTACCTTTTCACACAAACACTGAACGTTTTTATTGAACACATTACAGTTTCATAGTCGCGTAGGTATATCTGTAACATTAAACAATAATGCCATTGCACTCAACTTTAGGTAACGCTTAAATGGAATTAAGATATTTTTAACAATAACAAGCACTGCACCAATCTTAACTGAAAACTACATTCGTTAAGTCACTTTTGTGACATCTAAATACTTAGGAATATCTCGGGGAGCTTATTTAATGCGCTGATTACATTTGACTAAATTCAGGAACAAAAAGCGTTAGAACAAATCAAAGTGGAATGTATTGCTCATATAATAAGGTCCATTTCTGTATCACTTATACTATGCCATGCGTCGCTCCACTTTTCAAAAGCCGTGATACAAAAATGGACTTAATTTTATATGTATACAATACATTCCACTTTGATTTGCTCTCACGCTTTTTCAAATGTAATCAGCGCATGCAACTTTAGTGCAATCAAGCATAACAGTACTACTTACTTAAATAATGAATAAAAGTAATAGTTAATATGATGTTCTATTTGATTTGATCATTACTTCGTTTGCTCCATCCAACATGAATTTTATTTTGTTTAGCCATATGTAACTTTTTTCGCACAGTGATTTGAGATTAATCGCTGTAGTAAGTAAAAGAAGATAACTACGCTAACGATATAACGCTTAACGTGCAGCGGCAATATTAAATAAAATCTATATATCTGTAGTGTTATTACCTACATAATTTTGTCACGATAATATTTATGATAAATTGTCAAAATTATCATGTTTGGGATGGACATAAAGTCTTTTCTATTTGTTATATGCGTAATTAATGTTCCGCATTTCCCTTGTTATATAAGTTTCACCTGATCTTCAGTATCTTTTAAAAAAGTTTTGTAGCCAATAATAATTTTTTACTTCGCTAATTTACTTAATTTTAAAATTTAATTTAGAAAAAATATATAAGTTGCTAGATATACAATGTCGAAAATAACACAGTAACCGTCAAGCCAATCAGGCCATTAAAGCGAGAGGGTGTGAAAGGGCGGGTTCCGCAGCGGGCCCACTACCTGCTCGCTTCAGTCTGGCGTAATCCGTATAAAACCCTTGACAGCGCTCTAGATCCACAGTCGACAGTTCTTACAGTCGCGTGCGAGTCGTCTTTGTACGTATCGTCCTTGTGCCTAATATTGTAACCGTAATAAATTCCGCATTCACGGACAAAAGTGACAAAACTTTCCGGGAGTGCTTGTGTGCAACGAAATTGTCTATAGAGTAGTGTTAAATCATACTTAATCTAAATTCAGTAAACAATAAAATACCGAAATGGAATATCTAGAAACGATGTTGGCTGCCCTGCGCAATCAACAACAAAAATCATCTGTAAGTATTTTTCAACGTATCATAAAAAATCACATTGTTTTGCACTTTCTTCTGTCTTCTATTTTTTTATATTGTCGATAATAATTTATCCAAGCTCTACTTATACAGAACGTTATCGGTTGTAGTGAAGATTTATAATATTTTTTACTATGTGTTGTAGACTAAATAATCATTTGTACTTACGATTCACTTTCATCATTACAGGAGAGGGAGAGTCAGTTTTACAAGGCTAGATTTGACCCCCCCAAGAAAGAACATAAGCCTAAAGACAAACTGTCTGCTAATATACAAAAGTTCTTGGCCAAGAAAGATGAGGAAGACAGGCAGAAGACACTTGAAGCGCAAAGGAAACGCGATGAACTTTCGGCCATGCGTGATCCTAAAGCCTTGCGCAAAATTCAGAAGACATTAAAAGTGATAAAGTCTGCAAACAAATCTGTCATTGCTGATGCCATCGATAGGGACAACACTGCCGTGACCAGGGACGGCCCATATCAGCCTGACCAAGATGACTACGGATATGAATCACAGGAGGCTGCTGCTCTCTATGCGAAAATGATGCAGAAGTACAGTAAAATACCAGATGAACCAAAGTTTTCTACTAGCCGTAAGTAATTCAGATATTGTCTTTGTTAATGATAAAATCACCTCTATCCTTCAAATGTGTTGCTGTGACAATTATGTATTTTATAAGATTTCTTTTGCCTCGATTTCCACAGCAACTAGCTTTTGCACACATTTTGGTTATACAGTGTTCCAGAATTACATTGAATAACAGGATAAAAGTATCGTATGTGAGCCAAAGTAAATGTCCAAACATACAAACTTTCTTATTATGAATTTAATAGGGTTAAAAGGAAGCATTTAGGACTACCATAAAAATTATTTAACTAATAATAACAATATTTTTCAGATGGCTCTGTAAAGAAAGACTTGAATGGAACAAGAGAAAGGGTGAAGCATGCTTTACAGCACGAGGATGACCCTGTACCCCACAAGCGTGTCAGACGCAGAGAGGAAGGAAATGATGGTAAGTCATATAATTCTTTTCTTAAGCTTTTGACTGCATTTTTTCTCTCTTGGTGCTAACAAATAATAAACTTTTCTTTTATAAAACTAGAATACCTAATTCTTTGATATTCTTTTGTAGAATTTAACAATTTGTGGAATTCAATGTTAGTCAACAGTAATTGTAATGTCATAATATTTTAATTTGCAAATTAAAACCGTGTTTATTTCTGTATTGGTTTATGTATAAAAAATAATAATCGTATGTTTTCCAGATAAAGAGCAGAGTCCGCCTCCGAAATCTGAAACAGAAAGGAAGAGATATGAGAAACCGACCAATGTACGGAAGCCAATGCCTCCACCAATGGATTTCACTCAATTGATAAAGCTAGCTGAGCAGAAGATGAGTGAGTCGCAGGCGGGTTCCGCTCCCAACAAAGTGGAGAAAGAGCCGGGGTCGGAAAGGCTGATGACGAAGAAGCAACGACGAGAATATGAGGAGGAGCAAGCCCGAAGTCAGCGTCGGCTGGAGCGTATTGAGGCAGAAAAGAGTGGCAGGCACAACAACCCAAAGACCAACGATAAGGAGGAGAGAGCGATGACAGAGAAAGAAAAGTTAGAGCGTGAAAGACAGAGACAAGACAGGGAGCGGTTAGAACGATTGAAAGCTGAAAGGGACAGAATTGATAGAGAAATAGAGAGGATGAATAAAGACAGCGAGAAGGTGGACAGAACGAAAGCGAAATTGGAATCCATTGAAAGGAGAGTAGAGAAGTCCAAAGTAGTGTCTAAGGAGCCATTGAAACAGGATGCCAAAAAGAACTTTGATCTCAAGACACAGAACACTTACAGGATAGATAAGAACTCTAATGAGAAAAAACTTGCTTTGCCGAGTAATAAAGAGTCTACAAAGGTGACTGGTGTCAGTGGGAAGAGTCTTCCGCAGCAGCAACGGGTACCATTGCCACAGAAAAGTCATAGTTCGCAAGATAGGTTGCCGAGTAAGCAGAAGTCGTTTGATGGGTCTTCGATGGTGAACGGCCACAGGCCCGAAGAAGTGAGACGGATGGCGGAGCTTCGCAAGGCAGGCAAGCGGCCAGAAGGCTCTCGACCTCAGCCAGGGCCCAGCAAGCGCGCACCTACCAGCTTTGACTTCAGCAAGCATCTCAACTCCCTGAAGAACGCCCCTCGGTGGCCGCAAGAGAACAAACGGAAACCGCCGGTGAAGGCCAAGCGTAAGTATTTAGATTATTATTTATTATTGACCTAGTTGACAGATTGACCACCACTTTGATTTATCTTCATATGGTTAGTTATTACAGTAAGCCATTACAGTAAAGATGAACAATTTTTGCAAAAATATTATGTTTCCAACTAAATGTATCAATGTGCTCCACAGGCCGCCTGGACTCGGAATCCGAATATGACTCGGAGATGGACGATTTCATCGACGACGACGACGAGAATACGGACTATTCGTCGCATATTAAGGAGATATTCGGCTATGACAAGTCGCGGTAAGCATTCTCATCTTTACTTCTCTATTTATTGTGTCACTGGCAGTCCCCCGCCGTCTCGATTATCTTTCCTGGATAAAAAGTAGCTTATGTCACGCAGAATAATGTAGCTTCCTAGTTTATCAGTTTTCTTTCAACCATAATACAAGCTTTGTTTACTTTGGGGCTACATTATGTGAATTGTCAAACATTAATATTATTATTCTTTTTTTTTTATTCAGATATCGAGATATGGACGACGATGACGATCCAAGTATGGTGTCGTCGTTTGCTCAAGTCCAGCGCGAGGAGTCTATAAGTAAAAAGCTAGGTAAGTGTTGTCAATCCTGGATCATGGTCAAGGCGGATCCCGGGCCTTCGTGCGCGAACTTCAAACGGGTTTTTTTATGTAATACAGCAGACAAAAAGGCAAGCGGGTCACCTGATGGAAAGTGGTCACCGCTGCCTATGGACATTAGCAACACCAGGGGTACTACCAATGCGTTGCCCGCCTCTAAGAAGACCTCCAATATATCTCTCGAACGATCCCATGTCATAGTCCAAAGGAGACACTGTGTGGATTGCATAATACTCTCAAAATTATTAACAAACTGTGGTATTTGCTAAGCTGATCTTATTCGTTTTATTACAGGAAGGCTCGAAGATTTGGAAGATATGCGCCTTGAGGCGATGCAGAACGCGAAGAAATCAAAGAAGAAACGATGAATTAGCGACGACTGATAGTCAGTTTTCGAACAGTTCGACGGACCAAAAAACTTGTTGTATCCGACTACGTTATGTACTTTTAACTTTAAATCTGTTGCCTGTGTACTCTTGTATAGCTGTGTAAGTTGATGAAAAATATATATATTTTAAAAATTAGAGAGTTTCAACCTCAACCTGTTTCTTTATGTGACTAAAATTAAAATATTTTTATAGACCAATACAATTTAGGTTTACACGATACCTTTCGGTATACATCCATCAGATGTCGCTACTGTGGCATAAGGCCTGCTGTCAAAATAAAGCCGTGGCATTGGTTAGCAAGGCTCCGCCATTTTAAAACGTGGGTAGAATGGTAGCAACCTGGATGTCATAGTTTATATGAAAAGTGCTATAAATACCTACATAAAATGATTTATATGCACTTAGAGACTTTTGGCTGTATCTTTCTCATAAAACGAGATAACCGTGCATTGTGATGACGTTTGGGGTATGACGTCACAGCCCTAATTAGATATTTTAAATGTTTTTGCTTATTTTTAAAGTAATTAAAAAGAACGATTTGTTGGTATATGAAAGTCTTACATATACCAACAAAACGTTTATAAGAGCAATAATTCAAGAGCAACACATTCCACTTTCTCTCACGCTTTTCTGAATTTAGTCGAATGTATGTGTAATAAGCGCATAAGCAAGATATTAACGTTTTAAATTCCTAATTAGACAAAGAGGGCGATTCAGACACGTGACGTCACGTCTCTATGTCGCCACTTATTACGTAAACTCAGCTTTGCAAGAAGGGGACAGAGAATAATCTTTGAATTCTCATAAGTCCAGTGTTTTACCGATTTAATTACGTTTTCTACTTTTGTAGACATATTCAGTACCAGGCACGTACCAAATAGTGTAGGTACTTACTTGCGTAACCCTTTTTAATTTAGTGTTTATTTTGCTTATTAATAAGTATTGATACATAAACATTATGAGGTAAGCTATGTGATGGTGGCGACAATGTTATTTTGTTTTCAAATTGTTTTTCTATCTTGCCCTTATATAATTTTCACCGCAAATGTCAAACAAATAATTTGTACCTAAAATAGAAATGTGATATTATAATGATACTTCCAGTTTTCTCATACTTTGATTGAATGTTTTTCATTTGTTTTACTATAAGCTTAGGTAAGTGCAGAGTTATATGAATATTTCATATTTATAGTTTTTGTAATGTAATAGTCATTTACTTTGCCTGAAATTTTACATAATTTCTGTTAAACAACTTTACTCTTTGTTTGTAAATAACCAAATTACTGATCGTTTGTTGAAAAAAAACTGTTTATTTAGTTATGACTGGTTTGGTAAGCATTGGGTAAATTCCACATTCCCATACATTGAGTCTCAAAATAAAAAACGGCCCGCCCCAAGCAGAAGGTCCACGGGAAACAAAGCGCCATTTCCGTCATGCACACATTGACGTTACGTTTACAGGCATTCTCACGCAGTTTCACGCAGAGTTAAGTCGCGACTGGCGACACGTGTTGTCAAAATGAATTTGCAAAAATATTACAGTTGTAGTGTAGGTATATGGTTGTTTAAATACAACTAAAAACTATACCTACTTACACTTCTTCTTTTCTCATAAAGGTAAATGAAACTAGCCGTTTGGATAATGATCAATTATTACCTGCATTTTATTTTGTCTCAGCAGTGTTAAAGGCTACCACATTTTTCTATTAATTTATACTAAATTTATAATAAAAAAAAATTAAATCCAAATACCTATACCTAATATTAAAAAATTTAAAGAAATTGGTAGATATCTTTTTCAAGCTAAATATATTAATTTATCATATAGATCATATCATCCAAACTGGAAGAGCATCGGTGGCCGAGCGGTTAGCGTATGCAACTCGTATTCCAGAGGTCCCGGGTTTGAATCCCGCTTCGGCCATGTACCAATGACTGTTTTCTGAGATATGTACATTAGTTGAATAGTAACCGATGCTCTTACGGTGAGGGAAAACATCGTGATGAAACCTGCACATTCGGGCGACTGCATGTGTAACCATGATCCAATCTGATCAGGTTCCCCTGGTAGCAGGGACATGAAGGTCAGATGGCAGTCGCTCCACTGTAATTACCTAACCTGCCGAATCCTGGATCATGGTCACGGCGGACCCCGGGCCCTCGTGCGTGAGAGCACAACCGGGACATTAACGCCAAGATGATTTATTACTTTTATACAAACTGTAAATTACTGAGTAATATTTTGTAAGAAGTTCAAAATATATCTATTCCAATGCCTTGCTCATGTTTCCTCATCATATATTAAAAAAACGTTACCTGAGAATGCGACTTTTTTACACGCTGAAATATAATAATCATGCATTTAAACAATGTCGCAATCAACGAAAATATTTTTTAGTGAATAACTTGTGTCACTGTTATTAAATACTGTTTTTTTAATTTTTAATAATAGTATTCTAATTAACCACCTCGTTTTTACTTATCTCTCTAATTTAAAAATGGACATTTCCACTATTATAATTACACTCTCTATAATTAGTCTCAACTCGATAAAATGAGGAATCACTGACCTTGATATCACAGTTACCTAGTGTCAGGATCAGGGGTCCACTCTGATTGCATTATCTATAAAGTTAAACCTTTGTGAGATTTGAAAAAACTGATTTTACTATCTGTATTAGTAACTGGTTTTTACGGAAACAAATACTTTTATTATATTATTATTATTATAATAATGGGGAGTGTTCCGAGGGACTTTTCGATTAGGTGCCTACAGCACAATTCCGCCATCGCACCACCCGCCGTGGGCTGAGTACTTCGAAAGAACGTTTCTCGCTCGTACGATTCGGATGTGGAATGAGCTCCCAACCACAGTGTTTCCTTTGGACTATGACATGGGATCCTTCAAGAGGTATATTAGAGGTCTCTTCAGAGGCAGGCAACGCATTGGCGACTCCCCTGGTGTTGCTGATGACCATAGGCGGCAGTGACCACTTTCCATCAGGTGGCCCGCTTGCCTGTTTGTCACTTTGAGTGGGAGGAAGTGCAGCCGCTGTTTAACGTTTCTCTTGTTTTTATGTATAATTTAGAGAGTGAAAATGTTGTTTTAGGAGGATGGAAGTTGGACGAGGTGACGCTCCGCCTACCAGCAAACATGCTTACCAATACCGTACGGGAAAGTGCCTGACGCAGAAACTGCGGCAACGCCCGAACCCCCCAGATTGGCTACCTGGCTCTCCCATCCGGTCGCCAACCGGCAAGCTGTAACATAGGATTTTCTGTAGGATGGCGGGGCAGCCTTTTACTGGTGACTAACCAGCTACTTGGGCCCCCAACTATGTATGGTCTGCCAGCAGCGGAACCGTGCTTCGCATCCCGCTGCTCTCCAAAGCCAAGCACCCGGTACAGGAGTGGTGAGCATCAAGAAGAAAACGGTTACGCAGAGCGACCACAACTGTCCAGACCCATCCTCCTGACGGCTACTCCAGACATCGCAACGAAACACGGCTGGGCCGCTTGACGACGCATTCGCCTGAAGGGTGGTGACCAGCCACGGCCAAAGCCTACCACCGGAGAGACTGCTGTTTATTTTGCACTACCCAGGGATCCCGTGTAGGGTACCTAGAGTCATGAAGGCCAAAGAGGGCTTCACCTACGGACGCGTACAGCATTGATCCCCAAAATATAATTGTAAAATCGTAGGCCCCATTCGCTTGCGATACCTATAGGTATGAGGTATTTCTAAGACTTATGAACCTGCTTTGTGTACTAAACGCCTTATCTTAAACCTAACTAACTAGTGGAATAGCATAGAATTGTACAACAATATTTTTACTGTTTTATTGTACGAGTAGGTTGGTACTCTTATCTCTAACGGAACATGTTGAATACAAAAGAACAATACTAATAGGCCAAGGTCGGTAAAAGGATCACCTTTTACCTGCTTTTCTGAAAATAATTGAATATCTATTATCACATCCCTTATCTGCTTTGCAGGTAGGTTTGTTTTTGACAATCTACGTGAATAATATGAATCATGTTTTTCCGACCTTCAAATATTGTATTCCTAATATCATTGTAAAATCGTAGGCCCCATTCGCATGCGATACCTATTGGTATTAAGTATTTCTTAGACTGATGAACCTGCTTTGTGTAGGTACTAAACGCCTTATCTTAAAACTAATTAGGTAGTGGAATTGATAATAATTGTACAAACATATTTTTACTGTTTTACTGTACTCTTATCTCTAAGTCAATATAATGAATACAAAAGAACAATACTAATAGGCCAAGGTCGGTATCAGGATCACCTTTTACCTGCTTTTCTTAAAATAATTCAATACCCATTATCACATCCCTTATCTTATACCTTATCTGCTTTGCAGGTCGGTTTGTTCTTGCCTAGCATGAATCATGTTTTTTCCGACCTCAAATATTGTATTCCTAATATCATTGTAAAATCGTAGGCCACATTCGCATGCGATATCTATAGGTATTAGGCACCTAAATAGGTAATATAGGTATTAGTATATAGTATTGATTCGATCGTTTGCAATAATAGGGGTTGCCGAACGTTATTTTATTCTCAAAAAATCCATTAAACCATAAGATTTAACAATTCGATCGTGTTTGTCACAGAATACTAATTGTATTGTTTGATAGGGCGTTCATCGGCTCTCCCGTAATAAATTATTATGTATATATAAAAAAATTATTTGTCAGGCAAAGCCGCGCTGCAATGCCTGTCTGCGCGTTGGGGCATTTTATATAGCGAAACGAGTCAGCCCGCACTCGCGTACCGCTGATTTTAATTACAACTTACATATTGCGTCGGCCGCAGCGAAAGTGTGCTTCCTACTCATGATCCAACTTTTAACCCTATTGATGCCAAAGTCGCACATTTACAACTAATAATTTTTATGGCCACGATAGATGGATGGCCGACTTTAAACGCATCAAGATTTTGTGTAACTATATTAGTAGGATGGTATGATTGTTATAATAATAAAAGTTAAACTTGTAACTTTGCGATCGAGATGTGTATTGATATTAAAATAATAAATAAGTCGTGCGGGCTTTTCAATAACAAAATCCTTGAAGACTTTATACATTTACCTTATCTGATTACTGTAGGTGCTAATGTACACATACATTAGCATAAAATAATGCTATTGAATGCTATTCGTTTGTAAGTGTAATGTTCTCTTTAAAAGTGGTATTGTTTGGCAAAATGAACGTTATATTTGTAAGCTGGTGGTATAGCACAGGTTGTTACCTATTTTACTTACAGCTTGATCAAAAAGGTTAAGCGAACTTTGGCGGCAAGTCTCGAATAGTTATGGGAAAACTTATGGCCTAATCAAATGGAACTGAGCCTGTTGGCTCTACTCGTACTTATGAGCTATGCAGATATCTAGTCGGTATATGCTGTGTATGCTGTGTAGGTACAGTGTGTAGGTAGGTAACTACATATTTCTATGTCTCATAAAGTTGACGACGGAGGAATTTTTACCTTTTCACACAAACACTGAACGTCTTTATTGAACACATTACAGTTTCATTGTCGCGTAGGTATATCTGTAACATTAAACAATAATGCCATTGCACTCAACTTTAGGTAACGCTTAAATGGATTTAAGATATTTTTAACAATAACAAGCACTGCACCAATCTTAACTGAAAACTACATTCGTTAAGTCACTTTTGTGACATCTAAATACTTAGGAATATCTCGGGGAGCTTATTTAATGCGCTGATTACATTTGACTAAATTCAGGAACAAAAAGCGTTAGAACAAATCAAAGTGGAATGTATTGCTCATATAATAAGGTCCATTTCTGTATCACTTATAGGGTGATTATGTCAGTTCACGACCACTTAGCGGACTTGTGATCTCTGAAATAATGTTAATGTACTAAATTAGGTGGTTTTCATTATAACAAAACTTAAACATGTTACAAAAGACATCAAATAATCGAATTATCTCCGATTTTATTCTAATAAATGACAGTAAGCCTAACAAAATATTTTTTTTTCCCAAAAGTGCTATAATTTCAGTTCCCAACCATTTGCAGCCAGCTTACGTCTAACATTTTGTCAGTTTACGTCCACTAAAATACCATTGAAAAATAAGCGCTATTTGAGCGAAATTGAGGTCGTAAATTAAAAAATTCTTATTATCGTAATATGTATATTTATTATCAAAGAAAAACGATACAAGTTAGTTGATAATATCTTAAATTATCGCTCTTATTACCACACATTTTATGGGTATAAAGGGAGTTTTGTTAAAAGGTACTTAAAATGAATAATCGGATGAGATCAAGATATTGCATTTAAATAAAGTCACATCTTTTGAAACAGCACCTACGTTAAGGGTATGTTTCGAGTTACCTACCGCGTACCTTTGCTGGCGAGTAGTCCGACATTTCGACACAGTTGCATGCATTATGGTCACGGGACGACTAGTCGCAACTGTGTCGAAATATCGGGCTACTCGTCAACAAAGGATGACTAGTCCTTCTGCACAGTACTTACTTACTTTAAGGGTATGTTTCGGGTATCCAACCGCGTATCTTTGTTGACGATAATCCCGATATTTTAACGTAGTTGCATGTATTATGGCCACGGGACGACTAGTCGCAACTGTGTCGAAATATCGGGCTACTCGTCAACAAAGGTACGCGGTAGGAAACCCGAAATATACCCTTAAAGTAAGTAAGGGCTATGCACAAGGACTCGTCGTCCTACGTTGACGAGTAGCCCGATATTTCGACACAGTTGCATGGATTATGGTCACGGGACGACTAGTCGCAACTGAGTCGAAATATCGGGCTATTCGTCAACAAAGGACGACTAGTCCTTTAAGAGTATGTTTCGGGTCCTTTGTTGACGAGTAGCCCGATATTTCGACACAGTTGCATGCATTATGGTCACGGGACGACTAGTCGCAACTGTGTCGAAATATCGGGCTACTCTTCAACAAAGGACGACTAGTCCTTTTGCACAGCACTTACTTACTTTAAGAGTATGTTTCGGGTCCTTTGTTGACGAGTAGCCCGATATTTCGACACAGTTGCATGCAATATGGTCACGGGACGATTAGTCGCAATTGTGTCGAAATATCGGGCTACTCGTCAAAATACGAGCACTAGTCCTTCTTTACTGCTTTCTTTTTTCTAGTCATTTTGCTGGTCTTCTCCTTGGCTTTTCTTTCTTTAACTTCAGCCCTTAATTGTTGTTTCCGTATTTTTTCCTTGAGTAGATTTTCTTTTTCTTCATCTTTTTTTTCAAAATATTTTCTCCATTCTGTGGATGAAATTGCGCTCGGCAATTTAGGAGCCTTATTTTTGGTTTTTGGTGAGGGGAGCTCGGGAAATGTTAAATGCCTGGCAAAAACATCGTCAATTGTGTGGATTTGCGATCTATTGTGTTGGTTTGATGCCTGTGAGTCTCGTTGTTCAGGTATCTCGGCCAACGCCGTAATCTGAGATGTCTCCTGACAGATTTCGATTTCTTCCAACGGCATGACCGAGATATTGTCGAGCGAGATAAATGTTCCAGCCTCAAGATTACTTACATTTTCGATGCTCTCGTCAGCTATAAATTGCTGCAATGTTGCATCAGTCTGCAGCTCAGCAGTCCTAATGTCTAAATTTTGACATGTAGCTGGCGGTAAGGTGACAATCTCCTCAACACTCTTTTCGGTATCGGTATAGGCAGCGAGTATGCTGATGCTCGTATTAGATGCGGCAGAATTTCGGTTACTTTTGGGCCGATTACTTTTAGCCTTTTCTATTTCAGCCAAAACTACGTCCGTATCAATATTACATTTGCACAAATTGTCTCTAATAAATGAAACAACTTTCATAGCTGTATCATAATCTTTAGCAGAAGGATTATTTTTATTCTGATTAGAAATGCGTGTCCTTTTCTTAATTGTGTCTTTTACACATTTCGTGTAATCAACGGCGTCTTCGTCTAGTGGGTATAACCCGCATTTGCGGAATCCATTGATTATTGCAGTGTCAAGGTTTATAGTGCTGAAGGTTTCATATAATACTTTACAAAAATTTAATTTGGTTATTGTTTTATTAATATTTTCCTCCCGACCTTGCCAGGTTTTTACTGTCTTTTTCCACTCCTGCTTTAATGGTTTAAAGACGCTTACGTCTGCTGGCTGTAAAATATGGGTTGTATTTGCCGGAAGGGCGTACAGTATAATCCCGTTTTTTTCACAAAATTCGCTTAATGAAAGCGTCATATGGGACTTATGGCCGTCTATAAACAATATAACGGGTTTCTTAATGTCGTGTTCTATGAGCCATGAATTGAAAGTATTGCAGACGTATTCATAGAACACGTCGCTCCGCATCCAACCGCTTTCAGACCTGCCTAGTACCCACGACTCTGGCATACTGTCTACCAGAGCCTTCGGCGGTCTTATGTATGGAAACACTACCAATGGGGGACACAATGTGCCATTAGCGGAAAATACCGCTAACACAGTTAGATTTTCTTTTTCGTTATTTTTTTTTAATATATATAAATTTTTGTAGCCTTTAGGCCCCAAAACTTTTCCACTTTTTGGGCAAAGAGAAAATCCTGTTTCGTCTCCGTTAAATATCCTATCAGGGTCGTCAAAAATGTCTAAACAATCCATGGACTTGATGTATTCTCTCAAATCATTAAACCAGCATCGAATACGTGTTTCAGTTACTGCCGCTCTTGCGTTATTAATACCCTCGGGTTCACGTACACTCACATCAGGGTGGCGTCTTAAAAAAGCATGATACCACGTGTCTCCCGGAATACCATCTTTAAATGGATTTTTTAGTCCAGTATCTTTAATGACTTTAGATACGCTTTCAAGCAGATCTTTCTTTTGTATAGGGAACCCACATCTAGCCATATCTAATACCCAGTTTTTTACTCTTTCTTCATATTCAAGACCTAAAACTGGGTCTGGGCCTACTTTGGGTCTTTTGTTAGCCGAAATTTTTCCTGAGACTCTATCGATTACTGTCGTTTTTGGAACGCCGAATACCCGGCAGGCTTCCCTTATGCCCATACCTTTGTTTTTAATTTCGTCTATTGCTTTATCGAGATCCTCTTGCTTATAAGTAAAAAGACGTCTGTGTGTTTTCTTTACACCCACCAATTTAGACTTGTCATTTTTTTTTCTTTGACGCGGAGGAGCCATCTGTGAATACATGCGACACCATTACCAAAAGCCAACCCAAACCAATTATTAGTATGTTAAGCACCAACAAGGTATAGTATCCCATCCCAACGTAGTAGTTCAAGAGTAATGAGCTCCATTAGTGAGAGAATTTTCAGAATCCGTACAGTAGTTATTGAGTTTATCTCTTATCTAGTTAGATTTATCTAGTTTGACTTCATTCGCCTACCCCCATCCGTACCTATTCTACCATAACCCTATCACTTATCTAACCCTACCTCTACCCCTACTTTATCCCTTCCCTACGGCTATCCTACTCCTACCATTAATCTCATCATAGGGGCATAAATTTTCCTGTTTAATTTCTGTCTTGTGGACGCAAAGTAACCATTTCTCGTCCTCACAATTATTTTACTATTACTTGAATGTTAGTATGGGCGAGAAATGGTTATTTCGCGACCAGCCAATTTCAGTACCTAAATATTACTAAAGTGTAATGTTCGTAAATTAGTCAGTTTACGACCACTAAATACGGGATTCTTCCAAGATTTTTGTATGGGACGATCCATATGGTCGATAACTAAGCAGTTGCCGACCACCAAATAATACGTAGAAAAAGGTGTCTAGATTTGCATTATATCAATATATTTTGATGGTCGCAATCTAACCTGTAAATGAGCTACATCTTAAATAACGAAATGACGAATAACCGCATGCCGTACCATTTCATTTATTAAGGTTAATTGATTAAGAAAAATGCTTGGAAACAGCCACTTGCCGACCATGTGGTCGAGAAACCACTAAGCTTTATTTTGATAGGTTAGTATAGCGACCACGCATTATTTTAATTAAAAATGCAAATTGTTTGTTCAAATAACACTTTTAGGACAAATACATGCGTATATTAACATCTCAAGCCACATTTCGAATCGTAAATCAGTTTAAAAACTTGTTTTACTTACGTTTGATAAAGTATCGTTGCACTATTTTTTGGCGCTAAAATCGTTACGTCCGCTGTAGCTTAAGTTTCGCAGGCGACTGTTGGGCATCGCGGCCGTCATAATCCAAATAACGGAGTCGCGGGGGGAAAGGTATAGACTGATGTTTCGTTCAAAAACAAAACGAACGTATAGCCCGTTTCAGTTTGTCTATTTTTGTGGAATTTACGCAAAATGGTCGTGAACTGGAACTGGTCGGCTATCTGACCTAATCACCCTACTATGCCATGCGTCGCTCCACTTTTCAAAAGCCGTGATACAAAAATGGACTTAATTTTATATGTATACAATACATTCCACTTTGATTTGCTCTCACGCTTTTTCAAATGTAATCAGCGCATGCAACTTTAGTGCAATCAAGCATAACAGTACTACTTACTTAAATAATGAATAAGAGTAATAGTTAATATGATGTTCTATTTGATTTGATCATTACTTCGTGTGCTCCATCCAACATGAATATTATTTTGTTTGGCCATATGTAACTTTTTTCGCACAGTGATTTGAGATTAACCGCTGTAGTAAGTAAAAGAAGATAACTACGCTAACGATATAACGCTTAACGTGCAGCGGCAATATTAAATAAAATCTATATATCTGTAGTGTTATTACTTACATAATTTTGTCACGATAATATTTATGATAAATTGTCAAAATTATCATGTTTGGGATACACATAAAGTCTTTTCTATTTGTTATATGCGTAATTAATGTTCCGCATTTCCCTTGTTATATAAGTTTCACCTGATCTTCAGTATCTTTTAAAAAAGTTTTGCAGCCAATAATAATTTTTTAACTTCGCTAATTTACTTAATTTTAAAATTTAATTTAGAAAAAATATATAAGTTGCTAGATATACAATGTCGAAAATAACACAGTAACCGTCAAGCCAATCAGGCCATTAAAGCGAGAGGGTGTGAAAGGGCGGGTTCCGCAGCGGGCCCACTACCTGCTCGCTTCAGTCTGGCGTAATCCGTATAAAACCCTTGACAGCGCTCTAGATCCACAGTCGACAGTTCTCACAGTCGCGTGCGAGTCGTCCTTGTACGTATCGTCCTTGTGCCTAATATTGTAACCGTAATAAATTCTGCATTCACGGACAAAAGTGACAATACTTTCCGGGAGTGCTTGTGTGCAACGAAATTGTCTAGAGAGTAGTGTTAAATCATACTTACTCTAAATACAGTAAACAATAAAATACCGAAATGGAATATCTAGAAACGATGTTGGCTGCCCTGCGCAATCAACAACAAAAATCATCTGTAAGTATTTTTCAACGTATCATAAAAAATCACATTGTTTTGCACTTTCTTCTGTCTTCTATTTTTTTATATTGTCGATAATAATTTATCCAAGCTCTACTTATACAGAACGTTATCGGTTGTAGTGAAGATTTATAATATTTTTTACTATGTGTTGTAGACTAAATAATCATTTGTACTTACGATTCACTTTCATCATTACAGGAGAGGGAGTGTCAGTTTTACAAGGCTAGATTTGACCCCCCCAAGAAAGAACATAAGCCTAAAGACAAACTGTCTGCTAATATACAAAAGTTCTTGGCCAAGAAAGATGAGGAAGACAGGCAGAAGAAACTTGAAGCGCAAAGGAAACGCGATGAACTTTCGGCCATGCGTGATCCTAAAGCCTTGCGCAAAATTCAGAAGACATTAAAAGTGATAAAGTCTGCAAACAAATCTGTCATTGCTGATGCCATCGATAGGGACAACACTGCCGTGACCAGGGACGGCCCAGATCAGCCTGACCAAGATGACTACGGATATGAATCACAAGAGGCTGCTGCTCTCTATGCGAAAATGATGCAGAAGTACAGTAAAATACCAGATGAACCAAAGTTTTCTACTAGCCGTAAGTAATTCAGATATTGTCTTTGTTAATGATAAAATCACCTCTATCCTTCAAATGTGTTGCTGTGACAATTTTGTATTTTATAAGATTTCTTTTGCCCCGATTTCCACAGCAACTAGCTGTTGCACACATTTTGGCTATACAGTGTTCCAGAATTACATTGAATAACAGGTTAAAAAGTATCGTATGTGAGCCAAAATAAATGTCCAAACATACAAACTTTCTTATTATGAATTTAATAGGGTTAGAAGGAAGCATTTAGGACTACCATAAAAATGATTTAACTAATAGTAACAATATTTTTCAGATGGCTCTGTAAAGAAAGACTTGAATGGAACAAGAGAAAGGGTGAAGCATGCTTTACAGCACGAGGATGACCCTGTACCCCACAAGCGTGTCAGACGCAGAGAGGAAGGAAATGATGGTAAGTCATATCATTCTTTTCTTAAGCTTTTGACTGCACTTTTTTTCTCTTGGTGCTAACAAATAATAAACTTTTCTTTTATAAAACTAGAATACCTAATTCTTTGATATTCTTTTGTAGATTTTAACAATTTGTGGAATTCAATGTTAGTCAACAGTAATTGTAATGTCATAATATTTTAATTTGCAAATTAAAACCGTGTTTATTTCTGTATTGGTTTATGTATAAAAAATAATAATCGTATGTTTTCCAGATAAAGAGCAGAGTCCGCTTCCGAAATCTGAAACAGAAAGGAAGAGATATGAGAAACCGACCAATGTACGGAAGCCAATGCCTCCACCAATGGATTTCACTCAATTGATAAAGCTAGCTGAGCAGAAGATGAGTGAGTCGCAGGCGGGTTCCGCTCCCAACAAAGTGGAGAAAGAGCCGGGGTCGGAAAGGCTGATGACGAAGAAGCAACGACGAGAATATGAGGAGGAGCAAGCCCGAAGTCAGCGTCGGCTGGAGCGTATTGAGGCAGAAAAGAGTGGCAGGCACAACAACCCAAAGACCAACGACAAGGAGGAGAGAGCGATGACAGAGAAAGAAAAGTTAGAGCGTGAAAGACAGAGACAAGACAGGGAGCGGTTAGAACGATTGAAAGCTGAAAGGGACAGAATTGATAGAGAAATAGAGAGGTTGAATAAAGACAGCGAGAAGGTGGACAGAACGAAAGCGAAATTGGAATCCATTGAAAGGAGAGTAGAGAAGTCCAAAGTAGTGTCTAAGGAGCTATTGAAACAGGATGCCAAAAAGAACTTTGATCTCAAGACACAGAACACTTACAGGATAGATAAGAACTCTAATGAGAAAAAACTTGCTTTGTCGAGTAATAAAGAGTCTACAAAGGTGACTGGTGTCAGTGGGAAGAGTCTTCCGCAGCAGCAACGGGTCCCATTGCCACAGAAAAGTCATAGTTCGCAAGATAGGTTGCCGAGTAAGCAGAAGTCGTTCGATGGGTCTTCGATGGTGAACGGCCACAGGTCCGAAGAAGTGAGACGGATGGCGGAGCTTCGCAAGGCAGGCAAGCGGCCAGAAGGCTCTCGACCTCAGCCTGGGCCCAGCAAGCGCGCACCTACCAGCTTCGACTTCAGCAAGCATCTCAACTGTCTGAAGAACGCCTCTCGGCGGCCGCAAGAGAACAAACGGAAACCGCCGGTGAAGGCCAAGCGTAAGTATTTAGATTATTATTTATTATTGACCTAGTTGACAGATTGACCACCACTTTGAATTATCTTCATATGGTTAGTGCCATTACAGTAAAGATGAAACATTTTTGCAAAAATATTATGTTTAAAACTAAATGTATCAATGTGCTCCACAGGCCGCCTGGACTCGGAATCTGAATATGACTCTGAGATGGACGATTTCATCGAGGACGACGACGAGAATACGGACTATTCGTCGCACATTAAGGAGATATTCGGCTATGACAAGTCGCGGTAAGCATTCTCATCTTCACTTCTCTATTTATTGTGTCACTGGTAGTCCCCCGCCGTCTCGATTATCTTTCCTGGATAAAAAGTTGATATATATAATGGATAAAGTAGATAAATACAAGCTTTATTTACTTTGGGGCTACATTATGTGAATTGTTAAACATTAATATTATTATTCTTTTTTTCATTCAGATATCGAGATATGGACGACGATGACGATCCAAGTATGGTGTCGTCGTTTGCTCAAGTCCAGCGCGAGGAGTCTATAAGTAAAAAGCTAGGTAAGTGTTGTCAATCCTGGATCATGGTCAAGGCGGATCCCGGCCCTTCGTGCGCGAACTTCAAACGGGTTTTTTTATGTAATACAGCAGACAAAAAGGCAAGCGGGACACCTGATGGAAAGTGGTCACCGCTGCCTATGGACATTAGCAACACCAGGGGTACCTCCTAAGGAGACCTCCAATATACCTCTCGAACGATCCCATGTCATAGTCCAAAGGAAACACTGTGTGGATTGCATAATACTCTCAAAAGTATTAACAAACTGTGGTATTTGCTAAGCTGATCTTATTCGTTTTATTACAGGAAGGCTCGAAGATTTGGAAGATATGCGCCTCGAGGCGATGCAGAACGCGAAGAAATCAAAGAAGAAACGATGAATTAGCGACGACTGATATTCAGTTTTCGAACAGTTCGACGGACCAAAAAACTTGTTGTATCCGACTACGTTATGTACTTTTAACTTTAAATCTGTTGCCTGTGTACTCTTGTATAGCTGTGTAAGTTGATGATTAATATAAATATTTTAAAAATTAGAGAGTTTCAACCTCAACCTGTTTCTTTATGTGACTAAAATTAAAATATTTTTATAGACCAATACAATTTAGGTTTACACGGTACCTTTCGGTATACATCCATCAGATGTCGCTACTGTGGCATAAGGCCTGCTGTCAAAATAAAGCCGTGCCATTGGTTAGCAAGGCTCCGCCATTTTAAAACGTGGGTAGAATGGTAGCAACCTGGATGTCATAGTTTATATGAAAAGTGCTATAAATGCCTTCATAAAATGATTTATATGCACTTAGAGACTTTTGGCTGTATCTTTCTCATAAAACGAGATAACCGTGCATTGTGATGACGTTTGGGGTATGACGTCACAGCCCTAATTAGATATTTTAAATGTTTTTGCTTATTTTTAAAGTAATTAAAAAGAACGATTTGTTGGTATATGAAAGTCTTACATATACCAACAAAACGTTTATAAGAGCAATAATTCAAGAGCAACACATTCCACTTTCTCTCACGCTTTTCTGAATTTCGTCGACTGTATGTGTAATAAACGCATAAGCAAGATATTAACGTTTTAAATTCCTAATTAGACAAGGAGGGCGATACAGACACGTGACGTCACGTCTCTATGTCGCCACTTATTACGTAAACTCAGCTTTGCAAGAAGGGGACAGAGAATAATCTTTGAATTCTCATAAGTCCAGTGTTTTACCGATTTAATTACGTTTTCTACTTTTGTAGACATATTCAGTACCACGCACGTACCATATAGTGTAGGTACTTACTTGCGTAACCCTTTTTAATTTAGTGTTTATTTTGCTTATTAATAAGTATTGATACATAAACATTATGAGGTAAGCTATGTGATGGTGGCGACAATGTTATTTTGTTTTCAAATTGTTTTTCTATCTTGCCCTTATATAATTTTCACCGCAAATGTCAAACAAATAATTTGTACCTAAAATAGAAATGTGATATTATAATGATACTTCCAGTTTTTTCATACTTTGATTGAATGTTTTTCATTTGTTTTACTATAAGCTTAGGTAAGTGCAGAGTTATATGAATATTTCATATTTATAGTTTTTGTAATGTAATAGTCATTTACTTTGCCTGAAATTTTACATAATTTCTGTAAAACAACTTTACTCTTTGTTTGTAAATAACCAAATTACTGATCGTTTGTTGAAAAAAAGACTGTTTATTTAGTTATTTATGACTGGTTTGGTAAGCATTGGGTAAATTCCACATTCCCATACATTGAGTCTCAAAATAAAAACGGCCCAACCCAAGCAGAAGGTCCACGGGAAACAAAGCGCCATTTCCGTCATGCACACATTGACGTTACATTTACAGGCATTCTCACGCAGTTTCACGCAGAGTTAAGTCGCGACTGGCGACACGTGTTGTCAAAATGAATTTGCAAAAATATTACAGTTGTAGTGTAGGTATATGGTTGTTTAAAGACAACTAAAAACTATACCTACTTACACTTCTTCTTTTCTCATAAAGGTAAATGAAACTAGCCGTTTGGATAATGATCAAATATTACCTGCATTTCATTTTGTCTCAGCAGTGTTAAAGGCTACCACATTTTTCTATTAATTTATACTAAATTTATAATAAAAAAAAATTAAATCCAAATACCTATACCTAATATTAAAAAAATTAAAGAAATTGGTAGATATCTTTTTCAAGCTAAATATATTAATTTATCATATAGATCATATCATCCAAACTGGAAGAGCGTCGGTGGCCGAGCGGTTAGCGTATGCAACTCGTAAGCCAGAGGTCCCGGGTTTGAATCCCGCTTCGGCCATGTACCAATGACTGTTTTCTGAGATATGTACATTAGTTGAATAGTAACCGATGCTCTTACGGTGAAACCTGCACATTCGGGCGACTGCATGTGTAACCATGATCCAATCTGATCAGGTTCCCCTGGTAGCAGGGACATGGAGGTCAGATGGCAGTCGCTCCACTGTAATTACCTAACCTGCCGAATCCTGGATCATGGTCACGGCGGACCCCGGGCCCTCGTGCGTGATTATTTATTACTTTTATACAAACTGTAATTTACTGAGTAATCTTTTGAAAGAAGTTCAAAATATATCTATTCCAATGCCTTGCTCATGTTTCCTCATCATATATTAAAAAAAACGTTACCTGAGAATGCGACTTTTTTACACGCTGAAATATAATAATCATGCATTTAAACAATGTCGCAATCAACGAAAATATTTTTTAGTGAATAACTTGTGTCACTGTTTTTAAATACTGTTTTTTTAATTTTTAATAATAGTATTCTAATTTACCACCTCGTTTTTTACTTATCTATCTAATTTAAAAATGGACATTTCCACTATTATAAATACACTCTCTATAATTAGTCTCAACTCGATCAAATGTCCTTCAAAATCATCTTTGAATCAGTGACCTTGATATCACAGTTACCTAGTGTCAGGATCAGGGGTCCACTCTGATTGCATTATCTATAAAGTTAAACCTTTGTGAGATTTGAAAAAACTGATGTTACTATCTGTATTAGTAACTGGTTTTTACGGAAACAAATACTTTTATTATATTATTATTATTATAATGGGGAGTGTTCCGAGGGACTTTTCGATTAGGTGCCTACAGCACAATTCCGCCATCGCACCACCCGCCGTGGGCTGAGTACTTCGAAAGAACGTTTCTCGCTCGTGCGATTCGGATGTGGAATGAGCTCCCAACCACAGTGTTTCCTTTGGACTATGACATGTGATCCTTCAAGAGGTATATAAGAGGTCTTTTCAGAGGCAGGCAACGCATTGGCGACTCCCCTGGTGTTGTTGATGACCATAGGCGGCAGTGACCACTTTCCATCAGGTGGCCCGCTTGCCTGTTTGTCTGTGGTATAACATTTAAAAAAACCTAGGATTTGTCGTAGGATGGCGGGGCAGCCTTTTACTGGTGTCTAACTAGCTACTTGGGCCCCCAATTATCTATGGTCTGCCAGCGGCGGAACCATGCTTCGCATCCCGCTGCTCTCCAAAGCTAAGCACCCGGTACGGGAGTGGTGAGCATCAAGAAGAACACGGTTACGCAGAGCGACCACAACTGTCCAGACCAACCCTCTTTTTTTTTATTTATTACTTTACTAGACAGGCATTTGACCGCCACCTCGCCTGGTGGTAAGTGACGATGCGGTCGATGATGGAGCATGTCTGTCTAGGAACAGCCTATTCACTCTAGCCTTGAAGGCATTATTCACTCCTTCTGACGGCTACACCAGACATCGCAACGAAACACGGCTGGGCCGCTTGACGACGCATTTGCCTGAAGGGTGGTGACCAGCCACGGCCGAAGCCTACCACCGGAGAGACTGCTGTTTATTTTGCACTATCCAGGGATCCCGTGTAGGGTATCTAGAGTCATGAAGCCCAAAGAGGGCTTCGCCTACGGACGCGTACAGCATTGATCCCCAAAATATAATTGTAAAATCGTAGGCCCCATTCGCTTGCGATACCTATAGGTATGAGGTATTTCATAGACTTATGAACCTGCTTTGTGTACTAAACGCCTTATCTTAAACCTAATTAAATAGTGGAATAGCATAGAATCGTACAAAAATATTTTTACTGTTTTATTGTACGAGTAGGTTGGTACTCTTATCTCTAACGCAACATGTTGAATACAAAAGAACAATACTAATAGGCCAAGGTCAGTAAAAGGATCACCTTTTACCTGCTTTTCTGCAAATAATTGAGTATCTATTATCACATCCCTTATCTGCTTTGCAGGTCGGTTTGTTTTTGACTATCTACGTGAATAATATGAATCATGTTTTTTCCGACCTTCTAATATTGCATTCCTAATATCATTGTAAAATTGTAGGCCCCATTCGCATGCGATACCTATTGGTATTAAGTATTTCTTAGACTGATGAACCTGCTTTGTGTAGGTACTAAACGCCTTATCTTAAAACTAATTACGTAATGGAATTGATAATAATTGTACAAACATATTTTTACTGTTTTACTGTACTCTTATCTCTAAGTCAATATAATGAATTCAAAAGAACAATACTAATAGGCCAAGGTCGGTATCAGGATCACCTTTTACCTGCTTTTCTTAAAATAATTCAATACCCATTATCACATCCCTTATCTTATACCTTATCTGCTTTGCAGGTCGGTTTGTTCTTGGCTAGCATGAATCATGTTTTTTCCGACCTCAAATATTGTATTCCTAATATCATTGTAAACTCGTAGGCCCCATTCGCGTGCGATATCTATAGGTATTAGGCACCTAAATAGGTAATATAGGTATTAGTATATAGTATTGATTCGATCGTTTGCAATAATAGGGGTTGCCGAACGTTATTTTATTCTCAAAAAATCCATTAAACCATAAGATTTAACAATTCGATCGTGTTTGTCACAGAATACTAATTGTATTGTTTGATAGGGCGTTCATCGGCTCTCCCGTAATAAATTATTATTACGTAGTATATAATAAAATTATTTGTCAGGCAAAGCCGCGCTGCAATGCCTGTCTGCGCGTTGGGGCATTTTATATAGCGAAACGAGTCAGCCCGCACTCGCGTACCGCTGATTTTAATTACAACTTACATATTGCGTCGGCCGCAGCGAAAGTGTGCTTCCTACTCATGATCCAACTTTTAACCCTATTGATGCCAAAGTCGCACATTTACAACTAATAATTTTTATGGCCACGATAGATGAATGGCCGACTTTAAACGCGTCAAGATTTTGTGTAACTATATTAGTAGGATGGTATGATTGTTATAATAATAAAAGTTAAACTTGTAACTTTGCGATCGAGATGTGTATTGATATTAAAATAATAAATAAGTCGTGCGGGCTTTTCAATAACAAAATCCTTGAAGACTTTATACATTTACCTTATCTGATTACTGTAGGTGCTAATGTACACATACATTAGCATAAAATAATGCTATTGAATGCTATTCGTTTGTAAGTGTAATGTTCTCTTTAAAAGTGGTATTGTTTGGCAAAATGAACGTTATATTTGTAAGCTGGTGGTATAGCACAGGTTGTTACCTATTTTACTTACAGCTTGATCAAAAACGTAAAGCGAACTTTGGCGGCAAGTCTCGAATAGTTATGGGAAAACTTATGGCCTAATCAAATGGAACTGAGCCTGTTGGTTCTACTCGTACTTATGAGCTATGCAGATATCTAGTCGGTATATGCTGTGTATGCTGTGTAGGTACAGTGTGTAGGTAGGTAACTACATATTTCTATGTCTTATAAAGTTGACGACGGAGGAATTTTTACCTTTTCACACAAACACTGAACGTCTTTATTGAACACATTACAGTTTCATTGTCGCGTAGGTATATCTGTAACATTAAACAATAATGCCATTGCACTCAACTTTAGGTAACGCTTAAATGGATTTAAGATATTTTTAACAATAACAAGCACTGCACCAATCTTAACTGAAAACTACATTCGTTAAGTCACTTTTGTGACATCTAAATACTTAGGAATATCTCGGGGAGCTTATTTAATGCGCTGATTACATTTGACTAAATTCAGGAACAAAAAGCGTTAGAACAAATCAAAGTGGAATGTATTGCTCATATAATAAGGTCCATTTCTGTATCACTTATACTATGCCATGCGTCGCTCCACTTTTCAAAAGCCGTGATACAAAAATGGACTTAATTTTATATGTATACAATACATTCCACTTTGATTTGCTCTCACGCTTTTTCAAATGTCATCAGCGCATGCAACTTTAGTGCAATCAAGCATAACAGTACTACTTACTTAAATAATGAATAAAAGTAATAGTTAATATGATGTTCTATTTGATTTGATCATTACTTCGTTTGCTCCATCCAACATGAATATTATTTTGTTTGGCCATATGTAACTTTTTTCGCACAGTGATTTGAGATTAACCGCTGTAGTAAGTAAAAGAAGATAACTACGCTAACGATATAACGCTTAACGTGCAGCGGCAATATTAAATAAAATCTATATATCTGTAGTGTTATTACCTACATAATTTTGTCACGATAATATTTATGATAAATTGTCAAAATTATCATGTTTGGGATGGACATAAAGTCTTTTCTATTTGTTATTATGCGTAATTAATGTTCCGCATTTCCCTTGTTATATAAATTTCACCTGATCTTCAGTATCTTTTAAAAAAGTTTTGCAGCCAATAATAATTTTTTAACTTCGCTAATTTACTTAATTTTAAAATTTAATTTAGAAAAAATATATAAGTTGCTAGATATACAATGTCGAAAATAACACAGTAACCGTCAAGCCAATCAGGCCATTAAAGCGAGAGGGTGTGAAAGGGCGGGTTCCGCAGCGGGCCCACTACCTGCTCGCTTCAGTCTGGCGTAATCCGTATAAAACCCTTGACAGCGCTCTAGATCCACAGTCGACAGTTCTCACAGTCGCGTGCGAGTCGTCCTTGTACGTATCGTCCTTGTGCCTAATATTGTAACCGTAATAAATTCTGCATTCACGGACAAAAGTGACAATACTTTCCGGGAGTGCTTGTGTGCAACGAAATTGTCTAGAGAGTAGTGTTAAATCATACTTACTCTAAATACAGTAAACAATAAAATACCGAAATGGAATATCTAGAAACGATGTTGGCTGCCCTGCGCAATCAACAACAAAAATCATCTGTAAGTATTTTTCAACGTATCATAAAAAATCACATTGTTTTGCACTTTCTTCTGCCTTCTATTTTTTTATATTGTCGATAATAATTTATCCAAGCTCTACTTATACAGAACGTTATCGGTTGTAGTGAAGATTTATAATATTTTTTACTATGTGTTGTAGACTAAATAATCATTTGTACTTACGATTCACTTTCATCATTACAGGAGAGGGAGTGTCAGTTTTACAAGGCTAGATTTGACCCCCCCAAGAAAGAACATAAGCCTAAAGACAAACTGTCTGCTAATATACAAAAGTTCTTGGCCAAGAAAGATGAGGAAGACAGGCAGAAGAAACTTGAAGCGCAAAGGAAACGCGATGAACTTTCGGCCATGCGTGATCCTAAAGCCTTGCGCAAAATTCAGAAGACATTAAAAGTGATAAAGTCTGCAAACAAATCTGTCATTGCTGATGCCATCGATAGGGACAACACTGCCGTGACCAGGGACGGCCCAGATCAGCCTGACCAAGATGACTACGGATATGAATCACAAGAGGCTGCTGCTCTCTATGCGAAAATGATGCAGAAGTACAGTAAAATACCAGATGAACCAAAGTTTTCTACTAGCCGTAAGTAATTCAGATATTGTCTTTGTTAATGATAAAATCACCTCTATCCTTCAAATGTGTTGCTGTGACAATTATGTATTTTATAAGATTTCTTTTGCCCCGATTTCCACAGCAACTAGCTGTTGCACACATTTTGGCTATTCAGTGTTTCAGAATTACATTGAATAACAGGTTAAAAAGTATCGTATGTGAGCCAAAATAAATGTCCAAACATACAAACTTTCTTATTATGAATTTAATAGGGTTAGAAGGAAGCATTTAGGACTACCATAAAAAATATTTAACTAATAATAACAATATTTTTCAGATGGCTCTGTAAAGAAAGACTTGAATGGAACAAGAGAAAGGGTGAAGCTCGCTTTACAGCACGAGGATGACCCTGTACCCCACAAGCGTGTCAGACGCAGAGAGGAAGGAAATGACGGTAAGTCATATCATTCTTTTCTTAAGCTTTTGACTGCACTTTTTCTCTCTTGATGCTAACAAATAATAAACTTTTCTTTTATAAAACTAGAATACCTAATTCTTTGATATTCTTTTGTAGATTTTAACAATTTGTGGAATTCAATGTTAGTCAACAGTAATTGTAATGTCATAATATTTTAATTTGCAAATTAAAACCGTGTTTATTTCTGTATTGGTTTATGTATAAAAAATAATAATCGTATGTTTTCCAGATAAAGAGCAGAGTCCGCTTCCGAAATCTGAAACAGAAAGGCAGAGATATGAGAAACCGACCAATGTACGGAAGCCAATGCCTCCACCAATGGATTTCACTCAATTGATAAAGCTAGCTGAGCAGAAGATGAGTGAGTCGCAGGCGGGTTCCGCTCCCAACAAAGTGGAGAAAGAGCCGGAGTCGGAAAGGCTGATGACGAAGAAGCAACGACGAGAATATGAGGAGGAGCAAGCCCGAAGTCAGCGTCGGCTGGAGCGTATTGAGGCAGAAAAGAGTGGCAGGCACAACAACCCAAAGACCAACGACAAGGAGGAGAGAGCGATGACAGAGAAAGAAAAGTTAGAGCGTGAAAGACAGAGACAAGACAGGGAGCGGTTAGAACGATTGAAAGCTGAAAGGGACAGAATTGATAGAGAAATAGAGAGGTTGAATAAAGACAGCGAGAAGGTGGACAGAACGAAAGCGAAATTGGAATCCATTGAAAGGAGAGTAGAGAAGTCCAAAGTAGTGTCTAAGGAGCCATTGAAACAGGATGCCAAAAAGAACTTTGATCTCAAGACACAGAACACTTACAGGATAGATAAGAACTCTAATGAGAAAAAACTTGCTTTGCCGAGTAATAAAGAGTCTACAAAGGTGACTGGTGTCAGTGGGAAGAGTCTTCCGCAGCAGCAACGGGTCCCATTGCCACAGAAAAGTCATAGTTCGCAAGATAGGTTGCCGAGTAAGCAGAAGTCGTTCGATGGGTCTTCGATGGTGAACGGCCACAGGCCCGAAGAAGTGAGACGGATGGCGGAGCTTCGCAAGGCAGGCAAGCGGCCAGAAGGCTCTCGACCTCAGCCTGGGCCCAGCAAGCGCGCACCTACCAGCTTCGACTTCAGCAAGCATCTCAACTGTCTGAAGAACGCCTCTCGGCGGCCGCAAGAGAACAAACGGAAACCGCCGGTGAAGGCCAAGCGTAAGTATTTAGATTATTATTTATTATTGACCTAGTTGACAGATTGACCACCACTTTGAATTATCTTCATATGGTTAGTGCCATTACAGTAAAGATGAAACATTTTTGCAAAAATATTATGTTTAAAACTAAATGTATCAATGTGCTCCACAGGCCGCCTGGACTCGGAATCTGAATATGACTCTGAGATGGACGATTTCATCGAGGACGACGACGAGAATACGGACTATTCGTCGCACATTAAGGAGATATTCGGCTATGACAAGTCGCGGTAAGCATTCTCATCTTCACTTCTCTATTTATTGTGGTACACTGGTAGTCCCCCGCCGTCTCGATTATCTTTCCTGGATAAAAAGTTGATATATATAATGGATAAAGTAGATAAATACAAGCTTTATTTACTTTGGGGCTACATTATGTGAATTGTCAAACATTAATATTATTATTCTTTTTTTTTATTTAGATATCGAGATATGGACGACGATGACGATCCAAGTATGGTGTCGTCGTTTGCTCAAGTCCAGCGCGAGGAGTCTATAAGTAAAAAGCTAGGTAAGTGTTGTCAATCCTGGATCATGGTCAAGGCGGATCCCGGCCCTTCGTGCGCGAACTTCAAACGGGTTTTTTTTATGTAATACAGCAGACAAAAAGGCAAGCGGGACACCTGATGGAAAGTGGTCACCGCTGCCTATGGACATTAGCAGCACCAGGGGTACCTCCTAAGGAGACCTCCAATATACCGCTCGAACGATCCCATGTCATAGTCCAAAGGAAACACTGTGTGGATTGCATAATACTCTCAAAAGTATTAACAAACTGTGGTATTTGCTAAGCTGATCTTATTCGTTTTATTACAGGAAGGCTCGAAGATTTGGAAGATATGCGCCTCGAGGCGATGCAGAACGCGAAGAAATCAAAGAAGAAACGATGAATTAGCGACGACTGATATTCAGTTTTCGAACAGTTCGACGGACCAAAAAACTTGTTGTATCCGACTACGTTATGTACTTTTAACTTTAAATCTGTTGCCTGTGTACTCTTGTATAGCTGTGTAAGTTGATGATTAATATAAATATTTTAAAAATTAGAGAGTTTCAACCTCAACCTGTTTCTTTATGTGACTAAAATTAAAATATTTTTATAGACCAATACAATTTAGGTTTACACGGTACCTTTCGGTATACATCCATCAGATGTCGCTACTGTGGCATAAGGCCTGCTGTCAAAATAAAGCCGTGCCATTGGTTAGCAAGGCTCCGCCATTTTAAAACGTGGGTAGAATGGTAGCAACCTGGATGTCATAGTTTATATGAAAAGTGCTATAAATGCCTACATAAAATTATTTATATGCACTTAGAGACTTTTGGCTGTATCTTTCTCATAAAACGAGATAACCGTGCATTGTGATGACGTTTGGGGTATGACGTCACAGCCCTAATTAGATATTTTAAATGTTTTTGCTTATTTTTAAAGTAATTAAAAAGAACGATTTGTTGGTATATGAAAGTCTTACATATACCAACAAAACGTTTATAAGCGCAATAATTCAAGAGCAACACATTCCACTTTCTCTCACGCTTTTCTGAATTTCGTCGACTGTATGTGTAATAAACGCATAAGCAAGATATTAACGTTTTAAATTCCTAATTAGACAAGGAGGGCGATACAGACACGTGACGTCACGTCTCTATGTCGCCACTTATTACGTAAGCTCAGCTTTGCAAGAAGGGGACAGAGAATAATCTTTGAATTCTCATAAGTCCAGTGTTTTACCGATTTAATTACGTTTTCTACTTTTGTAGACATATTCAGTACCAGGCACGTACCAAATAGTGTAGGTACTTACTTGCGTAACCCTTTTTAATTTAGTGTTTATTTTGCTTATTAATAAGTATTGATACATAAACATTATGAGGTAAGCTATGTGATGGTGGCGACAATGTTATTTTGTTTTCAAATTGTTTTTCTATCTTGCCCTTATATAATTTTCACCGCAAATGTCAAACAAATAATTTGTACCTTTTTTTTTTTTTTTTTTTTTTTAATTATATAATCTTGCAATCAATCCTAGGACTATGAGCAGATGAGGTGAAGGACAAACGGCGTGCTGAGAACATTCCCCAATGGTAATGCCTCGTCAGTTAGTTTAACTGTCGTCGATTTCCATTATTTTGCGTCTCTTTAGACGTCTCATATCATCCAGGATGGTGAGTTCCATCGCCAATTTATTAGGATGCCTCTCAAGGCGAGCTTTGTATTTTAAGGAACATGATTTTATTTCCTCCTGTACTGTTCTCACTGCCAAGAGCTTGTGGACTTCCAGATTGGTGATAAACCAAGGAGCGTTCGATATTTGTTTTAATATGCAGTTCTGGGCTCGTTGTATCATTATAATGTTGGAGTTGCTGGCAGAGCCCCACAATTGAATGCCATAGGTCCAGATTGGCTTCAAAATTGCTTCATATATGAGGAGTTTGTTGTCAATAGACAGCTTTGAATTTCTTCCAAGGAGCCAGTAAAATCTTCTACATTTAAAGTTGACGTCATTTCTTTTAGCTTGTATGTGCGTCCTCCATGTTAGTCTACGGTCCAGATGCATTCCCAAGTACTTGACAGTATTCTCATGTGGTAGCTCAGCTCCACCTAAGATGACGGGTGGGCAGTCGTTTTTGCGTAGCGTGAAAGTTATGTGCACGGACTTTGATGGGCTGGCGCAGATCTTCCATTTTAGAAACCATTCATTGATTGCGTCCAATGCTTTTTGTAAGGACCTTGAAGCGTTGATGTGGCACGAATCAGTAGCAAGTATTGCTGTGTCATCTGCGAACGTCGCAACTGTCACTCCAGGAACTAGCGGTAGGTCTGAAGTAAAAATTGTGTATAAAATTGGTCCCAGTACTGAGCCCTGTGGAACCCCGGCCAGAATACTGTGAAACTTTGATTCAGAGTCGCCTTCTATTACTTGAAATAGTCTCTCGTTCAAATATGATTCTAGGATGCTGTAGAATTTGTGAGGTAAGAGCTGTTTAATTTTACAGAGGAGGCCTTTGTGCCACACTCTGTCAAATGCTTGTTTTACATCCAGGAAAGCGGCAGAGCAGTACTCTTTACGTTCTAGGGCTCTCCTGATGACATCACACACTCTATGGACTTGTTCTATTGTGGAGTGTTCTTGGCGAAAACCAAACTGATGGTCGGGCACAACGCCTCTTTCTAAAAGCGCTTTCTGTAGTCTGTGCAGAAGAATTCTTTCAAAAAGCTTGGACATTATCGGAAGCAAGCTTATTGGTCTGTAAGATGTCACACCATTTGCTGATTTACCTGGTTTGAGCACCATTATTATCTGCGAGACCTTCCATATGCTAGGGAATTTATTGGTTCTCATTATGCCATTAAATAACATAGTGAGATATAAGATACCCTTCCGAGGCAGTTCTTGCAGCACTTTCTTGTCGATTAGATCGAAACCGGGAGCCTTTTGGTCTAGCATATTATTTATATTTCTCTTGACTTCATGAGGTGTCACAGCTTTGAGTGGTAAATCCAGTTGCAGATCTTGGTTAAGGATATCTGTAATCTCCGAATCGTCACTTTCATCAAATATGTTCGGTTTAAAGACTGTAGAGAGATATTTAGCAAATGCTTCTGCTTTATCGTTAGGAGTTCTAGCCCAAGTATTCCCTGGCAGTCTGATGGGTGGTTTAGGATTTACTGGTTTATTTATATTTCTACAGGTTTTCCACAGGGAATAGTCTGTTGTTCTTGTAGCTGTAAGTGATTCTAGGTGTGCCTGTAGGGTACTATTGTTTGCTTCAAAAATTTGTTGCTTGAGATCTTTCGTGGCTTTGTTTAGTGCAGTCTTATCTTCCGGGTGTCGGCTTGTGTGCCACTTTCGTGGTAATCTCCTTTTTTCTAGAATTTTTTCTTTTATATGTATTGGTATATTGTGTGGCTTATGATGCAAGAGTTTGAAAGGAGTACACGACCAACAAGCAGCCTGGATTCTTTTAGTAAAGTCTTCGGCAGCAGCTTCCACGTCTTCACTAGATTTTAGAGCAATTTTCAGCTCTAGGGTTTCATCCAACATGTCTCTAAATGATTGCCAATCGGTACATTTGTTATAAAGTCGAGGCCTTCCCTGGCACCTGATGATTGTGGTACTCACGGTGAGGAACACGGGTATGTGGTTCGAGGGTCCATCGAGGCAAGACTCAATGTGGAAAAACAATCTTGCTAAGCCTTTGGTAACATAGAAGTCCAATACATCCGGAAGTCTATTAGGGTCTGAAGGCCAATGGGTTGGTTCAGCTGTTGCTAGGGTAGTAAGGTTATTTTTGTCGATACTCTTCTTCATTTCCCGACCTCTCGTTGTTATTAGTCTTGAACCCCAGTGGGTGTGTTTTGCATTCCAATCACCACCAGCTATAAAGCGTTGCCCCAATGTGTGATAATATTCATTAAACTGGGTTTCAGTAATTTTATGTTTAGGGGGACAATATACTGAAGACACATTGAATTCGCCGTTTTTATCTTGTATGGCTACAGTCGTGGCTTGGATATGGTCCGATCTGAATTGTGGGCATTCGTAGTGCTTTATTGATGATTTTATAACCACAGCCGACCCCGCATGAGCTTTACCATCTGGATGGTTTGTATTATATATGCCATAATTTTTAATTGAAGTCTTACTATTTTCAGTGAAGTGGCTTTCTGATATTAGAAGAATGTCTAGATCATGCTGTTGCAACAATATTTCTACCTCATGTTTATTAGGAGCAAGGCCGTTGATGTTCCAAGTAGCTATTTTCAGTGCGGTCATTTTTGTAATTTATTCATGAGTGTAGTTATAAGTCCTATTAAGGAGCTTATTTGTTGTAGGATAAGATGAAATTGTTCCGACTGCTTCTGGAGTAATTATTCTATCGAGTTTTTAGGTAGTAGTAATTCTTGTTCAATATTTTTATCTTCAGTCTTGTCGGTCTTGAGTACATCAGCGTAAGTTGGTCCTTGACGTTGCGTGTAATTATTATATTGTGTCAATTTGGGTGTTCTAGTATCATGGTTGGACAGATGTGGTATTGTCGGTGGTATTTTTTTGGCAAACGGTGCTTGATTCGCTCTTCTTGCTTCTATTTCCTTATAGACTTGGCAGCCTTTGTAGTTAGCTGGGTGTGGGCCCAGGCACAGAGCACATTGAGCTGGCGTGTTTCTGTCGGTTTTTGGGCATTCCGAGGTTTTGTGAGCTTCAGCACATTTGACGCATCGATACGGTCGCATGCAGTAGTTTTTCGTGTGGCCGTACTGCTGGCATCTCTGACATTGCACAACAGTGTTTCTTCTGCGGGGATCTTCTATTGTGACTCCCTGATGATAAATTATTTTGACTTCTTTAGCAGCCTTGTTGTTAGGGCTGGGCAGTAAATTAACAAAAAACGTAGAGGTTGGTTTTTTATCTTTACCAAACTTTACATTAATGATTTCGCCATGAACAGTGTTGCCTGTTTTTTCCATAGCTAGTTTTATTTCGCCTAGAGGCGTAGAATGGTGCAAGTTCTTAACAACTATTCTATAGTACCGTTCATCTTTCTTATTAAAGGTATGACCGATAAGTCCACTTTCACGAACTTTGGTTATCAGGCTTTTATATACCTCTGCGTTTTCAGTACAGATCTTCAACTGGTTTCTGTTTATTACTTTGTATGTGAATTGGGTCTTCTCAACTGCTGATTCTAACAGTTGGGTGAGCTTGAGTACATCTTCAATTCCATATAAAATTATTGGAGGAGGCTTGCTAGGCTTCTTTTCTTTAGAGTGGTTCTGCTCATTTATTTATTTATTTATTTATTTATTTATTTATTTAGCATAAATTTACAGCGTTACAGTACTTACAAATTACTAATACACTGCAAATATCAATAAAATACAAAATATTAAATTAAAAACTTAAGAACATTATTAAATTAAAACAAAATTAAATACATAATCAAATTAAAGAATTAAGATACACACACTCACTCATCCATCAACTCACTAAACCTCAGACATGCATTTCGCGCTTCCATACATCGACTCACAAATATGTCACACTCTGGTGCTGATGCCTGAAAAGCGTTAAGCATGTCCATGCCGCGAAGAAGGGGAGAGCGCGCACGTGCCACGGTCCGCGAGGCCGGAGTCGCGAGGAGTTTACCTGGACGTGCTCTCAGTTGCATCCTCGGCTTAATCGGGACATCCAGTCTTACAACTTGCGAGACAAGTGCAGGACAGTCCGCCTCGCCACGCAAGATACGACACACCTCAACGAGTAAGCTGAAGTTACGCCTTACTTCCAGAGAGTTGAAGCCAAGAGTACCTAGCAAGAACTTAGTGGGGTACAAAAAGGGATAGTATCCATAAATTTTTTTATAGAGAAAACGTAAAAATGTTTTTTGTATTTTCTCCAGAAGTAAGGCGTAAGAACTCTCATATGGGTTCCAAATAATCGATGCCGATTCGAGTTTGCTCCGCACCAGCGCCGAGTATATGAGTTTTATCACGTTAGGATCGCTAAATTCGCGGGAATTCCTTATTACGAACCCTAGTCTTTTAGAACACTCAGCTGCGAGTTTCTTCATGTGATCATGGAAGTTGAGAGTTGGATCAAAAACGACTCCCAAGTCCTTAACTGCATTAACACGAGTAATTTCATTTGTGCCCAGGGTGTACTGAGCCAGCAAGGGACTCTTTGATCGACTGAAGGTCATTACATGGCACTTATCTGGATTAAAGAGAAGTCCATTCTCCACACTCCACGCATATACCGCATCAATGTCTAATTGCAGCGAGTTGCAGTCAGACATCTCAGTCACTCCGCGAATTAGTTTTAGGTCGTCGGCATATAGTAAGCTCCAAGAAGATTGGAGAACCAAGTCGAGGTCGTTCACCATAATACCAAACAAGAGCGGACCTAATACTGAGCCCTGACTGACCCCAGACCGCGTGTGGTATGGATCTGAGACATAACAGCCATGTCGGACGTACTGTTGTCTATCGCGCAGGTAACTTGCAAAGAGTTTCAGTAGAGTAGGTGAAAAACCAATGGCACCCAGCTTACCCAACAGAATGTCATTGTCAACCCGGTCAAAAGCCTTTTGAAAGTCGAAATAGACCACATCCACCTGAACACCCCTATCGAGATGGTCAGAGACAAGGTCAACCAAGGTTAGTAGGTTGGTATTAACAGAGCGTTTGGATCTGAACCCGTGTTGGGTGTCACTCAAGAAAGGCTTGACCTGGGAAGAAATGTGTTCGTACAGAATAGACTCGTACAATTTAGCCAAAGATGATAAATTTGCTACTGGTCTGTAATTTTCTACATTTTTTAAGTCACCTGATTTTGGAATTGGCTTAACCCGTGTTAACTTCCAGAGCTCTGGATAAGTACCGGAGGAAATCGACAGATTCAAAATATGGCAAATGGGGTCCACTAGAAACTCCTTGCAAGCTTTTATAATAAAAGAAGGTACATTGTCAGGGCCCATAGAAGGTCTTAGCCTGTTAATGGCTTTTTCCACATCCTGAACGGTGATATGCCCAATAGAAATATAATTGGCTGACATGGTTCGGTCAGCCGTACTCGCATCAGCACAATTCAAGAGAGGTGCATTGGGCAAGAAGACACTTGAAAAATAGGAAGCAAATGCATCTGCGGCTTTGCACCCAGTGTTTTCCTCGCCGTTAAAAATAACCTTAGCCTCAAAACCTCCTTTCGATTTTAGGCTGCTTATGTGTTTCCAAAAAGAACGCGGATCACGCTTGATGTTAACCTGAATGCGACGTTGGTAGTCTTTATATGCACTCGCACTTCTCCTTTTAACATCAGCACGGAGGCTAGCAAATTGTGCATACGAATAGTGACAACCATACGCCTTCCACGCACGATGGAATCTAGCCTTACGCTCAATGTCCCTAATTAAATCTGCAGAAAACCATACCGGATAGATTCTGTTTGCTCTGCGATGTCTGATCTTCCTCGGTATGCACTTGTCGAAGATATCATATATTATTGAATAAAAATATTCAAGGCAGTCGTTTACACTATGAGCTAAGTAGACATTATCCCAGGAGGTGTTAGTGATAAGGTGATATAAAAGTTCGTAATTTCCCTTAGAGAAATTCCAGTCATCCTGTGGATCAATGTTACTCGGCCCAAGTACTGTAGATTGTTCCCGTTCGGTATCTCTTAGGGGGACACTAATTTCCAGAGGAGGGTGATAGACATCACGTCGCTGAACAAGACCACCCCCCAATATCTCCATGACTTTCGTCTGACGCAACTTTTCAGACACCAGCACCACATCTAACTTTCCACCGTACAAATTTTCAACAGCATTCATCTCTGTCAGGCCACAAACGGATAAAAAGTAATTATAATTATTCAAAATATCATTTGACTTATATTTAGGATTTAGATTAAGGTCTCCCATTATGATGACTGGTCCTTTCAACGTCTCGACCACTGACTCGACTTTTTGGAACCAATTAAAGTACTCAACGTCAGTCGCCCGCGGATTGATGTAAACAACGCACAAATTTAAGGTCACATTACCAAACATGCACGAAGCCCAGAGATCTTCACCGGCGATAGTCTCTAGCTCCGGTCGACGTTGAAGCTGAACACCTGGGCGCGCTGCGAGCATCACCCCACCACCCTGTCCCGTTGACCGATCACGGCGTAGGACGCTCCATGCAGAGCCTGTTACCTCAGCATCATCCACCGACGAGTTGAGGAAGGTTTCAGTGATCGCTATTATATCACAATTTCCTAGCGACATGTTGCTCCTGAGATCAGCAAGTTTTGAGTTTAAGCCTCTAACATTCTGATATACTAAAGAGATGCCGTAGTCCTTTCTATTTCGAGCCACGTTCCGTCCCCTTGTCGGCGTCAGGTTTTCGGTATCCGCGGTATCTCATGTTCATCAGAAGGATCTACTGGTAACTGGCTGAACCTGTTTGATGTCACTATATCTACTGAATGTGAATCTAGCGGCTTTTTCCGCTTTGGATTACGCAGAGATGGTATTCTTTGCCATGGTGGAGGTTGTAGCTTAAGGTCCTGATCACGTTCAACAGAATCCATGAGGGCAGTATCCTCAGCAGCGTTCTGGGTTTCTGATGCCATTGTGGGATAATTGCTCAGTGATGAGCTTCTTGTTCTTTGTACAAACAGGCTTGGATGGAATGCTTGCTGCACCATTTTTTTGGTTCCATTTGTACCAATTGTTGTTTTTTCTTTTGGGACATCTGTTATCTCCATTGGCTCCATGTTGATATTATTTGCCGAAATGGTAGATTTTATTTGTAGTTGGCAACACTATCCCAATTGTCAGATGTCACTGTCATGATGACAAGACTAAAATGATTGCAAGATAAAATTGTGGGTAGTACAAAATTTTGTTTAGAATCACTATCATATAGGCGATACAGACACGTGACGTCACGTCTCTATGTCGCCACTTATTACGTAAACTCAGCTTTGCAAGAAGGGGACAGAGAATAATCTTTGAATTCTCATAAGTCCAGTGTTTTACCGATTTAATTACGTTTTCTACTTTTGTAGACATATTCAGTACCAGGCACGTACCAAATAGTGTAGGTACTTACTTGCGTAACCCTTTTTAATTTAGTGTTTATTTTGCTTATTAATAAGTATTGATACATAAACATTATGAGGTAAGCTATGTGATGGTGGCGACAATGTTATTTTGTTTTCAAATTGTTTTTCTATCTTGCCCTTATATAATTTTCACCGCAAATGTCAAACAAATAATTTGTACCTAAAATAGAAATGTGATATTATAATGATACTTCCAGTTTTTTCATACTTTGATTGAATGTTTTTCATTTGTTTTACTATAAGCTTAGGTAAGTGCAGAGTTATATGAATATTTCATATTTATAGTTTTTGTAATGTAATAGTCATTTACTTTGCCTGAAATTTTACATAATTTCTGTTAAACAACTTTACTCTTTGTTTGTAAATAACCAAATTACTGATCGTTTGTTGAAAAAAAACTGTTTATTTAGTTATGACTGGTTTGGTAAGCATTGGGTAAAGTCCACATTCCCATACATTGAGTCTCAAAATAAAAAACGGCCCGCCCCAAGCAGAAGGTCCACGGGAAACAAAGCGCCATTTCCGTCATGCACACATTGACGTTACGTTTACAGGCATTCTCACGCAGTTTCACGCAGAGTTAAGTCGCGACTGGCGACACGTGTTGTCAAAATGAATTTGCAAAAATATTACAGTTGTAGTGTAGGTATATGGTTGTTTAAATACAACTAAAAACTATACCTACTTATACTTCTTCTTTTCTCATAAAGGTAAATGAAACTAGCCGTTTGGATAATGATTAATTATTACCTGCATTTCATTTTGTCTCAGCAGTGTTAAAGGCTAACACATTTTTCTATTAATTTATACTAAATTTATTAAAAAAAAAAATTAAATCCAAATACCTATACCTAATATTAAAAAATTTAAAGAAATTGGTAGATATCTTTTTCAAGCTAAATATATTAATTTATCATATAGATCATATCATCCAAACTGGAAGAGCGTCGGTGGCCGAGCGGTTAGCGTATGCAACTCGTAAGCCAGAGGTCCCGGGTTTGAATCCCGCTTCGGCCATGTACCAATGACTGTTTTCTGAGATATGTACATTAGTTGAATAGTAACCGATGCTCTTACGGTGAGGGAAAACATCGTGATGAAACCTGCACATTCGGGCGACTGCATGTGTAACCATGATCCAATCTGATCAGGTTCCCCTGGTAGCAGGGACATGGAGGTCAGATGGCAGTCGCTCCACTGTAATTACCTAACCTGCCGAATCCTGGATCATGGTCACGGCGGACCCCGGGCCCTCGTGCGTGAGAGCATAACCGGGACATTAACGCCAAGATGATTTATTACTTTTATACAAACTGTAAATTACTGAGTAATCTTTTGAAAGAAGTTCAAAATATATCTATTCCAATGCCTTGCTCATGTTTCCTCATCATATATTAAAAAAAACCGTTACCTGAGAATGCGACTTTTTTACACGCTGAAATATAATAATCATGCATTTAAACAATGTCGCAATCAACGAAAATATTTTTTAGTGAATAACTTGTGTCACTGTTTTTAAATACTGTTTTTTTAATTTTTAATAATAGTATTCTAATTTACCACCTCGTTTTTTACTTATCTATCTAATTTAAAAATGGACATTTCCACTATTATAAATACACTCTCTATAATTAGCCTCAACTCGATCAAATGAGGAATCGCTGACCTTAATATCACAGTTACCTAGTGTCAGGATCAGGCGTCCACTCTGATTGCATTATCTATAAAGTTAAACCTTTGTGAGAAATGAAAAAACTGATGTTACTATCTGTATTAGTAACTGGTTTTTACGGGAACAAATACTTTTATATATTATTATTATAATAATAATGGGGAGTGTTCCGAGGGACTTTTCGATTAGGTGCCTACAGCACAATTCCGCCATCGCACCACCCGCCGTGGGCTGAGTACTTCGAAAGAACGTTTCTCGCTCGTACGATTCGGATGTGGAATGAGCTCCCAACCACAGTGTTTCCTTTGGACTATGACATGGGATCCTTCAAGAGGTATATTAGAGGTCTTCCTCAGCGATTACCAGTACGGTTTCCGCCGTGGTCGGTCGACTGGGGACCTTCTGGTGTATGCCATTCATATATGGAGTGAGGCCATTGAGAAGCATGGCGAGGTCCTTGCTGTGTCGCTCGATATCTCCAAGGCCTTTGATAGGGTTTGGCACGCAGCCCTACTAAGCAAGCTTCCCTCATTTGGCATTCCTGTTGGCTTTTGCACCTGGATTTCGGACTTTCTGAGTGGACGTTCAATCCGGGTAGTTCTCGATGGTTACTCGTCTGATCTTCAGGCTATCGACGTGGGAGTTCCTCAGGGGTCGGTTCTGTCCGCGACTCTTTTCTTGCTGCATATCAACGATCTTCTAGTACCCGGTACCCTTGGGTACGCTGACGACAGCACAGTAACGGATAGATATCTGTCAGAGGCCAAAGCTAATAGGGACGACATTCAGTCTTGTCGAGAGGCCATGGTTAGGCGTTTGAGGAGATCGTTACCTTCGAGATGCGCAAGGAGTTTGTTTTTCAGTGCACGCTCCATAATCTTACAGAGAATGGAGGTGACTGAAATAGGGCGGTAGTTGACAGGGTCTGCGCGGCTGCCCTTCTTAGGCGCGGGCTGCACATTGGCAAGCTTCCACGACTTAGGTACAATACCAGTCTTTAGTGAGAGACGAAACAGGCGTGTGAGAATAGGAGACAACTCAGGGGCACATCTACGCAAGACCGTCGCTGGTATACCATCAGGTCCACTAGCTTTGTTCACGTCCAGACTCGCACGTCTGCCATAGTGCAGTCAGCGCGGGGTGAGATGGGTGGAGTTTTTCCTGCAGTATCTAAACGCGAACTCGCCGCGAAATGAGAAGCAAGTAAATTCGCTTTTTCCTCCGCAGCATGTGCCAATGTTCCGTCTGGCTTCAGCAATGGTGGTAACGAGGATTGGCTAAAATTGAATTCCACCGCTTTTGCCAAAGACCAAAACGCCTTACTCCCAGGAGGGTAAAAGGCCAGTTTGGCGCCAATCCGGCTTATGTGGTCGAATCGAGCCCTGCGTAGCGTCCTTTTGCTAGACTTGGCGGCGAGGTTAAAAGCTCTCTTCAATTTGCAAGTATCCGGAGACTTATGAGCTCGAGCCTCAGCCCAGGCAGAGTATGCCGCCTGCTTCGGCACTTCAGCGCGACGGCACCCAGCACTGAACCATGGACGAGACTTGCCGTTCATCGCTACATCAGAATACGGAATATAATACTCCATACCCTGCCGTATAACCGCGGTAACGGCTTCAGCACAATTCGACGGGTCGCCCGAAGAGAAGCATGCCTCCCGCCAAGGATAGGACGAAAACAAGTGACGCATCTCATCCCAATCTGCTGACTTGTATCGCCACACACGCCGGGGGTGGCAAAGGGCTTGCTCCGGCGGGGAATAGACTGATACAGATTTCACCAGACAGTGGTCGGATGTACCCAGTGGTGCAGAAACCAAAACTGAGTGTCTGTCCGGATTAGTTGTCAACAGAAGGTCTAAGCAATTAGCGGTATGAGAGTCGACATCAGGTACCCTCGTGGCACAGCTTACCAGCTCTAGCGACAGAGCTAGTTTACGTACCTCTCTCCCAGCATGATTAGTCACCTGGTATGGAAAAAGCCAATCTTGGTGGTGGGCATTGAAATCTCCCAGGATAACTAACTGCGCCCCGGGGTAACGTTCCCTCGCTTCATCCGCCACTTCAATGAGATGGCCACAAAAACGAGTTGTCTCCTGATCCCCGCTGTGCGAGCAATATACGCAGGCATACAGGATTTGCACATGACCTGTATCCACCAAAAGCCACAAAATGGAGAAATCAGACCCCTCAAAGCTCCTGAGACGCCGAGTACAGATGTCATCGCGAGCGTACACACAGACTCCGGCACGAGGTACGAACCTGTGCTCGAGAGTATACCCTGGGTAGCTGAGGTACGCTGCGTCAGCCGGACATCTGATCTGCGTCTCAGTGAGGAACAGCAGCTGCGGTTTTTCAGTCTCAAGGTGATGGTGGACTGCATCGAGATTGGAGTGCAGGCCTCGAATGTTCGTGAGGTGCACTTTGAGTGGGAGGGCGTGCAGCCGCTGTGTACCGTTTCTCCTTTGTTTTTTGTGCTTCAAATTTTGAGTGAAAAGGATGGGTTAGGAGGACGGAAGTTGGACGAGGTGGCGCTCCGCCAACCAGCTAGCATGCTCACCATTGCCGCACGGGAAGGTGCCTGACGCGGAGACCGCGGGGACGCCCGAACCCCCCCAGATTGGCTACCTGGCCCTCCCATCCGGTCGCCAACCGGCAAGGTAGGGCAATCTGGGATTTTTCGTAAGATGGCGGGGCAGCCTTTCACTAGTGGCTAACCAGCTACTTGGGCCCCCAACTATCTACGGTCGGCCAGCGGCGGCACCGTGCTTCGGATCCCGCTGCCCTCCGAAGCCAGGCACCCGGTACGAGAGTGGTGAGCAGTAGATAAATCGGTAACGCAGAGCAATCACAACTGTCCAGACCCGTCCTCCTAGACGGCTACACCAGACATCGCAACGAAACACGGCTGGGCCGCTTGACGACGCATTTGCCTGAAGGGTGGTGACCAGCCACGGCCGAAGCCTACCACCGGAGAGACTGCTGTTTATTTTGCACTATCCAGGGATCCCGTGTAGGGTATCTAGAGTCATGAAGCCCAAAGAGGGCTTCGCCTACGGACGCGTACAGCATTGATCCCCAAAATATAATTGTAAAATCGTAGGCCCCATTCGCTTGCGATACCTATAGGTATGAGGTATTTCATAGACTTATGAACCTGCTTTGTGTACTAAACGCCTTATCTTAAACCTAATTAAGTAGTGGAATAGCATAGAATTGTACAAAAATATGTTTACTGTTTTATTGTACGAGTAGGTTGGTACTCTTATCTCTAACGCAACATGTTGAATACAAAAGAACAATACTAATAGGCCAAGGTCAGTAAAAGGATCACCTTTTACCTGCTTTTCTGCAAATAATTGAATATCTATTATCACATCCCTTATCTGCTTTGCAGGTTGGTTTGTTTTTGACTATCTACGTGAATAATATGAATCATGTTTTTTCCGACCTTCAAATATTGTATTCCTAATATCATTGTAAAATTGTAGGCCCCATTCGCATGCGATACCTATTGGTATTAAGTATTTCTTAGACTGATGAACCTGCTTTGTGTAGGTACTAAACGCATTATCTTAAAACTAATTAAGTAGTGGAATTGATAATAATTGTACAAACATATTTTTACTGTTTTACTGTACTCTTATCTCTAAGTCAATATAATGAATACAAAAGAACAATACTAATAGGCCAAGGTCGGTATCACCTTTTACCTGCTTTTCTTAAAATAATTCAATACCCATTATCACATCCCTTATCTTATACCTTATCTGCTTTGCAGGTCGGTTTGTTCTTGGCTAGCATGAATCATGTTTTTTCCGACCTCAAATATTGTATTCCTAATATCATTGTAAAATCGTAGGCCCCATTCGCGTGCGATATCTATAGGTATTAGGCACCTAAATAGGTAATATAGGTATTAGTATATAGTATTGATTCGATCGTTTGCAATAATAGGGGTTGCCGAACATTATTTTATTCTCAAAAAATCAATTTAACCATAAGATTTAACAATTCGATCGTGTTTGTCACAGAATACTAATTGTATTGTTTGATAGGGCGTTCATCGGCTCTCCCGTAATAAATTATTATGTATAGGTATATAAGAAAATAATTTGTCAGGCAAAGCCGCGCTGCAATGCCTGTCTGCGCGTTGGGGCATTTTATATAGCGAAACGAGTCAGCCCGCACTCGCGTACCGCTGATTTTAATTACAACTTACATATTGCGTCGGCCGCAGCGAAAGTGTGCTTCCTACTCATGATCCAACTTTTAACCCTATTGATGCCAAAGTCGCACATTTACAACTAATAATTTTTATGGCCACGATAGATGAATGGCCGACTTTAAACGCGTCAAGATTTTGTGTAACTGTTCTTGCGACTTATGTAAGTTTGTGCAGGTAGGATGGTATGATTGCTATAATAATAAAAGTTAAACTTGTAACTTTGCGATCGAGATGTGTATTGATATTAAAATAATAAATAAGTCGTGCGGGGTTTTCAATAACAAAATCCTGGAAGACTTTATGCATTTACCTAATCTGATTACTGTAGGTGCTAATGTACACATACATTAGCGTAAAATAATGCTATTGAATGCTATTCGTTTGTAAGTGTAATGTTCTCTTTAAAAGTGGTATTGTTTGGCAAAATGAACGTTATATTTGTAAGCTGGTGGTATTTTTTTATTTTTTATTTTTATTTTTTTGGAAGATCAACAGCTTACAATTTACATAAGAGATTTAAATAAGCTTATGTTACAAGTAATATAACTACTCTCCTGACAAGAACAAGTGAGTGAAAATAATCATGCATCTCTACAAGGATTTGGAAAAACAAAACAAAAACACAAATAATAATTTGAGAGTAAACTAAGAAAAAAAGAAAGAATGTAAAACAAAAATTGAACCAATAAGTGAACGTACATAGTTCGCACACTGACAGCAGTGATAGGAGTGTCAAGGTGCTTTATCGGTTAAAAAGTCATTGCTTAGAATGCGTTAAACTGTAGTAGCACTCGTATTGAAGAGGTCAATATCATGACGAATAGTTAGGTTATTAAATTGTGCACTGACCCTTATGAAGAAAGAATTTTGTCGATAATTTGTACGAGGTGAACCTGTATGAAGAGGATTACCATGTCGCAGTGATCTATTAGGCACCCGTAATACAACATTTGATAGTAAATCAGGGGAATCGACTCTGCCACCGACTATGTTCATGAGATACACAATGTCCGACATGTTCCTTCTTTTAATTAAAGGGAGAATATGATGCCTTCTGCATCTTGCTTCGTAGTCAGCATCACAGGTTTTACCTTTAAATTGGAGGTATCTCATGAAACGCCGCTGCACGGACTCTATCCGATTAATATAAATATCGTAACGCGGATTCCACACTTGAGATGAATATTCGAGAATACTTCGCACCAGGGAACAGTAAAGGATTTTGATTGTTTTTAATTTTTTGAAATTTACGCATGATCTTATAACAAAACCAAGAGCTCTGGAAGCCTTCTTAACAGTTGCATCGATATGTTCCTCATATGTCAGCTTCGAGTCTTGTATTATACCCAAGTCTCTAATTGAATTTTGGTAAGATAAACATTCGTTGTTGATGGAGTAAAGGTGTTTAAAAATATTAGTTTTCCTAGAAAAGGTAATTGTATGGCATTTGGAAATATTAGGGTCCAACTTGTTAGCGCGACAATAGGACTCAAGTCGATGCAGGTCGGCTTGAAGAGAAAGACAGTCAGCAGGATTACGTATTTTGGTAAATATTTTCATGTCATCTGCAAATAACAAGAATTTAGAGTTTCTAAAACAGGAGCCAATGTCATTTATAAAGATTAGGAATAGCAGAGGACCGAGCAATGAGCCTTGAGGAACTCCAGACGTAACCTGCATCCATGCAGAGGAATACCCATTTAGAACCACTGATTGAGTTCTATGCTCTATATACGAGCTAAACCACCTGTAGAGGTTACCATGGACGCCTGCTTGATATAGTTTTTGAAGCAATATTATGTGGTCTATTCTGTCGAAAGCTTTGCTATAGTCAGTGAAGATAGCATCGACCTGGTATCCGGAATCCATAGATGAAGAAGTATACTCATGGAATAGTAGCAGATTTGTTACAGTAGATCTGCGACTTAGGAACCCGTGCTGCTCTGGGATAAACCATGCCTTTAGAGAAGTATACAACTGCTTGTAGATTATCCGTTCAAGAACCTTTGAGAAAATGCATAGCTTTGATGTGGGCCTGTAATTTTGCACATTATTACGGTCTCCCTTCTTAAAAACTGGAGTAACATGTGCAGATTTCCATATGGCGGGTACCTCTCCTTCAATCAGAGATCTGTTGAACAGTATTGCAAATGGGGAAGCAAGGCTCTCAGCACACCTTACAATGAAAATTGGAGAGATGCCATCTGGGCCCGCGCCTTTCTTCAAATTCAGTGATTTTAATTGATTAAGAACCATCTCAGTGTCAATTTCTATACTGCTTAAAGCGTTGATCATCGCGGAGCCGGTTGGGGCTGGCAAAGAAGAGGGAGTGATATCGGTAATACCAATAGATTCGCGAGGCATGAATGTGGAATGGAAATAGGAGGAGAACAGGTCACAAATTGAATCACCACTTTCAGCACTGCGATCTCCCAATTTCATGACTGACGGTGGGGAATTGGCTCCGCGTCCCAATGATTTGATGTACGACCAGAAGGTTTCGGGGCATTCAATAATCCGTTTTTCCGCTTTCTCCATATAGTCGTAATAACACTTTCTTTCTAATTGGGCAGCTCTTTTTCTAAGCAACGAAAATGTTCTATAATCCTCGAGATTGCCGTAGATTTTATATTTCTGGTGGAATTTGTGTTTTTGTTTGAGCACCCTCTTCAAATCATGGCTATACCAAACGGGATAATAGGAAGGTTTAACTAGCTTATGTGGAATGTATTGCTCACGAAGTTTGCTAAGTATATCATAAAAAAAGGAAAGGGCATCATTCAATGAACAATTATGGAGGTGGCGGTTCCAGGGGATACTGTTCAAGCCAGAGCAAATGGATGTATAGTCGCCAGATGAATAAAAGTATTTGAGCCGTGGGCGAGTTTTCAGCGGTGTTACATTAGAAAAACTAGTTGTAATTTGAAGCGACTTGTGATAGTTATCCTCAGGGACTAGTGTATCATGACAATGGTAAACACTGACTGTATCATTGCAAAAAACAAGATCCAAGAGTCTGTTATTGATGGTGTTACTTATGTCACAGTATTGCTGGAGATTATTTTGAGCTAAGATGTCAAAAAACTCCAACAACTCACCACCCGATCCGCAAGGCTCCAAGTAGGTAGAGTCTGCAACAGCGTTCCAAACAAGGGAACCGCTAATCGTGTAGAGATTGAAGTCTCCCATGATGACAAATTTGTCATTAGGGCAAGAGCTCATAATGTCACTTAGTTTATTAGCATAATTACGAAGTTGGATCTGAATACTGTTACCCTCACTCTCTCTACATAGGTAAACCACGCAGAAATGTACAGATGTATTACCTAGTTTAACAGATATCCAAATATCTTCAGCAGAAGATCGCCATTCGGGTCGCTCCGTGACAACCAGGTCACACCGGGCCGCCAGTAGCACTCCCCCGCCATAGACTTGGTTTCGCGCATCGTAGTCACGATCGCGCCGCCACACAATATATCTGTCATCAATAAGTTCTTGATCGGCAATACCCTCCAGGAGCCAAGTCTCCGTAATAGCCACTATATCAAAACAATTCATATAGAGATTCCTTTTAAAAGTATTTACCTTAGTGCGAAGACCTCTTGTATTCTGATAATAAATATTAAGTGGCGTAGACATTGTGGAACGATAATAATTTTAGGTATAAGTGTTTTAGTTTAAATATGATACAGGGGTATTCATGCTGATATACTATGCAATCCGTGCTACAGTACAGATTATAATTATTAATATTAATTACGAGTGTTAAAGCAAGAAACAAATAATAAACGACATGGTTTCCAATAGTACGAGTGACACTTTGCGAAATATGTACATTCACGCTAAAACAATAAAGTATTTTGTAAGTATTAATAAAGGTAAAGGATTTAGGTAATGATAATAAGTAGTCTGTCAATAATAATAAGTAGTCTAAGTTCACTTTATAGCCTTGATATCCTCCTCGGATTTTATAAATATAATTTTGGAGGGAGGTTCTGCGATTTTTCTGGCCATTATTTTGCAATGTCTGACCCAGACAAACTGAAAATTAGCCGCTGACGCAGCTGCTTTGGTTTTGGACAATAGGTTTTTATTATAGACGGTTAAGTGGTCATTAACATAGATCTTGCCCGAATTACCAAAACCTATAGATGAAATGTCCAATTTTCTGTGTTGGCGAGCTGCAGCTAAATAGTCCTCTTTCCTATATCGGTTCTGGAACGATACAATTATGGGTTTTGCCGTGCCAACCTGCTTAGTTTGCACTCTCGTAATGAAATGTATGTCCTCCTTTTTGATGGGGTAATTAATAACTGTTCCTATATTTATTGCAATGTCGAACAAGTTCTCCCTCTTCTCCTCAGGTATTCCCCTTATCTCCACATTACTCATACGAGCCCACTGGTCCCTATCTCGTAATTCTATATTTATGCGATCTATTTCGCTTTGAAGTGCAGGTATGGAAGATGTCGCCGATTCAACTGTCTGAACTCTGGCCTCCAACGATTTTATTGTCCCAGTAAATTCTTTTATAGTATCGTGAGCAAAATTTATAGACGTTTGGAGATTACTTAGTTCCAACTTAACCGCCTTGATATCTTCCGCGAGAGTCGCCAGTGGTGCTAGCTGAGCTGTTATCTTCTGTAGCTCCTTTTGCAGACTACCGATGTGCAAAATAGGCGACGGCTCGGCGGGTGACAGGCCAGCACTTTTGCAGTCAGCGCAACGCCAGTTGGCTCTGCGGTCCCCGAGCTTTCTATAACCAACCTCAGTTATACCAGAGCATGGAAAATCAAAGTTTTTGGAGCACGCGCTGCATATAGCCCCATCATTATATTGGCTGTTGCACCTTGAGCAAGTGTTCATTCTGCTGATTATGTCGCAATATAGCCAAGACGTAAAAGAAGTGGTCCGCTAAGTCCAAATTATTTATTAACAAAATGTGCTTCTTACTTCAAAATATAAATAAAACAGCTCCTTGTATAATCCACCTCACAGAGGTCCAACGCGCTTAGGTAAAAAAGTTGCACCGTCTACTGTGTTTAATCTATGACGGCTGTTTACAACAATGATGCACTTAGTACGTGTGCGCGACCTTACGCTGATTTGACCCGTCCGACGCGTATTTAACTGTGCGTATTGCTTGCGCGTACTCACTGCGATGCAGAACCTTGAGGTACCCGACGCGTGAGGTATCTTCGTCCGAAGCGATTTGCACAACAACAACCCAAATCACACTCGATGATTAAACTGATGTTAATTAAGGGATGCTACTATGTTTAATAATACTGTTTAATACTTTTATTTGGTCCAAAAGGCGTAAATATGGTACAAATTCAATTATTTTCTACGAGCTATGACAAAGGGAATTGGTAACGTAAGGCGGATACTACACACACGATATTTATCGTGATACGTATCGTGATCCATATCGAGTAATATTTTGGATCGCAAGTCGACCCTACACACACGATAAGAATCGTCGATATTTTCATTAGTCTATGCATTCTTTCATTCATTTTGATGGCTGAATAGACTAAGTTGCCAATGCCTAGCCTAAAAAAAAGCATTTTTGACGCGTCGCTGGTGTATATTTACGATTTTTAAGTATTTTTACCAAAATGACTGATAAAGCTAGCGTTGCTATAGTATTAGCATTAGGATTAAAAAGACGCGTGAAGAGAAAAAAATGAGAAAAATTATGAGGATGAGGACCTTGTTGACTTTTTATACTTTTATAGTAACTGTCCAGGTCCATAGTGGCCACAGCAGCTTGAAAATAAACACAAACAATGAAAATAAATTTGAAATTACGTTATTTATCTTTCAGTTTGACAGAAATGTCGTGATAAATATCGACTAGATACTAGACGCTCGATATATATCGCACGATAGTTGATACGGATCGTAGATTTCTGGATTTTCGGAAATCCTGTGATCCGTATCACGATTCGTGATACTCTAGGCTACACACTCGATAAATATCGTGATCCTGCGTGAATCACGATATATATCGTGTGTGTAGTATCCGCTTAAGACGTGTTGTCATAGACTGAGACTGAGAATAGCACAGGTTGTTACCTATTTTACCTACAGCTTGATCAAAAACGTTAAGCGAACTATGGCGGCAAGTCTCGAATCGTTATGGGAAAACTTATGGCCTAATAAAATGGAATTGAGCCTGTTGGCTCTACTCGTACTTATGAGCTATGCAGATATCTAGTCGGTATATGCTGTGTATGAAATAGGTACAGTGTGTAGGTAACTATATATGTCTATGTCTCATAAAGTTGACGACGGAGGGATTTTTACCTATTCACACAAACATGGAACGTCTTTATTGAACACTGAACATTAAACATTGCAGTTTCATAGTCGCGTAGGTATATCTGTAACATTAAACAATAATGCTATTGCACTCAACTTTAGGTGACGCTTAAATGGATTTAAGATATTTTTAACAATAACAAGCACTGCACCAACCTTAACTGAAAACTACATTCGTTAAGTCACTTTTGTGACTTCTAAATGCTTAGGAATATCTCGCGGAGCTTATTTAATGCGCTGATTACATTTGACTAAATTCAGGAACAAAAAGCGTTAGAGCAAATCAAAGCGGAATGTATTGCTCATAGAATAAGGTCCATTTTTGTATCATTTATATTATGCCATGCGTCGCTCCGCTTTTCAAAAGCCGTGATACAAAATTGGACTTTATTTTATATGTATACAATACATTCCACTTTGATTTGCTCTCACGCTTTTTCAAATGTAATCAGCGCATGCAACTTTAGTGCAATCAAGCATAACAGTATTACTTAAATAATGAATATAATTAATAATTAATATGATGTTCTATTTGATTTGATCATTGCTTCGTTTGCTCATTATGGCTCCTTTATTGCTCCATCCAACATGAATATTATTTTGTTTGGCCATATGTAACTTTTTTCCCACAGTAATTTGAGATTAACTGCTGTAGTAAGCAAAAGAAGATAACTATGCTAACGACATAACGCTTAACGTGCAGCGGCAATATTAAATAAAATATATTTGTCTGTAGTAGTATTGCTTATATTACTTTGTCACGATAATATTTATGATAAATTGTCAAAATTATCATATTTTGGATGGACATAAAGTCTTTTCTATTGATTATTTGCGTAATTAATGTTCCGCATTTCCCTTAATATATAAGTTTCACCTGCTCTTCTGCTCTTTTTAAAAGTTTTGCGACCAAGAATAAGTTTTTATCTTCTCTAATTCGCACTTAATTTTAATATGTAATTTCGAAAAAAATGATAAGTTGCTAGATATACAATGTAGAAAATAACACAGTAACCGTCAAGCCAATCAGGCTTTTAAAGCGAGGGGGTATGAGGGGCGGGTTCCACGGTGTGCCCATTACCCAGTTTTGCTAAGTGCATGGTAATTTCGGTAGATTTACCGTAATTATAATTTTTTTTTGTTTTTAAACCCTACCGTAGTCATAAATTACTGTGTTTGTACCGTATTTTTGAGTATACTGTCATTGTTCCACTCTAACGCAGAATGTGAAAGAATATTTAGCATGATAAATAACATCGAAACAAAAAAGAGAAATAAACTGATAATTGATACCATTAAAGGAAATCGATTGGCAAAACAATCCCTTAAAATCAAAGAGATTTAAAAAATTACTACCTTCATGGTAAAGGGCAATTTTTTTTTCTCTATGATCAAAATGAACAACAAAACATGTGATCTGAATCCAATAAACTTAAATCAACAATAACTTAATGAAAGGGCCCTGGCAGAGGCCGGGATAAACGCTAGGACGATGATGATAATAAAATAATCTAAGTAATTTTTCTTTAATTTTCCCTTCACTATAATATAATTTATAAATATTATAAAAAACAGTAAAACCTATTTATTGTTTTTGGTGTGTAATAAAGTGTTTATCTATCTATAATATTAAAAGGATAGGTACGGTCTATCGGTTCATACAAGTTGTTCACTAAGATCCAGCCGGTACAAAGTGAATGAAAAACGGAAGTATGTAAAATTCGGAACTCGTATCAGTTGAAAAAATAAATCAGGGTCTAGCCAATTCATCACAATTATTTTTTGAAAACTAAATATTTTTAGCAAAACTGCAACACTCACGCGACAGTCGTGCAACACTGGAACAAGCGGTAGAGTAAACGATGAAAGAAGAAACTTCTTTTACGCCCGGAGTAAGAAGTTTTTTTCGTCATAGCGAATAGAAATCAATGAGGAAAGAAAAAACTCCTTTCAAGAGGAGAGGGCATTATGTTCAATAATGCGTGTAATGCTCTCGCTTTGAGAAAACACTGGTAATGCGGCGTGCCGCGAACCTTTTGATGTTACAATAGTTGACGGATGTGCCCAAAATGAACTAGCACAAGAACTAGATTTCTGTAGAATCATGGTATGTACAACACCTCGGTCGACCTCGCTTCGCCAACGGTATTAGGGGGCACACATAACGAGTTTCCAACTCGTTGCGGTGCTAACGTTTGACTACCCTCAAATACGAAATGGTCACCCATCCAGCTCCCTTGCAATACTAGCATTGCTTAACCTTGGTTTTTACTACATAATAAAAAACTTATCTGACACAATGGCCAAAACTGGAATTAAGTCTTGTCAATTTGATATGTCACGCCAATGCCAACAACAGCGACGCTGTCACATAGTCTGACAAGTTTATGGCTCTGTAAGAAAACTCCTTTTAAGGGGCTCAACGGCAAAAATGCGTACAATGCGTGACACACACCTTTTGATACATAAAATGGCCGACGGATGTAGCCAATAAGAAACCAAAATAACAATTCCCCAGCATCATAATACATATTATTATGGCTGTCTAGCCTGTCATTGTCAATGTCCCAACCTAGGATTTTATTTACCTGTCTGTCTATGCAGTGCCACAAACTTAATCGGACCCAGTGACAGCGTCGCTGTTAATGGCATTGACATGACATTTCAAAATGCCGACACTTGATTCCAGTTTTGGCCACCGGGTCAGATAAGTTTGCGCATCCATAGCTTTTTTCGGGTTTGTTCATAATTTCATGCCAAAAATGCATTCGTTTCATAGCAAATTAGTAATATTTTAAACATTATTATAAAAAAATTGGCTAGCTAAAGAATTTAAATAATTACGAGAGGACATTACGTTTTATAAGCTTTATCCATTACAACTCTCATTATGCCGGCTGGTGATCAGGAAAATTTTAGACTGTCTCTTTTGTCACAGTAATTCTATCGTATTTTTACTATTTAAAACACCGTAATGTTCCCAAAAATATGGTAATTTTGACCTACGTGCACCGCACTATTGATTATTCAACACTGCCACTACCTGCTCGCTTCGGTCTGGCGTAATCCGTATAAAATCCTTGACAGCGCTCTTGGATCGATCTTGTGCGTATCGTCCTTGTGCCTAATATTGTAACCGTAATAAATTCCGCATTCACGGACAAAAGTGACAAAACTTTCCGGGAGTGTACATCTGTAGGTACAATTTACATCCATGTTTATCTACTTCACCGTCGTGAACATCGTGACCATGTAACAAGCAACTCTAGATCAACCTTAAACGTACCAAAGTCATCGTCTGCGCCTGATCTTTGGTTCTTTTAAACCAACCCGCACATACCCGGTATGGCTCACATAAACAACTAGTTCTAGCCATTGAATCCATGGCTAAGAACCAGGGTACACATAGACATCAGCTAGTTCTATTCGTTGAATCCTTCAAACCAAACCCCGCAACAGGGCAGGATCCGGATATCAGCGGCTAAGAACCAGGGTACACATAAACATCAGCTTGTTCTATCCGTTGAATCCTTCAAACCAAACCCCGCAACAGGGCAGGATCTGGATATCAATGGCACAGACCAGGATACACAAACATATATCTACCATCTGTTTCTGACTACTGACTCCTCTCCCAACTCCCGCACAGAGTATGGTCCGGATGACAGCATCAGGTGTCCAGAATAAACATAAACACACATACACTATCTGGTTCTAATTACTGACTCCTATACCAACTCAAGCACAGATTATGGTGCGGATGACAGCGTCAGGTGTCCAGAATAGGGTACCAACATACCAACTAATACAACGCCTGTGTATTGTCTTACAGGACCATTATTCTGTCCAACTTAACTACATCGTATTATGAAACTTCGTACACAATACCCATTTCTACACAGAGGATTTCTTTATCACTGTTATGATCGTTAAGGACCTCCAATCCTAGGTGTAACTATCTGTACAATAGCGTTATGAACGCTGGGAATAAATATCCAAAGCATTTTATTTTTATTTTTAGCCATCTCTGTCCCACTGCAGGGCAAAGGCCTCCCGGTCGAATGCTTTCCTCGGCCAATCCTTAGAAAAGGCGTCCAACTCGTCTCGCCACCTCCGATACTCATCATAGATATTTTTGCCCAGTCCCACTTCTGGTTGGTTGGCAGCTTTTTAACCCCTATCGGCGAATTGATATTTGGAGCGCAATACACTGTTTCTTATACGGTCCGACAATGTGACGCTTCATGGCTCGCTGGCCTCGAGTGCGGACTTCTGATGATCCGTCAAAAACCATAGCATCAGTAGACTAAATTAATAAAGTAATTGGTGAACTCTTTCAATGACAAAATTGCCGACAAGTATCAAATACAGTGACATGAGTGATAATTAGATCACGCTTCTGCTATAATCATGTCATCCAAGATAATTATAGCACAACAAAGTACCTATGCAGGTACAACTCTCAAGGCTGCGGTAAGTAGGTAACGTACCCATCTAATCAACATTAACAACAAATACTTACTCGTTAGTAAGTAACTTACGATCACTTTTTCCTGACTATCTTGAAAAACGAGGATGATCTATCACATCCTACCATACCTACCATACAAAATACTGTCAGTGTGGACTCCCTCTCCAAAGCCTGGTTCCCTTTCTCTCGAGAGAGGATTCTAACTAGAAAGCGCTTATCCAAATGGATACGCTGTTAATTGATGAAAAACTTTGCACGTAAATTCGAACATGTTTGTTGTGACCTAAACCAAAATCTGAGAAGTACTCAAAAAGACATGTCAAGCTCCTAGAGTAAGATAAGTAATAATTATTATTATTGACATTTCTTGCTAAACCGAGTAGTGAATGTCTGTAACTACATATGTTGCATTGCTGAGGCTCAACCGCGCTTGCTTAGTGTTGACTTGATTAGTTGGTATCTATATCTTCTGGGTCTATTAGTTACGAACAAAATACAGATCAAGACTTCCCAGCCTACTTTTATCACGCGACAATTGATTTATTTGTATCATAACAACATAACATTAACTATCCAATGAGACACACTAAAAGAGTCGACAACTATGTCGTGCAGGTATTCTAAGAGTTGGAAACTCCAGTCAGCGCTACACTGTACCAAGCGACGGAACGCAGCCAATGGAAGCAGTTAGTTGATAAAGGTAGGAGTTACGACACTCTGCATCAAATGACCGACCAAGAGAAAAGCCTATGCCGTACGTAACTAATGGTTGTCTGGAAGAGATCGCTTTAAGCGATAAGACCGCCTTTGTACTATATTGTCTTACTGTTACTATGTTTTACTGTCTTTGTATGTACAATAAAGAGTTATAAATAAATAAAATAAGTCTAAACTGACTTTCAACAAGTACGTGCTCCTCTCATTCTACTCATTTACAATTATCAAGGGCATGTGATTTACCACACGCTTTGACCAAAGATAATATGATATAAAATCAGTATCTTCAACCAAACTATGTCATACTATCAATTAAGATTTTCTCATGAGGCTTAAAACAACTCGCCGAAACACCACCGAAGCCCCCATACGACCACTAGGCACTTAGCTAATAAAACTTACCCGTCTGGTACGTGAGCCATCAGTTAACTTTAAGAAAATAAACCATAACACACATATTGATTGATATAACCTTCCTCGACAGTCACCTTGTTCTCACTTTGTATCATCAATTTCGTCCTGTCGAGTTAGCACGTCCATCAATCTAGTTCCCCTAAGTATGTAAAATTAAGACTTTTTTTATAGCATTTCATTTATAAGATTGGGTAATATGTATTACCTATTATGAAATTAAGTCACACAAAGTAAGTATCTAGTACAGCCTTAGCATGATCAATTAAAACATAATTATTTTTCACAAGTTCCACTATCATCAAAATATACTCTACACATTGCGACCGGTTTCTAATAAATCATGATCAGTATCTTCGTCATCATCAATAATATATTATCATGTGTAACAAACTGGCCAAAGCAAGTGTCACAAACTGGCTCCAGAACCTCTCCTATGAAACTGTTGAGTGCCTAATTCGTCCTCCAAATTAGTTACCTGCTATCCTACGTTTTACCTAATACATAACACAATGCAATACATAATACACATACATTAGTATAAAATAATGCTATAGAATGCTATTAGCTTGTAAGTCCAATGTTCTCTTCAAAAGTACTGTTTGGCAAAATGAACATTATTTCCGCTAGCTGGTGGTATAGCACAGGCTGCCACCTACTTTACCTACAGCTTGATCAATTGTGTATGACTAAGTACTTGCTCAATAAATATTTTATTATTAGCATGAAATTCCATTAAGAATACACTACACAAATAATTATCTAAACCTAAGTAGATCTATTTAAAACTTGAAATAGTGAGCCTTGACTTCACCTTTAGTGTAAAATCACTAAACACCCAAATCATCATCGTCCACTTGCTCCATCTCAAAAACCTAAATATCTTAAGGCTCTTGACAAAATGTTGATAGAGATGCACAAAAGCATTAAATAATTATTTCACACTGTACCATTATGCTCCTACATCCAATTCAATGTTTGTATGCCTCCAATAAGGCTAAACATGGTGTGGTGATACAAAACAACTTTCTGTTTCCAACAAAGACTACTATGGACCACTTGGGCAGGGAGAATCCGCGCAGCAGCAAGGTCACAATTTGACGGACACAGCTGATAATACCAGCAACATAATATTAAAGAGTGTAAGTAGGCAAGTACATCCCAAATGGTTCAAATCAGTACTTAAATTCAATATAGGTAGGTATGCACCTGCAATTAAATTCAATTTGAAATCATCACCATTTTGACTTTTCCAGCACGGCGTATGTGGGCCCGCGGTCCACCACGACACAAACTTACAACGACGTTAGTTTAAAGGCTATGGTATTGATATTCGTGACTTATATAGCAATTCCTCGTGGGTGCTTGATTTCTGGTGTTAATTAAAACAAGAACATCACAGCGCACAATAATGCGTGCGCGCGCTGCCATTGTTAACTAACCACAGACAAACAAACAAACAAGGACCAGCTAAAGAGTATCTAACCGATAGACATCTTATCACGACCAATAACTCGATGCGCCGTCAGGCATGTCTCGCCCATTTCATAGACAAAGTAGAGATAGTTTGTTGTCGTCTCGATTCGATCGATTTTATATTTATATTCCTAGCGCATATTCCCGTAACAGGTTCGGGATACTCTTGACCTTGAACCAGGATATTAGTAGATCAAGTAATTACAGTAGAGCAGGTGCTATCACCTCTGTGACCCTGTTTATAGTAGATTACTGATATTACACCGATGAATCGATAAAATGTCGCGCGTTTTGACACCACCACATCCCTAATAGGCGAGAATGTAGAGGGTCGACCCGTCCAAAGTTTCGCCGGAATTTTCGGCGAACATGTGGAGCGCGCTTTAGTTTCTTTTTTCGTCACGTTCCTTCTTATCCATGTCCCATTGTTGGCGACATTCGAATTCTGTCACAGAATACTACATCTTTCAGGTGTTAACGCAGAAACTAGCGCCACCATTGACAGGTCACCTCTGTCTCCAGTCAAACTTTACTCAAAATATTCATGCATCGACCAGTCAGTAGAGACCTTTGTTTTCACCATTCAGTCTTTTATCAAAGTAATTTTTGGTCTCTGTTTTTTGAGGTTCTTTGTTACTTTATTCGTTCAGTCATCATTCGTTCAGTTCAGTATGTTTCCAGAAAATGGCTGGACTGTGTGTTGAAGAAGGTTTTGACACGTATTTTGCATAAAATCTAATTTCTTCTCTGAAACTCCAGTGATGTCATCGAATAAATAGTGTGGTGTTACGTATTTCGTGTTCCAGTAAACAATAAAACACCGAAATGGAATTTCGAGAAACGCTTTTGGCTGCCCAGCGCAATCAACAACAAAAATCATCTGTGAGTATTCTTCAACGTATCATAAAAATACACATTGTTTTGCACTTTCTTTTATCTTCTATTTTTTTTAATATTGTCGATAACAATTTGTCCAATCTCTACTATACAGAACGTTATCAGTTGTAGTGAAGATTTCTAATATTTTTTACTATGTGTTGTAGACTAAATAATCATTTGTACTTACGATTCACTTTCATCATTACAGGAGAGTCAGTTTTACAAGGCTAGATTTGACCCCCCCAAGAAAGAACAAAAGCCTAAAGACAAACTGTCTGCTAATATACAAAAGTTCTTGGCCAAGAAAGATGAGGAAGACAGGCAGAAGAAACTTGAAGCGATAAGGAAACGCGATGAACTTTCGGCCATGCGTGATCCTAAAGCCTTGCGCAAGATTCAGAAGACATTAAAAGTGATAAAGTCTGCAAACAAATCTGTCATTGCTGATGCCATAGATAGGGACAACACTGCCGTGACCAGGGACGGCCCAGATCAGCCTGACCAAGATGACTACGGATATGAATCACAAGAGGCTGCTGCTCTCTATGCGAAAATGATGCAGAAGTACAGCAAAATACCAGTTGAACCAAAGTTTTCTACTAGCCGTAAGTAATTCAAATATTGTCTTTATTAATGATAAAATCACCTCTATCCTTTAAATGTGTTGCTGTGATAATTATATTTTATAAGATTTCTTTCATAATTTTTTTACTAATTATAAACTTTTTTTTTTCAGATGGCTCTGTAAAGAAAGACTTGAATGGAACAAGAGAAAGGGTGAAGCATGCTTTACAGCACGAGGATGACCCTGTACCCCACAAGCGTGTCAGACGCAGAAAGGATGGAATTGATGGTAAATCATATAATTCTTTTCTTTATGCTTTTGACTGCACTTTTTGTCTCTTGGTGCTAACAAATAATAAACTTTTCTTTTATTGTTGTTATAGCCAAGTTGATTAGTGAGTACCTAATTCTTTGATATTCTTTTGTAGAATTTAACAAATTAATTAAAAAATAATCGTGGACAAATTCATATTATTATTATACATAAAACACCCAGACCCGTAAAAGAAATTAAAATTCATCATTTCATTCAATTTCTGCCCGGCCGGAAATCGAACCCGGGACCTCTTGCGTGGCAGACTGGCGGCATGTTGACCACTGAACCACTCAGGTCGTCAAACTAACAATTTGTGGAATTCAATGTTAGTCAGCAGTAATTGTAATTTCATAAAAATTAATTTGCAAATTAAAACCGTGTTTATTTCTGTATTGGTTTATGTATAAAAAATAATAATCGTATGTTTTCCAGATAAAGAGCTGAGTCCGCCTCCGAAATCTGAAACCGAAAGGAAGAGAGATGAGAAACCGACCAAACTACGGAAGCCAATGCCTCCACCAATGGATTTCACTCAATTGCTAAAGCTGGCTGAGCAGAAGAAGAGTGAGCCCCTGGCGGGTTCCGCTTCCAAGAAAGTGGAGAAAGAGCCAGAGCCGGAAAGGCTGATGACGAAGCAGCAACGACGAGAATATGAGGAGGAGCAAGCCCGAAGGCAGCGTCGGCAGGAGCGTATTGAGGCAGAAAAGAGTGGCAGTAAGAAAAGTACGAAGTCCCAAGCTTCTTCTGCTTTAAAATACAAATACTTCTTTCTCAAATAAATTGCTATGGTGGTGGTGTTAAAGTTTCAATTATAATTTACTTACTAGTTAATAATTCTGTTGTAATGATTGCTTTTGTGTTGAGTTGAGAAACTGACTTGTTTTAAATTTCTTGCAATGAAGCATTTTAATTTATGTTGAAATTTTGTTTTATTTCAGTTCCAAAGGGCGATAGGCCAGCAGAAAGGGAAAGAAAGCCCGAAAGTAGTGGTTTCGGACGTATTCCTAAACTTGGTGACAAAGCCAACGGGAACTACAGACACAACAGCCCAAAGGCCAACGATAAAGAGAGAGATAGACTAGAGAGGGATAGAGCAGAAAAGCTGCAAAGGGAGAAGGAGAGAGCGATGACAGAGAAAGAAAAGTTAGAGCGTGAAAGACAGAGACAAGACAGGGAGCGGTTAGACCGATTAAAAGCTGAAAGGGACAGAATTGATAGAGAAATGGAGAGGTTGAATAAAGACAGGGAGAAGGTGGACAGAACAAAAGCGAAATTGGAATCCATTGAAAGGAGAGTAGAGAAGTCCAAAGTAGTGTCTAAGGAGCCATTAAAACAGGATGCCAAAAAGAACATTGATCTCAAGACACAGAACACTTACAGGATAGATAAGAACTCTAATGAGAGGAAACTTGCTTTGCCGAGTAACAAAGAGTCTACGAAGGTGAATGGTGTCAGTGGGAAGGGTCTTCCGCAGCAGCAACGGGTCCCATTGCCACAGAAAGGTCATAGTTCTCAGGATAGGTTGCCGAGTAAGCAGAAGTCGTTGGATGGGTCTCCGAAAGTGAATGGCCACAGGCCTGAGGAAGTGAGACGGATAGCGGAGCTTGGCAAGGCTGGCAAGCGGCCAGAAGGCTCGCGGCCTCAGCCTGGGCCCAGTAAGCCCGCGCCTACCAGCTTCGACTTCAGCAAGCATCTCAATTCCCTGAAGAACGCCCCTCGGCGGCCTCAAGAGGACAAACGGAAACCGCCAGTGAAGGCCAAGCGTAAGTATTTAGATTATTATTTATTATTAACCAAGTTGACAGATTTACCACCCCTTTGAACTATCTTCATTCGGTTAGTGCCATTACAGTAAAGATGATAAAAATGTTGCGAAAAATATTAAGTTTCTAACTATATGTATCAATGTGCTCCACAGGCCGCCTGGACTCGGAATCCGAATACGACTCGGAGATGGACGATTTCATCGACGACGCCGACGAGAATCTGGACTACTCGTCGCACATTAAGGAGATATTCGGCTATGACAAGTCGCGGTAAGCATTCTCATCTTCACTTCTCTATATATTGTGCCACTGGTAGTCCACGCGGTTTTCTCCCGGCCGCATTTTGGATTCAACTATCCCTAGGGGCTCTATTATTTTTCCTGGATGAAAAGTAGCTTTTGTCACTCGAGATAACGTAGCTTCCTAGTTTATCAGCTTTCTGGTAACCATAACACATGCTTTGTTTACTTTAGGACTAGATGGCGTTATGTGAATTGTCAAAGAATATTATTATAATTCACTTTTTTTTTATTCAGATATCGAGATATGGACGATGACGACGATCCAAGTATGGTGTCGTCGTTTGCTCAAGTCCAGCGCGAGGAGTATATAAGTAAAAAGCAAGGTGAGTGTCTTCAATCCTGAATCATGGTCGAGGCGGACCCCGGGTCCTCGTGCGCGAGACTTCAACCGGGACTTTTCTTTAACTTTTATTTTATGTTATAGTGTGGTATTTGCTAAGCTGACCTTATTCGTTTTATCCCAGGAATCCTCGAAGATTTGGAAGATATGCGTCTTGAGGCGATGCAAAAGGCGAAGAAAACCAAGAAGAAACGACAAATTAGCGACGACTGATATTCGGCATTCGAACAGTTCGACGGACCAAAACACTTGTTGTACCCGACTACGTTATGTACATTTATCTTTAAATCTGTTGCCTGTGTACTCTTGTATAGCTGTGTGAGTTGATATTTAAAAAATAAGAAAGCTTCAACCACAACCTGTTTCTTTAGGTGACTAAAATTAAAATATTTTTATAGACCTATACAATGTAGGTTCACGCGATACCTTTCGGCATTCATCCATCAGATGTCGCTGTTGTGGTGTAAAGCCTGCTGTCAAAATAAAGCTGTGCCATTGGTTAGCAAGGCTCCGCCATTTTGAAACGTAGGTAGGATGGTAGCAACCTGGATGTCATAGTTAACAAAATATGAAAAGATTTATATGGGTTACAAACATTTAGAGACTGTTGGCTGTATCTTTCTTATTAAAATGAGATAACCGTGCAATGACGTTTGTAATGTAATGACGTTTGGGGTATGACGTCACAGCCCGCTATCGCCCTCTCTGTCTTAAGTAGATATTTAAACTGTTCTTGCTTATTTTTAAAGTAATTAAAAAAAATACTTTTTGTTGGTTTGTGAAAAACTTTCAATTAGATCAATAATTCCACTTTCTCTCACGCTTTTCAGAATTTAGTCGACTGAATTTAGCCAGGTGTAATAAGTACATAAGCAAGATATGAACGTTTGAAATTCGCTATTAGACAAGGAGGGCGATACAGCCACGTGACGTCACGTCTCTATATCGGCACTTAAAATATACGTAAACTCAGCTTTGCAAGAACAGGACAGAGTATAATCTTTAAAATCTCATAAGTGCAGTGTTTTACCGATTCAATTACGTTTTCTACTTTTGTAGACATATTCAGTACCAGGCACGTACCAAATATTGTACTTGCGAATCCCGTTTTAATTAAGTGTTCATTTTGCGAATTATTTAAGTATTGATGCATAAACGTTATGAGGTAAGTAATGTGATGGTGGCGACGAAGTTATTTTGTTTTCAAATTGTTTTTCTATTTTGTTTTTATATATTTTTCCCCACAAATGTGAAACAAATAACTTGTACCTAAAATAGAAATGTGATAGTATAATGATACTTCCAGTTTTTTCATACTTTGATTGAATGTTTTTCATTGGTTTTCTATAAGCTTAGGTAAGTGCAGAGTTATATGAATATTTCATATTTATAGTTTTTGTAATGTAATAGTCATTTACGTTGCCTGAAATTTTACATAATTTCTGTAAAACAACTTTATTTATACATACATACATAAAGCTCACGCCTGTGTCCCACAGGTGGTAGGCAGAGACTATGGACCGCCACTTTGCTCTGTCCTGACACAATTCCCTAGCCTCGCATATATCCACAACTCTTTTCATACATCTCCTTTTATTCTTACCACTTCGGACACCAGCTTTTTTGAGAACATTACTGATCTGATCAGTGAAGTTTTTCTGGGTCGTCCTCTTAAGGGCCGGTTTTGATTATTCGCACTATATGCCACTTTCGTCAATCTTGTTTTATCCATTCGCTCTACATGCCCGAACCATCTCGACATCCCTTTTTCTATTTTTGTCACTGCATCATCTTTCATTTCTTTCAAACACCATTACTTTCATCGTCTCCACATTTACTTTCATGCCTTTCCTTTCGAATGATTCACTCACAATATCCAACATCCTCTGCAGTTCGCTTTCCGACGATGCAAGTAATACTTGATCATCCGCGTACAAAAGGCAATTAATTTTGGACATTCCCATTCGCAGTTCACAATCACTCTCGCAGTTCATCAAGACAACTATCCATAAACAAATTAAAGAGCCATGGTGAAGCCACACATCCCTGTCTGACACCTTTAGAGATGCCAAACCAGTTTGAGCAACTGCCATTGATCCTAACACATGCACTAAAACTCTCATATAATGATTGTAATTGATTGCACATATAAGGCGGCCGTCCAATCCGAATTTGGACAGCACATCCCATAACATACTCATCTCCACTCTATCGTAAGCCTTCTCCAGATCTACGAAGGCGCAAAACACTCTCTGGTGCTTAGCCAGGAACTTCTCAGTTATGCACCTTAAAGAGAAGACTTGATTCATACAACCCATTCCCTTCCTAAATCCCGCTTGCACATCCCATATTCTCTCATTCGTCTTCGCTATCACTCTCTCTATCAGAACCTTTGCATACAATTTGTTTACGATGTTAGCATCGTATAAGTAAGATACCACGATAATTATTCTTTGTTTGTAAATAACCAAATTTACTTATAGTTTATTCTTTCTGACAAAAAAAAACGGTTTATTTAGTTATGACTGGTTTGGTTAGCATTGGGCAAATTCCACATTCCCCTACATTGAGTGGTGAAACATAATTTATAGGTAAAAAACTTAAGTAACCCTTTTGTGTGTGTGAGTGAAGTATCATTCAATGTATTTAAAAGTTTAACATTCAAATATTCAAATTCAGATATTCCATGTCTATCCAAACACGTCACTCACACACGCTACTTATGTTTTTTATTTATTCTAAATTTTAAAATTAGTTATAGCGCAATGTTTACGCATTGTTGGATATAAACTAAATGTTATACCTAGATAGGTAATATATTGTTGAAAAAATCATAAAAAAATGTACATTATTGTATAGCTCATTATTTATGTAAGTATTATAGCTTTTTCAGCAGATCAAATACCTTGTTTCATTGTTAAATTCTTACCAACATTTTCTTGATAGTAAAAAACGCTGCTTTAAAAATAAGTACCCCACAGAGAATAACATATAATAATTATACCGACAGAAAACGTCGGAAAACCCCCGACCAAGTTGACATCTACTCAAAATATTTTCGATACTATTAAACCGATGGCAACGTGCAGAGCACTATTCAATTATTTTACGAAAAGCAGGTAAAAGGTACCTTGACCTAGTTGTATTGTTCTGTTGTTTTCTATGTCGGTATTGGGTCCGAGATAATAGCGAAGTATAATATTTTGTACTTATTGTTTTCATATCTTGGAAATCGATTTCCAATTCATCTATTTCGTTTTTAAACTGCCTTGCAAATAAAGAAAATCTCATCAAAATCGGTCCATCCATCGTAGCTACGATGCCACAAACAAAGCCACACACACACATAATACACAAATCAACACCCCTCTATTTTCGTCAGGGGTTAAAAAAAACTGAGTTTCATCAAAATTTACGCACGCCGATGATGTTTAGGTGACTGTTTCGTACTTTAAGGCTTATTTTGAACAAACTTGAACATCGCAACGAGCTCGCCACTCTCGCCTACTAATAATTATGTAATAATTCTGTGCCGTTGGCTAACGAGGTTCAATGAAAAAGTTCTTCTGCTGAGGAGCCTGAGCCCTGAGACCGGCTGAACGGTCTCAGGAGCCGATGGATTGGCACCCCATCATCATCACCCATTGGAATATTATTATCCTTCCCAGAAAGGTAAAACTGTCCTTATGTCTTTATTGAAGCAGGTGAGACGAGGTATTGCCCCGGTTGAGGACCGAAGTTTGTTTACTCATTTAACTTCATCGAAATATGTATCCTAGTGAGAGAGGCTGTAAGGGGGAGATGAGGAGGCATTATTTTCCATATCACGCGATCTCTCGCAAAGAAAACTCAAAGTAGTACCTACCTATCCACGTCCGGCCATGTTGGTTGACAGAGACAGAGTTGGTTGTGTTCTGTTTGCGTATTGTGTTTAAAAAAAATGTCTAACTTGAGACTTGTCTAAGAAAATAATAGACGAAAAAAGGAAATGTTATTTTTTTATTTAGCAAGAAAACAAATTCGTATTCGAAATGTAAGTACAGTACCGGCCTTTGTGGTGATCTCTGGGGGGAGGCCTTTGCCCAGCAGTGGGCGTCTTCTGGCTGATATGATGACGATGATGATGATTCGAAATGTCGCAGCGTGAGAATAGCCTTCTGGAGTATCTCCTTAACCTCTGTTTTTATTGCTTAGGGAGGCACACGAAACGGTCCACCTGATGGAAAGTAGCCACCGTCGTCCAAAACATCTGCAATCTGAGGAAGCGGATGTGATGCCGGCCTTTGAGTAGACACCTAAGTAGACTTGTAGACATGGTTTTTGAAGAAACCCTGTCCTTCGCCTGTTACACATATTCCAGGTTGTAGCTGGTCGGTGGTCTTGCAGATCTGCAAAAGGCTCCAGCGTCCAGCTTGTTTTGCACGAATGCAAGCTGGTGAATGCATGTAAATGTAACGTCAATGTGTGCGTGACAGAAATGGCGCTTTGTTCCCAGTTTCAGTGCCTACAGTAAACCCAACAGTGAAGCATATGCTGGGGGCGTCCTGTTTTTTATTTTAAAGGAGAAAATACGCTGTACCGTTTCGTGTAACCTCGTGCGTCATGTTGGAATTTCTTCTGTCTCAAAAAGTAAATACTGAAAGCGAGCAATACGCCGGCGGGCGAACTGAAAAAGACACGAGGAGAGACGGTCTTTGGCCGAATTGTTCTTTGAGCTTGTAAATGTGCCACGACGTGGAAGTAAGATAAGGCTTCCGTTATATTAGGACGAATATAGAGGAGACGGGACCCTTATGCATGGTGCTAAAGCCATATTAAAAAAAGAAAATGGAGTTGACAGGGTTGCCAGTTTAGCATTTTAAATGCTAAATTTGGCAGATTTTCTTTCTATGTAGCATTTTGTTTTGTCGTTTAGCATATAGCATATTTTTTTAGCAAATTAACTTAAAATGAAATATTCAAAAAACATGAAACGAACGACGACTTTAGTTTATTATGAACAGTAACGAATATTTTTTTTGTTTTGGGACTTCTAAGAGATACCCCATTATGAATCGTTTTGGCAGGTGGATACCGTAGGTAGACAAAGCAAATTACTTCTCTCCCTGTTGTTTTTAGTCAAATAAATATAGTAAAGACTAAGCTTCGGAATCGTTTGGCGGTAAAACCTTTAACGCCATTGTATATGTCAGATTTGGCCTGAAGATGGCAGGAAAGTGCTGTTATTCTTATACAGCGCCAGAATGACGTATTGCGCTGTATAGATACAAAAGAGACTTATGATTCGGACTCTCCTTCCACATTCACAGCTACTGTTAATGAAGATAAAGACAAACAATTTTTTGCATAATTTGTTGTAATCTTACATACAGCTGGTCTTTATATTTTATAATAACTGATTCAAATTGTTCATTAAATTGGCATTTTTTTAGCAATTTATTTAAGAATTTAGCATATTTTTGGTATTTTTTAACAGCAGTTTAGCACATTTCGTATTAGCCTAGTTGGCAACACTGCGAGTTGAGCTGACAGTGACAGTTGTGACAGATATGTGACAGTGACAGAGTCAGCGCCGGCTTTTTTAGGATTCCGCACGTAATACAACAAAGAACCCGTCTACTTTATTTATCTGCGTTTTATATATTTTATACTTGTGTGTATCGTGGGTATCATTTTTTGCAAAAACGTTTTTATTTTAGCTATCTTTTTACACAGTTTATTGTTAAAAAAAATGTTATTCAGCAAACAACAACTAAAATAACCCCTTATTATAAACACAAAAAGAAGTTATTAAGTAAAACGACAATAATTTCAACTGGTTTTGAAACTAAAAAGCTGCTCTATAAAAATATAGAAATGGCGCTTTCGCCCTTTCTGCAAACCACCGGCGAGTACCAAGACGACTTGCCAAATGTAAGTACACATACTTACATATGGCAAGAATTTTTTTTATTTAATCTCCAAATTGGCCCAAGGTCGGCCTTCTGCCAACATAATTACCATAAGTTGGTAGGTATTTAATCATGCGAAGGATAAAGCAATGTGTGTTCTATGTTTTTCATGACTCGTTAATGAGCAGTTTTCCAGTAGGTATCTAAAGCATTCCTAACCACTTACTAGAATGCGCTCTGACAATTTTGGTAATTGATAATCGCTTGAAATAGGTTCTTACCAAAGAGGAAATAAACATTGCGTACGTTGTATTGGATAATATTGTATTTATCAATAGTTTTCAACCATTTTAAAGGTTGTAATAAATTATTGCAAACAAAACAAACATCAATTTGACTGAGCCAGTTCGTTTTATCGACACTAGGGTTAAGAATGGACGGAATACAAATATGAAAGGTTTGTATTGAAATGGAACATAGTGCCTACTTATATAAATATTTTTTTAGCTAGTGGTTTATGTAATATGACGTACCGATATCATATTAACACCACGTCTTTTGAGCTAAAATTTGATATATCCCATATTCCCTCCCATATCCCATTTCATCACTAGGCGTAAATATTAAGAATGGGACTTGATTACCCAGAAATTCCACTAGATCTAGCGCCGAAAGCGCGAAAATAGCAGCACTGTATTTAGCTTAGTAGAAACCAAAATTACATAAACATTTGAGATACGTCAACGATTTCTATTGCGGATACTATACACACGATATATATCGTGATACGTATCGTGATACATATCGAGTAATATTTTGGATCGCAAGTCGACCCTACACACACGATAAGAATCGTCGATATTTTCATTAGTCTGTGCATTCTTTCATTCATTTTGATGGCTGAATAGACTAAGTTGCCAATGCCTAGCCTAAAAAAAGCATTTTTGACGCGTCGCTGGTGTATATTTACGATTTTTACGTATTTTTACCAAAATGACTGATAAAGCTAGCGTTGCTATAGTATTAGCATTAGGATTAAAAACACGCGTGAAGAGAAAAAAATGAGTAAAATTATGAGGATGAGGATCTTGTTGACTTTTTATACTTTTATAGTAACTGTCCAGGTCCATAGTGGCCTCAGCAGCTTGAAAATAAACACAAACAATGAAAATAAATTAGAAATTACGTTATTTATCTGTCAGTTTGACAGAAATGTCGATATTTATCACGAGGGAGATATTAATCCTAATGCTAATACTATAGCAACGCTAGCTTTATCAGTCATTTTGGTAAAAATACGTAAAAATCGTAAATATACACCAGCGACGCGTCAAAAACGCTTTTTTTTAGGCTAGGCATTGGCAACTTAGTCTAGTCGGCCATCAAAATGAATGAAAGAATGCACAGACTAATGAAAATATCGACGATTCTTATCGTGTGTGTAGGGTCGACTTGCGATCCAAAATATTACTCGATATGTATCACGATACGTATCACGATATATATCGTGTGTGTAGTATCCGCCTATGGGCTCTAAATATCCTTTTTGGTTTTTTCATAATATATATCTAGTGTGGGCAATAGTAAAAACGTATTCGAATATGTAGATATATATTTAGTAAATATATACAAAGTAATCTTCGAGTTGAAGTAGGAATATTATTTTTCTATGGTTTAAATATCGCCACCGCGCTGTACCAGTATTTCTTTTCTACGGCGCGGGGCCCTACATGCGACGTGGACCGACACGCACTTGGCCAGTTTTCAGTTTTTCTTTCCGTGCCAGGTTGATTGGTTGGGTTAGTTATCTGAGATTCTGAGTTGTAAATTTAACTACTAATTATTATTGCTTGTATTCGTATCTATCAACTAGGATATAAACGGTTAATCACTTCGTTATCGGACCTATATGAAATAAAATTCTTGAATTAGAATTTAGCGTGTTTGTTGTCTTAGTGACTTCGGGGATTTTCTTACTAAAATTATTAGGTATTTTCTTTCTTATATTGTCTACCAATTTTGTGCACATAGTTGCTGATTAGGTACCTGCTAAGCTAACCTGACCACGCACAGATGTGGTGTCCAATCCAACTGAATAAACAATGTTAGTAGATTTTCTAGTTTCTAGAATTTCGTGAAATGAAAGAAAAAAGTTAAAAGTAAAAGCTGAGTACTCGGAACAGGTAGGTATGTGAAATTTATTGCTTTTTTATATTTACTTGCATTTTATTTGAAATTATTTGTAAGGTACATAAAGTGGCTACCATCCATAGTAATGAATATCCTGAAAATGAACATGACATGTAACTAAATGTGTATTATTTTATTTTTTAGTATTTATTAAAAATGAGAGTAAGGCGATCATTGTTGAGGCTTCTGAGGACCAGGAACCTGGTGGCTGTGACTATTATTCTGATGCTGCTTTATTTGCTGAAGAAGGCTCACAGGGAGGACGAGGCTTCCGTCTCAGTAGCGCCACTTGAACTGAACCAGAATGAAAATATCAAAAGTGGGGAATCAAAAAAAGATTATTTTGTACCTACAACTTTAAAGGTATGTTAACAGTCCTTGTTTGCTGATAAATTGTCCTGTGAATTTTCAAAGACCAAAAAAGTTTACACTTTTATTTTCAGAAAAAAGACTGGCATAATAGGACACAAATTGCTATGGAAGCAAAGCGTGTTGGTGAGTTTCAATCGAATAAATACCAACTAATAATAATTTATTTTCTTATTTTGGGCCTATGTGAATTTGTTTGATTTGTCCATTCTTTATTACTTCTTAAAATTATCTTAACTATTAATATTAAGTACTATCTATTTCCATACAACTTTTTAGGATTGGGCGAGCAAGGGAGATCAGCCATTCTGCCTATAGAGAATAATGACAAAGGACTCAGTATTCAAGATTTAGAGGCGGAATTATATGCTGTTAACGGTTTCAATGGCGCATTGAGTGATCACATTCACCTGAATCGGTCATTGCCTGATATACGGCATCCAAAATGTAACCATCGAATGTACATTGCATCATTGCCAACAGTCAGTGTGGTGGTACCATTCCATAACGAACATTGGAGTACTCTTCTGAGGACTGCGTATAGTGTGCTCTATCGTTCACCTGAACATCTAATAAAGGAGGTACTGCTTGTTGACGATGCCAGTACAAAAGGTAAGGGACTACAGGATTTTAATATTCTTCTTTATTATTTAAGATGTTTAAATGAGCCTCTGTGGCTAAGTGGTTAGGGTATCGACTCATAAACGAGAGGTACCGGGTTCGAATCCCGCTGCGGCCATGTACCAATGATTCTTTTCTAAATTATGTACATTAGTTGAACATTAACCGATGATCTTACGGTAAGAAAATATCGTATTCAGGTGACTGAATGTGTAACCATGATCCAATCTGGTCAGGCTCCTCTGGTAGCAGGGTCACGGAGGTCAGATGACAATCTCTCCACTGTAATTACCTGATCTGCTAAATCCTGGATCATGGTCAAGGCGGACCCCGGGCTCTTGTGCACGTCAGCACAACTGGGACATTAACGCCAACATGATTATTTTATTATTTATTTTAGATGTTTAAGAGTGCACAAACACCTATGTACAATATTCAATATATAATACAAACCAGATACCGGTCCAGATGAATATGGAAATATTTCAAAAACAGATTTTCACTAGGTAGAGCGAGTTCAAAGATCGTTGTAGTATTAGTTTTCTAGCTATTACTATTTGTCTGACCTCACATAAAAATGATTGAAAACAATTCTTTTTTTACATTTATATTCATTACTTGATCTTGATAATATATGATCGAAGCGGACCCCGGGCCCTAACGCCCTGAGATGATGAGTTGTATTAAATCTATAACTCACTTGGATCCAACTGAAGACTAGTGACTGCTTGTGGAAAGTACCTTCATCTCACAATCATCATCATCGTCCTAGCGTATATCCCGGCCTCTGCCAGGGTCCGCTTTCCTATAAATTCTACTCTACTTCGCCCGGTCTTCGGCATCTTCGCGTCGTAAGCCGTTGGCTCTCGCATCCGATTCAGCGATGTCAATCCATCGCTTCTTGCGTCGCCCACGGGGCCTCTTTCCTGGCACCGGCAGGTTCAGGCACCTATTTCCCACGTATCCCTGAGGCTCACGCAACACATGCCCATACCAGTGCAGGCGAGCCTCCTCGATCTTGTCCGCGATATCCGTCACGCCAAGACTGCTACGGATGTATTCATTACGTACTCGATCGAGCCGTGTAACTCCGCACATCCAGCGCAGCATTTTCATTTCGTTGACGTGGAGTTCGCGAACGTGTTTCGTCGGCGCTGGCCATATCTCGCAGCCATAGAGCATCACAGGTCTAATTATACTCTTGTATATAAGCACTTCGATTTTAACAAGGATTTTAGGGTCACTGGTGACTGCCGTGAGTTCCCGCCATTTGGCAGAAGCTGCAGAGATTCGGGACTTGACATTGTGTCCGATATCGCCGGACTCTTGCATCACAGATCCGAGATATTTGGATTTATCTGTTCTATTGACAGCTTCGTTACCTATACGGATAGTGTCGGGATCCGCGCTGCAGCTGGCCATATACTCTGTTTTGGCGATATTCAGCTTCAAACCACCATTTCTAGCACATCCTTTAACGGTCTCAAGGTCCTGCCTAAGCTTGTGTACCAGTACAAAATCGTCAGCGTACTTCACAAGCCAGGGAGGCATGTCCTGAATTTCCGCTGAGAGGGCATCAAGCACAATGCAAAACAAGTAAAGGTTCAACACAGAACCCTGGTGAACACCTACAGTAATCGGGAAGGGACTAGTATGGCCTACGATGGTTTTGATGAAAGCTCCAGTATACAAATGTGCGCCTCGGGCACATACTTTGCTCTCAGAGCCCACCAAATTCTCTTAATATCACTAAGATATTCAACTACCCACATCAATACACAATATACCTTACTGATAACACAATCCCGAGGATCTTGCACCCCAATGATACCTTTCTACATACTGTCAAGAGGAATCCTTACAGCTCCGTATGACTCTCTATCCAAATCTACTTCCTCTCCATCCCTTTTCTCCCATCAGCACCATCCGCTTCAACCTTTTCCTAATTCGTCTTAAAACCGATCATTTAGACATAGGCATAGCCGTATCTTTATTTAGTCCAATAACGCATTTAAAAAACTTAAAATTAACATAATGAGTACATAATAAGGAAGCAGGGCGATGCGTCATCGGACTATATTGGACCAGCCTCAGCTTAATGTTATGAATGGCTGCAGCCAAACACAGCGCTAGTTTTCAGACTGACCCATTATAGAGCTTGATTACTACTCGTATGTCTCACAAAAATCTTTTCTCCGTGTTTAATTTTATACCGTACAATTCCAACTCTTTGTGCCACTGTCCCGTTTAACCATCTTGGCTCTCCTCTATACTTCCCGAACGCGACAGGCTCAATTTTTTTGTTTAACCAATATTTGCTTTATTCCCATCTTAGCCAGGAAGAGTTTTTATATTCGTCTGAAGTAATTGCACTCCCGTTATCACTCGCTATTGTATCGGGAACACCTTGTTCTGCATAAATCTCTTCTAATTTGCGTATCACTTCACTACTACTCTGATATCTTACTATCTTTACTTCTGGCCATTTCGAATGCATCCACTAAAATCAGGAATACCTTTCCCTGGAATAGGCCAGCAAAATCTACATGAAGACGTGACCAGGCTTTAGGTGGTGTTATCCACTTGTGTGATACTTTAGGTAGCATATTTCTTACTTCTCTACATATCTGACTCCATTTACTACATTTCCAATTTATTTAAAAATAACTTCTCGCTATTACTTTGGTCACAACAATTCTATCATGATTGCTATGCAATACCTTCAAAACACGGTCATGGACTCTGTGGTAGGACCACTCTACTCCTCAACATACAACCCCTGTACTCAGATAACTTCTTAAAAAGTAATCCTGGAACCTCTGATCCACTTTATTGGGCCATCCATTTCTAATTCAAAACATAACTTTAGATAAGACTTCATCCTTTTGACTCAGTCGCGCAACGTCTTTAGCTGTAAGATCCAATTCTACCGGTGTCTCGTTCAATAACAATACATTAACTTCATACCTATCTGCTTCGATTACGCTACCCTGACCAGTTTTCGGCCATCGACTAAGGGCATCGGCATTGCCTATCCTTTTCCCCTCTACATGAACTAACTGGTAATCAAACGAATTCATAAACAAAGCCCATCTCAACATCCTAGGAGAAATAACATTTGGAATCGGCCTCTGAGGATCGAATATACCTAATAAACGTTTGTGATCCGTTCTTATAACGATCTTAAGACGAAACATGTATTGGTAAAACTTATGTAGCTCGAACACAATGGCTGCAACCTCTTTATCAATCTGTGCATAATTTCTCTCCTGAGTGTTCATAGTTCTCGAAGCAAACATAACTGGGCATAGTATAGCCCGTTAGGACTTTGTCGTGGAAGATGTAAGTTCGTGTCTCCCGCGCGCGATAAAGGCCGTCTTACGACAGACCACCGTCTCGAAGGTGTATGATGGTTAGGATATGTACTTTGTAACGAATAAATAAATTGAAATTGAAGAAGGAAATTTCGCTCTTTCGCTTTAAAAACATAATTTGTAACTATAGAATTGTTGCGGAATCCATGACTTTTCCTTGAAACTCTTGGATTCCGCGGTACCTATTTTAGGAACCGGTGTCCGCCCTGTATACGTCATCGTAACAAACAGGGCCTTCTAGTGATGCCTTCCATAGGATATCACTGGTTACGAATGTAGAAAATAACATTTGTACATTCCAAAGCAACAGGATGTGAGTGCAAGCAGGCTACTCAAATAAAACCTAATCCGTTTAATTGTTTATTCAACGATCCAGCGATAATAACAGATTTTTATTGTACTCTATGTGTTTTCTCACATCATAACCTACTTTTATTCTTAGCCTTACCTACTAAACCTACTACTGTTGAACCTAAAGAATGTAAAAATATGGAAACATCTGTATCAGTAATGTCTCGCCCCCTACACAGGTATAGGTACTCGTATGTACGTATTGGCTTCCTGGAGGAGATTACTTATTAGAAATAAGTAGTGCCTGTTGTGTTGTATTTAATTTTGTAATAGGTATCTGTGTGTAATGAAATATTTTATTTAAAATGCGAGTTGTTTTTTTAAATGCGAGTTTATTTAATCGGGACAGGTAATAGCGTAAAACGTATGGGAAATCTAAAATTAGAGAGTAGCCACAACACAGAAAGCTTGTTCTGTCTTTGTAGCATTTAGACATTTTGAAAATCAGACCATACAACTTTCCTATCTCCCACTTTGTTTAAAAATTACCTAGAGAGTAGAGACTGATGGGACGATGAGTAGCAGTATGAGAACAGATAAGCAGTAGGTATATTGTCACCTATCGAAGAACCGTTTGCGTTTCAACAAACCACCTCTAAGGACGTCAAAGACTCTGCGAAGTGGTCAAGGAGAAGTAGTAAGGCGGACCCCTGTTACTTATAAAATAAAAATAAAAATAAATAATCGTGGACAACCTCACACAGCGCCATCTAGCTCCAAAGTAAGCAAAGCTTGTGATATGGGTGCTAGATAACTGATAAACTACATACTTTTATATACATACTTATTATACATAGAACACCCAGACCCGTAACAGAAATTAAAATTCATCATTTCAATTTCTACCCGGCCGGGAATCGAACCGGGACCTCTTGCGTAGCAGACCGACCATGTTGACCACTGAACCACTCAGGTCGTCTATTATTCCATGCCCCGGGCCCTCGCGCGTCGCGCTTTTGAACAAACGGGATTGAGGTCAGGTTGATTGGATAATTGCCCGATTGCACCAAACTTAAGACGTTCCTAAGCATTTAGGCAACACGAAATCGGTGTTATAAAGATAGGAGTGACTTACCGAGTTTAGTTTCCACTTAAGGTTAATATTGGTGCAATGTTTTTTCTTGTTAGGAATATCGGAAATCAACTCACTTAGGCGTCGCCTAAACTTAAGTGCGATCGGGTATTAGGCGGTACAAAATCGGTCACAAAGTTAACATTTTCGCTGCGGCCGACGCAACATGTGTCGCAACTATGTACATTAGTTGAACACTAACCGATGCTCTAACGGTGAGGGAAAACATCGTGATGAAACATGCACATTTAGGCGACTTAATGTGTAAGCATGACCCAATCTGGTCAGGTTCCCTTGGCAGCTGGGCCAAATAGGTCAGTTGGCAGTCGCTCCACTGTAATTACCTGAAATGCCAAAGCCTGGGTTATGGTCAAGGCGGACCCCGGGCCCTCGTACGCGAGAGTACAACCGAGACATTAACGCCAATATTATGATTATTATAAAGATTGGTGTTGGTGCATCTAATGTTTTTTGTTGTTAGAAATATGTTAAATCTTCTTTATCTACACTCATCGCGTAATGTTCCAATTACATATTCGAAAACAGTCGTTTAAGGGTACACTTTTTTCACGCCGGTCTATAAAATTTTTAATAGTATATTATGCAACTGTCATATAATATCTAATTATATGCAGTTGCATACACTACGAGTATTTTCAAGTTAAACTTTAAAGTTGCTGAAAGTAAACTGCGAGTCAGTTCTATTCTACCTATTTAAGCGTCGAGGATATCAAGCGATGGGAAATTCATTTCACTATTTTCACACACGAATTACAACAATTTAAATTTTGAATTTGATTTTTGAATTTGTCAAAGACATTTAGGTATTCAGCCTACATTTCGCCGTGTCTCGGCGCCCGACAAAAATTTAAAAAATGAAAGTGTGTGTGTAGTGTGTGTGAATGAAGTATCATCATTAAAACACTCGTGTCAAACTATTATCATACTCGGCTACGCCTCGTATGATAAACAGACACTCATGTTTTAATACCCCCTTTTATATGACAGTTGCATAAACTACTATTATGGACTGGCATGAAAAAAGTGTCCCCTTAAACGACTGTTTTCAAATATGTAATTGGAACATTACGATACGAGTGTAGATAAAGTAATTTTATCTACACTTATAGCGTAATGTTCCAATTTCATATTCGAAAACAGTTGTTTAAGGAAACACATTTTTCACGCCAGTCTATAAAATTTTAAGAAATGTATTCGGCCAAGGCTAAGCTGATCCAATTATCATTTCTAACTGAGCTCCAGCGCTAAGTTTTGTCAAGTGTACCGCATAGCATACACGGCAAACATAATAATTTCGTGTTACTGTAAAATAATGCATTTGGTAATACTTCGTTATCAGTTTTACACCCACAGTTGTACAATGAAGTGGGCTGGGCACTTATTTTGAACTGTTTTAGGAATATGTGTGTTAAGTGAGTAGGTGTTAAGTATGTTTTCTGTTTCGCACTAATCCGTCGGTGTGATTAGAACTATCATCAGGCTTGACGAATTATATACTAAATCCTTTTATGATTATTATTTAATAGTTAATTTATTTTTATATGAATATGCCATATGAATAAATAAATAAATTTAATAGTTTGTCGCACACCCAAAGTCGTGCCGATACGGGCAACTGTCTACAATTAATTTGCATTTTGACAATACAACTATTGTTGTGAAACGAAATGGTTTATGTTACACTTCGTAGATTTTACATGCCACAGCGCAGCACACATAGGTATGGTGTTAGTATACGACTATATGTAGGTACTCACTATATGTTAGGTAAATTAGAACAGCTAATTCTTGTGAACAGTGACAGACATCCATATATCAGCCGAAAGCCGCCCACTGCTGGGCATAGGCCTTCTCCAGAGATCTCCACAAAGACCGGTATTGTGCCATCCGCATCCAGCTGGTACCTGCGATCTTTACCAGGTCGTCATCGTCGTGTCGTGACAGACACCCAGTATTTGAATATTGGCGGTCCAACCTGCCTGCGCCCTCTTTGAGGAGAGTGTTGGTGCTGCCCCGCACACTGGCCAGCAATGACGCTACTCGCTTTCGCAGGACGGCTGCGAAGCCATCCGTTGTAGCCGCTGCAAACATTAGGCGCTTAGGCGCTGTAGTGGCCCTGTGGCCCAGTGGCACCACTAACTGATGGAAAGTAGTCATCGCTGTCTTTGTATACCAGGGGAATCACCAATGCATTGCTCATCTCTAAAATCCCGGGGCACGTTGCTCTGGTAGCAATTAGGCAAATGCCCCTTGCAAGCCATAGCACGATTTCCCATGGAACACTGGAGATCTTACTCACCGGCAGGAACACAATACTATTTAATTTTAATGTACTTTAGCTGCGGTATTCTGTAAGCTGCTACTTCCCCAGTCGGACGGCTCTAATTCCAATAGGATATTCCGCACCTTCACCTCTTTTATACTCTGCCTAAAATTACGATAAATCGCTTCCCATCCAGAGTTCCTGGGGGAGAAGCTGGACAAATACCTGGCCACGTCCATGCCCAAAGTGCGCGTGGTGAGGGTGGCCAACCGCAGTGGTTTGATAACTGCGCGGCTGAAGGGCGCCCGCGCAGCCACCGGCGATGTCCTCATCTTTCTGGACTCGCACACAGAGGCCAACGTGAATTGGCTGCCCCCGCTGCTAGGTCAGTGTATGTACTTGCTTGTCTGGTTTGCGTGGAAGGTAAGGAAGAAATAACGAAAGGAAGGGAAGGACAACAAATTCGCAACCAAGGTCAAAGACCGAGCGAAGTGGATAAGGAGAAGTAGGAATGCGGACTGCGAGAACACTACCGCGATGGAGGCCAGGATGATGGAAGTGAAGTGATAAGAGAGCAGATAGTCGTTCTGATGGTAAGCGGTAACTGTGTCTTACGCCTGACGTCCAAGAGGTGATAGTCTGGACCCGTAGTGGTTTGATCACGGCATGGCCTTTAGCGTTCCTGGACCTACACACAGGCCACCACGAACGGGCTACGCTGCTAGGTCAGAGTAATAGACTTTTGCTCTCTATTCAACATCAACCCTACCCTAGGTAGGTTGGATTTTGAACTAGTTTGAACCGTGTTCGATGGTAAGCGCGTCCATGTTCATTTAATACTGGTCATGGGCGGGTGGATGAAATAAAAGTAGATAACTTAAATCACTATGTGAATGCAGCGAGTTCGTAATTGTTGTCTACTTATCCAAAAACTTACATTTACTAAGATTGTAATAAAAGAAAATAACTTTAGCATTTTAAAGATTTCATGCTCGCATGATTTTATCAGAATTTGAGCTTTATAACACAGTCGGTGCCACAAGTGGGAGGTCCCTGATTTACAGTACAATACAGCCCATATCAGTCCACTGCAGGACTTAGGGCCTCTCCCACGAAAGGGGAGGTTGCTATAATCTTCACGCTTGGCAGCGGGTTGGAGATCGCAGTGTTATAAGTATAACAATGGAAAACGCTGCTGCCCATTTCCCAGCCTACGGAGACTCTAGATCTTTCGTCTCGATAATATTAGTCGCCTTGTACGACTCCCACGAGTGGAAGGGGTTGGTGCTATTCTACTCTGCCGGACACCATACGGCTGATTTACATAGGAATTGTATTTCACAAGTTTCCCACAAGTGAAAAGCCACCGGGCGTCCACAGAGCCGATCGCGTTGGACCACAGGACGGTGGTGTGTCCGTTCATAGACGTTGTCGCGTACGACACGTTCGAGTACCGAGCGCAGGACGAGGGCGCCCGCGGGGCCTTCGACTGGGAGCTGTTCTACAAGCGGCTGCCGGTGCTGCCGAGCGACGAAGCCAATATGCCGGAGCCTTTTGCGTAAGTTCCCCTTTTTCTTGTGCATTGGCCGGCACTTACCATCAGGTAATGAGGAGCTTTCCAGTAGGTATTGATAGTTGGTTTAGAAAAGCATCAATAGATGGCGCTCCTACAATTTTGGTAATCTTTTTTTAATCTGTATGATGGTGGCGGTGATTTCATGCAGCCAACTATACTGAACCTAAAAATAAAATGTAAAAGGATGAACGAAATGTAAAAATAAATATTTATAGAAGTTGGCACTATGTTCCATTATTATTCAACCCCTAAAATGGTTGAAAACTATTGACAAATACAATATTATCCAATACAACAAGAATAAGGATAAACGATAAACAGCGGCTGCACTCCCTCCCACTCAAAGTGCACCTCACTAACATCCGAGGCCTGCACTCAAATCTCAATGCAGTCCACCACCACCTCGAGACTGAAAAACCGCAGCTGCTGTTCCTCACTGAGACGCAGATCAGAAGTCCGGCTGACGCGGCGTACCTCAGCTACCCAGGGTATACTCTCGAGCACAGGTTCGTTCCTCGTGCCGGAGTCTGTGTGTACGCTCGCGACGACATCTGCATTCGGCGTCTCAGATGCTTTGAGGGGTCTGGTTTGTCCATTTTGTGGCTTCTGGTGGATACCGGTCAAGTGCAAATCTTGTTTGCCTGCGTTTATCGATCCCACAGCGGGGTCCAGGAGACGACTCGTTTATGTGACCATCTCATTGAAGCGGCGGATGAAGCGAGGGAACGTTACCCCGCGGCGCAGCTGGTCATTCTGGGGGATTTCAATGCCCACCACCAAGAGTGGCTTTTCCCATACCAGGTGACCAATCATGCTGGGAGAGAGGTGCGTAAACTAGCTCTGTCACTAGATCTCACCCAGCTAGTAAACTGCGCCACGAGGGTACCGGATGTCGACTCCCATTCCGCCAATTGCTTAGACCTTCTGCTGACAACTGATCCGGACAGGCACTCAGTATCGGTTTCCGCACCACTGGGTACATCCGACCACTGTCTGGTGAAATCTGTATACGTCTATTCCCCACCCGAGCAAACCCCATGCAACCCCCGACGGGTGTGGCGATACAAATCAGCAGATTGGGATGAGATGCGTCACTTTTTTTCGTCCTATCCTTGGCGGGAGGCATGCTTCTCTTCGGGCGATCCGTCGAGTTGTGCTGAAGCCGTTACCGCGGTTATACGGCAGGGAATGGAATACTTCATTCCATATTCTGACGTAGCGATGAATGGCAAGTCTCGTCCATGGTTTAGTGCTGACTGCAGTCGCGCTGAAGCGCTGAAGCAAGCGGCATACTCTGCCTGGGCTGAGGCTCGAGCGCATATGTCTCCGGATACTCGCAAACTGAAGAAAGCCTTTAACCTCGCCGCCAAGTCTTGCAAAAGGACGCTACGCAGGGCTCGTTTCGACCACATAGGTCGGATTGGCACCAAACTGGCCTCTTACCCTCCTGGGAGTAAGGCGTTTTGGTCTTTGGCAAAAGCGGTCGAATCGAACTTTAGTCAATCTTCCTTACCACCATTGCTGAAACCGGATGGGACACTGGCGCATGTTGCGGAAGAGAAAGCAAATTTACTTGCTTCTCAATTCGCGGCGAATTCACGTTTGGATACTGCAGGTAAAACTCCACCTATCTCACCCCGCGCTGATTGCACTATGGCAGAGGTGCGTATACATCAAAAAGAGATATTAAAAATCCTGCGGAGTCTAGACGTGAACAAGGCTAGTGGACCAGATGGTATACCAGCAATAGTCCTGCGTAGTTGTGCCCCCGAGTTGTCTCCTATTCTCACGCGCCTGTATCGCCTCTCACTGGAGATTGGAATTGTACCGAAGACATGGAAGCTTGCCAATGTGCAGCCCGTGCCCAAGAAGGGCAGCCGCGCAGACCCTGCCAACTACCGCCCTATTTCGGTTACCTCCATTCTCTGTAAGATTATGGAGCGTGTACTGAACAAGAAACTCCTCGTGCATCTTGAAGGTAACGATCTCCTCAGCGATCACCAGTACGGATTCCGCTGTGGTCGGTCAACTGGGGACCTTCTGGTGTATGCTACTCATATGTGGAGTGAGGCCATTGAGAGGCATGGCGAGGCCCTTGCTGTGTCTCTCGATATCTCCAAGGCCTTTGACAGGGTTTGGCACGCAGCCCTTTTAAGCAAGCTTCCCTCATATGGTATTCCTGCTGGCTTTTGCACCTGGATATCGGATTTTCTGAGTGAACGATCAATCCGTGTAGTTCTAGACGGTTACACGTCTGAACTTAAAGCTATCGACGCGGGAGTTCCTCAGGGGTCGGTTCTGTCCGCGACTCTTTTCCTGCTGCATATTAATAATCTGCTTGGACCCGGTATCTTTGGGTACGCAGACGACAGCACAGTAACGGATAGATATCTGTCATATGCAAAAGCTAGTAGGGGCGATATTCAGTCTTGTCGAGAGGCCATGGTTGGTCGCTTGAACGAGGCTCTCAATGCAGTGTCCGATTGGGGCGAAGCCAATCTAGTGTCGTTCAACGCCACCAAAACACAGGCGTGTTTGTTTTCCGCTAAACGGAGTCCATTCCATCTGGCTCCGACTTTCCGGGGTGTGTCTGTGGAAATTTCCGACAACCTACAGCTCTTGGGTGTTGAGCTATCAACCAATCTCAACTTTGGACAGTACATCGAATCAAAAGCCAAGACTGCTGCAAAAAAACTTGGAATCCTCTCGAAGGTCAAGCGGTACTTCACTTCAAGGCAGTTGCTTCAATTATATCAAGCACAAGTCCGATCTTGCATGGAGTACTGCTGCCACCTCTGGGATGGATCAGCCAAATACCAACTGGCTGCTTTGGATTCGGTGGAAAAACGGGCAAAGAGACTAATTTGTGATCCGCAGTTAATTGAGGCTAAGCTGCAGAGCCTCGAGCATCGGCGTAGGGTTGCGCGTTTGTCGGTTTTCTACAGGTTGCACTTCGGAGAGTGTGTGAAGCAGTTGCACGACCTCATTCCGCCGGCCCCTTTCCGCCATCGGGAGACGCGATCCGGGCGAGTGCTTCATCCTTATGTCGTGGATCTTCCAACTATCCGCACGAGCCGCTTTGGCTCGACTTTTATAATGCGTACGGCTAAGGAGTGGAATGCGTTGCCTGCGAGTGTGTTCCCTGATCAATATAATCTGGATGCCTTCAAGGCTAGAGTGAATAGGCTGTTCCTAGACAGGCATGCTCCATCATAGACCGCATCGTCACTTACCACCAGGTGAGGTGGCGGTCAAATGCCTGGCTAGTAAAGTAATAAAAAAAAAAAAAAAAAAAACAACGTACCCAGTGTTTATATCGTGTTTGCTAAGAACCTATTACAAGCGATTATCAATTACCAAAATTGTCGGGGCGCCATCTAGTGAGTGGTTAGGATTGCTTTAGATACCTATTGGAAAACTGCTCATTATAGACTAAAGTGAAAAGAAATTAAGTTTCTGTGTAATTGACATCTAAAAGGCGCGTATTGTCCGTAGAGCGTGTACTGGTTGTCCGAAAATAAACTCTATGTAGAGTACACATAGAGGTCTTTGTTGTGGGTCTCGGATGTTTCGGAGGTCCGATAGCGGACGAAAAGGACCTGTTTTTTATGCTACTCCGTGACAAACGAGCAGACAGCCAATGGTAAGTGGTAACTGTCGCCCATAAGATCTACAATTCATACATTTTGCTGGCTACCTTATCCTTCAAACCGGAACGCAACGTACAAACATTAACTTCATTATCGGGCAACCGGTACCGATAGCTATTTGTCGCGACCGATGGGGGTATGGCGGCTAATGAGGAGTTTTCCAATAGGTATCTAAAGCATTCTTAACCACTCACTAGATGGCGCCCCGACAATTTTGGTAATTGATAATCGCTTGAAATAGGTTCTTAGCAAACAAGATATAAACACTGGGTACGTTGTATTGGATAATATTGAATTTGTCAATAGTTTTCAACTATTTTAGAGGTTGTAATAATAATGGAACATAGTGCCAACTTCTATAAATATTTCTTTTTACACTTCGTTGAACCTTTAACAGTTATGTTTATATTAATAAACATTTTATTTTTAAGTTTAGTATTAGTTGGCTGCATGAAATCACTGCCACCATCATACAGGTTATAAAAACATTACCAAAATTGTAGGAGCGCCATCTATTGATGCTTTTTGAAACCAACTATCAATAGCTACTGGAAAACTCCTCATTGAGCAAACGTTTTACAAGCTTAATTATTTTATGACTAATAGATTTTTTATTTAACATTAATAAGTATTATTAAAATATTGACTCAATTTATTACAATGAAATGTAATGCGAGTTTTTATTTAGAAATTGACATTTGAATTTAGTTTCATTATTTATTTTTTACATTAGTTTTTATGCAAGATGACTTGTGATAGGTACACACTTTTTGTGTGTTGCGAAATTGATAATTATTAATTTATGTATAACAATTAACGTAATTTGTGACATTTTTATAACTTTAATAACTGACATGTAATGAATATTCATCATCATCATCATCACAGTCCGTAACAGTCCACTGCAGGACTTGGGGCCTCTACCACGAAAAGGGAGGGTATTGCCATAATCTCCACGCTTGGCAGGCGGGTCGGAGATCGCAGTGTTTAAATTTAACAATGGAAAATACTGCTGCCCATTTTACAGACTACGGAGACTCTTGATCTTTTGCCTCGAAAACATTAGTCGTCTTGTACGACACCCATGAGTGTAAAGAGTTGGTGCTATTCTACTCAGCCGAACACCACACGGCCATGAATATTACCAATTAATAAATATAGAATATGAAATATGTTTGTTGATGTGTGTCCTGGTGTCAGGTCGCCGGTGATGGCGGGCGGGCTGTTCGCGATCTCACGCTTTTACTTCTGGGAGCTCGGCGGCTACGACCCGGGACTCGACATCTGGGGCGGAGAGCAGTATGAGCTCAGCTTCAAGGTATGACCACAACATAACGTATGACCCCTGCCTGGATGAGCTCGTTGACATTCCCTTTGTTTTCCGTTAGGTTTTTTACGTTTGAAAAGAGATTAATTAACGTAATCCTAAATCGATAAATACTTTTTCATTTTCATAAAATTCAACTAGCAATTGAAGAACGGCCTATAAACAAATTCAAAAAGGACGTGTATAAATGGCTATTGGAGCACTGCTTTTACTCTGTCGAAGAGTTTTTAGAGTTTAAGGTAGCATAAGGTTAACACAGAACACATTTGCATGCCTGTTAATACTGGCTGAACATGTGTGAGCCACTGTGTGATGATTATCTTAAGACATATCATTGTGACCATGTTTTGAGCAAATAAATAATATATTCTGTTTAACAGGCCTCTATTGTATGTCTTAACATTTATTCTCCTAAATATCGATTGGCGTAATATCGTTTCTCCTCATGTTCATGCCTTAATTTTTTCCATCCTAATTATTGACAATCCTTATGTCGTTAGTCCTAATCGTTCGAAGTCCTAATGTTATATTATCGTATACTAGTATAACTCAAAGTGCCTTGCAAAAATAAGTTAGAAAATTATTCTGGAATGTGTTAGTTCATTTGGCCAGTCTGTAAAATGCCGCCCCAAAAATTGTATATTTGGTTCTCGTAACGCGGTGGTACATAACAACTAAGATGCTCGCGACCTAACCTCTTTGTGACTTAACGACGTTTTTGATAGACTCGGTTTCGTAGCAATTGTCAAATCAAATAATTAGCGCGGGTTCTTCAATATCCTCGAATTGTCTCCAGATCTGGCAGTGCGGCGGGCGGATGGTGGACGCGCCGTGCTCGCGCGTGGGACACATCTACCGGAAGTTCGCGCCCTTCCCCAACCCTGCTCACGGCGACTTCGTTGGGAAGGTACTCGAGACTATATTTATTGTATTCGTTTTTTTATGTCGTACGGTAGGCAAACAGGCAATCGGGCCACCTGATGCAAAGTGGTCACCACTGCCTACAGACATTAGCAACACCAAAATCGCTAATTCGTTGCCCACCTCTACAACTCGTTGCTCTGGCAGCAAAAAGGCAAATGCCCCGCCACTGTTAAAGCCACGGTTCCCGAAATCCCCACCTCATGGAGCACTTAAGCACCGGCAGAAACACAATATTATTTAAAATAGTATAGTTTGGCTGCGGTATTCTGTAAGGGCGTCTCCGATTCGAACGGGATTCCCCGCTATGCCCTACCTCTCCCCGCAAATTTAGACGGGCAACTTACATACGAACAGTGCAAGTGAAATAAAAGCTCGTAAATACTCCGGAACAGAACTACAGGCGCGTGGCCGAGGTGTGGATGGACGAATACGCACAATACCTGTACAACCGGCGGCCGCACTACCGCAACATCGACCCCGGCGACCTCACAGCGCAAAGGGCCATAAGGACACGGCTGAAATGCAAGCCCTTCAAATGGTTCATGACTCAGGTAATACTTTTTCTTTTGGAGGTAGGCACTACCTGGGTCTCTTACTCAGGGTTAGGACTCTTACCGACTAAAACCTCTACCTGCAATGCTACATTTTACTATCGAATTAATCGATGCCTCTGTACAGGTTATAATACTGTTTCTACTTTGACTAATTGGTTTGGACGTGGTTTCTCCGCTCACCTTTACCAGTCTATATTCATGTTTATACTATCTACTCTAATGATACTCCTTATTTCTACTTTGTACATATTATTTGTTATTTAGGCTTACTTATAATTTAAGGCACATCTTTATATTCTCCGATTCGAGCTAATACTTAGAATTAGGTATAAATCCTATAGACTTAGAGCGTCGGTAACCTTACGACTAGCGGCCTGGACTCGTAAGAGGGAAGTACCGGGTTCTGCCGCCATTTATGGCTGGCCAAAAAGTGGTCTTTAAGTTTTGATAAAAGATCCCGTGTCATCAAATGTCGTCAAGGGTAAACTTAGAATATTATTACAACAGAACATCAACCTTCTGGTTTTATAACGTTCATAGAATTTCAAGCTTACGGTGAGGGAAAACACCGTGATGAAGCCTGCACATTTAGGCAACTGAATTTGTAACCATGATCCAATCTGGTCAAGTTCCCCTGGTAACCACGGAGGTCAGATGGTAGTCGCTTCACTGTAATTACCTAATCACGGTCATGGTCAAGGTGGACCCCGGGCCCTCGTGCTCGAGAACACAACCGGGACATTAACGCCAAGATGATGATAGAATTTCAAGCTTAGGGTGGTTTACCACATGTTTGGGCCCCGGTCCCAAGACTTATTCTGAGTTATGTATAGGTATATCGTGCACGTCCTATCGGCGTCTCATGATCACATCACGCTTCCGAAGGCCTGCTGGAAGAGATTTCTTTTAGAAATGAGCAGCGCCTGTTGTGCCATTTATTACTTTGCCTGTTATTTGCTATGCATTTCCTGTGTACAATAAACTGTTAAATAAATAAATAAATATAATCTTATTAAAACCAACCAAACTGAACAACAGTCAACAATGGACGTGGTTGGACACTTCCCCTGCTAACTCAAATACCAGAGACGCTACAGCAGTGCTAAGTATCGTAGCACGGATATTAAATGGCGTTAAGGAATTAACGTTGGTATAAGTGACGCTGCTAGAAGTAGAACAACCTGAATGGTTTAATGGTTTAACGGTCTGCCACGCAAGAGATCCCGGGTTCGATTCCTGGCCGGGCAGAAATTGAAATGATGAATTTTAATTTCTGTTACGGGTCTGGGTGTTCTATGTATAATAATAGTATGTATTTAAAAGTATTTAAGTAGTATATCAGTTATCTAGCACCCATAGTACAAGCTTTGCTTAGTTTGGGGCTAGATGGCGCTGTGTGAATTTGTCCACGTATATTTATAAAAAGGAGGAAACCGAGTTGGACCAGTTTAAGGGTATGTTCCGGGTTTCCTACCGCGTACTTTTGTTGTCGAAATATCGGGCTACTCGTCAACAAAGGTACGCGGTAGGAAACCTGGAACATACCCTTAAAATGTGTGATAATACCCGCTATAGTTTAAAACATTATGTTACAGTTCATCTGGTTTTAGAGGATTTTTTGCTACGCAGAAACGTTGCTGTTTAACTTTACGTTGGTTTCAGATCAATTTATGTGCATTTGTTATGTTTCAGATTGCGTTTGATCTGACCCACAAGTATCCGCCGGTAGAGCCACTACCTTACGCTGAAGGAAGGGTGCGTGATATTTTTTTTTGTTTATTTTGCTACCTATATAATCTAATCCATGAAACACCTCATGAAAGGTAATTTTCAAAGGTTAGTGTGATGACGTAAAGGGCCACAAGTCCGCTAGTTTAGGAATACCTTAATGTACCCGGGAAAATAATAAAAAAGTTCATTTTCACTCTATACCATTATAGAAGTCGTTATTCCAAAACCAATAGCTTTTGTTTCACTTCGATACGATAAGTATGTATTTACAAAATTATTGTCAACACTGGCACTCGGCTTATACCACATGACGTCATCGTATCCGACGGCCTTTTTACGTTGCGCGAGTCACGCCTCCCGTCCGAATAGAACGAGGCTAGTGTGAGAATGGAATCCGATGACGTCACGGACGCGGCTTCGAAAACAATAGTGCGTGCTCATTTTTCGAATCTTTAAAAATTCATTTATGAAGCAATATGTAATGCTAGAAAAAAAAATACATATTTTAAGTTGTAACATGTATTGAAAAAAAGCAACTAAATTAATATAATTTCCACCCTCATCAGAATCAGAATAGGAAGTTTGACGTGTTTCTAGTATTCTGCTCCTAATTAAGGACCAATGGTTTTTCATTGCAATTACTTTGAACTGCTTTTGGACAACTTTCTATTCTGATTGGAGCTCGATTATGCACTAAAACGGCCGTCTCTTCAACATTAATAAGTAACTGAGAGTAGTGTAGAGAGTAGAGAATAGAGTAGAGTAGTACAATCAGAACTTATTACCACGCCGTTGATAATGATTTTTTGTACAATACCCATTTCGTCTCAATCGAAAAATTGTAATGGAGTCTCAATTGACCACCTGAGTAGTTCAGTTTGTTAACATGTCGGTCTGCCACGCAAAGGTCCCGGGTTCGATTCCCGGCCGGGCAGGAATAAAGCGATAGGCATCTTGGCTAAACCTGCTGTTTTTCATGTCATCCGGTAGGCAAATAGGCAAGCGGGCCCCCTGATGAAAAGTGGTCACCGCTGCCTTTAGACATGAGCTACACCAGGGCTATCACCAATGCCCACCTCTAATACCCTGGGACACGTTGCTTTGGTTGCAAAAAGGCAAATGCCCTTCCACTGCCAAAAGCCACGGTTCCCCTCCACCCTATGGTTCACTGGAAACCTTACTGTCTGGAACGCAATACTATTTAAAATAGTATTGTTTGGGCTTTGGCTAGTATTCTTAAAATAGTTTTTTCTATCAATTGACATAATAGGTTTATACCATGTTCCTCAGATCCGTCCGATATGGGACAACAGTTTCTGCGTGGACGCGGCCAACGGCGGACAGATGGATAAGGTCAAGCTATCGTACTGCACCGGCTCCGAGGAACAATACTTCATACTGTCCTACCATAAGGATATCAGGTGAGAATGCACTATCCTACTACAAGGATATCAGGTGAGAATGCACCGTCCTACCTTAAGGATATCAGGTGAGAATGCACTATCCTACTACAAGGATATCAGGTGGGAATGCATTCGCCTACCTTAAGGATATTAGGTGAGAATTCACTGTCCTACTACAAGGATATCAGATGAGAATGCGCTGGCCTACCTTAAGGATATCACATGAGAATGCGCTGGCCTACATTAAGCATATCAGGTGAGAATGCACTATCCTACCACAAGGATATCAGGTGAGAATGCACTGGCCTACCTTAAGGATATCAGGTGAGAATGCACTGTCCTACCACAAGGATATCAGGTGAGAATGCACTGGCCTACCTTAAGGATATCAGGTGAGAATGCACTGGCCTACCTTAAGGATATCAGGTGAGAATGCACTGGCCTACCTTAAGGATATCAGGTGAGAATGCACTGGCCTACCTTAAGGATATCAGGTGAGAATTCACTGTCCTACTACAAGGATATCAGATGAGAATGCGCTGGCCTACCTTAAGGATATCACATGAGAATGCGCTGGCCTACATTAAGCATATCAGGTGAGAATGCACTATCCTACCACAAGGTTATCAGGTGAGAATGCACTGGCCTACCTTAAGGATATCAGGTGAGAATGCACTGGCCTACCTTAAGGATATCAGGTGAGAATGCACTGGCCTACCTTAAGGATATCAGGTGAGAATGCACTATCCTACCACAAGGATATCAGGTGAGAATGCACTGGCCTACCTTAAGGATATCAGGTGAGAATGCACTATCCTACCACAAGGATATCAGGTGAGAATGCACTGGCCTACCTTAAGGATATCAGGTGAGAATGCACTGTCCTACCACAAGGATATCAGGTGAGAATGCACTATCCTACCACAAGGATATCAGGTGAGAATGCACTGGCCTACCTTAAGGATATCAGGTGAGAATGCACTGTCCTACCACAAGGATATCAGGTGAGAATGCACTGGCCTACCTTAAGGATATCAGGTGAGAATGCACTGGCCTACTACAAGGATATCAGGTGAGAATGCACTGTCCTACCACAAGGATATCAGGTGAGAATGCACTGGCCTACCTTAAGGATATCAGGTGAGAATGCACTGGCCTACCTTAAGGATATCAGGTGAGAATGCACTGGCCTACCTTAAGGATATCAGGTGAGAATTCACTGTCCTACTACAAGGATATCAGATGAGAATGCGCTGGCCTACCTTAAGGATATCACATGAGAATGCGCTGGCCTACATTAAGCATATCAGGTGAGAATGCACTATCCTACCACAAGGTTATCAGGTGAGAATGCACTGGCCTACCTTAAGGATATCAGGTGAGAATGCACTGGCCTACCTTAAGGATATCAGGTGAGAATGCACTGGCCTACCTTAAGGATATCAGGTGAGAATGCACTATCCTACCACAAGGATATCAGGTGAGAATGCACTGGCCTACCTTAAGGATATCAGGTGAGAATGCACTATCCTACCACAAGGATATCAGGTGAGAATGCACTGGCCTACCTTAAGGATATCAGGTGAGAATGCACTGTCCTACCACAAGGATATCAGGTGAGAATGCACTATCCTACCACAAGGATATCAGGTGAGAATGCACTGGCCTACCTTAAGGATATCAGGTGAGAATGCACTGTCCTACCACAAGGATATCAGGTGAGAATGCACTGGCCTACCTTAAGGATATCAGGTGAGAATGCACTGGCCTACTACAAGGATATCAGGTGAGAATGCACTGTCCTACCACAAGGATATCAGGTGAGAATGCACTGGCCTACCTTAAGGATATCAGGTGAGAATGCACTGGCCTACCTTAAGGATATCAGGTGAGAATGCACTGGCCTACCTTAAGGATATCAGGTGAGAATGCACTGGCCTACCTTAAGGATATCAGGTGAGAATGCACTATCCTACCACAAGGATATCAGGTGAGAATGCACTGGCCTACCTTAAGGATATCAGGTGAGAATGCACTGTCCTACCACAAGGATATCAGGTGAGAATGCACTGGCCTACCTTAAGGATATCAGGTGAGAATGCACTATCCTACCACAAGGATATCAGGTGAGAATGCACTGTCCTACCACAAGGATATCAGGTGAGAATGCACTATCCTACCACAAGGATATCAGGTGAGAATGCACTGTCCTACCACAAGGATATCAGGTGAGAATGCACTATCCTACCACAAGGATATCAGGTGCGAATGCACTGTCCTACCACAAGGATATCAGGTGAGAATGCACTATCCTACCACAAGGATATCAGGTGAGAATTCACTGTCCTACCACAAGGATATCAGGTGAGAATGCACTATCCTACCACAAGGATATCAGGTGAGAATTCACTGTCCTACCACAAGGATATCAGGTGCGAATGCACTGTCCTGCTGGATATCGTAGGTTTACCATATTACCGATTATTACCGGTATTTTTGCGGAATGTTGGGGACGTTGGCTCCTCGCAGCTCAGGGTTCCGCGGAGCACACTGAGAATGCCTGCTATAGGGAATATTTTTAATATGCCACTTATTATAACCTTTAAAATTGTTCGTTTAGTTATGTTAAACAATATTCTTAGGTCCATAAAATAACGTTGTAACTTGCAGTGTCCTAGTAGGGTTCTTTTACTTAAACTTCTTAAACTTTACTGCCCTATCGGCCATCTGTTCTTTGAGCTATGTGCCCTGCCCACTGCCACTTCAGTCTGGCAATCCTTAGGTCTATGTCGGTGACCTTGGTTCGCTTGCGGATCTTCTCATCTCTGATTCGATCGTGCAACGAGACTCCGAGCATAACCCTTTTCATTGCCCTTTCGCAATATAAAATCTAATGTTTTAAACTATCGCGGTTATTATTGCATCATGCATCATGGTCACGGGACGCAAGTGCAACTGTGTCGAAATATCGGGCTACTCGTCAACAAAGGTACGCGGTAGGAAACCCGGAACATACCCTTAAAATGTGTAATATAATTTTTTTATTTTTTAAACGTTGAGTCTCAAAAAGTCCAAGTTGCAAAATGTCGAGTGGTAGAAAAGTGTTCAAGTCGCAAAAAGTTCAAGTTGTAAAATGTCCAAGTTGCAAAAAGTCCAGGTTGCAAAATGACCAAGTTGTAAAATATCACTTGCTTGACTCATTGCTATGTTACGGGCACAAAGCTCTTTGTGCCCGTAACATAGCAATGAGGTTTTTTACGTAATTTTAGTAGTACTTATAAGTTTTTTTTTTTAAATGTGAAAATAGTAAATAAAATAAAAAAAAAAACTTAAAATCTTACGGTGACATAATTACGTGGGGAACTGAACGATTCGCCTATTGATACATGTATCGATGCACAGGCTGAAGTCTCGTCTGATCTGCTGGGACCTGCCCGAGTCCGCGGACGGCAGCCCCGTGCTTCTCTTCTCGTGCCACCTCGGCGGCGGCAACCAGGCTTGGGCATACAAGAACGTAAGTTCACTGACTACCACATACTAACAGGCTAGCAGGTGATGGGTGCGGAGTGCGTGGGAGAAACTAGAGGGAATGGATGGATGAATTACGAAATGGAATGTGAATGAGCCCGAGAAAGAGATATTAAAGCGGTGAAAAGTTTTTGCAGGGTCGCCAACACGTGAGTGATATCCCTGGTATTGCAAACGTCCATAAGCCAAAAAAATACAGTTCAAATAAATGGCCGACAAAACGCAGATCTGTAGGCTAATAACATAACCCTGTTGCCAACAATTCTTTGATTTCAATAATTGAAATTGTCACTTGCGATTACGTATGATAGATTTAATAGCTTCAGTTCAAACAATCGATGATACAGAATCGCTATTTTAGCTTTAAGTCTGCCAATGTACTGTTTGTGCATGAAGTAAAAATAAATAAATAAAATCGCAAAAGTAACAATTTCAATCATTGAAATCAAAGAATTGTTGGCAACAGCGTTTAACATTAGCCTATTGGATGCTTTTCCATAGAAAATAAAATAATCTAATATTGAACTTATAGTTCATTCGCGATAAGAAAATAGTGAGTCATCGTTGTCCGCCGAACTAGCGCCGCCCCTCGACCAATCGGGTCGCAACGAATTAGAAAGCTAAGTTCACAGTGACCAGTTGACGGCAGAAAATAATGAAAATAAATACCGCGCCGCTTGGAATTAACAGCAAATACTAGACTGACTGACTGGCCGTGTGGTGTCCGGCAGAGTAGAATAGCACCAACCCCTTACACTCGTGGGTGACATACAAGGCAACTAATGTTTTCGAAGCAAAAGATCAGGAGACTCCGTAGTCTGGAAAATGGGCAGCAGCATTTTCCATTGTTATATTTAAACACTGCGATCTCCAACCCGCCTGCCAAGCGTGGAGATTATGGCAATAACCTCCCCTTTCGTGGGAGAGGCCCCAAGTCCTGTAGTGGACTGTTACGGGCTGCGATAATGACTAGACTGACTGTTAAGCAAAGGGATATCCATGGCATATCATTGACTTTATTTTGAGTTTGAGACAATTAAGTTGATTTTTATCGTTTATTATGCTGACGAATACCGCCATTTTAAACCCCGAGGCAAAAATGTATGATGAAAAATATGGGTATCTGTAAATCTGTGTCTGTTTGTGGCATCGTAGCTTCCGAACGGATGGACAGACTTTGATGCGGTTGTCTTTATTCGAAGACCAGTTGAGTGGAGATAGTTATTGGCTTGTTGCTTTTTTAAATCAATACAGTAGTTTGTGGGAAATATTATAGTATAGGTGTATGTATAGAGGTTCCGGGTTCGAATCCCATTGCGGCCATGTACCAATGACTCTTTTCTGAGTTATGTACATTAGTAGAATGCTAACCGATGCTCTTACAGTAAGGAACAATATCGTGATGAAAATGCATATTTAGGTGACTGGATGTGTAACAATGATCCAGTCAGTTCAGGTTCCCCTGGTAGCAGGGTCATTGAGGGCAGTCGCTCCACTGTATTTACCTGATCGCCAAATCCTGGATCATGTTCCGGGTCCGCCATGACCATTATTTGGCGATCAGATAATTACAATGAAGCGACTAACATCTGACCTCCGTGACCCTGCAACCAGGGGATCCTGACCAGATTGGATCATGGTTACAAATTCAGTTGCCTAAATTTGCAGGTTTCATCACGATGTTTTCCCTCACCGTAAGGGCATCGGTTAGAATTCAACTAACGTACATAACTCAGAAAAGAGTCATTGCTACATGGCCGCAGCGGGATTCGAACCCGGTACCTCTCGCTAACGAGTCGGATACTCAACCACCCGGCCACCGACACTCACTCTTGTGGTACACTCAGCATAACTGCCGCAAAGATCAGAAAGTGTGTCGTATGTGACAAATGCTTGTTTGCGCGTTACTTTAAAAACAAATAATAAGACTACGATAAGTCCGAATCGCTTATTAAAAAAAATTAAAAAAATCTCTGTATGACAACTTATAACAAGTTTTTTTAAAGTAATAGAACGTCATTCATAAAAGTCATAACAAATTATATTTCTGTGGGATTGATTATTTTCGTGAGTTATGACAAATATTATTAAATAATGGGCAAAACAATTAAAAAGGAAGTGAGGGTGATGATTCTAAGCATGATTAATAATTTAGTCAAACTAAAAGTACAAGTTCAACCCAAATAACTGAATGTTTACAAGACTGACAAGGACAGATTGTCCTCAGATTATCGCCATATCCACATTTTACATTTCTAACTACTGTCAGTCAATACGGACTTATCGTGGTCCTATTACAGCAATCGATAATTGCAGGACACCGTACAGCTGATCCACCCAGCCAGCGGGAAATGCGTGGCCGCCATACCGGGCACTCTCGACATATTTGTGGTCGCATGCGACCCGGACTCCTTTGCCCAACGCTGGAATATAGAGGAAATAAACGACGAAATGATGGAGTTGTTTGATAAGCAAGTGGACAGGGTCACCGGGACTTTGGAGCCCTGGCCGGCAGAAGGTTAGGTTTCCACTGCAGTTTGGTAGTCAGTTTAGTATTCCCATTTTCAATGTAGCTAGTCTGTATTCCACCGTAAAGCCACCTGACGTCTCATGTAATTTGGTGGTGTTATATATACTGTTTTACCCACAGATTTATGTTCTACAGATATAAATCTGTGACTAGAACAGTTTACGTCTGGTTTACCCATAAATTTATGTTCTACAGATATAAATCTGTGACTAGAACAGTTTACGTCTGGTTTACCCATGGATTTATGTTCTACAGATATAAATCTGTGACTAAAACAGTTTACGTCTGGTTTACCCATGGATTTGTGTTCTACAGATAAAAATCCACGGGAAAAAGAGTTTCCTCTGTTAACACCGACTAATTACACGACGGCAGGTGGCCTCATATTCAAGTGGTTACTCCTCTCAGTAAATAACTTAATTTTGAACCCTTGCGGGTTTGCTAGCTGTTATTACCGACTGTACGTACAGTCGCCTGAACCTCTTACTAGCATATAGAACGAGGGCAGAATTATCTGTCGACTCTTACATAAAAAAATTGATATCAGAAAAGTCTAAAGTAACAAAGTCAAATTTGTGACACAGATTCATCATGTTTAATCTCTGTGTTTAACCCCAATTGTGGGCATACAAATATTATTGAATCAAAATAGCTAATATTTATTAAATAAATTCATAGTCTATTTTGCACATAACTAAGGGTTAAACGGGTTATATAATTTTATACAGTTTTTATTTAGAAAAAGTCGTTACATGTAGTTTAAAAAAGGTGTGAACACCTTCAGAGGTCAAAGGATTCGGTGACCCACTTCACTTTGTCGTTCCACTTTTTCCATCATTTCCAGGATAGCGTCTATTGTCAAGCGTTGGACAAGCGAGTTTTGGTAGCACTTGATCGTCAATTATCATGTCGCGTGTGTTTGGTAAGAAAGCCATGGTACCACCGCTCCAGGAGATCAGCTGTTCTGTGGGTGAAATGTTTGATATTGATTGTTTATTTTTTATATTTTTAATTTAGACAGGAGTGGCTGCGTTCGGTATCGCGCCGGGCACTGACACACTATTGTCAAATACTTATTATTACACTTGGCCAGATTCAGAAGCAAAAATCGTGAGAACAAAATCAAAGTAGAATGTATTGGTTAATTTTTGTATCACTTATGTATGCTACGCGTCGCTCCAAAACGCGTGATACAAAAATTCTCTTATTCTACGAGAAACACATTCCACTTTGATCGTGCCTCACGTTCTTTACTTCTGAATTTAGACGACTGAATTAGGCAAGTGTAGTAAACCTTTAAGCTTTATTTCCATAATATTCCGTAATAGTGGTCGACGAAAAAGCGCAAATCCATCTATAGGCTAGCCATTTGGCACAAGTGTATTAGATATCTAAAAAGAGAAAAGAGGCCAAAGAGTTGCCTCTCGTAGTTCTTAAAAATGTCCCCTCAGGTTATGCCCTCTCATTTTCGAAATAGACTTTTAACTGACTTTCAAATTGAAGAAACCGCTTCGATTTCGACCTATCCGTTCGAGGGCTACGATACCACAGATACAGAAATACGCACTTCAGTCTTATCTCATCATATCAACGGACAGACGCCCACTGCTGGGCATAGGCGTCCCCAGAGATATCCACGAAGGTCGGACCTGTGCCGATCGCATCCAACTGGTACAGTCATTCAACGAATTAATCGAAATAGTCAACGGATGTGATTGAAGAGGCTCGCCTGCGCTGGTTTGGTCACGTGTTCCGTAAGCTCATAAGGGATTCGTGAGACATATGTATCTAAACCTGCCTATATCAGGAAACCCGTTCCTGAAGTCCCAAGAAGCGATGGATTGATATAGAAAAGTCGCATGCGAGAGCCAATGGCTTACGATGCAAGGATGGACCAACCACTCGGAGTCGACCACCTGACCATATCCAATAATAAATAAACAAATAATCGTGGACAAATTCACACAGCGCTATCTAGCCCCAAACTAAGCAAAGCTTGTACTATGGGTGCTAGCTAACTGATATACTGCTTATATATATTTTAAATACATACTTATTATACATAGAACACCCAGACCCGTAACAGAAATTAAAATTCATCATTTAAATTTCTGCCCAGCCGGGAATCGAACCCGGGACCTATTGCGTGGCTGACTGGCATGTTGACCACTGAAACACTCAGGTCGTCAATAATATGATATACCATATCCAATGATAATCCGTATGACAATGCGGACTAAGAGCTCAGCTAAATCGTTGTATGACTGTGACCTTTACCAGAATACCTATTGGCTATCTCATAGGACGATTGAATTTGACATTTCATAATCCTACAATAGCCGTGTGGTGTCCGGCAGAGTAGAATAGCACCAACCCCTTACACTCATGGGTGTCGTACAAGGCGACTAATGTTTGCGAGGCAAAAGATCAAGAGTCTCCGTAGTCTAGAAAATGAGCAGCAGCATTTTCCATTGTTATATTTAAACACTGCGATCTCCAACCCGCCTGCCAGGCGTGGAGATTATGGCAATACTAATAAATCTCCCCTTTCGTGGGAGAGGCCCTAAGTCCTGCAGTGGACTGTTACGGGCTGTGATGATGATGAATCCTACACTTCTCTAATTTTGTATTCGATATGGCACAGAATATATAATACTATGGCAATGGACAATGGCCAATGTAGATATAGATCTCAGCGCGTAATGGCTCCGAGAATTGCTTAAGGAATGTATGTGCCTAACAAAAACGGAGTACTGTTTTATTAAACAATTAAAAGCTATGCTTATTCAAAAAGCATATTATTCAGTTAGTGAGTTCCTTGACAAGTGAATTAATATATTTAAATAGAGGTACCACGACTTCAGGTTACTTTGACACATTGCGGAAAAATGAGCATACTAAATTTATTTTACAGGCAATAATAAACTAAATAGAGGAAACATAACTTGACGCTATTGAGTAGTCTATAACCTTAATAAGTCGCCTTCGTTATTGTACACCATTTAAAATCAGTCGGTATATACTTTCTACCTTAGGTGCTAATGTCTGCTACGTCAATTGTTGTCATATTTGACAAGAATCATCACAGACAAGAATCATATTCCATGAAGGAGGGCGCTAGGTCATTTTCCGAATCGTCATTATTTAAATTTTACAAATGTTAGTTTCTTTTTCCGTCACGTGTGTCAATACTAGTACTAGTAAAATATGAATATTATGACGTAGAATACAATTATCAAATGTCAAATTCAGTTGCCGATTGAGTTAGCCAATAGCCGCGCAGTCGTCGGTCCACTTTGCTTGTCGCTACTTGAGAACCTTAGTGCACCATCGGCCACTAGGGCGACCGCCTAATTCGAATTGGACGTCGCCATCTTTATCCGATGTACTGGCTACTTGGAAAGCATTCTTCTTTATCAGTACACAACAAACTACTTTTGTACAAACAAGTCCTAATGCCAGTATGGACTTATGGTATTCAGCTATGGGGCTGTACCAAACAAAGCAACACACAGATGATACAACGCTTTCAAAACAAAGTACTGAGGGACATTGTAAATGCGCCCGTAAATGGTACATTAGAAACAATGATCTTCACCGGGACCTCAATGTGGATCTTGTTGCAACTATAATTAAAAAACACGCCGAAGCCCATGAAAGAAGGCTTCATCATCATGTGAATGTCGAGGCTATCCAGCTCCTTGACAACACGAACATAGTGCGAAGACTAAAAAGGACAAAACCTTTTGAGTTGGTGTAGTGAATATTAGTGATAAGTAGTGCGATGAGTACTTACTGCAAAGAACACAATAACAATGTGTCTTCCCCTTAATAGAGACAATAAGAACAGGTGTTAATGGACACATTCTTATATTATTCTAACCTAGCAAATTATGTTAAATTTAAATTACTTATTAGTCTTTAGGCTAGATTGTAATTGCAATGCTCTACCTACTTGTCAAATAGGTAGAACATCTTAATAAAAAAAAAAAAAAAAAAAAAAACTTTATCCAAGCGGTGATGTCACCCGTTCTCTATTTGATATAGCTATTTATAATAGACCGATCGCTCGAGCGGAACAAAGACTCAAAAGTCTTTGCGAGAGATCTGTCGATTGGACAGAGCCAGTTGACGAGACTGAAAACGGATGATGGCAGAGTTGTTTCGACGAAGTCCGAGGTTTTGAGGGAAGTCGAGAGGTTCTATGGACAGATACACGACAACACCTGTTACCAGTATGGCAAAAAACCCCAGAGCCAAGTTGACCCGACACTACACCGAAGATATCCCGGACATCAGCCTGTACGAGATTAGTATGGCTCTCAAACAGCTTAAGAAAAACAAGGCGCCGGGTGATGATGGAATCATATTCATATTCATTTATTCGTAGTAATAATCATACATCGTCATTTAAAATAGTTTCATGAATAGAATTAAGTATCTACTCTAATCACTGCTGAGCTTCTGAAAGCTGGTGGCAAACTTGTGCTTAAGACCCTTTAGAAGCTGTTCAATTCCGTCATCCTAGAGGGAAAAACGCCGGAAGCATGGTGATATTATTCTTCAAGAAAGGTGATAAGGCTCTCTTGAAGAACTTCAGACCAATATCGCTGCTGACCCATGTGTATAAGCTGTTTTCGAAAGTGATTACGAATCGTCTCGCACGCAGGTTTGTTGGCTTCCAGCTTCCCGAACAAGCCGGATTCCGAAAAGGTTTTAGTACCATAGACCACATACATACGCTGCGGCAGGTTACAGAAGACCGAAGAGTATAACCGGCCATTATGCTTAGCGTTAGTGGACTATGAGAAAGCCTTCGATTCGCCTTCCAAAAGCCTTCGGTGCCAAATTGACTATCGATATATCGAAGCACTGAAGTGTTTGTACGAAAACGCCACGATGTCAGTTCGTCTCCAGGATAAGACCACAGTACCTATTCAGCTGCAGCGAGGTGATGTCATATCACCGAAGTTGTTCACCGCTTCACTGGAGGATATATTAAGCTTCTGGACTGGGACGGACTTGGCATCAATATTAACGGCGAGTACCTCACTCACCTCAGATTTGCTGACGATATTGTAGTCATGGCTGAAACCCTAGAAGACTTGGGCAAAATGCTCGATGACCTCTATAGTGCCTCTCAACAAGTAGGTCTGAAAATGAACATAGACAAGACGAAAATTATTTCGAATGTCCATGTTGTGCCTACTCCAGTGACAGTTGGAGGCACTCCAAGTCACTCCAAGAGCACTTGAAGTCGTTGACGACTATACATACCTAGGACAAATAGTCCAGCTAGATAGGTCCAATTTCGAGAAAGAGGTCAATCGACGAATCCAACTCGGTTGGGCAGCGTTCGGGAAGCTACGCCACATATTTTCGTCCCAATTACCGCAGTGTCTCAAGACGAAGGTCTTTGACCAATGTGTGTTGCCAGTGATGACTTACGGAACTGAAACGTGGCCGCTCACTGTGGGCCTTATAAGAAAGCTCACTGTTACCCAAAGGGCAATGGAAAGAGCTATGCTCGGAGTTTCTTTGCGTGAGCGAATCAGAAATCAAGAGATCCGCAAGCGGACCAAGGCCACCGACATAGCTCTAAGGATTTTCAGACTGAAGTGGCAATGGGCAGGGCACATAGCTCGAAGAACAGATCGATGGGGCAGTAAAGTTCTCGAGTGGCGACCACGTACCGGAAGACGCAACGTGGGTAGGCCTCCACAAGGTGGACCGACGATCTGGTAAAGATCGCAGGTACAAGCTGGATCCGGAAGGCACAGGACCGGCCTTTGTGGAGATCTCTGGGGGATGCCTATGCCCAGCAGTGGGCATAATAATCATTATCATATCAGTCTTCCGGCATGTTTATGATGATGATGATCCTGTAGGAGATATCCAACAGGCGAGTGAAATGTACGGTGCACCCAAGATGGTGGAGGCCATGAAGTTGGTTACAAGTTAGTTATACTCTAACTTAATGGGAGTGGAATTTATGTTCCGTTTTATTTACATACTTTTCATGCTTTCTAGTTTTTATTTGATCTCGTTTTATAAATAAATTTTACATTGTAAAAATTTATGCACTCAAAATAACAAAATACAAAAATAACCTAACGGTCTTAGTTATAAAAATACCTTATAGTAGCTTTAGAACGTTACATAAACCTAAGCTGAAGGTCTGATCAAAATACAGATTGGCATTATCATATTAACGCTGTGATGAATTCATATAATAGGACCACGATAAGTCCGTATTGACTGACAGTAGTAAAAATTATATGATGTGGATATGGCAATAATTTGGGGATAATATGTCCTTGTCAGTCCTTGTTAGTACTTCTTGTAAACATTCAGTTACTTGGTTAGTATTAGCTTGAACTTGTACTTTTAGTTTGTCTAAGTTCCGATTTTTCAATCCTCAGATAAAAAATATCAGTCCGATAAGTTATTGTGCGACTAAAATAAAATTGTCATTACTTCTTAAATAAGTGAAGTATTATAGTGTTTTTTAATTTGGATGGATATTACTTTATCGGGCAAATAAGTTTTATCAGAGGATTGAAAAATCGGCCCTAAATTATTAATCATGCTGAAAATTATCTCCCGCACTTTGTTTTTAACTGGTTTGCCTAATTTAATATTTATGTCATAACTCACGAAAATAAATAATCCTACAGAAATCAAATTGTTTGTTATGACTGTCATGAATGACGTTTAAAAACTTGCCATACAGAGATTTTTATTTTATTTTTTTAAATAGAGGTTGGACTTAGCGTGGTTTTATTATAACTAAACCCACAAAATCGCTTGTAGCAAAGTCTAAAAAAATAATGAAATTTACTATCAAAACGGACTTCCAAGGAAAATGATAGAAGTCTGGCTGTATGGTGGTATCCCCTTTGTCTATCCTCTTCAGGATAAAAGTCAAGAATGGAGTCACGAGCCAATCGCAATCAGCCACTAAGCGAATAAAATCAGCAGCCGTACCGTCGGTCTCCGATAGCACGCCGCCATTTTGATGCAATTGAGTGTGGACCAATCACAGCAAGCCAGAGCCAGAGCTGTCTTTCTGCGATTGGCTTAAACTCAATTGCATCAAAATGGCGGCGAACGATCGGAGATAGGCGGTACCGCTACTGCTGCTCGTGTGACGGCCGCCATGTTTGTCATAGTTATAGGTTTATCTGAGATTTATACAAGAGACTTCTATAAGTTATGAAGCCGTTATTGAGCGTTTTAGCGCTAATTTGCGTTTATGAATAATGTGTTTCAATAATCACATTTTAGTATGTTGAAAATCTTCTTTTTATGAATAAGACCGTAAGAATATTCTATTATGAAGTACAATTCTAGCATTAAAACGCAATTTAATTTCTATTTAACTCAATTTAATAAATACAATGTTTCAAAATTAAAATGCGAAACGGCTTTTTACCAAACTCCAGAACTGCATTCATTTCTTTCATTCGTGACCGATAGAGAGTTAGGCGGTCGCTCCGCTGTGACGTCATCTCTATCCGATTGTTTAAACATGGTGACGTTAAATTCGGGTTAGGCGGTCGTACCCTTGTTCTGCAAGTGTGCCCTGCTCTGCCCACTGCCACTTAAGCTTAGCAACCCGTCGGGCGTCGGTGACCTTGTTACATGACACGATGTTATTAGTTTGAAGTGCGTATTTCATTTTGCATCGGGGGTTTAAAATGTGGGCTGTCTGCTCGTTTATAATAAAATTTACAATCGTTCCAGCAGTGGTACCGCCTATCTCTAATTGTTCGTTGCCAGTTTGATGCAATTGAGTGTGGACCAATCGCAGCAAGACAGAGCTAGAAATGTCTTGCGATTGGTTTAAACTCAATTGCATTAAAATGGCGGCGTACAATTTTAGATCGGCGGTACGGCTGCAGACTTTCCTATATCCAATGACGAAAAAAATATCCTTTTAAGAGGACAGGACAGGGCATACCGACAAATAATGCCGTAACACGTACCGTATAATGGCCGACGATTTTGGGGATGTGTTTTGCAAAAATAAACTAACGAAACTACGAATAAGTATTAAAATTATTTTGTTACATGAATTACACTTGTTAATGTAATTCATCACGAGGGCCAGGGTCCGCCACCCTGGGCCCTCGCGTGCCGCGCGTGGGCGCAACCGCATGATGATTAACAATAGATTAACGTACGGGTAACTGGCCGTTACCTATCTATAATTAGTACTTGTAAAATTAAAAATATCACCCAGTTTAACCGAAATAAGTTAAAATTTTTGCTGAATTTAATTTATATGAGTAGTTCATATAAATAAAGTAATTATGTTTCTTCATCATTGTCTAAACCCGACATTCATATACGAATAGATTGTTGAATGTGGAAGAAGCGAGAGTGGTTTGTGAGGATCTTGGCAAAGTTTGAATTTATGTTTGTATGTACGTACCGTTTCCAGACAACGAAACAGATAGTCCACTCCAGCAGCGCTTGCCTCGCTTTCGCGCCAGACACACACTCGTTGTTCGTGAGCAAGTGCAACCCGGACGCCCTCGGCCAACGCTGGACAATAGACGCTATTAACGTGGAGAGGATGGCCAAATGGGACAAAGACAAATTGGAGTCACACCAGGTCACTGGCCCCGAGGAGACATGGAGGGATTGAGGGTAGGCTTGGACCACAGGTGCAGACGCCTGCAGAGAAATGTGTTTCAAGAAAGTGTGTTTATATTAGAAAAAGATTAATTATTTGAGCATTACAACAATAGTAATGTACTGACCGTGAGGCGGCGTCAGTTGTCTTTTCTTCTGTATAGTTTCCCCATTGGCGTCATGTTTGCGACACATTCAGTGTTATCGTTGTTGCGGTCACTTGTTAAGTATGTCTTTATCTATTGAAATTAACTTTATTATAGTTCGTGCCAAATGGATTGACAACATTTATCTCTCTCTCTCTCTCTCTCGTATTTTTTATGACATTATGCCACTAGTCGACCGTGAGAGCAAGGCGCTAATGCTAATCCATTTGGCATGAACTCTAATGTAAAAATGTCCAGATTGACATGTCCTTTTTGGTAAACATTCATAACACAATTACGGCTTGCCATATCAATCTCTCTACGTGCACTGTGTATAGATAGATGTGTTGAATTATATAAGAAACACAAATAAAGTAAATTTCAACTAATACTGCTTTAAAATATCCATTTAATAAATAATTTCACACAAAAGATAAATTTTTCAATCACTGCCACAGGTTTTTAAAAACCCATGACATATTGACATTTGGTAATCTATTTTGTCCAACCCTATAAATTGTCGTTAAATGAATACATAAAATAAATTGCATACATTGTCCATATTTTGTTAGTCAATCTTAATACTAAGGGTAAGGGTCTTTGATCGTTATGCTCTGTTATAGCGTGCTTGCCGCACGCCTATGAAATGTCGTGTATTTTTTCGGTGAAGTGAACTATGCTTTGTTTAATATAATATGATAATTTGACAGCTCACTAATTCTTGGTCTTTGGCGCACGCCTATGAAGCTTTGTGTTTTTTTTTTCGGAGTAATGTATGTACCACGGATAATGACGTACTTCATGGACAGGTACCGCCCCTTTAGTGAAGTGCCACGAATAACAATAAAAATATTGAAATCGTCGTTGTGTAAGGGATTTAATGTTGTTTTAAAAATTATTAATTCGAAAGAAAAATAAATTGTTTGTTTTGTATAATACATACAGCATAACCATGCAACTATCGATTCCAAGTTCTATGATATCGATAATTGAATAGATTCATTAACGATTTTACACTACCCCATCACCCCTACTGTGAGCTGTCAAAATTATCATCCTAATTTTGACAAAGTATAGTATGCCATAATTGTTTACCAAGTAAGACAAGTCAATCTATATATATTTTATGTATGTGCGCTAGTGTGATTTATCTTCAGGCGGCTGTAGAGATGTCGGTAGTAAGTAATGTCCATTGGCTAGTTCGGTCTCGTAGAGCGACGTCTCTGTCGCACGCGTGCGAGTAAATACGAAGCCGAAACCAGTGAATGCGTATTTTTATCGGTGACTAGTATAACATTGTACAAAATATTAGCGGGGGTTGCCAAAAACCAGTATAAGATAAGCTAGCGTCTCTATAGACGCACTTAGCAATGTTAGCTCCTTTAATACGGGTTTTGGGTATCTGTCTTCTATATATACCAAATTGCTTTACATTCCTTATACAGTTAAAAACGTCGTAATGTTACAGAAAAAAGACTAACTTAATCGTTATTTTTGAACCGATTCGATTCGGAAATGGGATTCTCAAGACTCATTGCGACAAATTCGTCACCCATGTTCAGTGACCATTGACGGCGGTGATCACTTACCATTAGGCGACCCGCTTGATCGTTTGCCTTGCCCGTGAGCTGCGGTGATCAAATACCATCATCTGCAGGCGTTCATTCTGGTACAAAAAAGTTATGTCTTTTTTTGTATCGTATAAACCCATGACCACCAGGCCATCGGGAACATTATTAGATAAGGTTGCGTCTCAACCTTCCAAGTTTAATAGCTATAATTTTCAAGTGGTATACAAAATTGGGCTTCGCAATTTATGCTTTTTTCAAACCATATTTTTGACTCGTTCTAATTCGATTCGTACACAAATTCGTTAATAACACAATATAACTTAAAATATCCATTACTTTGATTGGACCGTCTCCTGTTCATGCATTCTAAGCGAAGCTAGCTTATTATATACTGGTCTACCAAGGGTATGGGTAGTAGGGTATGTGAAAGTACGAATATAATTTACCTACGCCATACATTTTTAATAGTTCTTCCGCGTCCGCAAATATAACGTCTTACGTCATCAAACATTGAGTGTGGAGAATTTGCATGAAGCATTTTGATGCCCAATCACTATTTTTGTACTGTTTGTATATTTCTACATACTTGTGGACGTGGGCAGACATATTAGAAGAGTCAAAATGCTATTAACACTATAAAAATTTTATATTGTTATAATACTGTTGAATTGTATGTCTGACATATGTATGTCTACCTTACTTCAATAGTTTTAGTGCCAGTCAAGTAAATAGCTACTAACAATATTTTTAATAAGTAATGTACCATTTTAGCTATCATTTTAGTGACGAATACTTAATTTGTAATGTTTGCTTTGTAGTATAGTTCGTAGGATGACACAATCCTTGAAAATAATTCTTAACGTAATGAAATAAGGCCATAAGTTATTTTTAAGTTTTCATTGTTCCTGCACCTAAATCGTTACGTTAATCATTATTAGCTACAATGCAAATAGCATTTACGACGCCATTTGATTCTACTTTATAAGGCTAGATTAATTTGTCTAGGTTAGTTGGTCTAGTATTTTATTTTATTTGTGTTGTATACTGCTGACACTACATATACACTACATATAGACATAAATATAATAATGTCAAAATATTTCCAGGTACAGTAGTTCCAGGGTATTAGGATGATTGTCAAAATTTGACTTTGCTGGCGAAGACATTTTCAAAATTGTTTGCTTTAAAAACAAGATACATTTTTAAGCGGTACCTGACATAATGTGACATAATGACAATGTGAATTTCAGAAAATGTACAGTCGAGGAAACTGAATGTTTCGCTGTTTAACCGCATTCTTAATTTGTTAGTATTATTAGGAGGAACTTCTCATAATAACAAACGACATGTCGGAAATAGTAATACGGACCATTTCAGACGCATGATCTACTTGCTAAAAATTCAGTTTCGTAGACTGTACACATCACATACTTGCGATATTATGCTAAACATATTATTTTAGTCCAATGTTTTTATAGAAAAAAGAAATGTAGGTACTACCATCACATTATGATTGACATTCTCCTTATTACAGGTAAGTTGTATTTTATTATTTTCATCAATAGTATAAATTTATTTTATTTTGTAGTAAACGTAGTTAGTATATCTAACTCAGACTTACATCATTTCTCTATCTATTTTGCTCTCTTCTTCTTTTCTCGCTTTTTATCTGTTCTAACCGTGCGAAAGTGCTGCCATTTTAGAAAAAAATATTCTGTCTAACCAGAAACATTATCAAAAGTAGTTTATAAGGCAATGTACAGTCACAGAGTGCCAATCGGCTCCCTAGACTGTTAAACCATGTAAAGATGCCGTTTTTGCATATAGTTCAATTTTAGCTCTTTTTTTTTTCATTTGAGTAGACCGTTGATAATTATTCTTGTTAGTACGCCTGTACGTACAGTCGCCTGAACCTCTATCTGGCATATAGTATGGGGACAATTTATCTCTCTCTCTTTCTCTCTATCTCGGGGACTCTTACATACAAAATAGATATATTATTTCTTATAGTTCATGTATAAAAAAAATCTGTACATGTATGTATTTTTTTATCCTGAAGGTGTTCACCACCTTCAGACCTTCAGAGGTCAAGTGGTCCGGTGACCCACTTAACTTGGTCCTTTCACTTGGCCGTCATTTCTAGTATAGCGCCTTTTGCCCAGCGTTGTACAAGCGAGTCTTGGTAGCACTTGATAATACACGAATATGTCGCGCGCGTGTTTGGTAAGAGAGCCATGGTACCACCGCTCCAGGGGATCAGCTGTTCTGTGGGTGAAATGTTTGATACTGATTGCATTTTTTATATTTTCAATTTAGAAAAGAGTGGCTGTGGTCAGCAGCGCGCCGTGCTTGCACTGTCACGGCATTGTAAAAGGCTCATTATTACACGTGGCTAAATCCAGTAGCAAAAAGCATGAGAGCAAAATCAAAGTGGAATGTATTGCTCATAGAATAAGGTTAATTTTTGTATCACTTATACAGAGTGTCCGCTAATGAATGGATAACCTTGAAATGTCCTATAGTATAATTTATGGTCGTTCAAAAAAAAAAAATTAAACAAAATATATCATAAGTAGTACAGTCGAGTTCATTAATATGTGAGCAGTACCAAGGCTTCAAATATAAATGTACATGGAAGGATACTTATATATCTGAGCAGATTCATCAATCAAACATATGTACATCTGCTCAGATATATAAGTACCCTTCCATGTACATTTATATTTGAAGCCTTGGCAATGCTCACATATTAATGTACTCGACTGTACCTAAGTTATAATTTTTTTTAAAGAATAGTATATTTCTGGTCGCGCGACATAGTTGAATGTTTACAAATATACGAACTGCGTCCGGATGAAAACCGCGGGGGACTGCTAGTCTTCTATATTTTCTTTTCGATATATCGAGGTTGATATTTATACTTTTAAAAATATCCATATCAATCCCTAGCATCAAACCAAACAATGGTGAACCATAGGGCCGGTCCTTATTCCGTAAATATTTTTTTCATCATTCCCCGACATTCATATATGAATAGATAGATGAATGTGGAAGAAGCGAGAATGGTTTGTGAGGATCTTGGCAAGGCTTGACGTTATGTTTGTATGTACGTACCGTTTCCAGACAACGAAACAGATAGTCCACTCCACCGGCGCTTGCCTCGCTTTCGCGCCAGACACACACACGTTCTTCGTGATACAGTGCGACGCGGACACCATCGTCCAACGCTGGACAATAGACGTTATTAACGTGGAGAGATTGGCCAGGTGGGATGACGAAAAGTTGGAGGACTCACACCAGGTCACTGGCCCCGAGGAGCCATGGAGGGATTGAGAGCAGGTTTGGACCACAGGTACAGACGCCTGCAGAGAAATGCGTTTCAAGAAAGTGTGTTTAAATGGAAAAAAATTAAGCATTTGAGCATTACAACAATAGTTATTACCGTGAGGAGGCGTTCTGTATAGTTTCCCTATTTGCGATATGTTCGCGCCCCATTCAGTGTTATCCGAATTTTTCATAAATTTATGCCAGTAGTCGACCGAGAGATCAAAGCACGCTTATGCTTATCCATTTGGCACGAACTATAGTGTGAAATCTGTCCAGATTAACATGTCCTTATTGTTTACAACACTCGTAACGAAAAACTATTACATTTTGACATTTGGAAATAAATTGCTGATGTCCATAGGCGGCGGTGACCACTTTCCATCAGGTGGCCCGCTTGCCTGTTTGTCTGCCGTATAACATAAAAAAAATTGTCCAACCCTATAAATTTTCTTTGAATTAATGAATTAATAAATTAACTTATTTCAGACAAAAATGTATGAAATGAATTACAAAACATTATCCCTATTTCGTTAGGAAATCTTAACACTAAGTAGTACGCCATAATTGTTTACCACGTAATAACAATCTGGATATGTTTTTTATATGTGCTAGGCTAGAGGTATTTCTCTTTAGGCGACCGTACATTCGGTTTTAAAGACTGAGTATCAACTCTGAGAGTTAACTCGTACAACAAACTGTAGGGATTTCGGTAGTAAGTAAAGCCCATTGGCTAGTACGGTTTCATGAAGCGTCGTCGTCGTACGCGTGCGAGTAAATAGGAAGCCGAAACAAGCCGATGCGCATAGGTCACGCGTGGGTGAAGCCCCTGGTATTGCAAACGTCCATAGGCTGCGGTGACTGCTTACCATCAGGCAGGCCGTAAGGTTGTTTACCACATTAGTGGATAAAAAGAAATTGCCGACTAGTGTAACCACATTGTATAAATATTAGTAGAGATAATCGACCTCCCAAAAACTAGAATCGACCACCCAAAAACTAGTATGGGATGAGCTAGCGTCTGTATAGATTCGCATAGCAATGTTAGCTCCTTTTATACTGGTACACATATCAATTTGCTTTATATTCCTCATACAGTTAATAATGTTACGGAGAAAAGACTAACGTAATCGCTATTTCTGAACCGATTCGATTGGGAGATGGGATTGGTAACTTTCCTCAAGAAACATTGCGACACTGGGTGTCCATGGTCGGCGGTTATCACTTATCATTAGGTGATCCGCTTGCTAGTTTGATTTCCTCTGGTACAAAAAAAGTTAAATCTTTTTTTGTACCTTATAACCATACACCCATGACCACCAGGCCATCGAGGACATTATTAGATAAACTTTACTGTGGGCGCGTCTATTACATTAGGTAAGTTTGCGTCTCAACCTTCCAAGTTTAATAGTATACTTACTTACTTACTTACTTACATATACTTTTCGAAGGGTATACAAAATTGGACTTCGCAAATTGCGCTAGATTTCAACTATACTTTTGAACCGTTGAAATTCGGTTCGAACACAAATTCGTTAAAACATAAAATGCCTCAAAAAATATTTTATTCTGAACCGTTTCAAGTTTATGCATCCGAAGCGGAGCTAGCTCATTTTATACTGGTCTAAATAGCGTACCTACGTTTCGTGAAAAAAGTCAATAAAAAAAACGTACCTGAAAATTCGGGTATAATTTGCCTTTACATTTTTGATAGTTCTTCCACGTCCGCAAATATAACGTCTTACGTCATCAAGCATTGAGTGTGGAGAATTTGCATGAAGCATTTTGATGCCCAATCACAATTTTTGTACTGTTTGTATATGTGGACGTGGGCAGACATATTAGAAGTGTCAAAATGCTATTAACACTAATACTGTTGAAGTATGTCTACCTTACTTCAATAGTTTTAGTGCCAGTCAAGTAAATAGCTACTAAAATATATTTAATAAATAATGTACCGTTTTTAGCTGTCATTTTAGTGACGAATTTTTAATTTGTAATGTTTGCTTTGTAGTATAGTTCGTAGGATGACACAATCCATGGAAATAATTCTTAACGTAATGGAATAAGGTGTTAAGTTATTTTTAGCTTTCATTGTTCCTACACCGTAAATCGTTACGTTAATAATTATTAAGCTACAATGCAAATAGCATTTACGACGCCATTTGATTCTACTTTATAAGGCTAGATTAATTTGTGTATTTTATTTTATTCGTGAGGGTTACTGCTGATACTACATATATACTTACTACATATAGACATTTAAACAATAATGTCAAAAGATTTCAGCAGTAATTTCAGGATAGGATGATTGTCAACCCTTGACTTTACTGGCGAAGACAACTGTTTTCAAAATTTTTTGTGTTACAAGCAAGAGATTATTTTAAGCGGCATCCACATAATGCGCATTTTAGAAAATGTACAGTCGAGAAATCTAAATGTTTAGCTGTTTAGCCGTCTTCTTTATTTGTTCGTATTACTAGAAGTAACATCTCATAATGACGAACGACACGTCGGAAATAGTAACACGGCCAATTTCAAAAATATGATCACATTGCTAAACACTCAGTTTCCTCGACATTTTGCTATGCATATTATTTTAGTCGAATGTTTTGTATAGAAAAAAAAGGAATGTAGGTACTACCATCACATTATGATCGACATTTTCCGTCCTATCATAGGTTACTTGTTTTTTGTTTTGTTATTTTCATGTAAAGAAGGATTTTTTTTGTAGTAAATGTAGTAAGTATATCTAACTCAGACTTACATAAATTCTCTATCTATTTTGCTCTCTTCTTTTCTTCGCTTTTATCTGTTTTAACCGCCTTAACGGATGCGAAAGTGCTGCCACTTTAGAAAAAATATTCTACCCACCAGAAAAATTATCAAAAGTAGCTTATAAGGCAATGTACAGTCACGGAGTACCAATCGGCTCCCTAGACTGTTTAAAACCAGTCAAAGCCGTAGTTTTTGCAATAATTTCAATGTTAGCTCTAGAAATAGTTTATTGCTTTTTCTCATGTTTGCTTTTATTTCATTTGAGCTTTGATAACTATTCTGGTTGGCAAAAAAAAATTTTAGCCTAAGGTGGTCGTACTTAAACACTTCCAAATGCTTTCATTCTACGATAGTCGGAACGTTTGCGGATCGTCTCGTAATCGGGTTCGACAAAATTCCGGAGATAGTTCAAAGATCATGTATTTTACATGCCATTTTTGACCCTATTCACAAAGAAAATGTTTCCGAAGAATTAAGAAGAATGTGTTTAAATCTATCCATATCTTTTTATTTTAGATTTTATGTTTTAGTGGTTCTGGTAACTACACCAGAATTGTTAAAATGATCGGGTTCATCATCATCACATTTGATTATTATCACATCGATAATTCAGTTATAACTGGAATGAGTTTCGCAGATTCCACTCAGGACGCCAGCGACGCGGGAGACACTAGGGCCCTGGCGTTGCATGCATCGTCCACTAGCAACAGTAACTACTCAAACGACTCCAAGATTGATATCAGTACTGTTACATAGGCCGCAGTGGTTCAACAACTCCGGTGTAATGTCTCCATTGCTTATAGTTATGATTATCTGTCATATCCGGTATATCGGTCCAATATAAAGTACTTTTAATAGAAAAAGTTAAAGCAATACGCGAGATGGCGTTACTGGTCTGCTGTCAAAATAAAATCTTGTCAAAATAAATTAGTTGGAATATATTCGTCTTTTTACAGCAGTTGTTTTTGTTCAATAGCACGACAATATTTTGACAACAGGCTTTACGCCTCACTAACGCCATCTGTAATCGCGAAAACCTTCATTAGGCGCGAGAACGGAAATAATTACCGTGATTTTCTTATGAAACGTACTTTAGTTTCTAAATTTTTAGTTTTATTTACGCGAGATAGTGTTGTCCATAGTACTTTCATTTTTTTTTAAAATATATCTTGCTTTTTTTTTAAATTCATGTTTAGTTATTTATTTATTTGTTCGGCTATAAAATTCCATCGAATTCAATTGTTTGTCCTAGTCAAAATGTGCGTCAATTTATATTTCTTAAAGCGAATTTATTTTATTAACATTCCTATTAACAGTTAAGGGTTAAACGAAATTTATTGTTTAGTTTTTAGAATTTTGCCATTGGGAAATTATAGAAGTTAGCTATTGAGACGCTATTGAGTTTTAAACCAAAGTATTATCAAATATTTACGAGTAATATGCGTTAGGAATAAGAAGTCTTGATCTTCAACTATAATCTGCTTCCTTCTCAAAATTTCTACCTACAACATGTATAACAAGGAGGAACATAAGTAACTACTTCTTTAATAATAATTTTTTATATTTAAATCTTTATTTTTTTAGAATATTTAATGTTTGATAGATATTTTGTCGCCTTTACGACGGTGTTTTTCTTCATTGTAAAAGCATCAAAACTTCGCAGTATTTAACATAAGAAAATTCTTGCATGCAACTTCCAATAAAATATTTACTATTATAGAACACGAACTTTGGGGTCAATTATCTGATTAGGTCGCAATTGTTTCGTTTTCCAAAAGTTTTAATATGAAAAAAAATAATGAAGAGGAGCAGAGAGTACAATCTGAGTTTAAATACGATACAAAATGTCACACATCTCCGTAACACACACACTAATGCAAATGCAGGGACGGAACAAGGCAGCCCATCTGCAGATAAGTTATATTTTGCTACAAATTATCTACTCGTAACGAACACAAACACATCTGAATGCATCTTTCAATAAAATATTTACGATTATAGCGTACGAACTTTGGGGTCGATTATCTGATTAGGTTGTAATCGTATCGTTTTCCAATATTTTTAATATGATCTTTAAGGGGAAAACCACTCATGGCGAATTTAAAATGTGATTAGGCGAAAATTCCATACTTTCTTTTTAGTTTGCCGGTCTGTAGCCGTGCTTAACAGGGTTTTAGCGGTGGGAATGAGTTGTGGGGTTTTAAAATATAATAAGCGAATTATATGAAATTAAAAAGGATATGTGCAAGTTAACATGTATATGAATTTAGCAATGCCCTAATTTATTAATAGTAATTTACTAGAATTATCGAGGGCATTAATAATAATACAATTCGTACGGCTGAGGAATGGAACACGTTGACTTGCGACTGTGTTCCCTTGTATTGTAATCTGGACGCCTTCAAGGCTAGAGTGAATAGGCTGTTCCTAGGCATGCTCATCGTCACTTGCCATCAGGTAAGATGGCGGTCAAATTCCTGCTCGTTAATGAAAAGAATATGAAAAAAATCCGCATTTACTCAAGTACAATGCACGTACAATCGCATGAGTTATTTGTTTTGTCACTTGCTGTCTTGTGTAATTTGGCGGTGTTATGGCGGTCTATGGTTATACATAGGTAAAACGGATGCTAGACGCTCGACATTTATCGTGATACGTGGATTGCGATCCTGTATCACGATATTTATCTCGTGTGTAGGACTCACGGATGTGATACGGAACACAAGATTTCTAGAAAATCAGAAATCCACGATCTGTATCAACGATACGTATCGCGATAAATATCGAACGTGTAGCTTTCGCCAACTGTTTTGTACGTGGATTATTCAATTTAAATCCATGGATAAAACATGTACCATATGTGTGTCACCGCCAAGTTACAAAGGAAGGTGGCTTAACACTCCGCTCGCGAGTGTATTACACACCAAATAGGTACAACGTACATAGATATGGGTTGAGAATTATTTTTTTACATTTGGGTTTTTATTTAATATTATAATTATTTAACTTTCCGGAATACCAAAAGTATAGATACTTAAGTATCAGAACAGGTCAGTTTGAAATGCGAAATAAAATTGTGTTCGTCTCTGTTATATATATTTTCACCACTTTGGTGGACTAATTTCGAAGAGAATTTGTGGTTAGTACTGGATACTGTGCCTATTTATTCATTACTCTTTATTGTATTGTTGGCGCCTGGCCATATTGTGTGTACCTATATATGAACAGGGACCTAATTCTCACGGTGTGACATCTCGAATTCGAAATTTTTGGTGTCTATGAAAAATGTAATTTAAATCGATCTTCGACTATAAAGGATTAGCGAAAATCGTTGAGTATTAGTTTTTTGCTTGCAATAGAGATTAGGTGACTTCAATAGATATTTATGGCTAGAGAAATGTCCAATTCTAATGTCGAAAGTGCGAGAATTGCCCCCCAGTTTGTCAAGAAAGTCGTGAGCAAGAACCACTGCTCTTGCATCAATAAATTACTGTTAAACTGAGTGCTTCAGCTGTCGCGTCATATGACGGTGGTGCCTTCAAATTTTTCGTGACGAACTGTAATTGAAATATTACGTTCGAAACTTCGTATATTAAGGAACGACTGGCTTACGCCCAATTCCTATATTCCACGATCTATTAACGGTTAAAACTATGAGCCAATCAAATTAACAGTTTTAGAAATAACGAATCTGTCATTGGCTGACGGTTCATTATTTTTACCGATGATAGTTCATTGTGTATTGGACCGGGCATTAGATTGTACAAAGGGGGATTTTCAGACAGTTGCTATAAAAAGTAAAGTGTTGTTCGGCGTGCCTCACTAGATCAGCAGCCTCGCTTAGACAGGATTCTCAAGGATTGAATTTGGTAACCGAAGTAACTCGAAAACGTGTTTCGAGAAAAGATACTTAGTTTTAAACCTTTTCTGAAAATAAAGCGCAAAATGTCTAGATTTTTATACATGTAACGGTTTCGTGTTTGATTTTTGAGGATCGTGTCTAATTAACTCCATCTATTAAAATTATTTGAAAAACATTTTTAATGGGCTCGGAAAATCTTCCATTGTTCCTATTTCTGGGATTAAGTTATCTTAATCCAAGAAATATTTACTAGACTTATGTCTCTTCAGGTATTATATTTCGTAGAATTAAGTAGGACTTTGTTCGCGTTTATCAAATCGCAGCGTCGTATTAATTTCGGGGCTTCAATGTGTAAGATGTCTTTTCTAGTGTATATTTATTGTTAATGTTTTGAGAAATTATTGTGTGTTATATTATATTTTGGTGCCAATATTCTTATGGTAGTTTTTACAATGTTTTCGATTGAATATTATTATTTGAAATGAAGATACGCAGCTAGATATAAATAACGTAAACAGAGACATATCACTAGTTGTATTTAAGGACTTTTATGTATATATTGGAAATAAATTATTTTTCTAGTTTGAATATGATTTTTCTTTTCACAATTCCAAAATCCATCATATTATTATACTGGGCTTTGAGGTCCTCTTTTAAAATACTATCGCGCTATTGGTTGGAAATAGCAGAGCCCTTACAGAGCTTAATTTTGACAGAAAATCTTTTGTCTCACTAGCGCCATCTGCTTTAGGAATCGCGATAACCCTAATTGAGTGTGATAACAATTCATTGATAGTGATAACGATTCCTTGGTTGTGATAACGATAACCATGGCCGCGAAGGGGGCGTCAGTTGTCTTTTCAACAAAAAGCCTGACCAGCGGGGCTATTGGCTATCACAGTGGACAACTGAGTTTGACATAAAATTATCTTACACAATTCTAATTTGGTAGACGCTAAAGCCAGTGGCCCACTTAGATGACGTACAGTAAAATTATCTAATGTCAAATACTCTAGTCCACTGAATTAGACAATAGCCTGTTTATTAATTTATAATATTAATAATTACGGGGCCTGTCGGTCAAGAAGGTTCAAAGGGAGCTGCTGTTGTTGTTACTTACTGTTGCTAGGGTAAGAAATTAGTTGGAAAAAATTCCCACCTCATAATCCCGGTCAGGCTTTAAAATCTGTGCAAACTGTCAAACTGGATGTCTTGGCTTTGTCTTCTATATCTCTATATTAAATTTCTTTTGTCGTGCTATTTAACAGAAACAACTGTTGTAAAATGACGAATCTATTCAAGCCAAAGAAATTGGATATAGAGGCAGGCATAGGAGCCTATTTACAGCTGAAGTCACAATCTATATTTTGTTTCTTGTTTAATGGTGGATATAACATGTCCAAAAGGGACGGCTATGAGTTGTCTAATACCCCTCCATAACCCATGCTATTGTCAAATTTGGTAGCCTTGGTCATCTTAATGTAACTAGCTTTTTGTAAGACATTGAGAGTTGTGACAGAATGACAGTGTTTATTGTCTATAGGTCGAGGCTCCGTCTATGCTCTATTTCCAAAATCTTTGATTCCAGCCAATGACAGGGCTTTATTTTGACATCAGACCTCACGTCGCAGTAGCGTCATCTATGGGTCATTTCCCAGAGATAGCGCTACTTTCGCCACATTCACATTATCGGTGTCGCATTCAATTGTTCTTTTTTACTGAAACTTTGGTTTCTTTTGACCAAATTAGGTCATTAGGTGTTGCAATTGAAACAAGATGGTTTAAGTTTTTAATTGTTTTATTACATATTCCAATAGAATACTTCTATGTTTATTATTGTACACGCCCAGAGCGGCGCGGCGGCCGCTGGCTGAGCACCGCTCTATCTATACACATTGAGAGTTACTTGCGACGGATCCAGGTGAAATTACAATGTCTGCATGGCGAGAATTGGATTTGACTTTGGTAAGTCAAAGTTGAGGGTACCATATGTTCTATAATTAAAAAAGCCAAGGTATTTTATGAGGTACAGTTGAGAATACTAGGTAACGTTACCTATTACAGCCATTGGTAATAACCCTCACCGTCACAATGGGGTCTACGCGTCATATCTACAATAGTACAAAGTAAATGCAGCATGAGGAATTCAGTTCTACATTTTAAATGCTTTTACGTTACTGGTGATTCTGTGGAAGCTTTCTAAAGAAACCTAGAAGCTATGGTAGGTTCGCTCTATACTGAGCTATGCGGCCACAGCTTATGCGTTGATAACATGACTGCATTAGTTCTGCTACTTAATGAAGATCGCGGTGAGATGAATCTAAATACGGTCACGCTATTGGTTAATACAAAATTGAATGTTTGGTTTAGCCAATGGAGTTCCAGGCTTCACTGTCGCCATCTAATGAGTAGTCATTGGTTGAGTATTACAAGCTGGTCACATTATCAATGCGTAAGTTCAACAGTTATTTTATTAATCATCTACAGCCTCTGCCAGCCATTTCCTCGCTGATATATGTAATTACACTTTCCTCTCATGACGTACCTATTACTAGATCTTATCGGTTTACATTATAAATAAATTCAAGCGTAAAGATATGTACAAATATTTTTACAGATTACACTTCATCAACGTTTTAAGTACCTATTTACAAATTAGAATTCTTTATACAATTATAAAAAAGATACCTATTAATGCTCTAGTATATATCACCGCGAAATCATAAACTACGTTCACGAATAGATAATAATATGTTTTTTTTTTCATATAAATTAAAAAGTACACCTTAGAGTTAGTTTAAATAAAGATATAAGACGTATTACATTACAATGTATTGCTTTGTTTAGTCACATTTTGCAAAAATATCACCACCAACATGGGCCACAACCGAGCGGCCCCGGGAGCCGAAGATATTCCCTCTAGGCCGGGAGCCTGCGCAATGGACCTTACCCCATTCACTTTAAGGTTTCATTTTAAGCAGTAATGACGAAGACGTTTATTATTTACAAGAAAAGTAACAGGAAATAGTAACTATGAGCTATTCTTGTAAAAAGTTAGGTCAATTTAAAACTAAATTACTATGAAATTGAGATTAGCTTGCGTCAAGCTCCCGACCCACAACACTATATTTTTTTTTGTAAAAAATATCCACACCATATCACCAATCATTCAGTCATCTAGCATTAAGTTAGTACTTCTATTAAACACGGATTTAGACACCACAATTTTAAATGAGACACATTTATGGACATATAACTATAAATCTACTTTTTAATTATTTTTTCAATTAAATTACAATTTGTTTATTTCTCGCTGACTTAGATCTTAATTTAGACACTAGACACCGATATTAAAGTAAATTTAAAATAAGATTCAATTCATCAGACCATTCAGTTCATAAATTTTATTCCCTATTATTTTTGTGTCAAGTTTATGCCAAGTTATGTGCGTGGTTTTTCCCCAAGTACAAAAAAAAATTAATATCACGTACAAATAAGCCAGCGAGAAAGTAACCCTAAGTCCCTACCGTTTGATTATTGCACAACACATGCAGCAATGTACGTATAATCGTTTTCAGTAGATTTAATTAGTTTAGTACTTTAATAATCATCTATTTAGCTGAGGCCGTACTACTGGGGTAATACTGTAACACTACATAGAACTCTGTCGCTCCATCCGAACAGGCACTGTCGACAACATAAAGAACTTGTCGCTACCTAGATTTTAAGATTTGAGAAGAAGAAACGAGATAACAAGAAAAGGTCTTCAGAAAATATAGGAAAACATGGCACTACCTGCGGCGCTTAGCTACTAATGCCATTTTGTATTTGAGTAAACAAAATGGCGGTCAGATCTAAGTTGCCCACACCGCAAAGTATAAAAGGTATATAGGTGACAAGTCTTGGTGCAGATCATTTTTAACTCTATTACAAATACGTTAGGGTTAAAAGTATACTGCTGTTCCAAATTTAGTTGTCGACAGCATCTAGCTTACAAAGGCAAACATAGCGTGCAGGGGTTGCGATCTCGACTCTGCATGTTTAATGCGACAACGTTCTATCTGAATTACTAACAAAATTAGGACCATATAATTTTTAGAGTCAGACGCTCTATTATAAAAAATATATAAGTATTATAAAATTATTGCTTAAATAGTAATAGTATTGCGAAGTAAAAAATGACCTTAGGCCTAACATTAAAAAGGAACGACTACAAGAATAAAAATATTATTTACAAATACCTAAATGTATGGATAGAACGAAATATTTGGCTAAATAATGTGATAGGAATACATGGTTCAGTGAAGAAAACGCTAAGTGATGTAAGTATACGTATAAAATGATTTGTAAAATATTAAAATATTGATTGTAAAAAATAATATCAAAATCGTTAAAATAATTGTGATCATAGTTGAGTATTTTGCGTTTCAATTTATTATTATGCTCAATTTCTCGATTATTATTATTTTTTCATCGTTTATTTATATTTCATTTCATTAATTATGTCTCTGTACCCTGTTGCGAGTCGGTTCGCGAGATTCATATCAGTCGAACGATAGGTTGTAAGCGAAATAAGCTAAAACAGGGATACTCGTCACTCCTAAGTACGAAACAATATCACTATGGCTAAACAAAATAGAGTCCTTTCGATATCAACATACTCCACCAACACGATTCAGTCCGAAGTCAGCCGAGCGAGACTAACCTAACCTTCGCCGAGTATTCACATCATCAGTCCTATGAACGTAAGAGCTAAAACGCTAACGGAGTCCCGGGTTCGAAATCCGCCGATCGCGCGCCGGCTTTCGAATCTGGAATTCAAGATGGCGTGTGGCACTAGCGCGGGAGTCACGAGGCGGCGCGGTGGCGCGCGCGGCCCGACTTCCGGCGCTTGCGGCGCCCGTCGCGCACGAACGCTATGTTCGCTGGGTCGTCCGCCAACTGAGGGTACCTGGAAAGATGCGACAATAGGAGGTAAGTATGTGGGTGGATAAGACTTGTCGTGTCGTTTCGGGGGAGATAGTAACACTAAGGTGGCTAATGTGTTCGAGGGAGACCAGTTAGGATGTCAGCAGACCTGAAAATGGGCAGCAGTGTTTGCCGTCGATCTCCTACCCGCCTGGAGATTATGGCAAAACCCTCCACTACTGTGGAGGAGGAGGTTCAATGAGTCATATTCTTTCTAGGGTATTACATAGTATCGGTCCAGGGCCAAGATGGATGGCGCTCTTTAGTGGAGGCAGTTCTTCAGTGGATGGAAAGGAGCAGCTCGAAGAATCTACAAATCCGTAAAGGTTTGTTCAGATCTTAAAATTTCCTTTATTTTTTCTTTATTTTGTGTTTATAATATCAGAGAATAGGATCATCATCATCGTCCCAACATGCATAGGAACTCCACGAGCCTCCTCGAGCTTTCTTTATAGTCACAACCTTTTGTATTCAGCATCGCCTCCCACGCTCAACGGCTATCTCTTCGCTTACTACCACGGTTCGGTCCGCCTCGGCCACCGTTCAACACCATCAAATCAGCTGAGAGATGCCCACTGGAGCGCATAGGCATCCAACCCGCGACGTTTCACCTGGAGCGCAGTCGGAAGCCTCACCTGGAGATGGAGTGCACGTCCTTGGCGGCCCAGCCGTCGACGACGCCGTGCGAGATGAGCTCCTCCTTCTCCTCCTCGGTCCAGGCGCCGCGGCCCTCCCAGCCGGCGGCCACGAGCGCCTTCTCGCGCTCCCAGGCGCGCGCGGCGGCGCGCTTGTGCGCGTGCTTGAGCAGCTTGGCGCGCTCGGCCGCCGCGTCCGCGCCGTAGCGCAGCACCACCAGCGCGCCCGCCGCCGACGGGCCCACCGCGTGCACGCGCACCTGCGCACCAGACCAATCGATCGATTAATTTTTAGTTTTAAGTCTGGCCATGACAGAATACCAGCGGGTGTGGGTCCTACCTTCACCCCACACGCTGAGTCATGGACCATTTTATCTGTTAGAAGCTTTTATTTAAAAAATACATTAATACTAATCTGTTACTTTATAGACAAATAAATATTTCTATTTCAATCAAAATTTACACAAAGTACTAGGGTACTTAACTGCTAGATTAGAGGTGATCAATGTATAATCCGCGTCATGAAAAAAGAAACTTGTCAAATGGCAGTAGAGGGGATTTCGCGCAGGTAATCGCCTACTGCGCAAGTCAAACCACGTGACTCGCTAAGTCTCTTCTCACATGACACTAGTTATATTACATAATATTTTAAACTATCGCGGTTATTATCACACATTTTAAGGCGAAACTCTCGAAGGCGAGGGTTTCACTTTTGCGAAAACGGGCAGATCGGCTTCGGCCGCTTAGCTATCACCGCCCTAGGTGACATATTTATTCTATTATTATTATTTATTGCAACACACAGGTTATGCAATTACAGGTCTTAGAGAAATCGGTATTAGCGCGCTGTGATTTACCTACAATATAAAATTTCAGTAGGTATTTATAAAAGTAAATACACAGAGGGATTTTGTGTTACAAGTTTTCAATCGAGTATCTTCCGGAGTGAAGAAGAGAACAAGGTACGACCCTGGTCTAGAGGCAGTGCGTTTGCGAGAGAGAACATGCATAGTATTTGCGTAGTGCTCTTCGTTGGCCAAAAAGCTGTCGGCTCGATGTGCTTACAAAGTACGGTGATGTGACTTTCAGAAAAAAAGAAAGAAAATATCTTAATTGGACGACACGATGTTACAAACACTTTCAATTAGTGTATCTTGAATGTACAATGAATAAAATAAATTGAATTTGAATTTGGGCTCAGTAACGCTCGCGTGAGTCCGAAAGTTGGTTCACCGTTTTGTACTTTGAGGCTAGTCGAACTTCAGTACCTTAACCAGCCCGTATCCAGATGCAAGACCGGTTTGATTAAATAGTTTTGAGAGCCGATTGGCGCCCCGTTGCCTACCACCTAGTCCTAACTCTGGCAAGCCCTGAGGACCTTACCAGGATTAGCCCTACCACCTTTTCTTCAAAATGTCTTCTTACTTTGATTTTGCTTCGTATCGGACTTGATCTAGCATATATTAGCTAAGAATTCGATGAAAGAATAAACAATGTTTACCTCCAATCCTTGATCGTTGGTCTCATCCTGGGACACGTTGAACTTCCCAGACAGTCTTCTCAGCTCCTCCATATCGTCTCTGATCTTCAACGAATTGTCCTTCACAAAGTAGAACACATCCTGATCGTGAATGCTGAAGTGGACGTCGAGGAAGTGAGAGTTGTTGAAGACTGTCGTGATCACGTCTTCGACCACGCTGTTGGCTCCATCGGCGACGCTTATGAACGCTTTCCCGTCCACTCTGGAGATCAATACTCCTTCTCCGAACACGCCCCGTTTGTATGACACCCTCGGAAGAAGATTACGCGTGATCGGTTCCATTTTCAAGAGTGGCGTCGGGACGAAGTCAATGTCTGCGAGCTTGTCGTTGACCTGAGAGATAGAAAAGTATAGTTAGTACAAAAGTCTGATTTAAACTTAAGTCATAAAGGCATATGTGTCTGTGTTAGAATCTTTTCAAGAGATTTGTTAGAGACAATTTAGATAATTATTGGTAAATAAAGTCACCTTCTCAATGATGCATTGCAGTCCAGACATCACGCCGAAGTCAGGGGCCAACTGAGGAGCAGTGACTGAAGTCATCGGCTGGAAGATCATGTCCGTGATATATTTGGATCCCATCATTTTGTTCAAATCGTAGCCATACAGCTGCAACCAGCTACCAAGGTTAGTCATGTACGGAACATTCTGATTCTTATTAATCGGATCGTTGTTCTTGAATCGGTAGATAAATATGTCAGTTGGAAGACTTAGTTTCATGGAAAGGTGCTCCCAGCTTGGCGTCATCCACTGACCAACGACTGGGTCGTACAATCGGTTCTCCAGATAGATGAGGTTGGTGTTGTAGTCGAAGATGCCTCCATGGAAGTCCACAGGGACATAGAAGCTTGGATTGCTATCTTTGATGATCTTTCCGAAAGGACTGCGTTTGATTTCTTTGATGATCTCTCCGTTGACATCGAACACCACTAAAGGTGAGCCGTTGTGGTCTGTCGCTACGTAGAAACGCTGATCTTCTGTCTCTATCCCAGTCAAGAAGTCTCTTTGATCGTAGAGGAACCTAACAGTCTTTTCTGTCTTGGGGGAATGCATATGAGTTATCAGGTTTGGTGTTTGAGGGTTCGTGTAGAAGAACTGGGTAATGTTATTCTTATCGTCCTTCCAGGCCACTAATCTGTTCCTGTCATCGTAGAAGTACCAAGTTTGGAATTTGTCTCGTTCAAAGGCGTGCACGAACTGTCCTCTGGAGTTGTATCTGTATTTCTGTTCTGCGCGTCTTATGACGAAGCCGCGGCCATCGTAGCTGCTGAATTCAATGTCACCGTATTGAACAACACGGTCACCAATATCGTAGCCCAGGTATCTCTTCTCGCCATGCTCAATGACACCGATGACGTTGCCGTTCTCATCGTAAACGTATTTCCAGTCGTCCTCAGAGCCAACAACTTCCATCAAGTGTCCATCGTAGTTGTAGCTGATTCGTTCGTTGGATGATGTGTCGCCTATCATCATCTTTTTCGATTTAATTCGGTTTCTTACGTCGTATTCCAGTTCCAGGCGGAACACGTCGAAGGACTTGATGTTCATGAGCACGGTCTTTATCCTGCCGTGATCGTCGTAGTCGGTGATTGCAAAGTATTGCTTGCTGGTGTCCTGCATCACTGACCGGTTGAAAGTGTTTCTATAAATCCTCAGATCGCTGACTCCTTCAAGTGAACCCAGGTTTTGGTTGTATTTCAGTCTCAATTGTGGCAATTCCTTGCTGTTAATATTCACGTCAATCGTGGACAGTCTAGCGTTGCCATCGTATTGGTACTTGAAGTGAGCGTTGTGGAGTCCACTCTTGGAATTGAATTTCATCTTTTCGTCCTTCAATATGCCGGCGTGGTACTTGTAATCTTGTTTTAGTTCGTAATCTGGATCAGAAATCTCAACATTCTTGACCAAATGAGTATTGTCGTGATACACGTAGCGAATGGCCGAAGCTCCTGCCAGGATGGTTTCCAGTTTACCAGTGCTGTCATATACGTACAAAATCTTTCCAGATTGGTGGGGGAAGATCTTAGCTAGAATGTGGCCATCATCGTTGTAAAGAATTTCGTAAGGATGCCTGTTCATTGGCGAGAAATATTGGTATTTGAAGTAACCAAGAGACGTCATGAGAGCGAACGTGTGTATATGGCCTCGAGGTGTAGTGAGGTTTTGTAAGGCACCAGAATCGTCGTAATCGAGGAGATAATCACTTCCTCTGGGGGTCGTTACCTTCAGAGGTAAGCTTGTGAACATATCTCTGAAGGAATAGGCCAACGACGAACCATCACCGTAGCGTATTTCGTGTAATCTTCCAGCTCTGTCAAATCCATACGTCTCATTTAGATCACCCCAGCTCCACCTGGTCAATCTGTTGAATCTGTCATACTCTAGCTCTACTTCTGCAAAGATTTCGTTCCTGGGTCCCCATTTGACAGGTCGTGCGGTTCTGTCATAAGTCACATTCAGCAACTCAACTTTGTCGTCCATGAAGACAGCTACAGTCGAAGAATCGCGGTCATATTCAAGAGTCAGAAGATTCTCACCGTTCACTCGTAATTTGCGACCGATTTGTGCTACAGCTTTGCTTCCCTTGCCTTTGTTAGATTGCAGTCTACGCAAGAAGTAGCGCCATTCGAAACGATTGGCCAAATCTCCGCCAACTTCAGTTCTCTGCTTTGCCGGTACTGGGTAGCTTTCGCCTAGAATCGGGTCAATTTCTGACAGGATCGTGTATGGGACAGTGTCGGTAGAAATCACGTGGCCCCAAGGCATTGTTGAGGAGATACTTCCATCGGTAGAGATTATCGTTTTCTTCTCTGCCTCCCCAACTTTGGTCTTGACTGATGATCCTTTGATGAGTATGGATACAGGCTTCCTATTGTTTTCACTAACGAGCACGGTAGCGCCTTTGACACTGAGGTCGAAAGTCAAATTGATTATTCTACCAGTAGGCGTTACAGCTGACGTTAGCCTTCCGAACTCATCGTACTTGTAAATGTAACTCCTACCGGTGCTGTCGTATTTCGCCTTCAATAACCCCGTTGTGCCATGATAGTCGAAAGTCATGTTGAAGTTGTCAGGTGTCCTCAACTCCTGCAACATCTTCATTCTCGACATCTTCAACCTACATTTCTGACCTTTTGTATTTTCAATCGAATTGACCATACTGGAGTAATCTCTCAATAAGAACACCTTGTTTCCAGCTGCATCAGTTACAGTGCTAAGTTTTCCGTTACTCGTGTTCACTGTATAAGTAAACACGTAGTTGTTTTCTCCTGTCAATATGTTTTTGGTCATGACATGTTGGCCGAATCTGTTGAAGATGTATGTCTCTTGTGTATCGGGTGAGTATATTTCATACTCTCTTGCGCCGCTCGCATCAGGAATGCTGGCCATTACTGATCGAATTCTGTAATTGGCTTGGTCTGCAATATGCACTATGCCGTCAGGACTTACGATGACAGCCGATATGGTGTTGAACTTGGAATTGGACGCCAAAAAGTGATCAGCTTCGAAGCAATCGCATCCCCGTTCAAGGCAGTTGCATTTTGACTCCGCACCGGCGTACAAAGATATCTTTCCATCGGTTGTGATGAGACGGACTCTGTTGATTCTCTGCGAGTCGCTCTCAGCCACGTACAAATCACCGGCGGCACCAAAGGCGATGCTTTGCGGCATTACTAGGGTAGCATAAGTTGCGAGTTCCATATCGTACCCGGTTAAAGGTGATGGGCAGTGGAGGGGTCGTCCGGCGATCACTTTAACTCTGCCGTCTGGTGCCATTTGCAGGATCATGTGGTCATCGATTATATGCAGACTGTTATCCAAAGGATTGATAGCGAGTTCCGTGGGCCATCTTAGGTGGACCTCCTCGACACTGAGCGTGCCTTCACACGGGATAGGCTTCCAGTGGGCCCTGTGCATATGGTTTCCGATCACAGTGGTGATTATGCCATCTCTGTCTACCATACGGATATTCGTTCCATCGGCGAAGTATAGGACGTTGTCGATGGACACAGCGACGCCTTTGGGGTAGGCCAGTTTAGCGTCTCTAGCTAGGGCCCCATCTCCGCAATGCGCCTCGTCTCCCGGCAAGCATCTTTCACCGGAGCCGACGACGGTTTCCCAGTTGCGTTCCGGGTCGCTGTAGTCCTCTGTGTTGCGGACTTTGATGATCTGGTGGGATTCTGGATCAGAGATGTAGAGCGTGCCGTCGAGGGGAGACAGCGCCATGTGGTAGCGGTAGGAGACTCGGGTGGTGCTGGAAATAATGAGATACTCTGATTAGCAATAATACAGCAAGGTAGTAAACGATAACGCTTTGTTTTCTGAATCCTCGAAACTTATCAATAACTAGGCTGCGTCGTCTCCAAATAACCCTTTCTAATGGAATCACTACTTAATCAGATCACATCAGATTAACAGCCCTGTTGGACTCCAGCCCTCTCCACACTTGAGGCGAGTTAGACATCGCAGTGTTAAAAACACACAACAGAAAACGCTCCTGCCCATTTCCTGATCATCGGAGGTCGGAGGTCCTGCCTCTAAAAAAATTGTCACCTTGCATGAGACTCGTCACTGGAAGGAGTTGGTGCTATATTAAAGACTACCCAATCAAACCAAATTCTCCAAAAATACTCACTTCAATTTGACCACCGTCCGGACCGTGCCGTCGGTGCTGATCTTCCTGACGAGATTGAAGTCCCCGACGAACAGGGAGCCGTCGGGGGCCGCGGCCAGGGCTACAGGGGCTAGCAGCCGCGGCCGCGCGCCCCCCGCCCCGCCCGCCCCCGCGCCGCCCGCGCAGTCCCCGCCGCACTCCAGGGCCCGCTGCCGCCCGTCACCCATAGTGGTGATGATGAGCCGAGGCTTGTGCTTCAAGTAGATGTTCGTGCCGTCGCCCTTTTGGAGAATGCCTGCAGGAGTGGGAGGTTCGGTTAGTATCGAGGATGAGTCGAGTCGCGAATATAAAATTTGGGTTTATATTTTTAAATATGTAAAAATGTTTTTAAATTGTGAAAAAAAGTCTGGAGAAATATTAATTAACGGTGGAGACGACTTGTATCAGACGAATTTGGATCTCACCTTCGTGGAAGTTGTATCTGTGATGAATATCTAGATTCCATCCGCCCACGTCGGAGATGCTCATGTCGTGGCCGCTCAGCTTCGTTGTCTGAACGTTCCAGATGATATCCTTACAGTCCGTATACTGGTACCCGACTTTCACCAGCGCTGTCGTCACTCCGTACACTCTTTGGCGGTACACGTTCAATCTGGTCCATGGATACGTGAATTTGATCACAGGGTCCGCTTCAAAGGTCTTTTCGAAGAGAATCCCTTCAATGGTGATCCTAAGGTGTATGAGAGCCAGGGTCGGTGGGACCTTCTCCGGTGTGAGCTGGAGTTGGATGGTGGACAGATATCCGGCAGCTCGCGAACTATGGTACACCAGGTTCAGGCCAGTGCCGGGGATTTGGAGGCTTTCTTGGACGACCTGAAATATGGTTTAGGTATCATGCATTAGTGATCATAATTATTTTGCTAATTATAGTTAGAAGTACTTTCATTGTCAAGTTATCTCACGATTTACGAAATGTCCTTGAGTTCAAGATTTGTGAGAACAAGTCTTGTGCCTTAACTCAACAAAAGGTTAGGGTTAGGTAAAAATGATTAGAATTATGTGGATAATATCACACTGTAAGGCACTGTAAGGCAACATGGCGATATATAAAATCACTACAAACAGCTTTCTAACCATTGTTGACAAATAAATTGGAAAATCGTACCTGTGACTCAGCCAATATGGCGCTTTTGTCGGGGCAGGCACCCTGGAAACCGTGCTTCCACGTGGCCAGCACCACTGGCTTCATCGCGTCGTAGTCGTGAGCGAGACACGCTTGCGGCGGACCCATGTTGGTCTTCTCTTCAGACGTCGTCATTACCACCTCGTCGATTATCACCACCTGCAGTTGACGTAATGAATCACATCAGAAAAAGTTTTTGTCGAGGATTCTCATAAGAGGACCGAGTTATCTAACAGTTCTTAGAAGATTAAATTTTCGTGGACATCTATGTTTCCAAGTATAAACTACTTGCTTTGGAAAAGAATGGGCCTACTAATTGCGGCCAGAGCTACGTGTCCAGTGGTTTTAGAGGTGGACAACGCATTCCACCAGACCTCCAGGCTTTCTCTGCCTACCATTAAAAACAAACATCTTGGTGTTAATGTCCCGGGTGTGCTTTAAGCGTACGAGGGCCCGGATAACATAAAACGAACTTATCAGTTGGCAGCTTTAAGCAAAATTATATAACAACTCGACGGTCATAACAACTCATAATTATTTCAAACCATTTGGCAAAACGCTCCCGAATTCACAGCGAATGCAAGAAGCATCAAAATAAACTGCAGAAATTAAGTTTTAAAATCTTAATGGGCCTTTAATCGAGTGTTTGCATGTTTCGCGAGAAATAAATGTAAATTGCTGCCGGCCGTTTGAGTTATTAACGACTGCATCAACTGGCTAATGCCACTTCCTAATGTTCATAATACGTTAGGCAAAATTAATGGAAACTTGACCGCTACCGTAAGTGTAAAATTATTATGTTACGAGGGGTTTCTTAATTTGATTGATGTGTAACTCAGTTTTAGAGCTTGTCGGTGGAAAAAAGTAGCGTATGCATAATGTACTAACCTCATTCCAAGGCACGAATACCACTTGAGAAGATCTCTTGAACGGTGCTCTTCCGAAATGCAATGTTACAGCGCCTCCTCCATTCACCAAAAGGTCGAACCAGCCATCTTCTCTGGTCAAGGTGAACCCTTCTAGGGGTGTGGAAGTCGAAACCCTGACTCCGACCAAGCCAGAGCCAAGAGAAGTGACCACACGACCCCTGATAACGGCTGAGCGACTGCAAAATTGAGCGTTAGTGTAAATTTCCTGATACTTGAAATGAATATGGCATGCTTATTCATCAACTTCATGAGGGAATCTAATTCTGAGGTACTGGTGATAACTATCCTGGAGACTAGATATACGGCGGTTATTTAAGAAATTGTCTAAGATCTAGTTACTATTCTCTACTCTATTGAGAGTGGATTTACAATATTCGACTTTGCTAAGGTAGATACTGAAGATGTGATACACTATTCCATAATAAAAATACTTTCTATAAATCGGTACAAATAAAAAGCGAACACATGACTCACAGGACACAGTAAAGAACAACTAAATACGACAAAACATGCAACCAATGTAAATAATATGAATACATAGGTAATTATAATGTGTATTGCCAATTAGTAATATATACCGTAAATAGATACAGATAATGGGTCTACATTTAACACACACAATCCTATATCGGGCGTTGTCATCTTACCTCGTGTTGAAGTGATTCCAAAACATACTGGGCAGCGTTAGAAAGGCGACAGAAAAGAACAAGTAAGTATCATCGTTGGATACAATATTAATTTAGAAGAGGAAATTTTTTAGTTCGTGTTAGTTTATATGAACGTAAACAGGGAGATATTTTCACAAATAAATTTATGGACATGCAAGTGCTAAATCAATGTCAGTTTTACAAATTCTTGTCAGATTAGGATGAAACATAAAACGATTACAAGTCAGTAATTTATAAACAGGTGTTTAGGACAGTAAGGATAACAATATGGAACACTCTTATAAAAATAAACACTGGGATCGACTGGGGCACAACATTGCGTATCTTATAATAACAGATATTTTCACAGTTTCGTTGTACAAATATTAAATTTGCAGTTATTATTGTACAAAGAGAGAATCAGCGGACATTACATTTTAGAGCAATAAGAGAAAGTTAATGTCAGCTGATTCTGGAGTGTTAATAAGTTGACAGTTAACATCAAACATCGAGTCTCACCTTTCGTTGAAGGTTTCCTGTTTCGCGTAGTTCTGTAGACTACCTTCGTCGATGAGGAACTTCATCCTCTCGAAGAAGGAGGCGGTGATGGCTGGAGGTTGCTTCCTAAGCAGAATGTCCGTGGGTTTTGGCGAAGACACACACAGTTGGCTTCCTTTGCAGGCGGCGCTTTGACAGCATTCCGGATCCTCGCAGTCTACCAAACCGTCTGAATAGAGAAAGTTCATTTTAAAATAGAAAACGGTCCCGTACCTTTGTTCCCGATGTGTCAGTTATCTAGACTAATATTATAAAGAGGAAAGGTTTTGATTTGTTATTTGTTTGTATTGAATAGGCTTCGAAACTACTGGACCGATTTCAAAAATTCTTTCACCGTTGGGAAGCTGCACTATCCCCGGGTGACATAGGCTATATACCCGTGTACCCGTAGTGGTACCCGTGCGAAGCCGGGGCGGCTGCTAGTTCCTTATAATTTAAAACCTTCACAATTACTTAAACGAACTTGATTAGATTTTGATATATAGAGCATCCTTACCCTTGTCATTGTCCTTGGAATCGTCACAAATTTGTTCTTTCAAGGTCGTGCAATCAGGGCCGTCCCAGCCGTCGAAGCATTTGCACTCCCAGTGGCCGTCGTTGGCGACTCTGCACTGTCCGTGTCCCGCACATCCTCGCGGGCACCCTTCCAGAGTGCAGTGTCGCCCATTCCAACCAGATACGCAAAGGCAGGTGCCGTTCTTGCATTGCCCGTGGTCGCTGCAGCGGGCGTCGCAGAGCTTGGCAGTGCAGAACTCTCCAGTCCACCCGGAGTCGCAGACACAGGACTCGCCGACGCATCTGCCGTGAGTGCCGCAATCGAGGTCGCAAACCTCTGTAAAATTAGAGAAAATATTGTAAGTACTCAAAGTAGAAATTAGTTCATAACAAGAAGAATATATTTAGAAGTTTTATAACAAGAAAATAATCTTAACTCGTCTCAATTAAAAAAATATTTTTTTACCTTTAGAACAGTCGTCGCCAGACCATCGCGCGTGGCATGTGCAGGTTTGTGTGTCCACATCGAAGGTTCCATGTCCAGAGCAATCCGGCAGGCACTGAAGCGCATCTTTGTCCATTGTGGCGCAATCCAGTCCCTTCCAGCCCTTCTTGCAGATGCAGGAGCCTCCAATGCAGAATCCGTGGCCAGAACACGTTGGGTGGGGGCAGTCTACGTCGGCGCAGAACTTCCCTTTGTATCCTCGTACGCAGGAGCACTTGCCATTGACACAGTGGCCGTGGCCGTTGCAATCTGGGACTTCGCACTCGTCGTGTCTCAATGAGCACTCCTTGCCCTTCCAACCAGGGTTGCATTGGCACTCTCCGTTTATGTACTCGCCGCGTTGACTGCACAAGACTGGGCATACACCTGAAATTATTTACAAGTCTCATCATCATAATCACCACTGTCTATATTTCACTAGGTTTAAGTAAGTAAGGATTGATTTTATAAACACAACGTTAGTATTAGTTGGAAAATTAAAGACTTCAACTTACTTTCACTACAATCGTCGCCACCGAAGCCAGGTTGGCATTGGCAGTGTCCCATGAGGCACTCTCCCTTCCCTGAGCATCCGTTCGGGCAGTTTTGTGTCATGTCTTCAGCTACCATTGCGATGAATGAGATTTCCTGGGGATCGCCATCGTCATTGTACAGGGAGAGGAACCAGTGACCTTGCTCCATGTAATGGGTCACTTCTTTCTTGACCGATGGCTGTGAAAATAACGTTCATAAGTTAGACTTTGTTTTCAATGTGAATGACAGTAAGGTTTCTGAATTAAAAGTAAGGTGGTTCTACTCACGTGTGAAGCTCGGGTGGTCCTTGCTTTGAATCCACTCAGAACTTCCAAGAAATGGTACTGCGTGTGTGTCGGCAATGCATTTCGCCTCGCGTAAACGCCTATCGACGCTCCTCGAGGTATCATGTAGTCGAATTTCACGTATGTGGCTTCAGATTGATAGAACTGCATGTTCCAGTAACTATATGGAGGGATTTCTTTTGATAACTTGTCACCTAAAGAGATTTGTTTGAATGTCGTCCCATCGGGTGGGAATGACTGTGCAGGGAACGTTCGCGCACCTATAAGAAATGTAACTGTTAGTCACGCTAAAAAATTGTATTTAATTTGAATAGCTGATTCTTGCTGCCAAATTGACTACATGCGAATGTGGTGAAACTTTTATTTAACTATTATCTAACCTAAAACTACAAGAATAGCTTTCAGGGTATACAATACATCTAAAGGCACATGCAAGAAAAACCCACATTACTTATGAAGTAATAGGCATCTCGTATAAAAAGAATACAAGCTTGGAAGTAGTGGTAATGCATATTAGTACGTTATTCACCAAATTGGAAAGAGACCTAAACCATGATTTCAGTGACGGTTAGTAGGTTATTCGTCAAAGTTAAATTCAATGACCTCACCTTCCAATATAAGAATTGGTGGAGGTATAACCTTTGGACATACGCACTGAGGCACTTCAGTGGTTGGTAATTCTTCCTTAGTCGGTTCAGTAGTTATATCCGTAATCGATTCAGTGAAATCAGACATTTCTGTATCAGTAGACGTCGCAGAGGTCTCTGTAGAAACTGTGCTAATATCCACATTATCGAATTCTGTTGCACTAGTACTATTATTGCTTGTGATATCTCTTCCGGTGGTCGGCTTATAAGTTGTGCTACCATAATCGTCGTAGAAATCATCTGTAGAAGTTTCAGTCATACAAACAGGACACGCACATTCGCAACTACCTCCCACGATTCCAGATTTTATACCCAAATTATTTTGATTCAAACCTTCTGTACTTATAGGTCTATTAAAATTTGTGGGTTGAGTGGGTTCAGGTTCCATAGGGGTAATTTGGATAGTGGGTATTTCATTAGAATCGCCAACTGTCGGCACTTTAACTGTTAATGAATAAAATGGTTTGTATATATTTTCTGTGTCATCAGAGGAAATCGTGAGGTTAATTAACACATGTTTGGCGTTAGGTACTGCATCGGAGGTTTTCGTTTCAGTGGCCTTTACAGTGGCATAGCTAGATTCCGTGGTTGTGGTTGTATTATTTACAGTGGTTGGAGTTGTATTATTTACAGTATTATTAGTGTTAATTTCACTCGGTGATAAAGTGGACACGACATGCTCTGTGCTCGCATCAGTCTGTTTCTTGGTCACAACACTTTCTGTAGTAGATGTGATTGTTAAAGGTGTTTCTTTGGTGGTAGTAGGTAAAACAGCTGTTACATGAGGAGGAACAGACGATTTTTCTATCTTATAGGATCGATGTTCATTGTTATAATGCAATGTGTTTACATTGCCTTCGGGTTCAATTGAGTCGTTTGGAGTTATGTGCAATACTTCTCTGACTTCATTGAATCGGGACAATAGTTTAATGTATTGCAATTTTTGAACTCCGTAGGAATAAATTGATGGGAATGCATCGCCTTGCATGTTTTCGGGTTCATAAGCTATATTGTCTTTATTAGTCATTTCAGGTTCTTCGTGAATTCCCTTTTCAGTTGCCACGTCGGGTGGCTGTTCCAATGTTAGTTTATTGTTTTCTTCATGTTTGTTATTGACACTGTCCGGAGTTGTTAAGGTTGTAATGATATTTTGAGTGGTAGTGGTGATTATGGTAGTGCTCTCCGGGGTATTTTCCTTCGATGATACTTTACGTGACGATGATTCAAGCTTAGTACTAGATGTTAGAACACCATTATCGACCGAAATATTATCCACAGACACAGAAGCTTTGTTAGCACCCCCGTCTTCTTCGACAGCCCCTTCGCTGTCCGTCGTCACACCATGCACTAAGCTACCAGTGTTCACAGAAGGCGTAGTGATTAGTTCATGCATAACTACAGTGGAAGAATCCGAAGAAACAGAGTTGGTGGCAGAAGCATGCCCATCTACGCTTCTACGGCGGCGCGAGTGGACATCGTTACCTGAGCCTGAAGAAGGCGAACTCTGGTGCGGCCTTGTTAAAGACTTATTACTGGAATCAACTGTGGCCTTCGACGGCGGAAGCAGTTCCGTCGACTCGCCGACTAGTACTGTACACGCTTTTGAGTTTTGATATGACCAGTTGACAAAGTACGACGCTGTGAAAGAGAAAAGTTGGGTTACTTAAAGCATATAACTAAATAAGAACTAATAAAGTAGAAGCAGATATTTTAAGCTGTGTTATTAACAACAAATTAAGAAATCAATTCTCACTCAAATTCCATTCTACAGACGTAGCGCGTAAGAGTATACTGAGTTATGCGCAACGTCTACTATAATGATAATTTAATTCCAGATTGAGCCTACCAAAGTTACCAGGCGTCAGTGAGGTGCAACTGAAGAACCTAACAACAAAACCTTGGACACTTACCTGACATATACGACGCAATGGCCAACAGGAGAACGAAGAGCACTATAAACACTACGGCAGTGCACTTCCAGGAGCATCTCGAAGAGAAGCCCTTCCGGAAGTGGAACCGAGAGGCTCCGGGAGGGAAGTGCGTTGCTCGGAGGTTGTTCCTCACGGGCAGCACCGGCACTGGCACCCCGAAGGCAGGGTGCGCCCTCTCGCTCCTATCCATACGCTCCAGTGTACTTTTGTCTTGCTTCCCCGGACTACTGCACGATGAGTTCGACTTGTAGTCCATAGACGGATTCTTTTGGATGTCCCCTGCGGGAGAGAAGCGGGAGTTAGTACGTAATGCGTGTTTCCTTACAAGTGCAAGTAAATTTTTTTATAAAAAATATACGCTGGCAAATTGTGAGTAGGTATCTACAGAATTTAATTTATTGTTGTTTGATAGATAGTCAGCCTATGTACCGTTTTAAGATAAAATTCTTAGTTTAGACGTAATTATCAATCAATGGTGTAGTGTAGATAACTTACACTCATACATTAACAGTGAGTGTAAGTATTAGTCTTTATACTGAGCCACATTTCAATTCGAAGGTCTGCGAAATATATACAGTAGCAATCCCAACGACCGTGATCGAAACGTGAACGATGTTTTAAATAACGTTCTTTACTTTATTCGAACATTTTCAATGTTTAACTGTTTAAAAGCTGGCGGCAACTGCGGAGAATTTATTCAGAAGTGCATGCTCTTCTGTCGAATAATTGACGTTGGACGGGTTACAACGTAGAAAATACTTTGGCGCAACATGCCAAAAAGTCAAAAAGGTCGTTGACTTCTGATTGTAGAACAGGTGAATTTATGATGATTAATGAATGCAAATGCCATCTGTTATGTGTTGTCGGAGTTTGTGCCAGAACGCACTTGTCAAGATGCTCTACTTGCCGACTGTCGTTCCTAGAGATCACCCAACACATGTTCAAAGTAAACTGACGTGCTAAACACATATTATTATATTAAACGGGACTCACACGCGGGGTGGGTGTAACCCTGCCGAACCGTCAGGAAAACAAATCGAAAAGGTACGTACCAATATAGGTAACTAAATCACTGGTTGCTTGTACAATGCATTGCAAGCTTACCAAAGCGCTGTCACTTAGCGGTCTGAAACCACACAAGCGAGCTCCCATCCAGACTCCTTCCTTAAGGTAGGACTTACCCGAGGGCATGAAGAAGTTACCACTAGGCGTTCGCATCAGGCACGAGGCTTCGAAGTCAACCCGCTAAGGGAGAGCCCTCACGCAATCCACAATCTTGTTCATTTCACAATCATATGCCACATCAGCCAGCTCTCTTTTTTTAACTTGGGTTTTACCAGAGAGCACGTAGACGTTCCACCAGGCATGAGGGCTTGGAGTCAACCTGCTAAGAGAGTCCTTGGCGGGTTGACTCCACTGCACATGCTTCTGTCCCGTCAGCCAGCCTTCCTGAACTTGGACTCACCTGAGGGCACGTAGAAGTTCCCGCTGGGGGTTCGCACCAGGCACGAGGGCTCGAAGTCGGCCAAGTCGGCCGGGTTGCCGGTGATGCGGCCGTTTAGCCGAGGCATGGTCGGGTTGCGGGGTGGCACATCGGGCGGCGGCCGGGAGCCTTCGAGCAGGCAGCCTGTGGAAGAACGAGGTCTGGGTTAGGGCTTGAGGTCAGAATTCAGATATATTCCTTTTAAATTGCGATGCAAAAAGAGATATATGCGAGGCTAGGGTGTTAAGTCAGGACAGAGCAAAGTGGCGGTCTATAGTCTCTGGCTACCCTACCTGTGGGACAGAGGCGTAAGCTTTATGTATGTATGTGTGTAAAAGAGTGTTTGAAATGTGTAGGTATCTGTGTATCTGTCTGTGGCACCGTGGCTCCTAAATGTTCAATGATTTCGAGCGTTTTTCCTTATTTAACCAGTAAGGCTAACAAGTGTGTCCGCGACACAGCTCGCGCCGCGAGAGAGCGTTTGTTCCCTTCTCTCAATACTAAGATGACAGAGATAGCAGTATCTATGTCGCGCCTTTTCTCGCTTATCGCGCGCGAGATCAATTTGTGCTAGCCCTACAGTTATGGTTCTAGTTCAAGATATGGTTCTAAAATAATACGTATAATGAATAAGCTATATAATAGCAGTCAAGCTAAGTCAGTCCCAAATTACAGTTCAGTAGCCAGCTTCTATCGTCTCTATTGGATTTAGCAGCAATCTCAAAAAAGTCTAGCATCTGATTAGACATCTCGAAGAATTGTTATGTAAGAGAAAGAGTAGGAAACAACGTTGTGATTTTGAGAGCATCTCTCAGGATATTTGGTATACCAATTTGAGCAAAATTGCAAGACACGATTCTCTGGTCAGAGTTCATCTAAACTTAATTTAATAAAAGGTGGGTCTTTTTAATTGTCATATAAATCAACCTCTGAAGATTCCACTTTAATTAAATACGCTCTTTCATACGCATCCTCGCAAATATGAAAACAAGATACTCCAAAATATGAAACACATTTTCCCTTCGTTAGTTGCTAACACGATAAAAGCTTTCAAGTAACATATTATCTTAATTTGACAAAAAATTGAGGATAAACATTTTTAACGTAAAAAGCTTCACCTTTCTTTGTAGCCCGATTACTCGGAGCGAATACAATGTCAAAATCTTATTTTAATAAAGTTGAAACGTCGCAATATCTATTTGAGAAACGGTTATGACGTAATCTTAGTAAGTATTGCGAGAATCTCAAGAATTTAATATCAGTAATAATATCAGAGCTCGAATTCGCTGGGTCGTAATCAAAATAAATATGTAGAATTATTCCAACAATTCTGTACGCCGAATCTTTTCTCGAGACTGCATTCTGCATTTAAAGTTGAAGTGTAAGTACTGGGAAGTAAGTAGTAACTGTACTTTATGAAGAAGATATGAGAAGTGATATAGAAATTTCAATCAGATTCCCAATTGGGTCCAATTGGGAAGACATTGCAGCGGTTGCTTAAACACAAAACGGGTGGATTAACGAGCATCAGCCGGGCCGACTGAAACTGCTGAACCTTGTCGGCGATGTTAAAAGCTTTGGCAAAATTAATCGAGCCGCGGCCTCCGCGCGGGAAAAATCTAATTAATTCCATCCACGAAAATTCACAAGTTGAAATTCAATTAGGGGCGAATATTGGGCGCCTTAATGGCCCGTAAACAAATAGAGCCGCGAGCCGGCCCATGCAAATGGATCAAAGATCGCGTGTTTCGGTAGTTCGTTATAAAGGAAATATATTAGATCGGCAGCTATTGCTCAAACCGCGGGCGCGCCGGGCGGCCTCTCCCACCGCCGCTAATACAAGCTAATGGAAAATCGAAGTATTATCTGCCCCGCCCGCGCGCCACCCAACTTTTGATCCTCGACAAATTTTAAGGATTCCTTCGAGCGTTAATTAATTTATTGTACCGGCCAATGTAGCCGCAAGAAAACTCAATTAATTTTAAAAGGGTTTTTGTGTTGTTTTTTTCCCAATCGCCCCCAAGTATAGCCGGTCGAAAAGAAAATTGCGAAGTTCCCGATGTTATTGCCCGCCGCTGCGGCGGCCTTTGACGCGCTCTCGCCGCCAATTATAGATTAATTGCGACGTTTCGCATAGAAGAAAGCCTTTATTCTATCAATACCTATACCTAACTACTAAATGCTGTACTAAATAACGATATACAAAATGAGTACCTATCCTATGGAAATTTAGGAAGTGAGAGACCGCTCCAAGGATGTTAATGTCCACTGGAACTAGACGGAGGACCGTCCGGCGTCTACCCGGCAGCACTAGTGACGCATGTAACGCGCGGGCTAACGGCGGCCATCCATCCCGGTTCGATCCCGGGATAAATGGCCGCGCGAGGCACGCCGGGCTGCCCGATCCATCGCCCCCACCGCCATTGAAAAACTAAATCCCCCACCTAATTTAAGAGGACAAGCATAGTCATTAATACACACGTCAGTCCTCTTGCTACTACAAAATGTGGCCCATTTATATCCTCTCTCCGGCCCTGGGAATTATGGTAATCGGGCGAGTCGTCTTTTGTCTGTAATGGTAGGTAATTACAGGGGCACCTCCAGGGGACACTTCGTCTCCGGCGGGGGCCCGGGGGCATGAGAATTCGACACTCGTTACGCGAATCGTCTCAACTTTAAAAAGGGAACGCGAGTTTGAACGTCGCCCTGGGATTCGTCGCTGCCTACCGGAACGAACTCTTTTTTTCGGCTTTTTTTACTTTATTCCGGAATGCCTCCCGTTGGTGCGCCGTGATTGGAGGCACCTTAGGAGGGAGCAAATAAATCTTCCAACGTGCCGAATCTCTTAGGATGTCTCACGAACTGGCTGAAATACAATGGACTAGTTTTGATTCAGTAGGTATTTTTACGTTTATTCTATCTTGCATGTCCCTAAAAGACCAAATTTTGAGTCGTCAGCACAATTTAGATTTATCAGTAGGCACAGTCAAATCATGCCAATTAGCTTGTTAAACTTGTACTTTTCTGTTTCCTTTGTTTGTTTGCCGGACGAAAACATATTTTCACCATCCGAACATTGACTTTGCGTGTGCAGTTTCGCCAGGCACCTACCCCATATCATGTGTATTGATCGTTGCGGGCTCCTTTATGCATAAAACTGAATAACAATCAGACAGCGGCCACTATCCCATATTCCGGGCCATGTATTTTTATATTTTTCGAGCCATCTGGCATTCAGTCGCGGGCAGCTCTTCGGTTTTCGATTTTCCCGTGCACAATTTTCCCCCGTCGGGGAAGCAAAGTTACTTATTTGAAGATAAAGGGGGTGTTTCGGCTCATTTGCGGCGGCCGGGCCAGATCAAACGTGATTTCTTATTGAGAGCGGAAGAGGAACACAGGCGCCGGTTGGGGATCGATTCCTCCTTATTAGTCTAGCCTTTCTTACGTTTTAAATACAGCTCATAAATGCTCTACAATATATTTGATCTCATGGGACACGAATTCACCCTCGCTTTAGCTTTGATGGCAGAAAGCAAATAATTAGTTCACCGACCCACTGGAGAACCCACATGAAAGTGGTGCTTGTTTGTTTAATTTCGCCAATGTTATTTTAGTATCCATGCATATGATTAACGCGGAATCAGTCGTACCTATGGAGGTATCGGAGTTCAGATCTACATAATATATACTAGGTACTTACGTAATATACCTATGCGTTCTCAAGATACCTATAGATAGGACATAGGTGGAGCTGTCGAGACGAAGAAACTTTAACATGGCGGCGCGGGCCCGCGTGTGATGGCCCCAAATAAAAGACCAACCATGCTCGCACGCCAACTTTTCCCCTGGCTAATGGAAACTCGGATAGTTCCGTTTCAGGGATTCTACAATGGACCGAACTGCTCAAAGAGATCTGCGGCATCAGACCCGCGATCCACAAAGCCCGTCTGGGGCCGTTCCCTTCCCGATCGAAAACTTTGAATAGGTACCTACATCTCTTTCGACTATCGAAAAGTTCCCGATAATGGATTTGTTCGAGGACTCAATTGTTCCACGATGAATGGGTACTAATTAAAACGAAGTCACGACGCGACGGACCAAGTTTCCGATTGTTTCCAAACTATAAATCGATGCGCCCTCTCTTTCCCTCATATAAATATTGCCCGAGTTTCGGTGGCCAACTTCGGTGCTAAATTTCGAATCGAAAATGGTATGTCGCCTATTTGGGAGCGTGTTATGCGTTATTGCCAGTGTTGGTTGTAATTATTCGTTTGCGCGGTGCTGAGCTGAAATTTTCTGGTGATATAGTGGTGTTTTTCGACGCGAGTCCTCCCGAATGACGAATTACCCGACATATTATGCGGACGCGAATTCCCTGGTTCCCGATCCGTGCTCGAATTAAGATTGGGTTAAATTCAAAATTGCTTCGGGAATGTTTCGCTTAACGAGTTTAAGATTGTGGGCACGTGTTGCCGTCTCCTTGGCGAGATTGCCCAAATGTGTCTAAGCCGCGCGGCGCCATCTAGCGAGACAGGACGACTGTACACATACCCACTAGTCCATACATCAACGTCTGGAGTTATGAAAGTGGCTGAGCGAGATATATGTTTGACAGTTCGCTCTTGACTCGGCTCGGGAGGCGCAAATGCTTTTTCTACTTAGGCAAAAGGTGAAGCGTCTCGAGTTCAGGCACGAGTCACGACTTTTTCTTGGAGATAGCTCGTCGACGCCAGCTCATTTTGTTCGCTATGAACGCCATTAAATAAGGGGTTAAGAGTGTATTCGCGTTACTTCAAAGATTGTTTAAAATTCTCTTTTTAATCTAAGATTTTCCACCGCATCTTGGTTAATTAGCGCCGCTATCGCCAGAGAAGTATCGAGACGCATTTCCTTCTCAATTTCCGTGGAGTGTTCGACATCATTTGGGGAATTATCGAAAAGTCGGTCGCATTAACGAGTCCGACCATTGGCGGGGCCCTATCTCCCTGCTACAGTACAGGCTGTGTAAGGCCGATTTCATACGTCGATACGATTTTCGGGTGTTCAGTAAAGTTTTAGACGTAGGCGAGTGGAGGTTTCCAAGCGTGAAGATTGTGGCAAAGCCCTCTTGTAGAGGAGGCTTTGCCCAACTGTGGACTGTTCGAGATACTGAGGTGTTATTTTTTTTTTCTTAGAAGCTCACGTAGATATATCTATTGTGTTCTATAAATTATTAGTTGTCAATTATTGAGCATCGATATCTGCTATTATAGACAGCTTTGTTCCCCATAGACACTGGTCCATAAGCATTTATACATCCCAAACACACCCATCAACTCATTAATATGCCACAAAAAACGCCGGAACCGTACTGAAACTGGCTTTACGCGTACATTTTAATCAATGGCTCACGGTTGGCCGCATCCGCCTCCGATATTTAAGCTTATCTCTTAATGTGCGCGATTCCACCTATAAACTTTGATTGATTAACCTTAGCATTCAAATTTGCAACTGCTGAAAACTCCGGCCTTAATGGCTTCACGTTCTATACGCGTTGATATATCGTTCGCAGTTCAACCAATAGAGGCGAACGACGCAAATTTTCCTCGGCGATGACAAATCTGTTGCGAGCATTCGCCGCTGTAGACGGCCCCGAACTAAAGTTAGTAATTAATGAGCCTCCGAGAACAACAAAGCCTTGATAATTGTCGCGTATATAAATAGACAATGGTAATCGCAGCGGACGCACCGGGCGGGCCGTGTATCATGACAAGACGTGGCCGCCCGCCGCTGATAAGATTGCCCAGACAAAGGCAGTCCACCCATATCACTACCGCCGCGGCCGCTAAGCGCGGGCCTTCATTTGCCAGCCCAGCCATACGCGAGAACCGACCCTCAGCCCACCACGCAAGGCCCACTTCACGTTGCACCTGTTCATTACGGCCGCGACGTCACCGTCTGCTTCGTTAAAGGACACTCAGCTTTATTTATGTTGACATACTGGCAATGTTACCTTATTTGTTGTTACTGTGGCGAGTGTCCGCCCACCAAATCAGACCGTCTGCTCCACACATAGAGTCGAGATTCATGCACTCGCCGCCGCGTCCACGTGTGCGGGGTAAAGCATTGTGGACTTTTTGTGGGGGTCGGTAGGGGCGAGATTCGGGTGGCGGCGCGCCGGACGCGGCCGGACGGTTTCCGGACGATAAGGAGACGATGCCGGCTAAGTCGGTCCGTCACGCGACCTGTCCACTAATTTATGTTGCGCTGATTTCAGATACACCCGGACTGTACCCTTCCTGCGAGCCGCTCGTACCGTTTTTATGGGCCGTTATGTTAATGCACTGTCTAGGCCGGGGTAGCATCCGCAAAGTAAACAGCGGAACACGTTGAAAATCAAAGTTGTTGCAGCTAAAAATGTCCAAAGGGCTTCCTGGAACGCTGGGAGGGAATAAATGCTAACGACTGAACGTTAGATTACAGAGTAGATAATAAGTGGAAAGTGCAGCGTTACAGCTCGTTAGAAAGCGCCCGGCGCCTTCATTAGTGCTTACGAGTAAATGGAGAAAAAATAAAGCAGCTGACAGCGCGCCGCGTAACTGAATATCCCGATCCGTCCGCTAATGGTCAAAACAACGAAGGTGCGCCATTAATCTCACTATCTCATTGTACATATTTCTTTGTCTAAATCCATTAAATTAATTACAGCCATTTGGGGAGCCGACTCCGTATTTATTAGGCTCGTTATCATTCATTGAATCTTCCGATAGAGGAGCAGCACTCGGTGAATTGGAAGACGCGGAGACGCGCCGTGATAGATGCGCGACTTACACGTAAATGGGGGGCCAAATTAGCTGTCGGCCGGAGAATGCAGTTGCGCGGTGACTGATTCCGGCCGGTGCGCGGAGATTCATAGGTGTCATCGGGCCGGCAAGGGCGCCGAAATTGGAAAATTCCAGTCGGCATTGGCCGCGGTGCAAGCGGCACTAGGAGAAGGCGGGACTGGCATTCCCACTGCGCGGCTGACCCGCGCCCGCCGCGGCCGGACGCCGCCGCTTGATCCGAGTTGAGCTCGTCAGCCGATAGCGCGCGACCCGACTTCATTAACCTTTACCCGTCCGCGGAAGCATTAATTACGCCTAATAGAAACAAACAAAACCAACTCCCAACAGATAAATGGACCGAGATAGTTATTTAATTGTCTTATCTGAAGAATGGCGCGACTCGCGGCCGTCTCCGCGCCGGGGGATGGAATAATGCGGATTCATTTGCCGTTTACGTCTTAACTTTTGTCAAAAGTTTCCTTTCGGTATCGGACCGATTCCCCCTTCGCGCTAATGAACGATTCACAAACGAGATCCGAGACGGTAAATTAATGTTTTGTGTAATTGCTTCTATAACAATGTAATTTGCCGGATGTAATCAAGGCGGGGGATATTAATGCGGGGGATACGTCACGTTCCGAGCCGCGCAGCGATCGCGCGACGATTTCTCATGCGGCGTTATTATGACGGCTCTTCATCTCCGGCCGAAAAACGGGCGTTCGCGGGCGCGGGCGCACCCTTTGCCGGCAAAAACCGTATGTCGGGGGGAATTTATTCACCGGGCGGCAGACACGCGTCACGTGTCCACACGGATGCGGTCATATTTTTCGTCGCCGCTTTTTTCGGCGGCGGAAGCGTGAGCCGCGCCGTCGGCGATGCCCTGATAGAGATTGATGACGCGCCCCTTCCCCCCGCCCGCTCGCCCCGCGCGGGTCATTGGGCTTACGCGATTACGCGCCGGCCAGAGGGGATTCGCATATATCCAAATTACGCCCCTGATGGACGTTTCTTACGCGGATAACTATCCGGCAATAATCCCCGCGCGCATCGGCCCAGTCGATACGTCACGACCCTACTTACCGCGCCCGGGAAAGCGGGACACAAATAAAGAGCCCGCGCCCAGGACTGTGTTGGCTCGCATTCGCGCGGCGTAAACAAAATATAGGGTGGAAGTGGGACGTTACGCAATATCGCGTATGTAACGATTTTATCAGGGAATGCCAATGTTTAAATTCCGCGCAGCATAATTTCGCTGGCACAGCATTGTTTTCCGCATAACGTACGATATTATAATGTAAAATAACAAGTAGATATATAGTTATTGCTGATTACAATAACAGTACCTCACGTCGACGAAATGTAACATAACTAAATGAAGAAATTTCGCGCATCGCAACAGACTCCACCCGCAGCCTCTATATTTTTTCATTGGTAACGCGATCCGGCGTCATCGCAGGCTAATTAGCGTACTTCTTTTGAGCGAACGCGGCATACGATGCGCATTTGTCACCGGCTGATGCACCCGCCATCTTGGATCCCTGGAGAGCCATTCGACACCGACTGAGTGGGCCATTCACGCGCACCGCAGACAAGCCCCGCTCTATTATGGCGCGCGAAAAACGTGCATTTTCTTTGCGTAATTGGCCGTGAACCCTTTGGAAAAGTAGCTATGGGTACTCTAAGTAGCTTCGCTGACGGTGCAGCCACTATCGAGGGTAAAGTTAGGTAAGCCGATGAGGGTACTCAATTGCGGCGAAATCATATCGCGTATGAAATAAATCTGCGGTCCCGGCGTCGGGTTACACCCTCGATTTGAGGTTATTTGCATTTTAAACAAGATGGCCGCGATGGCGCCGCGGGATTTGACGCCGTGATGCGCTGTCATGTAGCGTTTTCGGGTTTAATTGCTTCGTTTGGTTTGCCATTTGATTAATTACCGAACCGCAGCGGTGTCGTGGGCGTGTGGGGAGTTACCGTCGCTGTGTTATAAAGCTTCCTTTTTTCAACGAGTTAAGTTAATAAATGCAAAGCAAAGCAATTTAATAAACGAGCTTGTTAAACTCTGGTCACATAGATTTGTTGACTTTTCGAGATCTTTCTGATCTCCAGATATACTAGACTCCAGATCTGTAATTTTGTGTACCTACAATACCTTAATGTTTCCTTACTTTTGCCAGTCTACTGTATTTGGTCTGTTAGTCCTAAAGGACCGCTGTATAATTAGGTACATAGATAATTAAATTAAAAAATACGTGTACAATTAATTCCGTTCCAACTGTACCGCTATAAATGTAAAATAAAAAAATGCAAACAAAACATTCGCTTTCGGTTTGGGGCCGCCAGCAAAATATTTACCCATTATGTCGAGACACAATTACATTAATACAGTTGTAATTAATTAGACATTACGCAAATGTTTGTGTTCAACCACAACTCTCATAATATGGTAATGCTGTTTGCTTTGGATACGTTTTGAATTATCTATCCAACCGTCCGGACACCGGTTCTGAGGTTGCTCCCCTTTAATAACGATATAAATAGTGAATTGAGGCAATAAGTACTTAGATACTAATACGAATTGTTCAAGTAAAACTGTATATTCGTTACAAAATATACTTCACGACAATGGTAATATGTGTATTCGACGATATGTAGTTGTATTCCAATAATATCACAGTAAATACATCACAATAAGTCACAATAAATGCTATTAGAATATAGCTTAAATACTTTTGACCACTATTACACAATTAGAATAACTTAAAGTATAACAACCTAAATCGTTCTTAATTTCAAATTAAATCTTAAATGCTAGTTTACGAACTCGTAATTATCGCTAATAGCGTCAAACAAGTGTTTAGATAAAGGACAGAATTTACAACAGTACTGTCAACTTAAAAATAACTAAAGAAATAACAAAATTATGCCAATAATACTGGCCGGCTACTCGGGAAAGAAGACGATACTTATGCCAAACAAAAAAGTGCTGGCCACACGGGAACGGACTAGAATAAAAGATAACGGTTTCAAATTCCGCGGTTATTTCCCGTCGCCGCAACTGGAGACCGCCACCCGTGATGTATAATAATTGCACGTATAAATCAAAATGACATGCATTTAATCGAGGATCTCCGAACCCTACCGGAAGATGGCTGGGAGGAGGGGTCCCGAAAAAACGCTGTAAGAAAAGCAACCCTCCCTAATGCACATAGTCCTATATCTGTTTGGGTACAAAAGGGTCCAAGAGGCTCGAGTATGCTTGACCTATGGATGTAAGTATACGAGTACATTATATAGATAGTTATATCCGCCGCTGTATACATTCTCGCCTGAAGATGTTTGCACGGAGAGAGCCGAAATTCGCGAGACGTGGCAACCAAGCAAAATAAACAGTCGAAGAAATATCCGCAAACTAAACTAAACCTCCGCGATTTTTCGCGGAAATAGATTCCAGCATTGAATTATAGATTCCCCGTTGGGGGTTCAGCTCTGCTAGTGTAGGCGTAGGAATAAATTATAGTTGTATGTTTTATTCGTGGAAATCATAACAATATCTCTTCTTTTTGGATTACTATGTAGGTATCTACGTCAACAAATTGTACTTGTAATCATGGATCATCGATTCAGGAAAAAAGTGAAACAAATAACAAGACAAAAATTTCCGCGTATTATAAGCCGTTTGAAATAGAGTTGTGACTCTTCTTCATAATATAAGCTTACACCGTTCAAAGACACCTGTGTTATCAAAAGATTAAAACGCGCTCTGATGTGGGTACCGCCCCGTTGACGCAGCGGACAGATTGTCGCGCCCGAAAAGAATTCGAGGGTAGGACGGAGCGCGGGAGAGCGCACAGTGGCGCGGTCAAGCGGCCACTAGAGTTTAAAACCCATTTACAAATGTAAACGGACCCCGTGATGGTCAAACACGGCGGGCAAAGGGGCCCGGGTCCACGGCCCCCGCCGACCTCCGGGGCCCATCCATCTTGCGCTAACGGGCCCAAATGTAACAGTGACGAACGATGGCCCTTCGATATGCGAGATGACACAATGCGATGAACCCGAAATCCATTTCGGACCCGAGTAATAGTTTTTCTCCCACTATCCGTTACTCTCCATATATTATCGCGGGGTTTTATGAGGGTTATATCGAGTATGTGTCATGTTGCGATTCGTCCGGGCCCGCGCCCGCTTATGTGTACATATTTGATGTAAACGCGTAAAGGATTGATGGTGTTCGTCCCGTTTTTTCGGGATTGACTCAACCAATCCATTTGTTTCCGCCGCGGCGAAATGCTCGCGTGTTTTATGACGCCCGTTGGGTTGGAGACTTGCGTCGGTTCCGGCTATATCTTAGCGGGTAGAGCTCATCTAATCTAAAATGACGCGCCCCACTATCGCATTAACGCACACAAGCAAGTTTAAAATATGGACGCAATACATATACAAATGCCGTTGTAATTGGTAATTCAGTTGCCGGTAAGATTCAAACGAAGGAGCACGCGTCGTTCATTGGCTCCCACACAGATGAAGTGTCGTTATCATACATCGAAATCAACTAACTAAGTAGTGGGGCTCGTCATCTTAGACTAGACGAGCTCTACCTATCGCAAGTAACGGTTAAATGGGGTTACTGTGATTTGCGGGGTGACATTGATCACTTACCATTGATTAGCTACCTATCACATGCAGCATCGGGAATGCATGGTTGCTTAAATGTCTGTCTGGCGGTGGCGTGGGGGCCGGGTCGCCCTTTTCCCTCAAATATGGTTGAATTGGACGATGGTTGGGCCCTGCGTTTTACTCGTGAACGGGTGCTGCCTTGGTGGACTGGCTTACTCTTGCTGTAGTTTTAGGTGGTTTTCTTAAGTATAATATACCGATATAAAGATATGTCCATGTCTATGTCCATGTCTATGTCTATATATTATGTCGGGCGCGGTCCGGCTCTGCTTATCATTGTCGGACACTGATCGACTCAGTCTGCTATTGTCGGACACATTCCGGCTGTTGTCGGCGTAGGGTGGATGTGCTTCGGTCCTGGGGCGATCAACGTGTCACGTGTGTTTTCTTTCTACTTTCTACCCCCTCCTCTTTGACGATTGAAAGAGATATTAAATGCCCTACTCAATAAAGAAATTTTGGATTAAATTGAACTAGTTTTATTTTCATGCAAAAAACAAAGGTACTGTCACATATGTGACAACACTCATAAGACAAAACTCATCTTTCACTTAGGACATAACAGAGGAAAGAAACAATGTAAGCCACGTAAAATGCCAAGGTTCATTATCTAATAGCTACCTATTCTCAAAGAAAGTGTGTTTGACAATTCATAATGAGTTGCCGGCTCTATCAGTAGATACCGAACCGAAATAGAGGTAGGTACAACACTGTATTACATAGGATTAAGAAATGAATAGTCTTTTCTATAATTAATATAGAAAAGCAAACTAAACTAACTATAGAAGAAAAAAAAATTACCACACGCCTGCACGTGTTGCGCGAACGTTTTTTAAAACTAAACTCGTAAAGACTTGATTCTGATAATAAATACACAATTTGTTTGCATTGTTAATGAACGCCTGACGGCGGCCATTTTGGCCCGATCACGTGGGCGGGAGCGTTAATGACGTCATCCATCAAGTTGACGGCAAAGCGCAGTTGCAACCGACGCGGATTCAATGTTGCCCCGTATTGCGGAAATATTTAAAATAAATAAAGTTTAAAGTTTTAGATAACGATTTTCTAGTTGGTGGCCATAGGTATTTAATAAAAAAAATTCTGTCTCATAATATCCATTTAAATAAAATTTTGTAAATAATAAAAACTAATTGCTTTTCCTCATAAAGTCTAAATTGACATATTACGAGAAAGTACCTGTACTGAAAATTATTGTTAACAATTCATAACAAGCAGATACCTACTTAGATCCTGTGTTAATTTAACTTGTCGAAATAGCCATAATATATTTAGAAATTTTCCATTACCTACTACTACCAAACAAAAGTGTTCTATTCTTAGACTTGACTGGGAATCTTTCTAAATTCAAAATTCTATAATTTGAAAGTATTTGAAGTGGGCATTGAATACCCAAATGAAATATTCCCTAAATAATTTCTAAGGCGGAAAATGCGAACAAAAGTTAAAACATAACGGCCTTTTTGATTGTAATGACTAAAACGCTAATGCCTATAAATTAATATATCTTCTGTTGTGCGCCGAACAACGCAAGTTCCATTGAAGTTTAAGCTATTAATTCTAGGTCTCAAACTCATTAGCAGTTCAGCAAATAATTTATTTACGTGCTAAGTTTTCGTTACATAAACGCGCTTTCGTCGAGTTAGCGGGAATATTTCAAGATGGATCTATAAAATCTATACCGACGGAAAAGTCGGATAACTCCCAACCAAGTTTACTTAAACTCACATATTTTCTAAACTACTGGACCGATTTTAATAAAACTAAGCTAAGAACCCTCTCGATTAAACTGGCTTTCAAATAGAGAAAACCTCATCCAAATTGGTCTATCCGTTCGGGAGCTACGATGCCACAGACAGATACACAAAGCCAGACTCACATCAAGCTTAAACCTTATTATTCCCCTCTTTTATCGTCGGGGTTTAAAAAATAGATACCTAATCGATGTGGACTCTAAAATAGCTGAATCGATTTTAACTAAGTACATTGCACTAGAGAGCCCACTAAAAACTAGCTGTGTAAAGAGAAAATATTTGATATAACTATTTTTGTAATGAATTTAAAAAAATCTTTAACATAAAGAAAGCTACATTATCAGCAAATCACATTAGCTTTATAAGGTCTTTTATAGCGGTCTTACCGCTTAAAGACACTTTTGTCAATGTATTTGCGGAAACCTCATCACTCCATCTACAGACATTCCTCCTACAACCTAACCACCCCAGCTAAGTACCCCATACCTGAGAGATGTCAAACTAATCCGGGTTCGCAATCACACGCTATGCCGAGCGGCAGGTCATGTGCGAAATGTGAAGTGACACATTTACTATACTAACTACCAGATGCAGCTAATGAATACCAGTAATTACTAATGATAGGACTAAGATAAGAACTGTTTAAGAACATATTCATCGTTAGAAATGAAACATGTAGATTGGGTATCGAATGGTAAGTACATCTACAAAGTCCAATGATGAAAGAAACTCCTTACGCCGTAAGGACAGGCCCTATGGTTCAATTTCCACGGCGATGACAGGCCATGAGCGTGACGATTCGCCAATTTGTGTAACATGATGCTAGTAAAATCGGTTTAGTAGTTCGGAAAATATTGGAGTATATGTGAACTTGGTTTCCAATTTTTTCTATCGGTTGGGTTATTTATATTAATGGCAGAACCAGTCACTAACCAAAAACTATACCTAACAGTTTAACAATAATTTTTTTTTTTTGTTTGTCGGAGGTTATGCTGCTAGGTTATCGTAGATAATAACATAGTTACAATAACGTATTAGTAAGTACAACAACACCGTTCAACTATGGTTACGTAGCATCGGAAGCGGCCACCGTTAGGAAATAAATAAATCCGGCCAGTCTAGAGTTTAATCCGCATTACATGCTTGCATATAAGCAAAGTTGAATAATTTACGAGCACGGTTCCCGGAGAAATTACGGGCTCGCGAAAAAAGTCGGTCACACCGCCCGCCGGCCAAATGCAGCCGGGCTTAAAGCGTGAAATTCAATTATGTATTGCCTCATTTAGAGCCTCGCCAAAGAGCCTTGTGAAGCGTAATCTAAGTGACTAAATAAAAGGCGTGAGTTACGGCTGCGCGGATTAAAACTGGCTCTTTCATATAAAAACCCCTAAAAATGGGCAATAACCCGCCGCGGCAGGACAGGGACCCTCGGAATTTCATTTGCAAAATTTCCTCTGACCGAAACGCCATTACGGACTGCGATGACGTGAGCGAAGCGCCTTTTTAAATTGAATCCCCTAGCCGGGAAGGAGTGAAATCGCGAAACGCTGAGCGTAATTTTATGGGCCTCGCGCAGGGCGTTAATCCGCGGCCTCTACAAGGGTATTCCATCTCACGTTCGCACCTTAGCGTTTTTTATGTTTTCATAAATTTCCGTTGTGATCAATATTTTATATTCGCGCCGGCGGTGGGTGAACGGGGGCGAGCGCGGTCGCGGCTTATTTATTCGGCGCGCATTACTCACTCGGTATAATGTTATCAAGGCTCGTCACCGGCCTTTATGCACCTTTGTGCCGGAATCTGGAGCCGCTGTCTTAATCGAAGCTTTTACCGGCTGTATGGAGTGGTAACATTACGACGCGTGCACCGCTCGCAGACTCCGCTTTGTGCCTCCCCCGGCTCAGCATTTCGTAGATTGCCAGTCTCTCCTTTGAGGATTCAATTTTAGACGGCTTTGTTGGAAAAATCTTGTGATGTCGTTAACAGAATGGGGGCTAGCGGTTTGCAGCGCACGGTCAACTCGCCGATGCGAATTGGAAATGGTATTAGTTGGTTCAATTATAACGACGCCAGATATGTCTTTGTTGCAATTTCCCTCTTACTGATTACATCTTGATTACCTCCACCTAACTTTAACGGTAAACTACCTCGTTACTGTGAAGAGAAGGGTCACAATTGCGAACTTAAAGCAGATACACTACTACCTATAATACCCCTTCACCCAAAGACAAACAAACACCTACCCAGAACAAATCCGGCCTAATTCAGACAGACTACCGAGAAAGCCGGCCTGGTCATACTCCCAGCGCCCGAGGCTGCAGTGCATTAGCCATCCCATCTCACGTGTAAGAGATTTGTCTCGTTAGGCCGCGGCCGACAAATCCAATAGACGGCGGGCCTCGCAGCTGATTGCCCGGGACAGTTCTGCCCCTCCCGCCCCTCGGTTCCCCTTTACGTGATAAGTATTTTTATTTGTTCGAAAGATAAACTCCGCGGATTACTTACGCAAGCCCGCGCGAGCTGAGGCTTCGGCACCTGTCGCCGGCGTTCGGGAGTCTTCGAGTTCGCGTTCCCGCGTTCGGGAATACTCGGGATCAGCTGCCGTTATAGGCGTAGGTAGTGGGTTTTTGTGGGACGGATTTTTACGTAAGTGAACTGTCAAGAGCCAAATGGAACTGGGCTCTACTTTAGGACGCCTCACTTACAACTAAAGGACAAACTTAGATTTCAAAAGGGGGACCTATGAGGATAAACCTCCCTGAACATAGGTCTTACCTACACACCTAATAACATTAGAATACATAATTTTCAAACGCAGCTTGTGGCATTCGGTAGTCTCTGCCTGTCTATTTGAGATATGGGCATTTAATATATAGGTACGTATGTATAATTTTAAGTTGAACGTCGAACAGCATTGACGAATGCAAAAGAAAATTGGCGTCCTATTTACCACTTGGTGTTCAGAAAACGGAAAAGGAAAGGAAATCCACAGAAAAAAACTACTAAAGTACCCCAATTGATACAAAAAAACGCATGAAAACACGTTATGAGTGATAAACGATCTTCATCAACAATGATCCCCCGCTAATACTGCGAACACATTCGCCATACAGCCAGGTAAGGCGCCCCACACACGGTCTCTAAAAGTGACCCAGTGCACCACCCGCAGCTAATCCCATTTGCAGTGCCAAATAAATTATAGTCCAGCCGCAGTATGCGTTGCGACTGCCTATGGATACGGCCGAGCGCAAATGTTCTAGACGCCACGCCACAGAGATAAAAGGTACCCACGACGCAGATAAAAGTGGTGAAACTACTACTCAACTGCAACAATTGATATAAAGTTTTAATTCATTGTAAGTTATTCTTTAGTTTTAGCTTAGGTACATCACTTGTCCTATTACGGATTCACATCGCTGAGTCGGATGGAAGAGTCAACGGTTTACGAGGTTACGCGGCAAGGATGCTTAAGTCAGAGTGAAATGGAGGAAAAAAGTCGGGAAAGCAAACCCTGGCAGAAACCGCTCAAAAGATGATTACCTTTTTGCAAATCACAATTAATACCGCCATCCATTCCATGAAACTTCATGAATAGAAACAACTAAGGCTGAGAGGAAACGAGGGCTAACATAGTCTAACTTTCAAGTAACTAAAAATTCTATAGCTTTAGCTTTCTTAGTCTAAATTATCACTGGCTGCCCAAAAAAAGCGTTCACGATGCATCTTCAGTGCACTTTCAAATTTTCCATATCGCGGCGTCTATTTGTTGTCGGTTTGGCCAATGGATACAAAACGGCTGTAACAGGAACGGGCCTGCGTGCTGGGCATTTGTCACTTTACCTGTGCAGGGGTTTCCGTAATCGAGCAATACACGGTCGCCTGTAAGTCTGAGATATGGCGTTGTTGTTATAAAACGCAGGTAATCTACCAATAGTATGAAAATATGTATGAATGTGGAAGAGGCAAAATAGGTGTGTCGATAGCCTGTAGGATAGATATTGGCGTAAGTGTGTATGTCTACAATGGTTAGTTACGATATCACCCTGAGCCAGTGTTCATTGCCAACTCGAATTTTAAAAAACGAGAATCATGAACGGTTGAGTGGAGAGAGCGTACTAATAAGCGAGCGGTTCAGGTTCGAATCCGACCCGGAACCCTATGCCTATTAGGGTTTTTTGAGGTTTGTTGAGTTTCCTAATAAGTTTCTTGCCGTTCATGGAAGTACAGTTCAATATTAAGAAAAGTATGTAAGTAGTTTATCAGTTATCTAGCACCCATAACACAACAGCTTTGCTTACTTTGGGGCTAGATGGCGCTGTGTGAATTTGTCCACGATCATTATTTATTATTATTTATTTAATTATATTGGTCCCGGTTGTAATTTTATTTTATAAATTTAGATTAGAGACCTACTTAATGTACGAATTTCGACATATAAATTATAATTATTATTATATTATTATAATGACGAAAATAATGTCAATTTCATAACTATTATTATGACGACATAATTAGTAAGTAAGTAGCGACTACATAATACTATATCAGACAGAACACGGCCAGCATATTATTATACTCCTATAAAATTCTGTAATAACAGCCTTCCTATTACCGATGCTGTGATGGGTATACCGATTAATGTAATCGATTTAGTACCGATTAATCCGATCATTACGGCGGGATCGATGCTATCGAATTACTACCACGCGTCACTAGGTCATACCTACGTGATTATGGCGTGTGGAATGATTTTATTATGAAGGCGTTGTGTAACTTTATTCCTTTTTGGCTCGTCGATAAGTGGATTCTCGATTTTTGTGGAATTTTTAATTACTTTGTCTTGTATTTCGGGGTTTGATTGAAAAATGAAATATTATTTTGTGTAGATCGGTTTGGTCACCCTATTCTTTAATTACGATTACCTATATTGCTCATTGTGCGTGAATATCATGCAATAAAATAGGGATGAGGTTTTGGATACTGAAGGTACTATAAAAACTGATACCGACACATAACCCTTTTTTAGCTTCGCCGCAGTCGGGTAAAAATAACCCTTGTGTGTTATGTAATTAGGTAGATACTACCCTGGAAATGGCAGTAAATTGCAGTCTAAAAAATGTCTGCCGATGCCGAAAACTATTGCTCCTCTGATATCAAAATTTTGATACATACATTGTTATTGCATAATAAAAAAAAAATTAAAACGCCCATAAGCGTCTTTCGAATAAATAAATAAAAAATTATCTGGAAACGAACACTGGCTGGGAGTGAAAAAAAAATAATCCCCAGCGATATCAATAAAGCCACAATTTCACGAGCGCGTTGGCGCGAACTCGGGAGTGCCACGATTTAATAGAACTTCAAAAGGGCTGGCTGATTCCGCCACAATTCCATCAGCTTAGCAAAGGATCCAAGGCATTATGCCTATATAAAAACCGGTTATCGCCGGTTCTCCCCCTCGGCGAGAATGCGCGCGAAAACCCAATCCGAAATAGGAACGGCAAACTTTCCGAGTAACTTTTTCGGTTGCACTAAGTACATTGCTGTGTTCGTACGCGGCGATACACTAATAGTGAATAAAAGTGGGGTAATGTAAGTTTTGTCGCGCCGCCGATGCGGTAGCGTCTGTTGAGGAAGACACATGTGTCTTCATTTCGAGTCTTGTGTTCGGATTAGGGGTATTGAGATTTTGCTAAGTAAAATGAATAGTAATCGGAATGTACCTAGATTGACGATACACAACTACTTTTGAAGGTTTATATACCTCTCTGTGAATAGAAACATGACATTTTAACATGTATCAACTTGTTGACAGTGTTCAAGAAAATAGAGACTTAGCAGTAGCAACTAAGTATCATTACGACTTAAGTATGCTACTTATAAGGGTTAAGGAAGGAATGGAGGTTATGAACCTTTGAAAAGAGAGCGATGAAGGTAGAATAAATCTCTTCAGATAACTACTTAGATAGGGAGTGGCTAAACCCAACCTATACATACATTTAAACAGTAAAAAAGTGTGCTTGTACATTGAATAAACTTATTTACAAAAATGTATTTAGGGCGATGAAAAATTGTAACTGAATAAGAATTTTTATAAATGTTGTCTGTCTGTTTGTACACGCTAATCTACGGAACTAATGGACGGATTTGAATGAATCTTTTTTGTTAATAGCTATTAACTATAACAAATATAGAAATGATTTTGAATTTGATAATGATTTGAATTATAATGGATTTTGATGGGGTTTTCACAGTTTGGTAGTTTGGGGTCCAACTTAAAATCTAGGCTATATTTCATCTAATTCTGGTAGGTAGAACCAGATATACATACAGCTTGACCTCTACGTAATGCTAGCTTTCATACATTAGGGAGGTAATTTAAAATGGTCGTTCGCGAAAAAGATAAACTGCCCTAAAACGATTTCCACGCGGACGAATTTGCGGGCAAAAGCCGGTATGAAATATTTCTAGATAGGCACTTATTAAATGAGAAAGGCTTTAGTGAAAAAATAACTTACATCTAGTGCGCATTTTGTGCCCAGAGAGAGCGAAGAAAAAAGCCTGAACGAGAATAGAGGCGAAGGAAAACGTCGGCTTTTATATTTATAGTTTCAATTAGCGGGCCCGCACGCCGCGGCCGCCGCTAAAAAATATAACGAATAAGAGCGAAAATTCTATTTCACAACACCAACATTCGCTCCGGAGACGTCACATTCATTCGCTCCGGTGATTAGCATAATTAGACTACGCTCCCCGCTTGTGTAAGTATAAAAACGGGTCTCGAAACCGCCGCTTTCACCTTCAAAGCGATAACGGGTGGCGCCCTGCGGAGCGCCCGCCTTGGAGCTGGGGACGACACGTCTTCACCGCAGAGGTTGCAAACAAATCCGACCGATAAATTAGCGCGCCGCATAAAATTCATCGCCCGAAAATAACGGCAGTGTAAAAAGGCGATCGTCGACAGAATTTAATTCGACATTCGAAAGCCCGGTCGTTTGAGCGACAGTAATCAACACGTAAAATTTAATGTCGCCGGAAAAACGCACAGCGCAAACGCGCGCGCAATTACAGCGGTCGCGCCGACGCTGCGACTGCGCCGCGACGCGTCTATTTAGCGACAATTACGCCGAGTCGCCGGCCATTGTCCAGCGGCCATTACTGGGGGCACAATGGCGCCAATCCGAGCACTAACGAAGCGACTTCGGCTATTTCCGCCCCACTTCGGGACTCAAAGACGCGTAATTTGCGGTGCGGGAAAATTGTGGCCGCGGTGAATTTTGACGCGGCGCTGCACCGAAGTGAACGGGGCTAAGTCGACTTGCGAACTTTGGCGGGGGTTCGTTCGGGAGCGGCTGGACCCTGGCTTGTTATCTGATTATCGGGATACACTTTGGTCCACCCATTGTGAGGGTCAAGGGGTTGTGTTGCCGATAAATATGATGGTGTTAAAACGTTGGTAAAAGCTGTCGATTGGATACTGCACTGTTTTCGTGCGCCTAGCTGTGCGTGTGGCAAAAACACATACACATTAATAAGTAAATGATTTTCGTGTCTCTATGTATATGTCAAATTCTTCGGACCACAGTTTTTAACAAAAAATCAGTCACTCTACTTTTAAACAAGCCCGAATAAGTAGCGATGACTATTTCCTACTCAATATTTCAAACATCATCTCCACGAAAACGTGCCTTCACACCGCTGCGATCGACGCGACAGCGGCGCATTTTTGAACAACGTCGCAACGTAAGTCCCGTGGCGCAGCTGAAAAACAAAGGGTCACCCTGTAATTACGCGTTGTCAAAGCGCGTCCTTTGACAGCGCCATCGGCAATAATGGAGGAGTAAACTTTGCTAATTTTCGCTACACACCACGCTACGAGCGCCCGCAGTCTACGTAAATGTAGCGAAATGTAGTGATGTAGTGGCTGCCTGCCTACGTCGATGCGTGTAGTTGCATCCATTTGTTTGTAGTAGAGTAGTAGCGATGACAGCGCAGCGAGCTGTATTCTTTTGTTCACTAGAGGAACTAGTCAACACACATGTGTTGTTTTTAGTTTGTTGTTTAAGGGAACCTGGATGATGATGAGGAACGTAATGGAAATCTTTAGACTGGTTGCTGGTGCCACTTTATTGGAGTGTCCTTGGCAAAATCGCTTTAGTATAGCGGACGTCACATTTTAACAAGAAGAATATGCAGTTGCCGGTTGTACCTACTACAGATTCGTAGTTCGATAAGATGGTTTAGAATGCGTCGATGAGCTAATTTTTTTATACTCAGCCACGTCATTCATATAAGATCTCTATTTTTACAAGCTTTTGTCGCAAGTTGTCCGTCAAAATTTGCAAACAAAATTTCGACCACTTTTTGGTATTGGAATGAGCTGAATTTTAGTATACCTATGTAACTTGGATGGCAATGCATTAATATGGTACCATGGACCTGGTCTGATGATGGAGTAGAACGGTGGCAATAGAAACTAAGGAATGCAATAAGATAACCTCATCGTGTTTGGGCTTGGAATGGTCTTGATGGGTACTATACCGCGCGATAAAAGCTTGTCAAGAAAAGATATTTTTCATTTGAGAACTTATTAGTTGGTGTTTACAAGTATCTATTAAACTAAAAAAAATGTAACGTAACTTACGTAACGTAACTGTACGTAACGTAACTGTAAGTAACGTAACTGTACGTAACGTAACTATACGTTACGTGACTGTACATAACGTAACTGTACGTAACGTAACTGTACGTGACGTAACTGTACGTGACGTAACTGTACGTGACGTAGCTGTACGTAACATAACTGTACTTAACGTAACTGTACGTAACGTAACTGTACGTAAAGCAATAAATGACGTAGCTTTTATTTACACCACACACCTATTCCGGCTACAGTCTAAACGAGTGGCACCAGACAAAGCGAGCGATACCCATCTATCCGCAGTTTATGAACTGTCTCTTTGACGACGCGTCCAACTTTGGTTATTATACTTGTCTTGCGATGGTTAAATTCCAGCTACTTTACAGTGGGACCAACTTATCTGTTCAGTTCAGCGTCGCTAGTGGTGAAGAAATGGACGGTTCATTATGTCATTTTAGTACAATAATGCCTTAGTTCCAATTTTGTCTGCTGAATAGTTAAGTTGGTGGCATTGTGCTTTGCCAGTGTTCCGGTTGTGCGCATTTATAACGGGGTAATTGTGCGGAAATACTTTATCTAGTTGTCTTGGCCAGAATAAAAGCTAAGCCCAACCCTCTAAATTTAGGCGATTCTTAAGTAGACGCGTTAAGAAATTCCTAAGTATTTAGGCGTCACGAACTTGGTGTCATAAATGTTAGTGTGATTTAACGAGTTTAGTTTTCACTGAACGTACTGGTACAATGCTTTTTTTTATAAATATTACTAAAGTTTTGTGATCAGGCACAGTTTTGTATCTGAATAGTATTCTACGATTGGGACTGTCTAATATGCAATTAAATTCATGTATTTGATCTACAACTTTAGACATGTATATACATAGCACAATTTAGATGCAAAATAACTTCTTGTAATCTTTTATAGGCTTGGTGTAGGGTAGGGTAGGGGTTATAGAACGCCACGCGATGGAAGTCGCGCCAGGCCCACTAGTTTGGTATAAATTAAAAAGTGTAACTTTACAACGTATCCGTATAGTGAAGACTGACAATATAAATAATGGAAGATCGTAGCATGTCGACCATGAAAGAGTTCCGACGAACTAAAAACTACAATCAAAGTGAGGCGATAAAATTAATGGAAAGCCCGTGGAAGCGTGTGAAAAACGAATTCCCATTCAAAATTCGAGCCTTCCGACGCCATTAAAGAAAACAATCGAGCCACTATGAAACCGACCAATCACGTCGCGAGCTGTGTTGCCGGCGTTCGAAAACGGAACTCCCGGCTGGGTCAGGGCCATTCTTTGTGCGTCGGGCCACTTGTGTGAAACGATACGCCTGTCATTTCGCACCGGGAGTTGGTGGAGTTTTAACTGTGGAACTCACTGGAAGTATAGTTGAGTTACGTATTTCGTTTGGCTTAAACGTCAACAGTTGGGGAGTTTCGATCGTTGCGGAGTTGGCGGAACGCGCTTCGAGTTTGTTGGTTTAAAATCTTGAAATGGCGCCACCAGATTCGTTACGGATAACGCTCGGGCGAGGTTGTAGCCGGTCGCTGCAACGGGTGAAAACTTGGCTTCATTGCTCCTAATATCGTTGGCGATGCGATGTTGGTCTTCCGGGGCCCTGAGACTGATTGCACATTCTCGGAAGTCGATTCTCGCACCCCGTGACGGTTGAAAAACAGGCAAAAGGCAAAAAACACTGAAAATATCCGCAGCGGGGCAACCTGTATCTTTGTATCTAAATTCCGGATTCGCATGTGCTCAGAAACTGTGCATGCAAATGAATACACAATTTCCATCACCACAAGGTCCATTACGAAGCACAATATAAAGGAAATCGCACAATAAAGAGTCAGCTGTGTAGGCGGGGACATCCATTCACACAATACAATCATAGGTACATGTACAATCATTATTATCATCATCATCATCATCATCAGCCAGAAGACGCCCACTGCTGGGCATAGGCCTCCCCCAGAGATCTCCACAAAGACCGGTCCTGTGCTTTCCGCATCCAGCTGGTACCTGCGATCCTTACCAGGTCGTCGGTCCACCTTGTAGGAGGCCTACCCACGCTGCGTCTACCGGTACGTGGTCGCCACTCGAGAACTTTACTGCCCCATCGGCCATCTGTTCTTCGAGCTATGTGCCCTCATTGCATGTGCATCATTATTATATCACCTTCTAATTGTGTAATTGTACGGGTTTCAGAATTGAAATCGCTTTTAAATTCGTTTAATTTGGTAATAGCTATACACGCCAGCAAAAAACATTACTTAGCTATCCAAAACATTTTGTGTACTGTGTTTATCGAAGCCAAATCCGAACTTCAAACAGCTTAAAAGTGTGTCAAATGGTTAAAAGCGAAGCGAAGTAGAAAACGCTGTTATTAATAATCAGTTTAAACCCATTTGAATATCGAACGCGGGCTTTTCAAATTCGAATGTTTTATTTTTAATTCAACCGCTTACAGCATACGCGAATGCCTCGTTCAAAAGCGGAACGCTATTGGCTGAATCAATTATGAGTGGGTTTTCGCTGTTTTTTAGCGCATTCATGCGACAGTCCGTTTGTGCGCCATTAAAAACGGGAGGAATACCGAATAGGAGGTGAAAATTCGCCGCTCCTACGTTTGAGGGCGCAATTTTTGTTTTCATTAAACCGGTTCGCTCTTTCTTTTCGTTTTTACGATTGCAGTATTATTCGGTATTTGAATTAGTCCCGAAGCGAATAAGAGAAGAGGACTAGGCTAAGAGGTACCAGAGAACCAACCAGTTAGGACGTGCTTTCTGCTGTTTTCATACATTGCGATCTCCTACACGTCTTCCAAGCAGGAGATTATTGCAAGACCCTTAGTCCAAGAGTACTTAAATTGTTACTGATAACTATGTTAAAATTGTAAAACTTGCAATAGGATACAATCTAATTTCTAATGCATAGGAAAGGAACACTTCCCCTACCCATGTGTTCGCCGAACAGTACAAACTGGCATCTTTCTAGGCCAGGGTGAGGCTATTTTTAAATGGTAACGCAAAAGCGTTTTTATTTGTATTTTACATTACAGGTGCTTTCCGTTCCATCCCCGGTCGCATCGTCCCTTACCATCAGGTGAGATGGCGGTTTTAACTTGACTGGTACAAACAGCTGGAGAATTAAATAACCCCCTACCATGCATTTAATGTATGCTAGGGGGATTATTTCACTCGGCAGCTGACTGTACATAAAAAAAATGAACTTGATAATTATTCATCGCAGAAAACCGATAGCTACACTCGTGTCTCACACAGCACAACGCGTTCCGTTCCACCAGATATTGTTACACCAGTCAGCTCGCGATACACAAAATTTAATTCCAATTCCAATAGTGTTTGCTTAATTACTTCGCTAGGACGTCGCTGGCGCTCCAATTAAGGCTGCGGGGACTCCGCCCCGGTCCCCGCAAGTCCCCAAAGTAGTCAGCAAGACTCCGGAGTGGTAGTGGTGGGAACAGCTGACTTGAGCAAGACTGGTGTTTTGTTTTTGGTATTTTTTTTACCCATCTCCTAAGGCCGCGTTTGCTCAACTGCCTCGCTGATTTCAACTGTATAAACTGTATTATATTTTGTATGAGCAATTAAGTGTTTATCTATCTATGTCGGTGGCAGACAAGTCAAAAGCACAGCTGATGGAAAGTGGTAGGTAAGTCATCGTCATCTTGGTGGTAAATATCGGTTGCGCTCCCACGCGGAAAGTGGTAGGTCAGTAACCGTCGCTTATGGCATCTACGATTCATGAATTTAGGTGAAGTTATTAACTAAGCGAATAGCGACACCACGATTACAATAAAATGAGTTATTTTAGGACGAACATAATTTTTAACCGTGTCTTACATAAAAAATACTACATAAAAGCCGTTTATAAAAAGGTCATTTTAAAATCGAAGTTGATAAAAAAATATAGCTTCCGCTCTTAATTTTTCAGACATTCTTACAAACACTCGAATCTGCCACGTCTGTACCCCATGCCACCTATTACGAGCTGACGATGCCTTATTTTCGGAACCCGATTTCCGGTCTCGGTCCGCTCTCATCCCATCCCTACTGGTGGCACTGGGCCTTCGGCGGCAATAATTGCGATGCAGCGGCATTGATAGCAATTTAAAGGGCTGGCAATTATAGTCTGCCATTGTTACGGGTGCGGCCCACAGCTGATTTTTACGGCATTTTACGGCCACCCTCGGCATTGTAGGGGTTATTTATTGAATTTAGTCGCCGAAAGGGAAAGGGTTAAAATGGAACTGGCGAGCAATTACTGACGTACTTAGTAGGTGCTGGGAACGTCTGTGTGGTATGCGTGGACAATATAGCTAGCATTGAGTTGTGTCGTGGTTGGTGTAATTATGGTCTACTTCAGACCTTTAATATAGTGTCTGTATGACCGAGAGGTTAGTCGAACCCTGGGTGGAGGATAGTACCAGACCTTTGTATATGAATTTCACATTGCTTTTGAAAGACAATCAGAGTGTGGATCCTCTTGTTGGGTAATAAAACTGCAGTTCCCTACTTCTTTTCAGTTCCATGAGCATCGTAATCACAGACGGAACTAAAGTCACCAATATAGGCTTCAGAGTCGCAAAACTGAAGTGGCCTAGAACTCGATCGGTGTGGAAGGGCTGTGGGGAAGTCTATCCATTGGTGGCAGCCCTCGGCTGAAATGATGATGATGATAAAGAAACGGAGCATGTGAGGGGTTGCAATTAATTACGAACCCCTAAATTAGTTGCAAATGTTTGTATGCATGTTTGATACCTGACCTGATAAGTCTAAGGACCTGATGTGTGCTTCGTTCTCAGCATACGGGAACTGGATATACTTACCTGAAAAGAATAAAATACATTTTAAGTATAAATGTAAACAGATTTACTGCTTAGCTTATGAAATAATTCTTGCTCGCGATTTAGTTAGCACAGATTTGGATAAAAGTATGACTATGAATTATTCATTTTAAAGGTATGTTCCGGGTTTCCCCCGGGGTAACCGCAATAGTTAAAAACGTTATGTAATGTTATTATGTTAAGTGGACTATTCAAGAGTAAACGTTCTAGTATCACTGCGGCCATTGCTGATCTATTGTAATCTCCTCAAGTTTACAGTTCAGTGCTTATCCCTACAGTTTCTACGAACTATATTATGGTTAGTAAGCCCTCTGGTATCCCTGGTACTAATAATATTGAAAGGCAGTGGTGTCCACTTTCTCCTGTAGGCACTCTTACGGGATATTCTAGATGATAACACACAACGTTCATAGTAACCTCAACCTCGCTCCGCCCGCTAAATTACTGCCGGCACTCGCTAAACCGATTACAAAGGACAGTTTAATTCGCTGAGGGGTCCACTTAGTGGAATGCAGACAATGGTTTGTGCGCTAGGACATTTGCACCAGCGTTGGCCGAGTGGTGGCCAACGTCCGGTCGGTGCGTACTTACTATGTGCCTAATGTCTTGAATTTGAGTAATAATGGAGGGTTGCGATCTTTTCTGACAAGTGGAGTGGAGATCGCCGTGATAAAAATACTCTACTCGTATCTGCTGAAAATGCTGCTATCCGGTTTCCGATCTACGAATTGTATATCTGGTTTTCCAAAATATTTGTCACATTGTACGACATCCGTAAGTGGAAGGGATAGGTAAACGATATTCTGCTCTAGCGGACGCAATATGACCTACTTATTACACTTCTATCTATGCTGTATGAACAAATAGGGGAGGGGAGGGCAAGTTGGTTCATCTAACAAGAATCGTAAGAAAAACAATCATGTTACAGAGATTAACGAAATTTTTATTTTTATTATAATTAACAGTACTATAGACTATCAAAATAATTTTACAAATGCTTAAAATAGAAATCACAACCTGGGCATGAGATCATCATGTAAAATAATTGTTTTGAGCCATCTTGCCCCTCCATATAGGGTAAGATGGTTCGGGCATATAATAATCATTACTAGTCTTGACAATCGTCACAAAAGTATGTTCCAGACCCAATATACGAAGAGCACGCTTCGTGAGTCCACTCTTTGCACTCGGAGCACTGTATCCAATCCTCATGTAGGGATCCTCATATAGCGATCGCGATATGAATATAGCGATGAATAGCATATCGCGATAGGAATCCTCAGGGGGATAGATATATTTTTCTTTGCAAAGTGTGCAGTAATAATCACGGCCGAGGTCAGAACCAGCGAGAGCCGATTGTTTTCTATTAGTTTCTATTAGTGAATATGGTCATATTCGTCTTGCCCGCTTGGCATTTGATAGATAAAAAAAATTTCCTAAAAATTAATTTGTTTCGGTGATGAAAGATGCTTCATTACAGCTTAATTTACATAAGATAAGGCAACAGAAGCAACCTTTATCATCAATATATACGAATTATATAACAGAAAATGTTAAAACTTATCGTGACAAAATATTTTATTTTCTTGCGTCAATTCTGTTTCTCGTCACTAAAACGCACGCTCTCCCCACGACAGCCGAGTTCGCATTGGCTTGTGAAGTCGGCACGCCCCGCGCGTCCCGCCACGCCGGTACTTTCGTGTATGGAACAAGTAGAAAGATCCTACGAGAATTATTCGTGTTGCCCGCTATATTCATCTTGCCCTTCCTTCCCCTACTAGCTCATTGAATATTTTATAATAGAATAAAATAGAAAAGCTTTATTATATCAAAGACGCCACGACACAACAACACCAAAAAAATCAAGTAAAAAATTAACACACTTATGATTAGCAATTATTGTACCCATAGACCGTTCCCAATGGCATAGTCAGAGTCGCGGCGGGCCAGTGTAAAAGAAACGCACTCAGCATAATGGTGTAAGCCACGCACGAGGCGCGCCTCACAGCACCTTGTGTGTGTTTTATAATATTTTATTTCTCATAAATTCCCAGCCCGCCAATGCCGTCACAAATCCGACAATTAAGCCGTTGACATTTAGTCGAATTTCGCTGCGAACGTTGGCGCCAACGGTTGTAACAATGCCAGCGCAATGGCGGTAGTCTATAATGCTACATAATTAATGGGGCTACTGCGGCTTGCTCTTGTATGAAAAGAGATGGCCGCGGCCATCGCCTCTGCTGTTCTGGGCGCCTAGTAGCTCGTACCTACCGCAATGACAGTAATTCGTTATTATTAGGCACTAAGTAGTTCGTTCATACGCCTAGTGTCAGTTCTTGCAGTAGACTTGTCTTTCCACGAGTTTTCGTAAAAGGCTAGGTAAGTATGTAAGGTAGGTTGGTCTAATCAATCCAATTAAAAATAAGGACAAATCTTAAAAAAAAACAAAAAAAAATGTTACTTATCGATACATAATTATATTCATGCATGCATATTTACAGACTTAATACCTATATCTGAACACAATGATAGATCTTTTGAACATTCTAGTGGCAGCTTACACCCCAAAAACATAGCACAGTTACATTGTATGCAAGTTGTCTGGTCACCAACCAAAGTACATACTCCCGTTTGATCAAAATAACGTGAGATTTTCGGTACTATCTCTCCTTTTATAGGTCACACTGCCGCCATTGCATTTCCGTCGTGCACTTTCACATAGTCCTTACGTTTGGCACATCCGAACCGCGGCGTGCCGCCCAACTTAATTATGTAACTCCTCACCAACACAGCCAATAACGCTTGCAGCACACAGTCAAATATAGCCACTGGCGGATGATCCCTCATCATGTAATACTGAATTCCTGTCATAAAATTGTAGTACGACTGCAAATCGAAGAACGACTGGAACAGCGCCGTTAGCAGAAGGAACACAATGTAGACCGGAATCTTCGAAGCGAAGTAGTTGTAACTTATATTGAGTCTTCTCCATTTGTTTCTTCGAAGCGCTGTCAGCATCACCACTGTGAACGCTATGTCTGTGATGGACAGAACTAGTGCTATAAAAAAGGATGCCACCTCACTCTCTATTTCAACGTTCGATCTGTGGCCAGAGAGCAGCCTCTGGATTCCGAACATGATCAAGAACACCACAACTGTCACTTGGATGTCGCCCCATGACGTCAGGATCTGCCTGAGCGGTATGCAGCACACGTATCTCTTCAGATCTCGCAGGTCCACTTCTACCTTTATCATTATAGGCTGAACACCGAGCCCAATATGCTGAATCTGTATTTTCCAATAGCCTTTCTCAACTACATCGGTCCCATTACTTGCTATTTGAGACGCTGTTTATGTTATATTATCAGTAGCAAACACAAAATTAACCTCGACAGCCGGTACGCCGATACGTCATATCTCTTTAACACCAAGATAGAATATGGAGGAAAAATCGATGCCGGCTGTCTTATCGGTTGTGTCGATAAAAATTATCATTATATCATTTTGGTAAATATTAAAACACGATAAAATGAGTTATGATAAACGATTTCTTTGAACTAGAATGTATTAACGAATGAAACTAGTATTCTCTCTTGTGCTTAATCTAATCTTTTGTATACAACGGCTAACAGCTTAGTAATCAAAGCAAATTCAAAGCAATTTTTTTTATTGTTTTTTTTATTATTATTTGACTAGCTAGGCATTTGACCGCCACTTCACCTGGGGGTAAGTGACGAGGGGCCGATGATGGAGCATGCCTGTCTAGGAAATACTAGTAGTTCAATTCAGTTAGTTATTTCCAATCAGCCCATTACAGAAGTTGAATGCGAGAGAACCTCCGCGGCCAAAATGTGTCAAAAAAGCACACGCTTAGCTGTTATTAAACGTATTAAAGTAAGTTCACTCTATTTACTCTAATACTGCAACGAAATTTATAGATAATCAAGACAAGAACCTTACGAAACCATTAACGAAACCACTTCACAGAATAGGCTCGATAAACCAATACGGGACCTACTAAAAAACTCGAGCTTAAATAAACCACGAAAGCTGAACCCAATATTCCGCGATCAGTACATTAAGTATAGCCTCGCTTCATGTCAAACTACCCGCGGTTCAGGAAATAGCCAGCCTACTCCGAGCTGGCTTCGCTTCCGAAGAGGGTGGGGATGGAAAGGGAGGGGGGCTACCTCCACCCCTCCCCCAGTCACTATTGCCAGCCCCGGCTAAGCCGAGTATCTGATTTCTTTAGTTTTGACGTTTCATTTTTCTAGTATATCTCTTTGCGGAGACGTGTTGGTTGAACGATCGCTTTATTACGTGTGATTGTTCAATTGTTTCAGTGAGTGGGTAAAAAAGTATATAAAGGATTATGAGATATGTTGTGGGTTCCGCGCACACGTATTAATTCAATTTATCATTATCGTCATCAGCTTCCGCGCGGCTCGCGAGGGCCCGGGGTCCGCATATAAATTAAATTAACGTTTTTCGTAATAAATGTATGGCTACCGAAAACCATACAAGGTGTCAAATCTCGCTTCTTGTTGTGTGGCGCTCTCATACAAAACACCACGCGCTCAGGTGAGCTCTCTATCTGTATTATGTATGAAACTTTGATACGTCACTATTAGCCACCTGAATGAATTCAACTTCTGTACAAACGACTAACGGTGGTGCCAAGCTCTAAACATATCAGCCATCTTTGTAAACACTAGCTAATATGCAAAACATATTACAGATTGTAGAAGCTATAAGGTCTTTTATAGTACTGATTGTTACTGATCAAATTAGATCAGTAACAACCACCTGGATACTAATACTTGTCTTTGTATTGTCTCACATACAACACACAGCTAGCCATAGCTCTGGCAGCGAAGCCCTACACTCGCTTACCTTAGTCTGTAACTACTATTAAACGTTCTATTTACACAGGGCGGCTAGTTGGCACACGATATAAGGTGCAAAAATGGCTACCGTAATCTGCTCTGGCCACAATGAAGGCATCAATCAAGTGGCGTGGCGCGGAAAGCTACCGCCACGCGCGCCTTATCTGATCTGCCCTGTTTCTATGCTGCCCTGGTACCGGGGCGCTGCATTCAGCGGCTTTATGCCGTAAAAGGCCTTTCAGAGGGCCTATTTTGGGTTCAATTAGGGATTAGTAGGCGGTGATGACGTGTTTGTGCATAGTTGATTTGAGCTTGGAAGAGCGGGTAGCGCAGTGGTCGACGTGAGCGACTGTTGTGCAAAGGGTTATGGGTTCGGGCCGAAAGATTTTTAATTTTTGTTGTGCTTGTCTTTGCGTGTCTACGCCACGCCACCGTTGTTCAATGTTTTTAATGTCCGTCTATTTAAGTTAGTTTTGAGTGTGGATTCTGGCAGTAAACCAGAAAAAAGCGAGTATAATCCTTTAAACATTGCGATTCCCAGCGTTAACACGTCTGCAAAAGTCTCAAAAGACTCGAGTACAACAGTCAGTGACCATCACGGGCAGTTGATGAGGACGGGAGATCCCGAAAAACACAAGTTTAAAAGACAAAGGTTGCCTTCAAAGCGCTTTCTGATCACGCCAGGGGCCATATTTTTGAACCGCTTGCCTTGAGTCGAGCGGTTCAAAAATATGATTTTTGGCATGAACAGTTCATTATAATTACAATTACATTGGAAACACGGAAAATCGGTGTCATGCATCAAAATATTCAGCTTGAAGAAAATGTTAATTGAAAACCGTTCGATTCAAAGCGGGCGCTTAAAAGATAGGTTTCCAGGTCTTTACCGTCTCCTGACAACTTACAGGTAATTTCCGCCCTTCGATTTCTTTTATCGATTGCCGAGGCTCTAAACGTGATTGGTGACAAGTGCAATAGTGTAGCCCCCGCGCAAGATATGATGCGACGTGGCATTTCAATTGCGAGTATCTTGTCGTCTGTGGTGCGCTATACCAACTAATATGCGGAATAAATACTAACGAGTTCTGGAACACAATGGATGTCCCTTTTTGGGGATATAGTAGTGCCTGTGTATTATTATGGGGGATAGGTGTCGTTGATATATTTTTGTGTCCATGTAGAATAGGATCTATTCTTACCTATTCAATAGGTAGAATGCAAGTATATCGCTCTCGATACCTAGATATTCTGTATCTCTGGTAGAAAGGTTAAGATAGGATTCAACTCATCCGCGTTTGTTTACAAGGTGAATGTTCCAGACAGATTGTACCTGATTAGATCAGAAGATGGTCAGTTGCGTCTAAAATGAAAGAGTAAAGATGTTTTTTATTATTTTTCATTTTTTATTGTATACGGCAGACAAACAGGCAAGCGAACTATCTGATGGAAAATGATCGCCGCCGCCTATGGGCATCAGCAACAACAGCGGAGTTACCATGAGTTTCTATTGTTGTTTTACTAAGTACCTGAACCACGACCCGGTAACTGTAGCCCTAGAAACATCATCCACATAACCATACTCACGCAAACCCACACTCTCGACCCCGAATAACCCTTCGCGTCTGCAGAACGGGCCGTCCACGAAATACGTAGTCATTAAAAACTTTTCAACGCTTAATGAAAATCTTATTGAACCTACGAGTGCATCGGGGTGGCTCCCGGTACCCCTAGAGGGGCGGGAGGGGGTGAAATGGGCCGGCTAAGTGTGTTACAGTCGGATCGCTGCCTTTGATTCGTCACATCAAAGAAGATCCCGGGGAAATCGAATCAGCAGCGCTTTGTTTCCACCCTGCAGACTGCACTAGGTAAATTTGTTGAGTCTAGGTCCTGACTCGGGAGCCGTAGGAAGCGACGCTAACCCTTTATGGGGATCGTCATACGGTTTGCGCGATAATTCGGAGCAGTTTACTTTATAGTGCGCTTTAATATGAAAGCACTGGTGGCACAGTCGACGTCGGAGCTACCCGAAAATCCGCACCTGACTAGGTTCTCCTTGCTCCGGCCGGAGCCTTGAGTCCAAAGCCTATTTAACGACTTCCATATCAAGGAAGGCTCTCAGATAACGAGACAAAGGGAAATGTTAAGCTTATACTTGTTGCTTGGATAAATACATAGTTATGTCCAACTGCACGTTGGAGAATCTGATAACATCCGCCGAAAGTTCTGTCAAAATCTACGCGATAAGAAACCTGAAAAACTACGTCCATTTTGGGCCTATATTTGTAGCACATACCTACCTACCACAAATAGATATTTCGTACATAATATGTCTATGTCTGCATGACTAATTATTGGCAGCAGCTTTCCCACGGGAACCGGCCGAAACGTAATAACCCAATTTTACGTGAACGATGTCGTTGGTAAAAGCTGGCTCTTTATAATTCTGAGACTGCACTGCACTGCACTGCAGTCGATTAATCGCAGAACCGGATACAAACTCGCTTATCGGTTTTTCAGCCAGCACTTAATTCGGCATCAGCGGGGTGGTTCAGACGCAAAGACGATAACGGTATTGCTTGTTAACTCTGTTGGACATTATCATTAAAGAGTGTAAAATACAGTTTGGAACGCAGGCAAAGAAATGTATTACACTAATCGGCGGCCATTGTTATGGATTGAGTGTGAATGTTTGACCAAAATTGACGTTGCATTAGATGCAAGGATAAGAGGCAAAAAGAAGGCAGTGTTTGACAGAGAACAAACATGACTCCGTTTTTTGGCAGGTTGATCTCTCTACGAGACTACAAGGAACTAGTTATAACATTGCGCCCAAGCCGCGCGCACCGATACGGTATCGAACTTTATCGAAGTGACCGAGATGGGGGCAGTCAGAGCTGGCCATTGCGAGACGGTCTATTAATAAATAGACTCCGCCCCAAACGGTACGCGGAAAACTCGAAAACGGCGAGAACCCAACAATCACCAAGCAACTAGCAGAAACTTAACCCCCTAAACCCTCGGCGCATCGATTGGAGGTTCTCTTTTTTCGCTCTCCCAGTGAGCAGGTTAAATGAAATCCGGGTAACGAACGGCAAGGCCGGCTTTGCAGGCGGGCCACGTAGGCCCCGGGAGCCGCGCCAAGCGGCCGAAGGGTTAGCTTAGCTTTTTAGACTAGATTTCAGTCTGCTACCGAGAATAGATGAAATAGGTTCCCGGGGGAAAAGGAGTTACAGAAATTGCATAACGGTAAGATTGCTAGGGCTGCTGTTTGGAAAGTGTTGAATTTTTTTTTGGATTTTTACCTTTTCTACAGCTACTTATCTAGTTTATTCTTTTATATATTTAAAGTAAATGCACTGTTACACTGTTACTGTACAAGTGTTGTACCGTTGTGTACTGTTTAGAAGAACATAATTAATTACGACTACACACCATGTCGGGTGCCTACTACGTATTCTTGTAATAGCTAATGAGACCTAAATAATAAACTTTATATTAAACATTTGACTTTTTCATTTTATTATTCCGCAAATCACCGCCTTGATACCAAGGGATCGCAAGAGCAACATTCAGAACAACGCGGGCACAATTCCGCCAACGAAATTGTATACAACTTGCGCGAAAGTTGAGCGCGCTCCATTAAATTAGAATTTCTTAATTCATTCCTTACTTTGTCCGTCTGTTTGCCTTGCCGTGGAGTTTGTTTATTTGTTCATTAATAAAATAACAAAATGGTCCGGTCTCGGAAACGCGGACTTGTGGACTAACTAAGAGACTGAAGTGGCTGGCTTGACGACCAATTTCGTACGAACTGGTTTGTTTCCACCGTTCTTTCTAATGCGTGCAAAACCTGCACGTGCATGAGTTGCAGATACAAATTCCAGTGGCAACGATTCATGCAACTGCGTCGATATATCGGGCTACTCGGAAGGAAAGAAACCCGGATAGTACGTTTAAAATGAGTCGTAGATGTTACCTGTATACGAAACAATTCTATCTGGCTACCTGCAAAGCTATACGAACAGTCTATTTCTAGATTGGCATGCTCCATCTTCAGCTGTATCGATTGTCAAATGCTTGGCCATCCTTTTCTCCTTACATTGTCTAAAATAAATAAGTTTTTTGCGTATATCTATATGTCCGGTAACTCCTTCTAAACCACGCTACGGATTTTGATGCGGTTATCACCATGAATTACATGATCTCTTCCTACCGTGATTCCTTCGTACAATACCTAAATGCATAACATAGTAAAGAAAAGCCTAGAAAACCCGTGCGAAGCCGGGGTTCGCTAGTTAAATAATCATTATCATAAACTTTATAACTCTAGCATTTATGACGAAGCCCTTTCATCTGCCATTGTGTATATAGTACCTACAACATCTACCTAGATAGAGGTCCGCAAAAATGGGGAGTCGCTAAGAGGACGAATGCAAAATTCAAAACCTACGGGCGCGCCCATCAGCTATGCAAGAACTGTACTCGCTGTTACTTATTTACCGGCAAGCTTTCAGGCACTGGCACAAAGCGTAATACAGCCTAGTTTATAGGCTGGAAACTGCAAATCTGGGATAAAAATCTGGGGGAAATATGTCGTTTATTGTTTTTTAGACGGGAGTGTCCCATCTTCGGGCGGGTTTGCAAGGTAATCTAAGCAGTAAGCAAAGCACCAGGTAATAAATAGAAAAAAATCACCGTAATGATCACCATGATGCACTATCCATCATGTTCCAAGACAGGCATGCGCAATCTTCGGCAACAAATAATAAGCAAACGAAACAAACCAACTAAATGTGTTTATATTATACCCAGCGGGACCACTCGAGCCAGAGCAAAACGACTAGTGGCAGTGCTTTGCTTGTTCAATGTATTTCAACCATTTGGAAATTACGATAAAGCGCGTCATCTATCCAGCCGGGCCCTCACTTGTATTACGCTTGGAATACATAAAAGTAATACAGATCGTAACTTGTTCAAATGTACTTCTCGATTCATGTGTGTGTTTATAACCGTTCGCGTAACGCGCGTGGGATGCATGGGCTTTTCTGAAAACCAGCGCTGTGACAGGCATTAGCCCTCACAGCATTATGCTGAGACTGGTCCATTTCGGTTTCCATTACATCACTGGCTGGTCTTATGTAATTTTCAATAATTGTAATTTACTGTACTTACCTTGGGTTAAGGATGTTATGAAGTTCCGAATAAAATACTGTCTATGTCTATGTTATAATTTTTTTTAATGTGTCTCAGTGACAAACGAGCAGTCAGCCCACCTGGGTAAGTGGTGAGTCCAAGGAATAATCGTCAATTCTAAAGGTACTGTTACGATTTAGCGTGCAAAATTACACACCTGACCATTTCAGAGTCACAGTACAGAGCACAGTTTACTGTGCCAATGAATAATACAAACGTTAAACAGTTTGATGTGCCCAAATTGTTTGACATGCCCATTTTAATTATTTAGTCTAAATTCGTGTCGTGACTGAAGCCGGTTTCAATTATGTGGACGTCAGTCGGTGTGCGATAACATTTTACTAATAATAGTTTTAACTTATGTTATAAATATACAAATGCGAGAATGCTCGCTGTCAGTTGTTGGACGTCGACCCGATTTCCGTAAATGTAAACGGGTTGATTGTCTTTTTTTGTCAACACTACAATTAAAGATACGTAGGTACCTGAGTATAAAAAGGTATTATCATGTACCAAAATAATAAAATTACCATTTAAACATTCTAATATAAATATGTAAAACTGCTTGTTTGCCCTCCTTCACGACGAAACGATGACCACCAATAGGAAACTCGACCCGCTGAAATTTCGCCCGCGGGCCGAGTGGCTCTAATGAATTTATTTCTTTCAGTAAGCAACTAGTCTCACAATTAACCTAGTATGTAGCTATTATTTGAAGCAACTTTTGTATATACTTGTATCAATAAAAACAGATTCAATTTAATTTTTACTACCGAAGTAAACTTCAGGTTATGTATACTTGCTCCTTAGTATTTTTATGGGCAATAGGCCTGTATGTGACCTCATCTCACTTATTGGGAAACGACGATATTGTTACAGGCGACAGTTACCACACTTAGCACTTACTAGCACTGACGACCTGAGTGGTTCAGTGGTCAACATGCCGGTCTGCACGCAAGAGGTCCCGGGTTCGATTCCCGGCCGGGCAGAAATTGAAATGATAAATTTTAATTTCTGTTACGGGTCTGGGTGTTCTATATATAATAAGTATGTATTTAAAAGTATGCAAGTAGTTTATCAGTTATCTAGCACCCATAACACAAGCTTAGCTTACTTTGGGGCTAGATGGCGCTGTGTGAATTTGTCCACGATTATTTATTTAATTAATTTTTATGTACTATCAGGTGGTCTCTCTGCTCGTGTTACTCAGCAGCATAAAAAATAGCTGAGTACCTACGAGACGGTACTAAGAAAAAACTAACCTCGAGCAAGAGTCCTCTAACTTCACAGTAACAACAAATATCATGACGAAAGCATTCTCTATCTGCTTAGAGAAAGCGCAAATTGGCGACAAGCCGCAAGTTTGCGGCTCATGACGCGTCCATTATTTTCTATCTGACTTAGCCAGACTCAGCCCAGCTGAGAGCTAAAGTCTGGACGTGTATTAGTGTCATTCTGAGAGGCTTTATAAACCGCGTATGTGTTGTAAAGATGTACTTGTAGGTGTACTTGTTATTTTATGCATAGTGCCTTTGCCAAGAATTATTAAAAATCTAGCGACCCACCCGGCATGGCACGGCTTTTCTCGCCTTTCATTTACTATAATATGCATGTATTTTACATATAAACCTTCAGGACGAAAAGCTCTTACTGATGGTGAAAACCTCATCAAAATCTGTTGCATAGGAGTTAATGGAAATAATACAGACAGACATACTGGGAATGCGACTTTAATTTATACTAAACTCGTATATAGATGAAAGATTGAAACCGTCAATTGAATTGCAGGTACCCCCGTACTTTAAGAAGCAACAATAACATAGAAAACTTATTGTTAACCATATAACTAAGAAATCGCGACAAATCTTCGATTCACTGAAAAAAGACTTGCCTAAACTTCTAAATTATTTCTTTTGTTGCCAAACGATTGTATACACTCAGCCTGCAGTCGATAGCTAGCGGTAAGGCAAGGAAACGGCAGTGCTGCCAACTCTTCTAGCGAAACGCGCTGCAATACCTCAGAAAAAGCGCTAGTTTTGTGAAATGTTGTATGAAAACCGTTCATAAACGGCCGCCAAACGTACAAAAAAGAAACTCTAAATGTATTGAAAACCATTTCGATACCGATTCTTCTCATGACAAATACGATTGCCCATCAAACACATAAAAAGCGCTAGATCCAGCGCCGAAATCGCTAAATGGGCAACACACGGCAATAGTAAATTTCTCACGGGCCATTACACCGGAGCGTTCGAAAATACGAAATGCTTTTAAAAAAAATTTAGTTAATATTTCACGTGGCGCCATCTGTGCCGGCGCCTTTGCCTTTGCGTTTCGTTCGCGCGCCTTTCGCGGCAATTTATTTAGTTTTTTAGTCTGTGGCGTCCTTTTTTTTTAGGCGATACATTCGAAATGCTACGACTTCTGACATTACTATACTGGTATATGAGAATTTGAATTTCGTATACTTATCGGTGAAAGATTGGCCGAATAGTCGCGAAGTCAGTATAATGGTGGAAATACACCATCTCGCTGATCGTCCAATCGACAGATTCATGCCGATTGGATGATAGGTTCTACGATAGACATGATGGTGAGTGGCCACAGTTTTTATTTCAATAGTAAAAATTTCAAACAATTGAGCGCTAAAACGAAAGTCGGTGTGTCCATCCAAATTGTGTCCAGACGGAACTAAATCATAACGAATCACGACGAGGGCGCCAGATGTCTTTTCTGCAGATGGTTTATAATGGCAGCTTGTTAGTTCCTTTTTACGCCACATACAGTATTTTTCTACTGAAACGCTACCAGGTACTTTACGTTGCTCTGTCAAGTAAGAAAATAAAATTTACAAAAGGATACAACAGCAAAAACGATCCCAAGAAAGCAATTACACGCCTTCCATTCCTTTTCAGAAATGTATGCGATTTTCCTAGCTGTCAGTCAATTTCTTAGGTTAGCAACCCCGCGCCCCCCGCCTTCGCCTTCGCCTCACTAACGAGATCCCAAGCGACCACGGTCAGTCTTATCGATCGACTCCGCTCTAAACTTCTGATAGACATCGCCTTTCGAGTTTCAAATTCTGTTTTTCATTAAAGTTAGGAAGTGGGGTTTTTTACATTCCTTTTTGTGTCAAAGCTAATAGGCCCCGATGGTGCATTTGCTTTGCTCACGACTTTCGAAACCTCTCGTTTTTATACCAGTTATTAAACCTACTTAATTATAATTACTATCATAATTATTGATGATGAATTAATGTATTAGATGAATATTACACACTATTTATTACACACTTTTGTCCGTACCTCACTCAGCGGGTCCCACTGAAAACCAGCGCTTCGGTTCGCACCGGGGCAAAATGCTGAGTGAGGTCCCTTTTACACATGCATTACACCACTAACACACACCACTTATCTTCTACCATTCGCATCGATACTGTGCTAGCTTTTATTTGCTTCTGCTTTTATGTGCTTCTTTGTTAATTATTATGTACTTTTTCTTTTCTTCTGTGTTACAAAATGTCGTGTCTTCCATATTTTTGTGTTGTGGTGTTTCTGTTTGTGTAAATAAATATTTCTTATTCTTATTATTCTTATACGGCAGACAAACAGGCAAGCGGGCCATCTGATGGAAAATTGTCACCGCCGCCTATGGACATCAGCAACACTAGGGGAGTTACGTCTAAAATTATTTGACGACCTGAGTGGTTCAGTTGGTTAACATGCCGGTCGCCACGCAAAGGTCCCGCGTTCGATTCCCGGGCGAGCAGAAATTGAAATGATGAATTTTAATTTCAGTTACGGGTCTGGGTGTTACATGTATAATGAGTATGTATTTAAAAAGTATGTAAGTAGTTTATCAGTTTTCTAGCACTCATAACAGAAGGTTTTTTACTTTGGGGCTAAATAGCGCCGTGTAAAGTAGTGCAGTTTAAAAGATCAAACTTTAGGCGACTCTTAACTTTATTTAAAATATTCATAACAAGAAGAGCATTGTACCAACATCGATCTTGAACTTATGACACCGATTTTTGACCTCTAAATGCTTGGAAATATTTTATGGCATCACCTTAGTGCAATCGAGCAGTAGAGTGCCTCAGACTTCGTCAACCCGTACTTTAAAGACATATGTACATTATGAGTGAGTATACTAAGCCCTATATTACTTCATATTATCACCTCGGAGGGCCTTTCACCCAACACAAATTCAGGACAAAAACCCGACCTGGAGAGTAGTGTCATCAGTCACCTGCGAACGCAGCAATATGATGACGTCACACCCATAACGTGACGTCACACCGCACTTAGTGATTTGTCATCGCTTACGAGCTTCCTCGGAAGGCTTTTTGCATGTTGTCCTTTTATGTGTATGTGAAATGTAACATTGGGCAAATAATATTTTAAGGTACTCTGAAAGTTGTGCAAAAATAGGAATTGTGTTTTTTGTATATTATTGAGAGAGGTATACTTTATTAAAATTTATAGTCTGTTAGTTATGGTCATAGTACAATCTTAACCATAGAAATAGTGTCACAGTTATAGTATAATCTCGACATTGTAATGTAATTATCAGACAAAATGACATAATTCTGACCAAGACGATTAAAAGATTAAAACTTCATTATGACGAAAAACACTTAATTAAAGCTAAAAAGTACCAAAAGTAAGCATTTTAACAATTTGCTGTTGTAGCCGAGTAGCTACTGGAATACTTGCTACGCCTCTACGCGTCTACGCCGTAGCCGGAGCTACGGCAAAAGAAAAAGCGACGCATAGCGAACGGGTGCAAAAGAAAAAGGAAACCGTAGCGAACCTAAAAGTTAATTGCGTGGAACACAAGCGGTGGTTCAATAAATAACTCCGGGGGTGGCTACTCTGTGCCCTCTATAGAATAATTCGGACGAAATAACCCCGGGCCCGAGGTCGTAGTTCTGCTGGCAGTTTCTTAATGATAATTAGTGAGATAGTGAGATATATGAAAGACAGGGTACATTTTTATATTCTACAGTGACAAACGAGTTGATGTGGATAGGACTCTGTCAAGCCTTGCCCTGGGCCCTCGCGTGCTGCGCGGGGACGCAACCGGGACATAACGCCAAGATGATGATGATGATGAGGATTCTGTCAAGCCTGAACAGTCTGCCTAGGTGCCGCCAAGCCGATGTTACCTATCCTCGCGGACTCATCAAGATTGGCAGAGTTCTTCAATCGGAACTATCACGGTCTTCAAATAAGGTAGGGCATAGCGGGGTATCCCGTTCGAATTGGAGCCGCCCGACTGGGAAAGTACCTCTACCTTACAGAATACCGCAGCTAAACAATACTCTTTTAAATAGTATTGTATTTCTGCCGGTCAGTTAGGTTTCCAGTGCTCCATGGGATGGGAATTTGGGGAACCGTGGCTTTGGCAGTGGAGGGACATTTGCCTTTTTGCTGCCAAAGTAACGTGTTATAGAGGTGGGCAACGCATTGGCGATACTCTCGGTGTTGCTAATGTCTATAGGCAGTGGTGACCACTTTCTATCAGGTTGCGCACTTGCCTGTTTGCCTACGTATGACATAAAAAAAAGAGGTATTGTACGAATTTTGGAGAGTGGTCTTACTTATCTAGTGTCGATGATGTCAATAATCAGGAACCAACACTTACCTGAAACAAATGCAAAGAAATATTAGAACAGAGCATATAATACAGATACACCGTTTTTTTTTTATATAGAGTACTTGCTTTTGCCCAACTATACCAACGTTATAACTAATACAAAATAAGCCAAGATGGGTCGGGCCACAGGCAGTGTAGGTTTTTTTTTTATATAACTAAGGTGGCAAACAAGCTTGCGGCCTGCCTGATGGAAAGCAGTCACCGCAGCCTATGAACGTTTGCAATACCAGGGGCGTCACCCACGCGTTGCCGACCCCGTAAAAACCTATTAACCCCTTTCTTGAAGAACTCCATGTTGTACTCTCCAGGGAAAACCTCTCCAGGTAGTTCATTCCATACACCTCTACAGACATACAGATACACACCTCAAACATACACCAGCCATCTTCCATTTTCGTCGTGGATTAAAAATACAAAATTCCAACTAAAGTATTTACAAAGTTAATTGCAGTGTAACAAAAACACAGCAACCCACTCGCCACACATTCTGCGACAATTAAATCCTAATCTGATATGAGAATGCATGTTGCTAACTTGGTGCGGTAGTTGACATGTCACGCACACACTTTGGTGTGGCAAAGTGTATTATAGAATCAGGATTTATAAGAAATGACAAGATTATGTATTTAGTTTTACCCGTTGCAATAGTGCCGTTTTCGATGGTAGACCACGACTCGCGCAGGCCGGAAAATTACGTAGGGAACAAATAACTCTACACCTCCGCCAGGCACGGGAAAAAGAGACGTGGCCAAGAAGCGATAGCTTGATGTCGTAAAGGATGCAAGAAACCGAGCGAAGTGGACAAATCTTAGTGTACATACATAGGGATAGACGGCGGGAAGCGACTTTGTTTATACTATGTATGTATAAATAATAAATAAATAATCGTGGACAAATTCACACAGCGCCATCTTGTGTTATGGGTGCTAGATAACTGATAAACTACTTATATACTTTTAAATACATACTTATTATACATAGAACACCCAGACCCGTAACAGAAATTAAAATTCATAATTTCAATTTCTGCCCGGCCGGGAATCGAACCCGGGACATCTTGCGTGGGAACCGGCATGTTGAACACTGAACCACTCAGGTCGTCAAATAGATAGATATGTATAGATTAAGCATTCGATTAGAGAATAACCACTGTGGGGGGTTCTACGTTACGTTATTACAGTTAAAACGTAAACAATACGCTTCGAATTTAATGCAGATTATTATGTTTTTACCGCATTATGGCCATTATACGCCGCGTTCTATAGAACACGCAAAAATACCGGGCTCTTTGTAAAACGGCGAAATTCACGATTTAGCGATGTTAACAAATATGTGAATACGAGGGTTAAGTTAATGTAAATGTATTATTTGCCGTAACAAAATACGGACTGTGTATTTGTTAGGTTAACTTGCATTAAATTAGCTGGCACTTAATTAATGGTATGTAACTGCAGTGAGTGATTGGAGTAGTTTAAGTTAATTGTAAGTTTTAATTATAAATAACGAGCGTCAGTGGCCGAGTGTTCCCAAGACATGTTCTTTGAAGAAATTCCCAAGGAAGTGTACACAACCGGAATATTGACTGGTAGATAAGGCTACTTTAGCTTTAAGTCCGCCAATGTACCTTTAGTGCATAAAGTTTTAATAAATAAATAATAATAAAATATGATAACTTTAATAATGATAAGCTAAAGCCATTTAATCCACCAACAAATTATACACAACGTAATAACATAAACGGGATCCTATCTTGGCGCCGAGCTCGCTGCATCGAAGCGTTCCGTTTCACAGAGGAACCGCAGCCACCCGTCTCTAGCCACAATTAAAGAGCGATTTCTCGCGTCTAACGGCATGTAATTGCGAACTCGGTGCCGCGCCAGTGCCGTTGTCATCTGACACCGGTTGCTGATAAGAAGGTGTTTTTGAACAATTGCAGTGGAAAAGTTCGGGTTGGGATGTACTGCTCCGTTTGCCAATTGATGTGTCCGAAAAAGAATCCGTAAAACCTCTGACGAAGTCAACGAACTACATTTAAACGAAACGGTAAGAACAATTTCGATTAAACTGTTTTCCGAATGAAGAAAACTGCAACGAATTCGGTCCATCCGTTCGGGAGTTACGACGCCATATAGTATAGACAGACAGAAAGATACACACTTTGAACATACATATATTATTACCCTTCTTCTTGCGTCTGTGATTAAAACATCTGAAATAAAGTGAGGTTTAAATATAAATATAACACCGCATTACGGCGCCATTCCACAGTGCATAAACATAAATGTTGTCGAATCATTCCTCTGAGCCCATAAATACTTCCAATCCGAAAAAAAAATAAGACTTCGTCCCACCAGGAAATAGAACAGAAAACATTAATAATAATATGATAAAGACTTAATACAAAAAAGGAAAACGAATTAATGGATTTACATCCAAAATAAGATAAAGAAAGACAAGAAGGTGGGGATCCCCACAGCCCCAAACCGCCTAAAGCGGCTTCCTAAATAGCTCGGGTGAATCTAATAAAACATAATCCAAAGAGTACCTATTGGTGATTAATAAGAACCGCCCACGGCTGCGGAGTGAAGGGGAAGGGGGGCACACTTAATTAGCACGAAACTTCCCAGTGGCCAACGGACTTCGGAAGTGGAGGGTACGAAGTTGGGAAGTGCTCCGTTTTTAGGGCGACTACCTTCGGGTTAGCGGGACGGTGTTTTTTTAAATAATAGTGAAAACAAAAAATATAGTTTGATTTTCGTAGAATAAAATTTGCCATATTATTTGCCTTGATTACAAGCCGGGTTGAGGATCTCAGCGGCGATAGTACTTCGAGATAATGAATGCCTGCCTCTATGACATTAGTCGCCATTTACGACACACGGCAACCGATGGGGCTGGTGCTAAATTCTACTCTGCTGGTCACTACACTCGTAAGATATCGCCATTGAACAGAATGCATTGGTTTGGTGCACTATAATTCGTGCCAAATGGATTAGCAATGGCGTGCCTTGATCTCTCGGCCAACTACTGACATTATTTAATGAAAAATCCATGAAAACTGTCATAAACTCTTCTATTTCGTTAAATTGTAACGAAAACTTCTATTAAGAACGTTACAATTATAGCTTTGACCGTTTACAAATTAGTTCTGATCGAGAGATCAATCATCTTCATCACAGCCCATAACAGTCCTTTGCAAGACTTAGGGCCTCTCCCTCGAAAGGACAGGTTATTGCCATAATCTCCACGCTTGGCAGGGGGTAGGAGATCGCAGTGTTGTAAATATAACAATAGAAAATGCTGCTGCCCATTTTCCAGCATACGGAAACTCAACGACGAGAACGACAAACGAAATATCAATGTTTTGCAAGAACTATACAGCCATGCTAGACTGCCTCTGTTAAATTCTATGCACGTGGTCGTAACATGAAGCAGAAGCTGCTAAGTATAGCTAGTACTACTTAGTTAATTGAAATTAAATTATGAAATAAGTAGCACTGAAGGTATCAAGTAAAAATCAACCCTTAAAACGCAAGCTTTTATTTTACCCTTTTCCCTAGAAGCCGTAAAAGTATAATCGCCACTAGTTCTACCTTTAAGCTCATTTTGGGTGTGAAAGGAACAGAAATTTCTACGCCCCTGTGTCAGATAGGGACAGCTATAGGACAAGCCATAAAATGTAAGTTAACTGTTGCGATTAAGTCTGTCAATTGTGACTTACAATGTAAGGAGGCAAATTGCTCGAAAGAATTTTATTGTTTCAATTTCGTTTCGCTTGTGTTACTATTGAAGTCTTCGGAATTCAGAACGGAATCTTGCTCGTTACTTTTTACTTGGCTGATTTCCACGTCGGTAGCTTTGATTATTTACGAGTAAAGTTTCTCTGTTCGATGAATTAATAGGTTTTATTACCGGGTAGGGTTTTGTCGGTACCATTTTGAACATCAAAGTCAATCATCAAAGCTTACAATTGAATGTTGAAAGAACGAATAAACCCATAAATGAAGAAAGTCTAAGGGCAAAGTGTGAGATTGCAGGGCAACGATGACCGTGATGCAACATCAATATTTCCCTCAGTATTGGCATGTTACTATCGGAGTATTCCGAGCCGGGCTAAATTTCTAGTTCTTTAATTATACTCGTATAAAAATATAATAAGTTCTAGGTATATTAGGTACGTCTTTTTCCGAGTGTCATGCAAATACCTTTTCTTTTTCATCGCGTCGGTGGCCGAGCGGTTAGAATATCCGACTCGTAAGCCAGAGGTCCCGGGTTCGAATACCGCTCCGGCCATGTACCAATGACTGTTTTCTGAGTTATGTACATTAGTTGAATACTAACCGATGCTCCGGTGAGGGAAAAAATCGTGATGAAACCTGCACATTCAGGCGACTGGATGTGTAACCATGATCCAATCTGGTCAGGTTCCCCTGGTAGCAGGGTCAGATAGCAGTCGCTCCACTGTAATTACCTGACCTGCCAAATCCTGGATCATTTTCACCTGGACGGCGAAAAGTCATCTCTTACGAGTCCCAAATCACGGCGAAAAGTCATCTCTTACGAGTCCCAAATCGCTAGTTATTAGGCCACCGATACGGTCGACGGAATTCTTAGGGTCTAAGCCTAAGTAAATAAATAATTTATTCAAAGCATGTAAGACTGATCTAATATTATCAGAGAATAACACTTTTTAAGCCTAGTTAGAACATATTTCGGTGTAAAATAATGAACTCCCATCCGCACCGTCCGCCCATCTTCTGGCCTAGGAAAATAATCTGTATTTCGATAGGCAGGGAGCATCCGCTGAGCTCTGTCCACAGCATCTAACTCCGATAACAATCACCCGGAAATAGGTACGCTTACACTAAAAGTAGAGGGGAGTAAGTGGACGGGATTTGGCGTTATATTCTGCTCTGGCTGCCTCCGCCAACGTGGCTGCTTAGACCTCAGAAGTCTTCCAGGTCTAAGCGTAAGACTGGCCGTATAGAGGTATGGCGTTTTTCAGCTCTGTGGCTGTTTAAAAACACAGCCGCGCCGAGTGCCCGGACACGCCGTAGCCAGCGAGTCAACAGCAATCCATTATTTCAATTAGGGGCGAAACACGCCAAATTATCGGCATTGAGTTGCAAATATGCCGACAATTCGCCATTTAATTTAGATGGTGCAAAATTAAAATACGGCACCAAACTTGGACGGCAAATGAACCGCTTCAAATTCCTAACAAACCGAATTTCGCTTGTTCTGTTTTTAATTATACCGAGTGAGGTACGTTTACTGTGGGCCAAACCGAATGATAATATTATTTCGTCGAAGTTTCCGCGGGGCGAGGCAGTGGCAGAGCTCTCATTCGGCTATACAACGAAGTTTCGCTACTCTTTTACCCTAGAAATGGGGCGAATATTTTAAAATACTCTCTGTTTGCTTCCAACGAGTTTCGTACAAATTGTTGGGTATTCAGTATTCGAGTTTCGTCCAAATTACCAGCGCGCAGATTGATCGAAATGAAATTCGGATGAGTTTCGACAATCCGCGCCGCTCGTTGGCTCTTAATTTAGAACCGTTTCTACTTGTTCTCTATTTGGTTAGCTGCTCACGGAAACTGGAGTTCGTTTCATAGACAAGGAGTGTACATATTATACCTAGTTGTCGGTTTGTTCGTTTATTTAAATTTATTTTAGTATAGGGTAGCTATACTGACGCCACTGCGGTAGGACCGATCTAGGAGGCAAGCATGCAGTTGACACTAATTCTTATGCAGTATAAAATAAAGACGCTTTCAGACACGCGGGTGAGGCTACTTTGGTCAGACGTCCGACCACGTCCCTCGCATCCGAAAGCGACTTTATTTCATGCGTCTAAAGGAATTTTCGTTTTTGTAATTTCGTGTGCAATAAAGAGTGTATCTTGTCCTTGTCTTAGCTTGTTGCCTAGACTGATGTCTTAGCTTGTTGCCTAGACTGATCCTGCGGCAATGTCATCTGTAGATCCTCTAAAATCGTTGCAGCAACTGGGCAGCAAGGTTGTCAATTGAGTATTTCCAACGTCCACGCGTGGACATCATCAAAATAAAAACTCTTCCACTAGTGTAGAGGAGGAAAGACACAATACGAGTACAAGGTTAATAACGAATAACGACTATTACAGTAATTGTCCAAGTTATTCCACTACGTCATGGAAATCGAGTTTAAACGAAAAGTAACTTCTTTACTAATGAGGAGTTTTCCAGTAGGTATTAATAGTTGGTTTCAAAAAGCATCAAGAGATGGCGCTTCTACAATTTTGGTAATATTTTTTTAATCTGTATGATGGTGGCAGTGATTTCATGCAGCCAACTAATACTAAACTTAAAAATAAAATGTTTATTAAAATAAACATAACTGTTAAAGGTTGAACGAAATGTAAAAAGAAATATTTATAGAAGTTGGCACTATGTTCCATTATTATTACAACCTCTAAAATGGTTGAAAACTATTGACAAAAACAATATTATCCAATACAACGTACCCAGTGTTTATATCCTGCTTGCTAAGAACCTATTTCAAGCGATTGTCAATTACCAAAATTGTCGGGGCGCTATCTAGTAAGTGATTAGGAATGCTTTAGATGCCTATTGGAAAACTGCTCATTATTCTAATTTAACAAGTGTAATTATTTGTTACTTTTAAAGACAAATGCTAGCTCGTCGTGACCATGACAACTACAATGTGATCGAATCGTCGGGATGAAAATGAAATGAAAGCATAATAATTGCTTAGCCTCAATAAATGCTTAAGTAAATCTCGGTCTGATGGAATTAGAATTTGATTCACCACTTTGCCTTGGGTATGAGGATTTCAAGAATTTCCTCGATGTTGTCGAAAATTAGAGGCTTTTAAGGTATCCGTGTCATGTGGTGTCCGGCAGAGAAGAAAACCCGGCCAAGTGTAAGTCGAAGTCGGATACAGAGGGTTCCCTTTTGGCCTAACGGACGAACCCCTAATATTGAGCCCCTTCCATTACGGGTATATCAAACAAACAATGGTATAATGGCAGATCTACGATCTCCAGAAAATTGACAGTATTAACACTTATTTATTGTCAGACCTTTAATAAACACTCTATAATACACCAATAATCATCTAAACGTTTATCGCACCATCAAGCTACCAAATACCGAATAAGTAAATCCATCCGCAGCTCCAACAAATAAACTCCAATCTCCAATCGCTTGAGCGTGGAGGTAATGTACAGTGCACTGTTATAGGCTGCTCTCAGATAATAGGTACCTGCAGTTGACTGTACGTACAATGTGTAATAGAAAAAGACAACAATAAGCGCGATAAAGGTTACAAATGTGGCGTAAAAAGGAACTAACACATCGCCAATAGAAACTACTGAAGAAAAGACACTGAAGCGACCTCCTACGTATTATTTTTTCATGTGATAACTTGTTTCTACCGACATTAATTTTACAATACACAATTTAACGCAGCCCCCACCCTGCGCCCGCAACGAACCGGGTAAACTAATCGGCGGCCAATCGAACGTCATAAGTTAACCGGATACACGAGTGCCCCCCAGGGTGTTACGGGATACCAAACACGGTCGAGTTATAAGTGGGCGCACTGAAACGACTCCTGTGGCGGTCATAATAATATCTTCCGGCGAAAAATGGCGCGGTTGCGGGGGGTAGAGGGGGGGTGCAAGTTAAGGGATGGTCTGTGACGGGGATGCTAATATTAGCCAAGTAGGCTTGATTTGTGTGAGGCGGTGAGAAAATTAACAGCACTTATGGTCTAAACTTTTAACTAAATCGCCTAAGTTCCATCTTAAGTAGATCAAGAAGAAGTCAAAATTGAGATAAGAAAGAACTTTGTCGATTCGTAAATTTAGTGAAAACGGTAATTAGTACCTATAACCTAACCCCATTGCCGCCATACACGAATGATTTTTTCTGAATTCTGTATCTTTTTTTTTTATACCACTACGGTGGCAAACAAGCTTGCGGCCTGCCAGATGGTAAGCAGTCACCGCAGCCTATGGACGTTTGCAATACCAGGGGCATCACCCACGCGTTGCCGACCCCGTAAAAACCCTTTAACCCCATTCTTGAAGAACACCATGTTGTACTCTCCAGGGAAAACCTCTCCAGGTAGTTCATTCCACAACCTTAGTGTGCGTGGGAGACAGTTCCTTTGGAACCGCACAGTTCGCGACCAATTTGGCTCCAAGGTGTAAGGATCTACATTAGTTGAACACTAATAAATGCTCTGATGGTGAGGAAAAAAAAAGAAAGGAAACCTGCACGTTCAGGCGACTGATCCAGTCTGGTCAGTCTCTACTGTACTTGGTCTGCCAAATACTGAACCGATTTTACGGAAAAATTGCGAAATATCATTCTTTTGAACTGACTTTCAAATAAAAACAACAGCATCGACTTTTAAAAATCTCTATTAAAAACTGGCACTGAAATATTTATTGCAGCCAAAAATGTCTTCTCAACACGTGTTGTTGATTGTAACGCATTGGTACGTCATGTACACATGGCGTAGCCAATGTCTATAAATAGCGGTGACCATTTTCCATCAGGTGGCTCGCTTGCCTATTTGCCAACCGTATGACAAAAAAAATGCATTCCCAGCAATCTTCGACAACCCTTTAACGTCTAAGATAGTTTTCAGTGACATTTTTAACACAGACTTAGAGACAACGTCGAATTGGAGATGTTGCAGCGCGAGAATTGACCCCCTTCTACTCGAGGCCGGCCCGCAATATCTCCGTATCAAAATTGGCAAGTCGAGCTCTCAAATCGGGCGCACATTTTTGCACCGCAGTTGGCCGGCTTAATGTTTCACCAGCGACCCCAAGGGACCAGGAAGGCTAACGGCTTGGAAATAACCAATACTGCATTGGTTCCCGATGCCAGGGTGAGCTCGGTAATGATGATGCTAGATTGGGAGGTCGTAAATGCGAGATGACTGGTTTGAGGGAAACTGGGAAGGATTGAGTTGTTCGATGGAGGTCCCAGTGCAATTATAAGGTGCGAACTTATGTAATTAAATGTACTATAAACAAATACAATAGAGGTAAAATTGTAAGTAGCGGCATTGGTCTAGTGGCAGCGTACTTGCAAGACCAATAACCAAGGTTAAGTAACGCTCGTAGAGTCAAGGAACTGGATGGGTGACCGTTTCGTACTCTGAGGCTAATCGAACTGTACTGCAATGAACTCGCCACTTGTTAGATGTGCCTCCTAATACTGTTTGCGAAACGAGGTTACGGGATCTTCCGCTTGGGACCAGAGACTGGTTGAACAGTCTTGGGCGCCCATTGGGACCATGGGACGGTACACTGTATTATTATTAAAATTGTAAGAAAAGCACTGAATTGGCATTTCAGTGTTTCACATAGACAAAATTCAGCAGTTTACGTTTCACGTTTTATGGCAATATTTCGGGCGATTTCCGACATCTCGATAAAATTCCCTTTGTTAAAAACTTGATTTCAAACAAGAGCTAGAGAAGCGATTCGGCGAGCGTAGATATCGGATGCTTGGCACGATTATCAAAGTTGGAAAAATGTAAAAAGGGAGTCAGCGTTTCTCGTTCGAGACGCGCGAGAAAAAAAAAGCCGTCGGAAATTTGCACCGCTCAGTCGATTCCAGTTCTTAAGCCCGTCAAGACGAAAGGTTTCCTAATAAAATTAGCATAGAAACTGTTCAATAGTAATCGTGCCCAAATTTTACTACCCGGATAACGACGTGCCGCTTCGCCGACGGACTTCGCTCCGAAGCGCCGGGTCCCGGAGACGACGCTTTAAAAACGTCGCTAGGACCAACTCTCCGCAAAGAACTGCACCAGTTTCGAACCCATTCAAAGTTAGGTATAGCCCCAACCGCACCTGACCCAGTTCCTTTCTAGCGCAATCACGTGATTACACATTGTCTCCGTTAATGTTTAGCTACTGAATGGAAGCTTCACAACCCGGCGCTCGACCAGAATAGCCCGCTCTTTCATATCAAACTCTTGTGTTGACATCCAAAAAATTTAACAGCAGCACTGTCTCTTTCGCGCGGGGCGAACAACAAAGTAATTTTTCATTCACACTGTCGCCTAAGAAAAAACATGCTATTCAAACCTTTAGCCGGGAGAACGGAAACTCATCGGCCATTGTTCTGTTCAACAATGGAAAATTCCGAACATCAAGACTTAAGTGTCAGCTTTGGCGATAAAAAATAATGCAAATTCACTTCGGGGTCCCATCTCGGGAATAATGTCCGATCGTTACATAGATAACGGAGCTTTTTTCCGTTAAATCGAGCCTCTCTTCTTAACGACATTGTCCTTCGTTAAACTGTAAAGTGATTCAGGTACTCCCGTTGAGCTGAGAGTCTTTTTTCATTTGTAAACGCTTCAGGAGTGTTTTGTAAACGAGTTCCGTCGCTGTGCAGTGGGCGGGCGTCGCAGCGGGCGCCGATGACTATCGTCTTTATCCTCTTTCGGGGGCAGCGTCTAATTTTGCCGAATTGCTTGAGGAATTTTAAACTACTTCGACCCAAATTTGCGTGAGAGAACAGCTGAAGGGTACTAAAGGGAGTTGTAATGATGAGACGCCGCTGCTTAAAGTGTAATAGTAATTCCTGTCTTAGCGCGCAACTTGCGGCGGCTCTTGCCGCGGCGCCGGCGCCGGTTAATTTTCGATAAAAATTCGATACGTTTTAGACAATTTCAAATTGAACTATTTAATTAATGATGGACTAAAAGCGTACGTAAATTACGTACCTACCTTTTTTGCAAAGTAAGTCTATACGTAGACGAACAAGGTATTCAAATCGACACAGCTGCTGGCGGATGGCGATTTTCCCCGCCCGATTCTGTTTACAGTTTTTACGTTCTGTCAGGTGGTAAATTGCCATCTAAACTGTATTTATTTAGTTCTAGTGACGTGCACAGACTGACTCTAAAACTAGGTAGAAACGTAACAAGACTGTCTACTTACACTTACTTGATAGTAAGAGGGTTTCCTTTCAGACACGCCTGGGCTTCCAAACAATATGTAGTCTGAGGCCTAACCAAACAGCTGCCCACACTACCTTCACAATATTGGATCTATTAATCATGTCAGCAATCGACCCCTGAAAGGTGATGGGCCGCATTCACCGGAATCGGGGAGGTCGGTGCAAACTCGCACCTTTTGTGCTGCCATGGGGAGGTGTGGGCGAATATTTATTTATTTCCACAAGATTGGTTCAGTGGAGAGTTTTGGGTGAGCTTCTAATGGAGTCTAGGTGTTATTAGGAAAGAAATGACGACATACAACGTCATAACATTAAAGGTTTCACAAGATGTTGTAGATTGAAGGTTTTATAAGGAAGGAAATATGCGAGTGGGCCACCTGAAGGACAGTGACCACCGCCATCCATTAGAACAAGCAATTGAAAAATGGCATTAACATTTATCTTTTAATACAGTTTAAAACAATTACAACATGGTGCTCTTCTATTTACAAAGTAATAAGTAAAATCAGGGGTAAAATTGATTACCGTAATACTACCAGACACATCAGTAGACATATCAGTAGTACAGTAGTAGTACTAGCTGTAGTACCACGAATAAGTTTTGCACCCATAGGCTATACCCAGGAATTTATATCATAATAACAATTGTGTTAATGATTTATGCCAATACTACAAAGAGATAAATGCTAGTTTTCTATGCGAAAGTGTGACGCACTCTCTGTACTGTACAAAAAATATCCTTCCGTACTATTGGTACGCCCGCCTTGTACCCGTGTTACACTGAATCAAATGCCACTCTTAATTAAAGGATATTTTTCCAGTCTGTTAACAGATTTAAAGTACTGTTTTTGTATGCCACGTAAGTACAAACGTACTTATGTATACCAGCGACGATACGCAAAAATCTGTACGAGTAAACTGAAGATAAATTAATTTTAGGAAATAAATAAATAAATAAATATTCGTGGACAAATACACACAGCGCCATCTAGCCCCAAACTAAGCAAAGCTTGTGCTATGGGTGCTAGATAACTGATATACTACTTAAATACTTTTTTTACATACATACTTACTATACATAGAACACCCAGACCCGTAACAGAAATTAAAATTCGTCTTTTCAATTTCTGCCCGGCCGGGAATCGAACCCCGGAAACCCGGGAAACGTAGGAAATACGTGCCTAAATCTCCCAATATCAGAAAAGGCGACCTAAGAAGCGATGGATTAAAGTGTTTACTCCTTAATTGTTTTTTCTATTGAAACATACTTAGCTAAAAATGCTATTTAAAATACTTTCGCTGACTTTACGTCACCGTAACACGAAACCCGCAGTTATTAGCTACGGCAAGGCTTACCTACAGTGCGACCAACTTATCTGTGAAACGGCAAAATTAGGAACTACGAAACGTCATTCGATATTTGAACGTTTGTATGCGACGGTGGCGAAAAGTTGGTCGATCTGTAATCGCTTCACCTTTCAAAGACAGTGGTTTTATAACGAGGAAAGTTTTATTTTATTGCCAATGAAATTGAGTTGCGCCAGATTATCAGGGCACGGTGGAGGAAATGATTTTTTTCAAGAGGAAATTAGAATTTCTCCTCTAAAGAGGCTCTGGTTGCGATCGAGGTGGGTCGTAAAACGTGGAAACCGTGGCGTCGCAACTAGATGGTAAAAGGGAGGCTGTAGAAACGGATACTTACTACTTTATCTATCTTGTTCGCGTGGTGTCATACCCCTATACTACCCTACATTACGCTACCCCTAGACCTACCCTACACCTGCCCTACACCTACCCTACATCTAAGCGTACAAAGATACAAAGAAACAGACGGGGACTATACTACATATAGTCATTATTATTTGCTTGCCCTTATACCATTCATTTGGGCATGTATAGTATGATCATTAAATCGTAGATATAAGGATCATACTCTTTTGAATCGTAGATTTTTTTTTATGTCATACGGTAGGCAAACAGGCAAGCGGGCCACCTGATGAAAAGTGGTCAACACTGCCTATAGACATTAGCAACACCAAGAGTATCGCTAATGCGTTGCCCACCTCTATAACACGTTGCTCTGGCAGCAAAAAGCAAATGCCACTCCACTGCCAAAGCCACGGTTCTCCAAATCCCCACCCCATGGAGCACTGGAAACCTTACTCACCGGCAGAAACACAATACTATTTAAAAGAGTATTATTTAGCTGCGATATTCTGTAAGGTGGAGGTACTTCCCCAGTCGGGCGGCTCCAATTCGAACGAGATACCCCGCTATGCCCTACCTCTCTACCGATCTCTAAGATGGTAAGGTTACCTACGATTCCAGAAAAACCGATGTATCTTATGTACATAACTCAGAAAAAGTTATTGCTACATGACGGCCGCTGGGGATCGAACTCGGTACTTCTCGCTCCGAGGCCGACTCGCTAGCAATTACGCCCTCGACGCTCTTACGTTTTACAATGTAAAAACAACTTCAATAATATTCCAAACTTTAAGCCTCGTCAATTCCATAATTGCTCTGGAATCCAGACGTTAACTGCGTCAAATATGGAAAACGCTCCATCGAGTGCTTCAGAAACTCAACTCGCCATCAGTAGTTGGCGGCTCAACTTCCGAAGTTGTACGCGAGCTTCTGGAAGTTGGCTCTTCGTGGGAACTCATCGCCTAACTGGTAAACAATCGGCGAACTCATTCGGTTATTGTGTATTGGGTGTATGCGAGGCTCGAGTTTCGGATAGGTACGTATCCACTGTACTGGCGACTTGGTGGTGAACGTACAGTCGGCTGCAGAGTGATTGAACCCCTCTAGCATGCAAATATATGGTATGGCGGTCAGTTATATCGGCAACTGACTGTATTTTGTATACGTACAGCTTAACGTGGCAAGAGTTGTACACACAAGCATCTATTCATTGATTCGGAACCGCCGTTTGCCGTAACTTGATGGTTAAATAATGGCCCCTTTACAAGTAAGTATATTGAAATTAAGTCCTGGTAGGTACCCATCCAATCGGACTCCAAGGTGGTGCTTAAGCGCTGTCCCAATTGGCAACGGTTGTAGGACTTTGGTGCGACGGGCGGTTTTGAGGTCTCCTGTTGGTCGTGCGAGCACGTCTCACGACCATGGTCGTGAGACGTGCCAGACATCCAGACATGGACCATCGATCTCTATTAGGACAGCGCTTTATACTATTTCGCTAGGCTATGTAAAAACTTGTAATGGATACTCACGTTCGTGGTCTGACCGGTCGAAAGTGGACCTCAGCATGCCTGTAACAAAGAAATTAACCGAATAAATATGCGAATTCATATCATCATAACTACGATGGCTAACAGTTACAAATCCAGTATTAATTATCTTACAATGTATATGCAATTTGGGTAAACATACATATAAAAAAACAGTAAAAAATATGTCTATACATTGAATAAATTAACAAAATATAATTTAGGGAGATGAAAAAATAGTTTTAAATTCAGAATTTTTAAAATTTTTGTCTGTTTGCACCTATTCTTCGGAACTACTAGACGGATTTTAATGAAACTTTGTTGTTTTATGGCTTGGACAACATATAGGGTATAATTGATTGTGGAAACTGGAACATCCGATGTAGAACTACAGCTAGACCTCTCCATAGTACTAGCTTTCATTTTCCATGAGTTTTGTATTATGAGTATTGTGATGTCAAAATAAATAATGTCTATGTCTATGTCTATAAGGGAGATCATTTAAAATGGACTTTCCGGTAAAACATAAACTGTCCTAAAATAATTTCCACGCGAACGAAGTCGCGGGCAAAAGCTAGTTAGAAATAAAACAGACCGGAAACTTGAATTACGCAACTTCGAAATAAAAGTAGGTACAGACGCCCACGAAAGTGCTATCCAATTAGTTTGTTTAGCGCAGCGTCGAACGCGCGTTGCCATAGCAACCGGTTTACAGTGCACGCGTTAATTGGGCGGGATGTCTCCGCCATTTTGTATCGTTTAGCACCTAGCCACGTGACCGTAACTGCGCGTGACATATCTCCCACTTAATGAAAGAGCCGCGAGGGAGTTTGAAAAATTGCCAAGTGCACCGTAGACTTTTCAAAACTTTATATTTTACGCCCGCAGTCGCAGAAATTAAAGTGTCCAGAGATTTCTCGACAAATTTAAGATTGGCCGTGTTGTGAAGATTGCGGTTGAGTTCTTAGTCTGGTGGAGTGATTAGGTTGTGGTGCTGGTTTAGTTGTTTTGCTCAAGTTTCAAAGATTATTTGTGAATTAGATGATAACCACGAGACTGTGATTGTATAAAAGTAAATAGATGTAAAGACACTTTAATCTGGCACGATGATACTACAGTTATACACATAACGATGTAATACATAACGATACAGTTATACATATAACGATGTCGCCGTTTACTTCTATTTGTTTGCATTAATCGCTCTCGCTTACGAGTCGGATATCTTAACCACTCGTCTACCGATGCTCCACGAAGAGAAATACAGTGCTTAGACAGAAATACAGTAGGTTTATTATAGGGAGTACAGCCTGAGGACACTTCCTGTCGTCAGCGTGGCGGAAAATTTCCTTTGCAAATAATAAAGCAAACACAGTGACTAGTGATTTATGTGTTTAGCAGAAAGTTCTGCTGTGCTTATTGTTATGAAAGTGTCTTAGAGAATACGGATTATACTTAAGATAAACATTGAAGTAGGTACTATGTAACTATTAACTAAGTGGGACTATTTATGGACTTAGGTATACTTATTTCTTTTGTCATTAATATAAGTTTAACAATAGGTAACATTAACTTTTCTCATTGGAAGTACAATTAAACATAATTATTGTTATCGGCAGTAATATATAAAATTAGAGTGGATATATGAATGATTAAATTATATTTATAATTGATTAATTAAATTAAATAAAGCTAATGGTATTCATTTAATTAGGTCGATCTACTAAAATATGTTTTGTAAACATGTGACATGTGATTATAAGATGTAACTGTAGCATGTTTAAGTAACAACGCAATCACAGGCGTCTGGATTAGGTGCGTACTGTAGGAAACACACTTTTTATACCTACCTAATTCTTAATCAATTATTTTGTTGGATAGGAATGCATCCAGACTTCAGAGAGTATGGATGTCAGAATTGGCATCCAATTTCTATTTTATTAGCACGATATATATTTCGATATTATTAGTTTGATTGATATAGTAGTGAAGCTAAATTGCGCACAGGTATAATGTAAGTCAAAGCTTTTAATAAAAACCGGGTATATTTAATATAATTGGAATCTAAATGAAAGACGTTTGACAATTACTGCATTTTGTATGGACGAATGATGACGGTAACCACACGGTATTCGCGCATGATATTGGCAAATTCACAAACTGTGACCCGTCCAACAAAAGCACCGAACGCCGCGTCATGTCGCTCTGTGGATCACGAGCGGTCGTAAACAACGACAAAAACCCGCCGACAATGCCGCTCGTGCGACGGCAGCGCGTGCGCAGCGCGGCAGTCGTGCGCCGGCCGCGACAGGGCCGCAGCTAGGGCCGTAGCTAGGGGGTAGGGATGGGGTCAGGGCCACGGGCCACCCGGGTGACGGGGACACGGAACTGGGATCGCAAAATATCGGCACCGAAACAAATATGTCTACAAAGGTAGACCTAAATAGCTTCACTTCCTGATACAGTCTGCTAGCTGATCTAACCCGAGTTTATGACACGGGCGGGTAAAAAAAGACAGTGTCAAATAAGGTGTTGTTATGGATACGTGGACTGTCTTGTCATAGTCAATAAATCAATCTTTGCTGTATTTTTATATCTCTCAGCCCAAATCCTCCTTTGGCATCTGCCGCCACCCCTAAAGTAAGTTGCTTTTTGTGTTCCAATGTTATTTTTCTGGTATTCAACTGTTTGACGCTAAGATGATGACTGTTGTAATAAATATTTTCTTATTTCTTTTAAAATTCTCTCCTAAGTGCATCCCTGACCCCGCCTCTGTCGGTATCGGAAGCGATATCCGATCACGACACGCGACCGCTGCGCGGGAGTGGAATTCCGATTATTCTTTCCCCCTTCGTAATGGATTTGATTCGTGACGGCGATATACCGGCGGCTATGGACTTTGATGCCACGTATGGTATGTAACGCGTGTCTCGTATCGTTTTAGGTCGCTATTACTTAAAATAGAATTTACTTTGACATCGCAAAACCCTTACAAGTTAACATAATAATATAGAATAGAATCAGTTTATTGTTGATCTGTATAGGTTGGGTTATGTTAGGTTAGGTTAGTAAAGGTAGTAAAGTCGTGGGTCTCAACGACTTGCCCATTCCCAGTTTGAGTTGGCCATAATCCAGATAGGCGGGTATTTCTAATACTTAACAGATAACAGATCTTTTGTTGGCTGACGGAGGTGCTAGCTGTTCTGTCTCTCTCGTTAGTCACCAATTCACCATACGATAGCCCACTGTCGCCGGTCTGTGTAATGAGATCGAAAATCATAATTGTGCACTGAAAGTCAATGTCCACTCCACCTTTACTTTCATAAGCACAATTATAATTTTCGATCTTATCATGTCAAAAGACCCCAGCGTCGGCACGATCAACAAAACAACGTAAAATCCGAACTTACGCAAACAAATTCACATTGCACAATAATTTGCCATAAACAGCATTTAATCTGTCCATCTCAATTATTATTACAGCCAATTTAGTGCGGAGATGTTAAACTTACCTCTCGTTAAGGCATGGACAGCCCTGTTGGGTAATAAAATATGTAAGACCTACATTGCAGCATTGATACTTGATACCCATTTCGGGAAGACAAGTGAGAGTCGATGTTATGCAAAATCGTTGCCAAATTCAGGGCTGTAGCGAAATCGTGTCTGAGAATAAATTGAGGTGTGATGTCATGTTATTTTTAATTACACGTCTGTTTTTGGTAATTAAAGTAATTGTTGATTGATGAGAGAATGTATGAAATTTAAAATTATTTAATGCAGTATTATGAGTAACTGTAACAGAATATGATATGATCAACGAATAGTCGAAGTCACAGAAAGAATAATAATAATAAAATCGCTAATAATACGAATAAAACCGATAGATTACGTAAATCTGAACGAAGTGACGAAGTACAAAACAGAATGATAAATTAAAAATGTACTTTTTACAATGCAATGGAGTTCCATCAAGAATGCACTAAACAAAGTATTACCTACAAAACAGAATCCAGCACTTATAGTCACTGTTTGCACTTAAGACTAATTTGAAACCAAATAACCCAACACTATTTACGAGAACGAATACATTCTTCAAGAAAACTAGTATAACAGCTAAGAAGAGTATAACAGTTAGTAAGAAGGCGGAGTTGCCTACATTTCGGCACAACATCAACAAGTGTAGGAACGGAATAGCTAGTTGCCGTGATTTATGATGCACAGACGGGCAGCTGACGTTTTTTCATATGCCACTGCGGAGTTTCCTTTACGAGAGCAACAGCGAAATATTCTCGCTCGAAGGACCATCTTGACGCGTTCCTCGGTCAATAAGCCGTTATAGATCGTGTTTTGTGCGATTAAGGTTCGTATTACATTGGGTAATTGATGAAAGTTAGTTAATAACTGATGGTCATTGCTATAACCTATTTTCTTCAAAGGTGCCTACTTGAATCCAGTTACAGGCCTTCAAACTAATGGTTATCAAGCGCTTATATGATTGCAGAGGTAACATTTGTAGTTTAATAAAATGTCTTGTTTAATGTAGTCTCTGTCTAGCCCTTTGGGATACGAGTGTGGGTGTGTCTGTAGTCGTATGTATTTAATAAAATGTGTATTAGTAATAGAAATGTGTAGAGAAAATAGTAAGCAGAGTTTTCTATTGTGTACGAATTGGTAGTGCCCCTGATGTTGCTGATGTCCATAGGCGGCGGAGACAACTTTCCATCAGGTGACCCGTTGCGATTATAGCCAAACTCTCCACTAATGTGGGAGCGGCTCAAGTCCACCAGTGAACTGTTATGTGAATGTAAATGGTTAATAATTTTGTCTTCTCATTACGATAAAAGCTATAGAAGATATCGAGTGATATATAATTGTGGACCATACGAAAAAACTTTAAATCTGACTAACTAACATGCGGCCTGGGAAATTACATTTTTACATAAAGCGATATTCCGTACTCAACGCTGGTGTTGCTAAGGTATAGGCAGCGGTGACCACTTTCCGTCAGGTGGCCCGCTTGCTTATTTGACTACCGCATTGCATAAAAAAAGAAAAAAGAAATCAACTTCATATAATCCAAAACAGTTATATAAGCCCAATAAATGGCCCAACAAGAGAAACCTGTCCGCCGCTTTTACAAAACACGCGGCTGTCGATAGGCCCCCGAAGGCGAGTGGTAAGGAATGCCGGCTTCCAAATACGGTGGTGCCGGCTCCTTCCCCGGCATATACCTTATAAGGAAGAGTCACCCGACCGGTCATTGTTGAGATGTCGCTTAATACTGGTACTACCGGCTGCGAGACAGCGGAGGGTTTTGAAAGTCAAGACTCCGTAGGTAATACCTACTCTTTGATAGAGTTGGGATAGTCCAACTGTGGACTGTTACAAGCTTATGAATGAATGAAAATTCTTTATTGCTTTTTACAATTAATAACAAAAAAAAGCAAGAAAAAGCAACCGACGCACTTATCGCTTAAAGCGACCTTAGACCTTAAATACCTAGTTAACAAAATATACTCTACTGTACTTATATCTTTAGTAATATTAGAAGTGTGAAATTTAATCTCCATATTATTACAAGTAGGTGAGAAAAATGGTAAATTTTTTTAATTTTTTTTGTTACAGTCGAACACAGATAATGCTCTAACAAAATGTATAGTATTACATAAAGCCCGTGTCCGACCGTACCTTTCGTAGTGTTAGGAGTTTGGAGCATTCAAATAATAATATTTAAAACACTAATGACTTTTGGCCACTTACGGAGAGTACCTGACTATCATTTATGACATCTACGATTCATAGCGCACCATGACATGTCTAATGTCTATCATTAAATCGAAATTCTAACAAGTAATACGACGATGTCGTTGGTAACATTAAGACACAACAGACACATTTAACAGTTGGTGACAGAGACATTTTTATTTTCCCCAGTAACGTTTGACGGACTTGGTATTTGATATATCCATAGACCGCGGCTGACCACTTTCCGTCAGGTGGCCTTGCCCGGTAGCCTATCGATTGACATAAAAAAAATCACAAATAGAAGTTTTCAGTCGAAGTCCAAGTAAGAATTTCATGTTGCGACACTCTCCGTAACAACTTATCTAAAAATATCGCCCCATTCTCCAGCTAGAGATACACCGGGCTATATGGATTCTCGATATGGTGCCTTTCCTTAGGCGGTGACACCCAAATATGGCTTGGTCCCAGCTTGGTCAGTAGTGAAGTAGCGCCGAGAAATGGTCTGGCGTACTTGACAACTGGGTCTGTGCTTTATTTTGTCTTTCCTTTATTTAAGCGGTTGCGTAGTAGTACTGGAATGGTTGGCCAACTAGGATACTGTGAAGACGTTTTTTCTGTGAACTAACCAGGCTTTTGACAGCCATCTCATCTGGTGGTAAGTGACGATGCGGCCGAAGATGGAGTCTTGAAAGCTAGAGTGAAGGAACTAGAGTATAATATGTGGATGGGTTGGCGGACGCAAGTTTTTTTTTGTTAGACTAGCCAGACATTTGGCTGAGATCTCACCTACGATACGGCCGAAGATGGAGCATGTCAGTTAAAAATAATGAAATTATAGACGTCAAAGCAAAAATTTAGAACTAATATCACAGCAACTCGTATCAAGTTCAAATTTAAGTTACGTAATTAAGTCCATCCTGTTTGCCGGTGAAATAAAAATACCAACTTCCAGCCTTTGCAGGCGCTCGCGCTGTACAAATTGACTCCAATCTTCCTCATCGAGAGGATCTTGAGAGTTTGTTCAGTCCGTCCTTTACTCCCAAGGGAGGATAGAGCGAGACCGATAAGGGAGTTAAATTGAAAAAAATTCATAACTCACGAGGTGTACGCTGGAAGTATTAGCATTTTAATTATCGCGGAGTGCCCGGTGGCCGGCCTTAGCGGGGGCTCTTTATAAATCATCTAAATTGAGCACTTTTTTTTCTTTATTGCGTGTTTTTTTTCGGGAACGCTGCCGACAAAATTCCTTTCGGGCGCCCTGGGGGATGCTGACGGAGCGGTTTTTTAGACGCGCCAAGAGCAGCGAATATCGCGGCGTGGTAAAACATCATGAGAAAATCTGTCTGCACATTTACGCGACTGAGTGTATATAATCTGGTCGGGTTCCCCTGTTAACAGGGTTAGGTAGGTCAGATAGCAGTCGCTCTACCGTAATTACCAGAATCAACAAATCCTGGATCATGGTCAAGGCGGCCAGGCCCTCGTGCGCGATATTTTGTAAGATGATTTAGTAATCATCAGCAGCAATACTGATTGAATTTTGGTGAAGAAGGAGATGGAAAGGGGGTTGTAAAAGCGCAATATTTTTACTACAATATGTGGCTGCAGTACAGTGCCCGATTCCACATGCAAACTAAAATATTAAGAGTAAGTAAGTAGTCAGTTTATTTATAGGCATGACGCATGCTAGTTTAGTCCTCTGGATTGGGTTTTATTCTGCCTGACTCCATGATAACAAAATGTATTAATCCTTTCAAGATTCACATTTAAAATAATGTTACCACATTCTATCAACTTGGCTTTCCGCCCCATTGTGAAGAACGTTGCAGAAAACACAGTTGCAGCGGCGGGAATGAATTGTGGCTTTCGCCCGTTAGCCCAACGACATTTAGAGCTATTCAATAAGATCTAGACCATCTATAGTGCTTATCTCGAGCTGAACGCAACAAGTGGCGGTGGCCCGCATTTGTCTTCCGGAACGCCCAGCGCCCGCGGCACCGGCGTTTATGGAACCGCTCCGTGTGTTGCCGCCCTTATCCCCTTGAATGGATTCCATTATATAACACGGCGGCATTAAAGCAAGTCTTATGGTATTTATTTATTACGGCGATTGTGCTGAGTAACTGTGTATTTTCATAGTTGCCGCGAAATTATGCTCGGGAACGCAACGCTGGGAATATACGAAGTAGGGCATGCAAGTTTTAACAGAAGATTTATGGCGTAGGACATGTAAAATATATCCTCAGTCCATATTATATAAAATAAATTAAAATGTAGTTGTTTTAAAATGTACTTACAACTTGACAATTTAACTAAATCTACCAAATTTTTGTAATACCCTGTAAATACGTATTATACAAGTGTGTAATTGTCTCATTATCGCTCTCCTAAAAGTATGTTTCAACTGAAAAATACAAATCAAGTCAGGTTGACAACGATGATATTTAATGTGGCCTAAAAAATTACGGAATTGGCATTGGTCGCTCTCTGATATTGCTGATGTCCATAGGCGGCAGTGACCACTTTCCATCATCTTTCCATAAAAAAGGGATCTAATTTGTCGCCAATACGGAAACTAATGACGAAAACCCTCACGCTAATTTCATCTTTATCACGCACAATTACTTTGTCTTTTTGTTGTTTTATCTTTTTCATTAGGTGAGTTGAGGTCAAATGCAAGCCTATTGACAATAAATAAAAACTTTACATTTTTATACTAATCCGAATACATCTAAATTCGGTTAAGAGATAGCTAAATCCTTTAGGAAGAGCAATTCGGAGTCGAAAGCTGTAAGTTCAAAGCTGGTAAGTGAGAAGCAAAGGCTACGTGTTTTCATACGCCCGACGTTGGCTGGCGTAATCTGATACGCCGTTAATGCACTTACTGTGCTCTCGGTGAGGCTGGATGTGTAGTTCATATTGTCCTACTAATATACTATCTTATCCTATCCTGTACTATTGGTATTATTTACACGAAATTGTGAGAACGGATATTTGGAGTTGTGTTACTTTATCACACCAAAAGCTCTTAGTTATGATGGTAATAAAAAAAATTTGCTTGGAAAGCTCACACAGCCCCATCTAGCTCTAAGTTAGCAAAGCTTGTGTTATAGATGCTAGACCTAACCTAACCCAACCCCGGGGAAATCCGGGAATCAAACCCGGGACCTCTGCGCAGCAGACCGACATGTTAACCACTAAGGTCGCCTCTACTCTAACTCCATACATTACACTCTACGGACCCTCCATGACGTAACTTTAAAGGTAAACCATATACTTTTCTATGGATAATCCCAAAGTTAAATCATGTTTATTAGTAAGAGAGTATATAAATAGAGGAGTCAACTTATCCTCTACATTTTCTTCGGTAGACATTTCACTTAAGACCGCCTATCACCACGCCTAATGTAAGGCTGCGGCCACACCGGCGGCTGACAGAGATAAATGGACGCGAGCTCACACTTAGCCCCGTATACGTGTGAATCCATCCTTATTGTATGTATGTATGTATGTATGTATGTATATAGTAGAGTGAGAGCGTCAGATAAGTACTTTAGGATGTTTTGGCGTACACTTTAAAGGTTTTTGTGCGGAGTGATTTATTGGGTGAAGATGTGTGAGGTGTTTCTAAGCAAATAGGGTTCCTTTTCGATCGTTTTTTATAAGTGCACAATTTGCATACAGTTACAGCTTCAGAAAACCGGCAAAAGGAACTAATGGAAAATAGTCACAGCTGTCTAAAAATAATCATCTTGGCGTTAATGTCCCGGTTAAGCTCTCAAGCACGAGGGCCTGGGGTCCGCCTTGACCATGATCCAGAACTTAGCAGACCAGGAAAGTACAGTAGAGCGACTGCCATCTGACCTCCGTGACCCTGCTATCAGAGGAACCTGTCCAGATTGGATAATGGTTACACATTCAATCGCCCGATTGTGCACTTCACTCATTAACAGAAAACGCCACTATCCATTTCCTGTTCCACGGAGGTCCTGCATTGCTTCTATTAGTCGTATAGTATGACAAACATCAATAGATACTGTTGGTGCAATATTCTCCGCCAGACACCCTCCAAACTCCCTGCATTTGCACCTTTCACAGGGTTCCCAACGCCAACACTTCGGCGCATATAATAGGATCGGGCGGGCGCCTTATTAAGCTCAAAGGGCGGTGCAAGGATACAATTTAAATTTAATCTGGCGAGGTACCCTCATTCGGGATATTAAAATATGATTGCGTGCTGGGGCTGAGTTGGGGGCACCTGCTTTTTTATAGCTGAGGGGCGTTGTTTGGCGGTTGGCAGATAAGGTAGGCTGGTTCCATTATTTGCAATAATCAATGGGAAAGATGGGATTATTAACATTCATCTTATCTTGGCGTTAATGGTATGCTTTAAAGGATTGGCAGATCAAATAATTAAAGTGGAGCGTCTGCCATCTGACCACCGCGACCCTGCTACAAGGGGAAAGTAACCAGATTGGCTCATGGATACACATTCAGTCGCCTGAATGTGCAGATTTCACGATATTTTCCCTTACCGCAAACCCCCGTATAGGTAACTCTTCTATTTATATTTTAAGGGAACTTCGCTCGATACAATTACTCACTCTAAGTAGACATTGAGGGGAATACTCGTGTATGTATGTATGTATGTAATCTCTTTATTGCATCAATTTATAACATTACTCATCATCCTGCAATAAAAATGCAGAACCGCAGGTGCGTTGTCACTGTAAGGACTAAGATGAAATGCCTTATGACTGCAATTGCGCTGGCTTATCCTTCAAACCGGAACACATAAATGCAAGAATTGTTGCGATCTTTACAAGGCCGTCGAAACGTACATTAATAACTTTTTGTCATTCCATTTTCCTTACACTGACAGCATTCATATCTTAATTTAAGACCGCTGAAGACCTCCTGTGCTCATACGAATATTTGCGAAAGCTGTCTGCATTTCAGCCATCCGGGGCAGGGGTGCAAAACCTGGGGTCGCGCGCAATCAGCATCCGATCGCATGTTCCTTTTGAAAGCGGCTTATCCCAGTCAGGGGTGTTCAACCTTCGGGGCCCCGCTAATTTCCTAGAATATTGCGGTTTTCCAACACCGCTTGAGTGGATTACGTTGTTATTGTGAACGGATGTACCTGCCACGGAGTTATTAAATTGTAATTTCTTTATCTGTTTATATTTGGGGTTAGTAACTTTTTTACGTTGGTCAGATTACACAAGATTGCACAGCTAGCACATATTTCATATTTCATATTTATTTATTTGCTGTCCAATGGTACATAAGGTCTTAATAATTAACAAGATTCACATTAGACACCTTTGGAAGGCACTGCAAATTTAAATTGCTGTCACAATTGTTACATCATACAAACTAATGATTTAAACATTATAAAATTGTCCTATAAGTTAAGTTTAACCATATTCTTTGCAAGTAAATATAATAGGTAGGTACACATAATGGGCAGGTAATTTTATGGTCAAACTATAAGCTAATAAATGTTAAAATGTCATACAATAATTCAATAATTATAAAAAATCTAATCAATGTCAGCATATTCACACAATATTTCTTATGTCAAATCTATTAAACACTAAATTACATCTACGTTGATCTACGGGATTACCTATTATTTAGGAAGTCGTCAATTTTGTAGTAACATTTCTCAATTAAATATTGTTTAAGCTTTTTTGCGAATATGTGTGGTTTCGATTCGGTTTTTATCGTTTCCGGAATGTTGTTATATATTTGTATGGCAGAACAATACGGACCCTTCCTATATATTTGTAAGTTGGAAGTAGGTAAAATAATATTAGTTCTCGGTCTTAATGTCCTTTTTAAGACACTGCTGTTAAATGTAAATAAATGCAGGTTATTCTTGACAAACATTGCCGTTTCTAGGATATACAAACACGGAAGAGTCAATAATTGTTTCTCAATAAAATAAGGCCTACAGCTATCTCTGTCTTTTACGTTGAAAAGTATGCGAATGCATTTTTTTTGCATGACAAATAGTTCCTGAGCGGTGGCGCCTCTGCCCCATAGTGTTAGTCCGTATCGCAGCCATGACACTGCGAACGCGTGATACGCCGATAGTGCCGTTTCTAAACTAGTGTTACGTTTTAAAATACTAAGTGCATATACAAATTTTGCTAGTCTAGACTTTGTTTGTGCTATATGTGTTTTCCAGTTTAGTTGACTGTCCAGGTGTAATCCTAGCAGGGTGGCTTGGTTAACCTCTTCAATCTTCTTATTATTAAAAGTGATATTCAGTGGCAATGGTCTTCTTTGGTGTGGGTGGAATTGGATTAATTTGGTTTTATCGAAATTTATTTCTAGTTTTTGTGCATCGATCCAGGCATTTATTAAATTTAGTGTGTCATAGATATTTTTATTATAGTCGTCGTGTTGTGTGAAACCGAATAAAAGTGATATGTCATCCGCAAAAAGTAAATTTGGAGTATCAAGAATTTTCGGTAAGTCGTTAATATAAATCAGGAATAAAATGCATCCTAGGATACTTCCTTGTGGAATGGATCCCTTTAATTCTCGAAAATCGGATCGTATTATTTCGATTTTGCGGGTGGATTCATCATAATGTTCGAGTTGGACGCACTGCGTCCGTGACTGGAGATACGATTTAAACCATTCATGTACAATGCCACGGATACCTACATTATATAACTTTTGCAGTAAAATGTTGTAACATACCTTATCATAGGCCTTGCTTAGGTCTAGTAGTAGGCCTACGGCGTTATACGATTTGTCAATATTTTCGAGAATCCCTTGTATATAGGTATAAACGGCAAGACTTGTGGAGCGATTTTTTCTAAACCCGAATTGATTTTTATGAAAAACACCGTTTTTTTCAAAAAATTTGTACAGGCGATTGTACATTACTTTTTCAAATACTTTTGAAATTGACGAAAGTAGGGCTATTGGGCGATAGTTACCTACATCGAATTTGTCACCTTTTTTGTACAAAGGTTTAATTAGTGATATCTTTAGCATGTTTGGGAATAGGCCTAATTCGAATGACTGGTTTACAAGTCTTGTTAGTGGCTGTGTAAGTTCGGGTGCGCACGCTCTTAATAGACATGTAGGTATGTCGTCGATACCAATACTTCGCTTGTTTTTTAGATGTCGTATAGTATTATATATTTCGCGCGCATCTACCGGTCTTAGGTACATGGACGACATGAGGGTTTGCGGCTCCGGCGCCGGTGCCGCCGCCGCCGCACCCACGGGCGCCCGCGCATCGCTGTGCGTAGATGGTTTAAAAACATTCAAAAAATGCTCATTAAACGTATTCGCAATGACAGAGGGTGAACGTATGGCTTTGTTGTTAACTTTAATGCACATATTTCTGCGATTACCGTTTTTATTAGGCTTTGTGACCTCGTTTATTATGTGCCACATACACTTCATTTTGTTGCTTGACGATGACATTTTTTTAACATAGTTTAGTCGTTTCGATTTAACCACGCATTTTTTCAATAGTTTTTCGTATAATTTATAGTGTTTTTTAAATACATTGTCACTGGGAATTTGATTTGATAATATTTTTAAATGTCTTTTATGCTTGCAAGATTTCTTTAGACCTTTAGTTAACCAAGTTCCCTTTTTGTTATTGTTTATTTTTATGTTTTTTATTGGAATTGCTCTATTTAAAATGTCCTGTAGTGTATTATTGAATATTTCGTAATTTTGGTTAATGTCATTGTCGTAAATTAAAATTTTATCCCAGTCGATGTCACGTAATAGAAATTTAAAGGAATCCATGTTTAATTTATTATATATTCTTTTTCGTGTCGTCCATATTTTATCATTGGTGTGTTTAATGTCAGAGTGACCAGTAAATGTATAAACTAAGCTGTTATGGTCGGATAAGCCGAAGTCCGTGTTTAATATGTCAAATTTATTGTTGTTAGTGAAAATGAGATCTATGCAGGAGGATGTTTTGGAAGTTACCCTAGTCGGATCCGTCACAATATTTTTAAGGTTATACGTTAACATAGTATCCAATAACCGCCTGGATATTTTTGTTTTTTTATTTGTGTCTATGATAAAATCTCCGCCGATTACAATGTGTTTCTTTTCTTTATATTTGATTTTTTGCAATAAATTATTAAGACAATCGTAGAATTCTTCTATGTTACGGTTCGCTCTATATACACAAATTAGTATTAAATTGCATTTAACAATTTCGACACAGCAACATTCCACGATAAATTCACGAGTTAGTTCTTTAATATCTTCGCGCTCAACAAAATCTACATCATTACGTAAAAGTATAGCAACGCCTCCGTGTTCTCTCACTCGTCGACTATATGAGCTCGCTAGTTTGTAGTTTTCAAGTACAATTGAGTTATCACAATCTGCTGGAATCCAGGTTTCCGATAAACAAACTGCTTCATAGTTATGATCTTGTAAAAAGCTTTCAAGCATGTATACCTTGTTATTGAGACATTGAATATTCTGGAACATTATATTAAATGTACTTAACTTATTTTTATGCGCGACGAAATGTCTCCTGATGCTGGGAGTCTTGGGAGACTTGGGAGACTTGGGAGATGTGTTGTGTGCTCATTGTGTTGTGATGCTCGTCATTATTTAGCACTGGCGGATGTTCTTTTCCGTTTATGAAAATTTGGTTTCCTCTTATTATTGCATGTTTTCCTTCTTGCTTAGCATCCCATAATACTTTCCTAAATTTCTTTTTTTGTTCTAAATCCGATTTATTTAGGTACTGGGAAATGTAGAACCCTGTATTTTTAAAATTGAAACTGTTGCTTAGCACATATTTTGTCATTCTTTGACTTAACAATTCAATTACAATTGGGCGCTTGTTGCCTCTTTTTCCTAGACGCTTTACGTTCTCAATAAACGGATTTAAATCTACCCCCATCATGTCATAAAAAAGATTGCATATTTTCTGTAGTAAGCTTTGTTCTGATTCAATGGAATTTTCTCTCAAACCATACAGTACAATTCTTCTGGTTGTATTTATGTCTTGTCCATTAGTGTTTGTGTCGTCTATCCTATTTGTTAACTCTTCAATTTCCCGGTGTAGTTTTTTATTTTCGGCTTCTAAACATTGTATTTTATTATTTATTGCAACAACCTTCTCCTCTAACTGGTTTTGTTCTTTTTTCAATTTGTTTGTGTGTTCTAGCATCTCGACTTTTAAGTTATTTATTGCGAATACTCTCGTGCGATAAGCGACAAAAGGAGCGCTGCTATCTCTTCTGAAATGAACAAATGACGATGAATCTTGACAACAAACGATTAGCGACCAACCCTGTCTTCTGGCAAGTGCAGTTTGAGAACCATCCGCGTCATCCAAGCAATTCCGCGGTACGTTCCAAAACCTACCTAAAGTCAAATGAGATTAAATCCGTTTCCAATACCTCTTAGGTAGATGGGAGCGCGCTCTAATGGTTTCTTCTTAGATGCGTCGGCATTACCTTTGAACGCGTAATTATGGCGGAATTTGACGGAACTTGGCGGAATTCCGGGGAATTTGGGTGGAATTAATACCGAGATAAGCTCCTTGGCTGGCCCCCTTTTTAAATCGTACAAAAAAGTGCCCACCTCATTTCAGATGTATTGGGCGTGAACTGATGAGATCCCCCCTCGATTCTCTCGCCGAAATATGCGAGACACTGTTTAGTTCTCATGAATAATATTGTATTCACTTGATAGGAACGAAATTTAATTTATTACGGAAAAAGAACTCGTTAAGTCTCACAAAATTATTTTTTGTGACTGATCGGCCCTTACATTCGTCAGCCCTGCTGAAATTTGAATTATAGACAAAATCAATCAATGACTAAATAATAGAAATACTAGGTATCTTTTTATCCACGTGGACTAGTTTTTGTAATGTTTAGCGTTTATTTCCACTAGCGACTCGCTCCAGCTTCGCACGGGTAGAACCTTAACCAATTATATCATATCACTCATACCTTCCTCTGAAAACCACATGAAAGTCCGTTCAGTAGTTTTTGAGTTTATCCCGAACAGACAGACAGACGCAGCGAATGACTTTGTTTTATAATATATAGGTGGTGATGACAATGACATAGGAACAACATTACCATCCCATTTTACCGTACCCATTTTACATAGTACCAACTACTGCTCATTCATAATTATCCACATCCCGAATCTCACAACCTACCGATTGAAAGCGCAATTGTATGTGCAACGCTATAAAATCCACCGAATGGGAAACAGCGCTGCGTGGCTGAAGTACAGCGCAGCCCATACCCGTCCACCGGAAGAGCGTAACAACTGGGGGTATTGTTAAAAATTCACGAGTGTACGCCGCAGCGGCCGCGTTTGACATGGAAATGCACGCCTACCGCGCGCCCAGATGTATACGACTACCCGCGGCTGTGTACGGCCACGAGGTGGGCGGCGCGATTGTTTAAATTTTTATGTGTAAGGCGCTGTCCTAATTGGCAACGATCGTACGACGGACGTCACCGGACCAATAGGAGACCTCAAAACCGCCCGTCGTACCACCATGGTATTCGTCGTCGCGATTAATACTACACAAAATCATTTATTGCACCAAAAACTAATTGCTATTCCTGTGAAATTGAAAACCATACACCACTCACGTTTTAGATACGTATACTTTTAAAAGAACGCAAGAAATTGTGAAGTAGATACGTGTTCGAGTTTCAGATTATGACATTTTAATTTATCCGTCTATTCTAGGGCTAAGAGAGGTAGAGCTCGTCTAAGCTGAAATGACGCGCCCCACTATCGCATTAACGCATACAAGCAAATTTTAAATATGTGCGCAATACATATACAAATGCCGTTGTAATTGGTCATTCAGTTGCCGGTGAGACTCAAACGTAGGAGCATGCGTCGTTCGATTGGAGCAGTCGACGCTCCCACACAGATGAAGTGTCATTATTAATATTTGCACTCACACATCGAAATCAACTAATTAAGTAGTGGGGCGCGTCATTTCAGCTTAGACACGCTCTAGTTGTTTACCTACCCAAAAATCTTATTGAGTGGTATCTATATTATTTATACAAATATCTACTGTAATCGAGACGGACCCTAGAGTTGCGAAGGCACCAAGCGCGCAGATAAGCAAGCCAGATATAACCGTGCTACAAGGATCACTTCGCACTTGGATGAGGGCGTAGGCGTTATAAATAAATAAATAACTCATTTATTATAACTAGAAACGTCACAACACAACATAAACAAAAAAAGAAAAAGACAATACATCAACACATAAAATTATATCCAAATTGTTGCCATATTAAAAATGACGAGTTGGCATTGCCGTGCTGTGGCCCTCCCAGTTGATAAAGGGACCTCGCTCAACTTCCGACTCCAGCTTACAAGATGGCGGCCATCGTTAGTTCTAATTTCCGTCACGATTGTAGCACTACTCGTTAACCTAACATTGTTCCACATATAACCTCCCGCCATATTCCTGGCCTCACCCGAATAAATTCGAACGCACCCCGCATTGACATGCACATTCAATTGTCAGCGGGCGGCGGCGTACACCCTCCCGCTCGAGGACTGCCTATAGCCTTATTACTGGCGTACTAGAGGTGTTTATCCACTTTCGGTAATCACTTTTGACGGTTACTGTATCTATTCAGTGCTTACTTTTGCTTATGTAGGTAACTGAGTAGGTATATGTAATTTGTTACTTGATTGGTTGGATTTGATTACATTTCAGGCGGTCCAGTAGCCGTATTCATCGGAAATCGGATTCGACAAAGGACCCCGCAAAAGTTCTTAGGAAAATGTGGTTTCAGTTAATTTTGATGAAATTTCCATATGTTATAGAGAATAGAGTTTCCGTGGAATCTATCGGGATTCTGAATAACAGTTTTAGAATCGATCGACACGGATTCGCCACTCACGAATTTCGTGTCGAATCGTTCGGAAACGGTTTCGAATCATTGTGAATACGGCTACAGGAGTACCCTAGCGTAAATGTAGGAGATGTATGAATGTGGAAGAGGAAATGGCATGTGCCAGGATCGAAGCATGTGGCACGCGAAAGTGTCCTACCCCTATGGAAAACAGGTGACAATGTGTGGTACTACCTGAATATTTTGCTAATAGCATTGTTTCTCAGGAACGTCACTTGAGTAGAGTGCTAGAGATGGGTGATAAATAACGTCACCAGTATCGGCGGCATTTTTACACTTTTTGACGAATTAAGTGGTTCAGTGGTCAACGTCTGTCACGCGAAAGGTCCCGGGTTCGATTCCTGCCGAGCAGAAATTGAAATGATGAATTTTAATTTCTGTTACGGGTCTGGGTGTTCTATGTATAATAAGTATGTATTTAAAAGTATATAAGTAGTTTATCAGTTATCTAGCACCCATAACACAAGGTTTGCTTACTTTGGGGCTAGATGGCGCTGTGTGAATTTGTCCACGAATATTTGTTTATTTATTTTACGCCACATTTATTGTTGTCCTAACATTCTGCCCATTGGGAAACTACTGATGACACTGACGCCCTCTCACGGTCCTAAATATAGTGTGTCCTTTATGTTATGACGTGATTTTATAGCATAGTTCCTTCGGGAAATGTTGCAGTGATACTACCGTGACGTTTTTTACCACCAATCTCTTGCACTCAATTTGAATCAAGTTGCGGAGAGGCCGTCCTATTAGGTTGTATATATAACCTTATTGTGACGTCGTGGTATCGAAGTCTGCTTGGTCTTTCTTAGAGCAAAGACTTGGTTGTTCCTCAACGGTGGACAGTACAACTTCAACTACCCACTGAAATCTACTGGTCAAGGACCTACGCGATGATCAATCTAAAGCTATGCGATTCAACAGGTTTCTGTGACCCTCACCATGTCATCCAGTTTGAGGATCAGCACACCCAGTTAGATCCTGTAAAGGCACCACAGTCAAAAGGATATCGAATATTTCAATTATGGGTTGAGTTGGACAGATATACAAACATGCAGAGTCATATTGTTCGTCTACACGATTTGCCCTCGCAACTCAACACGCCATCATCCAGCAGATTGATTTAAATTCTTTTCAAAACAGCCAATCGATACACATCCCTCTGCCGATCGGAGTGGGGTAAACGCACCATTTCTCTCCACTCCAGATTGTGTGCGTATTAACACGTCAGCGAAAGATGTATCAAGGAAGGCGAGTGACTTGCGCGCCGCCCCGCGAGGCACGGGCGCGGCACGCAACTTTAAATTAAGGGCGCCAAAAAGATAAATGGAAAAGAACGCTGTCAATTCCTCCTTTTCATTAATGGCCTGTATGTGTGTTAGGGTGCAAAGCGGCAGTGTAAATGATACACGCGCTTTCCGCCGAGTCACCGTATTTTTATAGGTTACCTTTTTGGTGGAACAGATTTGTTAAATTACCTAAGGAGGTTATATTCAAAATGGCTGCCGTATCACGAAGGCGCGTCTAGCTGAACTTGGCTCGGTATGAAGCGATATTTTTATAATTAGTTTTTAGAAATAATGTATGAATTACTCGGCTGTATCAAGCTCGAAGGCAGCACGCTTTCCATATTGATTAACCACGAACTCTTTATTATACGCTCCCATATTTTTTGCCTGTTTCAGCATATTACAAATAAAACGAATTCTATAATTAAGCTAAGTTTATGGTATGTTAGTTTCCTTACCATCTTAGTAGCCTCACACAAGTAATAAAATACATACCTACATGTAAACTTAGGTGCCTACGTTTGCGATTTCATTAAAGAAGAATAACTTTATCGCCCGAATACTGGAATGCTTCTTAACTTTAAGGGCTGTCAATTTCAAATCTTCGACATTCAAAAAGGATAGCATGACTAATGAGCCCTTAAACTTAAACTATACTTGTACTATCTACAATCTGACCCGGGGTCGATTCGCCCGTCACAGGCCAAAGTTACGCTTTATTTTAGCTCTGGAGAAACAAACAATCACATAATATATATCAACAACAATAGATACATTGTACATAATTCACTCATTGTGTAACCGACACGGTTTCCCACAGATAGGAAAAAAATTCTAAAACGACTTGACAATATAACAGATCGAACACGTGTAAGAGTTTCCTACCTAGGTCATAAATACATGTGAGACAAAGCCCACGTGTGTACTAGAAAAAAAACTTTGTTCTATACATAGTTTAATAAAAATGTTCTAACACCTCACTCCACTATCCTCCAGATATTCGCAAACAATAAGCACCTCGCAATTACGAAAACCGCGCGCGCATCGACAAACGAATGGCGTGTAGGGTAAACGTACCAATTATCGGGACTCGCTGAACGGAGTCCCACAACTGGTTTATGCCTCTTAATTCCTCGTTTTAAATAACAAAAGGCTATTACCGGCGTTTTTCAGTGCCAGGCGCGGGGTGGCTCGCCCTCTTTCAACAAACACCTATCTAGTAGGCGGCCGGCTCTATAAGGATATACGGTACTCTGAACGGTTCGTCGATAGCAAGGGAAGGGATTCCATTTTTATTTTCACTTATGGAAATTTGGAAGCGTTATCTTGGACTATTTCGGTTTGTAAGCTGGGGTTAACTTCGTGTATATTAGCACTTAAGTCTTATTTGAAGTAAAAATTCTGGTGTATTCATTCATAAAATAAAAATAACATGAAGATAAATTATGCGACAGCACTGTCAGCTAATGCCACAATAATACTTTACTATATAACGAAACATTTTCAACAAATAGACTTGCACCACAGACCCACGTGAAACGGAATAAAAAATAACAGGTATTTTATCATAGCCACTTTGTTGAACGCGGGGTATTTTATAGTGCCCGAGTAACAACCGTGCCATAGCATTGCATTATTGACATTAGGTCGAGTACATATGTCGTGTGAACTAACACGTGGTCTGGATGTGTGCGCTAGAATTGATATATTTTTTAACAGGTAGATGTGAAGTTTTTCGTTACACTGTTGAGTTTAGCTGTGTTTGCGAAGTTGGGTAGCAATTATGTTGTAAGCGAATGTAGGTAATCGATGGTACCTATTGGCTGTTGTAATAGGAGACAGTAAAGAAATAAACCATACGTTTGACATTTGAAATTGCATAGAAATCTATTATAAATATCTACGAGTTTGTAAGAGAGTTCGGAAGTTTGTTACTCCATCACGCAAAAACTACAGAACGGATTTTAATGAAATTTGCCAGTAGTGTAGCTTATCCTACCAATATTATAAGCATAAAAGTTTGTAACAAAGTCTGTCAGTCTTTCAAACAAAAACTACCGAGTATCCGGACCTCCAGTATACATTTCATTAATGCTGGTGCAGGTGGTGAGTCTGTTTCCTCTGCAGGTGACTGTCCCTATTTTTTTCTGTACCCTATTTTATACGCTATCCTGAAAATGAATTCTGAGTCATTATTATGGTGGGGTTAAGAAAAATACAAAATTGAAGGAGCGAAATCCGTTACCAAATTTTGATATTGTTAGCTGCACATTTCAACATAATCTAGAAATACAATTTCGAGAAATCATAGGGCAATTCAGATAAATTGATTTATGCCGCGTGGCAAACAGAGCGTATGTTGCAACTGGCCGGTAATCCGTCCAGTATGAAGTGGCATTTGAACTGTTCAAACACCGCGCTTTCGACTCGGAATTTTCACTGTCCAATAGGCTTTTCGTTCGAGTAATGCTTTGGTATTTTGCACGTGGTAGTACGTGTGCGTACAGTTGGTTTCAGAAATGTTAAGAGTGTAAGTAAATGCATGGAAATTACTTTTAATTCCCGACGCAAGAAAAGGAGTGTTATAAATTTGACGTGGGTATCTGTGTCTCTGTCTGTAGCATCGTAGCTCCTGAAGGAAGAATAATTACGACGCAGTTTTATTTATTTGAACAAACACTTAAAGGGGGTAGCTTCTAATTCCAACTATGAGTGAAAACTGTAAAATATACAAAACATAGTAGACCCGGCGCTATTTCGTTCGCTTGGCGTTCAACCCCTGCACTTCCCTACCCCTTCTCTACATTACCCTACCTCTAAACCTACACTAACCTACTCTATACCTACCCTACATCTACTATACCTTTCTCTTGAATCACTATATCCATTTCTGAAAACCGCATTAAAATCCGTTGCGTACTTTAAAAGATCTCAGCTTACATATAGACATACATCGATACATAAGGACAGACGATGGAAAGCGAAGATAGATTGGGCAGCTCGAAACTCGACGGAAAGTGTTGTCTGCCGTAATACCTATGATTCATGCACTCAGGTGTCATGCAACAAGAATGCTTCAACTGCAGGTGCGCATTGTTTTTGTTCTCGACAGTACCGACTACAGAGCCCCGTAATATTTCCGCATATTGTGTCGGATTCGTTTGAGAGCATCGATTGATCGCGCTCCAGTTTTAGTGGGAACTGGGTCGCCCTGTTTTGGCAGTGGATGTGTATTTTACATTACAGTGGAATGTAGATTTCAGTGTCGAACGATGTAAATGTGCTGTCTATTTTTATCCGAAGGATAACGTTTTTTTGGTATGCCTACTGTTGGTGACTTTACCCTACTGTAATAAACCTGCTCTGCCGGACACCCGTGCCATGCAGGCAAAGTAGAATAGCACCAACCCCTTACACTCGTGGGTGTCGTACAAGGCGACTAACGTTTTTAAGGCGAAATATCTAGAGTCTCCATAGGGTAGGAAATGGGCAGCAGCGTTTTCCATTTTTTTATACTTGCATCATTTATATGCGAAAACATGTAAATGGTTGATAGACTCTTTGTACTAATTCTATTTAGCTATTAAGTACTGATTGTTTTCCGAAGAAAAAAAAAAAAATCACTGCGATCTCCAACCCGCCTGTCAAATGTGAGACAATGACCTCCCGTCTTCTGAGAGAGGCCTTAAGTCCTGCAGTGGCCTGTTATGGGCTGTGATGAATAAACTAGCGGCCCGCTCCGGTTTTGCACGGTTATTCTCGGAGTTTCTCTAATTAAATATACATGGAAAACCGTATCGAAATTAGACAGACAGACAGTGTGTAAGTATTGTTACATAAAAGGTAAATTCGTCGTCGAATCGTCAAAACGACTTTACACTTTACACGAAGAAACATTCGACGTAGGTGTAGTAGGCGATCGTGAGCTTTAGTTAAATAACTTCATTACAACTTGTATGTATGTATTTACTTAGTTTCAAGTTGTAGATTAAACCGTCCAGCAATTGACCGCCTACCAAGAAACGGGCAGGCGAAGGTTCAAACATTCATGGCGTGCGATACCATTTCTGAATTCTAAAATGCACTGACCTACTTCCAATTATTCTTAGAACGACTGCTTTTTGGAGTAAGTAGAGTAAGTATTATTCTACATTTTCATTAGCCGAGAAGGTCAAATGTTCTGAATTAGTAATCCAATTTTTAAATATTATTTGGTTTTGTTCTATTTTGCATGTGAAAAGTTGATTTTACAGTTAGGACATCGTTTTACTGTACAAGCGAATTCTTTTGCTAATAGAACGGCCTCTCACGAATTTCACACGAAATGGGTGATAAATGATCATGAACTTTACGTTAAAAATAAGAGCCAAATAAGAATTAATGATTTGTGTCATTTGGTTCGAAAATCTAAATTTTAAAATTTCACACGAGTCACAAAATTATCATCGAGAGTAAAAAAGAGCCAAGTTCGCAACTGCTATCGGCATAATTGGGGTATTTTTATAACAGTGTCTTATTTTATAACAGAAGAAGCCAAACGAACAATCAGATCGCAAAGAAGAAAGTCATAAGCAGTTCCACTTGTGTTGTGCAGCTGAGTGGACAGTAATTCAATCCGGTCAAGTTCCCCTGGTAGCATTGTCACGGAGGTCAGACGGTAGTCGCTCCACTGTAATTACCCGATCGCCAAATCCTGGATCATGGTCAAGGCGGACCCCGGACTCTCGTTCTCGGGAGCACAACCGAGACATTAACGCCGAGATGTTGGTCAGTAATACAGCGACCACCACGTGACCCCAGGTCTACATTAGAGCATTACAGGACGTCCGCACGCGCCCCGAAGCATTGGTGCGTAATCAATAAATTACAAGACGCAAAGCTGATTACAGGCGGCCCATTGTGCCGGTGTGCCAGGGCAATAATTCCAATTACGTATGCGTTGCCCAGTGCCGCTAATAAGTCAAATTGAACAATGCATCGGCCCCTAATTGCTTACGAAGATCGGCTGCGACCTGTACATCTAATTATACAGGTATGGGCGCACGGCAGTGGACAGCCGGGTTCGTATTTATTTTAATGTGGACTTATTAAAGGAAGAGACAGGGAAACTATTTTTATAACGATGACAGAATAATGAAAATATAATAAAAAACAAAATAAATAATAAAACCCAAACATAAACAAAATATTTTCAATTGTTTGATATGTCACTAGGAAAGGTTAATGTGCAACTGTGAAATGTCCCTGATGAGAAAACCGTGTCTTAATGAGGAAACCGTCACTCAAGGACACTCGGATTGAGAAAGTTTTGTTTATTTATTAAAGAAGTGTTCTTGTTTCACTTTCGTTTATTAGCGGTAGTACCAAAAATTCCACACCTACACTGAGGCCCTGTAGTTCATTCACATTTTTAACTGCATTATAAAGTAAAGCGACTGAATTTGCACTCACTGAAGAGTGAATACAAAACTTTTTCTACAGGTAAAAGCTGTAAAACCAAAAAATTATTCACACAACTGAATTTATAAAATTATAGCATTTTGCACACTCTACACTTCGCCCCACACCCTCCATTACAACTACCTAAAATTCATATCAATACCTGGAATATGGCTACCGACAATATTCCACTGCTTTGTCATCTCTATCTGCACGAGTCCAATAACCATTCTTACACAGATTATACGTGCAAACCGTTGCAGATATCGGTGAATTATTAATAAATCATGACAACGGAACGTCATATTAGCAATATTGAATGGTGCCGCGGCGCTCCATTGTAAGTTTATCGATCCGCTGGATGCATTATTGAGTAGACAAGAGGGAACTAGTCGAGACACAAATTCGCTGCTGACGACAACGATACGTTTTGTTCGTTATATTTTACGCTGCTCCGCTTTGGTAAAAGAACTTGGCGCTATTTTTACCAGTTAGAGAAAAAGGTTTGGTTAGTTGTAAATAAGTCTCAAATCGCCTTCAAGGCTAGAGTGAATAGGCGGTTCCTAGACAGGCATGCTCCATCTTCGCTTACCACCACGTGAGATGGCGGTCGAATTCCTGGCTAGAATGATAAAAAAATTTGGTTACACTAATTATACTTCGAGCACTGTTTGTACATAAATTCTGTGCGGTTTATTGTTTCTTATTTATTTGTAGAGATAGATAGTTTGGATATTTTATACCAAATACAGGAAACAGTTTAACCAAAAACTAACTTCGTTAAATTAAAAGCTAAATTCAATAACGTTCCATTTTCAAAATAATCAGCCAAATATTATTTCTGCTTTAGGCCTTACGATATCGTTCTCTTCTATACAATTAGTCTCGGTGGTCGTCGTCGTGTCGGCCACTGTCAAGTCACCAAGCTACTCGATACTCAAACGACCGCAGGCGTATAACTCCTTCTATTTACCTGGTCTCGGGCTATTTCTAGACGTGGACATTGTTTATGGAATCACTAATGCGCTACCGGCATGGCCAGTGACATTTTGTGGCCGCCATGTTGGATTTACGATGAGAAAACAAAAAGATACCGCGATAGCCGGCTATAGGTGTCGTAGATTTCGTGTCTTAATAAATTAAGGATGTAGCCAGATGGTGATAATGAATCGTAAAATGTATTTAATTCAGAAGCAACCTTTGAAAACTGAGTAGGTAATCTCAAAGTAGTGCAGTGTTATGATTTCATTTCGTCTGACCTATCACGCGCTCATAAATAACCTCAAACAAAAATGTAGGTTTACCTTCGGCTTCTTATGAAACGTCCTTGGGAAATGTATTATTTCTTAGGTACATAAACAGAAGTCTTATCGGCATTGCCCGCTAAACTTTTTTACATTTTAGATGTTCAAATTATTTTATGTTATTCTGGTTAAATTTTTTTTTACCTTGGCTACGCCGTTGGTTTGAATCAGCGATCACTTATAATAAGTTTATTAAAAGTATACCTCAATTATTTCTAACCGCATTTCTCAATCATGAACTTGGAATTTTCATCCGCGCACGCTACGCACTTTTTACAAAAATTAAAATTGGTAACGTGGTTCTTTACCAATTTTTTATCGCTAAACCCATGATATTGTTCATACTGACCCATCCCTTCTAATCCTAAATTGCATTACTAGCCGTTTGATAACTTTGGAATTGCTAGATAAAGTACGGTACAGTTACAGACAAAACGTCAGAAACTGCAAGCGCATCGCGGTTCCGCGAAAGTAGGCCAGTCGCTGCTCCGATTTTACCAAAAGCGTGATCCGTAGAGACGGGATCACTTCCGACAGACGATTGTTACCAACTCATACCTACTTTTTGTGTAGTTTTAATTGTGGTTGAAAAAATTGACAATTTTTTACTTTTTAATGTGTATTAAACGGATTTTTTGTTTTGTTTCACAACTGATACACGTGAAACTGAATTTAAGTTTTGCTATGACAAAGAAATTATTTTTATTTATTTCTCAAACGAGTCTTACAACTCTAAAGTTAATTTGTAGAATTTTCTATTGCTCACAGTAGGTACTTCTCTAACTAGTTAACCGATATAGTTTCAGATTTTATTCATCAAGTACGATTCAAGGTCACTTGTACTGTACATATAACATGGATAGATATCTTAACCTTAGAAAACTATTATTACACAAATGACATAAAAAACCACAATAAATGTCCTAAAAATGTCATATTCCGTCGCAGTCACGTCTCTATTCCACCCGTTGTTACGATTTCGGAACTGAGTGTATCCGCGGGCAGATCCCGCCGCGAGCCTTTTATTTCGTGCTCGACTGTACCGCGTCCAGTTTCAAGAGATTTCATTTCTCGCCCCGCAATGATGATAGTGTTTTGTTCGTTTGTTTTCGAATAGAGAACTCGTTTTGTTTTTTCCAAAAGTTTGCGGCAAAATGCGGCCAGTTACCTCCGGGGAGATTAGAGGCGTGCGTGAAGTTTGTAGACGAAGTTCAAATGATCCATAAAGCTGGAATGGAACGAAATTCTCTCGATGTGAATAAATATTGTGATTTGCGTCATTTGAATTCCATTCGTTTTCGCGACGCGATGCGATGTAAATAGAGTCCAAATTGGAGTAAACATAATGAATGGCAATTTTGACTAATCTTGGATTTATTAGAGGTCTTTTTTTACTGGCACAAAACCGAAGCCGATAAATAAAACCGAAGATCAATATTTTTATAGTAAGTACCTGAAAGCAGTGTAACGGACGACTCTTCTTTGGATTATCTTTATCTTTATTGTCTCATAATTTTACTTTGTTCCTATATCGGTTACCTAAAACGCGCCTCACTCGGACCACGTCCACACATAACTCACCAAGTAGCCGTTGCAGTTTATGGCATGTAAAAATAATAGGGTAAAGTCACCAAATAGGGGCACCAAAGTGAGCCTTAGAAAATTCCGCCCGATTGCGATTCCGGCCTCGGCCTTGGCCCTCCGCTGCCCCTCGGGCGCACAAAGGTAACCTAACGAGCCACTCGGCGAAAATTATAAAAGTTCCCGCCTTGTATAGAGCTACAGTCTGCTACAGCCATGCCCTTGCATGCTGACTTCATTTGCATTACGTGATTTGACTTTTTAACTGATTGTATTGCTTGTTAGACGAGATTCCTTACAAGGATCGAGCGGACTGGTTAGGGACGTAGAAAGTTGTCAATGTGACAGAGTGCAAGTATCCAGAGGTGACTTAGACCTCTACACTGATCATTTGGTGAGACTGGACTTCATCACTGATAATTTAGTGACATAGTTGACTGAACTTTAACCACTAGTTTTACTTAATTTGGTTAAGAATGAACTGCATTTTGCGGAAAAAAAAGTTTTCAACATTTAACAATAAGTTATAATCTAACAAACTTGAAAGCAAATAAAAACACATTTAATTATTAATTATTCAGACTATCACACACTGTAGTACATTATATTATATACACGAATTCTGGGCATATTTCATGCTACATACAAGGTGTTGGCGCCTTCTTTCGGCTACTGCTCAGTTTAAATAACGCGTGATTTAGTACAGGTAACAGGTGCATTCACCCTACTGTCTTATGGCGAAAATATTTCGCGAGTAAGTTACAGTGTGTATAATAAACGTTATTTATGTACAAAGCAGGTTTGTGAAAGTAAAAACGACTTGGGGACTTTGTTTCAACGAAATTCTCTTTGGAAGCGAAACGTAATAGCTTGCTAGAGTAGATACATGGGTTATTAAATAGATAATCGAGATACCAATATCGTTAGTACCTAGGAACTGTTTTCCTTTCGGACAATTTAATGCATTTGGGAAAACAATTATGCGACCGAACGAAAGCTTCAAGCAATGGCCATAATATTGTTTTTAAATTTAAATGTGAGAAAAATAAACAGACGCGCGGGCCGAAACTCCCAAATTGGGTCTCAGTCGCGCCTCACTACAGTCTACCGAAAAGCCGTATCTCACAAACATTCATAGATATATTTGTTCGTTGAAGAAAATAAAAGTATCTGCACCGCACCAATGCTTGCCTTCTTAGCGGAAAATAAAGTAAAAATTTACTCAAGTGTAGGTTATTTTCTATTCAAATTAAATTGGAAAACTTTCCCCAACAAAAACTGAAGTTCAGTCTGGATTTTGAAGTGTGTATAGCGGAATAATGGGTAGAAAGTATAATATAAATAAGTCGGTGAATTTTCAAAGTTCACTAATACGCCTACGATGAATTTGCAGACTAATTTAAGTTTTCGTTTACACAAAGTTATGGAAAATTAATGCTGAAAGTTCAATTCTAAGTCCTTCATTTGCCTTTCACTTGTTTTTATCATCCATCGATGTACTTGGTAGTTACTGCCATTGATAGTTATAAACTGTTTTTGAGTAGAAATATGTAAGTATACGTAATGTGTATGTATGGAATCGAATATGTTCACGATGACACATTGTCATCGATGATCTTATACCAAGAATCGCGGTCGACGGGCGGATGTTGTCATTTTATTAGCATGGTTGGGTCAAGTAACGAGTTGACCTTAATTATAGATAATATCGCAATTTCATGGAACATATTATGATTCTTTCCGCTCGTTACGAAACAGACAATAAAATACTTCACTTAAAAGTAGGTATCAAAACTCTAAGATTATTTAGTAAGCACCTTTCCAAAATGATGATCTGTCTTATTAACTTTAACTTTGCTAACAAGAAAACCGCATTACCAAAATTCGAATACGAAAATTCAAAAAGCGAACATTTTTTATTACCCATAAAAAAATACTTAGAACACCGCCCTCGAAGACTTGGCCGCTAAGTCGCTAATAGAATCTGCATGTTCCATAGACTCCTTAGACTCCCGAAACAGCGATAACCTTTTTGCATTAATCATTAGAGTTTCGCGCGCTCGGGGCGTTCCCTCGTAAAACCTGCAAAAAGGCGCGCACCCAGGAGGATAGATGCATTCGGCCAGTATTCTATGTGGCTAAATTAAAAACGTGGATTGCAGGTGAATGAATACTCCAAGGAGGGCCGTGGCTCTCTTTCGGCGCCAATTTATCGGGCCCCAGAGAGTGCGATCGAACCGGATGAATTACTCGCTTTTCCCCGTTTGCTGGCTATCTGTTCTGTATTTGTTGCACGGAATAAGTAGTGCGAATTGTGGTAATAACAATAAGGGTAGCTTGAGACACCCCTGGTGTATATACGGTATTTATGAATAACAGGTACACATAACATATCTACTCAGAATTGATCTTCGGTCAAAGCCTACTGTTGTACCTCCTATTTAGCCAATATCTACGGGACATTCAAGGCGACTCAAAGGGATACTGAGCCTTGACACAGGCTCCAAGGATCAAGGCAAGGAGCTTATCGCTGATGTAGGAAAGTTGGAGAGATTTTTGTATCACATTGGGTACCTATTATTCAAGATTTATGTATATTGCTTTTTACGAAGTTTATGTAGCTTTTGATTCACCGAAAAATATATCTCTACATCAGCCACCGACAGTCTGTCACAATGACAAACAACAATATCCCCGCCATACCTACAGCCAGACATCATGTAAAGGTAACACTCTAACGCCGCAGCCTAACTATGGATATTAATTACATCATAACACCAGACAAATCGTAAACAAGTCTCACGGCCCGGGCCAAAAAGGTAAACAGTCAGACGCCCAAGTCGTCTGCGTACAATATTTGTGTTTAATTCTGTACACATTAATGAAATGAACATCGCTGTTCGCACCGTCCTAACTCAATTTATATAATGAATGCCATACATTACCTCGTTACAGTTAACAATTCACTATAAAGCTCTCGCATTCGCGAAGTTTGTCGGCAGTGTCAACATGGCGCCGCCGTCGGGTTAGGCGGTAGGTAGAGCGTAGACGCGCTCATTCGACTGTCGGCTGCCGCGGCGAGCGGACGTCTCCTGTTTATATTATTAATAAATATGTTAATGCCCCAGGTAAGTGGCGAGCCGCGGCTGCATTATTCATCGGGAAGGTAGCCCGGTTGACATAGCCACGGATAGCGTCCATGCAAATTCAATCCGGCGAGATGCGGCCGAATTATCATAATTGTAAGTGAGGTTTTTGTTTCCGCGGGTACCTGCGCCGCGGAAGTGGAAGTTTAATCCGAAGTTTGCCCGACACTTTTAGTTTTGTATAACGCCGTCATCACACTGCGATTTGCAATTCAGATGCTGGGAAAAGGCGGACGCCGAGGATCCGTTCCGGCTCAACTTCGTCGTCGGAGGTTTGTTTGAAAAATACGCAGGTAGGTGCGGATTACAGGCGCGGATGAGCTGGCCATTGAGCGGGTTGAATGCAGAACTGACGTTTTCGTGCAACTCTGTGGCAACGAGCAAAGAACCCACTTGATGGTAACTGTCGCCCATTATACCCATTCATAACACCGCCACGTGTTTTTCCCGTAGGGGTCAGAGCTCACATTGATCCACTTGCTGCGATCCTGAGAAACCACTCTTGCTTTTTCCACATTCATTAACCATTAGCGTATATCTAGGTCTATTTTCCAGGGGGAGGGGGGGGGCTGAGGTGGCGGGTGAAGCCGAGTCAATCGCCAATGTACAGCCAGTACGCACCCCATTCTGGAGTGGGCACGGCAACCCTACCTACGCCTATATCATTAACCATTTCATACATTAACGTCGGTTTAGGGTACTTTTGACCTGACCTATACCAATACCCGTGAGTCATTCTTCATTCATTTAGGTTTCATGTAACAAAAATGCAAAACAAAAATGAAGAACCGCAGCTACGTCACTGTAAGGACTAAGATGAAATGCCTCATGCCTGTAATTGCGCTGGCTACCTTATCCACAACAATGCAAGCAATGTTTCTTTACGGCATAAATAGATAAAGCAATGATAGTCACCCAGGCAGTCTCCTGAGAAGCTGAAAGAAGAAGCTGCCTTATCCCCCAAACCGAAACATAGCAACGCAAGAATTGATGCTTGGCAATTAAAAGACTGTTGTGCCTATTCAGACGGACTCAGGCGGAGCAGTTTCAATAAAGCCGTTAGCATAGCTTCCATCAGGCCTATTGGGCGCTCCTATAGACATTTGGGCGGATTAATTTCGTTTCGGGCGCTATCCAGGAATCCCCAATTAGGTCGGCCGTTTGATCAGATGTTAAACAGGCGAAACTGTTTTGCGTGCACCCTGAATTATTCATGGCCCTAGTTCCAATTGCGGTGGACACAATTAAGAGATTAGGTACCATTTATTGCTTTACATATTTTTTTATATAAGACGGAGGGTAACAGGAGGATCAGGGGGTCTTAAAGCCACATTAGCGTTTGATGTTATGATTAATATTAATTTGTCACAAACTTAGAATTTTTTTTATTATTAATAATTGGCTTGCATTTGACCTCAACTCACCTGATGGAAAGCGACGATGAGGTCGAAGATGTAGCATGCGTGCCTAGAAGATACCTATTCACTCTTGATTTGAAGACCCCAAGGTTATACGTATCGGGGAACAATGACTCAGGTAGAGAGTTCCAGTCCTTTGCAGTGCGCATAAGTAAAGTGGATGCAAAACGCTTAGTACGAGATCGTTACTGCGTCGCTGTTGTTGACATACACATGACATTTCAATATGGCGTCACTTAGTTCCAGTTTCGGCCACCGGATCAGATAAGTTTGTGGCACTCTAACATGAATCAATATGAAACGCTAACGTGTTCTTTGTAGACCCCCAGTAATTTTCTCAAAAATATGGGGTACGAAGTGGCAAGAATAAAAAGAGATGTATTAAAAGAGCTGTGGATTTATGCGAGGCTAGGGAATTGTGTCAGGACAGAGCAAAGTGGCGGTCCATAGTCTCTGCCTACCCCACCTGTGGGACAGAGGCCTAAGCTTGTATGTATGTCTGTACGGCAAACGAGCGAGTTGATCACCTTTCGCAACACCAGGGGTGTCGCGGAGGGACATCGCTTTTCTCGGTCTTCGGCAACCTGTATGCCAACATGTCACCCCTAACGACGTCTAGCCATCGCTTCTTCATCTTCCTCATCGTCATATGATAACATAATATGCTAATATTTGCGCAATTCATATGAAATAGTCGTTAAAATTGTAAAAACATGAAGTTCGCACCAAAAGGCGCCATCGCCATCGCCGCGTATGATATCCAAACGTAATTCCCATGTCCCGAACGTAAAGTCCAAGTTTTACATTCGATTTTACACCGTCGCATCGAGCAATAAATCCCTAGTGAGAATTCACTGGCACATAAAAAGGAATCGGTAGGCTTAAAGCGATCCAACGCACTTTACGATCCGCGGTGCCCTTAAACACAGCTTAGGTATTTACAACGTGATGGCACTATAAAAAAGCACATCATATCAGTAATCGTTTGATGTCCAATCGAATGGCAGTAAAGAGCCCCCGATTACATCCAAAACACTCGATTCGACATCGATTTTATTGGCCGGACTCGAGATTTATTCGCGGGTACCCGAATGATGGTGGACTTACGGGTATTGTATTGTAATAAAAGACAAGGGTAATCTTGTATTGGAAAATAGAGTATTAAGATGACAGCAGGTCAGTAGCTCGTAATGGTCCACAGCTGGACTTGAGCCGACTCCACATCATCATCTTGGCGTTAATGTCCCGGTTGTGCTCTTGCGCACGAGAGCCCGGGGCCCGCCTTGACCATGATCCAGGATTCGGCAGGTCAGGTAATTGCAGTGGAGCGACTGCCATCTGACCTCCATGACCTTGCTAACAGGGGAACCTGACCAGATTTGATCATGGTTACAGCCTGCACATCCAGTCGCCTGAATGTGCAGGTTTCATCACGATGTTTTCCTCACCGTAACAACATCGGTTAGTTTTAACTAATGTACATAACTCAGAAAACAGTCATTGGTCCATGGCCGGAGATTCGAAGGGATTCGAACCCGGGACCTCTGGCTTACGAGTTGCATACTCTAACCGCTCGGCCACCGACGCTCTTGAGCCTACTCCACATAATGGATAGTAATCGCCATGCTTGGAAGACGTTTTGATAAGGGTGGTGTTCTGGTCTGCGGAGGGTGGTCCGTCTCTAAGTTAGTAATACTCATAAGAGAAACGGATGGCGGTACACGGCCCCGATTCTAAGCAACATCCGTAACTTCGGATAACGTGTTTGGACATCACCCCTAAAAGGAAAGAAACAAAAGAAAACAAAACAAAATCCGATCTTCGACGACACTGGCAGTCAATAAACAACGCCACAGATTCGTTTCGTCGACACACCGTGCCGTTCCGTTTTCAAAACGGGGCGCCTTTGAATTTGGAACCCCGCACTTCCGCCAATCGGGGCGCGCATTTCCGTCACGGCGGCGTACGCGATTTTTTTTTCATCCAAGACTCGACGTGGACAAACTCGGTGCATTCATCACTAAGAGTTCGCATAGAGCTAGGTATCTCTTGGACATGAAGTTAAAAATCAGGTGTCTAGATTAGGGAGCAACGTAATAAAGAAGTGGGCAAAGCATTGGCGATGGTATGTTGCTTATGTATAGGCAGCGGTGTATACTTTCCATCAGGTGGCCCGCTTGCCTATTTTCCTACCGTATGACATAAAATATCTAAACGATTCAAAGTGGTGTAAAGAAAATGTGAACTAAGTAGGTACATTGGTCATACAAACCCACTTTGTATACTAATCGTATTTCAAGGATCATAACCAGTACATCCTAAAACCCTCATCAACTATATTATTACTCACAGCACGTTTTATAATTTATAAAGAATTTAAGAGGTTTCACGCAAACTACCAATTCATCATACTTAATTTTTTATAAGACTAGCCAGGCTGAATTAATAGTAATAATGCCACTGTGGATTTTATAGCACATTGTTATGATAATTCTTAAAACATTTTGAAAGCATCAACTTTGAAATTATATTTCTGCCGTGTCTATTGGCGCACAAGTCTACAGCGAGCCCTATACAGGCTGTTTTAGCAAATGAGTGTCGAGTCGCGTTGAAAAATTCGCACCCTACTTACTGAAACACGCTGTGTATGAATGAAAAAAAAAGCTACGTTTGAACTTCCATTATTGGCTGTAACTGGTAAAAGATTTGCGCCTATTTTTCACACCGCCGACCTTTTTATAGACCGGCTGTTTTAAGTTAAATTTAGATATTAATTTCAGGTTGACTGTAAAACATATTACTCTGAATAATAACGCACAACTATAAACGAAAATTTATAATGTAATTAATATACATAGGCTTTTAATTGCTTTATGTTAATAATGACGTGAAAGCATGTTTGCAGTACGCAATATCTAAAACTGGCCGTGTGGTGTCCGGCAGAGTAGAACAGCACCAACCCCTTACGCTCATGGGTGTCGTACAAGGCGACTAATGTTTTCGAGGCAAAAGATCAAGAGTCTCCGTAGTCTGGAAAATGGGCAGCAGCATTTTCCATTGTTATATTTAAACACTGCGATCTCCCACCCGCCTGCCAGGCGTGGAGATTATGGCAATAACCTCCCCTTTCGTGGGAGAGGCCCTAAGTCCTGCAGTGGACTGTTACGGGTTGTGATGATGAATATCTAGAACTAGGTTTAGAACGTATTTTACATCTTTAAAGCTCTAAATTCTGAAGCAATCAATTTTGAAAATAATTAGTTTCCAGCTGCAAAAGATAATGTCGGAGGAAATGGCGCTACTTGACTGCTTTCGGAGTCAACTACATAGTTAGTTGTACGGGCAAAAGCTGTTAGCAACTCATAAATTTTGTTTGTTTGTTTGAACTATCAAATCGATTGCAAAAATTGTGTCAGTTTTAATGAACACTAGTAAACAACACTATTCCACAATACACTTTGTAGCCGACTGATGTACAGTCGAGGAAACCGGATGTTTAGCAGTTTAATCGTCTTAATTTCTTTATTATTTATTGTACACAAACATTAATTGAGTTTTCTACCAGCAAACCTTGGAGTCATAGGTAATTTGTTCGTATTATTACGAGAAACATAGCTCAATAACAAACCACACGTAGGAAAATAGTAACGCGGCCAATTTCAGACTTACGTCGACTGACTAAACAATTAGTTTCCTCGACTGTACCTAACTTCTGGTTCCCTGAGCTTAAGATCCGGTTTATCCGGATATAGCGGGATAAAACCGCTACTAAACAACTAGGTCGTAGGTCTGTAGGTCATTTTGGCGTTAATGTCCGACTGTGCTCTCGCGCATGTGACCCTGGGGTCCGGCTTGACCATGATCCAGGATTTGGCAGATCAGATCTGACCTCCGTGACCCTGCTACTAAGGGAACCTGACCAGGTTGTATCAACGTTACACATTAGTATAAAATATAAATATTCGTGAACAAATTCACACAGCGCCATCTAGCCCCAAACTAAGCAAGGCTTGTACTATGGGTACTAGATTACTGATATACTACTTAAATACTTTTAAATACATACTTATTATACATAGAACACCCAGACCCGTAACAGAAATTAAAATTCATCATTTAAATTTCTGCCCGACCGGGAATCGAACCCGGGACCTCTTGCGTGGCAGACTCAGTCTCACTCAGGTCGTCAAAAGTAGTTATATAGGTACTAGGTTACTACCAAAACCTATAGAACAGTATCAGTATAGCTTTTCGAATGTTGTTGTCTGCCCTGCGTCTCCCGAAGCGCCCCAAATCGGGACAAAACCTAAATTGGCTGAAACCTAAAAATCGAGGCTATAATTTCCGAGGCTTTACCCGAATTTTCGGGCGGTAATCTGATATTTCTGAACGATATTTCTGTTGGCGCCTTTCTTGTCAGACCAAGCCAGAGTTGAACTTAGTACTAAATACCTTAAAGCTAACCTAAGCTCTTTATAACCTACCCGTCGACCCGTTGGCATTAAATCACGTGATTCCCGAAAAGCATTAGCCATAAAACTGGATTGTGTAGGCACAGTACATTTCAATAGAAAGTAACAAAGTAGAGGACGTTATCGATAAGTACATGAAATTTATCCACAGAAATCCAAATCAATTGAATAGTTGACATAGGTAGATATAATGCCTTCTTTAGTTTTTTGTATATTTATTTCTATGATTTCTGTTTTTGTTACGTTTGTTATTTTCTATTGAAACATACTTATTTTTATTTGCTACGTATATACCTGTTACTCGGTTAAAAAGCGGCAAAGGAACTAACGTTTTTTACCTGAAACAAAAATAAAAACACATTAGATATCTACACAAAAAGTACGGAACAGAACACATACCCGCCAAATGTCGCCCGACTGGGGAAGTATCTTACAGAATATCGCAGTTAAACAATAGTATTTTAAATATCTAGTATTGTGTTGCTCCCTCACCGGCAGGCAGGTAAGGTAAGGAAAGGTTTCCAGTGGTCTATGGGGTGGGGATTTGGGGAACCGTGGATTTGGCGATGGAGGGGCATTTGCCTCTGCTGCCAGAGCAACGTATTTGTTATAGAGGTAAGTAAAAAAATAAATTAAATGAATGAAGGTAACGCATTGGCGATACCTCAGTGTTGCCAATCTTCATAGGCGACGGTGACCTGTTCCATCAGATGGCCCGTTTGCCTGTTGTCTGTTGGGTTATCTTATTCAGAAAATGTTAGCTATCTAACATTATCTAGCTAGACCGAAGATCTGAAAATTCGACGAAACGATTCGAGAAAAGGTAGTTTTTGTACGGCTTGGCGAAGGCACTCCCATGCCCCCAGGATAATGGCAACCATCGCCGTACAAGGCTGTATGCAGTTATTTTCTTTGCATCGTTTAGGCGCACCACACACGGCTTACAGGGGCGTCCGCCATGTTTTTATAAGGCGCGACACACACCGCCGTGTTTACATTCGATCAACTATAGTTGGTACTTGGCAACTTTGGAGACGCCTTTTAAAATGACATTCTAAAAACGGTTGCTTTGGTAGGTAATATGTAACAGGATGTAAGGGAAAATATATATCAGTAGCTAAAAATTTATTTGTTGTGTGTTTCCATCTTTCTTTGAATATTTTAGTCCGTAGCATATTTATAAAATCCGGTGGTCTGCAGGTCTTCTGGGACCCTGGGATTGGTTGAACAGTCTTGCGAGCCGATTGGCACCCCATGACGGTAAATTATTATTATTCATTATTATTAATAACATCTCTTTTAAATGAAACCGAAAACCGAACAAACAACACTAAGAGGAAACCTCATTAAACTCTTTTAACGCGTACAATAATTGTCATAAATTGCGTGGAAAGCCCGCAACCGTATTCCCACACACTGCATCGCGACGAATTAATGTATGTAAATTAATTCGCACCGATGACTACTAATTGCGTTTTAATGAAGCAATAAATTATTTTATTAAAAATTCATTAATAAAAACCGTGGCTGTATGGGGGTGTGTGTCGTTGCCCAACGAACCGAACCAAAATGGCGGCCAGTTGCCGTTAATTCCGGTTAATTGCTGTTACTCTTGATGTAAATTACTAATTATCTCAGTTAATCTTTACAATGAGGCGTGAGGCTTATGCTTTCCAACTATTTATTGAACCGATAGGCATACAACAGTGCAATTTTGTGGTAAGTTAATGCTATAGCCAGCTCTCATAACTTTACTGGTTACATGGCAGAGTCTTAGACGGAATAAAAATGGGGTAGAGGCACTTATAATACGTACATGTGCAAAGACTTTCCGCTTTTTTAAATTAGAAAAATTAAACGGCTATATTAATAAAATCCATAGTCTCTGCATACCCCACCTATGGGACAGAGGCGTGAGCTTTTTGCATGTATATGTATGGATGTATAATAATAAAATAATCTACAAAAATAAACAAAAGAAGTGTTTGTTTGAACATCAGCTCCGCGATACCACACATGTGCTCAACGATATTCGATCGCCTCAAAACTCAATATCGATAATGGAAGGATGCGCCTACAAAAACAGTTATCCAATGGTCAATTACAGGATCCGAATTCGGAGGCCACGGTATGGCAACGGGTCGCTGTTTGTCGTCCCTAAATAAAAAAAATAACGGAAAAAAAACCGCGCGTCGCCACTCGCGGCGAAGAAATTTTCCAAAACGTATATAGGAGGTCGTAAAATAAAATAAAAATATACGGAATTACGCCGTCAAAACGTTCGCCGCTTATTCCGTGCGGGTAGGGTTGTCGGTTATGTGGGCTGTTGTGCTTACTATAAGCTTTTCGTAAATTTTACGTTAAGTGAAGCATGTAGTAACAAGAGTTTGTAAAAATAAGAAGTATTTTTATACCATAGGCATGGTAGGGTGGGGTTTACATAAAATAGTTAGTAAGTATATAGAGAATGTAAAATGCCCCTTGCCTCGAGTTTTACTTTATTTCTATAACTTAAACTCGTATGAGGTTACAAATTGATGAAATATATGAAAACGTTTACTGAATTAATGCATTTAGATGCCTTTATTTAGACTCATTTTGGGACGTCGCGTCAACATAGTAAGTAAGTAAGAAAGATGCCTTTATTGTAAACTACTGTACGCTATTGGCTTTTAGCTATTAGCTTGCAGTAACTTGATGCAAGACCATAAAAATATTTTTAGTTACATTACTTTCACTTTGTTTTGTTACGATATCCACCATGAAAGTGTGAAAATGAAGGAATATTTTTTCAGACAGCCCTACCGCAGTCCGCGAGGGGAGACTCTCCCAAAAAGGATAAACACGTTAAAGGGTACTGTTGACTGTTCGCTATCCACAAAGAAAACACTTATGATTGTACGCGGGCGTCTCAGGGGGTGAAGCGAGGGGAGTTGGGGGGGAGTCAATCGAAATTTTTGCAAACACTCACGCGACCAGGCACTGGGGTGCAGACCGAATTTGATGTGTCTGTTGTTTTTTTATTTAGACGCCCACATTTTGTTTATCTAAATGCGCCGTGTCGTTGACTCCTACGGAATTGGCTGTGTTGAGAAATTGGAAATTTTTTATTTTTGTGCTGCGAACGAATTTTGTTGTTCCATGTATTTTTTTGACTTACAACGGAATTTTATTTATTTATTTTTTATTCATTTGCTTCGAAACTTACAGTTTACACCAAAACGGCTGGGGAGCCAATCTACTTACATTTGGGTGATTTTCGAAATGGTATAAGTAATCAGAATTTATTGATTAAGTACCTAAAAGTCAATCTACGGGAACTCCTTACCATAAGTACCGGGCCACACGCTACCATCTTAGTGGCATAAAAAAATCCGTACCCACCACGAACCACATAACACCATCCACTCCACAACACCCCCGCCCCCCACCCGCCAGTTATTAGAAAATATTAATGCATTTATAACTATCAGTTCGCGCCGGCCGCTGTGCAGAAATATTAAACGCCGCAATGGCGAAGACGTCCGCTAATTCGGTAATAGAATTGCAGCTTGTTAGCGGGCCACGCGCGGCGAATACATGCCGCGTACGTGGCCCGCAGTGGACGTGCGCGGCGCGAGTTGCAGCGGGTCCATGGGCGGAGGCGGATTCACGCCTATAGCTGCTTAAGGCCTACGCAGACCGGGACGGTATGGCAAGGGATTTTGCCCTGAGTCAGCGCACACTAGCCGCTTTATACCGCGCTACGGGAGCCCGTTGCGCGTCTTTCAATGCCGTGCAATGAAATCCCTTGCCATGCCGTCCCGGTCAGCGTAGGCCTTTATAGGCACGCGGCACGTAGATTCATCGAGGCAGTCAATGTCATCAGCTGAACCGGCTGCATGCTGGATTTATGTCGCCCTTTGAGATGTATGGCCCGAGACCTCGCGCTCCGTGCAAGACTACGACCGAGTTTGACATTATGATTGGAGACATATGGATCCGTTGGCTCTCTACGATCTAGTAGCTTCATAAAAAATACCGGGACTGTTAAACTGAGTGTCTAAACTCGTCCTCAATAGAGGTATTCTGCGACTAACTAAATAGGAGAGTATATTATTCTATATATACCTACGTGCTTTAAAATTATTTAATATTTGCTTAAAATGTTCAAGCAAAAGCTATTTCCATTTTCCTACCGTATTCTCTAACTTTCATTCATATTGTAACTACAGTGCCACCACCTTATCTTTTATTAATAGACGGAGGCGCTCGTGAAAAACAAAGAAAATAAAATTATGTACCTATAGGTTTGATTTTTAACGACCATCGAAAACATAGGGGTGCTATAAGTTTGACCTGTATAAAATTGTATATCGGTGTATGTGTCTGTCGTAATTCCCGAACGAACGGATTGATTTAGATGCAATTTTTCGTTATTTGACAGATAGTTTAATCGATTTTACTAAAATCAGTTCACTAACTTAGAAAATATTGAATAGGTATATGTAAACTCCGCGGTTCCCCAAGGCTTCCGGTCTGTTAGATTATATCGATTGTACAGTTATTAGTATAACTGCATCATAATTCCCCCCGCTACCACTAGCGCCCCGCCCCCCGCGGCGCACGTCCGCGCCGCAGGCTCGGATTAAGCGGATTACACACGCCGAGACGCCGCTGTTTTTCCTACTTCCAAATTACAGGCGTAACGCAAACAGCTACAGTCGCGACACGACTAGGGCGACGACCTGGCTTCAGCAGGAACCGCGAATGCAATGGAATGAATGAATGAAATACATTTATGGGAGAATTTTTAACAGGGAAGTAAACTGAGAACTAATAGCGCTACAATCGACTGAACCCAAAATCTAATAATGAGCAGTTTTTCAGTAGTACTGTCAGATGGTGTCAATAATGATCAAGAGATGGCGCTCTAATTAATTTGGTAAAAATACATAAAATTATAAAAATCCATAATTCATTTTAAAATACAGCTATTTAGTAAAACGTCTTTAAAATAAAAACGTAAAATATTTGTAGTTTATTTTAGATTTACCTATTTGTTAAGAATTTCTCATATGTTTGAATTTTTGTGATACAAAAATCTTCTGCAGCTTACCTACAACTACACAACCTGGCCTTAAACTTGATAAATAATAATCATGTATAATGAAGAGCTGGGAGCTACGATGTCACAGACAGATACACAGATAGACAGATCCACAGAAACACACGTTAAAATTATTTCCCATCTATTTTGGTTGTGGTTCAAAACCTAGGATCAGCCATTATTATGCTGATTGTATTCCGAACAGTATTTACGTTTTACATTAAATCTACTGGCAATAAATTTGAGTCAGATACCGTGATAATGACCCCATTAAGCAGCTGGATCCAGTCTAGGTAATAAGTTTTCAAGTACTGTTATTTAAACTAGACTTAATTGCGACACTAAATCACTTTTATTTGTTTAAAGGTAGACGAAAATGCCCATAAATGTGTTAACGCTGTTCTAGTTTCTACGAATGGCAAAGGTAGTTTCGAAATCTTATTAAGAAATGCTATATAAACTGAAGACTGAACATCGTGATGAAACCTGCACATTCAGGCGACTGAAGGTGTAACCATGATCCAATCTGGTCAGGTTCCCCTGGTAGCAGGGTCACGGACGTCAAATGACAGTCGCTCTACTGTAATTACCTGATCCACCAAATCCTGGATCATGATCAAGGTGGACCCAGGGAGATCCCAGCCGGGAAATTAACCCCAAGATGATTTATTTTTATATAAACTGATGTGAAAATAAACAAAGAAAATATTTCACAGGCCTTGTAGCAGCAGAGGTTTTTCTTTATTTTCAGCACGATTCCATTCAAATATTTAATTTTCCAGAATCTGGTGTGTTTGTGTAGTTGTTCTTTCTTGTGTATTTCGCAGTTGTATAGTATTTGTTTAGAGTTTCTGAAACCATTTTTCTTATTTAAATGTGTAGCAGAAACCTTAACACTAGAGAATAAATGGCGGCAATTCATTCCAAAGAAAGACTTTCAACTAAATAATTATGCTCAACAAGAGATAAATCCGAAACCTCATTTAGCACGCAGGGTGTTAACTGAGTGCCTTAGATAGTTGGGTACTAGATAGGGTTGCCATAAAAATTTATTAAGAATTTTTTTGCATGTTTTACGGCAGACAATCAGGCAAGCGGGTCACCTGAAGAATATTTCCGTTTAGGGTGAAAAAATGGTAATCATATGTAAAAATGGTTAAAAAAATTTAATTACGTTGGAAGGTGATTAAATGAAAGTTATTTAATTCATAATAATGGACTTCCACCACGAAGTGACAACACAAAGTGTTAAATATTTTAAGGTACTTTCTATATAAGGAAATAGTGTACTTTTTTTTACCAAATGACTTATTATACTCGAAGAAAATGTAGCCGTATTGCTAAAACATAGTAAATTTGGTTGCTACATATTATTCCAACAGTATATAGCATTTTGACCCAAAATATAGCAATATACTATATTGTATAATAGATTTGGTAACCCTAATATTAGGTTACCTAGAATAAAACGTTTTACCTAGAATTAACGAATTAATTTCTAACATCATTCAGACATGCCAGGGTCAAAAGGGACGATGTCACAACGAAAATAAGTATAGGTATTCTTCTACAAGTTGTTGAATTGTTAACTAAAGACAGTATAGTAGGAGTATTTTGTAGCTAAGTAGGTATGTAACTTCTTCTTTTTCCTGTATTTCTCTCTAAAAGAGTCTCATGTCTCTCTGTTCCATTTAACCCTATCACTGGCCATCTCGGTACTGTGATGTGATGTGTGTTCTGGCAGACCTTTAGTTCAGGTAGGCTTTTAGCATGGGTTCTTGTTCCAACAGTGTGGCCGGAGTTTTATTGGGACTATGTTAGGTATACGCTTTATTTAGGATATGCCAGATTTCAGAATATGTTTAGATAAGATGTATGTATCGGCATATCGTTGGCATTCACTCGCATATCGCCATTCACACATGGAAGTTGTTGGTGCGATATCCTACTCTGTCGAAACCACATGACCACGGTGACTACCATCAGACAATCGCTTAAGGACACACGTGTGCCGCTAAAACCTTCAATTTTCTACTGAAATCACTTTTGAACGATACAACACCGATTCCCAAGGGAGCTTTTAGTACCTTGGCTTTACGTAACAATTTTATCACCGCGTGTCACGAACATGGCCAAGGCCCTGCTAATTAAACCTTTACCCGTTTAATCCAGAAATAGAGTAATTATAATGAACTAATAAAATTATTAACGGGTATCGTATATTAAGTGGCTCATTTATATTAATGGGGGCAGTTCGGGTGAGCATTTGTGGATCAAGTCGAGTTTCAAGGTCCAGTGGCTCCGTTGTCAATGGGTGGAGTGGGGTGGGTCGGACATCTGCTCGATTACGATAACGCTACCGGATAGATTTTGGAGATACTGTTAAATAGCGGTTAATTAGGTGGTGATGCATGTGTTTTTTATTGATGGACTCGGTTGGTACGCCCAAACTGTAATTGGTTGGAGAATACGGTTGTAGAGTTAATATATGTGATATTTTTGGGCCTAGAACAGAAGTAGCAAGCAACAATTTTGGTAACAGAACATTACATAGCAAAAATATAACATAACATACAAAACAGTTTTTAGCTTGTTGTTAAGCTGTCTATATTGAGTACCTTTATGGTTGATATATTTTCTTCGTTTTAACACAATTTACACAGTAATTAATTTGAAAATCGCAACATAACACTCACATACTATTAAAATAACACCATAACTTATACTACTTGATGAAATGATGCACTACGCTTAACATCTACATGTTTCCTCATAAAAAGTACACAATTCAAATTCAAAAGCACGACTCTGGTGAAAATGCGTAAAAACCATGCAAAAAGGTACAATGCGCGACCCGACGACACCCGCGGTCCTAAACCGCAATCTTCCAAGGTGCAATGATCATTATACATTTATAGACGACTTACTCCTACCCCAGCCTCCTCTAGTATAATTTACAAAAGTGCTCGCCTTACGAATCTACCGTTCCGTAATAATATAATGAACCAGGCGGGTTCAAATGCTTTGGAAAAGTGTCGCCTCGATGCAGATTTCTTCGCGAGTCTTGTACCAAGTAACGTTATGCTTTTTTTTCCGCGAAGTTACTCCGTTTTGTATGCGGTTCCCTTCTGTTTAACTTCACTGTCAAAGAGCTTTGTGTGGTTGTTAGGGTTTAAGCGTTTTTATTCGCTCTCGTTCTGGGACTTTATGGGAGTTGCAGTCGTTTTGGAGTTGTAGTATTTACGGAGTCTCGAAAGAATGACTGTACTGCACTTTATTCTGTAAGTATAGGATATCGATGCAATACAAAAGGAGGGAAATTATTTTATTGAGATGGTAGACTATTCAGACTAATAAAACATTCAATTTTGAATACTTATTATACTAAAATACAGGATCCTAAAGGATGCGTAAAATATCGTAGAGAGCCGCTGCATAGAAAAAGCCCAAGTCAATTTTGTATTTTTTTTATACCACCAAGGTGGCAAACAAGCTTACGGCTCGCCTGATGGTAAGCAGCAGTAAATATCATACGGCTGTAATGATGAGATGAGGATTATCTTATTTCCTCTACGCCTAGCTAGTGTAAGTATGTATAATACTTCATTGAAAGTGATAACGAAAGTGCTAAGTTTCCTTACGATATATGTATACTGATATGTATACCTACTCGTATTAAATCAATGTCGAACTTTTTGTTCATAAACTCAAAATCAGCAAGCACAGTGGTAATAATACTTTATTTTCGAGTTATGTAAAACGAAAACAAAGTAAATAGTGGTGTCTGCGCTAAAACGCCCGCGTCGCCCCATAATTCCGGAATTGTTTCCTCGCGGACGTAACAAACGCATTACTTCTGCAACGTTGGCAATACGGTATAGAGTCACGCGGGCACAAATTCAAATTTCCTTCTTATTTACGCAAATGATAACTTACGACCATTCCAAGATTAAAGCTGAACTCGCAAATAATAATACCGGGCATTACCGGGGCACGGTAGGGCGTGCGGGGCAAATGAGGTATCGGAAAAATGTTTCCGTAACGCACTCTCTTCATCATCATTTGCGTAATTCGAAAATTTTATGAGATGGAATTTATATCACACTAATTTATTGATAGTATGTCCAACAAGGGGCGCGAATTAGGACAAAAGAGATAGGAAAAATACAATAAAAAAACATGTCACCGTATTTCAGATTCACAATATACAGATAGATGCATCTTATTTGTTACACCTACGTACGCGGAGAAAAAACTATTTCCAATTTTTTTTTTATATTTTTAAATTTTCTATGAACACCATCATTTACTTATACAGTAGCTTATCGAGGGCCGAGTGCCCACACCATTCCCCCAAACACTTTTGCATTACACCCAGTTCGCATTACAGAGCGTTTTACTTCGCGGGGATAAATTACGGAGTTATGAATAAATTTCACATAAAACTCCTGACTGCACCTTTACACGTAGAAAGAGATGACGATGTACAGGATGGGGGCAGTTGGAGCGAGAGAGTCGGCTGGGGCGAAGTCGTAATCCGAAAATTTCATTAAGAAGTCTGGCGATCTGAACAGTTCTGCTGATATCTAGAAAATTCGGGCGTTCTTATTAAGATGAGACGCGAAATTTCCTTCCACGCCGCTCAGGGATGATAGATATCCAGTTTCACTAAAGGAAATCACACCTGATTTTATGAGCGTACTTTTTCAAAATTGGACTATGATGATTTGTTCAAGTTGTGCAGGATATATTATTAATATTACTTTGAGTAAGGGCGTTGTTTAACTTTATTTGTTCGTATAACATTTAGATTTTTTAATATATTAGTATTATAAGAATAAATATATTTTGAATGTCTTTGCCCCCACGTCTTTGTCACTTTCTATTTGCAATTATTGTATTTAACGACGATGTAGTTATTTAAAAAAAAATTACGGCTGGTACCCAAAGAGCCAACCCTATCACCGTCGAATAATTTTAATATAGTGCCAGTTTTAAGGCGGTAATTACTGCTATCGGTGGAGAGCGCCGAACGGTGCGGGAGGGGCACTACGGGTTAATTACACACAAAGTTTCCGCAACTTAGGCACTAGAATTTTTCCATTTCGTGTATTAATCTCGGTTACGCCGCCCAGTTGTTTTGGGAGAAGGCGATAAGGTATTTTTTGTATTAAGCAACCAGTTGTATTCTTACCATGAACACCTCATTTCGATGCACAATTTCTAATTCGTTGTTATGGTGTATCAGATATCTATTACGTTACATCCGTAACACGGTTGTTGACCGAAAAATGGGCACTAGAGTTTACTATTATATTATATGACTCTATGAAACGTCATGTTGTGCTCACCCAATCTAGTGGAATAAGGACATGGGGATGAAGATCAGATATCTGTTACCTATAGTACATATTCGGCTAAGTTTCGGTAAATATTATTTTAATATGATACAGAAATATAGCTTTTAATTTCTACATACAGATACCACATTTTCTAGTCACAATTTTTTTCCAAATCGTCCTCAAAAATGAGCATACAAAAACGCAGACTCCAGAGTAAAAATTAAAACACACAAAGTACACCTTGCCCTTTAAAAGAACATGTCAAACGGAATTATCCGTAATAAGCTAGAATGAATTCAATACTCAGCTCACGTCGTCTAGACAACACCCCAACCTATTCTTTTTCACAAAAAATCTCATAATCTAATTATTCGGCTGCCGAAAAACACCGAATCACTCACTTTCTGGAGATTAAAAAATTTGCGCCACGTAACACGCCCCCATTAATTACGTTCATGGCGTAAATTTTTTCGGTTAATCAAAAACCTGTCCGAGTTTTGAGGGTTCTTTCCCCTCATCGCAATCATTAGCGGCAAAGCACACATTTTAAGTAGGGAAACTGTTTCAAAAACTGCGTGGAAACCATGTTTATTTGGTTGGTTTGGTGGGTAGTGTTCGTTTAATATTGATAGAATTTATAAAAAATTTTACATACATGGATTTATGAATCCGGAACTTATTTTTGCCAATCCTTTCAATGCGGAGAACAGTAATTGACAATTTGAAAACAATTTGTCTTTTCTACACAAAAAATAACAAGACGCTGTATTAACTTTTTTTTACGGAGACACAATCACACACAAATCCGGTGGGCGAACATAATTATTCATTTGCAAAATTAATATTCCAATTTGTCGGATTCCCTTTGCGCCCCACATTACCCCTGTCTCCCCAATCAGGCCACAGCCGCTACCGTCCGCAGCTTCGCGAGCGACCGACCGAATTGTACGAAGCAAGCTTGATTTTAGTCGAATTTAATTCAATTTACAATTAAAACAAGGTCTCTGTTTATTTTTTCGGGACGCCGACTCCTACCTAATTCGTGCAATGAGTTCGAATGGGGTTTGTTTGACTTATTTTTATTTTATTTTTGTTATTTTTTGCTCTCTCTCCCTGATTTGTTTTGTTTCCCTACGTGTTTCGATTGGATTCTATTTATTAGATGTACGTGGTAACAGCTTTTAAACGTAACGATGTTCTAAATCTAGAATCTATATAAACCGGTTGAAACCAGCTGACAATTTTCTAACGCATCATTAAGTGTGTCCCAAAATCATTGATCTCAAAATAAACCCCGATAAAGTTAAGATTATTACAAAATGTTATTCACAATCGCCTTAATTACCCGCAATGACGTAATGGACCCCCAACATGCCACAAAGTCCTCAATCCACCAAAAATCAATGGCGAAAATTCCAACACGTTACCAAGTACGCCGGCAATCGACGGGCCTCCTTTCAAACTTCGCCAAAGGGTCAGCAATAAAGAAGATTAAAACTATAGAGCCAGCGCCATTATCATCGGGACGGGGATCCTTGCCCCCAGTATATCAGAGCCAATTGCCCCCACCAAATCCCTCCCAACACATGACCAGAAAGTTCAGCACTTCATTATAGAACCATCGGTAACCCAATTTCGGCCCGGGAAAAGGAATGGCTATTATTTTTGTTGGGGACAACCAGGCACGGCACGAGACCCCATTTTAAGTTTTAAGTGGCCCCCGTTCCGGGTGATGGTTGCCTCATTAGAAAGAGCAGTGTTTTGATGTTCGATAAAATTGCCTTTCTATGGGCTGTCAACGCTGGATTGGCTGTTGGATGTTTTGATGTTATTTTGTGGGTGTATGTTAATGATACAGATCTACAATAGGCATACAATTAGGCTGAAAATCTGATCTATGGATACTGTTTGAAAGTATAGAGTCTATACTTTTAAATAGTATCCATAGATCTTACCTTTACGATGAGACGATACGACGAGACGTCTATCCTATAGACTATCCTATAGTACATTTTAAGGGTATGTTCCGGGTTTCCTACCGCGTCCCGTGACCATGATGCATGCAAATGTGTCGAAATATCGGGCTACTCGTCAACAAAAGTACGCGGTAGGAAACCCGGAACATATCCTTAAAATGTGTAATAATAACCGCGATAGATAAAACATTATGTATCCTATAGTATATTCAATTTCACATCTAATTCGTATAATTTAAAAATAAATACACCAAGAGTATGAGTAAACTCATTACTTTAATAGCTTGGGGGGCAGCAACCTTTGAATCCGACCCTGGCGTCCCTTTAAACCCATTGTGAATTCGAAATCTAGATTTATTTAAATCACCAGACCTTTGATTGCGAAGAAAAGCTTGTTATATTAAAACCATCATGCATTGCTGGCATGGGTGCCTTAATAACAATGACATAAAGTCTAAAATGGGTTGTTTGGATGTGGAATGTATTTTTGTGTTTAACCCTTCTCTAATAAGAGGATGAAAGGTTTGAACTGTTTTGTTTTTTTTTTCTTTTTTTTTCCAGTGGCAATGCTTCGACCGCCGTTTGATATGATAATTCCTTTAATAGGATGATGGATGCCGAAGTGTGTGGTCGTGTGCACGCATTTTTGTGCCTCATTTTCGACTTAGGAATGTAATTGGGTTAGATTAATACCGCCCTGTGGTCTGGTCGTTGCATTAACCTATTTTTTAAGTAGTCGATTTGAATATTTTATCGGTAAAATAAAAAGAACATGGACTTTTGTTATGAAGAGGTACTTATAGGTACACATTAGTGTTTTCATTTGATCATCGTGAACAAACCTGTACATTCGGAGAGGACATTTTAAGGGAGGTAGGCCATAGCGGGGTATCTCGTTCGAATTGGAGCCGCCCAACTGGGGAAGTACCTCCACCATACAGAATATCGCAGCTAAATAATACTCTTTTAAATAGTATTGTGTTTCTGCCGGTGAGTAAGGTTTCCAGTGCTCCATGGGGTGGGGATTTGGGGAACCGTGGCTTTGGCAGTGGAGTGGCTTTTGCCTTTTTGCTGCCAGAGCAACGTGTTATAGAGGTGGGCGACGTATTGGCGATACTCTTGGTTTGCTAATGTCTATAGGCAGTGGTGACTACTTCCCATCAGGTGGCCCGCTTGCCTGTTTGCCTATAGTATGTCATAAAAAATAAAATTCGGGCTACTGAATCTGTAACCATGATTAAATTTGGTCTGGTTACCCTGTTAACATGGTCACGGAGGTTAAATGGTAGTCGCTCCCCTGTAATTGCCTGATCTGCCAAATCCTGGATCATGGTCAAGGCGGATCCCGGGCTCTTGCGCGTTAGAGCACAACCGGGATTTTGACATCGAGACGATTACGATGATTTGCGTTTTATTTCTGGGATTGAGGAATAATTTAGTGTAGTTCAATTTCATTCCATTTCAGCTGCCCAACAGATGACCTGACTGCTCAGTTCAAGCTAGATTTTTTCTTATTATCTAATAAACCAAATGAAAGATACACCATGATCAGTATAATTGGTCAACGCAAGTGAAGACGTTTTAGCCGCGTCTACGCTATTAAGACATCTGCGTCAAATTAGTACTTGTTCATTAGTAAGACTAACTAGGCATTTGACCGCCATCCCACCCGGTAGTAAGTAGCAATGAGGCAACAGCCTATTCACTCTAGCCTTGACGGCGTCGGGCAAGAAAGTCTTGAAAAGGACTACTGCTTTTGCAACAATGAATTTCTGTCAAACTGAGTGCTCCTGCTGTCAAGAGGCGCCCTCAAGCTTTTCTTGCCAGACTGTCTGAGCAAATAAAAACAACCGTCAGATGCTACATATTGTGCGGCTTTATAAACTTTGATTTTTATTGAACCCAACTCCCCATTTTAGAGTTGCATTTTGCACCTATTCTAAAAAGTACTCTTCAGTCGTTATGACCGCCCAATCCATTGCGAAATTCGTACACAGCTCTTATCCAAACTTAGTCTCACACGCAGCGAGGGATGATTTTTCAAAAACAAATCTGGGGTGTACTTCTGGCACAAGTGGCGCAATTAATTTCGGGCGTCTCGGCTTGCCGCAAGTTATGGTGGAGACGCGTGATTGGTGCTTGCAGCTTGTGAAGCATTATTATTAGAAAAAGTCTATATTTCGTTTTCTTCACCAATAATGATAATAATAAGGCAGATGCCGAGATAGACGCTATGATGGTGATGATCATCAAAAAAAGGAAAATTTTTTATGTTGATTGGGGTAATCTCCAAAATACATACATACATACATAACCGATTTTGAAAATTCTTTCACTAATAGGCAGCAATTTTTTTTTGCGAGGTCATAGATTATTGTCACATAACAATAAAAAAACAATCAAACTTCAATGGAAGTTAAAAACCATTTCGTTTTCTCGTTGCAGAATTTGAAGGTGAACTTCCTTACTATTCACACTTGACCCATTACCTAGTTCTTATCGATAGTATTATTTCGTGTAATTGAGAAATACCGCAGGTAAGGAGAAATGCCTTAGGTAAATAAAGGAAACCGCGCATCGACGTGACTTTATTAAAATTGTGATGGGGAAATTGAATTCTCCAATGTAGGCAGGCGCCGGGCTAGCGTAACGGAGAACGCAACGGGTTATTGCATATTGTTTGATTTGAAAAATTGCGCGTGTAACACTCGACTCGAGTGTAAGACTCTTGGGCAATAAATTATTAATTTTATGTTTAGCTACCACTACTTAAGAGAACACAAAATAATTAAATTCAGAAGCAGATTTAACAGACGCGAATTTAAAGTGTAACACTCGTGGGCATTACATAATTAATTTTAAGCTTCGTCAACATTACTTAAAAAAAAAAAAAACAATTAAATTCAGAAGCAGATTTAACTGACGCGAAATAAAAAAAACTAAATAATTTGAACAACAAATTATCAGACATCAAGCCAACCGCTAAAATCTCCCAAATTAATAACCCCGAAAGCATCAAGACACTTCGAGACTCGGCGGCAGGCTTCCGCTTGTAGAGTAAACTGGGGCAAAACGGTGAGACATTAATCTTTGGAGCACGCGAAAAGTATTGTATAGATTACGTGGGGGACTAAGATGTTTGCCCCGGCCCGCTTACTAATCAGAGGGGCGACTGGGGATAACACGCCAAATAGCGTATCGCGGTTCGTTAGGGTAGTGGCGGGCAAACAGAGTTCGGTCTAGAATTGTTTAGTTGTGCCGAATTTTTTGGGCATTGATTGATAGGGAGCGAAGGGGATAGTGTGACGAGCGAATTCGAGGAATGTGCATGGTGTGTGCATTTTTTTGGGGGAACGGTGTCCGCGTCAGAATGTTTTCGCTCGAATTTTTGTTGCGAACTATGCGTTCAAGGCTCACGAGTAGCATTTTTTTCGGCACTTGGATGGAATATGAAGTTTATTGGAAAATGCAACGAATTAGCTTTAGCCCCGACGGATGCGGATGATAACTCTCACTAAACCCCGTTCGCAACTTAAATTTTACAAGAACAAGGTCCGTTCATTTCTCTTGCCATCGGAACGATTACGAGCTATCACGAGAAATCACGTGAAACGAGCTTAGAGAATAGCATTTTAAAGCCAAAACAGAAAGCACCAGGCGATCAAAGCCCAAAGGAGGCCCAGCCCAAAGACACATGAGTGAGGAGGTCCGGAAATCCGCAAAGATACGCGCACCCAAGCCCACGGCGGCGGCTGTCGCAGATTAATCACTAGCAAGATACACATTAAAGTAAATTCAGAGCAACATGTGTATATAAATTGTCTTTAATGGCCCCCCTTTCAGGCACGCCGCGTGTACCGCCGACGATGTGGCTCACTAATTTATCATTGGAGTTTTTGGCGCACGCCTGTATCGAGTTGATGCCTCGGATAACGCTTCGAGGAAGCTACCGCTTGCAGTTGCGGTTTTAATAAGTATGGCACATATCTATTGATTATTGGTGCCTGCCATAGGTACCTACCTACTCTACATTCAAGTTAGCTATTTCTATAATTCATTTCATTTATTTATCTAAAAACGCATAGAGCCACAAACTTATCTTATTCTTTCTTAGCGCATCGAGATACAGACGACCAGAAGGTTGTAGGCAATCGTTGATTGTAGGAGCCATAAGTCAATGGCGTCGAAGACTCGCTCTAAGCCCAACAGTGAACGTCCTTCTACGACGTTCCATTCAACCCAACGTACGAACCCATCGTCACAAAATACGCAGTTCGAAACGATTTTTCTCCTTGTTTCGTTACAGCTATCTATATAGGCACACAATGAAGCAGTTTGTTTCCATACAGCCGGCGGCTCATCCCAGTAGCAGCATTGACAGTGCGACTTCTAAAAGCGGGTACTTCGTTCGAAAAGCGGGTAGTTTGAAACGAGGTCATCCGCACAGGATATTACAGCGGGCGCGAGATGTGTGTGCACACAGTTTTCGCTTTTTTAGCAACTCTTAATGAATTGTGGATGCATCGTGGTGTGTTCGGAGATTTCTGAGTGCTTTTAAATGGGATATATTGACAAAATTCGATAGCAAAGTTGATTGCAAAGTGCTCTTTATTGAGGGCGTCTTTGTAAGCTGTGCATGGTCGCCAGTAGGACTGCTAGCTGGAGAGCTAGCTCGTTCCTCAGACAAAGGATAAACATTGCTATGCAAAACCGCAGCAACGCAGCCACATTTCTGGGCACAAATCTATGGTCAATTTCTTAAGATAACAAATATGTTTTATTGTCTTTTAATATGTTACCCACATTGTATTACTTAACAAGCTTCAACAACATTGTTAACAAAAAAGTGGACAACGACTCCAAAGAAGCGAATACTCGATACGTAAGCAATGCACTGAACAAGCAGACCTCTTGTCATGATGGCCCATTTCCAGCTCGCATGCAATGCATGTGCAATGGATAAGCCGGCCAAGTGGAATGACTGGCCAGTGGATATTATCTGGAATAAATATCATTTTATTCCGGACTTAATGTTTGAATATTTACGAATATGTACACAATAATGGTCATCTTGGCGTTAATGTCCTGGTTGTGCTATCACATGCAAGGGCCTGGTTGCCGCCTTGACCATGATCCAGGATTTGGCAGATCGGGTAATTACAGCGGAGCGACGGCTATCTAACCACCGTAACCTTATTAACAGGGGTATCTGACCAGATTGGATCTTGGTTTTCCGTCAGCGTAAGAGCATCGGTTAGTGTTCAACTAATGTACATAACTCAGAAAAGAGTAATTGAGAGGGGAGGTTATTGCCATAATTCCACGCTAGGCAGGCGGGTTTGATATTGCAGTGTTATAAATGTAACAATGAAAAACGCTGCTGCTCATTTTCCAGCCCACAAAGCCTCTAGAAGTTTTGCCTCGAAAACATTAGTCGCCTTGTACGACACCCACGAGTGTAAGGGGTTGGTGCTATTCTACTCTGCCGGACACCACACGGCCAACGTATACGTAACCCAATATACGTGCGGGTAAATCATAACAATGGCTCAGCACACAGCAGTGGCTGAATATTTTCGGCTACACTCATTCGTCAAAAAGCGGACGCAGCGCCACCTCCGCTCCCCAGCAGTTTGTAATAACGCAACCTCCCGCTAAAACCCTCGTAACATCACTCCAGTCTTTATTACAAAAGCAATAAAGGCTACATTTAACGTTGTCAAAGGTTTGAAATTAAAACTGGGCGACCGTTTCTTTTTGTCGGCCGGTTTGTTTGGTGCCGGGCCGCAATTTCGGAGCCTTGAGTTAATATGGACTTGTAGGCTTCAAATTCAATAAGAACTTCTCTATTTGAGAACACTGCCTACTCTGTGTCTATAAAATACCTTTCAATAGAAAAAGAAATCATCATTTGTACATTAGCTCCACTTTATTATACACATTTTATTACAAGGCAAGGCATTGCCTGAAGATGAGTAATTTGTAACCGGTTGTAATTTAATAAAATTTGTATAATAAAGTGGAACTAGTGATTTACAAAAACAAAGTTGATTTAATTCATAATAATGGAGTTCAATTACGAAGTCGCAACACGAAGTGTTAAATATTTAGAATACTAGAGCATGACAACTGTACTTATTATCCACAAAAATCGTCGCTGATCCTCTATTGCGAAAATAATTCACATTAATACACTACTCTATATACCCTGCTTTATATACACATTGGTCTATATACACACTACACTATAAACAAACAAACGACCTGTTTGTTTCCAAATCCATATAGTTTACGTTACCGTAGGGCTGTTAACATTTGACATTCTAAGGTAAAGGTCAAGTTGAAATATGATAATATTATTTAGCTAGCGAATTATGAATTTCCGAACTCCTAAAGGTCGGTCATGCGAGCCAGTTATATTTGTACGTCAAATACATAATACATTATTGACAGAAACTTTATTTTGGGAAGCATTTGAGACAGAATCAAGAGTCTGTAGTATCGTAGTAGTGTAGGTGCTGCTTTTTACCCAACTGCGATAGGAGGCTTATGTTTTTCGAACGTATGTGTGTATATCTATTTCTTTGGCACGGGCTACAACCCTAACGACTCAATGAGTTTTAACTTTCGAAAATATTTTTTCTTCAAATCAATTGAGTGGGGTGGATATCAAAATAAAGGCGATTTAAGAAACCTACACTTAAAATACTTTAACAGCAGTGGCGGTTTTTAGTTTAAGTACTTTTTGTTATGTAAATTTTTTAAAATACAATAACTTTATTGCACAAATTACAGAAATTGGCAGTCTTAAAGCCATTGAGGCTTTGTCTAACAATCTAACATGTTCTAAATTGTTTTAGGTTAGAGTTCTTCTTGCTGTTTCTAATGATGCATCTTGTTTACCTGTGTAACGTACTTGTAAACATTTTTCGAACAAATCTTGTAGATGGCAACTAGATATCTTCGTTGAGTAAAATTCGATTTTATCGCGATCCCGTGGAAACTGCTTCGAATTTTGGTATAAATTATAGCCTATGTTATTCTATGTAAGCTACATTACTGTAAGTAAAGTTACACCCGAATACGTTCGGTAGTCAGCGTCAAGGTCTAACATCCATACATCCACCCTAACTTTTCGGTGTTACAAACGTAAAGTAGGCTTTACTTGTCAAGAAGAGAAGTTGGATCGCCATGACCTAGTCTCCACCCAGCTCCATTCTCTCGACTTGCTCCTCGAAACTGGAGCGAACCTCGCCGCTCCGTAGTGGGCCTCTACGGAAGCGTAAAAAGTCAATGAAAGGCATTAACTGCGTTCGGAGGCACGAGCCATAAAATAAGAGAGGTCACGATCCGACGAAATCGATTCCGACGGAGGGAACCCGGGGAGTCGCCGTCGTGGAAGGGGGGTAGACGTGCGACTTTAGTCGGGCGGGTCGCGACGAGTTTTGCTTCACCACCCATTTCCACCATTGCAACTCCTGTGTAGCTAGGATCTACAGCTGTGACCACACGGAGGATCTGAATTTTGATACTCAGGCACAAAACAAGTATGGTTTGATCGCTTCGGGCTACCTACTATTTTTATTTATACCGATCAACAGTTACAAAGCGGTAAATAATGGTCATAGGCTATTTTCGGGTCCGTTTTTTCGTTCAGGGGTCCGACATCTGTACATTGAGATGTTACTTATGCTTATGTTATATTGAGTTGTTTCGCGTTCATGTTGAATCGTGTGATAGGTATGAATTAATTACTAAGCAACTTACTTATTATGTAGTTCGTGACTTTAAGAAACGGGATACTTTGTAGAAGTCTGCGTTCTTACCTACAAAGAAGAAAATAAATTTGGTTACCGCATGTTTTATTTAAGTTAACAACAAGTTATTGGACACGTATTCAAGATAAATCATATAGTTTCAGTTGCAATTGCAGTTGTAAAATAGCCAAAACGTCATAAGGTTTGATTTATTCTGCTCTGTCAGATAACACAACAATAAAAAATTCGCGACTATTGAGGGCGTTAACGACAAAACTGAATGTGGCGTAAAAAGGAAATAACATTGCATCAATTAGTTTATATTTTCCCAGTCTAAATGTTGTGGCTTCATACAAGTTCTCGAGCGAGCAGGAGTCACCTCAGACAGGGCAGGCGAGCAAATGTATCATGGTCTGTGGCAAGGGTCCACAGTCGCAGGCGCTTATCTATATCTAGTACTACACACGTTTTCCTTTGATCTTCCTTTTTTACTGAAAGATACGTTCAATTCCCTCAACAACGTTCAACGTTAAAGTCGCTCGGCCAACGCCCGTCCGCCCGCCGCGGCTGACCCCGTACGTTTTTTCGAGCGGCCGCTCGCGTGACCGCGCCGCATTAGTGCAATGAATCAAATTGATTTCGGCCACAGCCACATCCGCGATCGGAAGCCGCTGCCGCGACTCCGGTAAATAATCAACTGTTATAAGCTCCACTGGCGACATTACAGAGGAAAGATTGCCGGAGTAACGAATTGTTAATGGACACGTATTTGTTTCAAACATAACTCGCGTTGTTTACACATATTCTTATATTAATCGGAAGGATTATATTGAGGGTAGGACGTTAACCGCATCCATGTGAGGGTAGGAAGTCTACCCGCCCATCACCGCAGTTGTCGCCGCTCCTCTGCAGTCTTCTCGTGACTACGGTGGATGAAACGGCGGGAAAACAAATCGAAAAGGTACGTCGTATATTGGGACCCGATTAATATAAGTATATGTTAATGGACACGTATAAAAAGAATGAGAAGAGTGGCTATACCTATGGGAGGAGAGAGACGTTGTATCGATTCCAACTAGTATTTGGAGGTATCAGTGCTGAAGAGCGTCAGTGGCCTAATGGCTAGCGGATTGGACTCGTGAGCAAGAGGAATCGGTATCGAACCCCAGTGCCGCCATGACTTTTCTGAATTATGTACTCTTATGGTGAGGGAAAACATCGTAAGAAACCCTGCACAGTCAGCACTGAATGTGTTACCATTATCCAATCTGGTCGGGTTCCTGTTAACGGAGTCACGAAGGTCAGATGGCAGTCGCTGTACTGTAATTAGCTGGTCTGCTCAAGGCCTGCCAGACAGCAGTCACTCGCGCGCGAGGGCACAATCGATTTTGACGCCAATATGATTATTGTAGTGTTGAAACACACTCGTTGTTTACTATTTTCTGATCTACAGAGGTCCTAGTTGGTCAGTGTTCACTTAGACATCGACATAGTCGGCTCATACGACACCCGTAATCCGAAAGGTTGGTGCAACATGCTACTCTTCCGGATACCCCATAGTTTCGTTTTATACTTAGCTACTTTATTCGTGTCAATCAGTTGAAGGTTGCGCCATCCAACAGATTCTGTGACGCGGTGAGGCTAGCGATGGATAGGAGGCATTTCGTTCGCCAAAAATGTGCTCATCAGAACACGCTCCTCAGTCACGAGGGACCAACTACAGAGAGAGATCCGTGTCAAACGTGATCCCCAAAACAAAACGCTAAACAGTATTACAGAAATCAGTATTACACTAGAAACTCTCCGGATTCCATGGCCTACAATTCCCAGCTTATCCAAGCGCGTTTATTTATCAAAAAGAGCCTTAAAGTCAAGCATGAACTTCCTCTGTCGGCACTAATGGGTTTAGACCTTTACCTTGGAGAGTATGCCTTTGATATTTTTCGCCTCCAATCGTACGTTATAAATAAGTTGTTTGTTTGCCGATGACAGCTCGATTTTTCCAGCGTTGCCGCGAAATACCGAGCGTTTTGTTTCTCTATTCAAGTAAATAATATTGGGCTCGTTGCTTTCTTTGCTACGGGTTTTCTTAGAATTTTTCATACAAAATTTTCGTGTTGATTAAATTTGATTTACGGAGAGGTTAATTTGGTAGCAAAACTCTGTGTAACCCAAGTCGAAAGCACCTATTAAAGGGCAATTTGTAAATTTTTAGAAATTATAATTTTCGTTTACTCCTGAGCATCTTAAAGAGCGTCGCTGGCCGAGTGGTTACGGTATCCGACTAGTAAGCTAGAGGTACCGCTTTTTGAGATATGTACATTGTAACTGAATTTGTAACCATGATCCAATCTGGTCAGGTTCCCCGGGAAGTAGGGTCAGATGGCCGTCGCTCCACTGTAATTATATGATCTGCCAAAACCTGGATCATGGTCAAGGTGGAACATGAAAGCCAAGATGATTATTTTTATTTTATTACGTCCATAAAACCCCACGGGCATTCCATCAACAACAATTCCCCATCGCAATCCCATAGTAGGTAGGTACTACCTCAACACGGGTTGTACACCCCGCCAAACAACTCAGCAGACATCGTATAACACAGAACAGTGATATTCTCATATTGAATGCCTTCGTCCGAATTGCACCCAAGAGGGCCATGCTAACACTCACAGCACGAGAAGATTATAAAGGGCCCCCAAACAGACACCTCTCGTGGCCCCTGTATGGCCCCCGAAGGATCCGACAATAAAATAATTTCAACCCTGCGACTGTCGCGTCTCCGGAATATAATCAACTGGTAACAGCTCTAGTAGTAACGCTACCAACTCCTCTGGGTCTGAGAGACCCATAGTCGGTACGTGTCGGCCATTAGCTCTGTTATCACGGGTGCGGTGACACTGTGTAGACTAAGTGGCCATGGCATATGCAATAACATGCCTCATATTATGACTGAAATTGCGCTGACTACCTCATTCCTCAAATCGGAACACAACAATGCAAGCAATGTTGGTTGAAGGCAGAAAAAGATAAGTTAAAGACACTAGTAATTTATCTTTACTTCGAATGTTGTGGTCATATGCTACGCTTGTCATGATTTTCAACAGAATCGAGTTACTTATCGTTAACATTTAAAATTAAAGTACTTAATAACTTTATTTTAACTGACGGGATTTCTTTATACGACGCAGTGATAAACGTGCAGATAGCCCACCTGATGGTAAGTGGTAACTGTCGCCCGTAACATTTACGATTCATGCACTATTTATTTATTAGTATCAATAATTTATTTTGACATCGTATTTTTTTTTAATATGATTACTAATTGATTGGTAAATACCAACACTCGACAACCAATGTGGTCTCCGCGTACCCCTATGGGAAAAAAGCGTGCCATTTCATATTGTAACATTGCTAATGCTAATTTAAAAACACGTAAAGTTTAATAGTTGTCATAAACAGCGTTGATGATACTGTATGTAATCTCTCCAGCCGTGTTAACACTCACGCCGCGCACCGACTACAAAGGGCCCCTAAACAGACGCTCACAACCCCCCTGTATCCGACAATAAAATAATTTTAACCCGCGACTGCTATACGGTGGGCCCAAACGACCCGGTCCCAAAGCAAGTTCAAAGTCGGCCGAATTAATAGGGTTATTGTGGCAATAAATACGGACGCCTAGTTTGTGGGTGGCTGTGGTCAGATAAATCAGCCGGGAGCGCACCGCAAGATGTCCTAGCAGAATGAGTATGGGGAGGACTGGAGGGGTTAAGGCTCCCCGGACAACCATGCACCTCATTATGGAGGATATCCGCTGTGTAACCGGTTCAAACCGGGTAATGCATAGTCTAATTATATTACAGCTCGCTGGTATGGTCTTGTAAATCTAGATGCCCCTAGTGGATAGCGATAAAGCTCGTGTGGTGATTTTCTTTGCGAGGTTCATTGTGTACTCACAAAAGAGGGTAGATGGTTCATTTGTTGAATGTAGCTACGCTTGTGCTTACACTAATGTGTTTATCCTTTCTATGAAGGGATTTCCTTCATGTTACGAGTACAATGTATTTGCTATAGCATCCACCCACATACTATAATAGGTAAGCTTCAAGCTTGGCATTTTTATTACAGCTACTTATAATTTGTATAACATTATTTTTGGGTAAGTATTTGCCAGTATTACAGAATCATCCAACATATTCGCTGCTGTAAAAGTACCTGAATTACATTTACCGCAACTTAATAAATGTCCGAAAGCAATAAAACCCTACGGCGTACAAGAAAGCTAGGAGCCAGTCCGGTCCCTTAGTAAAATCTTCATGTTAACAACGCCCATAAAAGTCTACATAGAAACAGCAATGTAATTAAGGGCCCCATAAAACCGGTGTCCTATCAGCAATTGAAATGCCTTGAGGAGATCACGATTTATTCCTGGGCCCCCACCTGAGGCCCTTGACTAATTTATGGACCTCATTTGGCATTGTTTATGGGACGGTGGCCCCCGAAAGAATCGTTATGGTGTGATTTGCATGTCTCGTGCTAAGTGGTCCTTTGGGGACGGGTGACCGGCAGAGGGTTGACCAGACATACACATAGCCCTCGCCTCAGGGTTGTCCGACTTTGACAAATGCGGTCGGCTCCGGTCAGCTGATGGGAATGCATTAGTTAAGAATTTAAGTGCGCCCGGCAATGCATCTTTGGTGTCCTAATGGTTGAATTGTTAATGGTTCTGGTTTGCTGTTGAATGTTGATCGCTTCGGTTAGAAGTTTCGGATTTTAAAAGTGCTTGTGTGAATGACTAGGGTTACAGAAAACGGTCGACACTTGTGGAGAAAAAAATTTAAATTTTGAATTATTTACATGATCAGCATTAGGAATATGTTAGTTCAATTGAGGAATAATACATAATATTAATGTACCAGCACAGAGCTCCGATCGGCTCTAGACTATTCTACCAATCAATAAGGATATAAAAATGATAATAAAGGGGCTTGCATGTAATGGAGGAGTATCCGCTATTGTCACAATCAACATCAGTTTGTCGTTTCATAAGTGATACAACTAATTGTCAAGTCAATATCTACAGCGTCAATTACATTTCCCGCATATCGACTAGAACAACTACAATTAAACGAACATAACAATTCATATTCGTTTCATTGATCGAATGGAAGTCAATACAACTGAAAAGAACAATTCCGGAGTGCGCAATATTCCCCAAAAAAAGAAGTTTAAAATCCTCCCGAGCAGTTTAAAATTTTAATTTAATGCCGCAATGTTTGCGTGGCAGTTTAAAATAATAATTTAAGCGGCAGTAGCCGCTGGGAGTAGCAAGCCAAAATAAATTTACACACACAAGTTTGCATTAAGTTTTTGCGGTTGGAACAAACAGCGCTATGTGTTTGGACGTGTTTCAGTTTATTGAACGTGGCTTTGCCGTGTTACGATTGGTTTGAATGTTTTGTAAATGGGTACTTTTTTATCGTTCTCTACACAACAGAGGCAATATTAACGTCATCATCATTACGAGATATCCGAGATATCTATAATTACGCAGTTAAATCTTAACCCTTACAACGGTGGAAATAACAACGGTCTTAACTCTAAACAGGGCTAAACAGCTAGTTGTAATAATTGTATTATATTACCAAAAGACACGAGAACGAATCTATGTTATTTTTTAAATTAAATAACTCCACACAAACGCACGGAACTAAATGGCGTGGAAAAACGCCTGTCTAATTTAACCCCTCGTCTATCTAAGCCAAAAGTTGCGATTAATCCGCGATTCGCCCCCGCGGGCGGGTCATTTTTACCCGGGTAACTGGGCCGGGCAAAAATAACCCGGTATCCAGTCCTAGCGCTGTCAAATGTTAAATTATCTCCGGGTGAATTGGACAACCGTTAATTATAACTTTCTTGCTGACGTGTCCAGTGGCGCATAGCGTGCCGGGCGAACGGTGGGCTCAAGTTTTGACAGAGCGATTACAGTTCTAGGAACTGTAACCGGTCAAGTGTAATAATTTTGCAGGTTTTCAGGGCTTGAGAGTAGATGGTAATTTAAAAATAAATAGGTAATTATACAATGTACATTAGAAGAGCGTAAGTCCATGACCACTTAATGAAAACTTTAGGCAAGTTTAGCAACAAATCAAATCAAATCAAATCAAATCAATGAAAACTTTAGGCAAGTTTAGCAACATACCTACATGGTAGGAATTGCAAATTGAATTGACTGAAAGAAGCAGCTATCAACCTGTCCCTTACGTCCCAAGATCACTTTTGACGTTCAGGATTTTATTTACTTAATCAAAGAAATGTTAAGAAAAGTGAGTAAAAGTTATTCCTGGACAGGCATGCTTCATCTTCGGCGGTTTCATCACTAATCTATGATTTCAATTGACTATTGAAATGGTTACGTTTGCGATTCCGTATCATGGATTTCATGGGTTCAGTTGCTAACGAAATTCCAACGCAATAAACTGTAACTAATGAATCTATCATACGTAATCATAAAAGTAAGAATATCAATAATTGAAATCAAAGAATTTGGGGCAACAGGGTTATGTACCTTGCCTACTGGAGGGATGGCGGTCAAGTGCCTGGTTTGTCCATATAAAAAAACTGCTTAGAAATATGACTCTTTCGGTGGTGATTAAATAATTCGGTGGTAACTGAAGCTCTGAAATTGTACGTAACTTAATAATTTGTCTGTACCCCCCAAGAGAAAGATTTTGATATACTTGCCTCTACATGCTATTTAATTTGAGGCATGTGGGACTACGCACGCCTCAATTAGAAGACTTCGGAATTAGTAACCTCTGTTGTGATGCGAGTAATTAAAAAGAGGGTAGGCCTAAGTGAAAATTGACCGACGCCGGGAGGGTTGAAGGATTTCAACGAGACCGGGTAACTTCGGCCCGTGTCATTATTATGTAAAAGGCCTGTTATGGACGCGCAAAGGGATATGCTGTATAAATAGACGTATACAGACAAATTTAATAAAGTGTATCGCTGTACTGGGAACCAGTGTTGGGACTGTAGATAATTCGTCTTTCATGATGATGGTGAACAATAAATATTTGGTACAATGGATATTAACTGAAAATTTAGAGCCTCGAATTTGCTTGACACAAACATAAACAACTATTCGAATTGTTGGAAATAAAGCTTATGTTGTTACCACTTTTTGGAAGCTTATGATTATTACCACAATAATTAACGCAATAGAGATAACAGTGCATCTTATTTTGAAGATACGCAATAAATCGGTCATGTTACGTATATAAATGAAAATACGAGTACTTAAGGTTCTAAGGAGTCTAAGGTTCGACTCGATCGGCGAAACTCTTACTCAATTCAAAGTACAAACTCCAAACTCCAAAAGAACGTATGCGCAACATTGACAAATGACATTCCTAATTGAACTCACGGACGTACAAACTGTAACATGGCAATATATTAACCCGAAGGACTCTCGGAAACACGCATTCAATCTTGTAATGAAAAGAAACGAAAGTCCCGTTAGTATTCACTGCTCCTTTTGAAGGTTTAAAGTGTTTTGCATTTCGACTCTAATGTGTATTGGTCACGGTGTATTAGGTTTCTTTAGAGTTCTCTAATACGAGTACCATTTCTAAGGCATCAATTGCCAACAATGAATGACCAATGTCTAGCTTTATATGTAACATTTATCCTAATACTATACCATTCAAAAACATGCTTGAAGATATCTTATGCAAATACCCGAACTTGCAGTAAATGAATAAGTACAAAAACTGGCAAAAATGTAAGACAGCATCAAATGCCGCGAGAAAGTTGGAGCCACTCTGTAGGTTGCGGTTTTCCTAAGCGAAACAAATGAAGGAATGCTCTTAGCGCCTTTATATCTATACAAGAGACCACAAGAAGTTCTAAAGTGCTATGGTTCCCTCTTCTATTTCCCAGTACTTAGGCCATCTAGATGTTTATTCACATCTCCGTTACTTTTGTAACATCAATGCTGAGTTATCGTCAAAGTTACAATCGGAATCTCCTTAGCGGATTCGCGTTTACATTTTAGCAGCCATAATGTACTTGAACTTTATTTTCAACTTTGTAATAAAATTTGACCGTTCCTTTTTTGTCAAATGAAACGTAAAGAATCCGAAACTTGTTCCGTTTCTTTCCCGCATCGAGCCTCCTTTGTTTAACTTTGTCAATCCAGTTTATGTCCTCATCTTTGTATATAAATACACTGCGTACTCCATAGACTGTACATTCCCCGGGACGCAGCGGGCTTTCCATTTGTCTTATTTCTTTTGAACTGCTGTTTGCCGCCAAAGTTTCCTGATACCGGGGACGCGAGGTATTCCCCATTAAAAAAGGACATCGCAGATCAAATTGCTCTCTGTAAACAATTCTCTGGCTGTCTTTTATTGGTTCTATCGGGTGCGTGTGTCAAATTCTTGAGCGATTCTTTGGTGGCTCGGGAACTTTTTACGGTTGTTCATAATTGGTCGGCCGGAATGCGCTTTGAGAGGTTTCCCTTATTTGTTGGGAATTTCACTTATTTCAACTGGTATATTGAAGCGCATAAATACCTAAATATCCAATAGTTCAAATGAGTTTAATGGTAAGGTAATAAAATAATGTTGGAAATCGAATATATTACTGAAGATACAAATATATTATGGCCAACAATATGTTACATTCTTCATATTTTGGGTTTTAATTAATCCCAATAACCATAACGTTACTTAATTGTAGTGTTGTGTTGTGAGAATTGTGAGTGTGGTAAGCCATCGAGAGGTGAGATTTCTCTCACCTCTCGAAAAAAGCTAAAAGTACATAGAATAAAGATACAATGATAAAGTCCCGTGAAATGACGATACTATCAAAAACCTAAAAGCTTACTTGAAATTAAGATAATGTAACCAAATAACCTATGTCTACCACCACACCAAAGCTTTGTTGACTCACAGGAACAAACGAACATAACAATCGCTCGTACTGAACGACATAGGCAATGACATACCCACAAAAACATCTCAAAACTAGAAATTCCTGCCGGAACCAAACATCGGCGATCCCTCAATACGGCGTCGGAATAACGCGTCGGCAACTTGGAAGAAAATTAGAAAATTCCAAACACCTAGGGGTAGCAGCTACCCCTGTGGAATCGAGCTGGGCCGAATCCGGCCACCTACAATTTATAGACCGAAAGGTCAGTCGGCTCAGCAGCGGGTATCAGGGTCACTGCACACATTCGAGCGCGCGCTCGCTCCCCGAAAGAATCTCTTTGTATTGCCACACAGTTCTATTAGTTTTTCCAATCCCAATTTTTGACTTTTATCTCTCTTTTTTTGCGCACACCGCGAATTGAATTCCGAGCGTAGTTGCGGCTTTGGGGCACTGTTTGTTTTGTTGATTTCCGCGCGTTCCTCGTCCAATGTTCGGGATCTACTCCAATTAGTTGGTTGTTGTTGTTGTAATATTAAATGTTTGAGCTCGCCTCGAAGACTTTTCAGCTTATTGTGTTTTGGCTCCCAATCTCTAAAGGAGCCCTTAAAAGTTAATAGTGCCTTTCGCCTTAGTAGTAACACCTCCATGAAATACTTCTCTTAGTGTTTCGTGAATCATCTTTTGTTTAGCGCTCTCAAACTGGTATAAACTGAGTCTTTTAAATTAAATACCGCGACGCTTTACAATAACAATGATTGCGTACTCTAGAACCAGAACTCTTACAAAGAGCTATGTACCATAAAATTGCAGGGAGTCTGTCCACACCAGTACCCTCGGAGCGAGGAAGGACAACTTTCCTGCACTCCTTTAATTCTGGCAATGTGTTTTGTCGCGAAGAACGCCCATTGTTGCTGGAAACTTTTCCTTTTCCAACTTCGTTTTTTCTTTAATTTTATTTCGGCCGCTCTGTATTATCCTGGGTCGTGGCGTCTTCGGCACCGACGACCTTTTTGTCGGTTAGGATTTAATTTTTTTTATGCGTGAACGTTTTACTAATAAAATCATGTATTATTTCATTATTTTAAATGTTAATGAAGCCTATTAAGTATTCCAAAAGTTTACATCATGATTTCGAATTAATAATTCGATAATAAGGGGCTATCCTCAAGGTACGACCACCACGTTTTAGACGTACTTATGTTACAGGAAGATAGACCTGCAGTGAATCTGTCGATAGTATCGCTTTTATTGCCTGATACATTTATATATTTAATACGTTGAGGGCCAGGTGCGCTGTAGGAATTATAAATATAACTTTTCTATTAGTTTAACACTTATAAGCGCTCAACCTTAAACGTAAATCACTGTCTTAAATAATTAGGCTCATGGTTGCATATATTGTACCTTTGCGGTAATATTTCGCTTATTTACATTGAACTTATTTATTTTACGTGATTTTGATTTTATTAATTTTCTCGTTTTGCAGAGTTTAGATACATTAATACACTATTATACATACTTAGGTCCTTTAAAAAGATCATGTTTTTATAATTACCTATTAACATTGTTGACATAACCAGTTTTACATTGTGTTATTTTCTATAGTTTTTCAATTCATATTAATTATCTGAGTATGTAAAAATTGCTAGCTTTGTACTAAGAAGGTATTGGAAAATTTTAAATGTTGATTTGCTAACGATAATAGTTATAATGTACATGAACTCTGCAAAAGGAATAAATAAATAAATTTAAATCAAAACTAGTTGTCGTGTCGTGTCGTTAAATATAAATGATACTGGTTGTTAGAACGTTCACTTTTGAAAAAGAATTAGGCTTGCTGATTTCGTTATTTTTATTCAGTGGAAAAAGTTTATATTGCTTTTGTTTTTTTCAGTCCAAGTTTACAGCCTTTTGTGCTTTTAAACTTTCACCATGAGATAATGTTCGGTAAAAGGTACTTCACTTTCAAAGATTCTTATCGGCACAGATTCATTCAAAAGTCTTTCCCTTCTTATCTGAATTGTACTTTTTACTGGAAAAAGTGTCGCACAAGTTACAAAATTTCACAGGATGAAATTTCTAAAGAATTAACGCCTTCGTTTTGTTGGCAATATCAAAAGTATTGTCATACTATTTCAAGAGATCGAGTGGCGATGTCCTTTGAAAATTTAAGCATTAGAAATTTTAAACCATGAATATAAATAAACACAAAAGACAAAAATAACCTACAAGTATCCGCTTGAAACACAAGCAAATTAATTTGAACAGACTAAAAAAGCATTTTTAAACGCGGCCGTGTTTTCACAAGCCCCCAGCCTTTGGGAGTTAAAAATAAATCAAGTTGCGTAAATTTAAAGCAGTTTCCCTGAGAAGTGACTCGTTAGACGGGTCGAAAAGACCCTGTGTCGGACACGGGCTGGTCAGAACCCAACTCCCTTGGGTCTGGGGGGCCCTAACCCCTCTGTCGGATACATGCGAAGCCTTCGTGAAAATCACGATAAGAAATGGTAGACATGAGGGGAAAGATGGGTAAGAGACAATAATATAGTATAAGTTTTGCCGGAATTTACTCGGATAAAGTGACGACATTATCGCTCTTTTTAAAAATAAGCAGCGCCTGTCATGTCTTTTATTCTGTTATATTTCTCTGTATATCATTATTGTGTACAATAATACACACAGTACAAGGTACAATAGCTAAAACAATAATAAAAAAAAATAATCGTCTTGGCGTTAATGTCCCGGTTGTGCTCTCGCGCACGAGGGCCCGGAGTCCGCCTTGACTTGATCCAGGATTCGGCAGGTCAGGTTATTACAGTGGAGCCACTGCCATCTGACCTTCATGACCCTGCTACCAGAGGAACCTGACCAGATTGGATCATTGTTACACATCCAGTCGCCTGATTGTGCAGGTTTCGTCTCGATGTTTTGCCTCACCGTAAGAGCATCGGTTAGTATTAAAATAATGTACATAACTCAGAAAACAGTCATTGGTACATGACCGGAGCGGGATTCGAACCCGGGACCTCTGGCTTATGAGTTGCATACTCTAACCGCTCGGCCACCGACGCTCTACAGTTAAATAAATAAAACCCGAAAATTTCTTTTGAACTGTTTGTTAATACCGCGATAGTTTAAAACATTTTTAAATATTTTAAAACATTATTAATATAAAATACGCTGTTTTTTATCTTTATACTACTATTGTTATTTTCTAAGTATAGCATTAATAATGAAACTTGAGACACAAACGTGGTGTTCACGACAACGTTGTTAATAATTTTCTTACTTCCAAAGTGGGTATAAATTACCCGGTAAGTGAAAAAAGATTCGATGTTTGTAAAATTATTTTTTGTAGCACACATCAGTGGGACGCATTAATATTGAAGCTTAGCCATTTCCTTCCTCATTTTGTATGAAACGGACGTTTTTGTAAATAACTCGCGTGGATGGATGTAACGTAAACATCCCGCTCGTAGAGCGGAATGGACGAACTGATTGTTTATATTGGTTTTGATATTCTATACTTTTAAACGGCTAAAAAATAAAACAAAAACTAATGCACGATATAGATCGATGGCTAATCATCATTGAAATACATATTTATATAGACAATTTGCTTAGGGTCTATCCCGGTTCCTGCCATGGTCCGCTTACTACTCATTCTTCTCCACTTCGCCCGGTCTTCGGCATCCCCAGTTCTCACGTAACTCTTGACTATATATACTGTAATTTACTGTAACCATGTTCTTGCCAAGACAATTACTCTATCCGAATTACTCATTAATCAAAAAACGTAGTCGAAAATCTTTAGGATGAACCGAAAAATGTAACAACTGCTATGGAACTGCAAATACGAAAAACAGAATAAAATCACCCACGATTAAACTGCGACTTTTCAGACGATCTGAACCGTCCGAGACGGGAGCCGACGCACAAAACCCACCCGGGTCGAATACACCCGGGTCGAACACACCCGGCTCCCGGCCCGGGTCAAATTCACCCGCGGACGGCACACCCAATAATCACGGGGCGAAGTAATAATGGCCGGTGGGCTGTCACTGCCACGCGGCAAGGTCAACATAGCAACTCATATCCTAAGTTCGGTATCCGGAGCTTCGTTGAAATGAACGGAGTTGTGTAAGAAATTGGATTCAGTATTGAATTGACAGGTACGCGAGGGGACAGGTGCGAGGGGGGTCTGTAAACATAAAGATCGAGAGTTAAGCCAGGGTTCGTCTTGTCGCATTGTGAGTTGCCGACCGTAGTTATTGGCCCCGGGATTTACGGGCAAGGCTAGACTTGCTTTGTACAGATTACGCAGGTTAGACACGTCACTGCTTTCAGCGGAACTGTGGGAGCTGTCAAATAGGTTGATAGGATATACGTACCGTACCCTGTTCTATAATTTGAAGTACAATGACAATTAAAACTGCTTCTTTAGACAGTAGTTGTAATTCGAAAGAGGTGCCTTTTTGTATTGTAATGGTATTGAATTATAGTAAAGTAGTGAAAACTCCTGCAGAAACAGGCGTTTGAATGTATAACCATCTAATCTGGTAAAGTTCCCGTGTGTTCCCCTTTCAACTGGGTCACGGACGACAGGCGGCAGTTGCATCGCTGTAATTATCTGCCATGCCAAATCCTGGGGCATGGTCAAGTCGGACCCTGGGCCTAATTACACAATTTGTCACCAAATAAGCTCAATCACCCAAAATAGCACCATAAAGTGACAAAGTTCTAACAGAGCCTCTTAAATGGAGCCAACATTTACGCCGACTAGGCATTAAAGATCAAAGCGCCAATACCGAAGCTTATTTCTAGCGATAACACATCAAAACTGCGCCCAGATTGAAATCCGGGCACCGAAATATCACTTAACACTACTGAGTATTCAGCGAGAGTCCAACGCAGAAATAATAAACACAGTCTCAGTTAGCCGAGAGCCAACGGCATTTGGTAGGGACGTCACTTCGACTCGGTAAGGATTGATTTTACACCTCAGACTAACTTTGGCTGGGATCATTTGGAGCCGGACGTTATGCCGAAGAATATTAGGATAGTTAGATTTCATGGATACTAAGATGATGTGTGGAGTTCAATTTTAGGTTATGGAATGAGGGTTTCCCGAGTACATCATGGAGTTCTTCAAGAAGAGTGTGAAAAGGTTTTACGGGATCGGCAACATGTTGGTGATACCCCTAGTATTGCAAACGTCCATCGGCAACGGTTACTACCATCAGACGGACCATCCGCTTGTTTGCTACTTTGGTCATCGGTTATTTTAGCGTTAATGTTCCGGTTGTGCTCACGTGCTCGCGGGCCCAGGGTCCGCCTTGACCATAATCCAGAATTTGGCAGACCCGACTGTCATCTGACCACCGTGATCCTGTTGAACAGGGGAACCTGACTAGATTGGACCATGGCTACACAATGTGCAACGCAAGAGCGTCGGTTAGTGTTCAACTAATGTACATAGCTCAAAAAAGAGTCATTTTATATTTTACTACCCGGTACTTCGAGATACGATTCGGACCCCTTAACCAATAGGCCACCGACGCTTATTTGCCACCTTAGTAGTACAAAAAAAACCGATTCCGCTTCGACGGCAAAAACCCCAGCAACATCCCTAGTATTTGCATATAAATTCGAAAGACAACTCCGTCCGCGACCAGAATCGAAGGGAACTCATTGCGGAGTTCCCGGCAGCCGTCTTACAAGCAGTTAATGATTAATTAGCGATGCGCCAGAGTTTTAATTGGGAAATTTTCCGCGAATAAGTGCGCGGTTGACGGCTAATTGATGGGATCCCAAAGTTGAATGCTTGGATACTTCTTTTGGGTGGCGAAGGTTTTTTGTATAAGGGAGATAGAGATTTGTCTAAAGCAGGACCATTTTGGTGATCTTACGCATGCATTCGTTTCTTGTTTTTGAAGTTAAGCGGTTTCTATGAATGCTCAACATCATATGAGAAAGTGAATTACATTGAGTACACCGCAATAACATGTTCTTTTACCAAAGTTAGGGCGGTTTGCACCAAGTTGTTAAACGCATGTAAATTCATAATTAAAAAAAACTTCATACAAAAAACGTTAATCGTCATTCTTAAACGTGGTTAAGACTTTGGAGCAAGTCGGGCTAAAAGATCAAAGCGTACATACATAGGAACAAACGGCAGGTAGCGACTTTGTTTTGTACTAGGTATGTCTATACATACCTTGTATAAAACAAATATATGTAAGGATAAGGACATTGTACAACGCTAGCAATTATTACAATAATTGTTCGTACACAAGCGTTGTACAATAAGGTTCTTCGTTACTCCGTTTTCTAGCGACACAGAGACTTCGCTTGGTAAATTAACATCCTGCTCGAATTGAGTCGGCTACCCGGACACTGAGAGCAGAATTCAGACGAGTCCGCGATTTCAATTTAACTCTAAATCCAACAATCAGGGATGCCGATGTAGTGTTTCAAGGATGAAATTTACTTGTGGAGACGTAGAGATTTTGGATAGTATGTAGAACTCCAACCTAATATTATAAATGCGAAAGTTATGCTTTCAAACTGACCGAAGTTTTATTCTAATGTTATTTATCTATTTAACCATTTATTGTGCACAAAGAAATATGAACACAAAGATAACAGTCACAAAAGGTACAGCTTATTTCTTAAAAGAAATGTCTTACAGCAGACCTACCGAAGAGAGAGGGCTATAATAGAGAGGCAAATACGACGATATGTTAGTTGTTAGAGTCAGAATTTACTCACATTCGTGCGCCAGAGACGACGCTTGCATTGCTTATATCAAAACCCTACTAGAACTTACCTAAATCAGAGCTAACTATCCACACAATGTATGGTGGGGTACAGTATACCTCAAGTGTGGGGTCTCCCAGCCCTAGACAGACATGCCCCCATACCCCGAGCCCGCCGGAAGCATCCCTATCGCCCCATCTCGCCGTCTTATCGGAAACTATGTATCTTTGGAGCTACGTTCCTTTTTGATAGGACACGTTTTTACAACGACACACTTTCCTGCGCCGCGGTGTCAGAGTAGTTTTGCTTTGGGCGCGTATCGTACGATTGGTATCGCTCCAATTCTACTGCGGAATTGGAGCCAAGTAGTTTCGAAAATAGAATTCATTGAAAATAGTTTTTGAACTGTTACTTATCTACTCATTTTAGCATATATATGCCGGTTTTGCTCTCACGCACGACGGCCTGGAGTCCGCTTTGACCATGATCGTGGATTTGGTCGATCAAGTAATTACAGTAAGAGCAACTGCCGTCTGACCCTTCGTGACCCTTTTAACTTCATTCAGTCGCCGATTTCCTCACAATGTTTTCCTTGCCGTAACAACATCGGTTAGTGTTCAACTAATGTACATAGCTCAGAATAAGCTCGCTGGTACATGTGCGGCATTTGGGATCGAACTCGGTACCTCTCAGTTAGTGCTCCCACTCATCAGGAGGTAGGACCCTATCCTTGTGGGTGCCACCTTATCTATTTCTGCCGCGGTTTGAAGGATAAGAAAACCAGCTCAATTCAGGCCTGAGGCATTTCATCTTAGTCCTCACAGTGACAAATAGGCGCCTGCAACCTAAATACATGAATCGTTGATGTTACGGGCGGCTGTCTCCTCGTTTGTCACCGTGTAGAATTAAAAAAGCTTCTCTCTTTTAACTTATTAACGTAGACACGTGTTTAGTGCTCTAACTAATAAACGAGGGGCCCGCTGTCCACAGAAATAAATATTTTTATTGCTACACATAGACTATGATTTGGGGTCATAAAAAATTCAATAGTCCCCGCGTATTTTACACCACCCCTTAGGTATTTAATTGTCGCCATGGTATTCCTACGGTGTATGGTGAGGCTTTTGAGGCACTTTCGTATTTATTGGGGGAAACCCATGATTACATCGTCTAGATAGTGATACGCGATACGCTTACGTGTTAAGTTAAATAGTGCTATGTGAAAATATTTTATTACCGTCATTATAACAGTGTATTTGTTAGGGAGAGTTCAGTTTGGACACTTAACTTGTGGGGTGGTTCTGTTGTGGAGCAGTAGTTTTGTAGAGGACTACAGTCACGGGATAAAGCAATAATAAAGTTACTTCAATTGTTAAACTATGACTGTGTAGCTATTGTACGCAAGACTAGCGTTTCTGCACGGATTTCACCCGTTACGAATAGAAAAAAATTAATAATCATAGCGTTAATATCCCGATTGTGCTCTCGCGCACGTGGGCCCGGGGTCCGCCTTGACCATGATCCACGATTTGGCACCTCTGACCTCCGTGACCCTGCTACTAGGGAAACCTAACCAGATTGGATCACGGTTACACAACCATCCAACCGCCTGAATGCACAGATACCATCACGAGGATTTCACCCGTTACGAATTCGATATATTTAAGTAGGTACTTATCATTCTCCCTGCCCTAACTACAAATTTGGTCCCTGTCGCCTGCTCTGTTAGCGAAAGAATTTTCGAAACCTTTTTAACAGCTTCAAAGCCCCTTCACAACATTACCAGTTAGACGGTTAAACACCAAAGTCCAAATCAGAATAATCAAATTTCAAGCGAGCGAACTTAGCGAACTGAGCGAAATATTCGAGCGAACGCGTCCGGCAAAGGAGTAGCTCCAAACAGCCAGAGCCCTCGAGACTGAGGTGCTCTAATCTGCCCGTAGCTAATAAGATATACAACGTTATTACACCTAAGGCCCTCTGGAGTTCGCACCGGACGAATACTGAGCGCGGAGTGGACCGCTTCTATCGCGTGGTCAAATATCTACAATTGTATTACGAGTTTTTAACCTACGACGAAAAAGAGGGGTTGAAAGCACGTTAAAAGTTTGACGTCTGCTGTCGACATTTACGGCATAGCACTAAAACAATCATATTGGCTTCACTCTGGTCTGGGAACCGTCTTGAAAATTATCCACGATTTGGCAGATCAGGTAATTACAGTTGATAGGGGAACCTGACCAGATTGGCTTATAACAGCATAGTACTAATTCTGTATAAGATGAAACTTTAGAGTGTGATGTGTGAAACGAATGTGTTAGCAGTGTCAAAATCTAGCTTCTAAGCCAAATCAAAAGATGTCACAAATCACCCAAAACCTACCCAAATATGTAACAAATTAGTTTAGTTTTTAGATACGAAACACCAAATTTTTAAATTTATATTCAATTTTTGTATGAAATTTTGTACAGTTTATTTAGTATGTTATTAAAGAATTTGGTGCAAGCCTTCCTTATTAGAAATGGCTACTTGTACACAAGCCGACTAATAGTGGCGCCCTCGACCCCTGCATTAACCAATTCGCGCCCCGACCCCACAGGTTATAAATTTCACCTAACCGACGAGACGCGTCCGGTGTTGCCTACTTTTAAAAGGGGGGAGGGTTGCCAGCCTTCAACGTGAAATATGGTGGTATTATACGTCATTATGGATTTACTGTTTTTGGTCAAACTATCTGTTTTTTCTTTCTTACGGGGCTTTATCGATCACGCTAGTGGGAGGGCGTTGACCGGACTACAAGCATTTGAGCAATAAAGTATATGAGCTTTTTTGAATTTATTTAAAGATTACTTGAAACTGGTTTAAATAACATTATATACATACTTTATCAGTCTAATTGTGACTGTTACAATCACATTTAGACTAATTCAGTTGTAAAGTAAACATCACTGTTCAAAATTAAACGCAATTTTCGTTTCCATTTTTATCCGTAGAAGTCGTAATGTAAAAAAGCGACGTAGTTAGTGATATCGGGCATTACACTTAGGGAGGACGACTTAAGATATTCCTAAGCATTTAGAAGTCACAAAATCTGTGTCTAAGTTTAGCGAGTTTAGGTTTTATTTAAAGTCAGTGTTGGGACAATGCTTTCATTCCAGGAATGTTTTTAATTATTTAGGCAACATCTTAATCCTTGGCTAAGTTTAGTGCAACCGGGGGTTAATTTTCTGAAATATCTCTCTGTCCAAATCTGACAGACCTACTTAGCTCTTTTCATAGCTGCCTCATAAAAAAAGACATTTAACCGTAAAAAGAATATCTTAATTCAGTATTCTAATCAGCATTTGTAATGGGCAATTAACTTTGGAATAACTTAACGTAACGGCGATCAACTTTCACCCCAATGCGTAAGAAGCCCGTAGTGATTTTAATTTTCTATGCGTGTGCCTCCAATATGCCTACACTAGCCGCTTCGTACAAGTCACAGCAGTAAAGCGGTACAGTGCCACAAACTTATCTAACCCGGTGGCCAAAGATGGAACTAAGTGTTGCTATTTTGAAATGTCATGCTAAGTTCAACAAGAGCGCCGCTGTCATCGGGTCAGTTAAGTTTGTTGCACTCAATGATTATTTCTGAGGTCACATTTTCTGGGCTACTATATTTCGCATATGGCGTGTTCCAAAGCCACAAATCTATTAAAAATGTCACTGAAATCCATAAAATTACAATACCCTGCTGTAAAAATCTATTTGCTGAAATCTCTTTTGTAGCCAAACATGTATTCTACAATTCTTTTGTCGAAGATAATTTTCAGTGCCATTTTAATACAGATTTGTGGCTAAAAATAATCACGAACAATAGGATGCGTGTATTTAGAGACAGGTTTCTGAAGTAAGATTAGTTGGTACAAAATATAAAAGTTTTCAAAAAATCCAATATTCTCCATTTTTCCAGCAAAACAATTGCAGTTTTGTTTAATAACATCTACTTTGCTCTTGAGAACAAGTTTTGCTTTTGCGATTTTGTACTTTTATTTTTATTGGGTCTATATTTAGGTCTGTCGGACCATTATTTTTGTCACTCTCGCCTTTCTCAATTCAATTGGGGTCGGCTCTCTTCGTAATTCTACAAGTATCTGATCTGAATTTTTCGGAAAGTTGTTTCAGAAGTGTTTCAATAAAAGTTACTGCCTGTAACTGAATTATGACTGTATCGTACTTTGGAATCAAACTTCGTCACCGCAACGAGCTTACCACTCGTTATGTATGAACAATACTAATAAAGAAATATGAATATGAATATGTGTGCCTCCTAATACGGTTGGCGAAACGATGTTGACCACGGCCTTCCGCTGGGACCCTGAGATGAGCAGTCGAGGGAGCCGATTATCACATACACATCCTCACTTTTAGAATTGAGATTCTAATCATGAATCAGAAATGAGGAGATCCCGACATCATCATCATAGCCCGTAACAGTCCACTGCAGGACTTGGGGCCTCTCCCACGAAGGGGGAGGTTATTGCCATAATCTCCACGCTTGGCAGGCGGGTTGGAGATCGCAGAGTTTAAATATAACAATGAAAAATGCTGCTGCCCATTTTCCAGACTACGGAGACTCTTGATATTTTGCCTCGAAAACATTAGTCGCCTTGTACGACACCCATGAGTGTAAAGGGTTGGTGCTATTCTACTCTGCTGGACACCACACGGCACCCACGGCACGGGATCCCGACATAGTCTAAAGTCTAGTCCGACAGGCTAAAGTGGCACAAGGCAGGGCACATAGCTCGAAGAACAGATGGCCGATGGGGCAATAAAGTTCTCGAGTGACAACCACGTATCGGAAGACGCTGCGTGAGTAGGCCTCCCAAAAGGTGGACCAACGACCTGGTAAATTCGCAGTTACCAGCTGGATGCGGAAGGTACAGGACCGGCCTTTGTGGAGATTTCTGGAGGAGGCCTAGATCCAGTAGGGAGCGTCTTACGGTTGATATGATAATGATGATAGTTGATATGATAATGATGATAGTCACGATTTCTATATAAAAAACATATAATGGCGTAAAAAATTCTCGCCCCTTAGACTTAGACCACACCCGTCGGGAAATAGATCAAATGCCGTGACGTCCGTGATTAGCGGCCATAACATTTGCACGAATGTTGTTAAATAAACGTAACATAAATATTTACCCAGCTTTTTATACACGTGTCCTGCTGACTGTACCATTATAAAGCCAATGGATAAGTTGAGTGAGCAGTATGCTTTCATATTTTATTCACTATCGTTACACTTAATTGTTGTTGACGGCAAAAATGTATAGGGTTAGCAGCAGGTAAGGTTTTGGTAACTATATCGTTTATATCAATTTTCATTGGTTCTTTTTCGCTAATTGTAAGTTTATTAGTTCGGTATTCTGTTGTGATTATAACATTTATGGTTAAACTTTTTCGCTTTATTGAGCTTCAGAATTTTACTAAGCTGCGCTTGATTTTCTTCTTGAAACTAATTTTATAAGGAGTTCCATTTATAAATTATAAGGAGCACCACTTACCGTTGCTTAAATATTGGGATGTAGTAGCTCATGTGTATGGAACTTACCTGAAACAAACATAATACATCATCAGTTGCATTATAATCAAACCATTAGTGCGAAGTAATTCTTTCGGTCTATTTTCACGTCGCCTACCTTACATACAAACAAAAATATTTACAATTCTCTTCATACATATTCTTGCCACTTCAGACCGCCGCCGCGCCGAGCAGATTTTGATAAAATTTGGCAAGGAAATAGATAGCAACCTAAAAAAGAAATCAGAACATGGTGAATGAGGAGAGGAGGAGCGAAAGATAATAGTAAGTATGGGGAACATATCATTTCTTAAGTTGAATTGAAATTCGTCAATGTGGACGAAGTCGCGGGCAAAAATACTTAAAAGTATCTCATTGAAAAAGCGAGCGTAAATTCAAATTACACATAGCAATATTCATTGAATAACCACGAAATTCTTAAAACGAAATTTCAAATTGTCCACCGGTGACCCCATTCCATTTGACAATTCGGGGCCAATTAGTGCGTTGTACCGGATAGGTTTCAACCCCGAAACCGCCCTTATTGTTTTGATTAATGATGTTATTAATTGAATGCAACGTGTTCGCTTACGCGAGTCAGATTGATTTCCGTTGTTTTTTCGGGGGTTGATAAGTAGAACGGACGTGAATCGTTTATGTCTGTCCGTACTTAGTATGGTAGAAAATATAGGACACACCCGCAACTCAGGGGTGGTGAATCGACCAACTAATGTTTATGGAAACAAATTAGCTCCTCCGTAGACTGGGGAATGGGCAGCAGCGTTTCATTTTTTGCATTTAAACTGCGACTGGACGAGCGTGTAATAATTCCTGTTAAAAATAGAATTAGGTGTTTATAAGGCGTACCACTTATCGTTATTTAAAAATTTCAATGTTAGCTCTTGTGGGTAAAACGTACCTCGTGTGATATCGTGCTTCTTACCTTTCGTGATATTTGAATTTTGTAAAATAGTTTGATAAGTATTTACACGCTTATTTCATTTGGCAAAATTCAGTCGTCTAAATTCAGAAGAAAATGAAAGTGGAATGTATTACTCGTAAAATAAGTTCCATTAAATAATATGTATCACGCCTGTTTAGAAGCCGAGCGACGCTGCGACATGATATGAGTTATACAAAAATTTTACCTATTCTATGCCCAATAAATTCCAAAGCTGCCAAAAACAGACTCACATTTTTGAAAATAGAATATCTTCATTTCATTTGTTCCCGCCTAGCTGCCAGTTTGGAGTTGCGTTTTGTTATTACATTGTCAGTGAGAATACGGGCACGGGTGATGAATTGTGACGGATGATTTGAGAGCGAAACGCACTGTCGGTGGTTTGTTTGTGCGCAATTAGTTTTGTGTGATTTTGACGCGTACCGTTTTTATTGGACACGAGATTTGTTTACGTTGTGGGGTAAAGCCTTCGGTTGGAGCGGTCGACATTTATGATAATCAACTAAAGCCCATATCTCACTAGGACACCAGTTTCGTTATCTACCCGTTGCGAAACCAACAAGCTCTATGTAATATGGCAGGTTACTCTTCAAGCCCTTTTTTGTGCTTATGTATTAAGACGTAATGGTCAGGGACACCACTGCAGGAAGCTCGTCCATAATTTGAATTTGATATTATAACAATCATCATCAGCCCACTGTCCACTGCTGGATAAGTCCCGATCCAATTGTCTCCATCACGTAGTTGAGGTTTTTGCCATATTCTACACGCTTGCGTCAGAAGGAGGGTTATATCAATTCAATTCAACACTTATTTTTACATAGAGCTGACACGTATATTTGAATCACAGTTTAGGTCACCTTACGTTTAGATGTACAACCCGCAGTTCATTTGACAACTGGTTGCGTAACGATGGTACCCTAGTCAGACATAGGCCTTAAGAACTCGCTGTTTTGGACGTAAGCCAAAGAATTCCTGATCGATCCTTCTTGGAATTGACTTCCCGGGACTATCTTGTCGTAGGTCAACGACGTAGTAGGTAGACACTTAATTTCGGCTGGACTTTGAGCTATTTTGGCATCGCCTTATCTACATCTGATGCTATGTAGCAATGCTTGCTGTGCTGTTATATGGTTTGAACCAAAACGTCACTGCGGCTCTGCGTTTTTATTATGTGAAATCTAAATAGTAAAAAAGGTAGGAGAAAGCATGTGTTGTAATATATGTAAATATATGAATCACACATTCCTCGATTTTATCGTCGTGGACAAATTTACACAGCGCCATCTAGCGCCAAACTAAGCAATTGTCGCTTGTCATTAGAGTTCTAGAAACAAACCGAGATTATACAACGATTATTCGGTTAAGAGTTTTGGAAGATATCATTTCGAAAATCAATACAGTTTTACCTAATTGTTTATTTTCTTACAGTATCACTTTTAATTGTCAATAAATCGTATCGGTCTCAGTACAGATTTGAAAATTTCCTAAAAACCCCTTGGAGCTTCTCCAGATATGGAGGAAACGAGAGGAAAAAGCCTTTTCTGCCCAATAATCAGGGGAAATAGGCTTTTCCAAAAACCAAAAGCGAAAAAAACGCCCATAAACCAACATGCAATCAAAAACAAACAAAAATCAAAGAAATCGCTGGAGCCGAGAATCTCTTACGTAAGTTCCGCTACGTCCAGATGTAACTGGAAACTGGATGCCTTTCCCCGAGTAAACAGAAAACTTTTACCCGGCACCGAAGTACCCGGGTACCGTTTAAAAGCGCTGCAGAGATATCAATTCCTGTAACTTAAATGAAAATGACAGGCTACTTTGAGTTCTAGTATTGACTACGAGATTGCAGACCTACATTTTGTCATTCGTTGCGAGTTTACAAGTGCAACTCAGCGAAACATGTTCGATAGACTCATATTGTAAAAAACTCAAAGGTGACTTTATAGATCTAATGTTGGTCTTTGTTCGTCTTGGTGTTAATGTCCTAGTTATGCTCTCGCGCGTGTGGATCCAGGGTCCGCCTTGACCATGATACAGGATTACATGATACAGCGTAACTGCCATCCGATATCCGTGACCCTGCTACCAGGGGAACCTGACCAGATTGGATTACTGTTACACATTCAGTCGCCAGAATGTGCAGGGTTCACGATGTTTTCCCTCACCGTTAGAGCATTGGTTAGTATTGTACAAGTGCACATATTTCAGAAAAGAGTCATTGGAATAGTCACAGTGGGATTCGACCCCGGTACCTCTCGCTTACGAGTCGGATACCTTAACCACTCGGCCACTTTGAATAGGTTGGCTGTTTTCCCGCCATCGCTAAACAGCTCCGCGCATATTTGTATAAAAGTTCAGAATATCCAAGGCAAGATACGAACTATAAATTTATTAACGAATCTGTCTACCTACATACCGTCCAAACACTTCAAACTATGATTCGCATCGCACTCCCGTAAAGGGGAACACCTTAAGCTCAACAAATTACGTAAACATAGTGTTGCGCGTTCCGTATTTGCGCACCATATTTGTCCACGTTGTTGACTGCTAGCGAGGTAATTTGATAATTGCATGAAACGGAACGTTGCCGTCCCTAGTCTGCGCATCAATGCTTGTGTTTGTACGCGAGCGTGATTCGGAACGTCTACGGATTGTCAGATCGGGATACAAGGTAGCGTTCCGGTGGCGGAATTCTGAACTTCGCTCGCTCCCTGATTTGTTGCAGGCTGTGTTGAAGTGGTGGCGATTGCAGCGCCCCTGTTCGCGGTGCGGGTTGCAGTCTAACCCGTTAGATTGTGTAGCAGGGTCTTGATTGGAAGGTGACGGTTGACTGACTCCCAGTCTGAGGTTCTTCGGCGCGTGTGTTAATTACGAAAAACACCTGTGTCTGACGTCACTAACGACCCCTGACGAACTGTGGCTATATGGCTATGTGGCTAAAAGAAACATCATCTATTTTGCAATTCAAACTTAGTAATTACATATTGTAAATGTGAGTAACTCTGTCAATCTATTGTTTTCACGCGTAAACTGTTGGACTGATTTGTATAAAAATTTACAAGGAGATAGATGGGACTTTCTTTAACCTATATTGATCTCACTAAAATAAAAAAGAGTACACTACTCTAGTATTTATTTATTATTATTGTTTATCGGGCAGGCAGTTGTAAACAACTGTTAGGTTACTTGTATGCGCTGTATATGTATAAAGCATGAAAGTTTATATCGTTCTTTCTCTTTAGTTCATCTAAACAGGTGGCTGTAACCAAAACATTACGTAGACACTTAAATATTAGTCTTCAGTATAAGAAAAGGGGTCTAAAATATCAAAAGGGGCAGATAGAGTGAGGGGGCTAATTATTTAAATACAGACGCTATTTACATTTCATACGCACCCCTCAAATACAAAGTATTAATCATGCCGCATCATGCGGAGAGGATGATCCATTTCAAAGAGTTCTCTGTTGAGGAAGCAGTTTCTGCAACCTTCTGTATAATTAATAATGTCGTATAATAAATCTGTTGCGCCCTAAATAAATGAAAACAAGTATAGCGCGGCGCAATTCTAGTGGCAACGTGAGTGGCCGATAACAGAAGTTAAGCAATGCACGCCGATGTTGGTAACTGGATGCGTGCTTCGAGGCTTCGAACTTTAGCACCGCAACGATCTCGGCACTCGTTAGGTGTGCCCCCTAATACGGTGGTAAAGCAAGGTAACAATGTTTAGGTAAATATATTCATCACAGCACACAACAGTTCACTGCAGGACTTACGGCCTCTCCCAGGAGAGTGCAGGTTGTTGCCATAATCTCCACGCTTGACAGGCGGGTTGAAAGATCGCAGTGATGCAAATATAAAAATGAGAAACGCTTCTGCTCATGTTCCAGCCTACGGAGACTCTAGATCTTTTGCCTCAAAATTTCGTAAAGATTACTTTTAATGGATTTCTGTTAATTACATGACAGGTGCGTTTCCAACCAACCACCTATACATAAAAAATGTTTTTTTGTTAAATTAAACCAGCGCCATCTACAGCTTATGGGTGCCAGAATACTATTATGCATACAACACCCAGAACCGTAACATAAATTTAATCAATATTATCATTACTTAATCATTTCAATTTCTGCCCGGCCGGGAATCTAACCTGGGATGGGAGATCTCCACCGCCATTTTCACATTTGATTTTCATAAAAATTCCATTACACTTCAGTATTCCAGACTAACACAACCAAACAAACTTCACAGACAGTATCCCCGAACCTACAACCCTACCAAAAGGGTGCACGCAATGGAACACCCACTGAAGCAAGACATGGCATTAGATTATACTAATGCGATCGCAGCTTAACCGACTGATGCCGATCTATTTAATGCTTTGTTGGACAGTAATCTGATATCGACGGTCTTGTATCCATGATCTATGTTCTAGAAGTGGTTGCTAGGATTTCAGAGGGATAGTCGATACAGATTGGTAAGGCTCAAATTCACGGGAGATACAAGGCTGGGACAATTAGTATAACTAATTAATTTTGCTATATGAGTGTTTGTTGTTTACTCGGAAACAGATTACTGGACAGGCTTATATATCTATACTTAGCTTGCAGAGAGATCGATGCATACTGCTACCAGTCGCCCTTATGTGCAAGTTTAGAAAGTGCGAGGGAAAGAAACCTCACCGTATAACAATTGGCTAGTATTTAACTATTGTACATAACTCAGAAAAGAGTAATTGGTACATGGCTGCAGTGGGATTCGAACCCGGTACCTCTCGCTTGCGAGTCAGATGCCACATATCTTCAGATGCCACATACAAGTTAAATTCCCATGTTAAAAAAATATGCCGTCAGGAACTGCAATTTTCTCCGCAAACCCAGAGAAAGCATTTGGTATCTTGTTGAAACATCCGTTTAAAACTGCCATCTCCAATTGGTCCGTTCGCCGCGCCGCCATTGGTCGAATGGGGCCATCGCGTCATCAATCTCGCCTCCCATTGGTGGAGGAACGCCGTGCACTTTCGCGGGTTTAAACGACAATTACCCTGGCTATCAGCGTGTCTAGTCTGATACGCGGACAGTAATGCATCTTCGAGTGCTGGCATCATCACGACAAGGAGTCACGACCTCGCAGACGATATTACCGCGGTATGTTCTCGAAACTACGGAGTTGGGTGTTTCGACGTTGCAATGAACTGTCAAAACTTTCTAATTTTCCTTTGGTTTGGTTCTGAGAAGTTATCAAGTATTTATATATAATCCTATATTTTATTAAATATTGTGATATGTGGCTATGACGATCTTGATGAATGACTATTTGAGAAAATAAATTGAGAAATTGAGCATATCATTATATATACATTTTTATTACTTTAGTTGCTTCTTCCATAATTTAAAAACTCTTAACGAGACTTACAGAAAAGGGGCTCTATCAAACTCCGAAATCTTTATCATTGTTGTACATCATTATCATCCTAGCGATCAAACCGTCCAAGACAAGTTTACAATTTATTCTGTTTGTCATTCAATGTCAATATAATCTTATAATATATCCTTCCTCTTAATATATGTATAGACAGAAAGCCTATCCCTTAGCATTAGCTCATATTGCTCGTAGTGTTCCTTGTTGTTGTAAGTGCTCGATATTGTAATTATCATATATTCTTACTAGCTGACCCGGCAAACGTTGTTTTGCCATATAAATAAATATATACACCTACACCTACACCTACCCTACACCTACCCTACACCTACGTCTAAAAAATAAAAAAAAAATTTAGGGGTGGACTACCCCTAACATTTAGGGGGATGAAAAATAGATGTTGGCCGATTCTCATAGATACCGGATAAGCACAAAAAATTTCATCAAAATCGGTCAAGCCGTTTCGGAGGAGTATGGCAACGAAAACTGTGACACGAGAATTTTATATATTAGATTATGATTTTATGAGCAATAAAGTGTTTATCTATCTATCTATCTATCCTATGCCCTAATTTAGACATAGTCCATGTTTGTACCAAGCACCAAATCCGGCCATCTTCCGAGGTGAAATTGAGTAACAATTAAAACATGACAAATTTTTTAATTTCTCATTTTCGTGGGTTCCCAAATTTTCAATCATATCAACTTTTAAATATTTAGTGGGTTTACCAATGCAAAATTTCACATCGCCCGAAATCGCCCAACTCCGCACACTCTGTGGCTGCGATCGGTCCGGGGTTACCGATGCGAAGATTGCCGCGAAGATTGCCGCGCAACGAGCACCCTACATTGTCTACCAGGGCCATTGTCTTAATGCCTTGGGAACAAATTAATAGGGAACCTAGCGTAATTGGAATTTGGGCGATCAGTGGAGCCTTTCTTTTGTGCTGCAATTATCGACTCGTGGCTTTCTCGGTGCCTCTTTTGAGGGTAAGAAATTTGCTATTTGGCAACTTAAACTATGCAAGTTGTAAAGTGGTGGAGAAAATTTAAAATAAAGGTACTAATATCCATGATATAAAAGCAAAAATTTTGACAAATTAAAGTTTGAAAAGAACTGTGGCACGACAGATTTTGTAAGTATGTTGTATTATACCCACATCTGGTACTCGCTGACATGTAGTCTCAACACTCTAAAAGTGTACTTTTAGGATTTTAAGTGTAAACCTAAACCTGTCTCCTTAAATGACATACAATATTTATATAATGTAGCGAAGGTACCTCGGGCAATATCTTGCGATTAACGTTAACACGACGCTTCTGAGGAAAGTCTGCTGAAACATAACCAACAGGGCACGAATGTGTGTTTCCAGCGAAAAATGGCACTTTGCGCAGCTTCGTAGAAATATCGACTTTGTTTTTGTTCTCTATCTTTTAGTTCTAAGAAGTAGATGAAATAATAGGAATCCTAGGTATGACAGCAGCAAAAGTGCAAACTATGACAATGCAATTGCAAAATTCTATACTATGTCAATGTATGTATCAAATGACGTAGTTCCGACACCACATTCAAATTTTGCAATATATGCCGTTTTTGTAACTCAAAAAATCCTCTTCAACATAACTTATCTGCATAGATTGAGTGTTAGAGCCATATGACTAAAGGAGGTATATACCCATACCAAAAAATAGATACATCAAAATACCATAATCCCGATATCACGTTACCGATAAGGAAATAGAGTTACATCATAATTTCCCTCAAGGATCAGCCATAAAGGCGCACAAGATTCAATATATCAGACAATAAACATAATAAAAGACGTCTGTCGGTTCCAATATCTAATCCCACTTTTAATTATCAAGGGCAAGTGGACGTAGGTCGGATCCTATTACCGGGATGGAACCCTGTCGCGTCTAACCGTCCGCTACACTCAAAGGAAGGGCCCATGTGAATTAACGGATGGACTTACTCCGACAGAGTTGTAAAAGCGGCTAAATAGCAGCGGCCCCAAGAGAGTACCCTAGCGTTATCTTTAGTACAGTTCGAGTTGGATTAGTTTTTGTTCCAGCACCGGTTATTATTGGAAACGTGGAGACTGTAAGGAATATTGCGCCTCGGGTAATGTGATTACTTTCGTCGATATGTGACTGCGTAAATTATTACGTCGGCGCTTTTGTCGGTATGTTTATTGCGGATTCATGATATTATCCATAAAAGTCCATTACCGTATAAAATGAACCGCTTTCTACTACAACGTTAGCACTATTACCAGTTCTCGCTTAGTCTCACAACGCGCAATACATTCTGAATTACAATGTCAAAGCAATTCCGCAAGCCATTTAAAACTTCCACCGGTGGCAGCGTAATTCTAAATGCATCAAACGAAAACTCAAAAGTAAACATTTTTCCCTCCACATTAACAATGGGACCCCATTCGATTAAGGGGAAGGAAATAAAAAAGACCGCTCCCCATCTCTATTTCATAATTTGCATCGTAGACGCAAATAAATTTAAAATATTGCCGATGAAACCTTAATTTCTCCCTTTCTGATGCTCGAATCAATCTTCCGAGGGCCGAGGGGCCGTAAGAACTTTATTTATTTATTTTCGGGTAATAAAAAGTTTGAACCACGCATCGTTCAAAGTAAATACGGTCCCGTCAATAGGTAAGCACACTTTGTGTATTATCAAAAGTTTGGATGAGTTGAAAAATTGTAGGCGAAAACATCCGTCGTGTCTGTTATTCCATTTTATCGGATGACCCGGCGAATTCCTGTTTACTTTGCATTTGAATTCCGGTACATTAACTATATTATTTAAATAAAATTTTACATTTTACTGTTTTAGATTAAATTATCACTATTAGGAATAATCATCATTGAAGTGGACAAGGAGTAGTAGGAAAGCGGTCCCCCGGTCATCGCACACCATTTCAGCGCTTAACTGGGATTGACGTCAGGATATCGATGATATTTAATATCATCATCAACTGAAGTATCCTCCAAATTATTGGTGAGGTATGTCATATTCTCCACAGACACTGTATTGATACATTACAATTTTTTTAGTTAACGGTGGATATCATACGAGAGGCTGCTGATACCACAAGGTCTGATACTTTCCTATATGTTTTATCAACAACGCAAATGTTGTTTATAAGTCAATAAGTATACAGTTCAGCCAAACAGTCCGCTGTTGAGAAGACACTTCGCCAAGTTGATTTAAGCAACGATACCATTTGCACACCCGCTAGATTATTGACACACCCATCATCTGGTATCCTCAAACGGAGTCTCGGATAAAAATTTAAATTGGTAAATCAAATAAAATTTGAAATTCGCTATGCGTCCCACCATCCGCCGCTGCCGTGTTCCGAGGGTACGATAGCTGACTTTTGAATGACAAATATGTACGTTTCGATATTTTTTATTTTTATTGCGGTGGGATAGGAGTCTTAGGGCTTCTTACCCGAAGACATTGAGTCATGTTTATTTTTGCATTCTCTCTAGCAAAAAGCAAAGGGTAATGATGAAAGCAAATAAGCTTCATATACTAATAGTAGTTTCGGCAAAGAGTTTACCCGTGCTGATTCTCACAACAAGTCTAGTAATTCGGTCCAAACTTTTGTTGGCTAAACACAAACTCTTATTACTAGATAATATTGTTTACAATATAAATATACCTGAAGAAATTTATCTTGTTTGGTCTATTAAATTCAACCAAGGGTTAATACGTTAATCTTTTTATTTCCAAACGTACTGTTCCAAAATAACCCCAACCTTTCTATAGCTAACGTATAAAGCTATTATGCTTTTACAGTGCCCAAAGCCGACAACGGCGTAAAAAGCTTATTAAAGGAGCGGGTTCTCCGCAAACGTACCCCATTTTAGAAACCTTGGTGGAAATAAAACTAGAGGGGGTGGAATCTATTAAAATAATCGCGAGGTAACCAGCGGAGTCAGCACTTCAAACGGGTGGAATTGAGGAAGTCTGATGGAACGAGATAGCTAGATAAAGAGAAAAGAATTCATGCATTCAATTAGAATGAAATTGCTGGCTAATGAATGACTAGGGATACATCACGATAAAAGCGAAGAAAATATGAAACAAAATTTAGCGAGAAATGGCCCTGGATAGTGATAGTGATAGAGAAGTGATAGAAGAGGTGATTCTTAAGTTCTCTCTACCAACAAATTCCTATACTCCTCACTCGTGAATACACAGATATAAATCTAGGAATTCTCGCAACTCTATGGAAAATATTCAATTTCTCCGTACGCGGTTACCAGGCGAACAGAACACGTTGATGGTATAGGGTTTTGATCGTATCTCCAGCGACCGACGGCTACTGAAGTACTGACGCGGGGACGGCTCCGCCTACCAACCTACGGTGCACAGGACAGTGCGTGGATGCGCTAGATGTTTGAGAAGTATTATTTCATTCCTGTAGAATGAGGACGAAGGAAATGAATGTCGAGATGACGATGATAAATAGAAGAGAGAGACATAATCCCATCTAAGGAGGGATAAGAATAGGAAAAAGAAAATTATGAGAGAGAATCTTGTAGTCGTATGTAATGTATAAGATCCAAAGTTATAGATGATTCATTAGACAAATTTGGGGAGTCCTACGAAATCTGAGGTCCTTATGAATATATCAAAATTGAAGACGCTATAATTGAATGGAATTATCGAAGCAAAATATATTGACGTTACTTACAGACAGAACAGTGAAAAGCTACGAAATCTGAACATATTGAAAGAAATGAATACGATGAGATCAGTAAATAAGATATTTTTAATACGTTAAGAACAGTAAAAGGTAGTCGTACGAGCTTCCTACAGTAGTTTATCAATTGAAACGTAAATCTCCGAACCGATTATCCACCAGAGTTCGTCAAACAGTTTATCCATACCAACTTATACCTAACGGCACATCGTAACAACCCAACTAAAGCCACAGTAGCATCCCCAACTACCAGAGCACCACAATTTGAAAGGCGATTCCGGCCAATTTCACCGCAGAAATCTCCACTGCACCCTGAATCTCGCCGGTAGCAGGCTAAAGCGCACCTTGCCCGCGACTCGGCCAATCAATATAGTGGCTGCAATTATGTTAATGCACTGCCCCGAGACGCAATTGAAAATGTAAACGATAGCCGACCTCCGTCGGGCCATGATAGCCTGGTAGCTGGTAGCCGCGATGGAGTTGTTTGGAGTGAAAAGAAAGGGAGGCCGGTGTTACTGTTCACTTTGGCGGTTTTAAGCGTCTTTTAGCTTGTTTTGGATTATGGGATGGGCTGAAGTGTCTGTATTAGAGGTAAAAGATTTCGGGGCTTGAGAGTAACGTAAGCAATGACACATTTTGGACTATAGTTTAGTGCAGATGAAAAATGTTTTTTGTTTTAGTAATAAATCTATGCCTTTTTATGAACGATAGAACAAAAATAATAACTACACAAAAAATTCAGACCTAATAGACGGTCAACCATATTATATGTATACTCGCAGAATACTTCTACGCCAACTACTAGCGAGAAAATATCGGGTCGCAATACAGAATTCCAGCAAATACCCACCATTAAAGCTATCTGAACTTTTGTTAACCTTTCAACATGCAGTGGGAACATAGGAACAGCGTTCCCATATAATTACGCCGTATTGATGGAGCGGACAGCGCCGAGAGCCGGCAATTTTCTAGAAAAATCTAATTACAGCTTAAAATTAAACCCCAGTCAGTCTGTCTGTCAGCCGCGGCCGGTCGGCCGACAAGTTAGTAATTAAAAGCCGGCGAGTCTTGCCACCTAGGCTTCTTATTAAAGGATAAGGACCTTTTGATCTTTTTTTCATTACTGCCCTGAAATACTCAGAGTAGCTGGAAGGTTTGGGATACTAATACAGCTGCGAAAGGTTTTGATTGATTAAGAATTTTTCGATTAGGTATTCATAGATATATATTTGCTATACAACCCGATTTGTTTATCTAAATTGTGATTGTCGGTCTGCCATACGCGATATAATAAATGAATAAAGTGTAAACATTATTTATGTGAAACAAGTTTCTTTACAGAAGGAGTCTTTGGGCTACCCAACCCAGAGCAGAATTCGAAAGAGACTATTTTTAAATTGTAATTTTGGTAACACAGGATTCGTATGCAACCCGCACAGAGCGTAATCGTGCAAATCATGCATGAATAAAAACTAAATGCACTAGCAGTGGAGTATTTCTAACTTCAGAAGACAGGTGCACGTCTAAAATTATGCACCGAATTGAAATTGCACTGCAACATGGAATTGTACTGCGACCATGAGTAGTTTCGGTTGAAGTGAGCACAGACAAGACTCGCTGTAACTATAACGGTAACTTTGCGAATTCCCCAAACATTCCCCTCTTTACGAGCTAATCAGTAATGCTAATAACTAACTCGTCCAAGTCAATAGCTCGAAGTTTCGCTAATTAACAGCTCGCGAACGCACCCGTATTTATGTTATTTATTTATTTATGTATTCAGCTTGTTTAGAGATTAATTTAAAAGTTGGAACGCAGTTGGTGGATGAATTTAGTTCGGTGCTGCGTACTGGATCTAGGTTGAGTTGAAGTTGTGTTCTAGTATTTGTTTCGGTAGAAGCTTCTGTAAGTCTGCTTTGAGGCTCTTTGTTTGGAAATAAACTTTGGTTTCTGTCTTTGTAATTAATGTTGTCCGCACATACACCGATATTAGCTATAGTTTTATTTATTAGGAATAATCAAATACTTCTACATATATCCATGGCAATAATATAGTATGTTTGCGGGGGAATAGTTAATATTTTAGAGTTTTTTTGTAGAAGAGCAGACTTTTCTCATTATTTCTTCGACGGAATATTGTCAGTATACTAACATATTATATAATACATATAAAATTTCAAGACTCAGACGAAAAATACCAATTAACATGACAAAAAAAGAAAATCACAAAGCTGCACAGAACCGATCCACTTGCCAATTTCAATTCACGATAATCTTGTTCATATATTTATAAAAAAAAAAAAACACTTAGCCTACCAATTTGCAATCTATCAGACGCGGTAAACACCATTGAATACGATTCAATCATACGTTGGACAATGCAAATATACGGAACTGGTTAACTCGAGTTATCCCCATTTTCGGGACAATGCGTTTATCAAATTAACATCGACTGTCACATGGATCGAATGTTTGAACAGAACGAATGAGTCTGCGAATGAATGATTTAAAGAGTGCGTGTGTGTAGATACCTTAACAGAGATTTCAGATTAAAAACGAAAGCGGTGAGTCTTACATAAACAAAAAAATAGGTGATAATGATATGGATTAAGGTCAACAAAGAAAAGGCTACACAAGGGATCAAAGAAAAATGAGGCGTTCTGGTTCAGCGCCTGTGCTGAGTATTATTTGTTCAACCGTACTATATGCATTGCAAAAAGGAATTAACATACCGCGCTAATGAAGAATAGACCCCGCCCCCCCCCCACTTCTGGCTTATTATTATCCTTGTCGTCGCACCCTACTGTTTTGTATTTTACAAGATTTAATTTATTAATTTACTTTCACATGTTTTTGTAGCGACTACCATCCGACCCGCACAACGTAGGGAAAAGCCAGTAGATGCTGGAATTAATCGCTGATGACGATGATAACAAGTAGAACAATGTGGTCTTTGCCTACCCCTACGGGAACAAGTCGTGACTTGATGTATGTATGTATGATGATCCAGTTAAGAACGATACCGTTTTACGTACAAAATACTGGTTCATTCCTTGTAAGTAAAAGGCATATCATAATATGGAATTCCGGAACACGTGAGACGGATTACGACAAACACAGAAATTAATATAGGCCCTCCTATTATGCCCTGTTGAGGATAACGTGCAAAATCGTAATGGAAGTATTTGTGATTACATAAAAACGCGTTCGTTCTTTTCCGCAATCGAACCGGCTCTCAAGTGGCTCATGTAAGGAACGGGATTCGATTCCGAATTCCGAATTTTAATCAGCGGAGCCTCTCTCGCAAATCGTTTTGCAATCGAAACGGAATTCTTAAACGTGTAGGAGTGATCTGGAATTGGGTACAAGGCCTGCCCGTGACTTTGTCGCTAGTTTAGTGGCAGTGCGTTTGCAAGACCAATAACCAAGGATGACCATTTCGTACTTTGAGGCTAGTCGAACTTCAGCACCGCAACGAGCTGGACAATAGGTGTGCCTTCTTTTACCGTTGGGGAAAGCGAGGTTGACCATGGTCTTGCGCTGGGGACTCTGAGACTAGCAGAACGGTCTCGGGAACCGATTGGCATCCCGTGACGGTATATGATATAAAGGAAAATTTGGTGAAGGTGAGGCCAAATGCCCAGAACGGCCCAACGGTAGACCTCAACACCAGCGGAGGGTGTTGAGATTGTTCTCCACGACCATGACTCCAGACGATGATCGCACTGTTGCTGCCCATTTTCTATTTTAGAGAGGATCGGAGGTACTTAATAAATGGTCTGCCTCTATGTTCGAAGGCTCAAGACAATCGACGTCCACCGATTTCACGGCTGAAGAATGCTACGTAAATACGCACCAATGCTGACTGCAATGTAGGTAACATACCTGTAACAATAATAAAGAATAATTAGTATGTGTTGTAATCATAAGAGAACGTGCTGGAGTGAAAGAAGATGTAATGCCTAGATAGATTTAGCTAGTTTGGGCATGTAGTAAGAAAAAATGTGGAAGAAGCGAGAGAGATCTGTCAGGACCGCAGTAAGTGGAACGATATAGAAACCTTCTCCTACGGAATAAGTGATAAACGTATGTATGGATTATATTGAAAACGTAAAATATTCCTAAGCACTTTTTTCTTTTTCATATAATATTAAGTATTTATAGGAAGGGCGGCCTTTGCCCTGAAGTGGGACACCGGCGGCTCTTAAAAACAAGAACTATAAAATAGGTACCTATTTAGTACGTACTGGAAGGCAAACGAGCTGATGGAAAGTAAACCTCCGGAACCTGACAAGGCCCGTAGCGTCAGCGATTACCGATACGGTATTAGGGAGCATTAGCGTACGATGTGATTATCGGCTCGAATTAGCCGACAACGGAATAATGGCTGTCGAACGCCAAAAGTAACGCGCGAAATTGACATTACGTAGAGCTCGTCTAGTCTAAAATGACGCGCCCCACTACTTAGTTAGTTGATTTCGATGTGTGAGTGCAAATATTGATAACGACACTTCATCGGTGTGGGAGCCAATGAACGACGCGTGCTCCTACGTTTGAATCTCACCGGCAACTGAATGACCAATTACAACGGCATTTGTATATGTATTGCGTCCATATTTTAAACTTGCTTGTGTGCGTTAATGCGATAGTGGGGCGCGTCATTTTAGATAAGACGAGCTCTACCCACGTACTCCATATACCTAGAGTACACGATTCAGCACCGCACTATGGTTTATATGTGGAATGGAAACCTCATGAATCCTCATTGATTCATGAATCGTAGATGTTACGGGTGACAATTGCCGCTTAGTTCTCATCGGGTGGCTGTCTGATCGTTTGTATAAAAAGACATGGACGCCTTAGGGCTAGCATCATCTATCTTCGGTCGCATCGCCACTTACTACCAGGTGAGGTACTAAATATTTACTTCTCCGGGTAAAAATAATTGGGTGCTAAAATCATTGTTTATTTTTATATACCACTAAGGTGGCAAACTAGCTTGCGGCCTGCCTGATGGTAAGCAGTCACCGCAGCCTATGGACGTTTGCAATACCAGGGGCATCACCCACGCGTTGCCGACCCCGTAAAAACCTTTTAATCCCTTTTTTGAAGAACTCCATGTTGTACTCTCCAGGGAAAACCTCTCCAGGTAGTTCATTCCACAACCTTAGTGTGCGTGGGAGAAAGTTCCTTCAAATTGTTCACAGCCTTGCACCTGATCGTGAATATAGATAAAAATTTAAATACACAAAAGGAACAATTGCACCCGACAAAGCAAATAAGTAAAATCTTTTTATTGCACACATTAAACATAACAACGATAGAAATCAAAATTGCGCGTAAAGGCGGTCTTAACACTTTTAGCGATCTCTTCCAGACAACCTTTGGTAACAGCTAACCGAACACGTGAGCCATAAGTAGTGACAGAGCAGGTACGGAATATAGCGAAAATAATAGGTAAAAATACTATAAATAAATTATTACCCACACCATAAAATGCCTTTCGACAAAGCCGTAATATAAACTTTTTATAATCCTATCGAAGGTTCCTTTGGAAGCCGTGGAGCGCACAAAATAGCACGGCCATGAATAAAGTCAGCAGGACATAAACACACCCGAAACTATCCCCCTCGCACACCTTAAGCCAACTTTCCACGCCGCCATATTGCATTATTTATCGGTAAAAACTTCATACTACCCGCAACATAACCAAACAGATGCTTTCCTTCACCTGTGCATACCGCCACTGGCACTCCGCACGCGAAACCCAACTCTATCACCGAGCGATTGGGTCCAGTCTAGCTGGGCAGTACCTAGCCGAAAGGAGCTGTTCTTTCCGTAATATATTCCAAGCTAAACATCCCTGTTTCTGTTTTTATAGCTATTTGTAAGTCGCCTCTAGTCGACGAGTAATTTTCGTAGTTGGTCCAGTGGAGTGTATTTATTCAAATTATTAGAGTAGAGGCCCTCTCCTATTATTTTAGTCAGGTGGTAGGATTTTTCAGGTTTACGTCAAGCCTGAGGAGTCCTCCTGGGTGAGTTCCACCGCCTTATATATTTCTCCCGCCACACAACAATGCTTGCATAAGCGTTTTACGGTTTGAAGGATAAGCGTGTTATAGAGGTAGGCAACGCATTAGGGATACTCTTGGTGTTGCTAATGTCTATAGGCAGTGATGACCACTTTCCATCAGGTGGCCCGCTTGCTTGTTTGCCTATCGTATGACTTAAAAAAAAAAAAATGAAAAAAAAAGGCCAGGCCAGTTTGAAGATAGCCAGCGCAATTACTGGCATGAGGCATTTTATCTTAGTCCTCCCTCACATGCGGTTTTGCATTTTTGTTGCCAGCAACCTAAATTCATGAATTGTAGTGGTGTGTGGTGCCGCCACCTCAAAGAATAGCACTACCCCATCTCTTCCCGTGGGTGTCGTAAGAGGCGACTAAGAGACAAATCCGAAAGGTGGGCAGCAGCATCTTTCTGGGTAGATTTACATCAACTGCACTGCGATCTCCAACCCGCCTGCCAAGCGTGGAGATTATGGCAATGACCTCCCCTTACGTGGGAGAGGCCCGAAGTCCTGCAGTGGACTGTTATGGGCTGTGATGATGATGATGAGATGTTATGGGCGACAGTTACCGCTTACCATCAGGTAGGCTGTATATCTGCTCGTTTGTCAATATGGAGCATAAAAAAGAAAATTAGAGTGCTATTGGTGCATATCGGTTCTACGAAGGACGGCGCAGAAAAAGACAGATCTATGCGTTTTTGGAAAATCACCCAGTGATTGGATTGGCACATAGAATATTCTGTTTCACTTCGGTCTCCTGGACACGATTGAGGAGTTGGTAACCGAAAATTGGGCAGTAGCTCAAAGAGACCAGTACACACATGTTTGTCTGTGCCGTCTGATGTTTATTTGCCCTATATTTGGTTAGCTTCCTGAATTGGCTAGTCCAATCCAAATTCAAACCAATCCCTTTCATTTGCTTAGAGACTTAGACTTAGTTAGAAACTTGCAGGTTTTTCTAATCTAGTTATTACATTATTATATACTAATCGTTCATAGCGGGGTTCACCAACGTCACAGTTCGGGTCTCTGTAAACATTCAACAATCCCCCGTGACTGTTAAATTCAAAGACTACATACACTTAATAAACAAATATTTTTTCTTCGCATTTGCATTTGTTTCTTTCACTTTGTAAAGATGTTACATGTAATGTAACACTCACGTCAAATCCACATAGCGTTACCGTTTGGTGCAACATTCCAATATAACACATGCATTTAAGTATAAACGCTTCATCCTTATTAACCTTCATAATGCGTACGGCTAATAAATGGAACACGTTGCCTGCGAGTATGTTCCCTGACCACTATAATCTGAACGTTTTCAAGGCTAGAGTGAAAAGGCTGTTACTAAACAGGCATGCTCCATCTTAAGCCGCATCGTCCCTTACCACCAGGTGAGATGGCGGGCAAATGCTTGACTAGTCTAAAAAAAAAAAAAAAAAAATTTGCTAGCAAAATAAAAGCTTGATTGTTTAAGGCTGTTACCATTAGGTACCTTTTTTCATTAATGAAGGTATTACTTCTCTGAAACATATTTAGGGCAGCGTAAGGTCACCTTGGATCTGATGAGGTCAAAAAGCCTAAAGCATCCACTTTATCTGGGTTAGGTCGTTGTGGTGAGGTTTTAGACCGACGTCTAATTAAGGGTTGAATATGAATTCGGGCATCCACAGTTGAAATGCGCAGCTCAACGTTAAGAACTAGATTATGTGTACTTTTGTGGTTTGGTGGAGAAGCAGATTAAACTTGAGTGTACTAATTTAAGGCACTCTTTAGGCTTTATTATAGTTTATGCAGACGACCTCTAGTCACCTCTAGGGAGCTTTTCGTTCGTGGTTCGTTCGAATCGCTCTGAAAATGTTTGCAGCGACGATCACAATGTTCAAGACAACCTGAGTGGTTCAGTTGCTACCATGCCGGTCTGACACGCAGAGGTCCCGGGTTCGATTCCCGGCTGGGCAGAAATTGAAACGATGAATTTATTTTCTGTTACGGCTCTGGGTATTAAAAAAAAAGTAGTTAATCAGCACCATAATACAAGCTTTGCTTACTTAGGGGCTAGATGGCGCTGTCTTATCGTCCAAGCACATCACTTGAAAAAAAAACCTAATCTATATCCCAGTCATACTCATAAACCAAGCAACGCCGAACCAAACCCACCTCAGAACAATCAACTCTAAAATCATCAAACTAGACCACTCGCGACAAATTACGCCAATTGGAAACCTAAAAGAAGCAAGGTGACCCAGTACCGAGGCATGTGACGCCACACGCCCTGCCTGGTCTGTTTACCCACACTAACGGGATTGCTGGCTGGCTCCTCATTTATTCAGCGACCAGCGTCCCAGTTACATTAGCCGTCCAACTTTGGAAATGAACACGTTGGGATGGCTCCGGCGGTGTTGCCCCGAGTTTTAGGGAATTTGTCATTGCGCTCAAACGAATGCAGGTGTAATACACCGACGATGTGCTGTGCTCGCAGTGCTCGACTGAATACAATGGGATCTTCCACATACAGATAGGTTGCGTACACATCGAGCTTTAGTACACAGGCAGATGCTTTTGCCCTGTGTTTGGTGCTATGCTCCATCTTATGTCTAATAATAATCAGCGATGCGGCAACTACCTTTTTTGCCTTTACGAGTTTACTTCGACTAAACATACAATAACAGAAGCTTTTTATCTGAATATCTACTAAGGAAGACCTACAGACAGCCATTACAAGTATTATCCCCACGCATGATATAAAAAATATATACTCCTAATATAAAAGAAAACACGAAATAAATATCTCCCTCAGGCGGCCTCCACTAAAATACTACACTTTATTATTGCAGATAGAAAACTAGGAGTCACGTTCCCATTATAGGATTACAGAGGTGAAGATAAAACTAATTCGGGTGGGAGCATAATATTTGTGTGCGATATGAAAACAGCAGGCTGCTTGTAATCCGGCTTGTGTGACTTGGGAGCTAAGGGATTGGGGCCTCGCCGCGGAGGCTGCGATGTTTACTTTGTGGGCCCGATAAGATTCGCTAGATGGCTCCGTTTGTGCGTCTTACACGATACATGTTCAGTTGTAACTTCCAGTTTTAATTGTACATAAATGGTAGGGCGTTTCGAATATAAAACTCTCAAACCAAGTTCCTGAAAAGGTAAAAAAATGAAATTTCAAATTCGACATATTTCTCGATTTATTCAATAATCACACTTTGTGCACGAACCTCGCAAATATTTAATTAATTGTCCTTTTCACTTGTGGTTTCACTTAACTACATAACAACACACATTACGGCTTCGGCAGATAAGTAAATGCATTTTTTGTTAACCTTTTCTGTAAGTTTGAATGAAAGTCGGTTTAGAACAATCGCACAAAATCTCAAAACTGTCAGAGTGCAAGTTACGGCATGATCCCATTTGGCCAATAGCACTCGTCCAATCAAACCGAAACACCTTAGCATTCGGTTTACTATCACACCCGCAGTGTTTTATTATTATATCGATGCGGATTCTGGCTACGGTACACGATAGATTTGCGCCAGTTTACGAGCTCGGCAAAAGTATTTCAATTTATTTACCGTTCCTCTTTGCAGAGTACGCCTTAAATCCTATTTTAGGTTATGGGCCTACGTGAACGGATCCTCATTGTCCGTGCTAAGGATACGTTCGTTTTATGGCCAGTGTGTTCGGCAAATCGTTTATTATAAACGAACAGCCCATCCGGCGCAATGGTGTTCGCCCGGAATTATTGAGCGGGAATGAAATTTTTAGTACTCGCGTCTACTTTAGCCGATTTCATTTTTAATTTAGTTCCCTTTACGCCCAAAACCAAAGTTATATTTAAAATGTAACTTTTACCAATCATGTAAGTTCACCAATCAAAATAAAGATGAATGTCTTCGGGCAAATAAGGCTTACGACGCGAGGATGCTGAAGACCGGGCGAAGTGGAGATGATGAAGGATGATGATGATCCTCTGGCAACATAGCTACAAGTACTCTATAGGTAAAGCTGAACATGAACACTCATTGCTTTAATGTTGTTATATTGTGTGCAATAAATTGTTAAAATAAATAAATAAATAAAATAAAAATATCTCAGGGCAAGCATAAGTGACTCAAATCCGACAAGTTATTGTTTTCCAATACAACTAATAGCTGTTTGACTCATTCATGATATTCTTGCTGCCCCTTATAGGTACAATTTGATTACTCATAATTACTGATAAGGATGTATTTCATTTCCGACGGAATTTCGTGACTATCTTCATTTCATGTAATTTTAATGGTTACAAACGCGTTGATTCTAAGTTGATTTGAACACTATTGGCTTTCAGAGGAAGTTGTAAAATAACATTGCCTTCCCTATGTAAACAAAAACAAACATTTAACTCCACACAAGTAAACTCGTTGATATTAGGTACACGTAAAAGTTTGAAGGTAAATTTGCAGAATCTCTAAGCTCTGGTGCAAAGGTGCTCTGGGTAATCCCCAACTCGACTTAGATATTTTGATGTTTCACGGACAAGATTGGATTCTTCCTCAGCGAAGGAAAAGTCATTATTGTTTCTAGGGTTGCCAAATCATTTGTTAAATATAAAAATGGTAGTTAGTGTTATTTTTGAGTTGGCACAACATTATACCACATGAAAGTAGAGAGATGATAATAACGTTTTTTACATTTTTATGGAAATGTTGTTGTTTTTTGTTATTGAACTAATTAAGTAATAGTTTGCGCTGCGCAAACCTCATAGTCATGAAGCATGCTTAAGTATAACAATAAACAAAAACAAATTCACACCCGTTTTTGACTATATAGCAACTCTTCGTTGGCAACCCTAGCCACCGGGAGCTCGTTACTCCGTATCTAATTTAGGATGATCCAGATTTTTCGTTCTATGCCCGAAAGGTGTGAGATTGACAGCTACCTAACTAAGGATTTGTATCGAATAATAGCGGACGACGGCGGGGTGCGGGGGCCGGGAGGGGTATTGACGCGTAATATGGTGTATTATAACGACATCGGATTTGTATTTTGACCCGAGACTTTATTGAGAGGTCAAAAGGGAACGGCCGATGGAAATTGGATGAAAAGACTCGGAAGGGAAATGTTTGTTGAAACTTTCCCCTACCTCACCTTTTATCGCAACAAAGACTTTCTATGTAGGCTGCAGAATGAAGTGAAATAATCTGATTACATCGGGAGGAATTACTTTTATGTCGCCATTGTTGGGCGCGGGGAGGGCCCGGGGTTCTACTGCGTCGTCAAGACCTGTCGGCCCAAAATTGGAAACGGTCATTGTTGTCAAAAACTGCCCAGTAATCTCAAAGCGATGCTTATAAAGTAGCAGATACGAAATCAGAGGTCTGACCAATCAATGAATTAACCGACACACAATTCCGATAAGCACCCAATGCCCGCCACCGGCAGCGAGCGATACCGAAAAGTGACGTCAATTACCAAAAACCCTGCATTCGTAACAAATACATTGTCAGTGGCACTCGTCGACGGTAGGGGCGCATTGTGCATGGCAGGCGTAATGATGCATTTGGCGATGCACCCACAAAGGGACACGGGCGAAAAAGGCAGGGAGTGAGGAGGGGGGCGCGCCTATTGTGCGAGGTGTCTGGATATTTTTGAGAGGCACTTTTCGCACGGCGAAAATTCAACGGGAGTTTTGCAAGGTAAATGTTGGTACACTAGCCTTCTGTCCGTCGGTGCGTGTGGTGATTCGATTTTCAGCGGCTTTGTACTCGACCGAGAATGGATTTGGGTGTCGTGTTGCCGAATGCTCGTAACACCTCCGCGGCTGAGAAATGGGATATCAGTTGCGTATTACGTCCAGGGATATCAAATATATTCATACGTTAAGTTGCCGATTTGGTTAGCAAAACGGGCAAGAGTATTATGGATGATACGTAAATAGATATTTACACTAAAGTAAACGTAGATTCGGTAGCAGATGTAACTGAAACAGAAGTTTCTCATTAGACAAGCTAGCTGCTGGTTTTCCGGGCACCGGTTGATGATTAACACCTCTGATCTCTTGGACACGTCATTTGATGGGATCCGGTTGTAAATTTCATTTCCCTACTCTCTTTTGTCTCTGCCAACAAAAAATTTTATACTCAAAGTCGGAAGATTAACTCAATTTTTGGGGCTTCGAGTGTTCTTTTGTGCCGCCCGAAAAAAAAGGCATAAAAAAATTAGGTATCCGACGAGAGTTTTAATGGAATTTTCCGAAAGCGAAGTGTGCTGAAGGGATTTTATTGTTCTATGAATTATGTATAAAAATTATGCCCAAAATATGGGACAGAGAGAGTTTGGGATGTTATGAATAAAATTTAATTGTTCGAGAGCAAAGTGTTTGAACGTTCTTTTTGTTATAAGCAAAGAAAACAACGTTCCGCAGATTTTGTGAATAAGGTTGTTGGTTTTAATAACACGCTCGCTGATACAGACATATGTCGATGTTATTTGGGAACGTCAATTTTTTGTACAGTATGATGCTTATAGGGCGATTGTGAAATCGGGCATAAGTGATTTATTAAATAAAAGTACTAATGTATACATTTTATCTATTTTACTACTCGTTTTAAAAATACCTTTGGAGGAACCAATTCCGGAATTTGCAAACGACGTGACAAACGTTACGATATAACAATATTTATGTGTTTCAGTTAAAGAATATTTTAAACTTTATAGTGATAACAAAATTCTGGTCTGATGTGATACCTCTTCTATTTTTTAATAAATATTTTTGGTACCTATTGTTGTTGTAATTAAAATGAACCTATGAGATCAAAGATAATAAAGTATTGTACTAAAATCAATATTAATATAAATGACCCAAAAACACTATAACATAACTTTAAACTACACAACCAAGCTACAAGTTGACCCCCTTTAATCACTTCAACACGAGAACGACAGGTCCTATAACTTTGAGATTGTTAAAACAATTCTACAAATTTCCTACATCTTCCAGCGTTTATTTCCCAATCAAGCTTCCCTTATTAAACTCGCCGTGGTCCTAATTGTCCCGTTCAAAATCGACCTTTCGCATTTGAAAGCTACAAATAACCTTTTCATAATAATATTTTGCGTCGATCCTTTGTACTGGGGAACGTTAATTTTCGGCAACTTCTTCCCCGAAAACCCCTGAGGGGTAAAATACAAAGTACGAAGTTTAATTAACTCATCGATACACATTTTCTTTGAAAACACCGTCATCCCAGTTCGGGATCTTTAGGTATTTCGCTAACACGTTGTAAATACCTACTTTGTTTGGTTTAAGTCAGGAGATTTCAATTTCCTTTATGTTTTGCGCACGACATTATAGCTTCTTAACTGATACTCTTATACCACCGCTACTGAATACAAATTCAACGTTTAAAAATTATTCACACTTAAATTTTCATTGTTCATATCATTTTGTCGTGTTGTGTTCGATAGAGTAGAATATTGTACGAACCTTTAGCTTACGGGTGTCGGCTAATACCTCCGTAGACCAGAAAATGGGCAGCAGCGTTTTCTGTTGTTTAGGTGTTTTAAGCCCTGCATTTACTAGAGCTATATCGCTAGTAGACTGTTATTATGCAGATCATTTCCATTCATTATCAGAGCCACATGCTTAATTCAAGCCAGCAATCACCAACTCGTGCATCAGCAATGTGGGTAGCAAAAACTCAAAATCACTCAAAATGTACCAACAATTCAATCACCGCGCCGCGATAGTCCCCAGAATAGGGTTCTGGTTTATCTAGAATTCGCTTCGGTTGTCGCGTTCCCTAATAGATAATAAATAAATATGCCTGAACAACACACACAGCGCCTAGCCCCAAAGCGAAGTTTGTGTTGTGGGTGATAGAAAACTGATTAACTACACATTTACTTTTAAATACATCATTATTATAAATATAACACCCAGACAGAACTTGGCCGGCAATCGAATCCAAGTTAACTTTCAAAGCATTAACCGCGGCTTTATATGCTCACGGCTAGACCCAGGAATGACAGTTGGCTTAAGATTGTTATTACCTAAATTTTTCAGAGTATCGTGTCTCCTATGACTCGAAGATGCGTTCTCACCGGCGCTGGCGGTGTTTGCGGATCCGCCGCCTTATCACCCCGCCGCAGGCGTTGGGCCCGCCGTATTTTTGTTAACAACTTCTTTTCACCAATTCCCGACGAAGTGTGCCTTCGACGGTGGCTATACCCGGGACTCTAGTCTTGGGCGCTTCAGAGCTTAGCGGCAGGTGAGGCAGCAAATGTTGTAGAAAGAGGATGGAGATGGGAAATTAATGGACGAAGATGTTTCGTGGCAAAGCAAAATATTTATAGATCAGTCTCAAATCTGCAGTTTAAACAGTTCTTTCTATTTGCTAAACATATTTTAACTGGTAACAAACTAAGCTTAATTCGAAATGAAGTTAAATGTAAGAAGAAAAGCAAGAACTGCGTCTCGACACGTCACTATCACAATTAATTTACCATCTCGCACGAGCTGAGCGAGCGCTAAACGACGTATGACACTCGAAACTTGCATTCCCCTCTGTTCGGTAGAAAAAAAAGAAATGTAACACGTCTTCTGTATTAGCCCAACAACATTACTGTCTACCCATACGCAAGGAAACATAAACCCTAAGCCAATGTAGGTAGGAACAAGGAAATCGCACAATAAACGAAGAATTTTTTTAGAGGGGCGTGAAAATTGCCGCCTTCACTTTACTTTCCCTTTGTTGCATCTTATCTAGAAGTTGGTAACTACAATTTATTACGATTTTTTGTCGGCTGAATTTCGAGATAGGTGGAATTGATAAAGGTAAGTTCAGGAAGACCGTTGCAAAAAGGTATCCTGTTTTTCAATTCAATGTTTTAAATTTGTATTCAAGTTAAAAGAAAAGTTTACATTAATGAGAGCCCGAATAAGATGGACGGCTGAAGGTTGTAAAGAAAAGATACTCGTAAATAATTTGACTTGATTTACATGCATCCGCCACAAAAGCTTCGAAACGTTAAACAGTTAAAGCTTTTGCAATTGAAATGAGAATTTTTGTCATAAGTAGTATTAAACATTCAATCATTAACAACTAACTAATTATGTCACGATAACAATCCGGTAGATGAATTAAACAGCCATCATAATCAACTGGGTGCTTCGTATCAATTCCATTTGCATAAACCAATATCCATTATGTAACTAATGAACAGAGGAGAGTTTCGTAAATGGCGAGACCGCACAATGTGCCGTGCCGCTACTATCGGTGCCGATATTTTATTCGTTATTCACAGTTCGGAGTCTCGCCTTTTGTCTTTCAGTAAAATACAGCCTCGATATGCCGCGCTCGTTCCACTGACAACAATGCCCGCTGAATTGCTCGAAGGGCTTCCGAACGGTATCAGGAATATCGGTACAATAGTATCCATATATTTTACCGATATTAGAAGCAATAAATCTCTCCACGTGAAGAATCGCGAGCTCTTCAGGAACAGGTACATACTACACATTTCCAAGACAAGTATTTTGACAAAATTTTGAAATTTAATTTTCAAAACGCTAAATCGTCGGCGGATTTAGGCTATTCAATTTTCAATCCATTGTTTGTCCAATATGCGGTCTAAATAAAGCTAACCGTTGAAGAGGAACTGTTATTACCGGTATAATACCAGAGTGTTTCGGTACCGGTTTCCATACCCTATTCCGAGGTGAGAATGGAAAGCTAACGATGTAAATAGGGGCTTACGGGGACTCTTGCAGACTCTGCGATTCAATAAATTCTCTTTATTTTTTCCCATTAAACTTCTGTAATAGTTTTCAATTGGTTCAGGGGGAGTATTGTGATTTTATTCTGTGCGCTTTTCCGCTTTACTTTTTTATCGGTAGCACTTGTGGTTAAAGTACTACTTGATTTATGTACCTATAGTCGATTATCTTTTTATTCCTTTACTGCTTACTTGCCTACATTTTTTAAAAGTTTATTTCACATAAGGACAACATGGATCTTCTTTTTATAGCATCTAAATATTATTGATGTATAGTCACAACAAAGATTAGGTATGTAAAACCTTTGTGCCCGTCGTGCGTAAAACACAACGCTTTAGAAAATTATAAAAGGGTTTCGGATGTCCTGAAAGTTATAAAGGACACGGTCAAACAGTAAACAAAGGCAGGGAAAAACCTTTCTGTGCATGGAAAATTTCTTTAATACAACATAAAAAACGATAGTTAGTTGATGGACAGATAGATGGCGTGTTATAAATGACAACAAGAGGGACTGTACAGTAGTAACAACTGGCCCCAAAACGCTTCCCTGCGGGACGCCAGGCCCAAAAGGAAGTGTTCAGCAGATAACGGAAGCAAATTCAGCGGCATTGGTAGACGCGAAGTTTCCAAAAATACCGCTCTAGGAACGGTCGATAAATTGTAGACAAAGGACGCGGGGCTGCGGCCGACAGCAGCGGATGCGAGCTATCGACGCCGCGACGCGCCCGCGCCGAAGACGCAACCTTCCTGCCACCCGCGATATTTTCATTTAAGTTTGAAAATTGCTCGCCTTCGCCGGCGCAGCGCAAATTGTACTGCAAAACACTGGAATAGGGGGATCGATAATGGGATTGTAGGCGCTATTTTCTCCACCGAGATGACGAGGAACATTGTAAATCTTGGAAATAGAAAAATTTCGGAAATTGTCTGCGAGAGAAGGAGATTTATCGGCGGACCGTGTGCGCGATCGTAAATTGTTTTTTGATTCGACTCCTAGCAAGGTATTAAGAGACACGTAAGCTACAAGAAATTTTATAGTAAGGAAGACTTGTTGAATTTGCTGCGAGTACTGCTGAATGGACAGATGACCTTGTAAAGGTGGTATGGGATTGAGAAGATTGATGTAGAAACGCATTTTGTAGACTCTTAGGGAAGTTAGTCAAGAGTCGGGGTTAAGAGAGAGTAGTGGAAGAGACTTAGGAAGGGGGCCCCATGTTCTGCAGTGGACATCCTACTATATTAATTTAGTTAAGTGCTAAACGTGGGTATAGCTACTATACTGTGTTGGCACTCCGTTTATTGTTTTTATTCATGCCTTAAGTGTCATCATCGTAAAATAAACAATGTAACATTTAACGTGAGTCATTTACTATTAAACCGACGGCGTAAATGAAACACTTAATGGAATTTTGATGACGTGCGCCGAAATTAAAAAGAGCGTAAACACGCCTTTATCGTGTCCTTCTAAACGAAACCGAAGCGATTTCGGCCCTCTTTAAAATTATCACGTGGAAAAAAGAAATTCAATTCAAACAAATTTTAATCGCGATTATGCCCCGTTTCGCCCTTGCAGAATACCAAGATTATTTCGACCCAATTTCTCAGACCTTTGAGTCTCTCGGGGCCAAAAGATTTACATAAAAAGAAACTTTCCGTCTCCCCAAATTATGATTCAATTAGTATTAAAGGATTGGTCTCTCAAAGGAGTTCTTTTTCGGGTCTGCCGAGCCGGCCGCCCGATGCCGAGCCCCTTTGTGCTTTCGAGCAAACTAAGGAGGTTCCAGCTTTGTACCCGGTTTGTCGCGAAAATCTATTGGCACAAATAACAAGCGGCGATACTTCGTGCAGCCGACACACGAGGCGAGGAGAGGTGTATGGGACGGTGGAGGGCTGGCAGGTAATGAGACAGGCACTCATGCGTACGCCGCGTCCACGGCCGCTCCGCTCCTGACTTAAGCAACACGGCCTACGTGGCAAGGGCCTCCAGTTCATTACGCATTAAGGGATTTCCTTCGTCTCCGGTTTTAGATGGATTTTATGCTCAATGTACTGTTAAAACCTTTACTATTGTCCGCCCTTTACGGTGTCCTTTGTAATCTCGGTTTTAATCGTTTGTGAAAATGAATCTCGGCTCCTTTTGGAGTGAGAATTGGAGGATTTCTTTGCGAGCGTCATAACATTTTTGTCGGTGCTTTGCGCGAGTTCTTAACATCAACTGCGTCTGTCACGGCTAATGCTAGATATTTGTTACACTCGATCCCCTAGCAGCTCGGATTAAGTGACGAATTATACGTTTTTTTTCTCTCTCGTCTCGTCACAACCTCGCGATTATGCCGCTCCGACCGTGAGTTTGAGATATTCGTCTTAAGGATTAAGGGGTGCCTTGAGCGAACGAAATTTCACGGTATTCCCTTGATGGATGAACACGGAAGACTTAATTCCGCAATTTTCGGCGTGTAAAATACTAGAAAAGACGACGAACGAGAGCGAGACGTAGGAATTAATGACGACATATTTTCGGGGTATTACTTGAAACCTTACATTTTATTAGCATTATTACTGTAATATTCTTTGCGTGTGGTGTCTACTGGTAGCGCAGTGGAATGGTATTATGGTACTTTTGTTGCAAATTTTGCAATAGTAAATGTTATGGGAGGACAGTTTCCCTATAAACCAATATGGTTAATAAGAAATTGTAGTGACACGCGCAACAAACATAAATATAACACACTCTGCGCGACATATCATCCTCTACAGATTGAAAAAACACATTCCAGCGACACATGGAAATTTAAAAAGACATCCATTCATTAAGCGAGCAGACATAAAATTTAACGAAGCGCTGCCATATTCGTTAACGAGTTTCCGGCTTTCATTGTCATTATCCCACGAAGTACGAAGAACTGTAACTACATGCGTCTCCCTCCATCGGATCAGTTGATTCTCGAAGGGTGAATGGGACAACTGATGTTGTTTAGGAAAAAAGACGACACTAAAAGCTATCTATCGGTCGACAATCCGTCACAAACATGCGTTTAATAGCGGCAATTAGAGGAGCCAGTGGGCCTACCGAAATATCGCGAGGCATAAAAACGTCGTTGTCGCCGCATATCAAATTGTTTAACACATTCGTCTGGCCGGCTCCCTTTTACGACTTGTCGCCCCGTTTTATGATGGCACTCGACCGATTTGTGATATTAAGCGTACATTTTTAAATATAGCATCTTCGGTGATTGGGTCTGGGCGTTGTAAAAATTTATACGCCTGTACCTACTGCCGTCACTGACTCCTTTCAGATGTAACTTTCTCGGACATGTTCGTTTTTATGAAGATAGTCAGTTTTATTGCCGCCTTTTCTCCGTTACTTCGTGTTGGGTACTATTTTCGGGAATTTTCTTTGTGAATTGGTTATAATAATATAACATCTACAATGTGCTCACAACCATTAATACGTAAAGGTCAAGAACACCTTTAAAATTAGCACCGTAACATCGCTGTAAAAGTGGTGATACATAAAACATAATGCACCACGTAGGATGTTTACGGAGCGCGTCACTTACCGGAATTAACGTGTGCCCTAAAAAGATACCTACTGGAGCCGGACGGCCCAAATTAAAGATTAAACGCAGCCATTATACAGAGACAAATTATCCCGAAAATTTCGTCGAAACCGAAACACTGGCAACAAATTCAGCCAAACAAAGGGTCAGGGAGCAGACCGCGAAACGACAAATGTCGTACTAAACGACAAATAAAAGCTGCGATAGTTTAAATTGGGACCCAAAAACTGAATGCAAACAAACACAGAACCCAAATTTCGGTGGCAAAGTTTACGGACCAGGGAAAACATTGAAAACAAGCGGTCGGATCGGAAACATTCGGTTGTAATTTCTGGAACGAGTCGTTACTGTTCTAACAACGCGCCGAACTATTGCGATCGGTGCTTGCGATTTAGGGTTAGTTATCGCCGAGGGCGACCGTACGTAGGCGAACGCAGGGACGCTAGTTTATGTATGCAGCAAATATTTAAAACGTTACTCGGGTCGCAAAACGGAAACAAACAACCTTGATAAACGTGCTATATAACTATTGATCGGGTTTGAATTGGTCAAATATAAAAAGCGCTCGACCAAAAAGAAAAAAACCTCGACTCGATTTGTATGTATGAGTGAAACTACATAATATACTGAATACATCTTAGCATCATTACCCGGTGAGTGCAACTGGGATTTAATGCCAGGATCATAATGATCTTGGCAACTCTACGCTTTTTATATATTAGACTAGCCTGGACGCTGATCTGGAGTAGACACCTGGTGGTGAGTGACGATACGGCCGAAGATGGAGCATGCCTAGGAACAGCCCATTCACTGTAGCCTTAAAGGCGTCCAGATTATAATGATCAGGGAACACACTCGCTGGTAATATGTTCTATTCCTTAGCCGTGCACTTTATAAAGGTTGACGGTGAAGATAGCTCCACGACATAAGGTTTCTCAATCTAAACCCAGAAGGATACAATAAAGTGCTGGTAAAAGCATACCATCATCTAATGTTAATACATAAGAAGTACATTAACCTATGCATACGAACAGACGATTCCACGCCTCTGTGGCACAAAATCACGGCGATTACGTACAGGGAATATAGAAATTCGAACCAATAACGATATCGTCCGACCGTAGCGGCACACCGAGGGAATTCCAATTAAATTGCATTCAATGAAATCTAGAACGATTATAGAATCCGATGGTAGGCAAATTAAAGTGGGAACCTAGGATTTCCCATTCAATTTTCATGGACTAGGAGCGCAGACGCGATAAAAATCCATTAAGTGAACGAAAGGCCGGTGTGTCACCGCGGATTATAAGAGATTGAGAGCCAAGATACAGAAACGGTCTTGAAATTCATCGTTTTGATTGATGGTAGTCGTAGGATATTCATAAAGGGATTCATTGTTATCCATGCTACAGGTCCAGGTAACGACATTTTATGAGTGAATAGTATTATAGACACGATAGAATAGACAGACCTTTATTCTTGATACAGGTTATGTTAATTGGTTACGTTTATTACTTACTTAAATATGCAGGACATATATAATTAGCAATATTAAACTAATTATAAAGAAAATGAATATAAAGTATCTAACAAAATCTAGTCCGAGGCAATAAAGATATGTCAACATGTCGTTTTTAAGAAGTTAATTTTTATAGTTAGCTTCTTATTTTCCACCAGCAACACAAAAAGAAACGCTGCTTGGTGTCAGGCAATAGAATTCGTTTCCAGAATTCATAGAGCACTGGAATCCGGCCGAGCTCCATAATACGATTCCCAGGCAATCACATGGTTCATTTTGCATCCTCGCAAACACTTTGCCGTGTCCTGCTAGCCAGCCAGAGGGTGATGCAAGATTTTCTATCTTTTACGGTCAAAAGCGACTCGACCAAAAAGTCTACAATATCAATGTCATCGCTGTTAAAAATATATATTGGACGGATAGATGAAAAGTGTTCCAGAGATTGCTACAGAAATTTCATTCCAGATACAATGTTCCTATACTGAAAATTTTTATTCGTACAGTAAAATACTTGTGTTTACGATGTCTAATAATAGAAACGTCAAAATGATGGACTATTTCTCGCGGAAAAGTAACGAAAGCGGAAAGCGTGCCGCTCGATATGTTGCAGATAGGAAATATAAAATACAAATAGAATATTGGCGAATTTCGCTCAATAAAACGAATAGCATTTGACGCTTGAAACGGAAAACCAAAGACATAGTAATACTTATATTTCACTTAACCGTTACAAAGGGCGCATTGAGCTCTGGCTAGATGTAAGAACAATGCGAGTGAAATATAAAGGATATTCTCAATACTTTGCGATATTGTGAATTTTCTGAAAGTTACATAATGCATTTGCAGCTGCATATTTGCTAAAAATATATCGAGATCGTAGCATACGAATTCTAAGGTATCTAACAGTAAAATGAAAAGGTAAATGTGTTATCTACAAACTAGTGTTATGCACATTCCTGTTTAATTTTCTGATTAATATTCCTGGCTCAGACTTTTGAGATATACCTCTGAAGAAGCGCGAAAAATCGCTTATCCTCAAGCAAGTGACATTAATAAGGTCTAGCGGTCCTAAGCATTTCGGATAATTTTTCTCCTAACCACAGCCAACGTAAGAAGATCGAGAAATTCTGAAGTAAAGTAGCACAATTCTGTCTGAAACAGATAGAAAAACTGTCAAGTAAATCTTTTCCTCATCCACCAACTATTTTGCGACCGTTTTACACATGTAGCGTGGAGAACCTTGCGACGGGGTATCCGACGTGTTGCCCGACGCCGAGATGGGTTTATTGTCAACCTCTGACGAAAAAAGAGAGGAAGAAGTTTGGCGTGTGTATCTGTGGCTTTGTGTATCTGTCTGTGGCATCGTAACTCCCGAACGGATTGACCGATTTGGATGTGGTGTTTTTTATTTGAAAGCCAGTTTAATCTAGATGGTTCTTAACTTTGTTTTATTTAAATCGGATCTATTGTTTAGAAAATATAATAGATTAAGTAAACTTTCTGTAGGTTAGGTATGTCCTCGAAACTGCTATTATATAATACACGAGCTTTGCTTAATTTTGGGCTCAATGGTGCTGTGTGAATTATCAACGTGATCGCCATTCGACAACCTTTCCGCCATGGTCCTGCGAGCTTCTTGGCCTGTCCATTACCACTTCAGTATTGCAAATCCGGAATCCAGTGCCAAGCTAATGGAATCTGATGCCAAGCAAAAATCGACTCTATCACTATACCACAAACTAACATTTTGCACGAGCAGCGTGGAGTCCCTCGCGAGTGGCAGCTCCGAGTCCGTAAGCATGGCGTCCGAGGCGTTGGCCGACGCCGAGGTAGGCGTGCCATTACCACTTCAGTTTTGCAAATCTGTTGCTAGGCTAAAATCTACTCTATCCCTATCCCCAAACTGACCGTTTTGCACGAGCAGCGTGGAGTCCCTCGCGAGTGGCAGCTCCGAGTCCGTGAGCTTGGCGTCCGAGGTGTTGTCCGACGCCGAGGTAGGCGTGCCATTACCACTTCAGTTTTGCAAATCTGTTGCTAGGCTAAAATCTACTCTATCCCTATCCCCAAACTGACCGTTTTGCACGAGCAGCGTGGAGTCCCTCGCGAGTGGCAGCTCCGAGTCCGTGAGTGTGGCGTCCGAGGCGTTGTCCGACGCCGATGTGGGCGTGGCGGGCGCGGTCGGCGACTCGGAGAGGCCGCGGCTGCGCGCGCGCCGGCGCCCGCTGCCGCTCGACCCGCTCGAGCCGGAGCCGTATGGGTGCAGCCGGCCCAGGCCTGGAAAGAAGACGGGGTTGTAGTACTTGTCATCATCATAATTTGAAGAGTTGGGCTTTTGTCGGTGGAGTAATTGCTTAGCAGATAGGACTGCTAACTTTTTCACTTCTTTGTAATCATCTATTATTTAAAAAAAAAGTTTTACCTCTAGGCTTTTATTGATTGACGTTGTAGGCTTTATTATCTTTCTCATCCTTCCAATCAAACCTGGGCTTTCCGTTTCGCCTCTTTCCCCCAACTTTGCTTTCTATTATCACCCTTAAAAAGTACTGGTATCAAATGAAAATCTTTTGTATAGTTTTTATCTATCGCAGTTGTTATTAGACATGATATTAATAAGATACTGTAATCTTTATTTCAAGAAATCGAACCTATATACGTACATTAGTTCCTTATAACAAGCTACAAGGTAGTTTATTCACCATGTGTCGACTGGCAGAGTAGAATATAGAATCAAGCCCATCCATCGACAGGTGTTGTAAAAAGCGACCAATTTCATCATCATCTCAGACGCAGCACGGCCACTGCTAAACATAGGGCTCCCCCCACGTTTCAAACGCCGATTGAATCTGTGCCTCTGGCAACCATCTAATAGGTTAAACCGCGTAAACCAGAGGGTGGTAGCACTTTCTGATGAGTGTTGTTTTACCACTGCGATCTCCAAACCATCTTCTAAGCGAGGAGATTATGGCAATGTCCTCTACTAAAATGGAGAAGGCTCAAGTCGAACATAAATTATTTTAAGGGTTTTTTTGCCGTAATACCATCTCCATAATTCTCGGCTTTTGAGTCGGAATAAGGTACAGCGCAAAAAACCGGCAAAATATATTTATATAAAGAGCAGAAATAAGCTAGTCGTTCCATACTAGATCACAAAGAGGCACGTTTTATTAATATCTCAGAAACGGCTGTACTTTAATATTTCCATGCCACTGTCGCCGAACAAACATAAATACAGAAAATATACGCTCAGAATTTTCATAATAAATTCTTATCAGCAATATTGAGGCACCCATATCTTTTATTCCGTTCGCAAAACAAAATGATTTATGAGAAAATGTGAATAAAAGGCTTAATACGCAGCGAAACGACATCAAAAGGTAAACACAAGAAGCCATAAGAAGATAACAATAAAGCGGGAAACAAAGACGGCGAATCCCGCAAATGGCGCGGTTTAAACTTGCCAAGTATTCTCGGGCCATACGTTAATATATATGGGACGGTGCTTGATCAAAAATAAATAACAAAGGTATAGAAACCCTATAAAGGAAAGGGAATAGAAAGGGAGAAGATAATTAGGAATAATAAGGTTTCGGGATACAAAGAGCACAAAGCAGACGGTACTAGTACAGCTTTTAATGTTAATGGTAAAGAAAGCGAGGCAATACTGGCGGCAGATAAAGTCAAATGGGAGTATTTATCTGCGTCGTAACTGGATAAATAGAGGGCATTATTCTCCGAGTACTGTAGTGAGTCACTCTTGTTCGGGAGTTTTTATAATTCGTGACAACTTTGTACCGGTTCATTGTGGTTGGTCAGATTGTGGCAGAATGTCTAAATATGGCGAAATTTTGCTTGGACGGATTATATCTAGCATTTATATGAGCAGTGTTTCCTAATATTCGTACATCTAATATGTAAGTAAATATCTAAGTTACTTAGTTACAAAATCCCAGGTATAATTATACCTATACAAACACATATTATTTTAACTAACGTTCTTCTTCTATTGTTCAATCTGACCAAATACGTGGAGTACACTGAAAGGTTTGCGTAACTCATTAATAAAACAATTAACATGTAAAGTAATATATTCACTGCTTTATGAAGTATTCATTACATTTTAAACACTTTTTCATTCGGTCAAATAATTTTTGATAATATGTGGACTATTGGGCTTAGGGCATATTTTTCACGTGCTGGCTGAAAGCTATCACGGCCTCTTCCGGTCTCGTAAATGTCAAAAATCTCATCAAATAGCTATAATAGGTTTAATAAACGTCAAATATTTTTTATGAATAAGACAATAAATATTTACGAACATCAGTTCCTAGTTTGAGCAGGTAGGTACCACCCTACCCTAATATTAAATTCACTTACTAAATTAAAAAATTCAGCAGCCAACATAGCGTTATAAAATTTGCGGACTCCATAAAAAGCTGAGAATATGTAGAGCAATAAAAAATATACGATCAAAACAATCTTAAAAATGCGAGATGAATAGAATTTTCAAGAAGAGAAATTCCATAGCGAATTTCATCGCTACGAAAGAAATTCTAATAAAAAGAGATAAGCATGTTGACAAATAGCTCCACGTACTGAATCCACAAAAAGTAATTAAAGGAAAAAATCTTGGAAAAATATGAATGAAAGTCCATAAAATATAATTAACCTTTAATAATACGTCTTTGAAGCGTAGGAAGGCGGAAGACGCTAAAGAAACCGAAAAATAAATGATAAAATATTTCACGCGTATGCGTTGAGTATGTTGTCATATTAAATATTCTGAAATTATATTTTGAAATTGTCTTTTACACTAAGGTGGCACACAAGCTTAGACTCCGCCTGATGGATGTCTTAAAAAAGTCTAATAATTATTATTTTCTTTCTCGAAAGATTTTCTCGAGTAATCATAATCAACTACTGACCTTACAATAACATCAGCTGGTTAGCTACCAGTTAATATTTCTACGAAAGGCCAGTCCGGACTGCCTGAATGCCTCTTTGTATTATCCGCCCGAACAAAAATGTTCATTATTACGCGTTTCATCATAATGAATATTTTTGTTTGCAAAAACGAGATCCTTCATTAACCTCCGTTTATTGTTCGAGTTTTTTCATAAATTTTCATATCCATCTCGTTATTGCCGAGGATATTTCGTGTGTATTTGTGAAATGCTTTAATTCAGGTAAAAGGGCCACTTTCATAACGGAAAATTCTGGAAATCCCCGCATTGGTCCGGGGCACAGTCTAATCGTATGAGATCATTAGGGAAAGTATCGCGAAGAAGTAAACCGGCCGTGTTGGAGGGCCCTCCAGACGGGAAGAGAAAACTTTTTAATTTAAGGCAAACATCCGGGAGGCCAGGCTCAAAGGACTCTGAGGAAATAAAATTAGTTTTGACTGTACCTCATTACTGGACTTGGTAATTGAGTATGCAGATTGCATGTGAAAAGATTTTTTCCCTGAGAAACGATGTCAACTAGGTCATTTATTTCACGGTCCGCTTAGAGGCACTGTGCTGAGGGAATGCCAAATGAAAGCCTTTGGCGAGTTTTAAAATTCCGGACGTGGGTGACGGACTGCTGCTGATTCTTTCAGGGTCCGTGTGTCGGGGCAGTTTTGCGTGACATAATTTAGCCCATTTCGAGGTATAACATATAAAGTCGGCCAAGAAAATCGTTTTTAGTTTCCACAAATAATCCCGTGTAACATAAAAGTCACTTGGTCAAACAACCAACCACAAATCAACCTTGTTGTTCTATGAAGTGTAACTAAAGTTCAACCTTATTGATAAACCACTACATCAGATCTGTACACATTTTAAGGGTATGTTCCGGTATTCATACCGCGTACTTTTGTTGACGAGTAACAAACCCTTAAAATGTGTAATAATAACCGCGATAGTTTAAAACATCAGATCTGTAGCCGAGAAAATGCCAGAACACGAACAAATGTTGGTACTACTCGATAGATTTGGTGGTGACGTACACGATAATATGTTACTTCAGGACGTACAACGAACGTCCTATGAGTAGACATAATAGGGTATTTTGTGGCAGTGAGTGTGAGTGTGTTAAGTAAGAATAAAGTCGACGAATACGATCCTACTCTTATCTTGCGTTGTTGAAAATATATAGTGTATACGAGTAAGCATTAAAAACCAACTTGAACTTGACGAACCTAGATCTGCTTTTACGAACGGGGATGCAGTGCAGTTACTATAAATGAGTGTAATCGAATATCTAATTTTATATCGTACAAGGTTTTAATTCAGTAAAAAAATTACAAATAAAATATCATGGATGCCATGGCGACAGTTACGGCTCTTCATTAGTATCGTAAGTTGGTGTGCCCCTAGAGTTGCAATATTAGCTTTCTACCGAAGATCTACAATGAATTATCTGCTTCTCCCTCACCGGTGTCAGAACAAAACAAATAGCCGCCCAACTTATAGGAAATCAGCAACACCCAATCAAATAGCCACAAAACTTGTTCAATGCCATAATTAAGGCGTGCGGAACCCTTCACAAAGGAGGTCCAAACAAAAAGGACAATACTCTCGTTAAGGGGGAATTTTTGCCAAGTCCGAGGGGAGAGGGGGAAGGGGGGACTCTCGGACAGAGCTGTAGAGGCTTCCGGTTGAGGAATGCTAATTGTATGAGGTCGCGCCAGGAGAAGTTCCTCAGGAAAGTAATGACAATAACTTAGTTTTTTTTTGCCGCGCTCCGTCGCGGTCTTTGAAATAGTACTCCATTGGTGGCAATTAAATAAACATGATGGGACACTAAAGCATTTCGTTGGGTACCATAAAAGTTGCAAACTTTAAACTTCTACGCTCGCTACCGGAGTAAATTGTACACAAAATTTGAGCGTTGTGTTTCAAACTGACCTTATTTATGCGGAATTTATTTCAGCAGCGCACGAAAGTTGTAGAACTACACGTCACTAAAAACTAAACAGTACAACTTGTACACCACTCCCGTAAACAATCTCAAACCACTGAAAACCTTTAGATAACAACAAATCATATAGCACCGTAATTACAGAATTCACAGCCAAAATCACGTCCTCACGGAGATTAAGTATGAATATAACTAATTCGCGATATTTTAGTGCTTTTGACTGCGTAGGCGCGGTTTGTCACAAATAAAAACATGGCGCCTGCTTCCTCTGCGGCTGATTATAGTGTCGATACAGGACGTCCTGGCCGATAACATGTGACCGGTCACTGAGGACCGCAAGTCGTACAAAATACTGGAGCGCCACTCGCGATTATGGATGACTATAGCTTTTAACCGCGACTTTGTCCGCGTAAAATTAGAGAATAACATTCCGAATCCGTTCCCGCAGGAATGTGTTGTGTTATTCGGTCATATAAGCTACATAACAGCCAAATTTCAACACAAACCACAAGCATAAGTATCACAATGGCAACCTCGTCCTTGAAACGTGAATTCAAAACCGTACGCTTTATTACTAGCTATTGTAATTACAGACATGGGGCATGTCAACTTAGTCCTCACGGTGACAACAGACCTACGGTTTTGCATATTCATTACATTAAATCTAAAAGTATGATCTACGTCATCCGTTTTCCCCCTAGGGTAGGTAGGAATAAACCACATTCTTCCACTTGTATTACAATACTCATGAATGTCAGAAAGTATTTATACATTAAAATCACTTGAAATAAATAAAAAATAAAATGCTCAGGCGCCACGGCACCGTATCACCAGAGAGACACACCACAACACAGTGTTTTCTTTAGACTATAACGTGGGAACGTTCAAGAGGTATATTAGAGGTCTTCTTAGAGGTTGACAACGCATTGGTAGCGCCCCTGGTTTTGCTAATGTTCACAGGCGGTGGTGACCACCTTCCATCAAGTGGCCTGCTTACCTGTTTGTCTGCCGTATTACATAAAAAAGTCTAGTATAAAAACTTAAGAATCAGTAATATCTCTGTAGAAGAGACATTATGTCAAATTACTACATACATATTTACCCTATGGCACAGATTCCTCGAAGAAGAGGTGAAATAGTGTACACCAAAACAGCTATCGCTAGTAGGTATTGCTAACGTCCATAGGCTACGGAAACAGCTCATCACGAGGCGGGCCATAAGCTTGTTTGCCACCTTTTGTTTTCTGTTTGTTTGTTCCAAGACACCTTGTACCTCGATATCATGTTCAAGATATATTTTCTTCAAATAACAATAGGCAAGAAAGGATATGATATACCGAACACCATCTACATATGGAACGAGAGCACCGGCAGTAATCTTTGGCGTGTCACGCAAAATCTGACAGCGAACCTTTGACAAAACAGAGTTTGCTCAACAAAAATCGGATTACAGGAAAAATTCAATACGAAGAAATAGTGAACTCATAAATATACAATTGGCAAGTTACTTGTGTATCGAAATCACGTCTGTGCTGCTACGGTTCATTTGGGTACGGTAGAGGCTGTTGACAGTGCTGGTGCGGACGTGTGCGAACTATATGGCAAGAAATATTCGAGGTAAGAGCAACTTGTATTACAAAGAATCTGTATTTCATCAGGTCAGTTATTGAATTTCGAAGTTGGCAATATATGAAATAGAACTGACTTTAAGATCCAAAGATTTACAAATATCAGGAAGTTTTTGAAATAATAACATTAATTGATTAAAGAATTAATGATTAGTATTTGTTGTTCGTCAAATTACTGAACGGACGTATTCCACCGTACTTCTTAATTATCCAGCACGAGATAATTACTTGATTACTTTGGTACGTTAACATGTTTGTTAGCTACTCTGACGCATTCGTTATTAGTGGAATTAAGCGATATATGTCGGTTAACGTTATCAGCATGGGTAGATATCCGGTACCTACACGACCGTTTTAAAAATGCACATTAATATTACGACAATTACGAAGGACTTTGCTTTGTTTAATGAAAGAATATGTTCACATGCAAAGTTATAGTATTAGAAGAGAAAAAAGTTGAACACTCCCAAAAACGTAGGCTCCTATTTCGTTTCACCCAATCGCCCTTCCTGTATCAATGTTGACACCAGAAAAAAACAGGGTGTAAACCCCAGCGGGGACAGGCTCTCGAAAATCCGACATACGCACGAACTACCGTATTCGTTACTAAAGAAACTAGTTTGCATCCCGGTAACAAACGAACCAACAAACCTGGGGACCCCTCGGGTAAACAACGGCTGAATCTCGATCAACCTCAACGTTGCGTAGACAAAATTCTACGTAAAATTACGTAAACTAGTAAAGTCGTAAATATCATTGATGGAAAATATAAAAAACTTGATTGCGCGTAAGACCGCGACCAGTCATAGGCGTTGATATTATGTCAATGTTGAAATAATTATTGAAGAAGCAAGTTCTATAGATGAAGTCGGTATCACCCTGATTGATAATATTTTTGTTCAATTATCTAATCTATCTATGTGGGTGTCCACGCTTCAGTTCATTTCCGAAATATTCATCATCTAAGAAATAGATATATGCATTATTCTTAGAATTATTTACTCAAAATCCAACAAATCAATTAAGGATTAAGAATAAGCTATTCATCCTTCGTCATTTATAATATTGGCTTCGAAATACACCACATCCAACGCTGTAACGCAGCGCCGTCGAATGCAAAACGAAAAAAGTTCCATCTCATACATATCATTATGAATGCAAAGGGATTTGTCGAGATTCAGCGAGTTATGTACATTTGTCATCTGTTGTTGTTGATTGATAATGGGATTGGCATTTTGTAGAATTTTCGCAGAGGGAGGCCCCTACGTCAAGATGTATATTGCAAATTGATGATGCAGGTTTGTGAATCTCGGATTCCTTTTTTGTATTCATTCGATTTAGTTGTGACTTTATTTTTGTAATTTTAGTTACAGAAGTCTGTCTATCTCTCTAGTATAGAGCTGCAAATGAACAAGTGAAATGGGGGAAACAGAGATCCCGAATCCAGGATTGACCGGAGGGAAAAAGAAGCTGACGATAGTTCCTAACACATTTCATTTAATATCTTTGGCAACGCAGTAATTGAGCAAGTTGACTCGCCGGTGATCCGTATTCTTGTCCTATGTAAATCAATGTAAGTTGAAGAAACAGTCGTCGCGCGTAGATATAATATTCCGAACACGGTGGGCCGCGTTAAGGCAAACGTAGAAATTTGTCACATGAGCGATGGTTCACCTACGTGTTTCGCCGTTCAAATCCCTGGCATAATCCGGCGCCTTCCAAATAAAATACACCTTTATTACTTTAAAGGGAAAAGCTTAAATCCAGCGTGGCCGCGCTGGGGGATTTCATATTTCATACTCGCACCCGGAGGTTCTGCCGAGCGAAATGCAGCCTTAACACCAGCGCCGGAAGACAGGATTCGCAGGCACAGGCACCGCGGTGTCTCCGGCCATGGCTCGCAGTTACGCATTGCCACTGTATGATTTCATGCCAGCAAAAGTAAAGAAGGTTGACAAATAGGTCGGGCGTGCCGATGTTCAGTTTTATTAAAATTAAAATGTCCTATCGCTATATTAATAAAAAGGACGCAAGGTTCAGATTCGCGCGTCGCGGTTTAAATTTACAGCGGGCACACCGGGGATAAGAGGAACATTTTTATTATCATCGGGCTAGTTTATTGCGTCTAGAGCTGCAGCATTAGAAATAATCTTCGCTAAAGGAGTGTATTTTAGAAGCGGTGTTACGCCAGACAAGGTTTAAACCGAATCCTCGGAGATATACGTTACAAGTTCGCTGTCTTATGATAACAAACTATTATGTCTGGAAGCTATAAAAAGTTTAACTGTACATTTTAGCTGTACCGCACAAATCATGCTGCACGGAATCTAGTGAATAGCGAGCGGCGAAAACTTTCATTCTCGGTTGAAAGGAGGAGGCCAGCCGGAGGTGCCTATAAACAAAGCTGAGGCGCTAACAAGGACCTTCGCCCGGAAAACACTTGGCGAGGCGAAAATTTCCAAAAACAAAGGCGAGCTATAAATCAGCAAGAGCCGAACGCAAAACAGCCGAACGCGGCGTTGCGTCCACAGCCGTAAATAACTCCCTAACAATTTCACCGACAATTTATCCGGCATGAACTGGCGGTTGTCAAACGCTGACGTCGCCGAATCGAACGAATAAATGATAGAAATAAAGAGGCTGGCAGACGCTCCGGGAGACGGCCTAGTTGGTATTGTGGTCACGTCTGCAGAGGCGGAGGCACAATCTTCGGGAGAAGAATTACATTTATACAAAGACGACGGAATCTCGAGTAATTCAATGCATGGGCGTGTGGAAACGAATGCAGATACGGCAGGGTATTCGAGGCTAGACGATGCGTGCGGGAATTGGGACATTGTGAGGAGCGGCTTTCAATTCGGCACAGAATTTCATTTGGAGCTCAACCAAATGTGTCAGCTTACTTACCTACCTAATGTTTTTTATTGCGTATGGAAATAGGTACTCGTACTAGCTTCTGTTTGCATCTTTAGTGCTTTAGCTAAAGGAAAATCAGCTATTGTACAGACCCATGGGAACTAATTCGAGTGTTGCTATAAATATATGCATATTTTTTACTTGGATTTTCTTTTTCTTTGATATGTTTAAGCGCGAAAGAGTAACAAACACCTATTTTTATATCTCCTAATTTCGAAATGGATTTTATTTTAAGCACATTTTATTTTTATTTTTAATTTAAGCCCAACAGTAGACTGTTACTAGAATTTTATAGGTATGCAAATGTCCATTCTCATTTTTCAGATGGTAGGACTCCGCCAGAGCAGTTCGCCTAGGTGAGTACCACCGCATTACTATTTTTGCCGCCTAGCAACAATACTTGCACTGTTGTATTCCGGTTTGAATTGTAATGCTATCAGCCGCATTACATGCATGACGCATTTCATCTTAATCCTCACAGTGACAAGGCATCTGCGGTTCTGCATTTTCTGCAACCAAAAAGCACGAATCGTAGATGTTATGGGCGACAGTTATCGCTTACAATCAGGTGGATTATTTGCACTTACCTGGTGGTCACCACCGGCCGATGAACACCATCAACACCCGGGGTACAACCGCCATTGTTGCCGACTTTTGAGAAAACTGTTATCTTGTTTCTCGAAGGCCCCAATGTCATATTGGACGATGGCGTTTACATGACCTATTACTAGGTCACCTAAGTACATCTACATAATCTACAACACAAATGCGCTGTATAGTCCACAATTAACATCAATCACGTCAATGGCCTTATCTTACATGACAATTGCGTTGATTATAGAGCATTTAACACAACGAAATTATCGGACGTTCAATGGTCAATAATTGCTGTAGGTATTTTATTGGATGATTACAAGCGTTCACTGTGTATTTTAGTCTGATTACACTATTCATACAGAATTTGTATGCCATGTTGCGAGGTTGACCAAGGTCTTCTGTTACGAAATCTAAGACAGGATGAACAGTCTCTGGGGTCGATTGGCGAAGTGAGTACTTCTAAAAACCTGTTAACATCTGTAAGTAACCTAACCGATAGAAAAAGTCAGATAACCCCCGACCAAGTTTACTTAAATTTAAATATTTTCTAAACTGCAAAACTGATTTTAATGAAACAAAGCTAAGAACTATCTCGATTAAACTGGCTTTCTATTAGAGATAACAGCATTCAAATCGGTCCATCCGTTCGGGAGCTACGAAGCCACAGACAGATACACAAAGCCACAGATACACATGTTAAACTTATAACCCCCCTTTATTCGTTGGGGGTTAATAAAAGAGCATGTGATGTATTTATTTTTGTAACTCTCTTGCCTCCAAATGGCATGGATTACACCTACGTGTGTCGCAAACCTTTTAGCGCAAACCTTTTAGCGCAAACATACAAGATGCGAATTGAACTCTCGAAGTCTTTTTCACACTATAATTTGGGATTCTTCAAAAGGGCATGGCTTTAGGAGTAGATACCTTGACAGTTGGCACCGCATATATGCTCCCCTTAGGTTGCAGATGACCATGGTAACCACTTTCGATCAGTTGGACGGTCTGACCGTCTGTTCGTTTTTCTAGTCAATAAAAATATGAAGCCCTTTGTGCCTAACCCCTATTTCTTATTAGATAACTTGAAACTTTAAAGGTAGGTATGCACTGGAGAAAGCAAACGAATTATTGATAGAATACCAGCCAGTTTATCTTTCACAGTGTAAATAAGCTAAAGGACTGTCTGGCCGCCGCCATTACTAACAATTTACACAAGATAAGTAATAGCCACTGGATACGATAACAGTATGACTATAAAATATCTTGAGCAAACACTATGAACAATGTTGAATAAACAGTTTTGAAGTATTCAATATATTGACGGCAATCAGATTGAATAGAAACGTTTTATCCACTACAGTATTTTATATGCCATTAAAGTGACAAATAAACACAACTGTCACTGTGACAAATAGTCAAGTCATATATAGCTGTTTGCAACAACAAAATTAGAATAACTTAACTTCATAAGACGCATATTTAAAGAAGCCAAATAACTCATCAAGGAAATCGATTGCCCGTACTATTAGAATGCATAAACAAACAAATAATTTATCCACTACAGCTCGTTGGCATTCTTAATTTAATTTACGCACACTGGAGGGTAATAAAGGAATAGAACACGTTTAAAATCTTGAAAGTCCGAACTGCCAGTGACATAGTGGCGGTCCCGGGGCCAGCCGAGGCCAATCCAAATCCCGCGAGTGGCGTGCCGTCACTCGTAGCCCGTTTGACGCCATATGTGGCTAACACAACACCAGAACATCCTATAGACGACAACAGAGCAAATAAAATTAGATCGTATACAACAGGTGATAAGGCGCAAGTTGAAGAAACAGATGTGGGGAAGGGTGGCGGCGCGGTAGAGGGAGAAATCCCAGAGGCGACGTACGGCACTGTGCTCATCATTTCCCCATTGACTCGTTAGACAAAAATCAAAAACAAACATCGTGTCTCGTGATTTTTGGGAACTAACGCCCTATGATTGCTGATCGGGTTCGTTTATTTACCTCATTGCACCGCTGGGGGTTGCCCGATAGGCTTGTTGGCTCGCAGAAATTATTTCGCAATAACCACAACTGGCGGCTTGGGACTGCACGGCAAATTGCTCTGTGCTATACCCGCTATAGTTACTTCAAACTCTAATGATTGCGCCAGAACGAGGTTATATCTAGCGCGATCGCCATCATTTTCAGCCCATATTAATACACTGCTGAACATATATGGATATAAATATACAACCCACAAAAACTGAAAATTTTAGATAAACATTTTCGATTTAAAAAGCAATATTCTCCAACGACGTTCCTTTTGGGTACAAAACTATTCTTCATTTCTGTGATTGTGTTATTATTGAATCGTAAACTTCAGTAACAGTTTCGAAGTGAGTTAGCTTTATTTGACAGCCCCATTGACAAGGATAGTTTCGTAAGTCAGTCTCGAAATTATTCAAATGCAATTTGAGAAATCGCACAGAATCGCACTCCAGTTATCTCGCAGTCTCTTTGAATATCAATTTGTTGCATTTTTGCGAGAATATTGCAGAGTTTCAGATTATGAATAGCCCATTATCTCTCCTTAAGCAATTTATCACAGCAATATTGTGTTTCGTTTTATAGTCGAAAAGAGATTATTTATAAAAATCTTATCTCACTCCAATCTTTAGAAATAACAATCTGTTGAAGCTCAACTAAACAAAAAACCATTTACTTCAAAATTTAATAACACTGTAAATTCTCTTTTGTTTCTCAGGACCTATACTTGATGTAGCTTCATAAATTAAGGTACCAATCAAACGTTAATTTATGAAGCTTGTGTTTAAAAATTAGTAACCTACCTTATTCAATTAAAATTTATAACAAGTATTTTAATTAGATGTTAAAAAATATTTTAGAGTAGAAACAATGTTAGCAAAAATTCACACAATATTTTTATTTCACCACAATTTCATAAATAAAGGCAGCGAAACAAAAACACATTAAGAATATTACAGAAAATGAACACGGAAGCGGAAACACTCTATCAAAGCAAATACCTCCCTCATGCGCCGACATCACCAAAAACCGCATCATAATCGCAGTTTCCGCCCAAATCAGTATTAATGAGGTGAAATTAATAGAGCATCAGCCAGTAAATTAGTAGATTAGTGGGATCGAGCCGAAGCTGGTTTGATCCGCTTATGTACCTTTAATTAGACCACGCTTGTTTCCCTTTGTAACGTTCACATCAAAGTGGGAACACGTCGAGGCAAGGAGGTGCATGTCACGTCGAACGATGACACCGCAACATCGATTCAGACAGTTGTTAGCGGCGTACCGTCTCAATTGACGATCTATGGAGCAAATTGGAACAGAAAAATGGGGGAAAATATGAGCAAACATCAATTCAATTTGAGAACGAGGAAAATGGTCTGATTCCATGTCTAAATACGAACAATTTACAATTCGACGTGAATGCCCAAAACAAGTTTAATATTATGCAGAAGAAACGGGTACGAAAAACGCAGATTGATAAGCAAGAAACGACTTGAAATAATGAAGTAGACGCTCGAAGGGCACGGCAGTAAATACCTTGGATTAAATTGCCTACGCATTACGCGCCTTAGGTCCCAAAGCCATCGGCGTCATATTGATAGCTGTAATAGACATCCATGAGGCAAGCAATTTCTCTCGAGAGGCACGAAATGAGTCGGTGTACGTATACGTCGCGTTGTAGGTGGAGTTTCGGGAGGCGAAGGATCGCGAACTGAACTCAAACTTAGTGATTTATTTACGCTGCCAGTATTGATCGACGGTAACTGACGGCGTATGACGCGCCCCGCAACAGAAGCGAACTCGGCGTTGAATTGTTGAAGACCTAGGAGTTGGGGCGAGGCTTTTTCGGAGGTTTGGCCTCGATCTTGCTGGAGTCTGACTTTGTTCGATGAAATTCTAACTTAGCGACAGACTGTCGGCTGTGATGTGTGTTATTCCGTGTATTATTCAAGGGACCGTGTTGAGTAAATTAGCAGCAACGCCATCCAATAACAATTGTCACATAAGGCAACTAATGTGTGAAAGGCAGATAATCTAGGACTTCAATTAGGCCAAAAAAATCGGTTGCAGCGCTTTCTTTTTTAAGTTAATACCGGCTCACGATGACGAAGATGATTATAATTTGATAGCGTTATTTGATCCAAAGCTGAAAATTTGTGGTATATCTCAAAAAAGTTTCTTGGACTAGTTAAGATATTTTTCGGGTCACAAGTAAAGTTGTACAAATTTTTCGATTAATCTAAATGCGTCTCTGAAGTCTAGTGAGTTTTCTGCAAAACGGGGTCAAGTGGATGGCAGATACTCGCGACGTTTGTTTACCGTTCTGAGCAAATAATCATGGCAACGTTGAATTCCTTCCTTCTTTGATCGCATTAGAGACATACTCGTGAAGGAGATCCTTTTCAAGCGGATTTCAAAACTGGAGCTGGTGTGCTTACAATTTCTCCGTTTACCACACATTTTGCCACAATTGAAACTTTGCTTATGACTCGTTTCACTACTTCAGAACTTATACTATTTACAACTTGTATATTTCTATATTCTATAGTTGTATACACTTTTGCTTTTTTCTTTTTACGTAGATAGGTTTTGTGTATTGATGAAATTCCAAAATATATTTCGATAAATGAAAATGAAGGAAATAAGGCGACAAATCAAAGACCTATCTACCTACTGTTATCATCAAAGGCCGCATTTCTTAGACTCTATGTGCATATATTTTAAAATCCCAAAGTCTTGTTTCCAAGATTTTCGAGCGCTTCAAACCTATTAATTTTTAATCTTAAAATTTTGCATCAAACCCGCCATAGATTGCGTAGCCCGTATAAAACGTGCCCCTTCCATCCTCGCTCTTCCCCGAAATTGAAGCGTCCACCTGGCCATTACACCCCCCTTAGCCTAACAGCCATAAAGATAACAGTCAACATAAAATTTTCATCATACCCCGCGACCAACCCTCCAAACTGATTCTAATTCCCGGCGTGCTGTAAAACGAAAACTATTATCGCCCAAAATAACCCAGCACCAAAGCTGTTGCGGGGCGGAACGGGAACTGTATAGCTAGCTAGATCCGATATAAATTCACTGAACGGGACATTCTGGAGGTGTGCAACTTTTATGAGATTGGAGAGATTTCCGATTGCGCGTCTGAATACAGATTATCGTCCCTAACAAGCGTGTTTACGAGTATCGATGCGATGTCTTCCGTTTATGATCAATTTGTTCAACTTTCATTGATGAGGTGGACTTGTTTTTTGTTTACTATCTAAAAGTATATGCTTGACGCTTTACAGGCTTACAACTACTTTTCTAAAATAATTATCAAACATATACGAGATCCACGACTCGCAAGAGATATTTTAAAAGTATTAACATTTGAAATAAACAAAAAAATTATTAATAATTACATTTTAAAATCATTATTTTTATATTTTACCCATGTACCCAGTATATTATGTACTTATCACAGCGACGCAATTTTCTAACAAGTATACATGAACTCTTCCACAGTAGCGTTGTCTCATCTATCCACAACATCCCCTAGTAATGAGACAATGAAAGTTAAATAATTTACGAGTGTCGGTTTTAGTGTGTACAGCCACTAAGTGATTGCTCCGAGATGCAACGCATAAACATAAACACAAATTATGCAGATGGAACAGTTACAGAGGCTCGCAACGCAATGAAAAAACTATGTCGGTTTTGATAACGTAGTTAAGACTGCAAAATTAGACTAATTGAGTCCTATAGTAATGTCTAAGTAATGAAAATATCTTATTAAGGAACCTATAAAACATGGGAATCCTAATCAGTGCACGTGGGACAAAGTCGCTTTGGAATCGTACATTTTGCGACCAATGTCGAAGGCGAGCGGTGCTATGATACAACGTAGCTATAGGTATCATGTCAAACAGTTCCTCAGAACAAATACCGTTGTACAAGGGGTATCTTAGAACATGCCCCACGCATGTTCTAAGAGACGGAATCCCTTTCACTTCGAATAATGAATCTACCATAAACCATTAAAACCTTTGAACGGTGAAGGTTACTTAAAAGAAAATAATGATGAACCACACTCAAATGTTGAGGTTACCCTCATATGTAATAAATCCGCTATCGGCTCTGTGGATATCGTAATTAGGGCAACCCTTACTTCCCAGAAAGAGGTCCGGGGAGCTGACAAACTTAATTTTAGCATCGATCCCGATACGGATGACAGCTAAATAATTCACTGGCTCGGTTTTAGTGGGTAAGGCCTGGTGCTAAGTGATTGCTCCAAGACGCTGGGATAAACACAAATTATGGGGATGAACGGGGTTCAGGATTTATTGGACGAGGAAGCGAATGTACCCGAGACTTGCTTGTTTCGAAGATGGGGAGCGGGGCTGATTAGACATCTTGTGTAGGCACCATATGTTGTCAACGACATTATTACATTTATGTATGTATATTATAAAGCTGAAGTTTGGTATTTGGTTAACTTGGTGTAACTAGCCGCTGGATTTCTAAAATTATTCTTTTATCACCAGATAGCACAATTTATTCTCAAGAGAGGTTATAGGGTTATGTCCTACATCACGCTACGACCCTTACAAACAATTGCTTATTATTTTGGTAACTTTTGATATTTATAACATAGAAGCTGATTTCAAAGAAACCGAAAACGTGGGCCCCGCGTAATACGAGAGCTAAGGTCACATCATAATTATTACCAGAATTCAATATGCGGTTGTTAATTGAAAATTAAAGGCCAACTATCGTATTGCGGCACAGGATACCCTGTGGGGGGTTCGTGGGGAGGGGAGTAAATAATTGAAGTAATTGGTGGGTCAGTTTGGGTCAATTAATCATCGGAGCCGGTCGGTACGCCATTAACAATTTACGTGCCGCCCGAAATACTGTAACGCGTCGCTTTGTGATCATCACGAGGTGGCATGGCACAGACGCCGTACAAGGCAGCGAAATTTCAGCCATGAGGCATTTCATCTTAGCGCTTACAGTGCCAACGCACCTGCGGTTCTGCATTTTTGTTACCTGCAACCTAAATGTATGAATTGTAGATACAATGGGCGATAGTTACCACTAACTATCAGGAAGGCTTTCTGCTTGTTTGTCACTGAGTAGCATAAAAAGGGCCCCAGGACTCTGTCAAAAGTGAAGATTTTAGTTTTCATACCTATTTCTATCGCCAGAAACAATGCTCTTAGGTACATTGCTTCCGTCAGAGTTGTGTGTGAGGTGTAAAGTTGATCAGTCAAGCCTTTTATAGTCAGAACGGTCATAAATCATGGTGACATTAAACTTTTATTCTTTTTTATATGTGCAATTGTTTCCGCTTTCGATCAATTGTGCTGTCTGTTGGTTTGCTACTATTACTAGCTTTGTGTAAATAAAAGTCTTTATACTCGTAAATTTTTTTCGTTAATCCCATCCAGCGTAAGGAAAAGTCTATATTTTGGTCAAGTTCTCACTTGTTCTGTTTTGGCACTGCTTTTCTTTTTCAAACATTCTTTGTGTTTTGAAAAGATTTCTAAGTCTTAAAGTATGGTTGGGAAGCATTAATTCCAATCTTCCGATGTGGTGTATAAACACTGAGCAGTCTGTGGGTTACGTAATGAGCACGCCTAAAGTTAACATTTGGCTTTGAAATGAGGATAGAAGCTTCATTTAAGAGAATAATTAGAATCGGCACGTGCCGAGACAACTCAATAGAGAAATTGTGAGGAAATCATTTATATTGGTAACGAAATTGCTTTACATGATTCCATTAAGATACTCTTACATATTCTTAGAGAATTGAAAACGTAACATTTCCGAGATAAATATAAATGTGATAAGAGTCCGTAAAATTTGAAGCGAAGGGTATTGATCACATACAAGTTCGTATCCCAAAGAGACCTTACATTTCAATATAGTATACTACATCAATACATCACTGCCATAGACTAGATATTTTCTGAATGTACGCAAATAGAGAATTAGAGATTTGTTTTTCAAGAAAAAAAAATTGTATTTAACGCACATTCAACAATACAACAAAAGAAATAAATGTACCCAATAACAGTGACATCGAGAAAACGTGCATCAATTAGTAAGAAAGTTATGGAAAATATAATACACTAAATAAGTTTTTAGACAAAAGCAACACTCCTAATTCAAATGACGATAAAATGCTCCAAGCAACGCGCAGAAAGACACCCAATAAAAAAGGAAAACGTAGCATCCTCGTCCTGTTCCAACACGTACGAGTATTGATTTCGAAAGGTGATCCAATTCGAAAGGTGATCGTACAACTAATGCGGTCCAAAGTGGCAGATCCCATAAAAAGCGTAAGTAATGTTGGCCACCACCACATAAAATAAAGGATTCAAGGTGTACGAAGGAACTCTAAACGTCACAATCATATGGAGGGCCAACAGCGTTGGTGGCACGATAAAATACTGAATAAACAGAAATAAAAATATGACAAAGACACCACCAGCATAACTCGACCCATTTGAATAGATGAAATTCAAGCAAGCTTCAGCGTCAACGGAGACCAAATCTGAGCGGTTGATGTGACATGTAGGCGGATGCAAGTGGCACTTTTAGCGAGGTGTCTCTTATTTTTAACACCGTTGATATTCTGGGCTCGTGTTGACATAGTTTTGGATGAATCGAATGGGCCTTAAGAGACTATTCATGTTTTACATGGATGATGAATATGCGATTATCGAATGAACACAACTTAGAAGCCAATATTAGAACAGATGATAAAAATAAATTGAATTTTACTATCAGCACTAATAGTATTTGTATTTAGAAACGCAAGTAAGAAAAAGCGGAAGGTTCAAAACGTAACACATAAAACATTGAATCAACCGGCAGACGGGGAGCTAAAAGCGTAGTAAAAAAACTTTTGTCTCGCGCTGTCGTTTTAAACAATAAACCGTATAAAGACATGGGACATTTGAACGCAATAAACTTATCTTTACGTCTCTATTTCGTTGGTTTAAAAATAGTCGGCCATATGTTCCGGGCTCGGATGCATGGAAATGACAAAGACGGCGACTGTATTGGTCCTTTCAAAGACTTGTTCTTTTAAAACAATAGCTTTTGTTAACATCGCTTTTGGTGAAGTTGCAGTTACGTAACGAAATCGTTTACTCTTAGAGGTCATCGTTGCGGTTGTTTTGTACTGTCGATTCTTTCTCCGTAAAATTGCAAAAGATTATTTTGTTAAGCTCAAAGATGTGGTCATTGTTTCTTTAGCTGATAATGCAGTATTAGAAAAACTTAAATCGCGAAAAACGAATGTTTTATCATCCGTAGTTAGTACTTTAAGAATAAATTTTGGTTGATGACAAACGATGCCGTGCATTGACAGTCATTGGCACGAATTGTTTTTTAGTCCCACTATTTGTTTCCAGTATTCAACAGACTGCAAGAGTTATTTATTGATCGTATGGCTTTTTAGTTCCTACTGCTACTTAAATTATTATTTTATGTTTATTATTATTATTAGAGTTATCATTTTATGCGACATGACTTTCTTCAATACAGTTTAGCATTCGACTGAGGTATAAAGCGGTTGATCATTTGAAATCTTCACACACATTTTCACGGACCCATTACATCAGTCCGTACCAACCTGTATGCTAGCTAAATAGACTTATCTCTCATCCAAAACACAATACAGGTAAACAATGCGCTCGAAATAGCGAATCAAAATTACCCGACCGCTTATTAATATTACGCTGCTCTCCAAAGGCAGCCAGCTGTATAGTTGGCACAGTATCATACTTTAGCCATACACCATACGGGCCGGCCTCTGTAGCGCGTGTCATTCCCAGTATTGCAGGCACATAATACACGACGCACAATGTGAGCCCTTATCAAAATGTCACCGAGAATATTCCTCCGTCGGCCGCTGCGACTCAACCCTCACAATAAACCTTGCACCCCTAAACATAGAGTCGGAATTAGCTTAAATACCCCCGTTTTGTGTTCGGTTTTTATCGCCAGTAACAGTCGGCAAGGGAGCCGTTAGCGCCGTATCAAAGAGTTCTTATTTCGAACCTGAGGAATTTCAGTTTGGGGACGTGGCTGGCGACGTTGTGATATTGGCCTTTGTTGTCTAATCGAATATTTTTGATGTTTATGCAAATACCGCTGATGTTAAACTTAGAATATGAGTACCTATGCTACTTATGTTTTCCAATTTATTTTTTCTCATATCTCAATTTATCCAACCAATGCTAATAACTAAATATAATCGCACGGATTAAGACAGTTTTAGTACATAATAAGCTTATGTATAGTAGCTACATGTAAGTATATTCAGAGGCGGTCCCTATTACGAGGAATCTAAATGCATATTTTACACTGAATAGGCATTTGAAAAATCTGTGTCATTTCGTCATAGCTAACACGCAACGAAAATAACCGACAAGCCGGCATCGAAATTAAAAATTTAACACCCAGTGCCGCCATTTTTAATTTGTCGATGACAGTTTTAGATGCTCTTTGATTTACGTTTCTGTGTTTAACCGGTTGATTGCTATCATGTGCATCTGTCTGTTTGTCGTTACTTTTTACATACATAATTTAACGTGTTAATTGTGCATGATGTATTGGTTTAAAATTGTATTACAAGCAGATGATGTCAGTTTAGCTTAATAAATAAATATTGTACTTTTTCCATCCAGTAGCCGTATTCACAATGGTTCGGAAATCGGATTCGGATACGGAATCGACAAAGGACCCCGCAAAAGTTCTTAGGAAAATGTGGTTTCAGTTAATTTTGATGAAACTTTCATATGTTATAGAGAGTAGAGTTTCCGTGGAATCTATCGGAATTCTGAATAACTGTTTTCGAGTCGATCGACACGGATTCGCCACTCACGAATTTCGTGTCGAATCGTTCGGAAACGGTTTCGAATCATTGTGAATACGGCTACAGATTTAGAGGATTTTTTTTTATAATAGAGGAAACGAGCATGCTGGTCATCTGATGATAAGTGATCACCGCCGATCACCAATCAACACCAGGGGTCGCGAATGCTTTACCGTCCTATAAGAAAGGTGTAGGCTCTATTCTTGAAGGCCTCAATGACGTACCGGCTCGGTTGTGTCGTACCGGCACGTAAGTACAGCCAATATGAATTAAATACCAAAACTTCACGATGAAAGAAGAACTGAGATCTGATCCGAGTTGTCTAAAAATGCACTGCAGGGCAACTGCATCTCTACTCACCGTTCATTCCTCATAACCTCCACGATGACTACATTATTGATTCCTACAATTTTATGTCACAAAACTAATTTAAATTTTACGTCCAAACGTTTAGCGTCGGTCATAAAAACTAATTTAACATTTCCCTAATTCGACGTCTCGATCCGGCCGTAACCCCTCAGATGCAAGGCGTTCGAATTCAATATCCTCGGATATAACCCTTAACTCGTCGCCAACCCGTCAAGTCGGCCCGAAACCGTCAACTCAGCCCGAAACTTGGCCCATCCGTCGGTAATTTACTCAGTCGTAATGCAAATCTTCCATAAATTGTCAATACTAGGGACGGGGTTGTTGTAATAATTTTGGACCACAACTAGCAAAATTTTTGTTATTCATATGTTTTAACCAAAACCGGTATGACAAGGTTGTATTTTTAATATTTGTTGTTGTAATTTTAAGGTTCAATAAACTTTATTAAAATAGGTATTTACAATATTACTAAGTTTCATATATTTTTTAAGCCCCTACTTGTAATAAGCAGAGTAACCATCACCCCACAAGGAACCATGTATGAACCATGCACAGTCAGCGGAATTATTGTTAATTTTTTTTACCCATACTACCTAAATTTATGGATTCTTTAAGTATTTGCTAGTAACTTCTTCTAATTAGAACTTTTGGAAATTGGGGCCACTATGGATTCTATTTATTAGAAATTGTACTAGGCAGTCAATTAAATTCTTGACGAAAATTATATCAATATTTCTCTTAACTGTAAAAGTTGTGAAGAAATGTAATCGACTCCTGGAGTTTATTTTGCTCGCCCTTGACAATGTGTGTGACCTTTCCTCTCCGGTCCACCGAGAAACCGGATTACTCGGTCCTGGTCATAAATTAGGCGCATCACTATCCAATAGGGGCGCCATGCCCCGTGATAGTTTCCGTTGGACCGTGACAATTTATAGTATAAGTTTTAGATGGAAAAAGTTGGTAATCCTGTCTCTTTCGGCCCTTTGGGTCTCCTTCTAATGCCTGCGGTGATAAATTGAGTTAATGCGTGTTATCAGATTCTGGTATTGACGTCTTTAGGGTACCGCACCTTATTCTGTACTTAATCCGATACGATCTCATAAAGTAGAGGTCTCCGAAGGATTTCAAAGACGGGATGCCTAACCTTGACTTACTTGACGACTCACACTCAAAATAAAAAAATAAAAAAACATTTAGAAAACATGTAGAAATAAAAATTGTTGATTGATAATCACTGATTATTGAATATAATTATCTAAAATTATAATTGTAGAATTTCGTAAATTTTATAGAACATTATTTGTTTCAAACAAAATTCGCGTTCTTTACATATATTACTAGGTATATTAAATGGGGCTCACACGCGACGTACCGTTTATGAGTTATGAATAACTTGTCGGTCAATTATGTAAAGGTACGATTACAACAATTTTAGGTACGGAACCCTTACTAACCGAACCAGTCTCGGACATTTCCGTTTTTTTTATTTGTTATCTGTGCCGGGGTTGTTCGTAGGTTTTACGAGAGCGATAATGTTGGGTTCGAGATTTGGCCACCGGTGAAGGTAGCTTGGGTTGAGGCAAAATGTGTGGGTAGGAAAGTAAGGTGCAGAAAGTACTAGAATACTTAACCTATGCAAACTTAATTTAGAATAAAAAAATCTATGCCAAATGAAGCCATTTGGAATGTTTCCATTTGGAATACGTACTATGGCCGTGTAGTGTCCGGCAGAGTAGACCGCATTAAAATCTATTGCGTAGTTTAAAATATCTAAGCGTACATAAATACATAGGAACAGACGTCGGGCAGCGACTTTGTTTTATACCATGTACGCAAATAGCTGTGTAAAGCAAAAATATATTTTTCTCACCAACATTGTCGCTAGTAAGTAAACAATATCACGACACGCCCATATATGTATAACACATGACGACACAGTATACGCGACTTCAGCATGTTTATTTTTCTGCGCCATTTATAAGCTGACGTATGGTGTCATTATTGCTAGGGGAGGCTCCACCATGTAATGTCTTTGTCTCGACTCCATACCCGACGCCATGGTACGATGGAGTTGTTTAATTAAGTTAGGTTCGGGTTGAGTGCATCTGGGAATCGGGTTGAGTGACTTGGACGGTCTATGCTGAGCGTGCAGGGTGAATGGTGATAGATTATTCGACAGAAATGATGTGGAGTCCTAATATGGTGACGGATGAGAAGAAAATACCTGTTTAACCTAGGTTATCTATATAGGTGTTATGCCCGATTTACCTACCTATCTCTAATATATCTTTTGATCGAATTTCATGTCATAGGCCAAAGGAAACACTGTGTCCAAAGGGTAGCCCGCGGCGGGTGGTGCATTGGCTGAATTATGCTGTGGACACCAGGTCATATAGTTACTCAGAACATTCCCCATTGTACAGCCGGTAGAACACACACAGGGAGTCAGCTATTAACTAAAGCAGGTAAAATATAAGAATATGGTTTTAAGAGAGGTAGGGCATAGCGGGGTATCTCGTTCGAATTGGAGCCGCCCGACTGGGGAAGTACCTCCACCTTACAGAATATCGCAGCTAAATAATACTCTTTTAAATAGTATTGTGTTTCTGCCGGTGAGTAAGGCTTCCAGTGCTCCATGGGGTGGGGATTTGGGGAACCGTGGCTTTGGCAGTGGAGTGGAATTTGCTTTTTGCTGCCAGAGCAACGTGTTATAGAGGTGGGCAACGCATTAGCGATACTCTTGGTGTTGCTAATGTCTATAGGCAGTGGTGACCACTTTCCATCAGGTGGCCCGCTTGCCTGTTTGCCTACCGTATGACATAAAAAAAAATTGACTCATCACAGGAAAAGCTAAAAGTAAGCACAAAGGGAACTCAACGGTTTTGTAATAGCAACTTTTATCCATAGTCTAAAACGTCGTAGTAGTTTTATCCACCAGCGACCAGGTACGGAAAGCCGAGATAATCTTGTTATTTTGTTATTTTTGTCAAATTCGAGTGTTACAAAGCCTAGGACTCCCGCTAGGCTTTGTAAAATATTTTGCCCCATTTTTACTTGCCTTTGTGGTCCATGGGAAAAATTCTATCCTAAACCAAATTGAAAGCAAAATTATTCGCCATTTTTGCTAGCTTTGCCGTGAATATAGGAACTGTACTTTCAGCAGGAGTATTGCGAGTCCAGCTTTAGACGTTTTCATATTAACTTTATTCAAAGTTCTACCCTTTGGCGGACTTCGTATAAGCCAACAGTCTACTGTCTACGGACTGTCTAACATCTCTGTAGACCAAATAGGTAGTAGTAATCCAAGACATGGAAAGCGGACTTCTCTACTTCAACACTTAGTGTGGAAACCGAAATTGGTGAAGATTCATAAAACAAGAGCATACCTTTAGGGGGTTGAATTTCCATAGAATATATATTTTTCCTTTATTTCGTGTAGTAGGTAGTTTAATTATTCAATGGTGCGCAAAAAGGATTTCCGTATCAAAATGAACTTATTTTTTGCTAAAGATTCAAATATCCTATCTGTTTCTGTAGCTGCAAAGGAAACTTTTCTTAAACTGCTAACGCACTTATACTGTCGTACTGTACAGAGGTGAACCATTATGAGCTATTGACACGGCGACAACATTTAAAATACATTCCTAATTGTAAGTACAATTAATTTAAGAACGAAAAGGAGCCCGTTAAATTGCTCCAACTGCATTCGATTCCGTTTTTTGCTGCAAGCTTTTTGCATATTTTTATTTGACTACAGGTTTTTTTGCCCTGCCACCTTCCTTCGGTGCTGTGATTAAATAATTTGCTTTCGTTTTGAAGCCGTTTTGTTTGTTAAACGTTGCTGGGGACAGCCATTAGTAACAGCTGTTTTTATTGGAGGAAATCGTACTGGTAGCTGCTAGGAGGTGTCGTCTGTCTTTATATTAGTTTTACCTAATACTTAGTGTGATACTACTATCGAATCAATGCAGATTATCTTTCTTTAATTGTTTTCAGTCTAAAAGATAGATTTAACTTTACAACATTTACATTACCTACGCAATCACAAACTGATGGTACTGATGATTGATGGTAAGCGGTAACTCCTTTAACATCGCCCATAACGTCGATTCATGCATTTAGGTTTCAGGATTCAACTATATAATTATTTCATAAAGTTTTGGAGATTATATCAATCCGTATGACCTGTTGTAAAATAATATCGAACCCTGGCCAGAGCGACCCGGCCTGCCACACGGTTGGCAACCCAGGGTGCCAACAGTGTTTCCTTTGGACTATGACATGGGATCGTTCAAGAGGTATATTAGAGGTCTCTTTAGAGGCGGGCAACGCATTGGTGACTCCCCTGGTGTTGCTGATGTCCATAGGCGGCGGTGACCACTTTCCATCAGGTGGCTTGCTTGCCTGTTTGTCTGCTGTGTAACATAAAAAAATCAACTATCAAGGTCAACAAAAAATGGTTACAAACCGCTGGTCGCAGATTAGATAGTTGTATCAAGGTCACTCTGTTGGCAACCTGGGTTGGCAACCCTGTAGTATAAGACGATGATGGTCCCTTAAGACGCTATGGTACAGCCCAGCTGTAGCGTGAACGGATGCCTCTATAGTATACATTGATTGTACGCTGGGCCTTTAACTCTGCGGCTAACTGTACGCAACCGCATGAGGTCGCAGGGACGCTGTGGTCGCCACCGTAATTCGATATTGCCTGGTCGACGTCTACTGTTTATAAATCGATATTGCCTTCGTACCTAAATGTACAGTTATGTATGATAATAATATTATAACACGTAACTCTGTCTAGTTATGAAACGACAATTAATATAATGATGGGTTTTTTCAAAAAGGGTGCGAGGTTTTTAAGTCAAGGAAACGTGTGAACGATACCAGAGGTTCTAAGCCACCAGAGGGTTGTACTTTAGACATAGACATAGACATTATTTATTTTGACATCACAATACTCATAATACAAAACTCATGGAACAAGTTACATTTGTATATCTAAATTTAACATAAGTATATATATTTAAAACCTATTCAATAAAAGCGATTCGAATATGGATACTTTGGCACTGTATTAAAAAATAAAAAGGTTTTTATATACATAAAACAAGCATACAGCCCACTATAAAATGGCGACTTTCGCCCGTAACACATACGAGTAAGGGGCTATCCTAATTGGCAATCGAGCAATAGGAGACCTCAAAACCACCCGTCGTACGACCGTTACCAATTAGGACAGCGCCTTATGCTCTTATATTACATGTTAATTATAATAATATGTAAATTATATGTAAATATTGCAGGTGCGTTGTCAATCGAGATATTATTGCTTAACGACAGAAATAGATAAGGCCCTGACTGTACATATACGAGTAAAAAAAAGAAAGAATAAAATGAGATGTAATAATTGATTAATTAATTAATTTGTTATTAATGAACATGTAATAATTTATGCAATATGGAATCTAGATTTAATTGTTAAGGTAATTTTGTTTTCTATATTTTTTATTATTTTGCAGTGCCCTCACAGGGTCACATGAGATACTTACCTATTTTTAAGATCTAATGTTATTATATTACCATGTGAAGCAATAAATAAATGACAAATGAGATGTATGAAAAGACCTGTGGATATAGACGAGGCTAGGGAGTTGTATCTGGAGAGAGCCAAGTGGCGGTATATAGTCTCTGCCTACTCCACCTGCGGGACACAGGCGTGAGCTTTATGTATATGATATGTGTATGTAAAAATAAACAAAACAATGGTCGAATGCAACACGCGGAAATATTAGCAACAACACGTGACGCCAAAACAGTGGAGGCAATTGCACGAAACCGCACGAAACCGCACGCACCGCGAACCACAGCGACCACAATACATCCGGATCACCGTATAACCAACACCGGATCGATAAAGGCGGACCCGATCCTTCGGACACCGAAATAGTAGCGGTAAATAAATAATCCGGTATGTAACGGTATCGGTAACGGTTAATTATGGACCGCACCACGTGAAGATGTTTTCGAATTTATAGATGGACGGGTTGGAAAATTCCAATGTTTCCCTTTCCAATATTGGTCTGTTTTGTTATGGATTTGTGAGAAATACTAAACTGTTCTGAAATAGATGGATGAGTCACCGTTTTTTGTAACTATAAGCTAGCAATTTAATTCCTTAGGAAATGGTTTAAGATACTTTTTGGATTCAATGCAACAAACAGAGCACTTTAGAGCAGTAAAGTTTGATACAATACTCAGTCTCCTTAGGCTTTCAATTTGAAATAGGTATACAACAACCTAACCAACAGAAAAAGTCGGATAACCCCATTTACATATACTAAACTAGTAAACCGATTTTAATGAAACAAAGCTAAGTACCATCTCGATTAAGTCCTGTTGTATGTGGTTTTCTCTATTTCCAAAGAGAGAAAACCGCATTCAAATCCGCCCATCCGTTCGGGAGATATGATGCTACAGACAGATACACAAAGCCACAGATACACACGTCAAACTTCTAACACCACAGTGTTTTTAAATATATAAAGTCAAAAGTCAAAATTTATTTTTTGCGTAGCACATTACATATCTCTTTCAATTGTCAAGTAGGAAAGTAGGAAGGAAACACACAGTGACATGTTAGCCGCCCCATGGCCGCAGCACACCCACCCCCCGCCGATAACGTATACTTTTACAATTTAAGATCGACAGCAAAATCTCATACCTATAACTAAATAGGGCGGAACGCGCTCCTCTATAGGTAACGCTTTAACAAACGATTGCATAAAATTGTATACAAAGTACATAAATGAAACAACTACTCAACCATAACACGCTCGCGCTAAAGGAGATCACGCCAACGCCAACCGCGGTTAATCTTTATCATCCAATCCGGGGAATCCCGTTACGGCACGATGTCTCTTTAATTAAATCGTTGCAAACAAAACCTAATTAAAACGTATTTACAGTGGCACATCGGAAATTATTGCGTTTAGCAGAGGAGCGCTGAGAGCTTTGTCTCTATAAGTTTTCGGATTACAAAAGATGGCAGCGGCGCGTGGTTATACGCTAAGAGCTTCGTGATGAGTCGGAGGAAGACGCTATCAAATTGCTGTAAAGGAGCAAGTTTATTATTATAGTTGATTGCGAAGGAACAGCAGCGACGAGTAGCAGAGCGAAGGGATCCCCCGAGTAGTTCACGCAGCTGATTATATATGACACACACTATTTTGTGAATATTTAACACAGCTACTACAACTATGCATTTTTAAAGTGGAACTAGTGTATAAAAAGTGTTGGCCGTGTGGTGTCCGGCAGAGTAGAATAGCACCAACCCCTTACACTCGCGGGTGTCGTACAAGGCGACTAATGTTTTCGAGGCAAAAGATCAAGAGTCTCCGTAATCTTGAAAATGGGCAGCAGCATTTTCCATTGTTATATTTAAACACTGCGATCTCCAACCCGCCTGCCAAGCGTGGAGATTATGGCAATAACCTCCCCTTTCGTCGGAGAGGCCCTAAGTCCTGCAGTGGACTGGTACGGGCTGTGATGATGAGTGTACAAAAGTGATTTAATACATACTATTTTATGCGGTATAGAAGTTTTGGTGGCCAAGTTAAAGGTATCCGACTCGTAAGCGAGAGGTACCGGATTAAAAACCCACTGCGACCATGTACCAATGACTCTTTTCTGAGTTATGTACATTAGTTGAATGCTAACCGATGCTCTTACAGTGAGTGAAAACATTGTTATGAAACCTGCACATTCAGGCGACTGAATGTGTAACCATGATCCAATCTGGTCAGGTTCCCCTGGTAGCAGGATCACGGAGGTCAGATGGTAGTGGCTTCACTGTAATTATTTTATCTGCCAAATCCTGAATCATAGCTAAGGTGGATCACGGGCCCTCGAGCGTGAGAACATAACCGGTACATTCCCGTCAAGATGATAACTATTTTATGAGGTAAATTCCCTAAACCGATGAGAATGTATGAAAAATTGTTATCGTTTGTTAACGTAAGTGGGTGTAGGCTTTTCGGAAAACCAGCGTTGTGACAGTCGTGAGCCCTCACAGCAAAGCTGGGTTTGGTCTATGTCTATTTCCATAACGTCACCATCCATGACGACCTGAGTGGTTTCGGAGAGGTACCGGGTTCAATTCCCGGCCGAGCAGAAATTGAAATGATGACGTTTAGTTTCTGTTACGGGTCTGGGTTTAGTATGTATTTAAAAAAAAATACATACCGACATAAAGCTCACGCCTGTGTCCCACAGGTGGGGTAGATAGAGACTATGGAAAAAAGTACTTATATAAATAGTTTATCAGTTAGTTTTCAGACTGGATGGCTCTGTGAGAATTTGTCCAAACATTTTTATTTAATATAAATATTTATTTCCATAATTTTTAATGCAAAAACTCCAATATCCTACAACTTCATATCTACGTCTAAACCAATTTACTGTAACAGAGTTTCTGAAGCTTGGAAATATTATTCAAGAAATCCTTGTCTCATGCTTAATCAAAGGACAACTTAAATAGTTGCTCGGCACAGTATACTTATTAAGCAAAACTTAAGTTGAAGTTGAAGGATGCTTCGATGGGGGTTTCTGGTACCTTGGGTTTTCAAGGTTAATTGGAATCCTGGGTGTTTATGGAATTAATCATTACACAGAGACTGAGGATGCTTTAGTTTCAGTGAAAGAGAGTAAACAAAACAAATACTTGTACAAATTTATACAGCGCCATCTTGCACCAAAGTAAGTAAAGCTAGTGTTAAGGGTATTGGATAACTGATAAACTACGTATATACCTTTTTTAAATACATACATATTACACTTATCATTTAAATTTCTGATCGACGGGGATCGAACCCAAGACCTCTGGGTGGAAGACCGGCTGTTAACTAACTGAACCGCTCAGGTCGTCAAGGTTCAAGGGTTAAGTTTTAAGCAAGATTGTAACGGCTCGGCTAAATAAAACTATCCGTTCGGCTCCGTTCCGGTACAACACCTGAAAGACATGCTGTTGTAAGAGGCATAACCTTGGCCGAATTCTTGGAACCGAAACAGATGGTGGAAGTAGCTACTCATTTATTCAGTAGGTATAAGTTATCTGACATAATGGGGAGACCCATGTCGAAGATTCGATTTGTAAGTATTATAACTGCTAATAAGAACCATCTAGATTAAACTGGCTTTCATATAGAGAGAACCGCATCCAAGTCAGTTTATCCGTTCGGGAGCTGCGATACCAGATACACAAAGCCACAGATACACATGTCAAACTTATAATACCCCTGTTTCGTCGGGGGTGTAATGAAGCTCACTTGAAAATAAAGTTATCGAAAGGCGTAAAACCACGGTTTCTTTCCCACGTGGAAGTATTCCATGCCTTAACGCATAAAGCTGCCGTAATGACATGGCAGCTCGAGGTCTACGCACGATAACATCACGATACATAAATATAATTCCCTCGCCATATCCATATTTCTTTGCCCGCTGATTAGATATGGAAAATAATATTTCGCAACGAAAATAATACCCTGATTTATTCCTAGGGGTGATATAGCGCACCGAAAGATGGCCTCTAATGTTGGGACGGCGGCGGAATTGTCCGAAGACGGCCGAATTTGGCCGAAAAACGGCACATTTCGGGCGTATTTTTACATATTATTTTCGGGGCCAGCATTAAATTACGGAGGATTTTTTGTTGGGAGTTATGAAAGACCATATTTTGCAAAGGTGCGCGCTATGAAAAGAGATTCTTACCTTCGAGAGGCGAGAAAAAAAATGAATAATTATACGTATTACACAGTTTCCCGGGATATATTTTATTAGGGTATTTGTTTTTTTAACCATAGACTACGCTTTGTGAGGGAAATATATTGGGATCCTTTCATTACGGGCTGGAGCTAAGCCGTAATTCATTCCCGAAATTCGAGCAGCTAGGTCGACCTTTCGTATCAATAGAGGTCAAACACGCTAGACTCGGAATTTAGGTCTATGCTTCTTACATAATTGCTGAGTTTATAAAGATCGTGACATCTATTTACTTTAAAGGATACGTTTAAAAGCACGTTACTGGGATACTCTAATTATGTTACGGGACAGTAGGACACTAAATACGATGGTCTATATTATTTTCCTTTAGGGACTCTCTTATGTTACCGTAAGCAAAGACATCACAGAAGCTTAAGACTACCAGATTAGGTGACTACTGGTGACTTGACACAAAGCCGTGAATTGTGACAACTTCCATAGAAAAATTTGTACCTTCAACATCAAACCATCTCCGCTGGATGATATTATGCAGCTGGAAACCAAAAAGGAGAGCGTTATTTCACTTTAGAATACAACTACCCAGGCACAGTGTCACCTTTGGACTATAACATGGGATTATTCAAGAGGTATTTTAAAGGTCTCTTCAGAGGCGAGCAACGCGTTGGTAACTCCCGTGGTGTTTCTGACGTCCATAGGCGGCGGTGACCACTTTCCATCGGGTGGCCGCTGGCTTGGCTGTCTTGTGTTTGTCTGCCGTATAAAATATGTTACTTGTATTAAAATCGGTACCGTAGTTAAGCAAATATGTTGACTTTTTAATTCTGAAAAGCATGACATAAGGACCTACCTTCTAAAAGCAATAGCTTCACGGATATAATAGTGCTTTTTGTCACGTGATGATTTTACACAATGACCGAATCGTAGGCAATGAATATAGTGTTGTCTATTATGAACATTATGGTACAGTGGTGTGGTTTGCGTTCACGGGCGGAGTCGCCGGTTCGATACGGAGCCAGCGGAGCGTGGTGGCACAAATACTATTAGCTACTGTATGTGCTTTGTCATTGCCTGTGTTGTGATTGTGACTGTTTTCGTGGAATAGCAGTTTTGAAGGTCCTGGTTTAGAGGCCAGATTGGGACTGTTCTAATGGAACTTTCACACTAAGGGTATGTTCCGGATTTCCTACCGTGTACCTTTGTTGACGAGAAGCCCGATATTTCGACACAGTTGCGCAAAAGGTACGCGGTAGGAAACCCGGAACATACCCTTAAAATGTGTGATATTAACCGCGATACTTTAAAACATTACGTTTCACACTTAGGTTGTGGAATGAAGTACCTGGACAGGTTTTCCCTGGAGAGTACAACATGGAGTTCTTCAAGAAAGGGGTAAAAAGGTTTTTACGGAGTCGGCAACGGGTGGGTGATGCTGGTATTGCAAACGTCCATAGGCTGCGGTGACTGCTTACCATCAGGCAGGCCGTAAGCTTGTCTGCCATATTAGTGGTTTAATAAAAAGAGGCAGCGTGCTTGATGCGAGGCCGATAACCAAAGTTAAGCAACGCAGAGTCAGAGAGAGAAAGTGATCGTTTCGTACTTTTATTGAATAATTGTTTTCCGATTCAAATATTCAATCAAAATTATTCAATTCCTGATTTTTAACAATCGCTGACCGTATTGTAGAGAAAGCCTGTCGCAAAAATGCAGCAAAGGATCGGTTCTAAAAATCGGGTTACAGATGCGATTCGTCGGAAACCCGTCCAGATGCCGCATACGAAATCAGCATCGATAGGGCTGTCACTAACCTCAATTAATTGTGAGTTATATTTTTATTTTTATTTCCTCCTAACGCCCCGGCTTCGCGGTTCTGGGTTTCTTTGTTATAATATTGTGCATCTAACATATAAACCTACAGAAAGACATTCTCTAAATTGGAGGTGGATTAGGAATTAGCTCATACAGACGCGGCAAGTGACTTTATTTTATACAATGTTAGGAAGGGTAAGGTTAGGGATTAGAACCTGCGGTTTCTGTTGAAATTGTGTTTTGTTACAAAAAATGAATATTATGTCTAATTATAACTAATAGGTAAAACTAAATGCCAGTAACATAAAATAATTACATAACTTTTAATACTCAAATTTTTTGATCCAAAACATAATTCCGTACAAAAATCTAACGCTAAAAATCGGAGTTACAGTGTTCCAAACAAAAAAAGCACATATATTGACTCAGTCAAGATTCTGAGGCGGACAACGCATTGGTAGCGCCCATGGTGTTGCTAATGTTCACAGGCGGCGGTGACCACTTTCCATCAGGCCTGCTTGCCTGTTTATCTGCCGTATAACATAAGAAATCCTCTCTTAAGACTTTTTATTTTAAAGTACTTGTCTCTCTGAGGACGACCTGAGTGGTTCAGTGGTCAACATGTCCGGTCTGCCACACAAGAGGTCCCGGGTTCGATTCCCGGCCGGGCAGAAATTAAAATGATGAATTTTAATTTCTGTTACGGGTCTGGGTGTTCTTTGTATAATAAGTATGTATTTAAAAAAAAGTATATAAGTAGTTTATCAGTTATCTAGCACCCGTAACACAAGCTTTGCTTACTTTGGGGCTAGATGGCGCTGTGTGAATTTGTCCACGATTATTTTATTTTTTATTTCTCTAAACCAAACTCTCTAGAAACTCAACGTCGCCAGCCCTACATTACACAGCACGCGAAACGAAACAAATGTGAGGACCGCCATGTACTGAAAATCGGCTTTCTGCAATCGAATGCATCCAGACAAGGACGCCTTTATGAGAAAGGTGAGGTGGGGGAGCGAGAGGGCATATATGCGGACAGCCCGGGACACGGTTGGAATTGCAAATGTGCGAATGAGCTAGTCGCTAGCATTTGCGTTATCAGATATGTCGCTTTTTCTGCATATAACGGTCTGGGGGACAGCTTGTATATATGAAGATTTCTGACGTTCTTTTTACACTAGTACCGACTAGTAGTACAGTATTAACTGTATAATTTAATGAGACAGTAAATAAAAAGCTGCACATTTAGGCGACTGAATATGATCCAATCTGGTCAGGTTCAACCCCCCGGGTCCGTTCACATTGGTCCGGTCAAACTGACCCCCGTTCAAATCAGGTCAGTTCACAGAGGTCAGGTGGTAGTCGCTCCACTGTAATTATCTGATTTGCCAAATCTTGGTTCATTTCATGGTCAAGGCGGACCCCAGGCGCTCGTGCGCACAACCGGGACATTGAAGCAAAGATGATTAAATATTTCTGACGTTCTGAGTTCGAGGGTTGGCTTCCATGGTAAGAGCCTTTTCCATAACCGGACTTGTTGGAACTCCAGGCTGACTGTTGGCAGGAGATGGCACAGGACACAGTGGAATGGAGCTTCCTAAGAAGCTCCATTACACTGACACTAACACTAATTGACACTAATGTCGGACGCCAAGACTCATTTTGGGTCGCTGCGTCATAGTAATAGTAGGTGCCAAAAAGAACGGCAATAGCGGACGTTGACCTCTCGGTTGTGTGTTGAAACTAATTTGTGAACGACTTTGTATAATGATTTAAATAATAGTATTCGTTAAAATTTGATATAAGTAGATTTTACACAAATTTATAAATTCACGCAACTCCATCTAGCCCCAAAGTAAGCAAAGCTTGTGTTATGGATGTTAGATAGCTGATAAACTACTTATATATTTTTTAATACAAGTTTATTATACATACTTACTACACCTAGACCCGTAGCTCTGTGTGGCAGGCAGGCATGTAAACTGGTTGTCAATAACGGTATATGTTAAGAATATGGAGAAACGTATCTGAATTCGTAAAATTAATATTGATATTTCGGTCACATCAAAGTGATTAGCCGTATTCCGCGAAAATTTAATCAACATTTAACAAGCATTAGGTATACAGGCTCACCATAAAGCTCAGCCGACGTATCACAATCGAGTATATCTCTATTGTATAATAATAATAATAAATAATAATACTGAGTCGTTTCCTAGAAATAGGAAAGGTATTTAAACATAGCTCATCGGATGTTTATCACGAAATTTTGTAGATGATGATGATCAGACAACATTAAGCTAACTAGTGAAATGTACCTATTCATATTTATTTATTTAAAACTTAAGGCACATTACAGTACAAAGGCGGAATTAAAGCAACGTAGCTTTATTGTAAATGTCTTGGTATTAAATTAAATCGGGTGAATGAGGCAAAATTGACAACAAATAAAAAGGGGTAGTTTCAAACACGTGTAACAAGACTACTCTATTTTTAAGTCAATTATTATTTTTTATATGCTATGTGAACACTTTTAAAAATTGCTATCTTGGCGTAAATGTTCCGAGTTAACTCGCGCGGGGCCCCGGGGTCCGTCTAGATCATGATCCAGGATTTGGCAGATCAGGTAATTACAGCGGAGCGACTGCCATATGACTGACCTTCGTGACCCTGTGAACTTGACAAAGCTACACATTTAGTCGCCTGAATGTGCAGGTTTCATCACGATATTTTCCCTCACCGTAAGAGCACTCGTTAATCAAGTTTCGCGATATAAACCCGTGAAGTAACTTATAAAATCTGCCCTATTATTTATAGTTCTCAAATATATTATATATATATTATTTCAGGTATCTGTTTTAAATTGCAGCTTCGAGCGTTCTACAAGGCTACTAGGTGGACAACACAATCCCTGGTCAAAGCAGCTCATTACCAATACGCTCTCAGCCTAGATTTCTAGAACAAGTTCAGACTTTACTAATTGAATCACAACGCAAACTTTTCGAATGCAGAGTGGATTGTTTTTACCCCAGGGCATAATCAAACTAAAAGTTTCTTGGGAATATTCAAAGGGATGGACTATTGGCACATTGGTCCTGAATATATTTCTGGTACCGGATAAAATATATTTGGTACAGAGAAAAGTAAGCTTGCCGAAAACGGACAGCATTTCATAGCGACTGAATGTGTAACCGTGATCCAATTTAGTCGGGTTTCCCAAATAGCAGGCTCATAGAGGTCAGATGGCAGTGGCTTCACTGTAATAACCAGATCTGCCAAATCCTGGATCATGGTCAAGGCGACCCCGGGCCCTCGTGTGCGAGAGCACAACCGGGACATTAACGGGATAAACGCTAGCATGATGATAATGATTATATTTGACTAAATTCGAGTTATCTTATAGATTCTCTGTATATTAACTCCAGTTCTCATCTCTATCATCGCAGAGTACCCATTCCGTAACTTTAATAAAATATTTTCAAAGGTGCACCTGAACTGGACTGCGATTTTAGTATTATTATGGAGGGTAGTTTGAAAGTTTGCTTTAAAGTTAGCTGGCCATCTGATATTTTAATTGTAGTAGTGATTACGCAGAGGCTCTCATTTGAAGAGACTCTTCGCAGTTCTTAATGGAAGCACTTTTAAAAACAGAAATTTTCGAGCCAAGAATATTCCTTAGAGGAATACTTGGAATCTTTTACGTTTTTTTGAGAGATACGGATACTTTTTATGTTTGCTCATGTAAAGGAGCAAAATTGGTTTTATTTCATACTTTAATGAATAAAGAATTATCGTAATTTAATGGAGGATTTTCAGATAGCTACTTTAAAAGTTAAAAGTGTAGTTCGGCGTGCCTCACTAGATGGCGCTGCTTAGACAGGATTCTTAAGTATTGAATTTGGTCACCGAAGTTACTCGAAAAGGTGTTTCGTGAAAAGAAACTTCGTTTCAGTACCTTTCCTGAGATGAAAGCGCAAAATATCTGCATTTTTATACATCTATCGGTCTCGTTTTCGTTTATTTTTGAGAATCGTGTCTATACAACGCCATCTATTACAATTGTTTGAACTATTTTTCCTTTTTAATCAGCTCTAGGAAAATCTCCCATTGTGTACGAATATTGAATCGATTTTCCATTCGATGCAGTATTCGAATACAATTCGTTATCGATTTGACAGGCATCGGGGACACTTCAATTGTATAATTCGATCGAGTCATTCGCTGGAGGACCTTGTATGTTTATGTATGAGGTGGATTGTATTGTTAGCTTTCGCAAATTTGCTGAAGGACTCTTTAACACTAAAATTATTTTAACCGTGCGGCTTTAATTTTACATGTTGCAATGCGAAATGACTTTATAATAATTTCTACATGATTTGAAAATAAAAATACATAAGCAAGTGCAAACAATTTTTGAATCAACTACAAAAAAAGATAGAAAACTATATCAAAATGGCTATAAAGATGACAAAAACAAAAAATAAGATACCACAATACAGCTAAAGTAAGATTTTAAGCTAAAAATGACACCAAATAGGTATGTATGTTCAACTACTCACTTATATAACTATAACTGCAGTCATCCCCATGTTGTTGAGACTCACCTGAAATGAAAAAAAATTGGAATGAAATCACTTACAAGGTGAATGAACTTGTAGTAGCATAGCCATTCGAAACTACATAGGATATAATGTTTTAAACCATCGCGGTTACTATCACACATTTTAAAGGTATATTCAGGGTTTCTCGTAAACAAAAATACGCGGTAAGAAACCCGGAACATACCTTTAAAATGTGTACATAGAACCATCTGTCAGGATCCATCACGACGTTTGACTTAAAAGGCGAAGAAAAATATTCCATTCATGCATCACAGAGGAGTCGGTAAAAAGTCGTGACCGCGTCGTCACTTCAAACTATCTACCTTGACATAACTATACCTTAATCGTCCCTTAGAACTATAAACTTCGCCTTACAACGGTTTCCCAAGAAATGTCATCAACAATTTTTTCGTCCGACGAGACTTACACGCCTCACGATACAGTCGAAAATCGTATACACGTTCTGTAAAAGGGATACTCCGAAGTAGACAGAATTCAAAATAGGAATTACTTTATTACACTCTCACGAAGTTCGTGTGAACCCGTGTCGCGGGTGAACTGTGAACTTTAAGACAATGGGGATAACGTCCAGATTGATGTGCGTCACTTCCGTTCACGTCAGCATTCAAGCGTTGCGTATCGCGTACGATCGTCACGCGGCATTAGATTTGAATCTTAGACTCCTTAGTTACTTAATGGTGTTTTCCGAATAGGATGAGAGAGCTCGTAGAGAACGCAATATTTGGTTTTTATTTATAGTTTCAGTTTTGGTTTTGGGGGCGTCGGTGGCCTAGTGGTAAAGGTATCCGACTTGCAAGCGAGAGGTACCGGTTTTAAATCCAACTGCCGCCATTTACCAATGGCTGTTTTCTGAGTTATAAACTGGTTCTATCGGTACCGGTAATATACATATAGGTTAGTTGAACACTAACCGATGCTCTTACGGTGAGGGAAAACGTCGTGGGTAAACCAGATTCAGGCCACTAAATGTGTAACCATGATCCAATCTGGTCAGGTACCCCTGGTATCAGGGCCACGGAGGTCAGATGGCAGTTGCGCCTTTGTATTTACCTAATCTGCCAAATCCTGGATCATGGTCAAGGTGGACCCCGGGCCCCCGTTCGCGAGATCATAGCCGAGACATTACGCCAGGATGACGATGATGACGATCTTCAAACGCAATATTCATTGCATCGCTACGTGACTTCTATTAGTATATGGTCGGTGTAAATGTGTGAAGTAGAGGTTTCCAAGAAAGGAGTATTTAAAAGTTAAAAATTTTAAGAGTCAGAACGTTGATTAAAGTCGCCCTTTTTCTGTCACTTGGAAGAATGATGTTCTACTGTGGTAATGTACTGAGTAAGTTTATCGCTCTTATATTTTTAATTACGGTTGTAAATGTTTCTCGGAATATCTTTAAAATACAATACGTGGAAGGAATAAATTGTGGAAAACGTATAAATACGGGTATATTATTGTGTGTTTTAAATGTTTCATATTACACAAGGGTTGCCAACTTCCAGGCCGCCTCTAACCCTTCCCTCCCTAAAGTATCATAAACCAAAACGTAATCAAAACAGTAATAAAGTATCGAATAACCGAAATATCATAAAAGGAAGTTTTGGTGATGTCGAAAAAAATATCCGCAGAAATTCCGGGCGTTACGCATAATGACGTAATTCTACACTTTACCGCCGCTCGGAATTTAATTTTGGACGCGTTTGGGGGCTTTTATGTTTTTGACCACGGGTCCTTTATCGGGGCCATTGTGGGGGCCGTGGTCCCCCACGTGAAGGCATTAGGCGGGAGGTCCTAAAAACTCGTAAAGAGGTCGAGGGAACGCCGCCGTTATGATGATGTCCTTTGAAGTTTTTATTCGCCGATCGACGATAGCGGTGGCGTTTAAAAATGCCAAACTGTGCGAAGGAATCTGTTTACTAACTGAAACTAGTTGAGGGGTTCAGTTGGTCAGAATGATAAGACAGATTTCGTGTCTATAAAGCAGACAGTCCATCTAGGAGAAAGCTGCAACTGTCGTCCATAATTTGTACACACGGGCAGCTGAATGGTACTGGTATGATAGGTAAAGTCACTAATTTATAATTGGATTGAGAGGTAGGTACTCCGAAAAACACGGAAGAAACGGCACCTGAAGACTAGTAAGTAAAATGATCATCGTGACGTTAATGTTCCGGTTGTACTCTCGCGCACGATGGCCCGGGTCCGCCTTGACCATGATCCAAGATTTGGCAGATCAGATAATTACAGTGGAGCGACTGCGTGACCCTGCTACCAGGGGAACCTGACCAGTTTGGATCATGGTTATACATACAGTCGCCTGAATGTGCAGGTTTCATCACGATGTTTTCCCTCACCGTAAGAGCATCGGTAAGCATACAACTAATGTACATAACTCAGAAAAGAGTCATTGGTCAGTGGACGCAGTGGGATACCTTAAGCCTAGTATTAGGTAAAAGTGGTAAAAGTCAACCCTTAGTATAGATAAAAGGGGTAAAAGTCTACCTTTCGAAAGTACGAAAAGTAACATCCCACAGAATTTAGCAACCGAAGCAAGAAAGGAGGTGTCGCAAATATGCCATCCCATCTCCCTACTGCGTATACCAGGCTGTCATAACTGAATGGGTGACGTCACGACGTGTCAAGGTGAACGGATGCACCGATAGGGGTACATTCAGACATCGAGTGGCGTCATCGTCATTGGCATACGCAGCCGGGCTATTGTTTTCAATTCGGGCCCCTGCCTTGGGGTACCAGGGGTGTAAAGCTTGGTGACGAAGTTGCGAAGTAGCTGTTTTAGTCTTGATCCTAGTTTTAGGGTTCTGTGCCCGATAACAGAGTACTAGAGTTGCAGATTCTAATTAACCGATTCAGATTTGGAGATATTTTGGAGATAAGTAGCTTGTTGAAGATAAAAGTTCAATAGATTTCTTACAATCAAATGCAAAATCCTCTTTATAATATTACTATACATATATAGATACATGGTTTTAGTAAGTCAAAAATAATCATGAATGAAAATAATAATAGTAGGACCTTCTAATTTAATATGAGACCGAGTAGACATTTCAACTAACGTTGTATTTACATTTAGGCACATAAACAATACCTAGAACAACCCAGACCAATTACAAACTCGAGTATTTAAACAATTTCTGTAGAAATAATGCAGTACCATATATATTATGAATTCAATAATATGAGTATTGAAATGATTGCTTTAGAAATTATGCAGTATCACATATATTATGAATTGAATGAGAGAGATCAACACCCACGCATAAATTTGCACCGATCAATCCGAATCCAGTCAATGTTGCACCTGACACATTACTGAGTTAAACAATTAATTATTTCCAATGAAAATCAACTGTTGATCTGTTTACTGTGCACAAAATAGATTTTCTCTATAGCCACTCCATTTGCGAGAACCGGCATTGGAATGATCGCATCGAATTGAATTCGGACTCGGCGCTAAATGGGAATATCGATATTTGAATGTTCTAAATCCAAATTTAATAGGCAACTGTTTTAGCGGAATATTCGCCGGCACCGTTCTGATGCCATCACAATTAAAGCTGGTTATAATTGCTCGATCGGCTTAGCTTAGTGTTTTAGAAGTTTATTTTCATTTTTTGTACGAGACTTGTGAATTAACGAGTTGTTATCACATTTCAATTGGTAGCTGGCGCTTATAACATATTTTTTAAGTATTAATAGATGTTAATTGGATTTTTTCTGTACACAACACAATTACAATCTTTGTCCTTACAGTGACAACGCATTTGCGGTTCAACACTTGTATTTGAATTTAAAATGTTTCATATTTCATATTTATTTATGTTTATTGTTGTTATTGCTGTCCAATGTACATTATGTACATAAGACACCTTTGGAAGGCACTGCAAATTTAAATTGCTGTCACAATTGTTACATCTTACGAACTCATATGATTTAAACATTATCATATTGCCTTATAAGTTAAGTTTAACCATATTCATAAATAGTAGATCTTATGGGCGGCAGTTATTGTTGTCTGCTTATTTGTCACTGAGCAATATCAAATAAAAAAATAAATAAATAGTTCCTCTATCACGATGTTTAAGAAGCGCGTTAAGGAGCATTATCTCTCTCTATCTGTCTAATATTGTGTATATATGTATGTATTGCATATATGTATCTATATATGTATATATATATTTTTAGGTATATGGTATATATGTAGAAATTTATCGATAGTGTAGTCTATTTTTAATAATTAAATATTTATGTATTGTGCACGTCTTAAACTACTTCCAGTCATCACGTTCTCTTTGCTGTAGGCCTGCTGGAAGAAATTTCTTTTTAGAAATAAGTAGTGCCTTTTGTGTCATGTATATATTTGCCATATCTTTGTTACCATTTTTGTGTGCAATAAACTATTAAATAAATAAATAAATAAATAATAAAAAATAGAACGTTGAAAATTTAGTTAGTAGATATGTTGCTTATGAATACACAGAGCTGTGAGCATGTGGCGGAGGCTCAAATCCACAGGAATAGACTGCTATCTTTTGTAAATCGTAGCTACAATAATTACAATAATATATAAACTATGTTTGACCGTGTAGTGTCCGCCAGAGTAGAATAGCACCAGCTCTTTACACTCGTGGGTGTCGTACAAGGCGACTAATGTTTTCAAGGTAAAAGATCTAGAGTCTCCGTAAACTGGAAAATGGGCAGCAGCGTTTTCCTATGTACTTATTTTTTGTTTTTTGTTACTTTAGCTCTCATGAATTTGTTGTTGTGACTTCGTTATTTTGATGAACTAAACGTATTTTTTTTTACTATTTACAACACTGCGATCTCCAACTCGCGTGCCAAGCGTGGAGATTATGGCATTAACCTCCCTCATTTCGTGTCAGAAGCCCTAAGTCCTGCAGTGAACTGTTGTGGGCTGTGATGATGATCAGTTATGTGTAGTGTTGTTACGTGGACACAATATATTATTCTCTACATATATGATATTTAAGCAATCGAGATAAACATGAATGAATACAATAAAAATCTCACAGTGGCGCGTGCAATTACAAAACCCGAAAACATCCAAACAGGCATATAAGCCTTCTAAGAAATTGCAGGGCCTAGGGAGGGGGGGGGGGGGGGGTCGGAAATGGTTCGAGGGGGGAGTACCCACCCCCCCACCTCCCCTCTCCCGGCGACGGCGCTTCCGGTCTCGACTGCAGTGAGTTTTCCTAATGACGCGAAACGCGAATATTTCCCTCGCTGACATTTAATTAACTATCAAAGTGTGGTAGTTTTAAAGGGCTCAAACGCTTCGACGCTATCGGGTCGCGAGTTAGAGTGACGTAAAGTACTTGATAAGTAATAAGTTGTATACTCAAAGAGTCAGAAACGATAGCTTTGGAAAGAGTCTTTTTGTCGGTTGATATCCAAGCGAAGGTTCGAAAGAACGTTTCTCGCTCGTACGATTCGGATATGGAATGAGCTCCCGGCCACAGTGTTTTCTTTGGACTATCACAAGAGATTTAGATTTAGATTTATTTATTTCATAAATTAGAAAGTTACATGTCAACTATAATACATTATTTTTCATTCTATATTAAGTTACAAGTTTTTAAGTACTGAAAGAGAGAGTAGTAGATTGTTCTTGAGTATATTAGAGGTGTCCTTAGAGGCAGGAAACGCGTTGGTAGCTGGTGTTGCTGATGTCCACAGGTGACGGCGACTATTTTCCATCAGGTGGCCGTGGCATCAAACAGGCATGGCTCCCATTCGCTTCTTACTTAGCGAGTCACATTTCGATATTTATGTTTACCAATCATGTGTTATCATATTACATTCTCTAAGAATACCAATTATTGGTTGCTATTCACCGAAATAGGAAAATATTTGAAGTTTCGCGTAAAATTAATTTATGGATCAACATCACATGAACAGAGAGCAAAAATAACCAATAAAATTATATAGGCCTCCATTTCAAAATTTACATAAGTAATTTACTCGTACATATTTATATTATGATGTCCCCTTTATTTTTAGTAATCACATTTCATTTAGCCATTTACTCATTGCATCACATGGCATTATAAAAACATCAGATCTTAAATGTGTCTACAAGCATGGACTTTCTACTACACCTAGCGGGATTTTGACTCGAACCCATAAAACCCTTTTCCAAAGCCCAACCATTTCTCCTATACAGAAAACAGTTACAACAATTAAGCACAGTTACGCCTATTTTAATCTTTTAACGCAGATCAACGTCTTCGAACTCCGATGACGGATCAATAAAGACCTGCGCGGGCGCAGTTGGAAGTTTGACAACGTATCAAATCCATCGCTGGCTTTTCAAACCGTCCGTCGCGCGCGCCGCGTACCAGACCAGCAATGTTTTGGAAACGGAGCTGTTAGGCTGCTGAACACCGCGTGCCGCAGTACAGGGTCCACAGAGTTTTGACCAATTAACAATTAGTAGAGATGCCTTCGTGGCTAAAGCCGTGTAATGTACAAATTGATAGAAGAAACCACGAGTCACGATTTTGGATTTTTATTGACAAGCGGTACCAGTATGTTTTGACGTACTGATTGGGGCGTTTATTGTTGGAGTGTTTTGGTATTTTCATCCCGCTTGGGAGACGTAATTGTGGTATCTAAAAAAATATAATCATCATCATCGTAGCGTCTATATCGGCTTGCGTCCGCTTAATAAGAAAAAGATTATAAAATTATATTATAGTTGAACTAGTGTAAAATGTAATGATAAGTGGAGAAGAAAGCGGACCCTGATAGAGGTGGGATTGACCGTTCGGGTGATGATGATGAACACAATAAGGACTTCGTCATTTTCTTAAACTCGTAACACTCGTATGAATCTAAAATTACATAATGGCATGACATGACGAATAACATATCAACTACATAACGGCTTTGACAGAAACGATGCATAGGTAGGCGTCCCTAGATAGCATAGCTTGTGCCTGCCTATAGCATCGTTCAGGGAAGTGGACTTAATTAACCGACTGAACATTCTAAGGACAAGATCTAAGGTGCTGGAAGGAAATGACCCCTTTTATATGGCAGTCAAATACCTGACAAATAAATATAAACCTACCAGTGACACGATAAACATTCTAAATTATGTTTCCGGGTCTACGAGTATCCCGATATTTCTCCGAATTCTAAGACTACGTTGGAATAAGGACTAAATTAACAAACTCCGGGAATCACACGCACCGCTGGTAACCCTTCGGAGCTATTAAAGCGAAATGAGGGCTTCGAAACATCTGCTGCGAGTTTTAACGCGAGAACGCGCAAATATAAGTGGTACCACTAGTCTTCACCTTTTGAACTTGAGAACTGAACTGTTTCAAGATACTCGTTCACGCACAGTCCCAGAGTAATGTTCGGCTTCCATTAAAACTTGCGTATGAAGCGAATGTATAAACTTGGGCGAAAGTTTGGAACCTTAAATAAAGCCGGCAAAGTTTTTGTGTTAAGAAATATTAGTTCAATACGAAAGGATCTTATTGAAATAGCGTTTAAGTTTAAAATCTTGCCTGGATCATGGTTACACATTTAGTCGCCTGAGTGTGCAGGTAATGTGTCCCCACAACATTCTTTCTTACCGTAAGAACATCGGTAGTGTTCAACTAATGTAGATAACTTAGTAAAGGTCATTAGTACACGGCGGCACTGGGAATCGAACCCGATACCTCTCGTTTACAAGTCGGACCTTTAACCACTAGGCCACCGACGCTCTAAAGAGCCCAACAAAACTGACAGTGACATTGTAGCGACATCTATCGCTCCAATAGGGAAAATCAACGATACTTACATTACGAGTACACGAACACAAGGTTGGCAAGCATCCGCACATAGATGGCGCTAACCGTCCTACATCGCGCTAGCGAAATATGCCAACTTCCACGGTATATCTACAACTTCCGACGATCAACTGTCAGACCCATGGTCCCCTTTCCACCTTATCCATCTTCGCTTGCCAACATTGGCGGCTGCCTTATCCCTGTACCGCCAAAACATCATACATTTTAAAAGTATGTTCCGGGTTTCCTACCGCGTGCCTTGGTTTACGAGTAGCCCGATATTTCGACGCAGTTGCATGCCATGGTCATCATCATATCAGCCGAAAGACGCCCACTGCTGGGCATAGACCTCCCTCAGATATCTCCAGAAAGGCCGATCATGGTACCTTTAAAACGTGTGATAATAACCGCGATAGATCAAAAGTGACATAATACACCTGCGATATTACAGATTTTGTAACGTTGAGAGGACTATACCCACGCCTCCCAGTCCCAATACAGTTCGGATAAAACTCCAAAGCCAGACGAACTTCCGCATCCTGTCTTGTAATTAGCCGTGCGTCGTATTGCTGTGAAAGAGCTCAAAAGGCCCCCCTACATAATGCAAAGCCGTCCATTCAGTACTTGATTACTGCGGCTCGGCGCGGACCGCGTTCGTTATTTTTGTGAACGCGACCGTATGGTTTGGAAGACGCCATACTGAATGATGTCTGACGTGACGGATGCGCTGTATAAAGAGTTGCATAAGGGTCAGGATTGCGTGGCGTTGCGTTCGGGTTAGGTGGCGGTTGTACGTGGTGGAATGTTTGTGTTTTTGAAGTCTGAGGTTAGGGTTTCCATCGTGTGTGGTGTTGGTCTGAAACTGGTCTGAAAAGACCGACTGTAATATCAAGCAGAAAAAAATTAGCAGGTTTCATTGCGATGTTTTCCCTCACCGCAAGAGAATCGGTTAGTATACAACTCAGAAAAGAGTCATATCGCAGCAGTGGGATTCAAACCCTGTACCTCTCGCATTGTGAGTCGGATCCCGTTACCGCTAGGCCACCGACGTTCCACGAAACTAAAAGAATTGTTTATAAAAATAGAGACAGAAAAGACAGCTAAATGAACTTCTACTAGACCATACCAATAGATAAGGCGTCGATACTAAAAAAGGCGGACTCATCAGTCTTGACAGAGTCCTACCACCGACAAAACAGCTCATTAGTAGACTTTCACTGTAGCATTTATAAGATTAAAAATATCGTTGTCTACTAATATTATAAATACGAAATACGGGGAGGGATAGTGCCTTATAAAATAGCTGGCACCGCATTTTTGAACCGTTCGAATTGGATTTGCATGCGAATTAGCTACGTATCCTTTTACATTCATCACAACTTATTACTAGTGTCATGTAAGAAGAGACTTGGCGGGTCACGTGGTGCGACTTGCGCAGTAGGCGATTACCTGCGCGAAATCCCCTCTACTGCAATATGACAAGTCTCTTCTTTTATGACGCGGATTATACAACGAGTGTCAAAGAGATAGGTAGCTAACTCGCCCTGCACCGCCATCTCAATCAACACAGCCCGTCACAGTCCACTGCAGGACTTACGGCCTCTCCCACGAAAGGGGAGGTTATTGCCATAATCTCCACGCTTGGCAGGCGGGTTGGAGATCGCAGTGTTTAAATGTAACAATGGAAAATGCTGCTGCCTATTTTCCAGACTACGGAGACTTGATCTTTTGTCTCGAAATCATTAGTCGCCTTGTATGACACCCATGAGTGTAAGGGGTTGGTGCTATTCTACTCTGCCGGACACCACACGGCCTAATCACGGCACCGCCATCTAGTTTAACAATAAGAAACCTCGCCTATTATATTGGCAAGTCGACGCGCGGTGGAGGACGGCAATCACGATTCACATGGATCGTCGCCCGGCCAGTGCGTAGCGCTCCTAATTTGCGCCGGGCGGGCCACTAGATTTGTAGATTTTGTGAGAATTTTAAGCTGCCTCGACTTCATTCGCATGTTGTTCTACCCCATAATCCTGCCTCTTGAATTTAACGTCATTGAAGTTATTACGTCACGACGACGGACCTTTGATTCAGTTTATTAGTTTCACCACAAACAATAACCTCCATCCAACAATTGTTCACTCATCACCTTGGCGTTCATGTCCCTGTTGTAATGACGCGCAAGGGCCTTGACCATGATCCATGATTTGGCATTTTTTATACCACTAATGTAGCAAAGAAGCTTAGTTCCCGCCTGATGGTAAGCGGTCACCGCAGCCTTTGTCGTTTGCAACAACAGGTAATTACAGTGGAGTGACTGCCATCTACCCTGTGACCCTGTTAACAAAGGAACCTGACTAAAATAGGATCATGGTTCCAGTCACCTGAATGAACCCATTTTTTTATTGACGACCTGAACCCATTTTTTTATTGACGAATTGAAACCGAACCGAATTTTTTACAGACGACCTGAGTGGTTCAGTGGTCAACATGCCACGCAAGAAGTTCCAGGTTCGATTCCCGGCCGAGCAGAAATTGAAATGATGAATTTTTATTTCTGATACGGGTCTGGGTGTTCTATTTATAATAAGTATGTATTTAAAAGTATTGAAGTAGTTTATCAGTTATCTAGCACCCATAGCACAATCTTTGCTTAGTTTAGGGCTGGATGGCGCTGTGTGAATTTGTCCACGAATATTTATTTATTTATTATTTATTTATTTTATTGCCTTGGGTGGCACACGGACGCTCGGTCCACCTGATGGTAAATGGTGGTAACCGTCACCGTGCAGGACATCTTCAATATAAGTCACTAGTCACCGCTAAAGCGTTCCAACCCGCCGTTTTCGTGGCCCTCCCCACAGCAGGCTATGCGTTGTGGTACTAATGTCTCCGGGAGTACCACGGCTTGCTGTTAGTTTCAGTTGATTTGTTTGCTGCCGACGTTGGATCGAGTTAGTGTATGGTAGCGTACTAGCTGAGTGGGTGCTAGGTTAGTCTGGTACAGGCTGCGTTGGGAGTAGCTAGGCAACTACAGTCTAGTTTTTGGAAGACAGTGCTATTTAGAATGACATTTGTTTTGAACTTAGTATACCGATTTTAACGAGTTAAAGTAAGGTTTAAAGAAATTATCTTAGTTCAGCATGGCTGGCACAAGTGAGATCTCGCATGCTATGAGCGAGAAAAGGCGCGTCATATGTACTGTTATCTCTTTCATCTTAGTGTTGAGAGAAGGAAACAAACAATTTTGAATAAGAATTGTTTCCTCATTCAAATATTATATTGAAATAAAGTCTATTCCAATGTGCCTTCAAAACCACCAATATGCATATTGACATAATTTAGAAAACAGATTATACAGTCAACTGCATACCGACCTACAATAAACCAGTATGAGATGAGCTATCATCTCTATAGACGCGCATAGCAATGTTAGCTCCTTTTACACTGGTTTTAGCAGAACAATATGCTGTCTTGTGTACCTACATCCGATCCCGAGGCCAATACGAATACCAGTAAAAAAAACAAGCCAGAAATCCCCAAACTCTATCGGCCGTGCGAATGAGAAACACTGACTCTATTGTTGGATATATTTGTCGGCTCTACCAGCTCTACCCCCAAGTTCATATACTTGTATGGCAAGTCCCAGAGGAGAGGGACCGAAGTCCCGCATGTGATCCCGGGCCCGGGATTTATTCAGTGTTATGGCAATATAGAGTCGCTAGCTCTATGTAGAGTTAGATAGATATGTAGAGTTTGGTTTTAATTTGGACAAAGCTGAATTGAAACATAGGGTATCCTATTATCCTAGGCAAACATATTTATTATTTTTATCTTTCACGACTTTTTGTAGATTTGAACTGTATTTCACGAGATTTAGCAAAAAAAATTTTTTTTTTTTAATGACCTACCTTCAAAAAGTTGAGTAACAAGCTTTCACATTATTCGTAACCTTATTTACACTGTTACTTGGATACAATAATGTTGTTATAAAAATAGAGTTGTTATAAACGTGGAATAGATTCAACATTATAATTTATTTATAATACGTTATTTTTTTTACCGTTGCTACCGGTACACATCGGTAGCAATAGCAAAAATCATCAGGCGACCTTATCGCTTAAAGCAATAATTAATAATTGTTGTAATAAATATGATTCATACATTCATTCCATGTTATTCGTACGTAGAAATTGTTAACAATTACACGAATCCGCATACTCGTAGAACCGCCTACGGGCGTAGCGCCGTAGCACATTTGCGCTACGCTCGTAGCAGATTCGATATTTGTATAACACATAGCCCGAAGCTGTATTATGCTAAAGGGGTGAGTCGAAAGTTTTGTATACGATTATACAGAGTGTAGCAGGTTGTGTACTACTAAATGCTGGTGAGGAATTATCCTCAACCGGTATTTATGAGTGTTTGTACTAGTTTGAGAGTGTAAAAAGATATGAGTAATGTATAAATATGTATGTATGTGTGTATGTGTATGTTTAAAGTGTGTTATTTATTTACAAGTGACTGCTTACCATCAGGCGGGCCGTAAGCCTTTGCTCTTTGCCACCTTGGTGGTAATAAAAAAAAAAAAGTGAACCCGGCGCGACTTAGTTCGCGTGGCGTACTACCTCTACACTACCCTACCCTACCTCTACCCTACTCTACACCAATTTGATCCCTACTTTCCCATATTTTCGTCCTTATAAACCTTAATTTTGAATGAGCTATCTATTGTTAAACGCATTAAAATCTGTTGCGTAATTTAAAACATCTAAGCGTAAATAGATATATAGGGATAGATGGGAAGCGACTTTGTTTCATACTATGTATACTTATGTATCTCAATTATGCATGTAATTTTACCACCTCGCGCCCAATACAAAATCAACCCCACTTCCTTCTCTCCAGAACACCACCAAACACGATCCGAAACCAGCCCCCAAAGTGCGGCAAATCCGTAAAAACTGCCAAGTGCAAAATTATAGTGAACTCGAAAGGCATTACTAATATGGGCTGTAAAATTTGGCGCACAGTTCAGTGCAGAGCTGCGCATTACGACTTACATAAACCACGTGGAGAACTGTAACTTTTACACTGCCAATAAATCCAGCGTACTACCCACTTAGTTCGGGGTTTAGAGAAAAATTCTCTACCCTCATACTTTCTGAGTCGAACGGTGGAACGAATTTGGGTAGTAATTTTGGGGGGCGGTTTTAGTAGGTTTTAGTGGGTAGTACGGTCGTGTGATTTGGTTAGTGAGGTGTATATGTATATCTGACGACCTGAGTGGTTCAGTGGCCGGTCTGCCACGCAAGAGGTCCCGGGTTCGATTCCCGGCCGGGCAGAAATTGAAATGATGTATTTTAATTTCTGTTACGGGTCTGGGTGTTCTATGTAAAATAAGTACTTATGAGTTAAAAAAAAAAGTATATAAGTAGTTACCTAGCACCAATAACACAAGCTTTGCTTACTTTGGGGCTAGATGGCGCTGTGTGAATTTGTCCACGATTGTTATAATAAAAAAAAATGTGTGCATCAATTTGTGATTTAGCTTTACACAGAAGTAGTGTCAAATCTCTTTAACCTTCTGAGTATTATAAAAAGGCAACCAGGGGCTCTTTTTTTCGAAGCCGCATCCAACCGAGCGCTTGCGTGCGCTACCTATCTCTTTCACACTAGTAAACTTACCACGGTAACTGCTAAAGATAGTAAAGATAAGCATTAGAAGGCTCGCGTTGATGCAAGCGGTTTCAATAGGTCCCCAGTAGTGTACTACCTACGTCCCAATTCTAGTTTACTTGACAACTATGTACAGCCGATAAATGAGAAGAAATATTTATATCTCTATGGCTATTGTTGAAAAATTTCTTTCTGAAACTATGCATATTTGGAATTGGTAAAAGTAACTTCGCGTATTACTGATTGATTACCCGGAATCGTTTTCACCCACTGAACCTCTTCATATATCCTCAACGACCATCACAACTTCCCATCTCCACAGCAACACACGCAAAACCCGAACTCCTCAAACCACCTCACTGCGCCACAAAAACCGCCATCACTCACGACAATTAAACAAACCGGGCCCATAACCTCTGAAATTTGTTAAGCGTGATTCCCGCCATTTGTCGCCGCACAATCGGCGGATGCCCCAAACGTTTTGTATCACAAATCGCACGGTTAATCATCACACGATGAGAGATGGTCGCCATCGCTTAGCCGGCCCCTGTTTTTGCCGGCTGCTGTAATGGCCGATAAGCCGACGCACTGATTGCCAGCCGTAATATGGTTTAGACGGATTAAATGTTAAAGTTTTGAAGATCGTCAGAGCAAGTCAAGTCGTCAGACGGGGATGTCAGAACGTCTCAAAACTGTTAGAGCACGCTTTAGCCCGGTGTGCCGGTAATTTGTAAGCAACGATATTTTAGGCATGCACGGCTCTGGTCAAAATCCGACCCTGCCACGAACCCGCCACTGGCACGGGTGATTTCAGATTTTCAAAGTTACCTTTTCATAGAAATTTTTAATGAAAAACTTAATTTTCCTCTCTTTGGTAATATAAAACTCGACACTCATCATCACAGCCCATAACAGTCCACTGCAGGACTTTGGACCACGAAAGGGGAGGTTAATGCCATAATCTCCATGCTTGGCAGACGGGTTGGAGATCGCAGTGTTGTAAATATAACAATGGAAAAAGTCTCTACCCATTTTCCAGCCTACGAAGACTAGATGTTTTGTCTCGAAACCATTAGTCGCCTTGTACGACACCCGCGAGTGTAAGGGGTTGGTGCTATTCTACTCTGCCGGACACCACACGGCTAATGTCACACAATGCTCAGAATGAATCCTTAACGAAATCCGCAACAATATTTACATCAATCAAAAGCGAACTTTCAATTATTATAAAGCCATCAAAATCTCATATTTTATTTAACATCGCCCGACATAATTAAGTTTACACAATTTTAACTCATCGGGGATTAATCCAGCAATCGAATTACATAACCGAAGTTTAAATTTTAAAAAGCTCGATTGAGATAATTTATTCAATTGGGGTTTCATTCGACATTTCATTACCGTTATTACGTTGAAGTGATTTTATGTTGTTAACTGACATATTTATGTAAGAATATGCAATATCTACGCCAATGATTCAAGGAGTTCAAAGACCCCGTTAGAAAACATTTTTTTAAATGAAATATAAGTATTTAACACTTTGTGTTGTCACTTCATGATGGAACTCCATTATTATGAATTAAATCACTTTTTGTACACTAGTTCCACTTTATTATACAATTTTATTAAATTGCAATTTAATAAAATTGTATAATAAAGTGGAACTAGTGTACAAAAAGTGATTTAATTCGAAATATAAGTAGGTAAATCCAAGATTTCATGGGCAGTTACAGCTTACCATCAGGTGGGCTGTCTGCCCGTTTATCACTGAGTAGCAAAAACAAATCTGAAGTCACTTTTTATTGAACAAATTATTAATATATTCTGTATTATCCACCTCCTGTTTCAAATCCTGCCTGCAAAATAGCATTATCAATTTCTATTTCTGTCTACTTCGCCAAATGCATGAAGTGTATTCTTCTACTCGAAACTTCGCGTTCGTCAAAATGTTTTTTTTTTATGTCGTACTATAGGCGTTTGCCTATAGTTAGGCAAGCGGGCCACCTGATGGAAAGTGGTCACCGCTGTCTATAGACATTAGCAACACCAAGACTATCGCCAATGCGTTGCCCACCTCTATAACACGTTACTCTAGCAGCCAAATATGCAATAATTCTAACCCCATTCCGTATGACTGAAAACTGCAGACGCCAACGCAAAAATCGGTATGTTACTAAGAGTACTAATTAAACGAAGAAAAAAAAGGTTTAATAACGTGTCGCTAGCCCTGGGGTGTCCGTACGGCGCTATCTGACGTCCGCAGTGGACGGTTTAATTGGTTTATAAATAACCGAAGTCGAACCCCCAACCCTTCCGAGTTACGGCCTCGGGGCAGTTGGGACGGTACGGATACAGCAGTGTTGCCAGACTAATTTCAGATTGGGAGTTTTTAATAGAAGCTCAGTGGTAAACGGTTTGCGTTCTTTTGCATGGTACCGACCTGATTTGACATTGGTCATGTGTTTAGCAAAGTAAAGTGGCTCGTGGTCCGCTTGCCCATTTGTCTGCTGTAACTACAACGGTGTTAACCGATCGGACAGTAGTAGCGACTCCGTACAGCGTAGTCTCTCTGTCACACGCTACAGTTATGAGTAATTCAGGCATAGTGCTACAAAGCGGAGCCCTTTATTTAAATTGACCTGGTATTATGAACAATGCCCGGATTGTCCGGATTTTCGCTTGGTCTATAACAAATCGGTTGTACGACTCGGTTCGGTTGTAAGACTTGTCTGCCATAAGGTAGGGCATGCAGACATCTACATGTCACTCATGGAGACATCACACACACCTGATGGATATCTGTAACGTGTATTTGTATTATTGTACTTATCAACGGCTACAACTACTACTTAGAGGCGAGCAACGCATTGGTGACTCCCCTGGTGTTGCTGATGTCCATAGGCAGGGGTGACCACTTTCCATGAGGTGACCCACTTGCCTTTTTGTCTGCCGTATAACATAAAAAAAAAGCTACAGTTTCCTACTTATATGATACAATGCCTAACTTATTCGACAGGAATTGCCAATTCCCGTAACGTTGGCAACACTAGACACACGGTCAATTCCAGTTTTGGAGTCAGCAAGGGGTTAACGTATTTTAGTAAGTATATAAATTATATGGGGGTGAGATTGGCCAGTGTTTTGTGTTGATTGTTTTACAATGTACTTATACCTATTATAATGAATACAATATCTCCTAAAGATAAAGCAGGCATACGACTTAACAGTGAAGTAAATTACTTAGGTAGGTACATAAGACAAATATAATTTCATGACATATGTTTTTTATTAAGTGACACTGATCTAAGCAGCGTGTTTGCGAGTATAACCAAGGTTAAGCAGTGCTCGCAATGTTCGGGAACTGGATGGGTGACCGATTCGTACTTTGAGGCTGGTCGAACGTTCAGCACCGCAACGAGCTCGCCACTCGTTAGGTGTGCCTCCTAATATCGTTGTCGAAGCGAAGTTGGTCTTCCGCTGGGGACCCGGAGACTGTAGATAAGCGAGAAAAATCGCGACATAGGTATTGCTATCTCTTTCGTCTTAGTATTGAGAGAAAGAGACAAACGCTCTCTCGCGGAGCGAGCTTTGTCGCGGACACACTTGTGCTAGGGCCACTGGTTGAACAGTTTAGGGCCCTACAAATACACTTCAAACAAAACAGAATACTTTCAAATATAGGCTTAGTTCAGAACGAGTACAACTTTTTGATTAGATAATAAGAAACTGTCTATTAATATTATCATTATAGTAAAATAAGTAATAACAAAGAAAATCTGAACTCGATCCAACACGAGAATATTCTCTATTTAAAGTTGAGGTTTGAGCTTCTAGTCTAGCAAAACTCGTTACTGTCTAAGAAAAATACTTCGCAATGTACAAACCGAGAGTAATTTATAAAACCTTTTTCAATAAACGTAAGGAATCCATCACTCGTTTTAAAGGGCGGGGATTACCGTAGAAGCTTCCAACAAATAGTGATGTGAAATACCTAGGCCAAAAAATACCAAGACCGAATCACAGACAAATCTGTCATTTTGGCGTTAATGTCCCGGTTCTGCTCTCAAGCACGAGGACCCGGGGTCCGCCTTGACCATGATACAGGATTCATTTCATTCATGTATCACAGACAAATCTGTTATGAAACTATAATCCAGTCGGTTGGCCGTGTGGTGTCCGGCAGAGTAGAATAGCACCAACCCCTTACACTCATGGGTGTCGTACAAGGCGACTAATGTTTTCGAGGCAAAAGATCAAGAGTCTCCGTAGTCTGGAAAATGGGCAGCAGCATTTTCCATTGCTATATTTAAACACTGCGATCTCCAACCCGCCTGCCAAGCGTGGAGATTATGGCAGTAACCACCCCTTTCGTGGGAGAGGCCCTAAGTCCTGCAGTGGACTGTTACGGGCTGTGATGATGAATGATGAAAATTAATATTAAAATCAATTCCATTGGATTACCTTTAATTTATTTCGTCCTTCATGTAGTAGCACGACATTAAAAGCAAACTGGATATTTCGACACTTACCTGTAACAAAGAGAAATGCATGGGTTAATTAAATTATCCTTATACGGTATAAATTAAAGTGACTTTCCGCGTCTTTCTGTTTGTATTTATGTACTTTCGCTTATTCGTTCTAAACCACGCAACGGGTTTCGATGCGGTTTTCACCATCATATAATTACATTACATACTTTTATATTATCGAGAAGAAAAACCGAGAAAATCCGTGTTAAGCCGCGGGGCTTCGCTAGTAAAGTATAATAAAGTACACTCAACTCAGTCGCAATATAGTGGTATAAACGAAGGTAATTAACATTATTATAGGAATAAAAACACAATAACCCGCACTCGAAAGTAGTAAGTTTTCATCTGATCACCGCTCCTAATAGAAACCCGAAACACCCGGTTTCCTTTCCTTTCGTTTCGGTCTGAAAATAGGCGCTGCCCATCACTATACCTCGTCAAGGAGGCTCGCAGCTCCCCAGAACTAGTCCGTTACCGACAGAGATTTATCTTGGCCAAAGAGGTGTTTAGGCGCGAAATAAACAGTCCTCGACGTAAATTTTTGCGACTTAATTAAATCTATTCGTGTTCGGAGACATTGTCTAATGAATCAGATTTTAAGTAGATACTCTAGTCTGGTCTTTTGCATGTATTGTCTTTTACGTATCTGATATATTGCGTATTTAAAATACGGACATTTGCGTGTATCATCATATCCGTTTTGGTACAAACCGTCGAAAGTATTTTGAGTTATTGGATATTACTCTGGATTTACGATCATATTTTTATCGGTAAAAATTAACTTTAAGTGAAGGGGGTGAACTTATTTGTATGTTACTACAAGTAAAAGTATAATCACAAAGTTACTTTTAAAGGCCAGAAGAACAAATACAACAAAAAGAGTACAAATACTTGTAACTGGGGCTCTAAAAAGGCCACATTTGCATTTCATATTATGATTCATTTTAGTTTGTCACAAACTTATCTACAGCGTCGCTGTTGTGGACATTGACTTGACAATTACAAATGGCGTCTTTTAGTTCCAGTTTCGGCCACCGGATCAGATAAGTTTGTGGCGCTCTAATATTAATCATAATATGAAACGTTAATGTGGCCTTTTTAGACCCCCAGCTCCCAGTCACTTTTAAAGTAATCTACCAAACTAACCGATTACAAACAATCACAAACCAATGAACCCATTTTAAATTTGAGTCATAATCTCTCAAGGTTGCTCTTTAATCTGTCAAGGATCCACTATCCATACACCGTCGGGCCCCAATAGCCGCGATTGCCCAAGTGCTGTCGAATCCTACGCACAATCTGCGCTCCCTCTGGCCGCTTCTCTAAATAACTGATGATGCAACCCGATACAAATGGACGGTAGTTAGTGGCATCCGTCTACGGATTAACTATGGGAATCGTGGTGCCGTGGGCTCTCCTAATGTGGGGCGCTTAATGCGACTAGGCATCGTCCTTAGAAAGTGGATTGAGAAATGGGTCGATGGCAAAGATTTAGGGTTTTAACCGCCGACGAAAACAGAGGGGGGATGCGTCTGTGGATCTGTGGAGGGGGTTATCTGTCTGTGGCAGCGTAGGTCCAGAATGGACGGACCGATTAGGATACGGATTTTTCTATTTGAAGGCTCGTTTAATCGACTTAGCTTTGTTTCTTAATGAAACCATATCTTCAGTAGTTTAGAAAATATATGTAAACTTTGTAGGGAGTTATCCGACTTTTTCTGTCGGTTGTGTAATAAAACTTTCGTCGTTATCCATTACACATATATTGTCAGACACATAGGCTTTGTCACCGCGATTATGGTTTGAAAAATAGAGGTGAATTCATAACCGTGGTGACAAACCGGATGTGGATGGCAAATATGTATGAAAAATAAATAAATAATTAAAAGTAGATACGAGAAAATATTAGCTAAAATACCAATAGATTCTAATAATAACCATAACATGAGAACGCCTCAAGTGTCACTCGAAAAAAGTCCAATCAATTGTTAGATAAAAATATCTTCCAAAAACAAATTCTATTATCAATATTGGTTTAATTCTTAATACGAAGTCCCAAACAGCCTACAACATTATTAAAGATGAGCACAAAAATAATACAGGGAAAACGTTGAAAATAAAAACACAATGTCACCAATAAACGCCATACTCTCCTAAAAGGGATGGCACGTAATTAAATTTTGTCTGCAAGAATAACCATAACATTGAAACTATCGGATCGATCCTGACAGATTCCCTGCACCCCAAGGTCCTTTATGACTATGCTGTTGACAGGGGGATAGATATAGTACAGACAATCAATAGCAGCGAACAAATACTCGCATCACCCCAATCTAATAGCAATGACATTTGATTAATGGTCATACGGAATGGGGTTCGAATTATTGCATATTTAGACGAACGCGAAGTTTCGAGTATGGTAATACACTTCAACATGCATTTGGCGAAGTAGACAGAAATAGGAAATGAAAATACTATTTTGTGAAGGCAGGTTTTGAAACAAGAGGATATAAAGAATTATAATAAGAGGATAAAAATAAAGAATATATAAATTTCTCTATGTATTTTACTGTGTGCAATAAAATGTTAAATAAATAAAATAATTTGTTCTATAAAAAGAGAAGGTTTATTTTTGCTACGCGGTGACAAACGAGAAGATAGCTCACCTGATGGTAAGAGGTAATTGTCGCCCATAACATCTACTATTCATGTATTTAGGTTACAGCTAACAAAAATGCAGAACCGCAAATGCATTTTCACTGTAATGACTAAGATGATATATGCCTGTAATTGCGCTGGCTACCTTATCCTTCAACCCGGATCACAACAATACAAGCATCGGTGGTGCTTGGCGTCAGAAATAGGTGCGGTGATACTCACCCAGCCGGACTCCTCAGGCTTGGCAAAATCCTACCACCAAAGGTATATCCAAAGTCGTCTTATGAGAAAGTAAAAGGTCTTAATGATTACAATATTTTACAATTCTTCCCAAAATACACCATTTTAGGGTGACGTGCATTTGTCATCGAGTCAATCGTCCCCCATCTTTCCAAATCTCATTTAATCCTGCATCGATACTAGCTGTTTCCCCCAAACGCAGCACCATTGTCGTCACCTAATGACATATAAATAGATACGTTAGATTCTCATTAATGATTTTTGAAAAATGGTCCCCGCAACATCGGAGACAGGAGCCGGTTTTTATGAATATTAATGATGACTCCGAATGAAGACGTGAATCACTTTCAGTTGAAATTGAAGAAGATTTCATTTAAAATTCTGTTATTTTGATGATTGATATTGATGACCAGACTTGCAATGACATAATAAATAAAGGGGCGCAAATTGACACTGCGTATTTTTAACTTGAGATTTATTTCTTTTTTTTCGTAAATGATGATAATAACTACAATTGGAAGTTATATTTATGAAATATCTCTTCTCGTTGATAGAGAAATTATGTTTAAAATTTCGAGCAAGGTATTATTTTCCAAGACAATAAGTAGTCGTAGATGGATACCTATTACCCACGTGAAAAAATTTTCTATAAAAATAAACTTCTATTACTTGAATAGTGAAAATTTATCAGTAAATTTGCTTTCTAATTTAGAAGGTCTAGAGAATTTCATTTTACGACTAAACCGTACTTAAAAAGTTAAAAATTACAATTACATTTGAAATTACAAACGTACACCATAGAATCGATCATCTAACATATTAGATAAGAGTAAAAGCGGTCATCCCGACGGCGCGTGCCAAAAGCAAAAGCCACTTGGAGCCGTCAGGGAATATATTCGGCCATCGATAGAATTTCACTTGCACGGTCGAATTCGGACGAATAAAATTTTACCGAAATTGAATCGAGCCGAGTCGGTAGACCGTAAAATTGGTCGGCACGGTCAGCCCCGGACGCTCGGGCTTCTTCGGCGTTTGTCGGAATTATGTCGCTCTCAGTCTCCTGAATTATACATAGGCTCCGAGCTGTGATTTAGTGGTGTTGGGAATATAGTCCGGCTTGCGTTTTCGTTTCGATAACGCCAGTGTCCTGTTCTCTTCCGGGGATGGATTGTGTGATTTTCGGGGCTTGCTTTGGCATTGTGATAGTCTGTCTAGTTGTCATGTTCTAGGTATTTCGCGTTTGTAACTCTGAATTTTGTAGGTATACTTGTCAAGGTTATGACTACTGGTAATTTTTAAAGAACTGATAGTTACGCAGTTTAAGCGAATGGACTACTTATTTTTTAATATCTTAATCCTAATTCAATAATAAACTGAATTAATATACATTCCCAAAGTTTATAATTATATTCTTTTTTGCGTTTGCGTTTAATCCTCAGTCCTTTACGGAGTCTCCTTCCAGCAATTGCACTCTGGAATTTATCGTAATACTAGGATACTATTACTACACTATGATCTTATATGTAATGAATGCTTTTTGCCAGCACAAAGCGCCATGTCCGTCATTTCACTTTCCATAGCCCCGGCTACACCCTCAAATGCGTCTCATCCAGGCTTCTGCATTATACATGGGCTGAGGGCGCCTGATTTAGTGCACCGAGCTCGCTGGACACCGCTTATGTCCCGTACCGGTGTCCCGACAAACTTTGGTAAACTATCTGTTTGTATCCAGCTGTTTCTGATATGCCTTGCTGTATTTACAACTTATTTTGTAAGCATGTCCTTTTTAACGGGGCCATTAGTTGCTTCTACAGTACTAGTGAAGTAATTGCGAAAGCTTTACAAATCTTCGATAGTTTTAAATTTTTACAAAGATTTAACAAAAATTCTGTCTCGGATTATGTGAAAGTATAGTCGGAGATTGTTGCAATAATCTATATTGTTATAAGAAATAGATTTTGTAAGTATATTTGTGACCAGCTAAATCTCCAGAGAACCAAGTCTCATAACAATTTTAACGTTTACACCTCGGATTCTCTTTGGACCGACAATTCCGAAACTGGGTCGATTAGGACTAAATTGTAAATTGGCTCCGAACCAATTTGTCTGTATTCGATTGGCTCCTAATGGTCAGTTCGAATTACGTGTGGCTTTATAAATGTGAATCTTGGTTGATAAAGATGATACTTGAATCAGTGACATTATATTAAAGAATCTCTTACTTTTCATAACCACTTTTACGGCCACAGCAGCAATATATTCCACTTCCAAAATCCAGTACCATATAAAAATATAGTACTCGTATTTTAAAATACTAAATTAAGGATATGATTATGCTATACCTTCATGGCACTCTCCCTGAATTGAGTGACCCGTTGACTTTAACGCTACAAAACCGTTGCATTGTTTGTGTCATTTTCATTGCTGATATAGTTGCATAGCACACAATTTCTGTAGGTACACAGTTACGGTTCGATACGCTGGGAATGTCACAGAAAAAACATATTCAAGAAGTCGCGTACAAGCCAAAAAACTACTCGAACCCAGATATTATCTCAAACTTAACAGAACACACACTGTATCATGTACTTTATGTAGCACGCAGTAGTGATAGTTTTCCTTTGGCCTCGCCACGCACTATTCCTGTCACAAAAAAGGTCACATCAATGAGATTACAAGAAAAATAAATCACGTCCTCAAACAAAACAAATTCGATTGCAGGGTCGGTCCCTGGTGCCGGAACAAAGTTCATGCTTGGCCGGCTTTTTTCATATGAACAATAAACTTAGCAATCGCAAAATCAGCAAGAGGCAAAAGGTATTAAAGGAACGCCTATTCAACTAACGACGGAAGAAACCTGGTCCCTGAATGAGCATCCCTGTTCTGTTTCTTTTTGATTTGCCCTCGGTTCCCTAAATAAAGTATACCTACTATTACTGTACAGGATGATTTTGATAAGAAATGCTATTTGATTGACATGGTATGATTAATCATCCATTTGTATTATTTATAAATTTGAAATTAACAGACTGTAATGTTCAATGAGCACATTTCAGACGTTTCTAGTTTATAACAATGTTCGCCACTAGGTCTATATTCAAAGAAATGACAATTTTAATGGAAATAAATTTCAAATAAACACACGTTTTCAAAATTGTGGTTAAAAAGGAATCGTAAATTAATATACAGCTTGTTACTATAGGATCGACTTGCACCTACGTAAACGTGATTCCCCCTGAATATTTTCCCCATAAAGTCTCTATTTTCTCCCCAGCACAGAATATATGTTCCTCCCCCGGAGATTTCAATGGACAGTATCGGACATTAGCTAGTTGGGGTTCGATTCTTATTCAAGTCAGAAAACATTTCTTTTGCGGGATACGGCAATTTGCTCTTTTCAATGCCGTCTACAGAACTTGTAATGTAGGAGCATATATTTGTTGGTATGTCATGCCACGAGTAATTCTGTAATGATCGGTATTTATGCTTTTATAGCTTATTATACATAGTTACGCAAAATATATAGGTATACATTACAATAAAACAGTACAAAAATTTGTTTGTACAATACAATATATTTTCAAAAAAATAATTTAGGGCGATGAAGAAATAGTAATAGAAATCGAATTTAAAAAAATGTTGACTGTCTGTATGTAGACGCTAATCTCCGGAACTATTATTCGGATTTGAATGAAACTTGACCTCTCCGTGGTACTAGCTTTCTACATTAGGGAGATCATTTAAACTGGTCGTACGGGAAAAAGCAAAACTGCTCTAAAAACTATTTCCACTCTGACGAAGTCGCCGGTAAAAGCTAGTCTTTTTTATAAATGGGTACCACTACGATATCTATTTTAAGCGCCAACCGACGTTTTACGAATTTATCATACCAATAAATCATTCCGAAATTTCACTGTCAATGTCAACACTGCCTCTTATCTTTCTTTGTGATCTCTGACTCAGGTAAATGTCCACAAAAAGCCCGATATGATACCTCTCCCGACCCAGTTTTTACAACATCCTGTTGGCGAGGTATGCACAAATGGGGCAGTAAAAAAATATATGTGCAACAGATTCTATCTCCATTGATAGTTCGGATAATGTACGTGATATTTGTTGGCTTTACTGGATTATAAGAAAAAAAAGAATGGCCAAAGCATGTCAGCTTAAGTGGATTGTTTCATTTGGCACCCACAACTTGAAATCCGTACAAATGCCAAATTGTGTTTAAAAAGGATGAAGGATTGAAGTGTTGTCATTCAATAATACTTACAAAACTTAAATAGGAGTTTGCAGTAGAAAATAGAGATAACAGAGATTCAACTCTAGTAAGATACTGTCGACGTAGGTTTAGGCAACTGAAATTCAAGCTCGTACCAAAAATTAGCTCGAAACGCCACTGAAGCGAACTTCCCGTAAGCTTTTCACGCGAAAGCGATAGTGGCTCGAGCTTTTAAGCTAAAATTGTTAAGCACAACTTGCACCAGTTAGGTAAAGGCTTAGTGCGGGCTTTTGACGTTTCACGCTGAAAGCTTATCGCTTTTGATTGTATTAAAGAGGTGCCATCACGCTTGCTGCTGCTGTCCTGAAGGTTATCAATGAGAGCTTATTAAAGCTGAACAGGTTAGCTCTATTATCCTTTCATACTAATATAATAATGACACTTGCTTGGACAATGCACACATCGTCATCTAACCCAAAAGTAAGCAAAGCTTGTATTAAGGGTGTCAGACAACTGATAAACTACTTATATACTTTTAAATACATACTTATTTTACAAGGCCCGTAACAGAAATTAAAATTCGTCGTTCCAATTTCGGCCCCCCGGGTATCGAACCCGGGACCTCTGCGTGACAGTGTAATTACCTGATCTGCCAAATCCTGGATCATGGTCGAAGCGGACCTCGGCCCGTGAGAGAACACAACAGATTTTTTATTAGTATAGGCAAGTCTTTACGACATCAAGTTCAACAGCCCCCCGAAAATCAATCAGCCCCAACTAGCAGTACAGCCACAACCCATAAAGCCCATAAAGGCAGCCATTTGCTAAAACAACTAGTGTGTTCTTCCCCGTCTAATTCGTAAAGGGGTGCGCGAGGAGATCGGAGCAAAGCGGGGCGCAATAACAAATAGTTTTTGTCGAAGAAACGCCGTGGATAAGCAAACCGTTTTCCTGCTTGCTTGGAAGCCGCTTGCGGTGCTCTCTCGCTAATTTGTACGCTTAATATTGGAGATATTAATGCGGTAATGTTTTTACCGGATCGCGGGATCGTTTTCGTAATAGCTTAACACTAATGGCATTGGAAATCGAACGGTAACGATACACATGTTTTACATTAGTCTTCGTGCATAGTTAATATCGTTAAAAACGGTTTGTAATAAACCGGATGGTGCTAACAAATTTAGAAAAAATAAAATTACAAAAATAATAATCTGCGTTAGGATGTACAGTGTACAGGTATCGGCTATAAATAATGCACATCAGCTAGTTTCGGCTTCGTATTTACTAACACGCGTGCGACAGAGACGACGCTCTACGAAGCCGAACAACCCTATGCGCATTATTTACGGCCGATACCTGTACTAGAAGAGAAAGCGAATGAAAATTTGCAAATAATTTACATTATTCCACGCCCTAGTATTTTGTACTCAGCGCAAAAACGAACTGTGAAAACGTATACTATCGCAACGACCAATACACACAGAAAAAACGCGACAACATTATAGTTCAGTGTCTACGTAACAAAAAGAGAAAAACAACGTCGCCGGTGTATCAGTCGGACGTTTTATTTAAGCCTGATCAGTGCTCTCTGATAAATGAACCGGTTTGCTCGGCCAGTGGTCGGGAAATTGATATTTTAGCCGCTCCGCCGGACCCCGACCGGCTCGATTGAAAGATGTTTTCAGACCGCCCCACGTGAATGATGTGCTTTTGCGGAATACTATTTCGTTGTTTTTCGATATGGTGATATGATTTGTTCATTTTATAAACTTTTATTCTCAAACACCTAGTCATTGGGCATGGCTGAAAAACAGCGCTGTACGGAACCATACTGTGACAGCATAAGCTGAGCCAGATCCATTTGCCTCTAAGCGAAATGATGAAATTTAGTGGTAAATCACGATATTTTGTTAAATTAAGGCAATAAACGATTCTTATTATTATTCTTATTCTTATATGATAGAGAGTTAAAGTATGATGTTCAACAACATTTTCAAATCTTATTAATCAGTGGCGAAACACGCTCGAAAACACAGTTAATAGACTGTGAGGGTGAAGTAGGAAAGTCACTTTTGCTTTTGGTTACTATAATGTGTCTAAAAAGCGTACGCCAAGAGGATGAAGTAGGCTAGTTTTTTTTTAAAACCCACGCTGGAGGATATGTGAGTACTATCACTACAAAAATTATAGTTTGGATAACTAAAAAAATTTTTTTTGTTCCAGGTTTTGCACAACAGTCCATCGTTTTGTGGGTCTCCTAAATCGCTATAAAGTAGAATTTCTCTACTACCGCTACAAACTAGAATTTTTCTTCTATTCGATGGAGTAGAACCTACGGCGCTCTCACAGTCTATAACCCTTCACGAACTGATGGCCATTCACGTCCAGATACCCGCCTCCGATGACTCGGAGAGTTTAGTGTTATTAGCGTGCGAGTCGCGTAAACAACTCATAAATTAGACGGTCTGTGGACACTGTTGATAGATCGGCCGACCAGGGCAAACATGAAAAAAATCCTGCCGTATATTTTTGTCACAGTCAATTATTGCATGTCGACGTGTCAATAGGGCGGTTTGCGATTGTTTTTTTTATCGTTTTTTGTATCTGTCCAAATATAGAAAATTTTAACTTCGTATTTTTTAACGGGACCGTGCGGTTCTGTTCTGCACTCGCATTTTTTAAATATAACTACTATTTCAGCTACTCGTTTACAATGTTTTTATTTTTATGAAATTCTCTACAGAACCCGACAAAATTCGACGCATACCTACTGCAACAAATATTGCAGTGACTTACAGCGACAGTTTTACTGCGTTAAGCTACTATTCTGGATGTTGGGGTATTTTATGTCATCGTAAAGCAATCGGGGGGGGGGTTATAATTCAGTTAGCACGATCGCCATTAACGTCGTGTGCAGTTGATATAAGTTCATGAAAGTTCCATGCATTAATAATGGAGTATTACGCCTTCATGAGGTTTTCACTGAAAGAATACTAAGCTGTGGCGGACTTCGTACCTTATGTTCTAAGGCTTACGGTACAAAATCTAAGTTCCTAATTCGTGTACTTGATTTTTAGAGGGTAGACTCAACAACCCTACAGCACTTATCAAATGTGTAGTTAGCACCATTGCTCCATGCACAAAATACACAAACAAACTTTAAAAGAAAAATTATATTCTATCAGTTATTTCTCGTCTACCCATGGTGACTGATCCCCAAGAGAAAATGCGAATGCTGGTGTTGCGGGCAGTGATCACTTTCTATCAAGTTTCTATCAAGCTTGCACGTTTGCCGCCCTATATTGTAAAAAATGTAGATAGGTACTTCAAGAAAGGGGTGAAACGGTTTTTTCGCAATTCCTGCTCGACAATGTCCAATTACATACATGTCACGAAATGTCAACGTAAAGCAAGACATTATTTGGCATTAAGGCATGCAATATTACCGGCAGCGAGGTAATATTGCATGAAACTCCCAAGGGAGTAAAGCGATTTGAATTTGGAATGATAAAATTCCAATTAAATCTCAGTATACAGGCACTGTAAGGATAGTTTTTTGAAAGTATTCTAACACTATTCTAAGAATCCTTCGAGCCATCTATTTATGTCCATGTTACAGCTTGGTGGACTTATCGATTTCTGGTTTACAAATATTTCAATGGAGCTCCTCGCGTCCGAAGCCGTCTGGGCGATATTCATTGAAGGGGCAATATTCAAATAGCGTTTGTTTAGTCGCTGTAAGCGGATCGTTGGTAACGGACTTTTTATTGAATAACGATGTTACGGCCTCGAGCGGCGTAGCGTTGTAGGAACGAATCTTCGGGTATTACTAGCGAATACCGCGTAATGGTACCGCGTAGTGCTGTAATAGACTGCTTTATGTGCAGTCTTTGTTTTTGCACTGCTTCTGTGTAAACAATGGGAGGAACAGAGCAACTGTAAACGAATAGCATTGATAAATTATTATATTTATTCGAGCTATTTCTGGTAACGTTGGTCTGTTGGATGGTTGTGGTAAATACTAGTAGCTCATACAATATGTGCAGAAATTTTAATTATTTTCTGAAAGATTGTTATAGCGCGATATGTAGGCGCTTTAACAATCGCCAAAAAACATATCATAGGTATCTCAATGTTGATGAATAACCGCGTAAAAGTGTCCTCTTCGAAAATATATATTTGAAAAAATAATTTGTAAATAATAGTAACGGCTACAGGGCTTAACAATCGATGTTCGATTTCGTGTCTGTACAAAAAAGGAACGACCCGACACAGTTGTTAGAATTTGGATCCTATTGCCTAGATGTTAGAGTGAATAGTGCACAAATCGCGGGTGCAAGTACGCCGGCAAAGGTCGGTACACGTCCGTAAATCTCCGCGGAGACGGATCCTACGTTCATGGAATAATAAGTGGGGCTTACCATACAATTAAACCGCGAGCATCACTTATCGGGCCCAATTTTTGTCCCAAGGGCCGAAAAACTTCGGTAATTCTTTTTTATGGTCTTTTTATTAGAGTTCGAAAAGCTGTCTAATGGTACTCGTTAAAAGTCCCGCGTAAAAAGAGTCCTCCTGCTTAAGCGGCTCATTTATTTGTCCGTTTGTCCATCACTTAGTTAATATTTGAAGATTAAGTGTCCACTCACTCTTTTGCGTAACTTGTTACAATTTTTTCCGATAATCACCTCTCAAACATGGTTTAACGTAAAATATCAGAGACTTGCGTCAAATTGGGCTTTCGCTCGTACTTTTGTTATTTCTTTGTTTTCACTCTGCGCGTCAATGTTATAGCATTTTTGCCTCAGCATTATTATATAATACCTTCACATCACAGAACGGTCTAAAACATGTTTCAATCGAGGCGGTAGGGGTTAACTGGTTTGGTAAAAAGATGCAGTGAACTGCATATTATTTGCTTATTAGTCTCTTAATGGATAAAATTAGTAAACAATCGCAATTTGCGAGCTTCAGGCACGTACTCTCAAATTACATTAGGCCCGCGGAAATAAACAAAATAAGCGCCCAAAAACGTAGAAACGAAAGTGGCATAAAAAGTGCCTAAAAAGGACATCGACGGAATCGACATGTGAAAATACGCATAAAAAAATTCTGTAACGGCCCTATTCTGTGCGAGTCGAATGCGAGGAATAAAACGGCGCGATTTCGGCAAAATGGCCGATTTAACTTTTTCAATTAAAACCGCGAACGCTACGTGGCGTACGCCGCTCCGGGCAGCCATGTTTTACTAGATTATTCTGGATGCTTCTAGTTTCACGTGTGGTATTAGAAATTGATATAGTGCTAAAATTGATAAGTTTTGTTTCTATTGTAGGATTTTCATAAACACAAATACCTACATAACACCTTTCCTCCTACTACCTTCTACTTCTAACTTCTTTGACGCACAAGTGTAAGAAGTCAGCCACGCAAGAGGTTCCGGGTTCGATTCCCGGCTGGGCAGAAATTTAAATGATGAATTTTAATTTCTGTTACGGGTCTGGGTGTTCTATGTATAATAAGTATGTATTTAAAAAAATATACAAGTAGTATATCAGCTAGCTATCACCCATAGTACAAGCTTTGCTTAGTTTGGGGCTAGACGGCGCTGTGTGAATTTGTCCACGATTATTATTATTATTAAAAATTTATTCCACACAATATGTAGCATAAGAGTAAATTTTTAGGTAATATATGTTATTTTAACACTTTGCATGTGGTGGAATAGGTAAATTGGAATTGAGATTGGTGGTGGATTTCGACCGGCCAATCGATATCGTGCAAGCTCTCGAGTCTCCTTCACATTAGTGGCGGGTTTTTGACTGGGAAGTTGTAATTTTCCACCAATGAACCAATAAGGCCTCTTGATGTGACATGACAGCATTCCGTTGGACTGCATCTATGTATCACCCCATTCCCATGGAGTGTCGCGTTCGCTTAAGCCTTGTAAGCCTACCGACTAATGGCGACCACAAGTAGTGTGTTTAGGCGGTAGGCGGGTTTAGCGGGTAGGCGCCTAGGTTTCGATGCCACATAACCAACCCAGCCGGCCAAGCTACTTCCCTCCCGCCGTAGTCCTCCGGATGGCGCCTTTACCATTGCGGTAGACGAGAAAATTCTCCTTAAAAGCAGTTCTTCGCCGACACACCCAGCTAAACCAGAAATAACGGAAATGGAACACCAAATTAAATTATCAACAAAGAACGTCTCAGGGATCGCCAGATCGCCACAGCAGAATCCGGCGACATCCGACGGGCGCCGGTCGTATCCAGACAAAACCGGAATAGGGGCGACGCGACGCCAAAACGGGAGCGTTCTGATTCCATTCGCGATTCCCCGCGCTGTGGTGTAATAAAAAAATGCTACCACTAACGATTCGTAATAAAAACCGAACTGTTTTCCATTGGTTTAGTTTGGTTAGCAGGTTTTTGGGTCGGGTAACAGTTTTATATGGAATACACGGTTGTAATTTTGTGAGAAATTGAAAACTAGTGATTGTAGTTCAAATCCAATGTTGTAGATTAGGTATGTATATCTCAGATTAACATATAGCATAGGCTACATTAATTTATCCCGAAATTCAATCCGCAGGAACACAGCATAACCGAATGTTACGCGGACGAAATCGCAAAAGCTAGTGAATTTACAAGTTACCAGCGACCCGCACTGGCTTTGCACGGGTTTTAACCTAACTCTCTGTTGTCTAACTGATAGTGAAAATCGCATTTAAATCTGTTGCGTAGTTTAAGAGGAATTAGCTGGTATACAGAAAGACAGACACGAAAACTGACTTTATTTAAGACTATGTAAGGAAATAAAATGGGATGACTGCAAAAATCAAAGAATAATTCGAATTAAGATGACATTGAGATATGATATTAAATCTACTTGTCCATAGTAACAGAGAGGAAAGTAAGAATTACGTTCACAAAACTAAACAAACGACCCCAGACATCTTTCTGTGCCAATAAAAAAGGGCACAACCGAACGTCAATTTCGTTCCAGACTCCTATATGAGCGAATTGTCTGCGAAAGGTTTGTCGTTTCGAACAAATATTTACCATCGAGACAGAAGTAATGTATTTCTATGTAATCAAGTTGATAGGTACGATTTAATGTTATTCCAAAACAAAATTCTCAATGTAATGTGGGTAAAAATAAAAAAGAATATTACATTCAAATTTTTAAAAGGATGGGGAACAAATATCCCCTGTTTCCTCTAGGCGCTTTAAAGATTCGATATTACGAAAATACTATCCAAATACAGAGACGGATACGTGTAGATAACCCAAATGAAAACCGTACCTCGAAACGGTAACCTTGTCCCAATTAAACTTGAAATCAACTCCTTCTAGCAAAGTTGACAGGCCAACTGACCGCCGGCGTGCGGTACAAAGCCGAAGGCGCCCGAGTGGGGCCGAGTGCTCCCGAGGTGGCTCCACGATCAATACTCCCCCGCTGCCACGTCAATTCCGGGGTAAAAGTCACGGGACGACCGAATCAGGGAGTTACCGATTTGGTTGTCAATGTGTCCCGCAGAATGCAGCGGGTATGGAAATGGGTGTCCATGCATACGGCACGTTTCGTGGACAATCGGCCGAACGGACACACGAAGCGTCGCCCGAATTTTGGGGTCAACCGCGTTCGTTTTCTAGGTCAGATCGGCATTTGTTTATGTTTTGGTTCGCGGCTTGCGGAGTGCGTTCGTGTCTTCGCTGGCGTAAATGACGTAACATTAGAACGTTACGGTGTTTAGTTTTAAAACAAGTGAGGTACTATATTGGGTCCTTTGTGGGTATGAGATGGATGGTTAGATGAACTCATTATTGAACGTAAGAAAAACATACATATTTAGACAGATCGTATGCTCATTCATTAGGTTAGCGATAAAATTTCTACTTTAAGAGAATAAGCTTAATTAAATCTATACAAAAACGCCTTATACGTAAATATATAGAAAGGTACATACATATTTTTCATTAATCTTCTGCATTAAAAATATATGTAGTTTATCAGTTTTCTGGCACCTATTACACAAGATTTGCTTACTTTGGGGCTAGATGGCGCTGTGTGAAACGTCCAAGCATATTTATTAATATTATTTAAATTCCAGAGCCTTAGATAAAATACTATAAGGTACTAATAAATAGACCAAGATTTGAATAAATTTCGCTGGTGACAAATACCCAAAAGTACGTTCTTGTAATTCCAAATCATAAGTCATTCGTTAGCGAACCCGTCATTTGTTCCCAGTTAATTAAGGCTTAATTAACTCGAGTTCGATGCTTGCTTAGTACAGTTTTGTGTTTAATCAGAAATATTAGAGTAACCAATGAAATTGTGAACATTTCAAAGTAAACTAAAGAGCCTTTCTCGAGACAAATTTGCTATCAAATATAATGTGCTAAATTTAGATATAATTAACTACCTAATTAATCGTTATGTGCTTTGAAAAGGCAATCTAATTTAATATTGTTGGATCATGGCGTTTAGAACTCTAGTTGCGTCTAGTCTCTGCCACCCTGTGCGTCACGTTCGTAAGTATGTATGGTATCGATAATGAATAGGTTCGACCCATACAAATACCATGTAAACAAGACTATAGAAATGCCAAGATAAAATTGTTGCTCCAAATAAAATGGGTCACGACGTAATAGGCGCATGGATGGCGCAATCTCAGACCATATGGGGACAGAGGTCGCATAACAAACAAACAACAAAAAAATAACAGTCCTAAACAGTCCACAGCTGGACTATCAACCTCCTTCACATCAGTGGACAGTTTTGCTATGATCTCGACGCTGGGCAGCCAGGATGGAAATTGCAGTTTATAAGTTTAGTATTTCAAGAGAGCGCTACATTCATTTAAGCCTTATTATACATGTTAGTATAATTAAAGGTTGTGGAATGAGCTCTCTGGAGAGGTCTTCCCTGAAGAATACAACATGGAGTTCTTCAAAAAAGTGAAAAAGTTTTTACAGGGTAGGCGATACGGGAGCGGTAGCCCTGGTATTGTAAAGGTCTTTAGGCTGCGGTATGTTACCATCAGGTAGGCAGCAAGCTTATTTGCCACCTTAGTACCATAAAAAAAAATATTAGTAAATACAGTCGGTAACAAATTTCATAAATATTCATAATATTAAATAATATCGTCATATTATTCAACTAAGCCTGTATTTTTGACTGACCGATATAAAGATTGCTATTTCCATCGTAGACCCTATGGAGCAACTGTAGGTTCTTTTAATGATGAAGTTGAGATATCTTCAAACTAATTTGTCTGTGGCAAAGGGTCCATTGCTGCGAGGGAATTTGCGTGGAGCTATTTGTATGAATAGCTGTAAGATACTACATTATGCAATACTTAGACGTTTTATAGTCAGTTTGGTGTGTGTTTGTGATTATTATTACACGTTTTATTTATTGGACATTTTTTACTGAATTTTTTTACAATAATTATTTTTTCTTTAAGCAGTAAGTAATAGTATTCATGTGATATTTTTGACAGTTTTAGTCTGAGACATTGATCCCATCATCATCATCTATGTCCCGGTTGCGACCCCGCACGGCACGCGAGGACCCAGGGTCATCGATCCATAAAAAGTCTGTAAAGAGCACGATCATTACTGCCTAAAAAGCTTAAAGAAAAATCTGAAACACTTCCTTCAATATCTTTCTTGAAAAAAAACATCTTTTACCCAGAAAAGAATTCAAATTTCAACCCCTCATTGCTAGCGAACAGCGCGAGCCCGTCCGGTTATAACTAGCTTCCAGTGGATGCGAATAAATCTCTCGAAAATGTACTCGTGGCGCTCGAAAAAGTCGAGCTCGCTAGATTTATCGACACAAATTCCGTTCACAATTCTCTTTTCGAGCCGTATCGGGCAAATTGTTGCCTGTAATCGGTGTAGTGGCTAATTTCTAACAAAAAAAATTTTTTTTTCTTTTTTTTTCTCTGCGAATGTAGGCCACGGCCGCTGCGGGGAAGATTCGCAGGCGCGTAATCCGCAAGAAGCTGGCGCTGGCGTCTTCCTTGAAATTAAAATAACGTCCGTAGAGTTTTCCGCATATTACAGACCTATTATTGGGCGTAGCAATGGTGTAAGTGACGTTTTAAGTGGCTGTAATTGTTGTGGAACGTAAATAACGCGTCGTGGGTGGCGTTCCTATCGATATATTTGTTTTACGCATTGTTTACTGACCAATAGTACTACGGAGTAAATACCCTGGATGGAAAACATCCATAGAGTATCGCCATCCAATAGGATATTCAGAAATACGGTTGTGTTTTCTTTTCTTGGTTAGTATGTTGGTATCTATCATTATAGCAGATAATTAATTGTCGTAAATGAGATCCGAAGTAGCCACAGTATACCATTTCCATGACAGCTTATGCACTATAACCTGCACATTCAGGCGACTGAATGTACAACCATGATCCAATCTGTTTCCCCAGTTAACAGGGTCACGGAGGTCAGATCGCAGTCGCTCCACTGTAATTACCTGATTTGCAAAATTCTGGATCATGGTGAAGGCGGACCCCGGTTCCTCACGCGCGAGCGCGACATAATGCCAAGATGACACACAGTAGATAATGATTCCAAGAAAATGCTATATACCAATTCTATGTCAGCAACGCACTAGTAATCCGAGTTTTCTATTTATATAGTTGTAGTATTTCTATAGTAGCGCCCCTTGTGTCGCTGATGTCCATAGGCGGCAGTAACCAGTTTCCATCAGGTGGCCCGCTAGCCTGTTTGTCTGCCGTATAACATAAAAATAACTTATGTCTGTCTTTTCACGGATTCGTATGCAGTACGTCAGCTCTTACAGTGAGCTTCAGTTCTGTGGGCAAAGAAAAAAACTAGCCCAAAGAATTTCTATTAAACCAACACAAACTCGCATAGGTGCTAAACAAACTGTAAAATTCAAGAGTAAACTTCTCTGAAAACTACATTTAAATCAGCATAATACGGGATTAAGGGAGGTTTAAACTCGGCATTAGCAAAACTTTAACTCGGCTTGGGTAATATTTAACCTAGTCTTATACGTGGTTCTTGGTTATTTTGTTTAGATAAGACGTTTCTTGGAATGTGTTGGTGTAAGAAATACTTTAAATGTTTCTTACGCTTATTTAACTAGTCTGTATCATCATCATCATCAGTAGCCTATAATAGTCCACTGCTGGACCTAAACATCGTTTACATTAGCTTTTTGTGTTTTTCACATATTTTTACACATTTTTTTACATAGGTACAACTCATTAGAACTCCCAATTTTTTACAAGCTTCATTTATGTAGGTGTTATTTAAAAAAGATGTAATTGGTCTTGCATTTTACGGCCATCTCATCAAGTGAAAACCAAATATAAGGACGCAGCTGAAGCAGGCTTTTCACACCTGGTACAAAAAATTAGGGACACAAAATAATATTTGGGTTTGACATTTTAAAATGCGGGTACAATCGCCAATACAGCGGTTAACCCCTCCACCGGCGCCCGGGTAAAAACGGCGCCGGAATCCGCACCCGGTTAAGGTGCCCGTAACGAAATTCCCGGTGCGCGTGCATCGTAAATTTACGGCACGGGAGGGTAAGTTGTGTACTTTAGTGCGGTAAGCTTTCCTCTGTGGTGCATGGCATAGGCGACGTTTATTTCGGAGGCCGTCTAGGACACGCCTAGACCTAAATATTAGATAGCGGCTAGTAAATTTCGATTCTCCCTCGCGTATTATTTGTATGTGGAATGTGCTCCCAGGTGTTGTATTTTGTTTGGACTATAACGTGAGAGGTAAGTTAAAGGCGAGCAACATATTGGAAAAGCCCCTGATGTTGCTGATGTCCATAGGCAGCGGTGATCACTATCCATTAAGTGACCCGCTTGCCTGTTTGTCTATCGCTAATCGCATTACATAGAAAATACTTTATTATTCATATTTAAAATATCTGACGTCACACTATCTTCAGCCTATGATAGTCTCACTTTGCTTAGTTGAGGTACAGGTCATCTTCTCACAAATTTATGTGTGAGGGAATTTATTCACTGCGCATAGTTATGTAATACTGCATTTCACAGTGGTGGTGGACATCACACTCACTCGAATTTCTTCTAAGATATATTATCATCAGGTAAATGGTAGTGGCTAGAAACAAATGTGTCGGTCTATTCACATAAATTACGTTCTTACCACTCAACGTTGTGAAACTCATACAATTTGTACAGATAACTAAACTTGCTTGCCTTGCCACAGCCGATCGCTTGGACCAAGCCGTTAATGCACACTCCGCTGGCTGTGGATACGGGGCTATTGGTTCACTCTCCATACATGATACGATCGGCCCAAACACGATGGCAAACAAACATATTTATACTGCTCTTCACACCGCGCCATTGTACGAAAGCCGTGATAGCTCAGCTCAGATTGCAGTAACCGGTTTTAGCTGGTTTCGGTTGGACTTTTCCGATTACCCGGGTAAATGGTTTAGTTTATAATTGAACGTTTCCGATTACCCGGATAAACGCTTTTAGTTTATATTTTAGCGAATGGTTACAGTCAATATTTTTATGACAAGAAAATATAGAAAACAGAATAAAGAAGTTTTCATTATAAACGATTTGAAGAATAATAATTGAACGGTTCGGATATAGTTACAGTTACAGAATTATTTGTTTTAATTAAATCGGTTCATTGTCAAGGTCACCGACATAGCTCTAAAGATTGCCAGACTGAAGTAGCAGTGGGCAGGGCACATAGCTTGAAGAACAGATGGGCGATGGGGCAGTAAAGTTCTCGAGTGGCGACCACGTACCGGTAGACGCAGCGTGGGTAGGCCTCCTACAAGGTGGACCGACGACCTGGTAAGGATCGCAGGTACCAGCTGAACGCGGAAAGCACAGGACCGGCCTTTGTGGAGATCTCTGGGGGAGGCCTATGCCCAGCAGTGGGCGTCTTCTGGCCGATATGATGAATTAAATCGGTTAGGGAACAATGTTTTAAACTACCGCGGCGTCAATATTAGGCATTTTAAAAATACTGAGGACTGTGACGACCAGTAACGCTGATGCATGCAACAGCGTCGAAATATCAGGCTAACTATTACGACGCGATACGATACCTGAAGAATACTTTTTAAATGTCTAATAACTATTTTTAACATATCTACTCGAAACTCGTACCTTCGCATAGCTGTAGTTATACTAAGTTAACCATATAAAATTCAGATAAATACATCCTCGCACAAAATTTAAGTCGCGCATTGTTGAAATAACCATTAACCCAAATAGCGCAACTCTTCCTGAATTCCCTAAATATATTGTTTAGGTCAAAAAATGAGCTTTTTAAGCGTTCTCTCTAAAGCTCTCGAGCGCGGTGGGTGTGAGCTTGTGGCGCTTTTGCCACATCGGGTTACCGGGTGTGGGAGCTTTCTCCTTTGGTCACTTAGGCGCTGTTTGGCGACATCCGAGCGTTTACAGGGTTAACTGGGTAACTGTGGCATAAAGGTTTGTAAACACTGCTGTATTTCGTAAATCGACCCGGTTTCACACGGGTATAAGTTACATGGTAACCGGTCGCGAAATAGTCGTTCGCTTGAGAGTAATCTGATCAAAATCGGCTGAGTGGTTCCGCTATTTTACTAGTACCTATCTTCAGAAAGTTTCGCCAATAAATTGTTAGTAGGAATTGGAGCACGAGTAACGATCAAGTGATGTTGAAAATGAAATATTATATTCTGGGTTACTTGTTACTGAATTCTCAATAAACGGCTTGAGTAGTTCAGCACATTTATTGTCTGTCTAACTGAAAAACACTTTGGTACAGTCTGTCAAGAAAGTCGTGAAATTACTGTCCAACTGAGTGGCGCCCTCAAATTTCTCACGAATTTGTTGAATATCTAACACTAATAAAAGGTTTGCTCGGCCCGATGGAATTTTTCCAGTCATATTATTGTCATAGTACTCTTTTTAATGTTATACTGTAGGCAAGGGGGCCACCGGAAAGTGGTCACCCCGCGATCAAGGTTGGGGAGACAAATGGTTTTCCAAGTAACTACTAAAGCTACTAACGCACTAAGATTGTGGAGTTAGCTCCCTGCAGAGGTTTTCCCTAAAGAGTACAACATGAAGTTCTTCAAGAAAGGGATGAAAAGAGGTTTTCCCTAGAGAGTACAACATGGAGTTCTTCAAGAAAGGGATGAATAGGTTTTACGGGGTCGTCGGCGCGCGGATGGCGCCAGGCAAGACAGGTTGTTTACCACCTCAGTGTAATAAAAAAAAGGACGCAAGGCCAATGAATCCGCTAACTAATTAAAATATACCTCTCCCGATTATTCGTACAGGGTCTACCAACTGCTATGGCCTTATGATTAATTCGTATCCGAGCTTAATAAGAGGGCATACCTATAAATATTTCCCGGGAATCCCGGGGTTCAGATATCGCGTTATTGCGGGGCCGATATTATAAATAAAATTAAAGAGAGCCGGATGTGTTCATTGTACGGCCACGGGACGCGTTTCACGTGAATCGCTTTTAATATTGTCTTTGTGTTTTAATAAAAACCCATTTTCACTTCCGCGGTATTAGTTGACGAATCGGTTGTATTTTCTGATGGCAGCGTCAATAACAGTATATTACTTTCCAATAAAGCTAGTTTCATTGATATTACAAATATTTTTCTGGTTTATATGTAAATTTAAAAACAAATTTAAAAAAAAAACACCTTTATGCAAGCATAATAAAGCATTTCCTATGCTATTCAACCAACTTTAGCGAAAAAGACTTAAACGCGTCAAACTTAGTCCACCCGTTCGAAATCTTCTTTGCGGTACACACTTCAAAATAAATACCACTTTGCGTCGGGAGATAACAAAAAAAAAAGGGAGATATTTATCGAATACCTACGTAATTGTAGAAATGGCAAAGCTTCTGTGTTTTCTCAAGGACTGGTTTAGAAATGTAAAGGCGAGATTATGACTGCCAATTGTGTTTTCCTACTACAGATTGTTTTTTTTACTATATAATGAGACAACCATAATTACCTAATTACTGGGAAATATAACACCAGTCGCCACTCGTCGCCGCTTTTAATGTACTTTTGATAACATAAAATAATAATTTAAAACTCATACATACCTACATTAGAATAGACACTTGGAACCAATTACACTTATCTATGATTCTACTTTTTATAATTACGCTTCGGTGCAGTGCGGGACATTCTAACGTGGACAAACGGAATAATATGATTACTCTAATATTAGTGAAATGAATATTCAGCTTAGTCTCTTGTCACATGCCAGTGGCTCACCACACTACACCAATACCACCTCCACTAGTGCCACTAGTCTCGGGAACTAACGCATGATAATGATCAATAGTTTAACTATCTTATGAAGCAATAAATATTGAAATTTAATAAATAATGAAATAAAGTAGTGGATAAGAATTATTTTTCTCACAGTTTCGGGTTGTAAAAATTATACACAATATTGTATCACCAAATTGACTTAAGTGACTTGATTAAATATCTTTTTTTTCCAATGTAGATACCTAGCTGAGTATTGAAAAAGGTTTTAGCTTAGTAGAAGTATCTTGTATAGAAAGTAAATTATGTTCTTTTCATATTATGCTCAAAGTCAAACATATTATACAATTGCTTTTTCTGAAGTCAGTATAAAAATATAATATGAAGTGAGCAATCAAGACAAAATGAAATGCAGCATTTAAGTGCCAGACCTTAAGTCCCACCTCGATGTCCCGCACTGTACTACTAGGCATGCGTATCAATCGATTTTGTCTGTAAGTGCGACCTGCTCTAATCACATTTGACCGGTTAAATCGATCGACTAAGTGCCCATGTTTGACCGTTACTCCATACCAAATCGGTTACGGTCAAATTAATTACGTAACGTTAGATGCCACGGGAAAGATCGGTTTGTTTTGATATCGGCGTCCATTGAAGTTTGGTGTTCAAAGGGTCTTGTGATTAGTTAGGGCTTTTAGAATAATTGAGGTATTGTATAATGGTGTTTAGTTTATTGTTATTCAGGTATTTGTTTAGTCGTTGTGATTAGATTTTATTTATGTGCTTTTATGAAATGAAGGAAAACGTCGAAGTGAGCATCGGTGGCCGAGAGGTTAGGGTATCCGACTCGTAAGCGAACCGGGTTTGAATCCCGCTGTGGCAATGTATCAATTACTCTTTTCTGAGTTATGTACATTAAATGAATGCTAACCGATGCTCTTACGGTGAGGGAAACATCGTGATGAAACCAGCACATTTAGGTGACTGCAAGTAACCGTGATTCAATCTGGTCCGGTTCCTCTAGTAGCAGGGTCAGGAAGGTCAGATGGCAGTCGCTTCACTGTAATTACCTGATCTTCAAAATTCTGGATCATGGTCAAGGCGGATCCCGAGCCCTCGTGCGAGAGCACAACCGGGACATTAACGCCTAGTTGATTTTTAAGAAAGAAGTACAAGAACTGTAACACAAAGTCTACCCTCGTAACTATCGAAGCGTAAGAACAAAATCAACACCAAAACCACGTGAGTAAATAAATAGGCCGTCCAGGACGCTACACGGATCTTAATCCCGAATTCCGGGACAAATCTTAACGTGTCCCGGATCGTCCCGGAAAGGGACAAATCGTCCAATTCCTGATGAACTGCGACAGATGTGCCCTCGGTTTGGAGACCGCTTAATCCCTTCCAGAATACTGACAGAACCCCTTCAGGCCCAGCCTCTTGTCTCCGGCGAACGTAAATAACTCATCGAGAAAATACTCTGAAAATTCACGGATAGATTAAGTGAAATTTAAATAGAAATAGGGTTGCTGTTTCGCGGCGGATTTCAGTCATGACTACTGTATTGTGACGTAGCTACATTAAACTTTAAATTTTCAGCGCCAACTCAGAGGTCATATTGGCGATTATAAACCTGTCTGGTTTATAAATTCATCATTAATACTTGATTATCAGCCCTTATTTGTCGGTAACTGCAGATTTGAACATCCTCCAATATTGAAGATCGCAGTTAAATATGTCGAAGAGAAATCTGCCGCCCTTTTGCTGGCGTCTTATTATAATCACGACAGGATTAATTTACATCATCCTACCAAATCCTGGATCATGGTCAAGGCGTACCCCGGGCCCAACCGGGACACTAACGCCAATATGATTATATTTTTTATTTATCACCATCATCCTGGCGTCAATCCTCTCTAAGTAGGACTCCTTGTCCACTTCGCTCAGTCTTTGGCATCCTTGGTGTTTTGTTTTATGTTTTATGTAATCCGGCAGACAAACAGGCATGCGGGTCACCTGATGGAAAGTGGTTTCCGCCGTCTATGGACATCAGCAACACCAGGGGTGCTACCAATAAGGAAAGTTAGTTAATAATCATTCAGATTTTACATGCGGTTTGTTAGTTCCTGGGTTGCCTTCCTTATCATGAAACTAACAACGCAAGCATTCTTGTTTGGCGGCAAGAAGTAGAGGTAGTATAGACCTCCTCAGACTCGACAGAGTCCAACCACCGCAAACTTAGTTCTTATTCGCAACCTTTGAAGTAGAAAATGCATTCGCAGTCCCCTGCTATTTCCACTACAAGCAAGGCAATTTGTCCTAGACATGGTTGGGAACAATCAAGTCTGCTAGCAGTATATCGTTGCGATAGCGAGCTGTGTAGTGCGAAATGCACGAGCGTTTTATATGCGTCTGGGGAGCAACAATTATGGTGTACTAACAACGGAGCGACGTCCTGCCGTCCCTAACGGGAGGTAGGTCCCACTATCCCGCTGTCCCAAACAAGGTCTGCGGGACACGCGACATAATTTGGCTTAAAACGGGACCGCATTTTTCCTGCGAATCGCCCGCGGCGCCCGTTTAACTCCGACACCACTATCACTGTTTAAACTAAAAAAAGTCGCCAAATTTCGGGCCGCTTCGGGAGTGCTCGGGACCAGAATACACAGTTGAAGCGCTTTCGGACATACGCGGCGATATGTCAACCGTTTTGATAAACCGCCCGGCGGCCTCTTCGCAATTTTTGCCAGGGAAAAAGCCAACGCTGGAAACGTCCGGATTTTTGCGCCACCTGAACATTTGTAGCTAAAGATAAGATGGACACTTTGAAATTCAAATTAAGCACTTATTATCCGCTGCTTAAAGTTGGCGCAATGCAAATCTTTGACGTTGAAAGGAAAAAGACTTTGCGTAAAAAGAGAGAATTGTTGGAATTATGTGGGTTTAGCAAGGTATCGCTTTTATAACTTGGTGTTGTGCCCGTCTTTGTTCGCGGAGATTTCGATAAGAAGTAGGCAGCGTTTGCTAGTCACAGAAAATGTGTGTTTTTGTTGGCTACAACCACAATGCATGGATCGTAGATGTTACAGGGGACAGTTGCTTACCATCATGTGGGCAGTCTGCTCGTTTGTCACTGCGTACTATACGAAAAATGTAGCTTTGTCATAATTTGTTTTTGGAATAGGCTTGGTAATTCCAAGAATTACCCCTACGCCTTAAATCAATATTGTTCCCCTTAGAAAATCTGATCAGCTGTTTGTTTAGCTTTATTAGTTTATTTTGCACAAATATAGTTTATTGATGTACCCTAAACTAACAGATTAAAATTTATTTTATTTGCCTAGCGAGGCACACGGACGGACAATCCACCTGATGGAAAGTGGCCACCGTCGTCCAGGACATCTGCAACCTAACTGAAGCGGATTCGGTTCCGGCCTACACGTAACCTGTAACTTACGTAAATCGAATCCATCTCTACCTACCCTACCTGTAGAATACATACGTGAGCTTTATGTATGTATGTATCCAAGGACAGATGAACCACATAACCGCCGAATGCAGCGATGGCGTAATTTGTCATAAGCACGAGCACCTTCAAGTTGAAAGACAGGATGACACTCGGTAAGCCATTAGGGCTTTAGAAACATAATTTTGTATGAAATATTCGCGACATCAGCTCATTACAAGCGCCTTAATTAAGTCGCTTATGGACACACGGGAGCAACGTTCGGCGAGCTGGGACGCCACCTTTACACCTGAATTAGACAAAATTTACAACGTTATTGCGAAAAATCAAAACGTACAGACATAGATAGATTAGATAGATAGATTCTTATATATTTGTTGAAAAAAAAAACTAAATTCGGTTGAGATTTGACGGAGGAAAATGGGGACTACGATACCTTTATTATCCCGATTTTACATAGTTAAAATGCGTGCGAGGCGCAGTTGTCCCTTTCGCTCAGTGTTCGGGGGTGGAAGCGAGCAGTGTGACGGCTATCGCCTTTCGAACGCTGTCTTCGGACGCAGCCGCGACAAAGTTTACATATACGAGTACTCACATATTGCTCAAACTTTTGAACTGATTTTAATGAAACAAAACCAAGACCATCTCGATTACATTATAGACACAGATAATCGAACACTACATCACAACCTGGCGGCCGTAGTTCCTAATTTCGCCGTTCGCAGATAACTTGGTCGTACTTACGGTGCCACAAACGTCAAATTTATGGTGTTGGGGGTCTTAACCCCGGCTTTTCCACGATTATTTATTATTATTTATTTTATTATTATTTTAAGAGTACCAGCTTTTAAGAATTCTTAAACTTATTTAAGGATTCTTAAAAGCTGGAATGAACGCGACATAGATGCACACCACCGCCCTTTAGTTAATTTATCATATCCTAACGTAGTTAGGAAACAGAAGCTTACCGTAACGTGTGGGAGTAATTCAACTATAAAAAGTCGTGATCGATACTTTTACAATTGTTGCCCATGCTGCGTAGCCGTGTGTGTTACCCCGTACAACTTATTGCATGCCTACACAGCTTAAGACGTTAGCTTGTCACTTGGTAAGCACATTTGTGTGGCAGAAAGAGTCTTCTGTTCGCTTGTTTTAGATATTAAATGGGTTTTGGAAATTTCCAAGGAATCGATAATGTGTGTTAAAATTAGGTCTCATATGTAGTCGTCGCGAGAGAAAAGGAGAGCTTTCTTAAAACACTATGTATAAGTAGGAATTTTGGCGTTCATGTCTCGGTTGTGCTTTAGCGCGCGAGGACCGCTCCGCTCCGCCCGCCGGACCGGTCCGCTTTGAGCATGTTCCAGGATTTGGCAGATCAGGTAGATTGACGCTCTTTTTCATTTTGCATGCTAATTGACTTGGCTTTATGTGTGATACTAAATACTCTGTAATATCATGTTGTACAAACATACTTACCACATTGATGGATTGCTATAATTATTTTTATGACATTTGTTAATATTGGATTAGATACTATTACGATTGTTATTTTGAAGCAATTAATTTAAGTGGCCTGTAAATTATTTTATACTAAACTACTAATAAATCAATGTCTATGTCTATGTCATTTACTGCAATAAATAATTGAATTGAGCGACTGAACCTGACTAGATTGGATCATGGCCGAAATTTTTACTAGGTACTGCCCTAATAGCTGGCCTGGCTCATAATATGAAGTATATACGCACATACATACGTCGTTTAAGGATACTTCAGACCTGCCCCGCTCAGAATATGTGTTTAAAAACTATAAAATATTAAGAGAGAGCAGTCTATTCATCATTATTTTCTTACTTAATCCTCTTACTAATGCCATACCTATTTTGTACTTCTCTAAATCTCATTGTAGCTTGTCCTGGCATCTTTAACCCAAATCCAAGTCCCTAATCCGAAATCTTTAACAAAATCCTTTACTTCTTGACAATGTAAAGCTGACGCCACACTGGAAAAGCCGTCCTTACAAGCAAACTCGGTGGGATTGTAAAGGCATGTCCACACCGACCCGACCATTACTCATGATCAAAATAGAATAGGTTGAAGCTTGAAGTCAAGTTTAGCTTGACGCGGTGACCTTTAGTCGAGGTAACGGTTTTGAATTACTGTCTCGGATTAGGATGCTTAGTTTAGGGTTGTGGTCGCAGAACTAGAAAAATGTTTCTATAGTTAGGGTTGTCATTTAAAAATTTGAAATTTGTTTAATTTTTTTTCTGAACCGTCGGACACTAGTACAGCACAAATGATAATCCCTTTTTGTTTTCATACGAAAAAGATGTTCTCCTTTTTTCCTGATACGGTTTAATTTTTGTGTTTTATCTCAAACGTTAATTCTTGCATGAAACGATATCTATGGATAAATTTAATAAAAAAAAAATATTTTTTGTGGGCGTTTTTAGTTTACTTAATGTGATTAAACTGTTACTTAAAAACTAACTTTTCTCTTACATAACGAATTTCTACATTTAAAACCACTTGAACTTCCAAGACTAAGGCCACAAGGCACAAATGTTCAAAATAAAAATACATATTTTGTACTTATGACTCTTTTCACTTGAGCCGACTTTACATCAGTAAACATGAATAACGTCGGCTTAAACATCTGTACATTTGTAACTGTCACCAAGTTTGGTTACCATTTTTTTCGTCCACTCCAGTCCAGTGGAGTTACCACGAGAGTATTTCTCGATCGATTCTCGGCCGTTTGTTTACTACTCTAGGGTTGGCTTGTGAGATCTGTTGGTAACTTCACTTTGTGTTGGCTTTTGATCTGTGTTGATGACAATTATCAAATTGAAAGACAGAATTCGGCATCAAATTATAAAAATAATTGTTAAAACAGCAGTTTGGCAGATTGCACGCAAATTCAGATGTACAGATCTAACGCTCGGTTTCCTCACCATGTTTTCTTTGAACCGTAAAAACGCAAGGCATACTTTAAAATGTAAACAATGATTGAAAGAAAACACCCATTAGTACAAAAACACCATTCGACACGGATCACGAGCCTGAGTGGGATTCAAACGATCATCCACATACATGCCCACGACTTCTAGATAATAAAAATAATCACGTCACCTCTTACGAGAACACATAGTAACACCGACCAGTGCGTTGCACACACACCATGCGGGCTTTCGAACATTTCTTTTTTACATAATCCACAAACGTATATGGCATGGTCAAGTAACGTATGTAATTACCCGAGATGCTTCGACAGAAGGTACGCATTAAGGTATGATGTGCAATGGCTTTGCGTAACTTTACTGCGAAATCATTTTATGAGACAAGGATTCGGGGTCTGACGCAATGGGATTACCGACTGATGTGGCTATTATAATATTGAAAATACAGTAAAATTATCATTGCGTTAATCAGTTTCGACCTACTTCTGTGGAGCCGAAACGTGGACTGACTAAGAATTCAGGCCATCTTAGTGATTCTGATCAAGGGCAAGATCTTCAAGAAAGGTGCGAAAGGGTTCTAAGGGAGCGGTAACTTGCGATTTTCCTGGTATTGCAAATTCATACGCAAATAATTGCAGGTGTGTTATAACTATACGGTAACTGCTCACTAAAATAAAATGCAAGTGGCTTTGTCAATATTTTTTTTATGGCCTAAGGAGGTACACGGACGTACTGTCCACCTGATAGAAAGCGACCACAGTGGTCCAGAACATCTGCAACGTAAGGGAAGCGAAAGGACTTAAATTTGGCAGTAATGTACCTTATAATACGTCAGAATAGAACAAGCTATAATTTATCCGAATTTCAATGCTTTTATTGGATGAAGTCGCAAAAAAAGCCGTAATAATAACATATAAAATAAACGTAATACCTATAATCCTGATCATTATAATCTGGCCGCCTTCAAGGCTACAGCTAATAGTCTGTTCCTAAGTAGTCATGCTCCATCATTTAGCATTTGCCTTTTGCTGCCAGAGCTACTTGTTATAGAGGTGGGCAACGCATTGGCGATACTCTTGGTATTGCTAATGTCTATAGGCAGTGGTGATTACTTTCCACCAGTGGCCCGCTTGCCTGTTTGCCTACCGTATGACATAAAAAGAAAAAATCATCTGTTGCATCGTCACTTACCACCAGGTGAGATGGCAGTCAAATGGCTGGCTGGTCAAAATAAAAAACAATGGGTGTGCGTGGCCACGACAGCCAATTATTAAAAAAGAAAACTCAACGATGACATTTTGTCTATTCAGCCAAATACTTCAAATATAATAATAGGTCACCGTAAAATAAAGCGCACGAAATTGCAGATAGAAAATACTAGTCCAAATAGTATCGAAAACCTTTTTCACGTCAATAAATCTATGTTTTTCAGTTGAAAGAGAATTCAGTTTAAAAATTCAGTGAATATTTAAATAACGAATAGAAGCAAAATATGTGGATTGAATTAAAAACAAATTGGCGTTCCATTTTTAAGAGGATTTGGGAGTGAACACTTATTGCGCTTGCGTGGTTTGAATTTGGTAATTTTACGTTTTTGAGGTTAAACTATACATATATTGCGGTCTGCTGTGCAGCGGGCCCGGGTTCGATTGCCGGCCGCTTAGAAATTGAAATAATTAAATTTTATTTAGCTTCAGACCGGGCGCCGTTCTGAGGCGACTCTTTCCACTTAGTCGTCCATTGTCAGAGTCTGTCAGCGCGATATCGTCGGCATGAGCAGCCATGAAGGTTGCTCATGATGGTCTCGGATGCTATATGCATGCTGCTTTTAAATATGTGATTAGAATTGGTTGATGGTACATTCCACTCAGCCGGATGAAATCGAATGACCTCCACAATAATTACTTGGATTTCAAGACGGTATCGATGATGATCTACAAGTTTCCAATCAGCTCATCTCAAACTGAAGAAATGCCTGATGACTCTACTACATAAAATTAAACGTACTTCATCCAAAACTTCAGTATTGACCCAGTCGAATCCGAAATCCGAAATTCCGTACCAAAAGCCAAAGCAACTCACCTTAGTAGGGTAAAGCGACATTGATTGACAGCGCAGGCGGCGCTCCAGCTAATCCTAGTGTCACGCGCTGGCGATTACACCCTACTGGCTAACCCTAAGTCCGTCCATTATAGCTTGACCCCCCGCTTGCATAAGCTTGGCGAGTTGGAACAAGCAAACACGAGTTTCACTAATACAGTTTCATAAAGTTTTGTAAATGTGTTATTGTTAGCTTGTATTTTGGCCGGTAGATTGGAATATATCTGGTAAAATAGAGTATGGAACAAATCCTTTGCATATCGGACGTCAGACAAGGCGAGTAATATCCTTATAGACTGTAAGGGCGCCGTAGGTAATCCTAAAACATCGAGTATATAAAAAAATCCACTTTGTAGCGATAGTAGAGATCCACAAAACGTTGGTATGTCCATGCGTGCACAAAGTAACACAAAAAAATTTTTTTTTTATCACCGTAATTTCGACTTTTCGTAGCAATATCACTTATATCTTTTGTGTGAGTTTTAGACGTAAAAAATCCGACCGGACCGAATCTCGACTGTTCTAATTAATAATAATTAAAAAATACGGCTAAGGTATAAAAGAAACGTTGGATGGTGATCGCAGTATCTAAAACATACATGTACATGCAATGTACCTACACAGTTCAACAATAAAGTTAAAGTAAAGAAAGTAAAGTAAAGTACAACAGATAACGCTACTGTACATTTTCTGGTCTACGGAGGTACTAGCTGGTTAGGTTAGGTTAGTTAATACCTATTGTTCCAACTAGAGGGCTCAACCTATATTGGTGTCTTGTATGCCAATGTTCGTCATCGATTACATAGACTGGAGCTCTATGAGCTATAGCATCTAGATATAGCTTTTAGGCACTAGAATCTAGGAGGATAGGCGGTCAAATGCACCTGATTGAAAATCACTACATCCTATAAATCAAACTACGCCGCGTCTGTCTGTCTGTTCGCGGTCACTCAAAAACTATTGAACGGATTTTCGTGCGGTTTTAATCAATAGACAAAGTGATTCTAGGATAAGGTGTTTAATTTATTAAGGTTATACCTGAGTGAAGCCGGAGCGGGTCGCTAGTAAAGAAATCAAAAAATTATTTAAATCTTCGATCTATTTCGAGATAATCCTAATAAACAAACAAACAAATTAGCTACACTCAAACTACTAATAATCGTAGTATAGATTCAGATAAGACAACGCATCTCTGATAAAGGTTGAAACGATTTAAAATGATCAAAGATTTCTTGTAGTCCGTTATCCAATCAAATGCGGTCTTTAATCTAAGTTGGATGAGAACCCTTAGCACCAGAACTTTTTAATTTCGATTATAAACTTGTTGAGGTTTACATAATATAATTGACATTTCTTCTCATTGTGATGTTTTTGGTATACGGTAAGCAAACAGGCAATCGGACCACCTGATGGAAAATAATTAGGATTCTCAGTATCATTAACATCATCATCACAGCCCATAACAGTTCTCAGCAGGACTTAAGGCCTCTCCCATGATAAGGGAGGTTATAGCCATAATCTCCACGATGGACAGACGGGTTGGAGATCGCTGTATAATAAATATAACAATGGAAAAAATTATAAATGTCAAATATCAATATTTTATCTTCATGTTACGGGTAGGTAGTTGTTTACAATTTTACATTTTACAATAACATGCGCCGCGACATCCCTGAGCAGGGAGAAGACTGTATCTATGTATGTGTGTAAACACCTTATTGTAACAACATAGTACATTACAAAAGAAAACACAAAGCAAAGACGACTTTTCTCGTAAAGATAATATGATTGCAATCGATTGCTAATACGCCTACGGAGAGTCTAGATCTTTTGCCTCGAATAGATTTGTCGCCTTGCACGACACCCACGAGTGTAGGGGGGTGGTGGTTAAGGTATAAAGTTTATACCATAGTAATAATATCGAGAATCTTTAATACTATAAAGTTATGTTGTAGTGGTAGTATTTCTGTTTTAATGACGAGCATACTCCTTCTGCGGCAAAGACTTCGTATACTTATATATAAATGTTCTGCTGTCTTGTATTCTTCTAGGGCATGAAGACACGTCTATCTTATGTTCTTCCTACCAATCAGCAAGTCTAGTTAGTAACAAACAGAACGATGGTTCATCGTTGATCAGCTTCTGCCAGATTTCACTTACTACAATGGTTGCTCGAATTTTAATTAGGGTCGTATTTCATATTATAATACAGCTATTATCATAGACCTTCGCACGATCTTTATGTAATTACATTGTTCATTCCGTTTGCAATAAGAACAAAGTGTCTCCAAGCTGAACTCTCTAGCCGTAACCTCCGGTACAAGTGAGCTTTCTCTAAGGCTGTCGAGGAAATTGAAAGCTCCCGGCGACAGGCAGGTGATTGACGTGCTTTCGGGTCATCCCCTCGCAGCTTTTACACGGGGGCTTTCGAATTTTCTAATGGGAAAATTCGCAATAATTGTCAGATGCACAGGATATTAATGACAATTTTGGATTAAAACCGCTGGAATTGAGGGTGGGCGGGATTGACAAATCTTGATTGCATTGAAGAATTTATTATCTGGAATAGCGAATAAGTACTCCATTAATCTAAGAATATTTTCCTAGAAAGGGAGCTGTACCATGTAAGTGGAGGTAAATGTTATAGTCTCCACTCCAGACGGTTTGCAGATCGCAGAGTTGAAAATATTTCACAGAAAACGCCCGTTCTGGTTTTACAGAGGTACAATAAAAAAGTATAAGTGCGTGACCATATTCTTGTGCAGTTGCTAAAAGGTTTTTAAAGCATTTATGAAATGTTTAGCTTATTAAATAAAAATTACAGAAAAAAATACATAACTCAGAAAAGAGTCATTGGCACATGACCGCTGTGTGATTTGAACCCTGCACTTCTCGCTTACAAGTCGAATACCGTAACCACTCTGGCACCGCTCAACAGTAACTACTACCTTTACTGCCTCAATAACATCAGTCGCCTTTTACGACATCCGTCTATAAGCAGATGGTGTTAGTGCTACATTCTAGTCGCTCACTACCGCTCACTACAAACCATGAATAATGCGAACTGGGCATTAAATTGTATTCGATGTGACGCCACAAGATTTAAACCCCATAATCTACAAACTAAATGCACAATATCCGGGTATCGATACGTTACGTCCGAAATATCCGGACGTAGTCGGAAATTAACGAATACCGGACAATGGCCATGTTGTCTGTGATAACGGCAAACTGTCTGTTAATATTAATGCGCTTTCTATGTAATTATCCAGGATATATTTGACCTAGTTGTCTGATATAGGGTGACCTGAGCTTTTAGATGGAGGAAGGCTAAGGATAGGATAATAATAAAGTGAAATAAATGAATATGCTTGGAAAATTCAAACAGAAAATTAATTTAAAAATTAAGCTAAAAATTTTAATTTTAGTTAGGCACCGCTAAAACACTTTGCTATTCTATGCGCAACTGTCAAAATCAAAGGGCGGAACTAATTTGAATCTGACGTTTCTAATTTTAAGCAGTGAATTTTTTTTTAGTTCAATTTAGTGTGCCACATACTTATATAAGCAGGGTGATGGCGGCGCTGTTGTTTTCAACAAAGTTACATAAATGGCGACACATAGTTCCAGTTTTGACCACCGGGTCAGATAAGTTTGTGGCATTCTAGATACCAAATGTTTTTCTAAAATGACTATTTACGTCAAATTTAGAAACGTCAACTTAAATTTAGCGGGCTGACTAAATTTAGAAATTTTAGCTTTAGGTTAGTTAGACAGTAGACATCCAGAAACGAGTCCATTACCCTCAAAACTTTACCCTGTAAAGTAAGAAAACCCATCAAACACAAAAAAATACAGAAATTCCATTCACGAAAACGGAGGTAAACAGCGAAAATACGGCAATTAATCTTTTCACGTTTATAAAACATGTTTGTGTTAAATTCGTGAATCGATCAGTGTAATTACTTGTTTGGATACCAGCTCGTAATCTACGCAAATATTGGATGTCGTTTGATGTTGATTTCTTGGTGATACCATGTCGTATGTTACACGTATCATGTACGTACATGTATGTTACGTTCTTGACGATTTATGTCAAGATCTTGAACGAGGAATTGATTGGTTTATTTATAGACAGCAAACTGGGCGTTCGACTTGAATTTTGTGTATCGGTATCTTTCTTACACCAACACTAATTAACGAGTAGATACAATGTTTGAAGCTTTATTTCTTTTAATGACACTGTATTTAAAACGTATTTTGTCATACTTTGTCTAGGCTGTATAAGATTGTTTTTGTTATATTATGTATATCTTGATGTGAAAGCTGTAAAGTTTGCATTAAATAAATAGATAAATACATTTGGGCTTTTAAAGAGAGTTGGTGTATGGCCCGCCTAATGGTAAGCAGTTTTCGTAGTCTATGGACATTAAGGTGTTGCCATGTCACCTATGTAAATCCTGGTAGGTTTATAATTATGCTATAAAAATTCCAGCTAAAATGGATACAGCCAGTTCTAAGTATATGAATAAAGTCAAGTCGATCCCTTACTATATTAAAAAAACACATGGGACAAACATTTTATACTACACTACAACGATTACTACTCATCCCATTAATTCCTAAAACATGTCTCAAACAAATGAAACCGTTGAAAAAAAAAACCAATTTCCTCATAAAAGAAACAAACCGCGCCCATATAACGTGATGGATCTTCAAAGAGATCACTCAAAATATAGTCTGCGAACAATTTCACACTACCGCCATTCGTCAGCGGGTCTGATGACGACAAAAACCCTTAACCCTTCAAAGCTCGGACAGAACGCGGCCTCTGAATCTCCGCATAGATAAGGCATGGGGGACATCTATCAGTTCGGCGGGCGCAGGCAGGGTTAAAACGGTGCATTTTTTGTGTCACCAACCGAAAAGAATGCAAAATGTTACGTTCTTTTCTGACAGTTTTTGTTCGCGTATTTAAAGCAGGTATAACACACGTCATCCACAATGAGCTTTATATTAGAGGCTGCTAATTTGTTGGCGCCACTGGTAGGGTCTTGTCACTGTCAAAATATAGTCGTTTTATTGGCTTTTATTCAACTGGCAACTTTGAGCGTTTCTTTCTGATTCTGACCAATAGCGCGGCATAATGAATAAGTATCTACAACAGACATTAAGTTCCAGTAGCACCACCTGGCGGAATATTGAATCATGGTAACCTTCATTAGATATTTAGGTATGTATTCTACATGCAGCATTGTTTTCCAAACATGAAAATGAAATATAAAAATTACAGCGTTCTACTTTTTCATTAGATACATTATTTATTAGGTATCAACTTTACTTTGGGTAAATACTAAGATTTCTACACCTGACGTAGACCGGCAGTTATTTACCTTTTGATAATGGTAGGGCTGTCATAATAGGTATTCTTGCCAGTCATTATAATTTTATATGTCAATTTACTATTGCTGACCTAAGTGGGAAAAACAATTTTGTTCACTTCATCACAGCCCATATCTTAGAACTTAGGGCGTCTCTCACGAAAGGGGAGGTTATTGCCATAATCTCCACGCTCGGCAGACGGGATGGAGATCGCAATTATAAATTAGCAAAACCACCTAATTAGACATTCCCAGCTCAATCTCCGATTGAAATCTAACAAATTACTACCAACAATGGGATAAAAAATATAAGTTCAAATAATAATAGTTCCGTGCCCCGCTAAGAGATGGCGCCACGGGCCTCGTCCGCAGCGGGCGCCACACTAGTGGTCGAGCTACGTAAAAAAAAACCGCAAATCGATGTACAGGATAGCCGTTTGGTACACGGGTACTTTAGGTTAAAACAATCATTTTGACCGGTAGTTCCTAAAAATATTCCCAGGGGGGGGCCAGTAATATTGACATTATTTTTTAATATGGGAATCGAAATTTTTTTTTTCGGAATCCTATCGTGTTTGGTATCAAATGAAAGGGCATTATAAGCCGGTTCTAAAAATATACTACACCAATAACTTTCAGCCACCTGTTTTCTTAAAATCCAAGAAATATTTTCAAAACATACCAAGTTTGGACTCCTCCAGGTAGGAGACGGATTAGTAAATTTTTATAAAATATACGCCAAATGACTCTTAATATGCCCATATCCAAAGACAAAAAGGCGATTTAAAAAATATTTTAATTTACAAATTTTAAAATATTTTTTTCTTTATTAAAAAGTTGAGATTTAGTAAGTAAAGAGAGGAAAGGGGGAGGGGGAGATAGAAACCGTAAGAGCATTATTTTACATAGATAATAGCATAAAACACAATAATAATAGTACAGTACAGTAGAGTTCGATAAGTTTAAAAAAATACTAACTCTCAACTTTTTAATAAAGAAAAAAATATTTTAAAATTAGTAAATTAAAATATTTTTTAAATCGCCTTTTTGTCGTTGGATATGGGTATATTTAGAGACATTTGGCGTATGTTATACAAAAATTTACTAATCCGTCTCCTACCTGGAGGAGTCCAAACTTGGTATGTTTTGAAAATATTTCGTGGATTTTTAGAAAACAGGTGGCCGAATGGTATTGGTGTAGTATATTTTTAGAACCGGCTCATGATGCCCTTTCATTTGATACCAAACACGATAGGAATCTGAGAAAAAAAAATTCAAATCCCATATAAAAAATTAATATCGATATTACTGCTCCCCCCCTGGGAATATTTTTAGGAACTACCGGTCAAAATGATTGTTTAAACCTAAAGTACTCGTATACCAAACAGCTATCCTGTACATCGATTTGCGGTTTTTTGCCAATATTTGCTGTGTACACCGTCCACTACACGCGTGACCAAAGCCATCCCATTCATAGCATTTCACGGTTTTTTCTCTCACTCATTTTTTATCCAAGCAACCCAATTCCATTCTTTATATCCGAGAATAATCGACAAAGGGGCCGTCCCGCTCAGAAACTGAAGATGTTATTCCGTAATCGAGTTCAAAAAAAACATTTACAGCTACTTTATAGGGTTTTGATGCGTTCGCGTTTGTGTCGGCGCGGCTTTTTGTGCTTTTTTCGAAATATTATTGATCTTGTGGCGTCGAAAAAGGTTGATCGATGCACCGAAAGCGTGAAAGAGGCTATTTTGTTCGACGTCTTGTCAGGTTAATTGCTATTTTAGATTACGTGTTAAAACGAATAACTTAGTTAGACTATTTATCATCTTTTACTCCTTCATTTTTTATATTTGACCAAGTTTTACCTTTGATACAATTATATCTATATACGTCTATCTTATCGTATCTTGTCATTAATTTACAAGATTAACAGATTACGTAATCCTACTGATAGACTGGTTTGAAATATCTATTTACCTTATTTTATTTATAACGCGTACAGCTAAGAAATGGAACACGTTGCTTGCGAATGTGTTCCCTGGTCATTATAATCTGGACGCCTTCAAGGTGAGAGTGTTCCTAGAGTGGCATGATCCATCTTCGGCCGCATCGTCATTTACCATCAGGTGAGATGACGGTCAAATGCCTGGCTAGTCTTATTTAAAAAAACAATAGAAAAACCTTCATAAGACTGCACATAATCCGGTTAAAGATAAAACTGAGCAATTTTATCTATAATAAGACTTAAATAAAGATCCGACCAAGCATCGAACCTACTCCATCAATCAGCAGTCCCCTTTAAAAGGGTGCACTGATCGAAATATGATAATGAAGCACATTATCCAATTCACGCGGCTATTGTACTGGAAAATTGAAAAATGTTCAAGCAACAGACACGCTATGGACAGTTTTGATGTAGCAGACGTGTAAGAGAACCTACAAGGAAGAAATAAAACAGAAGAGTATAATGATAAAGATATAAAAATAGAGATCAAGTGCCTGTCGAACTCGCGTATGAAGGGCGCCGTATTGAGATAAACATTGTTTAGGTCAGCAACAAGATTCTGATGCCAGAGCAACGTATAATTCAATATAATTCTAAACAGTTCTAAGAACTGTAGAAGATCATAAGACAGTACAAATGAAGGCTATACTCTTAGTCCTTCCGCTTATTAAATTCTTTAGCCTAAATCAGGAGCAAAAAGCATGAGAGCAAATCAAAGTAGAATATATCGCTAATAAAATAAGGTTTATTTTTGTATGACTTATCTAAGGTTGTGGCTTTTCAGAAGCCATGTACTCTAATGCGGCATTCTTGGTGGTCTTCTGTCTGTAGATATATGTACCTATCACATGTATAGGCAATGAAGAATCGAACCAGATCGGAAACATTCAATTAACGACTGAAAAGCTACACGTGTCAAAAATTACAGGTTACGAATACGAGGCTGGGGTTAAATTTTTCCATGATAAAGTACCTACCATTAAATTCTTATTAAAGTTTGCATTATTTAGTCTCCTAATATTGAATAGCTAGTTCGTTTCGTTTCGTTCAACAAAGGTCCAGGATAAAACAAAAAATATCTTAGCACTTAATTAAATTAAAATTATTCACTATTGTGCTTAAATTGTACTTTGTTATTTTTTGGTAAAATTAACTAAATTACACGCGCTATTTGAAATAAAATGTCTTATCATTATCGTGCTTTTAATGATATTTTTTTTGGTACAAAAACTATTTTCTCAATGTAATTGATAATTTATTTTTTTGTTTTTGGAAGCCACCTGGACACCTTCAAGACAAAAGTGAATAGGCTGTTCCTAGACAGGCGTGCTCCATCTCCGGCTACATCGTTACTTACCACCAGGCGTTCAAATGCCTGCTAGTTTGTATAAAAAAAGCTTTTAAAAGGAAGAAACCCTATGCGGAAGGGAACTATGGGTTACATAATTACTATAACCAGTAAAAGTGTAACCTGTCGTTTTAAAACACTTAAACTGGTACACCACGTGCAAGATTCACACACCATACTACAGTTTTTTTAACTGAATATTATGTCCTTTCTGTGTTATATTGAATAAAATTGTCGCATTGTGCTATGTTTTCTTTTTTTAGCTCCAATATGTATTTCAGCTGAAAAAGAATAGATATCGTTTCAATATTTTAAAATTTTCATTTATAATTCAAATGTTATTCGTTATCGGTCAGTATTTGTAACACAAAAGTTTTATTTCTACAAGCTCAAAATTAAGTATGCAAAGCTCTTCGTGACATTCATGTATTCTTTAATCAAGTGGTAGGTCCTTAAGAATATCCATAACAACACAATGAACAGTCACAGGCTTATTATTGCGAGTACATTTTACTATGCCTAGTCACTGAGTGACATAATGCCAATATTAGGTTCATACATACATACATACATACAGCTCACGCCTGTGTCCCACAGGTAGGGTAGGCAGAGGCTATAGACCGCCACGCCATATTAGGTTCAGAAATTAAATTAGTCCTCCCAGAGGACCTGAGTGCCGCGACAACACAGGTTTGTGCCAGAATAATGCAATCGGAGTCCAAATTACCATTTTGCGTAATTGTCGCCCAATAACTACTAATTACGTAATTAGGCGTAAATTTCGAACCGTAGCTGTGTGCTACTGGAACGCTTTGCCAGAGTTAGACAGAAATTGGGTTATGCATCAATCATTAAGATAGATAACGCTCAATAATAACGGGATGGTAGTAAACATGTACAGTATGTAGTTGCATCATTATTAATATGGTTCTATAATGCGCTTGCGTAATATGTTTTACTTACTTGACCAAATGTTATGAAGGGGTTAGGACTTGTCATTGGTTATTATTGGTAAAATCGGCTATTGTATAATAATGAATTATGGTGTATCGAAATGTTCAACTTCGATACATTTTTTAAATAAAACCTTGACTTACGATTATCAGCTCCGATATACACAACCAGTATTGTATAAATCACGGATCACACAAAACTCTTGCATAACTTAGCGTTTGTTATCCGATTGCATGAGATCCGAAGCATTAAAATGCTAATCCCAAAACTTGAACGATAGTTTAACGCAGAGGCACTGAACGGTATCAATATTGTAATTTATGCAAATAAATACACGGCAGCAGTAAAACAAAACGATGTAAACGCCACTCCGAAAACAGTAAAAACGACGCGAAAGCTCCGCATTTCGACGGGAGCATTGCGAAACCCAGTTCGCGATACAGTGAGTTATATAGTGACATCAATCCACTCGCAGCCGCGATGCAAGTTGCCAAAATTGGCAGGAGCGAATTTATACTCGACAATCGCGTAAGAGGTAACGCAATAAAGTTTACAAAAAAAGCCACGAACGAGCCAAGCCTTCGGCCCTTTAAAACCAATTTGTTGTGGCTTTACGAGCAACGTTTAAACGCATCAAACAACGAGCGAAAGTATTCTGTTTTTATGCCCCTCAACTTTGATCGTTTACCTAACCATAACTCTTTTATTGGTGGCCCGTAAAAATTTGAGTATTCTTTCCCGGGTCGTCCTCGAAGCGAATCGAATTTGGTGACCCTTAATTACCTACATCGTAATTTTTGGTAATACAGGGGCAATTATTTCTGGGGGAAGAGTTGTAGCATGTCGTAATGGTAGAACGATTAGGGCCCTATGTTTTTGTTTCTGATGACACCCGCGTTTCTGGGAAGTCACTTGTTTGTTCAACACACGTGGGAGTTCTGACAGTGTTCCGTCTATTCGGGTGCATGTGGCGGCTCCAGTGTTAAATTAACCGGAAACTTAAGGGGAAATAGTTAAGATTCCGTGCAGGTCCGCTGCAGTCACTCAGAAAGTTAAACATGCCACCCAGTGTTTACAGAAAGGGAGGACAAGCCATATGTTTTCTCTAATTATCATAAACTTCAAGTTTTTGCTCAACACTTAAATAAATTAAAATATTGAAATTGCATTTTAATCGAGCGTCAAAAAGCTTAATTTTTGCAATGAAATAACACAATAATGTTACGAACTCATTCATTCTCTGAGGACAAATATATTAAAAAATCTCGATTAATTAATAAAACAAATAAAGAAACAACACTGCCACTGGTAGCTAATAAGGTAATCGATAACGCGGAATTCATTAAAAGCTAGCAGGATACAGTAACAACAAAGGGTAATGACGACGCTGTTTCCAGATCCCGAACCCATCTCGGGGTCACAAAACGACAAGCTAAGAACAGGCCGAATGTAAATTACGTAAAAACTGAATACAAACGGGCGGGACCCAGTATCTTTTGATGGCATAATGGCTCTATACGTGCCATGGATGAGGTTTGGATGGTTCGTGCGGGTGGTCCCAAGGCGGGTGAACTATTTAAATTTACTTTTTTATTATTTGCCAGCGCCACTTAGTGATTTATGTTTGTTTAACACGAAGGTGTTGTGACAACAAAGTAAGATTTGTCCGTCTATTGGCTATCGATTTCAATGGTACACATTCCATTTTTCTCCGTTTTTTTCTCGAAATAAGCACGTCCACTTCACGCGACGCGTTTGAAATATGGTCAAATAGGTAGAAAGGGTGTTAATGTTTGTTTTATGACTCTCGGTTTTTTACGTTTGTGTGGTTTTTGGTTGAGTCAATAAATGTTTAAATACTCTAATTTATGATCCCGTTACCCGTTTTACAATATAAACGACATTTTTTTACGTAGGCAATAATTTTTTTGTCCAACAAAGATAGCAGACAAGCTAACAGTCAGTAAGTTATCAAATTTTTGTTACTTAAGCGTAATGGGTAACGTCCGGAGTAGCTATTGTTCATTCATTACCAATTGCACAATTTAAATGAATTATCCTTGTGAGTCACTCTAGGAAAATATTCCACGCACATATTGTTTCACTTGTACTAATCACTGTTTACCTACTCCCAACATCGTAGTCCACATCGTCCCGACTCTCCTTCCCACTCTATCAACACCAATGAATCTACAACAAATCAAGCAGTTGCCCCATTCACGAGTCCAACGGCCCTTTACAGTCCTAATTGAACAAATCATCATCAATTTATTTAACCACACAATTCCTCTCAAGTTAACTCGGCGCTATCTTAACAAAATAAAGCCGTTCGTTTGTTTGCTCTAGCCGCTCATTAGGAGCTACACTCGTCTACCATTTTACTTAAACACGATTATCACTTTCTACGATTTGTGCTCCTGACACTTTTGTGTTGTGAACACTCTGGGCGCCAATAAGATGCTCCTGTTCTCCGGGGGCATTATTTGAAGCCGAAGTGTCAAGTTCACTGACTCGAGTTATTATTGAGACTCGTTTCGAGTTTGCAACGATTGTGTTTCCGTCAACGACGCTTTCGACAGATTGTTTTGATATCCCTCCCCACCCATATATTTGTTTTCCGAAAGGATTTTGTTGACGCCGAACGGGACACAATTCAGTTCGTAAGTATTGTTTATTTTTGAGCACTCCCATTTTCTCACTTGACGCGTGTTGCGGTTTTGTTCGTGATTTTAGTAAATGGGTTTCGTACCCTCCATTAATGAATGAGTTCAGATTTTGAATTGTAGTAATAGTAATTTTAAGTAATAGTTTTACTGTAGTTGGATATTTTTATTGTCAAACTTTTCCGACTGACAAACCTACATCCTCACTCCACCTGAGCCTCATCATCAGGGCATTTATAGTAAAACTCATTGTGAATACTAATCCAGAAATTCTAGCTTGTGCTAAAGTTGGCACAATTTATTAGTTTTCGAAGTCTAACTCGATTCCGCAATCCGCCCTAACGTTTCAACTTAGCCTAACTCAATTTACTTCGTTATTGAGAGCAGAAATCAATGTGTTGGAAGTTTCACGAGCCCCCAACTCCTCACTTTGATCGTAACAAATTCACTGTGTAGCAAAGCCACGTTATGGAACGTAACACTACCAAACCGCCAAGAATGTCTAATTGGGAACGGGAAACATAAAACCCGAAATAATTAACGCGACGAACGCAACCCCTGAACCGCTGAAAATATTGAAATGCGGCAACGGCGTGCCGCGGCGGGAGCGCACCTACCACTAACCGCATTGCGAACGGCCGAATCCAGCATTTCAGCGCGATTCATCCCTTACATCCACCAAAACAACACTTACGTTGATCGAAGAAGCACCGATCCAGACCATTCATAACGTGGCGTACAACCTCATCACTGAAACACAATTTCTCTCCGGGTTCACAGGTCGCACTTGGGTGTCACACTCAAAACAAATCACAAGCTGGTGGGTTCCCACTTCGGTGCACCGTCGCACAACAGTAGGAGCGACGCGCGGGCGTGTGTCCGGGGCGGCGGTCGGCGCGCGACTGAGCGGAGTGCGCGCGGCGCAGCGGCGCGGGGGGTGGGGGGAGGTGCGTGCGTTCGGAATCCACTTCCCACGTGCTCGAGCCCTCGCCGCACGGGTTGGCTTTTTAAAAGCGCCGTCGACGCATCGATACGCCCGGGGCGATGCTTCGCCGGAACGTAACCTTGTTTATATGCACTGCAGCTAATAATAACGCGCGAATAACACTTGCGAGTGCGCGTTTGTTGTTGTCGTTGTCGCTTTTTGTAACGTCAATGTTCGGCTAAGTGGCGGGTAAGTTTCGATGTTTGTTTCGAGTTGCCGATACCGGTGTTCCGCTCGCCTGTTTCCGGTGGGCTGGATTCAGTTTTAATGCATCGCCTCGCGCTCGAGATACGAGTGCGGCGAAATAAAGGGTCGCTTTATTCGGGTAGTCTTAATGCACTTAGTATGCATTTAATATATTACAGTTTGGTTGATATTTTTCGAATGGCCCAGGGTATTCTTTCAAGCCGAGATGGGAAAGTTAGTAGAATTAGGAATAGCAGTTCCTTGCGAATTCGAAGTAATTGTCAAATTCAAATTAGAACGGGCTTAGTGCGTATAGAGCTACCATTTACGGTCGTTTACCTAAACGAACTGTGGGCAGTAAAGCAGAAACCTTCATAACATCTCTCTTGCGTAAAATAATAGAAAAAATACGCACCTACAAGTTTGGATACAAGAATACATTTTACTAAAAATATTATCAACTGAATTAACACTACGAACTTCGCAGTGAAATAAGACCTGTTTTTCTCCATTTATTTTATTTGACGAGCAAAATAAAACAGCAAACGTGTTTGCTCGACTAATCACGTAATTGCACGTCACGTTAAGTACCTACATCTCGCATTGACGACGGGTTAATTGAGACACCTCTGGCAATACTATATTTTTCATCTACAATTAGGTGTTAAAAGTAAAATGTCAGCCATTTTGTAATTAAGAAATAAAATAAACGAGAATTTGAAATTTAAAAAGATCTGTAGACTCGGCGAGGCGGCGATCGAGCGGAACAAAGGCTCTAAAGTCTTTGCGAGAGATCTGTCGATTGGACAGAGCCAGTTGACGAGACTGAAAACGGATGACGGCAGAGTTGTTTCGACCAAGTCCGAGGTTTTGAGGGAAGTCGAGAGGTTCTATGGACAGTTATACACGACAACACGGGCACCTGTTACCAGTATGGCAAAAGACCCCAGAGCCAAGTTGACCCGACACTACACCGAAGATATCCCGGACATCAGCCTGTACGAGATTAGTATGGCTCTCAAACAGCTTAAGAACAACAAGGCGCCGGGTGATGATGGAATTACGGCTGAGCTTCTGAAAGCTGGTGGCAAACCTGTGCTTAAGACCCTTCAGAAGCTGTTCAATTCCGTCATCCTCGAGGGCAAAACGCCGGAAGCATGGCACAGAAGCATAGTCATATTGTTCTTCAAGAAAGGTGATAAGGCTCTCTTGAAGAACTTCAGACCAATATCGCTGCTGACCCATGTCTATAAGCTGTTTTCGAGAGTCATTACGAATCGTCTCGCACGCAGGTTTGATGACTTCCAGCCTCCCGAACAAGCCGGATTCCGAAAAGGTTTTAGTACCATAGACCACATACATACGCTGCGGCAGGTTGTACAGAAGACCGAAGAGTATAACCGGCCATTATGCTTGGCGTTTGTGGACTATGAGAAAGCCTTCGATTCGATCGAAACTTGGGCGGTGCTCCAGTCTCTACAGCGGTGCCAAATTGACTATCGATATATCGAAGCACTGAAGTGTTTGTACGAAAACGCCACTATGTCAGTTCGTCTCCAGGACAAGACCACAGAACCTATTCAGCTGCAGCGAGGTGTTAGACAAGGTGATGTCATATCACCGAAGTTGTTCACCGCTGCACTGGAGGATATCTTTAGGCTTCTGGACTGGGACGGACTTGGCATCAATATTAACGGCGAGTACCTCACGCACCTCAGATTTGCTGACGATATCGTAGTCATGGCTGAAACCCTGGAAGACTTGGGCAAAATGCTCGATGACCTCTGTAGTGCCTCTCAACAAGTAGGTCTTAAAATGAACATGGACAAGACGAAAATTATGTCGAATGTCCATGTTGTGCCTACTCCAGTGACAGTTGGAGGCACTCCACTTGAAGTTGTTGACGACTATACATACCTAGGACAAATATTCCGGCTAGGTAGGTCCAATCTCGAGAAAGAGGTCAATCGACGAATCCAACTCGGTTGGGCAGCGTTCGGGAAGCTACGCCACATATTTTCGTCCCAATTACCGCAGTGTCTCAAGACGAAGGTCTTTGACCAATGTGTGTTGCCAGTGATGACTTACGGATCTGAAACGTGGCCACTCACTATGGGCCTTATAAGAAAGCTCACTGTTGCCCAAAGGGCAATGGAAAGAGCTATGCTCGGAGTTTCTTTGCGCGATCGAGTCAGAAATGAGGAGATCCGCAAGCGAACCAAGGTCACCGACATAGCTCTAAGGATTGCCAGACTGAAGTGGCAGTGGGCAGGGCACATAGCTCGAAGAACAGATGGCCGATGGGGCAGTAAAGTTCTCGAGTGGCGACCACGTACCGGTAGACGCAGCGTGGGTAGGCCTCCTACAAGGTGGACCGACGACCTGGTAAGGATCGCAGGTACCAGCTGGATGCGGAAAGCACAGGACCGGTCTTTGTGGAGATATCTGGGGGAGGCCTATGCCCAGCAGTGGGCGTCTTCTGGCTGATATGATGATGATGATGATGTAGACTCGGCGTTCACAGAAAATTATAGTTTGAGTTAGTGATGATAATTTTTATTTATTTAGTAACTGACATTTATGAATTTATTGACAATATTAATTAGTTATTTATATGTAATGTACTTGATTATTGATGATTTTAATGTATTTTTATTATTAATAATTTTAATTTATTAACTAAACTGTAATTAAATCGTAAAATTATTATGTCTTTATAACTTAAATAAATGAAATGAAATAATATGAAAATTAATTAATATAAAAGATCGCGCATATGACACGTTTATTTCACGTGGACAGACGCAAGTGCTGTCTCAATTTTAGTCATGCGATGCCGGTTTAACGGTTAAACTTAACTCCAAGATGGTGTATGTATGGCAGGAGTGAATGAATGGAAGAAGCGAGTGGAACGAGAATATCAAAATCAAATCAAATGGAAGACATCTTAAAGATAGATCAAGTCAAACCGAAGTGGAAGAACGTAGTCTTTGCCTACTAGAAACCGACAAAATGTCATTTTCTGGTCGAAACCGAAGCCAAAGCATCGAAACACTGCTGCCTACAAAAAACGGCGACGTCTCCGTATCTGTTCATCTGTTCAGACGTCTCGTTAACCCTTCAACAGGGCGTGACGCGTTGTGTTTATTCATTGCATTACAACCACTAATGCCGTTGACACTCCACCGTGGCATCCTAATGGCAATACCGATGCGCCCAACTACTGTCGTGAGTGCTTCTAATCCTATTAATGAACTGCGAGCAGGAATTTAAACTATTGTGCATTAATTCTGAACGCATACACGAGCCGTGTCGGGGCGCGGTAAATTTTGGTAACATTAAATAATTCTATATATGCTTGGACAAATTCACACAGCGCCATCTAGCCCCAAAGTAAGCAAAGCTTGTGTTATGGGTGTTAGATAATTGATAAACTACTTATTTATATGTTTTTTAAATACATAAGTACTTATTATTCATACTACACCCAGGCCTGTAACAGTCATAATTATTTCAATTTCTGCTCGGCCGAGAATCGAACCTGGGACCTCTGCGTGGCGACCGGCATGTTAACGAACTGAACCACTTAGGTCGTCAAGAGTCCAAAGAGACATTATGTCCAAAGAGTGACCTACCTACGGTTACATCACTACGGTTCTTTCAAATAGTCCAAAGAGACATTGTGTCCAAAGAGTGACCTACCTACGGTTGTTTTGTGAACGTTCCACCGAGTTCAGATCGCTGGCACAACAAGGATACATCATAAATGGAGGATAAGAAAAAAATATTATGTTTTATTTTTCTAAATAATGGCGGTATTATAGAGAACGCTGATACACGTGTCAGTCGCCATGAGGAAAATATGTGCGGAGCTGAATCATGTTAAATCGGCAATTGGATAGAGTAATAATACTACTAGGTACGGTTTAGGTAAAGATTGTAGCATTATCAAAAACGTAGACATAAAAATAATAAAAACCAACTTGGCTTTAAACTTGGCTCTCCCTCTCGGTCCCGGGGTCCACCTTGACATTAATCCAGAGTTTGGCAGATTAGGTAATTAGAGTGGAGCGACTGCCATCTGACCATCGCGACCCTGCTACCACGGGAACTTCACCAGATTGGATCATGGTTACACATTCAATGTGCCTGAATGTGCAGGTTTCATCACGTTTTTCCTCACCGTAAGAGCATGGGTTAGTGTTCAAATAATGTACATAACTCATAAAAGAGTTATTGGTACATGGCCGCAGTGGGTTTCGAACTCGGAACCTCTCGCTTGCGAGTCGGATACCTTTACCACTAGGCGGTGGCCTATTAAAAACGTAGACTAACAACGTCTAATAACTTTTAAAGTAAAAATATAATCCTCTAACTTATACATCAGTCATTGCAACGATGTGATTACCCATCAAGATTATTTGAAAGCTTCGTTTTCATAAGCGACATGATTTAAAAACCATTTCAATTTCGCTCGCACGCATTTCGACGACAATTCGCCGATAAGATTGAAAAAAATAAAACAGTCGACTTTATTTACTTTTATACAGCTCGGCAATCTATTATTCTAATTTCCGTTAATGGAAAACTTGAACTTTTTACTCGCTCTTTTTTACTATTGCATTATCGTAAATCATAATCATTGGCGGGCATAAACTGGTGAACAATGACTCACCGGTGCACGAAACTTTTTAAAACTACACTAAAATCTAAAAACCATTTGACGAGTGACACGGCGTGCGATAAGACAAGGGGTGGGCCACCGAAATAGCTTTTTGAGAAGAGCATTAACTTTTTGTCTTGCCTATCAGCCATTACGGGGACGGGCGGACATACACCCTTTTTGGTGCACGCATGACGTGACGGTGACGACAGGGATTGGCGTTTTGTTTTTCGTATTGCGGGGAATTAGTCGTCGGTGGTAGCTGGGTATTCTTTTTCTTTGCGCCTTGGTTTCCCTTAATTATAAAACGATAAGTCCCGGTGGCTTACTCGGAAATTTTATCGCTGGAGAACTCTGTTATATCTGACTGTGAAGATATTTTGGGAAAGGGTTTTGAATAATTTAGGATTTAAAGATCATATTTTCTATGGGCAGTGGCCGATGGGATCTGCAGTAATATACTTCTCAATAAAAATTACGCTCCATTAAACTTTTTTTGAATGTCTGTCGTGATTATAACAAAATGTCATTTTAAAAATTTTCTCAAAAAAATGTTTATAACAACATTTAAAATATCAAATGAGTTGTTTATCAGGTAGAAGCCTTTATTATTTATGCCACTAAAGCAACAGTGCTTGCATTGTTGCGTATCAGTTTGAAGGATAAAGTAGCCAGCGCAATCACAGGCATGAGACATTTCATATTAGCCCTCACAGTGGCAACACATCTGCGGTGTTACACTTTAATTACGCATATGAAACCAAAGCTCATGAACCGTAGACATGATGGGCGACAATTACAGCTTACCATCAGGCGGGTTTTATCAGGTAAACGGATCATTCCCGTTGTCCCCCGAATGCTATCCCCCGAATGGGGGACAACGGGAATTTAAGTTTCGTTGTAATTCAAAAATGGGGGACAACGGGAATAAATATTCCCGATGTCCACCACTTTTAAATTTAATTATTTTTGTTAAGAAAACTTAAGTGCCATTGTGCTCAGCTGAATAAACTGGAGTTATACAGTTTACCTGTTTAGGTTTAAGTTTACCTGGATCATTCCCGTTGTCCCCCATTCGGGGGATAGCATTCGGGGGACAACGGAAATGATCCAGGTAAACTTAAATTCATGAACCGTAGATATTACGGGCAACAGTTACTGCTTCCCAGCAGGTGGTCGGCTCGTACATAGCCCGTCTATTAACTGATCGACACATTTTAACAAACAATTCACCGCTCACAATATCAATTATGCATGCCCAAAGTCCGTTGAACATTGTTTGAACAGCTCAATAAATACTGCCAACAAAATTATGATTCCCGCAAACTGCACTAAGTGCTCTTGGCCCAAAGTTATTATTGCACAGAGAATTTTGTGGAAAAGGTTGTGGAAGGTTTTCGTCGTATAATATACCGCTGCAGTGACCCAGTTAGGTGTTAACTTGTAATTTGGAGGGTTATATGGAACTCCCTAATGACTTTCGAATAATTTATGCACCGCTGCGCGCATACTTTTAGGACATTCTTTACGTGTGACTTGTTTTATGGAATTGATAAGATACATGTTTTTATCGTTTTATGAATGGATGGGAAGCGGTTCTAGAGTGACGGCGTGCTTGCGTGCAAGTTAAGCAACGCACGCGAGTCTGTGCGAGGATGGGTGACCGTTTAGTGGTTAGAGGCTAGTCAAACTAGAGTGCCAAAAGCTCGCTACTCGTTAGGTACACCTCCTAACCTTTGGCAAACCTAGGTTCTTCAACGTCTTCCGTTGTCCGACCCCTGTAGGCCTTGCACAAGTTACTCTCGCGCGCGATAAGTGAGAAAAAGCGCGACATAGCTATTGCTATCTCTTTCGTCTTATTATTGAGAGAAAGAGACATACGCTCTCTCGCGGCGCGAGCTTTGTCGCGGACACACTGGTAGAACGGTCTAAGTTGCTGTCATACTAGTAGGAACATTTTTCTCTCGACCAATATGATTTCTATTCTAATTTTATCCATTAGCAAATGCTATTTCGATGTCGTAAAGTAAAAGCAGAGCTTGTATAATTTTCGACCTGATTTCGATGTACGTCTTCCTCTGCATTCCAACGGGCATTCCAGAAAATGATGTCACGAAAGATGTGTATTATTCCCGTTTGCAACCGACTAAACCCACTTTAAGATGTGGGTCTACATTGTTTATGAAAGAATGAAGTCCAATAGAAGAATACCAGTGTTTAAAATTGCGATAGTAGCCGACTTTTACTCACCCCTATTTTTTTCAGTTTGGAGCTCTAGCTCCATTCGCATTCGCTGGAGTTGGAGTTTGAGTTATCCGAGAAAGTTACTTTTTTGCCATTCACTGGAGTAGCATAAAAACTAAGTATATTTATTTCAGTCGAAGTTCGAAAGATAATCTATCAGGTAAATCGTGCATCAAATTTTTTAGATAGATACGAGATTAATATTCACAAAACCATAACAATTCATAACCGAACACATTACTAAACCTTTTGAGGTTAATCTCAATGATAACTTACTGATAATGTTACTGTATTATCTTTATATAAGCAAATACATAACAAACATACAAATGAATAACTTCGCATTCGCCGTCACGCACACAATATTTTCCCGCGCAAACTAAGCGACTATAAACCACTGTGTGTTCTCTGTGTTTTTTTTATATTAAAGTGGAAAAGAAGTATCTCCACTTCCACCTCAACTAAGAAACTCGACAACCGTCTTCAACACAGCCACCTTATACCCTTTCCTCCCAGTTTTCACTCCACTAACTCTCCCTAGTTCTAATTAATGGACCGAACGAGAACTACTTGGAAACCGTTAACGTTCCACCAGTGAAGCATGAACACAATGCGTAAATGGAGTTATTAGAGTGATCAATGATGGCCGTGTTATGACATGACGTTGGATGAATGTGTTTTTTTTTTCAATCTACAGTCATCATCATCACAGCCCATAACAGACCATTGCCAGACTTAGAGCCTCTCCCAAGAAAGGGATGCTTATTGCCATAATCTCCACGCTTGGCAGGCGGGTTGAAGATCGCAGTGTTATAAATATAACAATGGAAAACGCTGCTGCCCATTTTCCAGCTTACGGAGACTCTTAGAAGTTTTGCCTCGAAAATATTAGTCGCCTTGTGCGACACCCACGAACTTAGCCTTAGTCCTGATGGAAAGGGGTACCTATAATTTAACCCGTGGCAGGACTCTATCAAGCCTGAGGAGTCAGCCTGGCTACAATGTTTGCATTGTTGTCTTCAGGTTAGAAAGATAAGCTAGCCAGCAGAACTACAGGCAAAAAGCAGTATTAACTTTATCCTTACCGTGACAACGGTTCTGCATTTATATTACGTGCAACTTTAATGCATGAATCGCAAATGTTATGGGCGACAGTAATCGTTTACCATCAGTCTGGTTGTCTGCTCGTTCCTCTATGCAACTTTGTATATTTGTACACTCGATGTAGAGCTCGTCTAATCTAAAATGACGCGCGCCACTACTTAGTTGATTTCGATGTGTGAGACACTTCATCTGTGTGGGAGCGTCGACTGCTCCAATCAAACGACGCGAGCTCCTACGTTGGTGTCTCACCGGCAACTGAATGACCAATTACAACGGCATTTGTATATGTATTGCGTCCATATTTTAAACTTGCTTGTGTGCGTTAATGCGATAGTGGGGCGCGTCATTTTAGATTAGACGAGCTCTACCTATACATATAGGTAAATATACTAATTATATTATGAAATGGTTATGCCACGTTAACACATTAGCATTGTACCCTCAGGTGCGTTCGACCCCAATTCTAACAACTTTATCCCATAGAACACACCATGGTATTGGGGGCATACCCCGTCATTGGGGTCCAAGGACAATGGGGCTCGCAGAAAAAGACACCGGACACCGAAAATTGTATGAAACTGTATTAGATACTGACTGACTGATTGCGTTCTACCCTCTTTTGGGCTTATTAGGGTCATAGCAGCTTTTTTGTGCCGGCTAATGACACAAATTGTGCGCCACGAATCAATGGAGGTAATGCATCATAGCGCGACGTTTCGTATGCGTACGCGCAGGCGGTACGACATTATTGGTATAGGGTGTTCGTTAAAATAAACGATTTTAACTCCGTTTTTTTACTGATTTGTAAGGAAAGAGGGCTTGCCCTACTGAGGAGCAGCAGGGCGTTGGTTGATGATGAAAATATATAATATTTTATAGGGACAAAAGTACTGGAGTGAAAAAAGATGCAGTGACTGCAATAAATAAAGGAATAATTACGAGTCATGAGATAAGCATAGGTCCTAAGTAGCTTGAAAAGGTTGACACGATATTCAACTTTCCAGTAGCGCATATAAATTGCAGCATTAGAGACAAATTTTTTTTAGAAGCGGAGTCTTATTTTGAATAAATCTTAAGCTCAGTGATTCAGCTCAGTGCTTCTCCAAAATTCTGCTCTCTTCTTTCATACATCCATGTTTGTAACAAATCGAAATTATTGCTTGTATCGTTATAAATAAATAGCTACACAATAACAAGAACATGTTACTTTTCAAACGCTATTTATTACTCCACCTGTATACAACTACAAGCAAGGCCCTCCTGTTACAACTTATACATTATACGTAGCTATAGATATTTATCACAATTTGTAGAGTAATCTAGCGTGACGCCAGCGATGCATCACAAAGGCGGGGCGCGCGGCCAATCGATCTAGTTTATGCACATGGATCGCTAATTCGTATCGACCCAGTGTTTCCTTTGGACTATGACAAGAGGTATGTTCAAGAGGTAATCATAATAATAATAATAACGTTTATTTACTCCCAGTAATTCACAATTCACATTATGCTAATTTCTTATATATAATAAGTGTGGGAGACTGATGCCTAAGCTAGGCAAAAAGCCTGTATTTCAGGTCATGAGGCTCCCCCTCGCACTATGTTAGTGAGCAAGTTTGCTTATTTTTTTAAATGACCATGTATATGAGAGGTATATTAGAGGTCTCTTCAGAGGCGGGCACCGCATTGGTGACTCCCCTGGTGTTGCTGATGTCCATAGGCGGCGGTGACAACTTTCCATCAGGTAGCCCGCTTTTTTATAATTTTACTTATTTTTCGCCATTTCTGTCCCACTGCAGGGCAAAGGCCTTTCAATCTTCCACGACTCACGGTCCGATGCTTTCTTCGGCCAATCCTTAGAAAAGGCGTCCAACGCGTCCGGCCATCTCCGTCAGGTGGCCCGCTTGCATGATAAAAAAAAACGACCCACCTCAAGTGGTCTTGTAGAAATCTCGAGCCATGCAGTCTGAAATTGTAAACTCGACTCAATTTTGAAGACACTACGAGTCCTGGTAACCTATTTTTGAAAACATGCGAGCACTAACATGCACTACCTATCCCTTTCACACTCGTGGTAAGTTGCTAGGGATAGAAAAGACAAGCATCAGAAGGCGAGCGCTCGTGTGGATGTGAACGGTTTCAAAAATAGGTCCCACAGTCGAGGCTAGTACGAGTTATGAGAGCACGGACTCGAGTCTAAATAGAACTCGTGTTCGACATAACTCGAGTTTTGTACAGCTTCGAATTCTAAAACTTGAATCGAAGCGACTACTACTTGGTCTGTCGAGTGCCACAGTTTAACACCACATTACCATTCAGTAGATACTTACAGACTCGAGCGAGACTCGTTACATGAACAGCCGGTCTAGCCATCTTTGACAGCTCCGCTTGCGTGATGCGTGTATGGTAGAAAATTGACAGGTCGAAGTTCGACTATTTCTACCAACATCTACATTGACTCTGATTGTGTAGGATCATCCGCCAATCCGCCTCCTTTGTACACCGAAAGTACGTGAATTGTCTATGGATCAAGAATTTCTACCACAAACCGCTTATGTCAGATAACGTTAGCTTATGTCAAATCCCATACATTTATTCTACCACAAACGATTGTAGATTAACGAAACCTCTTGGCTAAGGCCGCAGATTCGAGCCCACAATAGACTCGAGCACTAATCTCGAACTCGAGTCTATTCGGAAATTCGAGCAGTCGAGTCATAAAATATAGATTGCCGGTCTCGAGTTTGCTATAATACTAACTGTGAGATACTTGTCTAGCTTTAGATTGGTAAAGGTTATGAGGGCTAGACATACTTGCGACGACCTGAGTGGTTCAGTTGGTTAACATAGCCTGCCACGCAGAGGTCTCGGGGTCGATTCCCGGGCAAGCAGAAATTAAAATGATAAATTTTAATTTATTTTAAGTTTATCAGTTATCTAACACCCATAACACAAGCTTGGCTTACTTTGGGGCTAGATCGATTCGGGGATTGATGAATCTGACTCTGAAGGTGGCAACCATACGAACGTTTTAATCAATATTGTCTGCAACTGAACACACTCTGAGTAAGTACGAACGCACGTAAGCGCGTCGCCATCCGCACAGATCGCACCAACCCCACACATTAGTGCAATAAACTCCACAATAACTTAATTCACGGCTCGCGGAGGGTTAGCCCCATGGGCTGCATCCATTTCCAAACCAATATAGCTAAGAACGCGGCGGAGTTTCGAACCAATATTATCCGAACAGAACGCGATGCAAATAGTGAGCTTAGCGCCGCTTATCGCGGTAATGGTAAGGTTACGGCGCCGTACACAGAGATGACAATAGATGGAGCGGTTTAATGTCATTACCGTGATCGATCGGGATTATTACATTTCGCACACCTACGTGCGAATTTAGTGCCGTTTATTTGCCTTTAGCTCCTTTTATGATGAATACCGTTAAAAATTACGGGCCTCATGAAACTAATATTGAACATCAGGAGCACATCACATCAGGACCATGTTTTAACCAAAATGCAAAAAGTAGGGTCTTATAAGTTTGGCATATGTATGTCTTTAATGCCGGAGCCCTTGCAAGCCGTGCATCGTGCAAACATCTAGATTCAACAAAAACATTGTCATGGAAATATTGTTCAGAAAATTCATTTTGTCTGTCCTCAGCTCGCAACTAGCATCGTTCTATAACCTTTCGCAAATCATTATGGCTGCCACTCACTTTCATACCGATTGCTGCTTCATGACAAAAATAAGATCCCGCCCATTTGGCATAACGTCCTTCCAAAATTTCTCCCCACACATGGTCAGTTGGCTTGACAAGCCTATTGTTGTCATGCCGCTTCTCAGTCGTCATGAAGGTGAGTGGCCGCCATCAACCACCTGGCCGGTCTAATCTCCATTTAAACTCATCATCTTACACTTCACCTACACTCTCAGGCACTAGTTTAAAATATCCAATTTGATGTCAACTCCGCGCCTTACAATTTCTAATACCGAGTCATTCCCGTCGCTAGCGGACGTCACATGCAAACCTCCGTCGGTGAAAAATAAGAAATGGCAACATCAAAATTTTATTTCCTCTCCCTCTAGATTTTATTATACATTTCGACGTGCTCTTGACGCGGCTGTGATTGTATTGCTGGTTGTAAAAATTGCGAGCTTACGTGCGGGGTAAAGCTCACTAGCGCGAAAGCTTGTGAGCTTATTGGGAGTGGGTGACGATGGCTGGTAATGATTGTTTTGAATTGGTTTCGTCACGTTTACGTATTGTGTCATGAGCGTTGTCGTTTAATTTTTTATTGTTTTTGGTTGATGTCATTTTTAATATTGATTTTATCAGGGGACTGTTTTCAGGGTCGGATAAGTACTAGTGTCTTTACTGTAATTATCTGATCTGCCAATCTTGGAACGTGGTCAAGGCAAACGCAGAGCCCTCGTGCGCTACCGTACAACCGGATTATTGACGCCAAGATGATATACATATATTCTTTAATTTGACGATTTTAATTATCACATTATTATCAATGAGCAACTTCAGCCCAAGTTAGGTGGACATAGGCCACTAAAATATTCAGAATGTCGCATGTTTCTTGTTACATTTTGAGTTCATTAATTGAGAATATAATATTTAATAATAATAGAGTAAGGTTTGTAGTTTTGTTTAGATTAAGTTTTCCGTAATGTTGATTTTCTTAGTTAGTACAAACTATTTCCTATTTAATTTACTCACTGACTTGTGTAGGTATGCTGGTTAGTAATTGATACCTGTGAACAAAAAAATTAAGTAATTAGTAAAATATGATCTCACCTTTGTTTAATAAAAGTGAATTAACTATTAAATTTGGCCGTGCGGTGTCCGGCAGAGTAGAATAGCACCAACCCCTTACACTCATGGGTGTCGTACAAGACGACTAATGTTTTCGAGGCAAAAGATCAAGAGTCTCCGTAGTCTGGAAAATGGGCAGCAGCATTTTCCATAGTTATATTTAAACACTGCGATCTCCAAGCCGCCTGCCAAGCGTGGAGATTATGGCAATAACCTCCCCTGTCGTGGGAGAGGCCCTAAGTCCTGCAGTGGACTGTTACGGGCTGTGATGATGAACTATTAAATTAATATTCGTTGCGTAGTTCAGAAAAGCCAGCGAACACACTGACAGACTATGAAATTAGCCTCATCATCGGTTACCATTAGGTGAGATGACGTCAAAGGTCAGAGATCTGCCTATAAACAAGAATAGTGACTTCTTAGACACCGACGAAAAGTTAGCGGTGTTATAAGTTTGGCCACGGATGAAAAATAAAACAGTTTGACATATGTATGTGTGGATCCGTGCGTGGGTGCCATAGTAGCTCTCGAATGGATAATCTGATTTCGATGCGGTTTTATTTATTTATTTATTTAAAATTTCATGCACATTACAGTACAATAGTTTTCTATATTTGAAAGCCAGTTTAATCGATATAATTCTTAGCTTTGTTTCATTAAAATCGGTTCGATAGTTTAGGAGATATTTGAGTATTTGTATACTTGATCGGAGTATTTTACAATATGTATTCAAAGATATAGAAACCGTATCACCGCGTTTCCATCGTCTCGAATCCGGTAGCATTCGAACCGAACCTCCCATTGCTGCATTTATTAATGATACCCGGTACAACTATTGTAATAAATATTGCATCAACACAGTTATGGCAGCCCATTGATCATGGCTACGTATTGGACCATTTGTTATTAAGATCCCAATAATCTGATTGAGTGGGCTAATGATGCGGCCATGATTATTGAAAGGGATTATTGTAAGTGATCATTTTCTAGTCGACCGCTCTGTCGCGTCGGAACGGGATATTTTCTTCGTGGAGAGAACAGTGACTGTTGAATGCTGGTTGTAGAAACTTCATTAAATGTGTTGTTTTATACACGGACACTAGATGTCACTGATGCGTTTCTACATCGCGGTAATAACGTGGCTCTTATGTGTATATGTAGCGAAATTGTAAACTTCACCCAACTAATCCAACATCTCTCAAACGAGCTTACAGGGCAGGAAATAAACCTAAATTATAATCAGTCTGTTCTTCTTTCATTTCGGCCAAGTGATACTTGTGTTATTCCCATTCGGTTCAGTGAATAATGGAGAGTACAACATCAGCGGTGTCGAAGTGGACGAGTGTCGGTGGCGTAGTGTTTAAGGTATCCAAGTCGTAAGCGAGAGGTACCGGGGTCGAATCCCTATGTGGCCATTACCAATGACTCTTTTCTGAGTTATGTACATTACGAATGCTAACCGATACTCTTACTGTGAGGGAAAACATTGTGGTGATACCTGCACATTCTGGCGACTGAATGTGTAACCATGAATTAATGTGCAATCTGGTCGGGTTCCCCTGGTAGCAGGGTCACGGAGGTCAGATGGCAGTCGGTCCATTTCAATTATCAGATCTGCCAAATCCTGGAAGCCGGAATATTGACACTATGATGATTATTATAACGACAACCTTTAATTTGTGGGACTTGTAATACATTACATTTCATCCAGTCATTATACGACCATCTTAACACAACGGCATAAAAGTCAATTTTCCAATTTCATCCTAACAAATACAACAATGTTGCAACACATAATAAAAATATGAATTCTACATATATCACCCGTACTCGAACTCTAACTCTCTTTGAAGCTATCAGTATAATATAAAACCGATTTCCTAGAAGGAACCTTCCAAAGACAAAGTCTCTAGAACATTGAAGACAGGGTTTCTCGATTTCGAAATACAAAGTAAGGAACACAAAGGCTATGTAGGTCAGGCAGTTTTCACTTTGTACGGAAAGACTTGTGAGTATTAACTTAAGCGAAAGCTTCCTAGAGGAGATAATTGTAATGACTTCCAATTTAATCAGTTGCTGCGAGATGCAACGCAATATACAAGCCGGGTTACTCGCCGTTCTGGCGCCAAATTGAGAAATTGTTCCATAAAATGGGTGCGGGTGGATTTCTTATTCTGTGTGAAGCGAGATTCTGTGAAGATTGATATTGACTTATAAGAGACTATGAGAATACGTGTTGACGTCCTATACTTATAACAGGTACCTAAGAAAAGCCTCTATTTTAATATTTTACATTTGTGCACTCGGAGTCTCGTTGCGCCATAAATTCAGAAATGAGGAGATCCGCAAGCGGACTAAGGTCACCGACATAGCCCGAAGGATTGTCATGCTAAAGTGCCAGTGGGCAGGGCACGTAGCTCGAAGAACAGATGGCCGATGAGAGACCACGTACCGGGGGGCCTGCCACTAGGTGGACCGACGACCTGGTAAAGATCACAGGTACCAGCTGGATGCGGAAGGCACCGGACCGGCCTTTGAAGATCTCTGGGGGAGGCTTATGTGCAGTAGGCGTCTTTCGGCTGATATCTGATAATGTTGAACTGACACTTGAAAAAGAGAACGTCTCGGAAACCGGTTGGCACCCTGTCACGATATTTTTTTACAATCTTGAATAGATATTAAACAAAGAAATTTTCACATGTGAACCAGGGTCAATTCTTTCGTCACACTAAGACACTAGACTATTTACCAACGCGAAATCAGTGCCGCCCGCCGCCGGCCCGCAAAGTTGTATTCGCGTAGCAAAATGTATATTTCTTGTGCGGCAACGAGTTTGTCTAAGTTGTGAGTTGTGAGGGTTGAGGCTGCGGGTGTGGTGTTTAGCGGAGCGGTGGCGGAAGCGGAAGCGATCGGTTGCCAGGCGGAATTGAGATTAACACCATCATCAATAAGCATTGAAAATGTCGTTGTAGATTCTGGCTAAACAGGAGTTTAGGCCGTACCCTAGCCTTATCTTCTGGCACAGTCCAGAAATACGTATAGCACCAACTCTTTCAACCCATAAGTTGAAATTCAAGTTCAACCATTTCATAAATGTAGGGAGTAAAATCCAGCAAATGACGATTGATTGTGACCATAAAATCAAAGTAAAATTTATCAATGTTTTGTTAATAATAGCCATTAGATACCAAATGGATCATTTTACTCCTTTTTCAATGTTTTGAAAAGATCTGCCCATTAATCGCTAAATATTGATAAATCCTTTCAGTCCACATTTATATCTACAACACTATCTACAATATTTTATATGAGCATACCTTCGAAGATTTCATCGGATTAATAACTATTTTGACAGAAATTTTGCTACGTATACGTAATCTTGAACAAGCAACCTACCAAAACAAAATATGCTAATACATTTCCGCTGAATCTCGTGCACCATGCGCCGCGGAAACTTTAAAACATCGTCTATTTTCTTTACAAAAGTAGAGCGCACTGTGTTTGGAACATTCTAACTGAAACTGTGCTTAGGTTGTTTTTGACAACGCAAAAAGTTATACACATTTAAACCGATTTCCGAAACTGCTTTTCCGGATTTATCCAGATTTCTGTCCAACTGTTTTAAGTGAATTTGCGTGCGGGCTGCTGCATTTTCAGTGGAGCTCTTTGTTTTCTTTCAAACGTTGGGTTTTTATGTGTTAATGAGTATATGTATAAGTATCTGTATAGTTTATGCATTGCTGATATGGCGTACATAATTAGTAAGCTGAACTGGCAGTGGGCTTGCCATGGTGGTTGGTGGGCAGCTTGCCGTAATGTCCCGGTTATGCTATCGCGCACGAAGGCCCCGGATCCACCTTGACCATGTTCCAAGATTTGGCAGACTGGGTAATTACAGTAGAGTGACTGCTATTTGACCTCTTTGACCCTGTTAACAGGGAAACCTGACCAGATTGGACCATGATAACACATTTATTTTATAACACAGTTTTCATAATTTTTTTTTGAAGTGGCAACGCACGTATCCTCTCGTACTGTACACAGATACATCCACGTTTTAAAACCATTAAAGGCTAAAACTTCTACACTTCAGCCACTCTATAGTTCAAAAACTCGTATACGTTAAAAACCGCTCAACCCGCTACTGGCGTCTATAACCACCTCCTAATAAAAGCATTTGAAAACCGCAAAGTCTCAAGCATTTAACAAATAGAATGCATCGTTACTTATTTAATACTTCGTTAGGGTCCCGTAAAAGATCCGCCAATGGCGGTGCCTGGTTTTATATTGGTCATAAAAAGGTGTTACAATGTGCATTAGGGCCTTTTTGGTGGCGTAATGATATGCCAGCGGTCTAATGCTCTCGCACTAAGCGACAGAGTTTCTCTGGCTGGGTTAATTTTAGCTAAAATAGTTCTTTATTTTTAAATATTATAGTTGGACTAGCCTGGCATTTGACCGCCATATTAGCTGGTGGTAAGTTAGGTATTGTCTTGGCGTGTGAGTGGTGTCTCTCGTGAACTTGGCCGCATGTTGGTGAGTGGTTTATTCCAAAGTGATATTTTATGATGTTGAAACAATATGAGAAGATTTCCATTGACGAAATCCTATCTTACAACTTCCACTATAAATATTTTCGAACAAATACGAAGGCAGAGAAAATATTTCGAGACAGGCATATTTCATTCAATTAATTTATTCATCGCATGTCATCCGTAAAAATTGTTCACCTCTTTCTTGAAGAACTCCACGTTGTATTCTCCAGCGAAATCCTCTAGAGGTATTCATTCCACAACCTTGGTGTGCGTGGGAGAAAGTTCCTTTGGAACAGCACAGTTCGCGACCAATTTGGCTCCAAGGTGTGAGGATGTACTCCCTGTACTGTACTGGCGGTGGCGAGCGGTGCGATGATAGAATGTGTAAATGTAAATAAACACAATTAAATAAATTTAAACTCATTAACACTATAGCCGCACATCTCCAAGGGATATGCTTTTAGTTTACATCCTTTTTATTTTTAACCTTAAATAAATAAAAGTTTATTAAATCTTGTGAAATACATTAATACGACTATGACAACAGATCGAACAAATTAACGGCTTGATATCCATCCGCCAGAGATACTCCATCTTCCACCTATCAGTTATCATCAGGTGCGACTATCAAATACCTGTTCCGTACGAGGTACTTACATAGAAGAAAAAAAATACCATCCATGATTACAGACAATGGCCACTCACAAAGCCTCCGCCTTTCACACCGAACAGAACAGATGTCCAAATTCTAATTGAAGCCCGATATTAACAACAATTATACACCAATAAAACGTTGTATTAGTACCGATGCAATCTACCCGGGGCCCCGAGGCATGCGCTTTGACTCGGGCGGCTTGTTTGAAGTCGCACTTATAGGAAGCGCCTCTTGAGGCTGCGGCTGGCGGGAGTTACACCGAAGCGCGCATTGTGGAAGTTGGACTAAATAGTTAGTTGGAGGTGTCACATTTGATACAGTATGCAAAACGAGACAGCTGGAGGTGTGTAGTTTTTACAGTATGCTTTGCGAGAACGTCTTAGACGAGATTGATAAGCTATATTATCTAAATTAGAAATTGTATGCCTGTGCAACGTAGGTCTGCCTTTAATGTAATTTAAAAGTGTAAAAAAGAGGTAAATTTATTTCAGTATGCAATTTCTTGTATCGATTACGTTTCTATTGTAAGTGATAAATATGCGTTTGTATACTTTTCGCACGTGTACTTATTTTCACGCGATTTTCCAAAATTCGTAATTTTACAAACTTTGGATCACATAGACCAGCATAACATTGAAAACCGACCTTCCTTCAAATACCTAGACACAACAACCTTCCATAAATTAGGACTAAAAAACTCCAATCAATAAGATAATCTAAAACTGAGGTATCAAAATTATTGTTCTTTATTTTTTACACTTCGGTCTGGTAAGCCGACGCCATTCGAGGCTGTCTATTTTTAGCCTGTCAGTGAGAATACACCTTAAGGTGCATAGGTCCCTACAATGAACAACAAAAGTTTAAAAGAGGGTTTGGCAAATCATTCGTGGCAATTTTTGGGCAAGCATTTTCTATCTTCTTTCGTAGTTCGTCACAACAATAGATAAAAAAACCGCTGTCTATGTACAGTCATAAGTAAAACGAATTAGTTTATCACTCAACTCGAATTAGCATTACCTAACTAAGAAACTCTTATCTTTAGAAATGGCCTTAGTCAATTGGTCTATTTAAACATAGACATAGCCAGCATAGCCGTGTGGTGTCCGGCAGAGTAGAATAGCACCAACCCCTTACGCTCATAGGTGTCGTACAAGGCGACTAATGTTTCCGAGGCAAAACATCAAGAGTCTCCGTAGTCTGGAAAATGGGCAGCAGCATTTTCCATTGTTGTATTTAAACACTGCGATCTCCAACCCGCCTGCCAAGCGTGGAGATCATGGCAATAACCTCCCCTTTCGTGGGAGAGGCCCTAAGTCCTGCAGTGGACTGTTACGGGTTGTGATGATGATAGCCAGCATTTTATTCGATTCCTCACTACATCCTTAACTTAAGGTGAGAACAGTAAATTATAATACTTGAAAATAAGTATTTCACCAAACCTCTACTTCTATGCAAGATATATCTATGGATTCGCATTGTAATGTTGGTAAACTATAGAGTGCAAACTAATCTGAACCGGTCACGGCGTCGCTGTTGTCGACAACAAAGTGGCATTTCGAAATACCGACACTTAGTTCCAGTTTTGGCTACTGGGTTAGATAAGTTTGCTGTTGGGAACAGAATGCAACTGTCAGTTAAGGCGATGCCTAGAGACGAAGCACCGCCCTTTTCACTTCCTAACTTTAAGCGTTACCTAACGGCGATAGTTAATTGCTAGCGGTTGGTGAAACCACAGAGGACTATGTGAAACGTATTTTTGTCTTAATTTGGACATCGGATTTAGGTTATTCCTATATTTAGTCAAAACGATCATTAGTCTATATTGTCATTAGCATTATCGTAAGGTCTGGTGGTCAAGTAATTCATAAACGACTGTACATCAGCGATACTAGGGATCATCAATAATAGGCGTCATCAATGCGTTGCCGACCTATAAATTACCGGACATCTTGCTAGGCCTCTTCACTGCCACTGATTCCCATAGAGCACTGGAGACTTGACTCACCGGCAGGTATACAATTTAATACTTCACTACATATTATAAAACAAAGTCCCGCGCCGCGTCTGTCTGTCTGTCTGTTCGCGTAAACTCAGAAACTGCTATACGGATTTTCATGCGGCTTTCATGAGGAAGGCGTAGGTGTGTAATTTGTTAAGGTACCCGTGCGAAGCCGGAGCGGGTCGCTAGTATACTCGTAGTATAAATCAAAGTTGCTTCTCGCCGTCTGTCGCTGTATGTGCGAGTAGTACGTACGCTTAGATCTTTTAAACTATGCAACGGATTTTGATGTGGTTTTTACTAACATTTACAGATTTTCTTTCGGAACATTTATATGTATAAAACATGCATTACCTAGTTTAATAGAAACACAGCGAACGTCTGTGCGAAGACGGGGCGGGTCGCTTGATTTAAAAATTGTTTGGCGGCGCCTACCGCAGGTACTGTAGGTACTTTCTAAGTCGAACAGGCTAAGCCTCTAGCCCACATCTCTTCACTGCGCCTGGGAGCATGAAATTAAAATTCGAAGACTCATATTGCGTGGTTCACTGTACAGTAGGTTCTTAGGCTCCGACGGGTTATTCTTTTATCTAATTAACATTCGTGGGTTTCCATCGGAGATTTGACGGCTGGTTTTTTGCAGGCGTCTCGCATCAAAAGTTTTGTTGCGCTAATCAAGTTACAACGTTACAACGGTCGGATTATACTTAGACGAGGATTCGCTCTCTGGGGATCGAGCTCGTGATTTTTTTAGATTTTAGTTTTTGACGTTTTATATTTTTTATTTTAATTTTTTATTGCATAGCTGATGATTTGAGGGTTTTTTTTGGGATAATTAAATTCAAATGTTTGTATCGACTTGGTTGGTATTAAGTTTTATGATGATTCTGTGGGATTTATAGTGAGTCTAATTACTCCACTAATCAATCATCATCATCATCATCATCCTAGCGCTTATCCCTGCTTCTGCTAGACTCCGCTTTCTACTTATTCTTCTCCACTTCGCGTCTTCGGCATCTTCGTGTCGTAAACCGTTGGTTCTTGCATCCGAATCAGCGATGTCAATCAGTCGCTTTTTGGGCCGCCTACGGTGACTCTTTCCTTATACCGTCGATGGATGTCAGACCAAATATTTCTTTTTAAAATTGTAAGGGGGTTAATCGACTGCCCATACTTGTTGAACATGGTATCTTTCTCTGTGCCTAGACGCAATGCCAGATTGATTAATTTTAGACCGTTCGCACTTAAAAGTATCGGAACGAATGTAGGTAGTAATGAAATAGTTTATAGACTGTGCAGGGAACATAACAAACTATGTAACTTCGAAAATTGTGCTGACATACTACACTGTTCTTTATTACAATATAAAAAATATTTATATTATATACTAAATACGTCTTCTTGCCATTTACACTAACAATAATTATTTAGTTGTTGAATTTTAGTGGTGGTAGATATAGATTTATTTTTTAATTAAGACCGATCGATTCTACTGTGAACGTAAGTTTGCCTGTTATTGGATTTACATTTAAGTGTTTACTATTTTTCATGTAATATTTAATGTACCAAAAAGTGTAAATCTGTTGGCAAATAAATAAATAAATAAATAAATTAAGTCATACGTTAACAGGGGTGCTTACGCAACGCGTGAAAAACCAGCGCAGGCGAGCCTCAACAATCTTATCCGCAATGTCACTCACGCCAAGGCTGCCACGTATATACTCGTCATGTATTCGATCGAGTCACGTAACTCCGCACATGCAAGAAGGTAAGTAGATCGTAAATAAAAAAGGTGAAAACTGTCTAGTTACTTTAATAATACTTTTAAATAAATTTAACAACAGTAAACTCTTGGACCTTTAACCTGGAATATCTTCTAACTACAAACATTTACGACACAGCAACTATATCAAATTTCTTAATAAAAAAAACGTTTCGTAACTATGTTTAAACACTATCTCTACCTGCCACTTAACCAAATGGGATCCCGCCTTAACGCTTATAAAGTTAGTAAAAAATCTCCATCTGGCCTATAGTTCGGATATTTTGACATAATTAATGCCTATAATAACTATGGGAAGTAAGCAATCATTCATAATTATCAGGTTGTCTAAATCATTTTGTCTAATTTTGAAATGTGTATGCAACGTAACATTATAGATTTAGAGATTAATTTGTAAACACAATCCCGTAGCATCTGGAATCTATTTCGTAAAGCTTTAAGTATTTAAATGTATGTATACCGAAGTTATTGGCTTTTAAAATAAAAGTAATATTTGTTTAAGCAGTGGGCACGCCCCACATCTCACAGAATCGTTCGCTGATAAAACATAACATCATTCTAATTTAGATTGGCAACCCCTAACATACTATCTTTTATCTATAGGCACTATTATAATACAGACAAAAATCCGTATCTGTATATTGAAAATATTTTAGAAAAAAATAGTCGAGATAGGATTCTGATACGAAAGTATGCACAATTTATTTTTTTACTTTTTGTCTGTCTGTTTGTTCGCGCATTACACAAACACTACTGAACGGATTTTGATTTGGTTTTTAAGCTACGATACCCATCGGTAGAGAAGACCAAACAGGCCGCGGGTGAGTGCGAGAGAGAGAGGAATCGGCGGACAATCCTCGCATTATCCAGCAAGACCGCTGGAGCCTCGCTATCACTGGTCCGTCACGCAGTCTCAACCTCTTCAAGTGGCAGTGAAGATAAATTAGGACGAGACCGTTAATACACCTATTATTATTCTAATATTCAACACTTTAAGACGTTTCACCTTCATTAAATCACCTTTCTTTTCAAAATTCAAAATTTATTTATTGAGTGGACATTAAATATCTCTTTCAATCGTTAAACTTTCACTCAACGTAGCAAAGTGTTTTAAATAACTTAATCCAAACTTTAACAACGCTTGAACTAAGTGCAAACTTTAACAATGAAACCAGCAACTTAAAATAAAGACATCCTCAACAATTATTCTCAATTTTTTATGAATCACCTTTTTCATAATAAATCACATAGTGTATAATATATGCCTTCAGTTATTAATTAATAACCTGCTAAAGGTTAATATTAAAATTATGCGACAACGTGGAACATAATGGTTTTAAAAATTAATAACTTAATATCAATCTTACAAGCGTAAATCCGTATAATGTTGCCACATTTCCTACTGAATCTTTGATTAAGTCATCATTCAAGCTGGCTTGATTAATTTACTTTCGGATCAGAGCCAAAATTTCATTATAATCATCGTATTAAGTTAATGTATTTTAATGACGTTACGGTGTCTGAAGGTTTGAGACAGACATTAAGGATTAAAACTGGTTTAAACGTGTTTATCCGTTTATCAGATGAAGACGACTTCACAGGGTCTGATAGAATGAAATACCTGGAGATTTCATCAATCACCACTGCTGGAGACTGCCGGTCTTGTGACTGATTTGAGTGGAGTAGATTGTAATGTCCGCACTGAGGAGGAATCCAGGAAAAAACCGCAGTGAAAACAATCGGTCTTTAGATGTGAAACTGACGTTTATCTCGCGCATACATTTGATATCTTTATTGTATTTCCTACGACATTAATTAACATAATTGAATTAAAAAATATAGTATGTCGAAATGCCTTATAGGTTATTTGGTTGGTATTTATTTGGTTTGCGAACCGAATCTGAGGTTGCTAGTTTTTTTTATGTCATGTATTTAATGTATGGGCCACCTGATGGAAAATGGTCACCACTGCCTATAGACATTAGCAACACCAAGAGTATCGCCAATGCGTTGCCCACCTCTATAACACGTCCATCATCATCATCATGTCAGCCGATGACGCCCACTGCTGGTAAAGCTTGTTGGTACCAGTTGGATGCAGAAGGCACAGAACCGGCCTTTATGGATATCTTTGGGAAACGCCCAGCAGTGGGCGTCTACTGGTTCCATGATACCTGTACGGTCATATCGCACTTCAGCGCGCTAACTCGGCCCTAATTTTATTATTTTAATTATATTTGAGGACCTGAGTGGTTCAGTATGCCACGCTAGAGACCCCGGGTTCGATTCCCGGCCGGGCGGAAATTGAAATGATGAATTTTAATTTCTGTTACGGGTCTGGGTGTTCTATGTATAATAAGTATGTATTTAAAAGTGTATAAGTAGTTTATCAGTTACCGAGCACCCATAACACAAGCGTTGCTTACTTTGGGGCTAGATGGCGGTGTGTGAATTTATCCACGATTATTTATTTAAGTAATAGCTTAACGATATTTAGTTCAAATTCTAGTTCGTACCGAGATGTGTGATATAATCGTACAATACCTAAACAATTTTAAGTCGCGTCGCTTCGCTACAGCACACTTCCGCTCACGACGTTTAGCCCTTACCCTCACCCGTTAGGTAAACTCATGTTTTATATCTTACAAAGCATTGAACAGCAAAGTTATCTCCGAACTACACACGCCGGGCAACCCATTAGCGTTACACTTTAAAAGCGCATTACAACTAAATCTTGAACAGATAAAGAGTAACAACAATACCACGGGCCGGGAACAATTTATCAAAATGAATGATCGTTTTGTACTGGAATAGCTGCATTCATTTATACTGTATCGAAGGCGGACATTGGCTGTGTTGCCAGATGTAGTTCAATGAAACTTACCATTAAAACTTTGAATCATAATAAAATAGCAGTAATAAGAGATAACGTTACGATGTTCTGTAGCATGCATGATGTTCTATAATTGTTTGGAGAAATTATCAATATTTTATAGTTTACTTTTTTGGTGTCAACAATATTTCACTTTATTTAAACAACAACACAACACAACAGAAGCTAAACAATACTGATTGATCTACACTAACTAAAATTAAATCAATCTAAAACTTATAGATTTTAATTTTTACAGACAGAGATATCCTGTTTCTCGATAGATTTTTCATATTACTGGGAGATATCAGAACGTGAGAGTAAGAATTTCAGCTATCATTCGAACACACAACTTTGTCAGCCTTGGAAATAAAGATCTTTGAAACGAAGTAAGGAACAAATCTCATTTGAACGTAATTGATTCAACTTCTTTAACAAACATAACATCTAAGTCAATGAGAGATCTCTTTAAAAATATAATATTTTCTCTCAGAATCGTATACAATTTATATTTTTATATTTATTGAATAAACACGACTGGTATCCCATAACGTGGGCTGGGTATAAACAGAAGTAAAGGTCCTAAGATTCTTTTCATTATTAGCCACAACCATATCATTAATTCTTCCTATCTCTTCTTATCGGTTTTTTTCTACTCTAAGGCCTAAGCAATAAGCTCCATTATGTTATTGTTGTGGGAGAATGGGCGGCAAATAATAATTTTGCAAGGAAGCCGTGTAAGTTATTAATAATATTTTTCCCTTTGTTGAACCGTTATCCTCGGCACATCCTTTGTTCTAATGATCGATTTGTTGTTTTGAATTTTCTACATGTGTTCTTCCTTCAATTGGATCGTCGTCCTTGTTTGGCTTCGAAATTAGGTAACAAGTTTTGTAAAAGTGTTCATAGATCTGATTTTTTTTGCTTTTTTGTGTTGACTCGCTTTGAAGTAAACTTAATTTGAAATTTTTGTAAAAATTATTTGGATGTAGGTAATTGTTTATTTGATCATCGTACTAGTTTTAGGTTCTGAATAATAATGAACGATGGAGGCGACGCCGATGCCAGGCTTGACTTTCACCCAATATCCTACAAAATAAAATCATAGGTAGGTATCTACTACAGGTACAGGTACACAGCATGGGCTCTCCTTACGTTGCTGAATTCTAGAGAACGGTCACCGTTTTCCATCAGATGGACCGTGTGTCCGTATGCGTAAACAAAAAATAAACAAATTGGCTGCAAAATATTTTTTGGCCACTGATTTACCGGAACGGAACAGATCTGCAGAAACATCAACTCATCTGTCACACTAGTCGCACATAAAAAAGCATAACCGCCCGTTTATAAGAGTTCAAACACCTTTCGCTAGTTTGTTTGTTCCGAATTAAATTCGCCATGTTGCCCAACGCGAGCTCGGTGCCTTCGCGGGGACATACAAATTGCGACCGTTTAGCGCGTACCGGCACTTTCTGTGGCGATGGGGACTCCATATAGCGTGGTGAATAGAAATGAGCGGCAAAAAAAAGCTTTTGCTACCAATTTTTTTTGTATTTGCCTAGTGCGGCACACGGACAAGGGTGCAGCTGATGTAAAGCGGCTAATGTCCATGATATCTGTAAATTAGTTTGAGGGGGTAGGAGGAGCGGATGCGACGCAGGCCTAAAGAGAAAAGATTTGGTTGCGTGTTTGTTCGTAATGGATAAACTCAAAAACTAATCGACCGATTTTAAAAATTCTTTCACCCATACAAAGCTACACTATAACATAGGCTATATTTTGCGAAAATCAATGTGGTTCCCACGGGAACAGGTCCGAATTTCACGCAAGTCTTTGGCCAAAAAGATAGTGTTCATATACACTGCACATCACTGCATCGTCGGAGACTGCGTCTACATAAGCATCAGGTAAGACTGTATACAAATACCTACCTATAATTTAAAAAATGTCAGCGGCGACGCTCTCAGCAATGCAACGTGGCAATTCCGCCATCATTTTGAGCACGTTTTAATAGATTGGTTTTATTTCGTTTTATATCAATTTAGTTTTAGCCAGTTAAGTTTTCACTATTGCTTCGTTTTTTGTTTTGTTTAAAAATAATATAATTTAAAAAAGAACCCAGACATTACATTCCGGCGTTCATGGCGCGCTCCCTACCGCGAAATAGGAGTAACAGAGCCCTGAATCAGCGTTTCGCGGGTTGCTAATTAGACCGAATGCAATTAGAGGAGGAATTTTTGTAACAAGGTTCTGTTATAATTACGCCGGGAAATCTCCGAAGTCCCCGCCAAAGGGCCTGACTCATCACTCGGGATCGTTTGTGGAGCCTGTTAGAATAAAATAAGGATTAATTTGTATTATGTGGACGCTTGGAGACGGATGGTTTCGTTAATCTAAAAAGTTGACTGTTTTTAAAGAGGTATGCTTCATCTTCGGCCGCATCGTCACTTACCATCAGGCGAGATTGCGGTCAACTGCTTTGCTAGACTAATTTAATAAAAAACTGTGATCCAAAAGACATATTTCAGGTTTCATAAATTTTTGGTCCAAAAATAAAAAGGAAAATCTAAGACAATACCTAAGTGAAATATATTGGGTAATTTTGTGGTTTTAAGAATTTTTAAAAACTATTATCAATGTTGTATTGGAGGGTTGCTGGCGGAGGTTCAAAAAAGCATGTCAAAAACGAGGCAAATCAAACAAACTTTTAATTTTACCCATTTATTACGTAACTAAGTTTGTTTTGTACTAATAACTAACTGACTTACTCGTGCCGCGGTATCTGATGTTAGCAACAATGGGTCATGCTTAAACGTTCATTTGTTTCCACGCTAATGACTGTATCTGTTGCGTAAGTTAAAAATTACCAAATTGTTTTCGTACGTGGAATGGGTTACGGGGTCCGTCTGAGTATTTTGATTTTGTAACACTGCACAAAATAAGTTACAGTCACTTTAAAACTATAGGAATTAAGTGTAGTTATTGTGGACGACTGCTGTTATCGTGTTGTATCGATACCTGATGGAGAAAAGGGACTTTTTTTATTGCCTAGGGTGGTACACGGACGGATGGTGCACCTGATGGAAAGCGGCTATTGAGCCGCGGGGACGTTTTGAAAATCATCATATGCATTTTACATTTTTAATGTCACACTGTAGACAAACAGGCAAGCGGACCACCTGGTGGGAAGTGGTCACCGCTGCATAAAGACATCAGCAACAATATTGACCATCTCTAAAACCTCACTAGTTTATAATTTTGAAGACCACTTTTATGAGTAAAAGTTGTTAATATTGATATCCTACACTTTTGAATTCTAAAACTGTCTACACCCTTTTTACTACATTACCCTCCTTTTCGCCAATCGGGCAAACCCACTGTAGAGAATACGCATTCATTTCATGGAGCTAATAAGCTACACTGCACGGTAGCGTTTACCATTGAATGGCCATTTACCGTCTCGTTAGTACAAAGGAGCAACAAAACGCTCCATTATGCTGCAATAAGTATGCCTACGCAGTTTGCTGAGGCATTCGCGTGCGCAGGCGCATAGTTCGATACACGAGAAATATTATTTTTTTGAAATACGAGGAAATGTGCTCTAATCATTGTAATTTATATTTGTAATTGTAAATGTAATTGCAATTGTAAAATTTCGAACACAATTGTTATCAGAATAAATGAATTTATTCGGATAACAAAAAAACGGAAAGAAACGGAAACAAATTGAAATTGAATTAAAAAAGAGGGGTGCAATAAGTTTGATGCGACATTGAAATGTCCTATTCAAAAAAACAAGTTTGAGTTTAAGTTTAATATGTGTATCTGTGCACGTGTGTGTATTGTGTGTATTTACGGTGAGGGGAAACACCGTAATTAAACCTGCACCTTTTTTTTATGCCACTAAGGCGGCAAACAAGCTTACGGCCTGCCTGATGGTAGACAGTCACCGCAGCCTATGGACGTTTGCAATACCAGGGGCATCACCCACGCGTTGCCGACCCCGTGAAAACCTTTCAACCCCTTTCTTGGAGAACTCCATGTTGTACTCTCCAGGGAAAACCTCTCCAGGTAGTTCATTCCACAACCTTAGTGTGCGTGAGAGAAAGTTCCCTTGGAACCGCACAGTTAGCGACCAATTTGGCTCCAAGGTGTGTGGATGAACTCCCTGTCGGTGGCGAGCGGTGCGATGGTAGAATGTAGCTGTAGGCATCATGTCAAACAGTTCTTCAGTACAAACACCATTTGTTACACACATTTAGACGACTGAATGTGTAACCAAGATCCAATCGGGTCAGGTTTCCCTAGTAGCAGGGTCACGGAGGTCAGATGGCAGTCGGTCCATTGTGTTTACCTGATCTGCCATCATTCTTGGATTCTTGGATGATGGTCAAGGCGGACCCCGGGCCCTCGTGCGCGAGAGCTTAACCGAGACATTGACGCCAAGATGATGATGATATGTATTGTGTGTATGTGTCTGTATGTGACATCATATCTCCCGAACGGATGGACCGATGCGGTTTTTTTTTAGACACCGAATATAATCGAGATGGTTCCAAGTTTTTTTTTTTTTATGTACGTAGACAAATTCATACAGCGCCATCTAGCCTCAAACTAAGCAAAGCTTGTACTATGGGTGCTAGATACCTGATATAATACTTAACATTTTTTTTAAATACATACTACTTATACATAGAACACCCAGACCCGTAACAGAAATTAAAATTCATCATTTAAATTTCTGCCCGGCCGGGAATCGAACCCGGGACCTCTTGCGTGGCAGACCGGCCATTGAACCACTCAAGTCGTCATTTGTTAAATTAAAATAGGTTTAGTAGTTTAGGTAATATTAGAGCTTAGGTAAACTTGACCGGAAGATTTCCGACGTTTTCGGTCTGTTAGGTAAGGTTATTTGTACAGTTAATAGTGACACATTTTGATTCAAATATATCTATAAAACATGCCATATATTTGCTATGCCGACAGGGCTCGGACTACAAATGATCTATTAAGGCTGCTTAATATTCCCTATGGATCATTTATTGCAATTGAAACAACTTGGACTCACTTCAAAGTATGATGTCATTGAACTTTGTTGTTCTGTACGTGCTGAGTGTGGTCAAGCGTGCCTCATACAGATCAAGCGCTGCAATAATGTCACAGAAAAAACTATAGCCTATATTTCAACCAAGTAGTATTAGGCAACTATATTTACCGTGTATTACTTTTGAGCGTCAGGCCGAGCGGTTAGAGTATCCGACTCGTAAGCCAGAGGTCCCGAGTTCGAATCCCGCTCCGGCCATGTACCAATGACTGTTTTCTGAGTTATGTACATTAGTTGAATACTAACTGATGCTCTTACGGTGAGGGAAAATAACGTGATGAAACTTGCACATTCAGGCGACTGGATGTGTAACCATGATCCAATCTGGTCAGGTTCCCCTGGTAGCAGGGTCATGGAAGTCAGATGGCAGTCGCTCCACTGTAATTATCTGACCTGCCAAATCCTGGATCATGGTCAAGGACAACCGGAACATTAACGCCTAGATGATGATGACTTTTAGTACTATTTCTCCCATAGGTGGTAATATTTTGTTCATTGATACTTTTCCGCTGACATCTTCTTTTTAGATTATTTTACCAATTTCACCATTGCTTAGTTTTACTATTTTCTTCTTATTATTTATTAATTACTTGTATAAATTCAACGCTTTCCATTATGAAAGTATGTGTATTTAATTTTGTTAATTGACGATCTCTTTTATAGTTTAAGTACTGGATATAAATGGTATTATAATTATAATGGAATATTTACATGAAAATACCTAAATAATGTAAATTTAATAAATCTAAATCATTATCTTAACTAAAACAAACAACAGATGACCTTAGACAAAGCCTACGTTAATCAAATATTAATAGATTAATGAACCGATTTTAATGAAAGCCAAGATTCATCTCACTAAAATTGACAGACAAAAAACACCAAAACCCATCTGATGCCGCAGACAGACACAATGTAAATATGATGTTGTGGTGTAACAGCGTTGCCTTTACTTTATTGTTGTGTTTTTAATTAATACCTAGAATAGCAGTTACTATTGTAGAAATGGTTGTAAAATCAGATGCAAAATTACTAGACATTGTCAATTATAGCACTTGGCAAAATCCGTAAATAAATATTCCAAAAAAATGAACACCTTTTTGTGCGTCGATATTCTAAATATGTTTTTTTATTGCTTAGTGAGGCACACGGACCGACGGTCCACCTGATGGAAAGCAGCCACCGTCGTCCAGGACATCTGCAACCTAGGGGAGCAGATGCGGTGCCGGCCTTTGAGGTACCTGTAGACGTGACTTTTGAAGGACACCATGTTTTAGTGCAAAGGAAAGACTTCGGGAGGGAGCTCATTCCACAACTTGCACGTGCGCGGTGAAAAGGCTCGCGATGCTCGTACGTTAGTTGGATGCTAGGCATCAAAATGGTGTGGATGGAATCTATCCCATCGTCGGAGGGTGCGGTGGCGGAACAGTGACGGTGGCACCAAGTTAAACAGTTCTAAATATTGGTAAAGATCGTCAGAAAGAGCATGCGACATGGTAAAGGTCGCAGGTGCCAGCTGGATGCGGAAGGTACAGGACCGGCCTTTGTGGATGTCTCTGGGAGAGGCCTATGCCCAGCAGTGAGCGTCTTTCGTCTTTCGGCTGATGAATATATGCTGTTGAGGCTCCGTACCAAATAAACAGACTCACCAACAGTACTCCAAAGACCGCTATACCACCGTAGTGACTATCTATCACTGTTCTATAGAGCGTAGTCAAGCCAGCGTCGTTAATTAGGGATCGTGTTTTAAAACGCGAGTGGGCGGGAACGGCCCCACAGGGACGCCTTGTTAAGGGCATGTAGTTAACAAGTTTCCTTGGAACCGATGGTTTATTCTGGATTTAACTGGATTATGTATTAAACCTGTTTTTTGTGCGGATCGAAAGGTTGGTTCGGTTCAGAGCGGATTTTCTGTAATCGTGTAGATATTGTAGCGATTAAAACACAAGTACGTTTGGATTGTCGCAATGTTCTCTTCTCGTCTGTGAAGTGATCACAGACTACAACATGGAATTCTTCGAGAATTCCATGTTGAGAGAGAGAGAAGGCTGCCTGTACAGCGTGTGAAAGTTCCACAGGCAACATTCGGGAGATTCTAAAGTCTCTTAGCCTGTCCTACGCCATAACACCTACTTGAGGTTTTTTCGAGCGCGTTCCATACAAACTTAGTTTTATCATATTTTTATATCACACTATCAAACAGTTTAATTTTGTAACGCGTAATTAAGAAATCAATATGCTTGTGGTTTGACAGATTTCCGTTAAAGTATATCGCTTAAAAGTGATACTTTTTTACAGGAGTTTTAAAATTGTATGAAAATCTAAAAGACCGGCGTAACTTCGGTTCGACAGCGTCGTACCTTTCCATCAACAGAGATGGCGGTGAAATACAAAAATAATATCTAATCATTACCTATGACTTATCATGATCAGTCTTCGCCTTAACAGTTTCTTAAGTAATGAAACACCTAAATCGATATGATACATTTTTACTTTTATCTCTGTGCGTTATTATTTTTAATTAAGCGAGATTTATTGAAGAAACAAAGTTATTCAGACGATTCGTTCGAATCGTGCTCGCATTTCTTTTCATTATTGTCATGCAATTATTATGGAAATTTCATCGAATCATTGGGAACTTTTAATAAACTCCGGTGGTAATATTTAATGAAACGTATTTCTGTATTCGCAATTGTCCCTTGGTAATTATCGAGCAGTATTAATTGGAAAGTTTTGTCTGTAGATATTGTGTGGAGCAAAAAGCGATGGATTATTTATCAGTTGTCTCGTAATCCAAGATCTAAATAGGTCCGCCTTGTCTCCTTCTATCATCGGGACAGGCCTCTCCCACGAAAGGAAAGGTTATTGCCATAGTCAACACGCTTGGCAGGCGGATTGGAGATCGCAGTATTATAAATATAACAATGGAAAACGCTGCTGCCCATTTTCCAGCCTATGGAGACTCGTAGATATTTTGCCTCGAAAACGCCTTGTACGACACCCACAAGTGTAAGGGGTTGGTGCTATTCTACTCTGCCGGACACCACACGGCTAATCCTTTCAGTTTTCCTTCTAATGCCAAGCACCAATACAATGATTTGCTGCTATTTCAAGGTCATGATAGTCCATGCAGTGGTTGCTTAACTTATCGTATCAATGGAGTTGGGGAAGATTATGGCAAAACATCCAATAATATCCAAATATTTTTTTATAATTGTACCAGCCAGGCATTTGACCGCCACCTCACCTGGTGGTAAGTGACGATGCGGCCGATGATGGAGCATACCTGTCTAGGAACAGCCTACTCCTATAGGCTATTGGACTCTGAAACGAGTCGCAGTCTTCACTCAATGGATACCAGAATCGAATCTCTAATCTAAATCCAATACTGAGGCAGCGCGTGCGCACCGCCCGGCTATCGGGAGGGAGATGCTATCGGCGCGATGCCGGATACCGACTAAACAATTAGAGACCATTAGACGGATCGGCCGGTACCGTTTCTTTGGGCGAGGGCGGCCGTTACACTGTGGTGTGGTTTGGAGATTGATGAGTATGTCTGAGACCTACGGCCTGATTTGTTTAGAATAGTTGATAAGTGAAGAGAGCGACTGCATAGGTGTAAACCATAGAGAAAACATTTACTAAAGTAATAGAGGAGACACCGCAAATATTTTCTTTGAACCACGCTTTGCGGTCCATGGACAACAGTGGCCGCAGTCAGTTCTGAGACATTGCGCGACGCGGACCAATCTGACAGTGGCTTGGATATTCAAAATAACGCCATCTTGTGCATTAAAAACTGTACGATCCATTCGAGGGCCAAAAATAAAGAAAATGATAACATTTCATCGGTCATTCTATGACTTAGCAGCCTCCCCCCGCACCTCCCGCACGTGACAGGTTGGTACAATATTTTTGTTTGTGATGGCTGGCTGCTCTATTACGTTAGTAAATATATTCTCTATGGTGTAAACCGATCAGACAGTTTTGAATTAAAAGAAGTTTATTTATTTTATGTACCAGAGACTCGAATTCATACGTTTATTTTATTTATACTCTTTATTTCATAAAATTCTGAATTTTACATGTAATTTTTAAATTAAAATTGAAATTAATACAGGCGATAAATATGTTATTTGTCAAGGTCACTATCAACGCTAGGAGAAAATGTAAATAAAACATTTAAAACAAATATTAATTTACAGCACGCTTCATTACCCGTCATCACTCTTCTCGACTGCTGCTTTCGTAGTAAACTAATAAGACTAACTCAAATTCAAAATACGTCGTCTAGTGCAAAATACGCCATAATCAATAAAACGCCATTATTTTATTCGGTGGCGCCAACCTGGTAACCAAGACATACATCACTCACATTGAAGTTTTCTACACTGCCAGATACCACACGGTGGACCTCAGATTACCAGACCTCGGGCATACGCTACGGTGTAACAGCCGCCCCATCTCTGTTCGAGCGAGGTTAGACAGTTCACTGTCGATCGTATCGTGGCTATGGTATTTTTAGTGCTAGCCGTATGAGCAAATGAGATACCGAGCCTTTCCTTTTGCTCTGGCGCACCTGATGAAAGCGTGCTGATGAGGAAATCCTCCCACGAAATGATTTTGAAAAGGTTTTAAACAGAAATTTGTGTGCTTATAAGTTTCTGCTGAAGGAGGAAGTGGTGATCGATTTTGCTTATTCGATTTATGACAATGATTACATGATTGTTGAGTTGTATCAGGACAGAGCAAAGTGGTGGTCCTCTGCATACCCCACCACTAGGAGAGGTGTGAGCTTTTGAAAATGAAAATGAATGAAAATGAAAAAGTATTTATTGAATTAGGGTTACGTTAATTAATCTCTTTTCAAAAGTCAAAAGTCTAACGGGAAACAAAGGGAAGTTAAGCGAGCTCATCCAGGTAGGGGGCGACGCATGCTTTAAGTATGTATGTACATGACTTCTTACATGAAGTATCTTCATAGATTTCTGTTAAATATTCAAAGTGACTGCAAAGATGAAAGTTAGTAAATTCTAAATTAGATTTCCTTTTCATGTCATACGATAGTCAAACAAGCAAGCGGCGACCTGATGGAAAGCGGTCATCGCGGGACATAAAAACAATTTTCAAAACAGCTTTTACATATTAGATAAAATCTTATATTTTTTATTCAATCTCTGATAACACCAAAGGTGGGCGAAATTAAGGCTACTATTTTCCATTAAACGTGGTCAGCATAAAAAACTGCACGCTTCAATATTAATTTTAATCAATTAAAAACGAACAGAACTCCCGGCCCAGAGTTATTGTCCCGCGCAAAGTGAAAAATTGCGTAAATAAATACAAAAAACTCGCATCGGAACCTCTGACAATTTATTATTCAATGGAGACACTGAAACCATTATGCATGTATGCCAATGCGCTCATTTTTACAAGCATAATATTTAACTTGCACTGTTCGTATTCGTTCGGGGCCGTTCATAAAATACGTTCGCACACAAGGGGGGGGAGGGCTCTTGCTGAGTGTGACAAAGTGTGACAAGGGGGGACGGGGGGTGTATGGCAACGTGACGTTCGTTGAAATAAATGAAGAAGAAGAAGATGCTGCAATACCAATTATAGACATTTCGGCGCATTTACAGAATCCTTGGACTTCTGATTAATAAAAAATATTATTTACTTATTCGTTATAAAAGATATTTATTACTTTATTTAAATTTTATTATAAAATCTAAATAAATATTTAAATTCTCAAAATTTGTGCACTATTAATTAAAATTTACCATATTCAGGGGGGGGGGGGGCTTAGTTTTTGTGACGAAATATTTCGAGAGGGGTCACAGAAAGTGTGACACAGCGTGACAATGGGGGGGAGGGGGTCAGAAAAAGCTGATTTTAGCGTGACGTATTTTATGAACGGCCCCTATGTGTTGTCCGTCAAAATTTGCAAAAAAATTTTCGACCATTTCTTGGTATCCGATTGAACTGAAATTTGCTATACCTTGGATGGCAATGCATTAATATGGTACCATAAAGCTGGTCTGATGATGGAGTCGGAAGGTGGTCATAGGAACTAATGAACGCAATAAAATAATTCCATCGTGTTAGAGCTCTTTGGAATGAAACTATTTTAAATGACGATGTATGATTATTACTACGAATAAATGAATTTGAATATGAATATGAATGGTCTTTATGAGTTGCTACTTATAATACCGCGCAATAAAAGCTTGTCATGATTTTTTTTTCATTTGAATACCTATTAACTTTCAGTTTTTTCAATGTCCACTATTTTTCTCCTTCTTTCATACAACTAAGCAAAGCAAACAACTGGCACTTGACCGTCATCTCTTCTTTCAGAATGCCACCCATTTTCTTGGAATCCATAAAATTACTCAAAACAAAACTAATCTCCGTTGTAAAAGCTAATAGAAAGGCACTGCTCAATGTTCTGTTACTTTTTGTATAATGACTAAAGTTGCTTGTTCCTTTTTCAAACTTGGAATTACTTACTGAAAGTGTAATAATCTATTTTAAATATAAACTTAACATACACCCACTCTCTTACAATATATTTTCTACACTGCACGAGTATCGCTATCAGCAGTGTTATCTAGGTGTACCTTATGCCCAACAATTTAAAGACCAAACTCGGGTGGCCATCCAAAATTGATTCCGGGCCCGATCCATATCGAAGCGGAATCGGAACTCAATGACGTAGAAAATACGATTCAATATCGCTTCCCGGGGGTTATTGGATGGAAATTTAAAAAATGTATGGCTTAATGTTGAACCGTACTGTTATGGCTGTGGTGGAAGCGCGGAATGAGGTTTGCGTTGATTAAACCCTAGAACACATATAGATAGAAAGAAAGGAAATATATAGGTAGGTACATACATGAACACTACGACTACTAAGTACCAATACTTACAGAAAATTAAAACACAATAACTAGCTAAAAATAACGAAGCAAAAAGAATTCTCCAGTGGCCTATAGTTGTAGCACCGAATCAACTACCTACATCTACATAACATAGTACAATATAATCTTCGCTTTAGAAACAGGAATTACATAACATGATTGGCCATTCTTGACGAAGACCCCTCGAAATCTCTGTTCCCTGTCACCCAATTTTAGTTCGCCGCCAGCAAAAAGCCAAAAACGAACGCCACAAAATATCATAAAGGCGAAATCACTCCTAATTCTGGCAACACCGAATTAACGACGTAATCCGAAACGCACACTTGTTTGGCGTCCAAATTTGGAATTGGAACATCAAAAGGCGGTAACGGCCCGCCACCGATTCGGAATTTAAATAAACGTCAAAATAGGGTTGACAATGAAATTAAATTAGGAGCGAGCCACCGCCCGTTGGACGTGTAAATTGTGCAGTAATTGCGCCTATTACCGCGTGCGCCACGGGACGCGTGGCGACCCTGTAATCATCGTGTCCGCTCGTCTGAATAAAGCGGGCGTCAGCTGCTTTTTGTATAGTAATCAGAAGAAATGCCGGCGAATTCGGACGTGTGGGTGGGTACGTGCTTTTGGCACCTATGTGACTCCTGTGACCGTTTGCAAGAACGAGATAATCTAAAAAATTGAAGATAATAGCTAATGGGTAAGTGCGCAAAATGAAACTTATACCTGCGAACGCTTTATGTCAATAAAGTCATCTACTTGATAGAGCCATTATTATCGCATTTAGATACTGCATAGCAGCATTTCAGACAGAATATATGGGTTTTCCCAGTCATCATTATCATGATCCTAGAGGCCAATCCGAGATTCTGCCATGATCCTCTATCATGCGCTTCCTCGTCCACTTTGCCCGTTATTCAGTATTCTTTATTTGTATCTATGCCATTGGCTCCCGCATTCCACTCAGCGTTGTTAGTCGCTTTTTGGTTTCCCATTTTTCATGTTGTTTTCCCAGTGTTTCGGAGATACAATATGATCATTAAATATCAGAATATTTACTTAATTTAAACCCCTTGAAAAATAGGGTTGTTATAAGTTTGATGTGTGTATCTGCGGTATGTCAGTCAGTGTCATCACAGCTCCCGAACGGAAGGACAGATTTTAATGCAGTTATCGAAAGTAAGTTTAATCTAGACAGTTCCTAGCTTTGTTTCATCAAAATCGGTTTAGTAGCTTAGAAAATATTTAAGTACAGTGTATATGTAATCTTTGTCCGAGATTATTCGACTTTTTCTGTCGGTTACGTTACTTTTCTTGTGATAGGTATGCGATCTCTGACTCATTGCTGGCGTGGGTGTCGGAACCACGTCGTAATCCAAATTGGTTATAATATGGCTTTCAATCAGTCAGTCAAGACAGGTTCAACGCTCACTGTGATTGACGGAACCAACGCGTTAGTTAGGCAATGTGTTTGAGATTTGATACAAATTACTGATAATATTCGAAGTACCGTTCCAAGATCTTCTGATTTCAAACTTCTTGTAACATGTGTATACATGTATTGCGAGGTTTGTATGTGTAAGTACTCTTGCAACTTTAGTTTTATGCAATGAACGATTTAGTAAGGGCAATATTTAATATTTTATTTTGTACCTATAGTAAATGGTATTTAATGTATTTTGGGTAATCCTGACGAAAGTTGTAAAAATATTTGAAATGTATTTTGGACGATGTACAACTAATACTGAATAATGAAAATGAATTGCCTGGCATTGCCGGGCACGGTCCGGTCGTGACTGGCGTGGGGTAAGTTTGCTGCTGTCATGGGGCGGCCAGCTTGTCACTGTGTGCTTCCTTCCTACTTTCCTACCCCCCTCCTTTTTGACGATTGAAAGAGATATTTAATGTCCTAATTAATAAATAAATTTTGAATTTTGAATATATTTTAAACCACTCGTACTCCGCATTACCTACCTACTCATGATTGCTTCCACTTACTTTACTTTCAAATGTTTTGGTAGTTTTTCAACATCAATGAGGAGTGTACCTGTAACAGACATAAGATTTCTTTAGATTTGCGAGATAACTTTGACATTGTTTTATTGAAAAATATATATTGCATTAAATAAAATAGTACGTACAGCTGTAAGTAGATCCTCTTAACATGCATAAAATATACGGTAAGGGGGTCAGTTCTCTCTGCAACTGACTGTACAATGTTAAAAATTAAATTAAATACTTAATACAATGTCAAAAAACAATAAATAAATAAATAAAATTGAATAAAACTATTAAAATAATCCACCTCCGGTTAAAGGTAGTTCAAGGTACCCATCCCATCATGACAATTATGGGAGGGCACTACATTGAACTGGCCGTATGGTGACCGGCAGAGTAGAATAGCACCAACCCCTTACGCTAATTGGCGACTAATGTTTTCGAGGCAAAAGATCAAAAGTCTCCGTAGTCTGGAAAATGGGCAGCAGCATTTTCCATTGTTATATTTAAACACTGCGATCTCCAACCCGCCTGCCAAGCGTGGAGATTATGGCAATAACCTCCCCTTTCGTGGGAGAGGCCCTAAGTCCTGCAGTGGACTGTTACGGGCTGTGATGATGACTACATTGAACATACATACACATACATAAAGCTCACGCCTGTGTCCCACAGGTGGGGTAGGCAGAGACTACGGACCGCCACTTTGCTCTGTCCTGACACAATTCCCCAGCCTCGCATATATCCACAACTCTTTTCATACATCTCCTTTTATTCGTACCACTTCGGCCCCCAGCTTTTTTGAGAACATTACTGATCTGATCAGTGAATGTTTTTTGAGAACATTACTGATCTGATCAGTTGTTCTGGGTCGTCCTCACTACATTGAATTTTAGGATAAACTATAACCTGTGCGTTATTCCGGAATTTAGGGTCTAACACTGTAAAATTTCATTCAGTAGGTACTTTTGGAGAACAAGAGTACCGCACAATTCAGTCTTATAAACTTTGGCATTGATTTGATTGGGAGGTCTCATTTATTTGGTTTACTCGGACGAGTTTAGTCCTTTAACTTTAAATAAAGTCAAACTTATTACTGATTGATTGATTTATTTATTTCATAAATTATAATTTAAAAATACAATAGTGTTTATCAACTAATGCAAGCACGTACAGATTCACGAGTGACATATCATTGAATCTTTACAAATCATTACATCTACAAGTCTTAAGTAAATGACCTGAGTTTAGTTGGTTAACATGCTAGTCCCCACGCTGAGATCCCGAGTTCGATTCCCAGTCGAGCAGAATTTGAAATGATGAATTTTAATTTCTGTTACGGGTCTGGGTGTAGTATGTTCATAAAAAAAGTATACAAGTAGTTTATCAGTTATCTAACACCCATAACACAAGCTTTGCTTACTTTGGGGCTAGATGACGCTGTGTGAATTTGTCTAAGCATATTTGTTTTTTTAATACAGAATATAGACAAAGTTATCAGATATTGCCAGAACATAGAAAAATGTCACAAATTTAATTACAAAAGCTAGTTCCAACTTACTAAAACATTTATATAACCAAATAAGTATGCCACCACTAAACATCAAAGTTAAACATGTGCACCCATGTTTATTTCATGAATCAAATCGATTTAAACACTGACATTTGCTAGCGGGAGATGTTGGTAAACACTGGACACTCTGTTGATGATCCTTTGTATTGGATATGAAACGCTATGCATATCATCATAAGGTTTAAATTGGGGTTGAAAGTGATATAGGCTAATGCAGGGCAGTACTTTACTGGGGAATTAATTATTAGAGTAGAATTGAGAGACTAACTCGAGAAATTTTTGATAAATCGGATCATTGCTATACGATTGTCTAGGATGATGGTATTGTCTTCGCAAAGTACTATGAGATGAGGTGTTCCGATGTAAAGTGGCTATGGTGGACACACTGAGCGGTATTAGTGGGTAGGGTACGTCCTTGTCGGGCCTTCCCACATATCCACGAGTGACGTTATATATTTCGAACATTCTCCCTCTTAAAAAGACGATGACAATGTTAGAACTAACTAGATTTTAGAAACAACAATAATTATTTAAGAATCATCTCCCTCGAACCTTTTTCCTCTTAAAAAAGACGATGACAATGTCTGATGATGACAAATGACAATGTTAGATAAATATCTCAGAATAGAATTATTATTGGTGCAACAATAATTATTGAAATAATCAGCTATGTTATTTTCTTAGACAACATCCGTGAGCGCAACGATGAAACGTGACAGATCTTGGGCAGGTTGCCCAGCCACGCGCAAATTTCTATTTTTATTTATGTAATACGGCAGACAAACAGGCATGATGAAGAATTTTTCTTAGATAATCGCACCCCTGAACAATTACACGTAACGTAAGACCCCAATTAAACAATCCTAGGCATACCCATCCTGGAGTTGATAAAAAAATATTGAAAAAAAAATCAAATACCCAAATTAACCATTTTCAACGCACCAAATGCGTATCTGTCGGTCAATAACGGAATTAAAGCTGGAAGGGTTAATATTGACAATGCAGTGTTGGCCGCCGATAATGATGTGCAATGTGTTAGTTCGTCATGCGATAATCCCACAGCATGCGAGAATCATATAGTTACAATGACACGGCCTCATGCGTGCGAATTTTAGCTTTTCGCATTTGGTTCAAACAAGTACGACTCTTCGTTAAGGGACTGAACGACAGGTAAACCTGATAAACATACATACAATACAATAAAACAGCCGACAAAGTTTACTCAAATAATTCCTAACTTATTTATTCTGTATTAATAAAAAATATAGCTATCAACAACCAACTGCCAAAAAACGAAGCAAACAGATAGATACTGAGGGAGAAGAAATATAGAACTTATAAATGGAACACTTTGTAACGGATTATGTATCATCATCACAGCCCGTAACAGTCCACTGCAGGACTTAGGGCTCTCCTACGAAAGGGGAGGGTATTACCATAATCTCCACGCTTGGTAGGCGGGTTGGAGATCGCAGTGTTTAAATATAACGATGGAAAATGCTGCCGCCCATTTTCCAGACTACGGAGACTCCTGATCTTTTGCCTCGAAAGCATTTACAATTTACAACAACGGATTATGTATATAGTCCGTCATTATCGGGTAGTCTTTGTCATTTCCATATCTTGCTATTTTCATAGTTATTGTTCTATTCAATTTCATAATACTTATTAATAATCTAATCTTATATTATAAAATATTGCTTGTAATAAATTATAAATCTTGACAAATTACCTTTGTAAGGCAACTTATGGGCCAATCGGCCTGAAATAAATCATTTTTTTTTTTTTTTTTTATATATGTATTTAATCTCTTCATTACATAAATTTATAACATTACATTTTATTTATATATTGTCAAAAAGGATAAACACAGAAGGAAATACAAGATAATATTCGTCGTCAATGTTGTGGAACATTAGGTACCTACAAACATTCGCAGAGTCACAAGACCTACAATTTTAGTAACAAAGAACCTACAATTCATACACACTGTTATTTTGATCAGTTTCGACACTGACACACTGTAACGATGAAGAGCAATTTTTAGCAGAAGCGGAAAGAAGTCTATTCTTTACCTATTAAAATTTTACCTGAAAACGTGAAAACTAGCTATTAAGCCGTCCTTTCAAGACGAAAGGGACACGTGACGCATAAAACCTTTCCCACTGCATATCCCATATCCCGACCACATGTTATCACTCAATCTCACGCCAGTAACTCATTGCACTAACGCACTGGCTTATGAACCCGCGCAAGTTATTGGCATACATACGGCCGGAGGGCACACATTTGGCCCTCGGACTTGCCATTCGACTTCGACATAGATGAGACGACAGACAATATTTACCCACATTCGAATCGGTCGATGTTGCTGCACAGTTTCGTATTGGTATCCGAGGCTTGTGGCGGCGTGTGGGGTATCCGACTCGTAAGCGAGAGGTGCCGCATTCGAATCCCACTGCGGCCATGTATAAATGACTCTTTTCTGAGCTATGTACATTAGTTGAATACTAACCGATGCTCGTACGGTGAGGGAAATACATCGTGATGAAACGTGCACATTCGCGACTGAATATGTAACCATGATTCAATCTGATCAGGTTCTCCTGGTAGATGGGTCACGGAGGTCAGATGACAGTCGCTCCAAAGTAATAACGTGATCTGCCAAATCTTGGATTATGGTCAAGGCGGACTCCGGGCCCTCGTGCACGATAGCACAACCTGGACATTATCGCCAAGATGATTATAATTATTTTTATCCGAAGCTTGTAGCACAGAGTATATGCATGTGGCAAAAAGGCGACAAAGCAGCGCACCTGTCCGTCTGTCAGTACGCAGTTTCCATAATTATAGGTAAGTTTGTTCTGTTATAAATGCGAGAATTTGGATGAATGTTTGCTATTCTCGAACGAAAAACTGATTGATTTGATTTTGATAAAATTTTACAGTGCAGCTTACACACCAGAATAATACATATATTATACTAGACTCTGTGGTAATTGCTTCTGTGCTCAGTGTCACCCAATTTTAACTCAGATTGCGGGCAGAAGCTAGTAGGTACTCCTTGCTACAACAAAACGTATGTATCCTCTATCCGCTGCATAGTCTTTGGCACCATTCCGGGTTCACGAGGCCAGCTGGGTCCACGATCCATCTGTCAAAGCATGATGCATGGCCGTGACCCCTGATCGCATCTAGTATTGTTCTTGGCTAATTCCACATCTGCGGTGTGGAGGTTATTTTTAGTGTGATAAAAATTGGTTTGCATGTAGGTAGTTGATTCAGGTTGTTGAACTAGTGTTTGGAGGCCGAAATTGAAAAAGTTTAGTTCTTAAAAGATGCCTGCAGTTATGGCTTCCTCTCAAAAACTCGGTTGTATTTGGTAGATAGCGTTAAATTCGGTTTTTACTTTCTATATGTATCGGTATGTATATATGTATTCTCAGCGTAGATAGATACATAGGGACAGATGGCGGAAAGCGACTTTGTTTTAAACTATGTTTAAAGATAGAAGAGAGAGACTACACATGTTTACAATATTAGTCCAAATTTCTCGCAACTAGTTACTGTAAATCAGTCACCCGTGGACTGAGGGCATTATGAGGTGACCCTAATCTGTAACCTCGTTAATTTCAGGTGAGGTTAAGGTCGAGCTTTGATGGCGTCGGATAACGATCAAACGATATTGGTTATTATACGAATCCGACCAATAAAGATAAAGGTATATTAATCCTGGAGACAACATGAAGAGAGGTAGGGCATAGCGGGGTATCTCGTTCGAATTGGAGCCGCCCGACTGGGGAAATACCTCCACCTTACAGAATATCGCAGCTAAATAATACTCTTTTAAATAGTATTGTGTTTCTGCCGGTGAGTAAGGTTTCCAGTGCTCCATGGGGTGGGGATTTGGGGAACCGTGGCTTTGGCAGTGGAGTGGCATTTGCTTTTTGCTGCCAGAGCAACGTGTTATAGAGGTGGGCAACGCATTAGCGATACTCTTGGTGTTGCTAATGTCTATAGGCAGTGGTGATCACTTTCCATCAGTTGGCCCGCTTGCCTGTTTGCCTACCGTATGACATAAAAAAAAAAAAAAAAAATGAAGACCTCTACACACACTCACGCAAGTATCCCATAGGGTTTGACAGAAACTAAAGGCCTACATGACAATCGATTATTTATTAAGATGTCTAGTCAGAATAATAGTCTTATTTCCATAGACTTCTATATACCTACCAGCCAATATCGTGAGTATTGCTTCGATATTGGGTCCTATGAAATTGGCGTTTTTCCCAAGTATTTATTTGCTAAAAATTTTATTAACTGTAAAATTATCAAGAACTAATAATTTATTTCGAAAACATGTTCTGATAAGATAAGTCCATAAAACTAAATAAAAATATTTTCTTAAGTTTTTATAATAGTTTGTAAATTTCAGTTGTCGTCAGTTTTGCCTCTTTAACCAGGTGTGCAAAAATCGACTCCAGAGACTTTTCAACCAGCATCAGGTTCCTAAGCGGAAGACTGGTCGGTCATTGTCGTTTATTTTTAATGACGTTTCGCCAACGTTACCACGTTTCGCATCTTATAGAATAAATTTGCTTGATTAGTGTAAAGGTTACGAAATTATATAACTTTGTGCCAATTACTTGGATCATAGTAATGATATTGCTTTATTACAAAGGTAGATTGTTGATGTTATTGTTTGATTTAAGTTTTTGATTGGATTAAGTTTTGAGGTGTACTCGGTGGGCGCTCTGTATTGACTTGTAATATATTAGTATTCACCCGAAATAGCTACTTTCAAGATAACAATAACTTCAAAAGTAATTAAGAAACTCCGAAAATCTTATTTTTGAGAAAATCTGAAGGAAGATTGTAAAAGATTGGTTACCTAATTAATATATTTACCTAAATAATATTTGGACGCGCTCTTATATTATTTTCAAATTTTCCTTTTCTTTGTGGATATTAATTTAACTGTACTCTAAAAACTAGCCACTAGTACTAACACTAACAATACCTACTGGTGGTACTAATTGCATACTGACTATAACCTAACATTAGCATTTTAGAGAGCTGTCTATTCCGACTATTCTACCTACGGCATTCACTCAAATTAACGACCTTTCGCACAACCGTCTTCGCTATCTTTGTTCGCGACATCGGCTGTAGGGAACCCCATACGCACCCCAAACGTCAACCCCATAGAATTGACGCGAAACTATCCATAAACAAGTGAAACAAAAACAAAAGCAGCCTTCTGTTCGCCACAAATCACCAGGCAGCGATCCCACGAGCAGTCAAGACGCAATCACTGCCTGGAAACCGCATTACAGTTTTATAAAAATGACGCTATCCGCCACCGTCGCCCCCGACAAGGTGTTAGGGACGCAAATAATTTATGTCCCACCACAGACAGAGACAACATAAGCCGCGGGAAAAATAAGCAAACTACCCACTTAAAAAGACGTAACAATCTTACCGGGCGGCGTACCCGCGAAAGTGGTCTCTGAGACGACGGTCCAAATTCAAAAGTCAACCGTTCGCGCGCACACGTCCGCCGTTTCGTCGCGCCGACAACATAGTTTCCTACAAAGGGGTATAAATTACCCGCGCGGGCGGAGGGGTGCGTCGCGTCGACCTTATTTAATTTCATAATAAATTGCAATAATTGCATTAGCCGAGCGCTTATAAATCAGACGATAAAGAGTGCTCCGAGCGTCGAGTGGTAAAAATGACAGGATATTGCACTGCTGAGTTATGATCGGTCGCCGACGTTCTGTCGTAAAGTTTAAAGTATGTCGTAAGGAAATAGTGTGAGATGTTATCGGGCTTTGTGTGTCCTGTGCCAACTGCCGATGGTACGCCGTGGTCAGTTTCGATTGTTGTGACGGTGATTTTTATTGGACTTCGAGGCATGGGGACTATCAAGTTTTATACCGTCTGTAGTACGAGATACGAAATTATAAATATCAAGAATATTTCGAGGCAGCGAGCCAGAGGTGCTGCACTCTTTTGTGTAGTAGTTGAAAATAAAGTCGGTAATTTATTTTAATTTAGCCAGGGCCGACTGGCAAACGTTAGCGAAAGTCACTGCGCGTTTTCGCCAAAATTAACCATCTCCTACTTATCACGATCGCATTCAATTAACACTAAGCAGGCGAGCCGTGTTCCGAGCACTATAATTACGGCCGTATATCTCCCGAAACAGACTATCACATAACCCCTAAACTCTATTATCGGCCAAAAATACCCCTGGCTTTATGAAGATTCGATTAAGCCGGCGCTGGATTAAAGTCGACCCCGATTACGAGTACACGGAAAAACAATTAAGGAAAATACTGAAACAATGAGTGACTATAAACTTTGTCTTTGTTTTGGGGTATCTTGGGCTGGGCTTGCGGCGGCGTGGGTCTGCCAGACCCCGCTTAGGCTCGCGGGGTTCAGTGTGAGAGGGTTGAACAAAGCGAGGTACTCGTGCCGCGCGAGAAATTTATCGTTTTTAGATAAACTTAACTGGGATTAACACGCGTGACTGTTAATGATTTCAGCAGATAAAAACAGATTTCAATGTGCATTTCTTAGATTACAACCGAGGGGAGGAAACAGTAAGTTTGTAAGTACGGGGGGAGTGAACAGAAATTTATGGCTTTACTTCCGAAAGGGTTGTTAAAATTTCATTCGGTGGTTTCGTTATCTGTATCCCGTGCACTTTATGATGGTGGGTTTGATGAAAAAGTTTGAAAAGACTGTAAGAATTTTCCACAAGTCGGTGAATATTTTTTAAACCAATGTTTGACTGACTGAATTTTTTTTATATACCACGAATTCCCTTTTTGAGATTCCCGATCAAAGATCAAGGTTACCAAATTTGTCAATAGCAGTGATTAAGGAGGGTTATTTGACAACTTATAACCGTTCCTTTTGGACACGGTATATGCACCCGCGCATTTCTATTCGGTGTAACTCACGTCTCACACGTCGATTGTGTGACACACGGGCGGTGCTTTTTCCATGTATTTATTGAGTTTGTCTCGTCATTTATTGCTCACTTGTTGCAATTTACATTAAAATAAACTTTAATAAACTCAATTACTGTCCAAACCTACACCTAAATATCCAACGTAACAAGTGCCATAAACCTGCCTGTCAAGGAACATGTATCTAATAAAAAGTGTATGAATACTAAACCAGTAACAGGTTCGACTTTGGCAATCCCAATTTCGAGAAACACCGAGTATTCCACGATCGTTCTCTACATTTATTGACGCTTACGAAGTTATTCTCGCCTCCACACACAATTAACTCTACGTAGAGACTGTAGAATGTTTGAACATTGAACGGTGATGTTCATAATTTATAATTTAATGTTTGGAGCCCCGGGCTGGGAACCTATAAATTCTCTGAGTGAGAACTCGACGCTATTGGTTTATGAATGAAATGTACCGATTGTGATGATTTACTTTACCTATTATTGGAGGAACCTCGCTGGTCTACCTCCAAACTAAGCAAAGCTTAGAGAGGTGCTGGATAATTTAATTTAAAGTACCTTTTTATGTTATTATCTCATCTTGGCGTTAATGTCCCGGTTGTGCTCTCGCACACGAGGTCCGCCTTGATCATGATCTAGGATTCGGCAGATCAGGTAATTACAGTGGAGCTACTGCCATCTGACCTCCATCACCCTGCTACTAGGGGAACCTGACCAGATTGGATCATGGTTACACAATCAGTCGCCAGAATGTGCAGGTTTCATCACGATGTTTTCCCTCACCGTAAGAGCATTGGTTAGTATTCAACGAATGTATTTTTTTATGTGACACCTAAGACAAATTTTATTTTTTATTTTTTTAAATCATACGGTAGGCAAACAGGCAGCGGGCCACTTAATGGAAAGTGGTCACCACTGCCTAAAGACATTAGCAACACCAAGAGTATCGCTAATGCGTTGCCCACCTCTATAACACGTTGCTCTGGCAGCAAAAAGGAAATACCTGCCACTTGCACTGCCAAAGCCACGGTTCCCCAAATCCCCACCCCATGGAGCACTGGAAACCTTACTTATCGGCAGAAACACAATACTATTTTAAAAAGTATTATTTAGCTGCGATATTCTGTAAGGTGGAGATACTTCCCCAGTCGGGCGGCTCCAATTCGAACGAGATACCCCGCTCTGCCCGGTAGGTTCATCACGACCTGCTTGCTCGATTTCCCCTTTACCGTAAAAAAGAAAACACGCCATACAACTTTTTAAGCTACAAAACCTTAAAATCTCAAGTATTTCAAAGCTGACGTGTACATAAAGCTCCGTGTCCGCACAATCATCCGTCACGACGCGTATCGACGGGCTCGCTGCACCGCGGCGCCGGCCGAATACTAATTCACCTGCGCTGCGGCGGCAACGGGTTAGGTGTGCTGGAAAGGACTATACTATCTTTTTTGGATGTAAGTATCTCTGCCTGAGTCACTGTTCCCCGAACAAACGCTGTATGCGTCGCCGATTACTGGGCGAACAAAGTGTAAGTCAGAGTTTAGTCCATCGACTCTATAAGAAGAAGATGACTGTTCCCTGATAAGTATAACCTTGGGGTCTTCTAGGCATGCATGCTATATATTCGATCTCATCGTCGCTTTTCATTAGGTGAGTTGAGGTCAAATTTTTTGGAAAGTGATGGAAACCTGATGGAAAATGGTCACCGCCGCCTATGGACATCAGCAACACCAGGGGAGTCATCAATGCGTTGCCCGCCTCTGAAGAGACCTCTAATATACCTCTTGAACGATCCCATGTCATAGTCCAAAGGAAACACTGTGGCTGGGAGCTCATTCCACATCCGAATCGTACGAGCGAGAAACGTTCTTTCGAACCTTCGCGTCGTGACCAACGGGGGGGTCTACGTAGTGAGGATGAGTACCAAGACCACGGCGGGCTGATTGCCAATTAAAAAAATTGTTATTCATTGGGTTGTTTATTTAATGCTGGTCTTTATTTGGCACAGCGTCTGCTGTCTGTTAGTAGCATGGCCATTAAACGTGGCAACGTCCTCAATCTTGGTCAAGCCGGACCCCGGGCTCTCGCTCACGAGAGCACAACCGGAACAATAATACCAAGATGATTTTATATTCGGTACACACAAAAACATACAGCTCACGCCGCTTCCAGTAACGTTAACCTCTACGCATATCACGCAAGAATCTTGACCACACGATCCGATCGCTCGGCCATTGTTCCGTAACTCGATAATGGAATTATCTGAGGACTTTATCTCTGAATGCGCGTTCTTAATTTTTTAACAGTTAACCTGTTTTCTCTTCCGAGGCGCACTTGACAAGGTGGGAAATTGGGGCCGTTTATTTGGATGTTACTTGAGGTGTAATGTGTTAAAACGGTGCGTATCATACGTGCATTCCGGTGTTTAAGAGGAGTGTGTCGGAGTGCTACATACTAACGTAGTTTGATAATATTTTCAATATTGCGCTCTCAAAGTCGATGAAATTTTGTAGACGTGATCTAGAAATGTATATGCTTGTGATTTGTCCGATTTTCGTTTAAACTTATTGTTTCAAAGTTCTGTGTAACTTTGAAACAATATGTTTAAACGAAAATCTGACTAACCACAAGCATTAGGTAGTTACCAAATAAAGTTTATAAAAAATACTAATTCCGACCACATTTTTATTTTGTTAATTTTTTCCCAAAAAACCAAATTCATTCAAAGATCACACGTGAAGCAAATACCAAGAAAACATTAAGCAGGTATTCTGCGTGTGGAATATACAGTAAAACTCGATTAACCGCGCCTCATACTCCATTAATACCGCAACTCCTACCATTGGATTAATACTTAGCCTAATTTAAACCGCGATAAGAACTCGGCTTAAGCCGCTCTAGTTCGGCGAGTAAGTTGGGAAGTGATCGATACACCTACTTGTGTACCAACGTATTTGCGTTCAGCACGATATGTTACTCTAGCTGTATGATGTTAAAATTTTGAATGAGGATCTAGAAGGGCTGTTTTTACGCAGACGTTCCTTGCATGTACATGAATGACGAATGAGAAGATCCTCAAGCGGACATAGCCCGAAAGATTGGCATGTTAAGTGGCAGTGGGCAGAGCAGATAGCTCGCAGAACAGATGACCGATGGGGCAGTAAAGCTCTCGAGTGGCGACCACGTACCGGAAGACGCAGCGTGGGTAGGCCTCCCATGAGGTGGACCGCCGACCTGGTAAAAATCACAGGTACCAGTTGGATGCGGAAGGCACTCGACGGCCTTTGACGGCAGATCTTTGGGGGAGGTCTATGCCCAATAGCGAGCGTCTTCCGGCTGATATTATGATAATGATAAATGTGGATGACAGTCAACACTTTGCATAAAGTACGCTGTGCACATATATATTGAAGATTGATCCAGCCTATTAATCATATTTATTCAATGTACCTCTCATGACAGTATATTGCCGGCTACAAGAAACATATTCTTTTTGTAATGACAAAGGATCTAGCAAACTTCACTCGACAACTCCTGTATAATTTTCCAACCATCAGAATGACTCAAGATTCCAAGAACCCCATACCCGTGTCTTATCTGCGCCAATTAATACTTCCAAGGGGTTAAGAAAACGCCCCGCAGCCAAACATTAATATGGATGCAACTATATTCATGAACGAAACTGATTTGCATATTAATTTGCCACTATATCTGTTCTATTGGCACTTAGTGTCTTGCGCCTCGGTGTAAGGGTTTGCACGTTATCAGATTCGCTTTTATAGTTTTATAGGGTGAAAGTTTCGGTGAATATGCATGGGTGAATGTTGAATGTAGATGTATTTAGTAGGCATGCGCGGTATAGAGTAAGCTAAAGATGCACGTAGTGTTTTGAGAATAAAGTTTAGGGACAAGCTAGTCTTGTAGTGTAGAACATGTAGAAACGAAGACCACACATGAGCTTCTTTATGTTTCTTTATTCTTCGACAAGTGACCGGGCGATACGTTTACGTAAATAAATAGCAAACTATCCACAACCAATGCACAAATTCCACAAAACCATACCCATTGCCCATACTTCCGCGGCTATTGTTCTGCGATACCGTATTCCATTTTAACGCAATATGAGTTGCCCTGTCTCAAAGATAATCCCCTCCTACACGAACCATTGTGTCCCCCCCTCTTACCCCTCCCTTGACTTCATTAAGCTGCGGTCGCCACTTCGTTAGCTGATATGTCAAGTTATTGTACGCGAAGTGTGTAGGTCTAGATGCTGTACGACATAGGTTTGACAAAACCTTTTGCTGATATGGCTTAATATGCTTTTTAATATGTTTGTTGCCATTTTATGATAATTTTATAAATTCAGTAAATATGAGTTAGGTTAACTTGAACAGAGGTAGGGCATAGCGGGGTAATCCATTGGAATTGGAGCCGCCCGTCTGGGGTAGGACCTCTTGTAGAATACCGCAGACGAACAAACTCACTTTCAGGAACAAAATACTATTTAAAATACTAATTAAGACAAAATACTATTTAAAATAGTAATTTTGTTCCTGAAAGTGACTAAGTACTTCAGTGCTCCACGGGGTTGGGATTTAGGGAACCGTGGCTTTCGCATTTCCTTTTTTGCTGTCAGAGCAATATATACCAGGGTTGTAGAAGTGGGCAACGCATTGGCGACACCCCTAGGGTTGCTAATGTCCATAAGTAGTGGTGACCACTTTCCGTCAGTAGGCCCGCTTGCCTTATAACATAAAAAAACCTGATCGATCGGGCATATTTACTTTATTCAGTTTACTCCTTTAATTGGTTTTCACCGCGACTCCGTTCGCATAAAATCCGGTTATCTTTTGTGATAGAACTAGCCCATGCCTTTCTCTGATTGCTTATAAAATTTTATCCAATTCTACGCAGTGGTCGTTGCGTGAAAACATAATGCGCAGACGCACTGTTCTGGACCTTATTCCATGGGATATGCGGAGATAAATAATGCAGTAGGTATTGTCTAATTTCTTGCGTATTGCGTGAGCGCCAAAATCACGCCTTTATTCGACAAACTGCTGTTTATTATTTCAGTTGAGTCCGTTCTGAGAAACGATGTGGTCGCAACAGAATAATATTTGTCTCGCTTTTACCCATTCAATGCAAATATTGTCGTCTCACATTACGTGACGCATTCACATTACTGGTGCAGAATTTGTAACATAATGTTTTTTGTTTTCAATGTAGCAAATAAATAATTTATGAATTTCCAGTACTGCTTATAGAGTATACGCAGAGTTTTTATTATTACATACTGAGAATGTATCATCATCATCAATGTTTATTTATCAAGATAAAATATATTTTCCCATCTTTACTCTTAGTGGAGAATTAAGACAAACTTGTATATAAGTTAAGTATAGAATTATAATAATTATAATGTTAAACAAGGGTGACAATCTACTAATTATTCTTATTGGACTTTCACTTCGTGATCAAATCAGAAATGAGGATCCGTAGGCAAATCGTATTGTGTTTCTGCCGGTGAGTAAGGTTTCCAGAGCTCCATGGGGTGGGAATTTGGGGAACCGTGGCTTTGGCAGTGGAGGAATATTTGCCTTTTTGCTGCCAGAGTAACGTGTTATAGAGGTGGGCAACGCATTGGCGATAGTCTCGGTGTTGCTAATGTCTATAGGCAGTGGTGAGCACTTTCCATCAGGTGGCCCGCTTGCCTGTTTGCCTAACGTATGACATAAAAAAAAAAAGAAAAAAAAACCAAGGTCACCCAGATAGCCCAATGGAATGCCAGGCTAAAGTGGTGGTACGCAGGAACATGCGCTCGCTACCTTATCCTTAAAACCGGAACACAACAATGCAAGCATTGTTGCTTGGCGGCAGAAATAGATGAGCCAGTGGTACTTACCCAGGGCTTCGATTCTGGTACGGAAATCGTACATTACAATTGCATCGCATGTCAAACGTGTGATTGTTATTCAAATGACAGATGTTGAGTTGCAACTTTCATGAGTTCGAACTTTTCCACAATTCGTTTTCTGGTACTTTAGTTGCATTATGGTTTTATATGGCTGTTGGTACTCCAATAAATAAATAAATTACTAAGTTGCATCTTTCTCAGTTGTCAAACTGACAAATTCTGTTAACGAAAACGTGTCAAAGGTCGAACAATTATTTAACTGCAATTTAACTGGGATGATGCTGAGACTGACTCGATACCTCGACGTAGTTATAGTAACATCACAGTTACATTGCAACATAATAGCAACTGCATTGCACACCAAAATCGGTACCCAGGCGGACTTCTCAGGCTTGACAGAGTCCTACCGTCTGATAATCATTATCACTACCATCGTATAAGTGCAATGAAATCTAGAAAACATCATCATCACATCAAACCACTATGTGGGGTACTTATACGAAATAGAATTGGGCTAACAGCATACCGAGAAGAAGTTCCCAAACCTTCGAAAACACAAGACTCCGAAACCATCAATTGTAATATCAACTGTCCGAACAGGCCGAGGTACACACGCGACCACATTATACATTAAAGCCTGTCAACCGTGACGAATGACAATATTACCACAAACAATACCGATACCACAAAAGCCAATGATCGGATGCGAGCAGAAAAATCGACAATCGCCTCTATTACATACCACGTTAGAGTCAAAGTTGGAATTCAGATTTTTTCCAAAACGACCGATATTGACTTGGTTGTGGCGTTCGGAATGAACTATGAAGCGCTTCGAGAACGGTGCCGGACGAGAGATCTGTAACAGAATGTGTTCAGATAAACGCATAACACGCATTTACGTGGGACGCAAGCCCGATCGGATAATAGTTTGGCTTTTTTTTCTTCTTACGTCGTAGTCAGAATAGAAAATGGTCATTACTTTTTTGTCCCACTTTTTGTGCTCGGACTCTCGCTTCTCAGGTGTAATGTGGGGACAACATTATAATTTGTTTGTAAATGCATTTTTTTTCGTAAACCGTCGTGCAGTGATTGTGTTTGTGTCAGTAGCTTGTTTACAGAGAACTAACATACTTAATATTTACCTATGTAGTTAAAAAACGCAACTGTATAAATTTTAATTTTGAGGTTTCTTAAGGACAGGTGATGTCATTTACGGATGCCATAATATAACGGAAATTCCTAAAACAAGCAAATAATATAAAAGGATATTACAGAAACTGTAAATACGTGTATATTACCGAATAAACTTTTATTAATTTATTTACCACCTACTTGGAAACCGTTACAATTTTCAATTACTGCACTAAGTCGTGGGCAAAATTAGTTTTAAATTAACTGTATTGTATAAATAATAATCATCTTACCTCAACTTCAATAGTATTATTTATAATTTATATTAAATATTATTTTTTTAGTCTAATGTGATTTACCATTAGTAATTTAACATTGACATTGTGAATTTTACATCTAGACATTTTAATTACATTTTTGTAATTTTTCTTGGTTGACGTTGCGTGTATGACATTATTATTATTATTGTGTTATATGTGACATTATTAATTATGTATTTATGGGACCTTATGTACCTGAAATAAATGACATTTAATTTAATTTAATTTAATTTAGCAACCCAGAACCTTTATCATTGGCTGATAAACAAAAATTGACATGATAGACAAAAAATTGCCATAATTAAAAAGCCTAAATTCCTACTATGCCGGAGCATTGGCTATCGGACCATTGCGTGGGGTATTAGAGGAGTGTTCGACGTGGAACTATTGCATTCCTTTTGTTTGGTTGTCTGTGCATCTGTAGGTAAGTACTATAGATACATCTTCATATTAGAATACTGAATAGTATATACACGCCAATAGGAAAATCAAAAACGTAAGGAATCCACTTCGCTCGCTCAGAGATCTGAAGTGGATCTTGGCCACCGACACAAGAATTCGCCATTGGCCATTTCACATTCGCCATCCTGCACCATTTGCTCCCAGTGAGATATCTGGAGTTCACGCAGGTCTTTCTAGACTTAGTCCATCTATCAATACCTGGGCCGTCCTACCGGGCGCTTGTCGGCTATACGGCCCAGATATGCACGTTTGGCTGCACAAATAGTATCACAAAAATATTTTATACAATTTAGAGACAGTACAATATAATCCGAGTATAAATTGAAATTGACAATTATGTCCGAAGTAACCACACAGTACTATTTCTGTGATAGCTTACGCTAGATATCCGAGTTCTGTCCGAATTTGCCGTAGTTCTTCAAAGACTGACTACCGACCGCTGAACTTTTTTTTTGGAGTGGACAGTCTATTGATCGCCATCTCAACTAAGCAGTAAGTAACGATGCGGTCGAAGGCGGAGCATGCCTATTTAGGAACCTATTCACTATAACCTTGAAGGCGTCCAGATTATAATGATCAGGGAACACACTCACAGGCAACGTGTTCCATTTCTTAGCCGAACACATTTTCGGTTGAACATTTTGAACGAAAGCGGCTCGTGCGGATAACTGGAAGGATATCCATGTTTAGGGATGTGTAAGATGTTGAAGTTGACGGATTCTGTATTTATATTTTTAACCGACTTCCAACTACAAAAAGGAGACGGTTCTCAATTCGACTGTTATGTTTGATATGCGATTATTCCGCCAATTAAGAATTGATTTTTATTCTGGATCTGATAATGAAAACCCTGTGATGTCGAGGGCTCAAAGGGAAAGCAGAGTCGAAAAATAAATGAAACCTGACTTATCTACTCTAGAACCTATCCTAAAAAGATTATTTTCAACTTTTTTTGTGATAGGTATAACGTCGCTGTTTTAATTAAATTTTTTACGAACGTAAAAGGTCAGAATCGCAAAAATACGATTATATTCACACAGCCGATGTTGGTAAGAGCCAGCTAAAACATCGGAGCCTCCACGTGAGCCCAGATCAAAGCAAAACCCTCAATTTGTCTTCGGAAATTATCCCAAAAGTTAAATTGAGTTTATCGCATTCAGGTGTGTGTATGGAGCTGTCATGTACATAGTATAGGTACAGCCAATTGCATATCGACCTGACTACCAGTATAAGATGAGCTATAGTTTCTATAGATGCGCATAGCATTGTTAGGTTCTTTTAAACTGGTTATTTGTAGGTCGCGAGGTTTGCTGTTGAATGTACTACGTACCTGCTTCGCTCCATAGTAGGTTCCTCGTACACGAAGGTATTTGTGTGTATTTAAGTAATACTGGATTAATGATTTTGAAAGTTGTTTATTCGCTTTAGTTTTTGTTTTCATTAAAACTCCGTCACCGGTTTAGAGCTCGATTTTAATATGTTTTTATCTACAACCTGGGTGGTTCAGTGGTCAAAATACTGGTCTACCACGCAAGGGTGCCGGTTCGATTTCTGGACAGGCAGAAATTTAAGTGATGTATTTTAATTTCTGTAACACAGCTTTGCGTGTAACACTTGTAGGTAATTAAAGCGTATTAATTTTTTTATGCTACGCAGTGACAGGTTATATATTTAAAACGTTACAAGTAGGTACTAGTTGTCTGGTATAGCACAAGTTTTCTTTAGTTTGGGGCTAGGGCTGCATGTTTTTATCTAAGTTTATTCATTTAATAAGTGTCGTATTTATTTCATCCAGCGCCTATAGCGCAACACAAAAACTTAAAATATTTGTTTACCCATTCCTACCACCTGGTTATTCTACCCAATACCTCAAACACTCACCTCCATACTAAACACATCGTAAATAAATTCTGCCCTTGGGCAAAATTACGTTCCAGATCAAGGAACACATTACTTTAATACAAAATCTGTGCCGTACGAGGCCTAACTTCATTGGAAGGACAGAAAATTGATTACACCCTCGGGACTAAAGACTCGTTTTATTTCATATTAACACATCGATACTTCAAGTAATCGTTTTTACAGCCTTCGGTGAGATTCTGAGATAAGATATGTTAGATATTTATGTTTTGGTATTATTATGATCGTGTTAAAAAATAGATGAAAACCAAAAAATAATGACGGCAAACCTTGCTGTGATTATTCACAGCTTTTGTTTAATCATGGGCTACGAAAAAATATGATTTTTATTTATTCTCATAGAAAAATGATTGTATTGGTGAACCCAATATATAAAAAAAAACATCTTGGCGTTAATGTCCCGGTTATGCTCTCGCGCGTGAGGGCCCGTAGTTCGCCTTGACCATGATCCAGGATTTGGCAGCTAAGTAATTACAGTGGAGCGACTGCCATCTGACCTCCGTGACCCTGCTAATCAAAATCAATCAAAATCAAATAATTATTATTCATTTTAGGTCTTACAACACTTATGAATGTCAATATACAATCATTATAAATAGTATTATACAATACGGCGGCAAAAAAAAAAAAATTTAAAGAAAAAATACTCCTAACAGTGACTGGAACGTACCAGGTATGACAAGTGGTCATTGGCCAGTGTGACCCGACCATATACAGTTTATGGTCTATGGACCCGACTGTGGTTCTGTCACTGTCCAATGTCACTTTGATTGACGACAACGTGCTACATACTGGTGCGTGCCATAATACAAATAAACAATACACAGAGCAAAACAAATAAATGCAAAAGAAAAACATAAGGAGTCACATAGAAAACACAATACACCGTAAAATAACCAAATCATAATCGTGATATACTTTGGGTAAGTATTTACAAACTTCAAGAATATAAAATTTCATTGATGTAAGGCTTACAAGCTTGTAATGGTAACCTAACAAACAGTACAATATTTTATAGATAATAAGAAACCACACACTGACCACATGCAGGACATTTGTGCCATGCAGCGGCACAACAATGGGGAGTGGCCTGGAATGTGTAAATAAACATATTTAGGACCTCAGATTCACACATCTACCACGTGTTGGACAACATAAAAGAATATGTAAGTTTAACCTGTTTCCCAATATTCATAAATTCGTAAATTTCTTAATATATCCATAATTAATATTACATAATGTCAATTGCGTATTAATTTCCTATTGCTAGACAGATAACTCAATGTATCTATTATTGCTATTACATAATAATCAGTGTACTATATTAAATAATTACTTAAATGAATAAATTGAAATTATGTAAATATATGAAAGTCAAAGTATAATTATAATTGATTAATGAAAATAACAATACTCATTTCAGGTTGCAGACATAACCTGAACGGTTGGTACACCACCTTCAATTTAAACCCAAGGATGTTTGTCGTCAATGTAATCATTAACTCTATAATATGCCTTCCTCAGTAACTTTTTCTTAATACATGACTTAAATTCATTGAGGGGTAATTTCTGAATCACCACTGGTAACTTATTAAAAAAAGGAATACAATGGCCAACGGAGGAGGATTTGACCTTGGACAGTCGGAAGCGCTCCGTTGCCAGCCTGTCTCTGTGCCTGGTATTGTAACTATGTTTGTCAGAGTTTTTATGATATGAATCAACATTTTTGTAAGTATAAATTAATGTAAAGTATACATACTGAGAGGCCACAGTCAGAATGTCAATTTCTTTGAAAAAATCTCTTAATAAGACCCGTGGACCCAAACTGTATATTGACCTGATAGCCCTTTTTTGCAAGATAAATATGTCTTGAATATCTGGTGCAGTACCCCATAACATTAGACCGTAGGACATAATGCTATGGAAACAGCTAAAATACACAGTTCTAGCTGTTTCAATGTCAGTAAGGCTCTTTATTTTTTTTATTGCGAAGATCGCAGAACTCAGTCTTTTGCCCAATGTGACTAACTGGCTCTTCCACTGTAGTTTGCTATCCATCGTAATTCCTAAAAATACTGTGGAATCCGAAAATGATAGATTTGTTTTGTCCAGGAGAAGGTCAATTTTACTAGTCCTTACATTGGGCATCTGAAATAGTATGCATTTTGTTTTACTTGGATTCAAAAATAAATTATTAATTTGGAACCATTTATGCAGCTCCGAGAGAGCACTATTTATATCGTCAAAATTGTCTTTATTTCTGTCAACCTTAAAAAGTAAAGAAGTGTCATCTGCAAATAGTACTATCTCGCAGCGCTTACTGATATAAAATGGTAAATCGTTTATATAAACGAGGAATAGAAAAGGTCCTAAAATAGAGCCTTGAGGAACCCCCATAGCAACAGGACACTCACCGGATGTAGAGTCATTAATTTTGACTTTTTGTACTCTGTCACTCAGATAAGATTTTAACAGTAAAAGAGCGTTACTATTTACACCGTAATGCTTCAACTTCCTCAGTATTATACTATGATTGACACAATCAAAAGCCTTGGAAAGGTCACAGAAAATACCAACGGCATTCTGTGAACTTTCCCAGGTATCATAAATATGTTTGATCAATTCGATAACAGCATCAATAGTGGATCTACCCTTTGTAAAACCAAACTGATTGCTGTGAAAAAGTCTATGTTCGGTGAAATGTGCTAAAAGTTGTTGTTGGATAATTTTTTCGAAGATTTTGCTAAGAACTGGTAGGACAGATATGGGTCTAAAATTCGAAGGGTCTTGTTTTTCACCATTTTTGTAAAAAGGGGCTATTTTACTAATTTTCATTAAATCAGGAAATGTCCCTTCATCAACACTGTTGTTAAAAATATGTGCGAGTTGTGTAGCTATGTTTTTTATGATGCTTTAAATTACATAGACAGACATACCCCACATATCCTCAGTTCTCTTCATGTTCAGAGAGTTGAAAGCTTTCAGAATATCAATGTCGCCTATATGTCTAAACTTGAAGTCAACCATACATTCAGGGAGACTTTCCATGAGTATTTGTTCAGCTGAATCAGCAGATGAGTTGAGGTTTTGTGTGGTGTTTATAGCGATATTTGAAAAGTACTCATTAAATGTATTCGCTATATCGAGGTCATTTTTGATTATTTTGCCGCTCACTTTCAATTCAAAATTACGATCATTGTTTTTAACTTTACCAGTTTCATGATTAATAACTTGCCATACCTCTTTAGTTTTGTTACTGGCTTTAGAAATTTTAGTTTTAATAAAATTTGCCTTCGCGTTGAGGCACACCCTTTTAAAAATCTTCGAATATGACCTCACATAATTGATAAATGTCTCCGATTTATTGTAAGACTTCATATGGTACAACCACAGATCACAACAAACAACCTTGTTTGTTGTGATCTGTGGGTACAACTCATAAAGTCTTAATCTACTTTTATAAATACCTGCAGTAGCCCAATCACAAAATTTAAGTTTATTACTTTTCTTGAATGTCTTCATTTTAAAAATATTACCAAATTCAGTATTTATATTTACCAAATTTAGCTACTAGGGAAACCTGACTAGATTGGATCATGATAACTCATTCAGTCGTCTGAATGTGCAGATATATAGAATAACTTTAAAACGTGTTTCAAAGAAATACTTGGTAAACGTTTAGATTTCAAAGTAACAATTTTTAATTCAACAAAATAAAAAACGAATTCAATGAACAAGTTAAAAGGGGTCATTGGGTCATTTTAACATCCTCTTAGCGAAGGCATTATTGTCCATACACCTGTCCGGTCGTGACTTCCTGTATCGATGGTTCTCAGGTAACTTATTTTTTGTCTTACAAGTAAAAATAAAAATAAAATAATTTATGATAAGTTCAATATAGTTTTAGGTTATGGATTTAATCCAAACACCGGGTAGAAGGAGCATCGGTGGCCGAGTGGTTACGGAACCCGTAAGCGAGAGGTACCAGGTTCGCATCCCACTGCGCCCATGTACTAATGAATGATTTCTGAGTTAGGTACATTAGTTGAATACTAACCGATGCTCTTACGGTGAGGGAAAACATCATGATTAAACCTGCATTTAGGCGACTGAATGCGTAACCATGATTCAATTTGGTCAGGTTCCGGTGATAGCAGGGTTACGGAGGTCAGATGTCAGTCGCTCCACTGTAATTACCTGATATGCCAAGTACTGGATCATGGTCAAGGCGGACCCTGTGCCCTCGTGAGCGAGAGCATAACCGGGGCATTAACGCCAAGATGATTACTTTACTTTAATACCGGTGGTAGTCGAATTTCGCAAGTTGGAGGCAATTAAATCCTTTGAGGATTTGAAGAGTCTACCTGAATTCACAGCCTAATTTAGTTTTATTACCGAGCGAACAATAATGCGAGCATTATTATCGTCTTCCGTTACAATGTACAAGGAATCCAGTGTAATTAAAGAATGAAGCGTGTAGAAATATATTAGCTTCTTATCCTTATTCCTCTAGTATTAAAAAAATCTTTACTTATTTATTCTTTTCGATGGTTACCTCGGACATTACACGTTTTCTGCACGGTTTGTCAGAAATGATAAATTTAATTATTTATTTGAGGCAACTGAGGCCCAAGTACGCAAAATTATATATACAAAATAAACTATTTTCTTTCAACGAACGCTCGCATAGTCACCGCACAGCCACCGTGTCGCACCCGCGTAGTTATCGCATGGTGTGCGCACCCATAGAGTAGGCTAGCCGCGTTCTATCCGGTCGCTACTCTGTGAGTATGCGGACACAACCCGTACGAGGTTTGTAAGCGGCGACATATGAAACGGCTTCTTATAAATCAACATCATCATATTAGCTGAAAGACGCCCGATATCTCCACCAAGACCGGTCCTGTGCCTTCTTCTGCATCCAGCTGGTACGTGCGATCTTTACCAGGTCGTCAGTACACCTTGTGGGAGGCCTACCCGCACTGCGACTTCCTTTACGTGATCGCCACTCGAGAACTTTACTGCCCTATCGGCCAACTGTTCTTCGAGCTACAGGGCTCATGCCCACTGCCACTTTAGCCTGGCAATCCTTAGGGCTATGACGGTGACCTTGGTTCGCTTCCGGATCTCCACATTTCCGTTTCCATTTCCATTGCCCTTTGAGTAACAGTAAGCTTTCTTATAAGGCCCATAGTGAGCGGGCATGCAAATACATGCAACACGCAAAAACTCAAATCAAGAACATTCCGATCACAAGCAAATACAACAAGCATTTATTCTAATTCCAACGTCTGTTTAGCTCAATATCTCCCAGAGTTCAAATGTTATCACAGCGTCGAACATGGATAGTAATAGTTATTTTGAGAGTTGATTCACGATCTCTAAACAATGGGCCATTTGGATCGTAAGGAGTATTGTCTTTCTGTTCGATATTGGCGCGATATGTTCAATGTCAATTTGTATGTTGTTTGATTTCTATGGTGATTTTGTTGCTCTTATACTATATGTTTACCGTTCGTTGGCTCTATTCATGTTTTTAAAGTTTCATTAGGTACTAGATATTTACAGCTATTGTATGATTGTAACATCGATATTGATATTTTTAACAGCGATTAAGTCTTTGCAGACTCTGACATAGGCCTAGGATCAATATTATGAAGTATTTTGTGAATGAATCAATGTTTTTGTTAAATGTTAAATTCAATATCTTCAACCAGATGCAAGCTTTTAAATCGTGATATTTAAAAGCTCTATTTTATTATACCTCATCTCCTTTATAACGTTATACTAATTTAAAAATGACTAATCTTAAGTTAATGTCCCGGTTCTGCTCTCGTGCACGAGGGCCCGGGGCCCGCCTAGACCATGATCCAGGATTTGGCAGATCAGATAATTACAGTGGAGCGACTGCCATCTGACTTCTGTGACCCTGGTACCATGGAAACCTTATCAGAATCGATCTTGAATCTTGAAACCTGTACATTGAGTCGCCTGAATGAACAGATTTCATCACGATGTTTTCCCTCTTTTTGGTACATGGCCGCAGTAGGTTCACCTGTCGCTTACGAGTCGGATACCTTAATCACTTGGCCACTGGCGCTCCTGCGACGTTATACTAATACATGCACAAACTCCATAGACTGCGGTGACTGCTTACCATCAGGCAGGCCGCAAGCTTGTTTGCCACTTAAGTTGTATAAAAAAAAACTCATTATATGATAGTTAAAGTGGTACTTACACTTATGCTCTTGTGTTATACATAAATACATATATTGTTTTGCATCCGAACTATATTCATTAAGTGCCAGTATCCTTAGCCAAATCCCTCAACACAACAATAGAACAAACACCCAACTTTCCAATAAGAATGATGACGTAGCCACCGAAGCACGCTCCATCAACGTCAAAAATGACAATCTAGGCGATAATGGCGAATGACTTTCAAATTAGAAATCCCGTGTTCATTAAATCCGTGTAGGGTTCTAACTATCATTTGATTCAAGGGCACATTAACGCCATCCCATTTGTGATATACGATTCAGGACACACTGTTGCCTGGGACGACGAACCAATCCTTAGGGGTAAAGGTTATGTCGAGGCACAGACAGGAGACAGGAGTTATCGTCGATGATATGTCAGTCAAAGTCAGCGTAAATAATAATGAACATACAGATAAAGCTATTTTAGAAACAGCATCTGAACCAAATGAAATAGATAATATAGTATATAACATTGATATTGTAATAAAATTGAACAATAATTCTGAAGATATAAATGCTAGAAATGTTGCAGAAACTCTCTGTGTGTATGTCGAAGGGGTTGCTTATGATGTCGAGTCAGCACAAACGGGAGTAGGTCCTAATGCTCCGAGGGTGGGGTGCGATGCAAAATTTTACATGGACCAAAATGCGTTCCCCGCTCTAAAGTTATCGATTATTCATTAAGCTTACCCAACTTAGTTCTGCTTTAATGTGATAATAGGTGCAGGTAGTGTATATATATGCGTTTTCTATTGAATTTGTATTAATTCTGTGTCATGTTGATGTTGACATCAATGTATGTACGTAGTCATATTGATAACGGTGATCACATTCTTTTTAAATTAGGCGGACCCCGTACCCGCAAGCGCGAGAAGATAGCCGGAGCTGATGTCAAGATGATGATGATGACATTCTTTTTAAATAGGTATTTATTTTATAAGAGAAGTCATTTTGTGCATGATTGCACGAAATAATAATAATTATATCAGAGTTATTCTTACGGAGTTTAATAAATAACTTTGGAATATAGATCTCCAACTAAACCTATAACGCAGCGTAAACAAGCAAGTAAAAGTTTTGACACATGTTGGCTTATTTATTCGACTTACAATATTAGAGGCTTTCGATTTATGCGCCTTTATATCATCCCTGAACGCAACTTTTAATTGCTTTTAACAGAAATACCTGTGAAACGGGAAAGTTCCTAAACTAAACTCTGCAATACTGTTGGAGATGTTAGTGCATGTTGTAGTATTAACACTATTTGTTGTAGTGAAAAATGGGGTACCATCTGTGGCACTAACTATAAACGGGATTGTAGAAAAGCATATATCCACAAAAAAAAAATGGCGATAGGTGCTGTCACATTTAAATGGCTGAAAACTAGTGTGATATTAGAAAAATTATTTAGTCTTCGATTTCTCTGTTCAGACCCAACAAGACAAGACAAGAACGAGTACAATGTAAACAAAAGCACTAAAGTCCCAATGACGCTTCAAGAGCACTAAAAAATCAAATAAGCAAACACATTCACGAGGGAGATAAACATTTGCAAAAGTTAAACAACAACGGAACGAAAAAGCGAACAATAACAAACAATTGTCCGGACGAGCGATGCCATCGCCCATCGAGACCTTATTGTTTCTCTTTTTAAATTTGCTCTTATTAAATTTAGGAGAGTTGCAACCCTTGAGATTGGGGTAGGGGTTTTATTAGGGACAACTAACGAGTGCGGATAAGGAGGAATGATGCCCCTCCAAATGTATTCGGTGTAAGTCAAAGGTTGGAGAGTTTCGGCGGTGTAAACGGATCTTTAATAGAGATCGTATGAAATGAAAGATTTTTTTGAAGATGTGGGTAGGGTAAGAAAGTGATAAAATTTATCAATTTATAAAACTTCCCATGTCACTAAAATATTGTTAAGGTTGAGTCCAGAATATTATTGCAAAAGAAAATCAAGCTCGTTGTTTTTTCACGTACAACAGAAATGACAGAAACGTTATTATTTTTAAGCAAACTTTACATTAAATTAGAAAAAATATTCAGAAATTACAATACGTAAATCAACTCATTCGCTCATTTTTCATCTGCTCGGCTATCATAACATTCCATAGTCACCAGACTTACATCAGTATGCAAAATGCAGCTTCATGGGAACCCGGGCCGTTTGCTATTTTTATTACGAACACACCCCGAGATAGGTCAAAAATACAGCATAGGTACTGTATCCAAAAAATAGACAAAAACACAGAATTAAAATAATACACTATTTTACAATATTTAAGTACGGAATTTGACCGCTATCTCATCTAGCGCTAAGGAGCACGTCTGTCTACAAATCGCGCCAATTCACTCTGGCCTTGAAAATGTCTAGAATTCCATATGAAATTGCAAATATCGTCTCTGCATTGCACCACTCGCGAAAGGGGCAAACCCATCCACTGTTTAATCTCCAGTCCAATCTTGACTTAAATGAACACCTAGCCGGCAAGCTGTATCGATTGTTGGATAGTGTTAAGCTACTGGTTTGCTAATGAATTGATTTGGTACCCCGTTCGTCAATAATTAACAGGGTGGCTTCAATGGAGGCACTGAGGGTGGCTGTTAACGAGGGGCCCTCGTCAGAAATAGAAAATACAACTAAAATCTGAATTGTAAATTGTTCAAATTGTATTGGAGTTTGAGTAATTTTTGTTTTAATTTCGTTGTCAGTATCTACAATATAATGTCTCGATTTGTAGATGAAAAACGTAACGAAATAATCATGTATTTGTCTTTCAGTATTTGTGAATCAATTTTTGTTTCCTGAATATTATTTGAAAATATAGTTGCTTTATCTGTCTTCCTATTGTGAGAAAATTTGTATCACTCTCAATTTTGCGGGAAATATAAAGGTAAAAGCGGCAAGCCTAAAAATCTCACCGAAAATCACGCACATATCCACAAGGAGGCAGGTTGACAACGTGATAAATCTCCCCTTATCAGTCCAGTGATAGGCCCCCAAGGATTTATTCTACAGCCGAGGGAAGGACGATGCATTTGCCATGTTTTTGGCCTAAATAGCTTTAAGGAATATAAAGATGATAAGAAGCTATAACAGATAGTGAGTGGGGTACCGCAAGGGCAGGTTTTTTACTGTTATATCCAGTAAGGGGGTTGAAATGTGAAGGTAGCATGCGATGGGGATTGACTGCAATCAATAAGTTCGCTATAAAATTGTCTATGGCTAAGTAATTGGGTAGAGAAGAGTGGTATCTATCCGGAAATTTACAAGGACGATTACAGAAGCGAAGTCACGCACGCGGTTGGATGGTGATGTGAGTAATATAAAATTGTTGGCGTACTCGTACATTTTTACCAATAGATATTTCTGTAATAAAGAGGAAATAATCATTTGGTTATAAACAATAAGCTCCGAAACTACTGAAAATATTTCATAAACTCTTTTACTAACCGTAAACCATTTCCGTGTGCAATAGAGTAAGGAGGTGGGAATAATGGAATCATAAATAAATAAATAAATAAATAATCGTGGACAAATTCACTCAGCGCCATCTAGCCCCAAACTAAGCAAAGCTTGTACTATGGGTGCTAGCTAACTGATATACTACTTATATGCTTTTCAAAACATACTTATTATACATAGAACACCCAGACCCGTAACAGAAATTAAAATTAACCATTTAAATTTCTGCCCGGCCGGGATCGAACCCGGGACCTCTTGTGTGGTTGACTGGCATGTTGACCACTGAACCACTCAAGCCATTGATGCACGAAAATGAAGTTATAATAGACTTGTGGAATTCCTTACAATATTCAAGTTAGACAATAAATATTTTTGTTGTGACGCAGCACGATGAAAGGTTTGTGTAAACTAGAACTTAATTTACCAAAGCGAGAGACGTGTAATTTCGACCATAAATCAAACAGCCTTGAGCACCAACAAGTACTAGCGACGAAAACATCTGAACCTAGAAAAGGGCAAGCAATAACCGAACTAAGAGCCACTAAAAATAAAGCACCGCCTCTAAACAAGACTTTTTCAACGAAAAAAGAAATCGGATAGACGAAAACACCAGTTCCTAGACAGTTTATTCGTGCAAACAGTACGAAACGGTACGCGGCACTCGGACCGACCGTAAAACTGCGGGTGGTCATAAAATAAAAAGTGTTTACTTGCCCCGAAGATAACCGGGAACAAAGTTCGTTGATAAGTTTTTATTTCCTTGGGGGAAGTTCGTGGAAGCAGGTAAAGGAGCCGGCGATAACATGTATTAAACGAATTAGACCGACGTCGCTCTGATTAAGATTTTTAAAACCCGAAGACGGTCGAATCAATTCAACCGAAAACTAACAAAAAAATAGTCTACAGAATGACTCAGCAGAAATGATGGACGAAAACAAAACTACACTCGCGAGAAAGCAAATCGTTTCACTACACATTTCTGGCGTGACAAATCAGTATATAACTTCATATATACTTAATCGATATTAATTCGGTTTTCGTGGTTTAATAGCTAATAAGACAATGCACCCCTCTATGATACTTCCGTATTTAATTAATTACTTCAACACGATCAACATTTTTTCGAAACAGCCAAATCTGTCTATGAAAAAGTATTGCCTGGCGTAAAGCAATCGTGTTGAAGAAAATTGAATATAGAGGTAAACATTGTCTTATTGGCTATTAAACCGCAAAACGACCGAACTATGATTGATTTGTAACGCCAGAAATGTATGAGCGTAAATGAAAAATGCGGGTCCCACTAAAAACCAGCGCTTCGGTTCGCACCGGAGCAAAATGCTGAGTGAGGTCCCTTTTACACATGCATTACACCACAAACACACACCACTTATCTACTACCATTCGCATCGACACTGTGCTAGCTTTTATTTGCTTCTACTTTTATGTGCTTTTTTGTTAATTATTATGTAGTTTTTCTTTTCTTCTGTTTTACAAAATGTCGTGTTTCCAAATTTTTGTGTTGTGGTGTTTCTGTTTGTGTAAATAAATATTTCTTATTCTTCTTTATTCTTATAAAAAATTTGGGGTGAATCGACTTGCTTGCTCGCGAGTGTATTTCGCAGAAGACCGTCCCGCTTGTTTGGGTAAACGAAAACGTCATAGACGTTGTATCATGGACAAGACCTACAATCGACGCGAAGGTCCGGAAAGAAAGCGAAAACGGGCCATTCTTCTCGCTCATTAAGCCGAAAAGACGCCGAGAATGTCAGATAAGTCGTACCTGTGGAGATGAATCATTTTTAGTGTGCCGCGAGCGCCGCCGGCGCCGGCCGCGGAACACCCCACAATGGCCAATAAACACCCCATAAAGTATGAAAGAGCGCACTAAAAATGCCATTATTATTTGCTAAATGTCCACCTTTTGTTAAATCTACCATCGTAATGAACCTGTCAAATATTTCGCATGTCTCCGGAGAGGGTTAGCCCTCGTTATTGAGACATGTGAATGTTTTACGATGCGTTTTGTGACGAGGCAGCAATTAGCCGTATATTATACAACGACAGATGACAACAGATGTCAGTTTACAACACCTAGCATGTCGACTATTGAAACGACGACTACTGACTTCAAAGAAGTGAATCGCAATGTAGGTACTTAAATGTTACGATCTGACATATTTAATGATTCTGTGTTTTAAACGAACAAACATTAAATAGATTAAATAAATACCTATCCCAGATAAGTATAACAAACGCCTGACAATTAAATCAAGTTTTATTTACGGTAATCCGGAGCCCGTTTTCAATCAAAGGAATTCCAATTTCAAAGGAGGTGACTCTTTTTTACCGTTACAAGGAGCCCGCTCTTGCGTGTTAATCGCAATATCTGGGGTTGGCCGACCGTTATTAGTACCTTCTATAGTTGCCAAGGTGTCTCACCCCTCGATAAATCTTGTCTAATTTGTGTGTAATTACAGGGACGGCACAGCTCTCGGTGTAACGAGGAGTGCGTACCAGCGGGGAGTAAGTAGGCACGTGCTTACGCGTGCCTCCGAACCACGGCCAATAAACGACCTAACAAACACGAACGGAACGATCGATATTGAACTCTCCGTGCAGGAAAAAACAGTCGATAGTCCAATCGTAATATAGTCTTGATTTGAATTGAAGAAGTTTTAAATATCGATTGCACAAATATAGCCGTTAATACAGTGGTTGTAGACACATTTTCGAACAGCAATAACATTTAAGAGTGATTATAGGTTGAGAACTATTATATAGCTCGCGAAGCAACGTGCCGAAAACTTAATGTTAAAATACAGTAATGTGTTCTTTGACCCCTCGGTGAGATGATAATTTTAATATAGAAATTAGAAGGGTGCACTATTTCAAGTCGAATTAAAGTTTCGTTATTGTTTTCTGAGCCCTTGGGTTCGCAGCGGGGATCGAGATGAAGTTAGATTGTAACGAGGGAGCTGTTTTATAATATGGCTGCTAAATCGTGTACTTTCGAACAAAACTTCGCATTTTAACATGACTGTAATGAAGTGACTCATAAGAGAGGCCGAGGGATTTTCGCAAAGTGCATTCGCTCATAAAACTTAACAGCATCGGAATATTTATATCGAACGGTGTCCGTGTGAGTTACGAACCTGGTCCGACCGGATGGCCAGATGGCTGTCGCCTTTTTAGTTAATCCTTTTATCCCGACATAATTAGTGGAGGGCGAGTCTATGCACTAAATCCAGCGGAGCAGTGCATTCGGACAAATAAATCTGTGTCATTTATAGCTATCGGCTTCACACTCATATCAGTCGACGCATTGGATTCTGTTCCGTATACTTCTCTGAATAGAGTCGACGGTTCGTCGGGTGCGATCTCCACACATCGCTGTTGCAACCCCAAAAATCCGTTTCGAGTGTCGATCCGACTCCATACACCATTTACGGGACTGATTGAAATTTTGCAATCAACAGGGGGAGTATGATGAAATTATTCGTGTATATTTTTTGGCCCCCGCTTCCCGAGGTTGTTGTCTCATAATGGGAGATTGGAATAGAAAATTTACAGAGGATTTAAGATCGTAATCGGGCTCTTGGCTGTTCGAAGTGATTATTCCGCAGATAACGCCCCGAGCGGCGCGGGTCGGCCCACGCGTCTGGGTACGCTGTCCGTGTGTGTATCCCCGTATTTATGTGCCGCGCTGCCCCTTTGTATCGGCTTTTGTCTGCAAACATTGTGGCTTAAGTAAATTTTGTGTCCCCTTAAATATTCATAACCCATTTTTGGCTTTTAAACTTTCCTCGCTGTTACCTACACGTACCTACATATTATTCTGTCCATAACATTGTTGCTGTCTGCTGTGTATGCTTAATCAAGGTTTACTTGGAAAGTTTCTGCGTTTCGTCTTTAAGAAGGACTTTGTTAGCGACGTCGTTCGCACGGAATTTCATAAAATATAGCCTGTCTTAGGAATAACGTTTCCAGTGTTATTCATCCTAATTATCATCGACAACCCAAAATAGTCAAGGCTCAAGTTCGTCATTGTGATAGTCTCGTAGGTCCTAATTAGTTAGTCTCTATGATATTAGTCATATGAGCAAGGCTTGGTAAGGAATTGGGAATTCTACTCTAACGGTTACATCTTTCTGATTAGGCACGAACAAAAAAGTATGAGCACTATTTTTCCAAAAAAACATGTTCGTACGAGGCAGGAAGTTTCGCATTCTCTTCTATCTCAAGGCTCGCTTTGAAGATATTGGTAGTTAAGTTCGAAAATAAACTGTCAGACATTCCGCCAAGTTTTCAACTGAAAATGCCATCAATAGCGCTTGGCGCCCAACAACTACCGACAATATTGTTATTCAATTTGACTTGCATGACGTTCGATCGTAAGGCGCTTTCTATGCACACGCCTCCGGAGCCATCACAGACGCGGCGGTACTTACTCGCTATCTTGTATTGCATATATAATATTGAATGCCTATGCTTTTGTAAAGGATGAGTGTGGGCATTACGTAGTATGTATACACTTCTCTAGTGATATGAAAAAACGTACAATCAGCCTACTTGATTAAGCAGTAATCGTCGCTTACAACATCTACTACATCTACGAGTAAATACTTCTAGACACACTTTAAGGTTTCAAGGTTCTAAAGTCTCAGGTGTCGAAAAAATTTGGCCTCATGTCTTTACTTAAACTAAGGTTGTGGAATGAACTACCTGGAGAGGTTTTCCCTAAAGAGTACAACATGTAGTTCTTCAAGGAAGGGGTTAAAAGGTTTTTACGCTGTCGGCAACGCGTGGGTGATGCCCCTGGTATTGCAAACGTCCATATGCTGCGGTGACTACCTTGGTGGTAAAAAAAGAAAAAAAACTGGACTTGCCCTTCAAACCGGAACAAAACAACGTCAGTTTGGCTCGACAGACTCTCCAGTAGTCTCCAAGCTTGTAACATATTCCTGTAATTCTACACAAATCCATCCAAAAACTTCCATCCATATCACCTGGATGAGAGGCGCTTATCGACCCTACGCTTGTCCTGCGGCGTACAACCAGGTTTATTCTGTGCCAATAAGTGAAACGATCTATCTGCAGCTGTAGTTTCGAGCCGGTACCACATTGGGGTCTTAGGACACTGTTTGCCTGGACTGGACACTGAATTAGCTTGCTAGTTTGCTTGCCTCCTTATTCACCAACTGTACCATCAAAAGGTTATTCCTATTAAGCTGTAAGGTGTCAAACGAGCTTACCCATACCACGTACCGATTCTCTACAATGTCACAATGTACGTCACAATGTAGTGTCACATACGTCAGAGCACAATAATACTAGCCAGAATTTCGATTAAAACATACAAGTTCCAAACGTCAGATACTGTAATTTGTTTGCTTGGAGCGAGATTCCTTTCATTACGGCGTCGTGCTCCATAAAATATGCATTTGAAATGAGAAAAATGTGTCGCAGTGTCGTGGATGCAGGTCCCCGCATTTGTTTATGCACGCTCACATTTGAATATGAGCTTTAAAACGTTTTTGCAAGGGCTGAAATTTCAACAACGTAACTTGATTGTTGTGCTGTTATTCAAGGAGTCGGAAGACGAATCATAATCTTAAGTTCCAACAGTGAGTTATACGTGCGTCGTCAATTCATGTTAGTTTTCAAAATAAACAGTAAATACAGGTGAGTCAGCCTTTCAGTACATTTGAGGGTATTTCTGCTTTGCGAGTGAATTGGTGAGTGGTTCAATGGTCAACATCTGCCACGCAAGAGGTCCCGGGTTCGATTCCCGGCCGGGCAGAAATTGAAATGATGAATTTTAATTTCTGTTACGGGTCTGGGTGTTCTATGTATAATAAGTATGTATTTAAAAAAATATTTAAATAGTATATCAGTTATCTAGCACCCATAGTACAAGCTTTGCTTAGTTTGGGGCTGGATGGCGCTGTGTAAATTTGACCATGAATATTTATTATTAATTATAAGTAAGTTCGTTAGAAGTATACAGTTTTAGCAATTGCTGAACATTTAATTTTGGACCACTAACAGGACACTTTCGTATTTTGAAGTTTTTAAATACAGATTCTGAGATAGCTGATTCTGATTCTGATTTAGGCACGTGAATTTTCAGTATATTTTTTTGGAACCCTTATATAGTGTTTGTGTCACCAAAAACACTATTAATTAATTTTCTTTGATCTATTTTACATGTTTGAAGATTATTTCTCATAAACCGCTTGCGATAGACCATTATAATAACATAATAATATAGTAAGCTAAAATTTGTACAGAGGGTTTATATCTAAACTGGTTAGATTTCTGTAATTCACGGAAAATTCTATTTATGTATATCGTTTAATTAAGGAGCCCATATTTTGTAATTAGTTTCAATATCCACGTGTAATTAAGAAAGTTAAGGGTATAGCATAGCGGGATATTCCATACGCAATGTAGCCACTGAATGGGGGAAATACACAATATTATTTTAAATAGTATTGAGTTTATGCCGGTGAGTAAGGAGTAAGTCTGGGTCTCCAATGTTACTGGGGGACCTTACCATAGCTCTGGTAGTAGAGGGGTCTAGTATTTGGTGATTTATTATGTAGGCGACACATTGAAACATCCCCTATCATCCCCATCATCATCTCCTGGAGTTGCTGATGATAGATGTCGACGCCGAAATTCAGGGCTTTGTACCGTCTATCAACGAACGGTCCCACGGTTCTCCACCGAATCGTCAAAATCAAAAGTAGCTAGTTGACATTTAACCGATCCATTCCTGAGTTCTACCTCTCCTACCCTCTCCTTCACAATTTTTACAGAACTCGCCTCATCAAGGTTTTACAGCGAGAACTTCCAAAAACCGACCAACTCGAAGTTCCAACTAATTAATTCGCTATTGGGGCGACAATAACTCACTAATCCGCCACTGTCCGGCGCGGTGCCGGACTGCAGCCGGTACCGTCCGGTAATTGAAAATAAACACCGGACACCCATGATTTATCGTGCTGTTGTCGGGCCAGCTAAATGGTGAAGCTTGTAATAACATTAGTGCGGCGTAGTTTTCGGCGAATTAAAAATTGTGAGGAATTAAAACTGATTTATTTTTAACAGCAGAGAAACGGAAGAGCGGCGAGGAATTAAATTGCTATTTGACAACGGTGTCATTGTGAGTTGGACAATTGTGGACGGTTGGGATATGATGAATTGGGCAAGTTTTTCCAGTGGGTAGCAGTGTCAATAAAACCATGTAGACACATATTAAAATATTTTTTATGCCACTCAGCATTCAGCAAACGAGCATTCAGCACACCTGATGGTAAGTGGTAACTCCAATAACAATTATTCCAACAAGACTACATTCTCGCCACTCCCTCCCACCGCTGAAACTTCGTTTTAGTTTGTATGGCGTCATGATTTGAGATGATTAAAGTGTCGGTGGCGGGGTCCGTCTCGTAAGGGAAAAGTAACGAGTTCGATCCCCAGTGCCGTTGTACCAATGACTTTTTTGTACCTGTATTGTCCGTGAATTGGCGTGAGTGTGTATGCATAAATGTATATTAAAGGTACTCGCTCTATCATTTCTATGTCTAGATTGAGTACCTTATGCATGTCTCTGTACATTATTTATCATGCACTTGTATTTCAGCAACGATTCCAACTAACTACAACCACTTACAAAGTAGACGAGAAACTCATGTAACCCACTAATTGCTTTAATTGCCCATGGTCAGTAGGTCATGCACTTTGCACAGAAAAACAACGAAAATATGGCAACGCAGAGAATTCTCAAAACTGACGAATGCAAAATATGCATAATGATCGTTATTTGCCACAAAAATCATGTAGAAGTACTCACGACTCGCCTTCAGAAACATTTAAATTGTAAACGGTTCTGTTTAAGCAATTATGTTACTGTTACAATTGGCTGTGACTTTTGGAGGCTCTTGTTCTGGCACCGTTTTACGGTTATCTGGAAGAACTGTAAACAAGTCATTAACAGCTTTCGGTTCTTTTTGATATAATATGAAATGACTAGCCGTGTTCCCGCGGGCCTTGCCTTGAATTGTGCGATAACTTATGGTCTTTATATAATTCTGGGTTACAAGCTACAACGTTGCAAAATCCCATCAATAACAACTTTTAACGGGCTAGCCGTTAAACAATGTTTCATTTAATAACTACTTCGTCTTCTTTTCTTCTTAGTCTGTCTGCTCATTTGTTGTAAAAAATAGCTCATTAAAGGGACAAAACAAGCATACGGCTCGTCTGAATTATGTATACTACTTATTTGTGCTAAGTGCGTGTAGTGCTTGTAATATGGAGCCTAGAACAGACCCCTGAGGGACCCCCTCATATAAAAAACTATGACTTATTGTAAAGTTCGTCATGATTCCAACTAATTTAATATCCAACAACACTACAAAGAACACCTTTAGGCATTTCTCTGCATCTGCAAATGTAAACCAGATTCCGAGATAATGACTCTAAAAACTACCTCTAGCCACTTGGCCGGTTCGCTACTCTACCGGCAATATAACATTTTAGTTCAAAAACTACCCGTAGACACGTTCCGAGTTACTTGTAGCGCAGTGCAGTGACTCTACTGCAATTTGTACAGGGTGCTATTTTCGCTTTAGTTCTTATTTTGGTAATGAACGTATTTTGAGGTAGGAAAATAGGCATAATTATAAACTGAAGTTATGTTGTCTCAATTTATGGCTTTAGGTACTTAAACATATAATCTAAAAGTTTAATTTTTATCATTAATTATAATTTAATATATGATTGATGATTTCTAATTGGAATCGGTGAAATTAAAGTTAAAACTGTCAGTTAAGAATGAGGTTATGAGATTTTTATTACCACCGGTTTACTTAAAACTAACAGTTTTATTATGTGTAACATTATTGGGTCGAATTAAAGCAATACTATACCACAAAAAATGTTGTACGTCATAAAACTAAGAATAAATTTTACACATCGATGCCGAAATGTTCGCACTAATTGCGCAAGATAAACATGCCAAATGCTGTACGTAAATCCCACTTGTCGAGATTTCGAGCAACGATATTCTAAGGACGACGTAGCATTTACCATCAAGCAGGCCGTAAACTTGAGTCGGAAAGCGGACCCTGGCAGAAGCCGGGACTGACCGCTCGGATGATGTGTATAAAAAAAGATTTGATGTCGACCGTTAAATTATTATTATCCTTACCTCTCTCCACACACCCTGTACTCTCAATGGCGGCAACATCTTGTTCCGTCCGCGGGCGATGCATTATGCATCGGGCTACTGAATTAACATTTATCCATTCCAGCCTCAATTATTGCCGCCATAATCGGACGGTACCCCTTCAATAAGGCAGCAAGTGTACGGCTCGGTACGACCGTGGAGACGTACGGGCGCGGGGAGTCCATTCTGATAATTATTGATCTTTTTTCTTTAATTAGCTGATATTTTTTGTTAAACGATTTAATCGTGAATTTGTTACAGATAGACACAGTTATTTCCGTATTTATAATATTACTAGTTTTTTTTTGTCGATTGTTATTTATTTTAATTATTGTTTTTTTATGCAAAACCATAAATATTAAATTTTTTTTTTTTCAAAACGTTGTTTTCGATAGATGGCCCTGGATATTTATAGGGAACCAATAATACGGATCATTCTAGTCCGCGGAGTTCTTAAAGTAAGGTTTAAAAAGGTTTCCACGGAGTCGGCAACACGGAAGTGATACTCCCTAGTATTGCAACGTCCATAGGCTGCCGTGACTATTTACCATCAGGCAGGTCGCAAGCTTGTTTGCTACCTTAGTGATATAAAATATGTTTGGACTAAGTGGCAAAAGCTCATTGAAAATATAGGAGTTAAATTGCAAGACGTGAAATGATTTTTCTTTGATTATTTCTTATCACTTTTTACCGTGTATGCTAGGTACATTTTCGGTAACTAGCATACAGGTTATTTAATTTACCTGTAAGAAGGGACTATTAGCTGTCCCTTAGGGCCTCATACTTGGCCTTAGGTTTTTAAAGTTAACATTTCTTTTTAGAATGCCATTAAAGATCTATCTTTAATTAAGATAGATAAAAATTTTATTGCTCATAAAACATAACAGTACCAATCAGTTACAGTAACAAGGAACACATATGAGCAAAGGCGGTCTTATCGCTACAAGCGATCTCTTCCAGACAAAGCCTTTTAACAAACGCAAAGGAATTTGATTCTTAAGATGGTAATGTAAGTACTTATGCTTTTGTATTGTACCTCCGCAGACCGGTATCGTATCCGTACCTATTACAGATGTCCTAGACGACGGTGGCCACTTTCCATCAGGTGGTCCATCTGATCGCATGACTCCCTCGGTTCCTGTTCTAGATGTCCTGAACGATGGTGACCATTTTCCGCCAGGTGGCCCATCCGATCGCGTTTCTCCATTGGCTCCTGTTCCAGATGTCCAGCACGACGTTGGCCACTGTCCATCAGGACATCTGATCGCGTGGCTCCCTCGACAAAAATAACTATCAGAATTCATATAGATAGTCAAGTTGTGGAGAGCCATTGAACTATTTATACTTTCCCATTAATAATATTAAAAGCATAAAATGTGTCTTATTTTTATTTAATCTGATTAGATAATACTACCAGTTCCGTTCCAATATCGTTCGAGTATTATCCTAATATATTGCCACGGCTTACAGTAAGTACCACTCGGAATAGTGAGGTGCTAATCCGATGCTTTAAAGTGTACTAAGTAGATACTAGGATACGTTATTGCCCACTTAGATTGCTTCCATAGTGAATATTTTAAACATTTTACATTAATAGTTTAAGCTATGGTTCGATACTCAATTATTATGGGTGTTTAAGTACCTCCCACTTATTTTCTTCTTTTTTATTATTCTTTTTGTAAATCCATACTAGTTATACATACTACTCGGCCGGGCATCGATCCCGGGATATCTGCAAGGCAGATGTTACCAACTGAACCATTCAGGTCGATGTTATGAGTCCGATCGGCTGACCATTAGGTCTCCGATGCTCCTTTTTTTAAGATACGCATTGTCAAACGTGCTTGAAGCCCTCCTAATGGTGAGCGGTAACTGTCACCCATAACATCTACGATTTATGCTTTTAGTTTGTAGGCAACAAAATGCAGAACCGCAGGGTTGTCACTGTGAGGACTAAGATGAAATGCCTCATACCTGTAATTGCGCTGGCTACCTCATCCTTCAAACAAAAACACAACAATGCAAGCATTTTTGCTTGGTAACATAATTAGATAAGGCGGCGGTACCCACAAACGCGAACTCCTCAGACTTGACAGAGTCCGACCACCTGATAATGAAATAATAAATAATAATAAAATAATTCATTTCGAAAATTTACAGGCGATAAAAATACAATGTATGTAATAGGTATACAGATAGCACAGAGAATACACATAGTACTGAGGTCAAAAACATTGAAACTTCTGAAACCAAAGTAGGTCAGAGACCTGTGTCTTGGATATCAGGGGTTTCGTCGGGTCGTAGTAACACTATTTTATATATGGTATTGCATTGTTGATAAACTTAGATAAGTTGGCTCTGCATCATAATCAGCCTGACACCACACAGCCAGTCTATCTAGTATATATTTAGACATTCGGACAGGCCGAAATCTAATATTAACCCTAATACCGCTCTGTTCGTGTCCCTGGTGGGACGTACACAGATTCAATTACATCCGACAAGTACATAGCAATAGTTGGGTGTCGGTTGGTACAGACAGAGGAGTAATAGACTGCGAGGGTGCCGTAGGTTATCTTATGTTATTGAGTATAAGAAAACTTCAACTTTATAGCGATAGTAAACGTTTAGGCCACAAAACGTTGGTCAGCAGGTGCATAAAAAAAGTTTTTTTTAATCCATTACTTCCATTACTTTGAATTTTCGTAGCGATAATAGAAAGAAAGAAAGAACATTTACTGACACAAACAACAACACCACAACATATAAAAAAAAAAACAATAAACCAAAAAGACATAATATGAACACAATTATTACAACACGGGAAGACTAAACAGTGCCGATGTATATACCCACTTGATTTTTGTATTTGTCCTGAAGTGTAATTGATAACGTGTTGTGGTGGTGTGTTTGTGCAAAAAGAACCTCACTCAGCATTATCTCCCGGCGTGAACCGGAGCGCTGGTTTTCAGTGAGACCTGCACACTAATATTTACATATCCTCTTGTGCAACGTTCTACAAGCTTGATGATTTATGTGACTAATATATTTTTTATTTAACATTATTGAAATATTGACTTAATTTATTACAATGAAATGTAATGCGAATTTTTATGTAGAAATGGACATTTATGAATTTAACTTCATTATTTATTTTTTACATTACTTATTGTGCAAGATGAATTGTGATTTATAAAAAAAATTTGTTTGTGACATTTGATAATTATTCTTTTATGTATTTACAATTGATGTAATTTGTGACATTTTTTTAACTTTAACAACTGACATGTAATGAATATTACCAATTAATAAATATGAAAAATAATATGAAATACTACGATCAACGTTTTGTAAGACTCCTAAGTCATTACTATTGCTACAAAGTGAAATTCTTCTTGTACTCGATGATGTACAATAACAAACGTCGCCCACGCAGTATATAATGGGATGCCTAGGAGACTTTGGCCAGCTTAAGGAACATGATGGGTTGTTGGTGAGGAGGAAGTTGATCGCTAAATATTCGCTAAACTTATATCATGCGAATGCCTCTTTGTCTGTTAAGTTTTCACGACTTAACTTCTAAATACTACTGGATCTGGACTAACGTTTTGTATCAAACGGGAACATGTAAGAAGTGTAAACATAATGATCATGTTTTTTAACAACGTTTTAGTAAAATCGTGTCGTCGAATAAATATATATTCTTTTTCTTTTTTAAATAGATTTGGATAAAATTTGGCAAGGAGAAGATGGAAGGAGCTGAATAAAAATATTTTATTTATATTTTTAAATAGATTTGGATAAAATTTGGCAAGGAGATAGATGTAGATGTGATATGGACTTGGACTAGTTTTGCATAACATGCATAACATTGTTCGTCACCCGTAACGAAGCGGCTTGGCGCTATATTAATCTAGGTCTAATCTACCTATACTACCTAAAAAAGAGTATTAAATATTGGAATAAAAAAGTAAAATAACATTAATGAATGTCAATGGAAAAATTAAGTAAAAACGAATCACTTATTTAGCGAACCTACCAACTTCCTACCATTTAGTACCTAACATCTTCATGACTCATACATATCACGTACACCACTGGTCAACCACAAAGCGTGTATGTTTATCATTTGGTTCTGCTTCTAGGAAAATGTATGAGCTAATGTGTGAACTATAAATTACTTGTAAACCTATCAAAACAATTATTGAAACTTAGAGTGGTGTATGTAATTATTCTAGTGAAGAGAATGAGTGTTTCGCTAAAAATTCTTTGACATACGAGTAATACGGGTTCAATTATGAAGGTCAAAATCGATACGTATAATCTTTACATATAATAAAACAGTAAAATAAGTGTGTCTGTACATTAGATATATTTACAAAAATATGAATTCAGAGCGATGAAGAAATATTAAAAGAAAATATTTTTTTAAATTATTGTCTGTTTGTTTGTCGGTTTGGATACGCTAATCACCGGAACTACTGGACGGATTTTAATAATATTTTTTGTTGTGTAGCTATTAAGCCTGGGTATAATTGATATAATTAATTGATATATAAGCTATAATTGATTTTAGAAACTGGAACACATTGAGAGTAACCATAATAGACTAGCTAAACTATTAGAAACTTAGAAATTATGTAGAATGGATTTTGGTGGGGTTATCACGGTTTGGTAGTTTGGGGTCCGCTAGGTCATGTTTCATCTGATTCGGTTGGATAGAACCAAAGATACAGCTAGACGTCTCCGCAGCTTCCATACATTAGGGAGGTCATTTAAACTGATCGCTTGGGGAAAAAAAGGACTGCCTTAAAATGATTTCGACTGTTTAGTATATATTTATCCATAATGTATGATAATTAAAAAAATTTAAAAAAAAAAAAACAGAATACTGTCCTTTATATTGGATGACAAGATTAGCTTCGCCATCCAACAGGGTATCGCAGACAGCATTCTGGGCACCCATCCGCTGTCTAGGACTTGGGGCAAAAATTTCTTTATCTTCAAACTCCGGCCCTGTGTGTTTCCTTCCTACTTTCCTACCCCCCTTTTTGACGATTGAAAGAGATATTTAGTGTTCTAATCAATCAAGAAATGTTGTGTTTGAGTGTGAGTTTAGTTTGTGTCTAAAGCTTTTCCTATTAGTTTTCTTTGTAAATAGTTTTTAAAAATTTTAAGATTCGCTCACTCACTCACTCCTCTGGGCAAGTATTAGATATTCACAGCAACTGTCAGCTTCATACCTGAAACAAATTGGGTAGGTTACATGAATAATATATTTTTAGAATAAAATAAACTATGAGCATGTGCTCCTATTGGGATTAAAACCGTCACACAGATATGTAAGGATATGTCTGCTTGTTTCTCACTGAGAAGTATAAAAAAAAATTACAAGCGGCAGATGTCGGAATACCCCCGCCAAAGTCTACATACCTATATTCAAATATTGACTAAACTACTGAATCGATTTTAATAGAAAAAACAAAGAATCATCTCAATTAAAAGGGTTTTTGAATAAAAAATCCGCACCGATATCGGTCTACCTATTCGGGAGATACGACGCCACAGACAGATACATAGATTTGTCTTTTTGTTTCTGGCTTAAAAAAGGATTCGCGAAATAATTACCCTTTATGAACAAAACTCATAAAAACCCGACCACGAAAACTCGTAATTACAAAAGCGTGTGTAATACACTCATAACTCTATAAGACGGAACACAAACAACGGGTCAAAATTAGCGGAAAATCTTCGACCTTTACCGCAAAGTTGGCAAAACACACAGCAACAGAAACAGGCGTAATTCGGCCAAATTCGCCGAGAACGCACCGAAAATGTGCCGAAAACTGGCCGAAAATCAAATATGGACACACAGAACGAGTTAAGACAAACATGCGCCTGTTCTCATACTCCGATGGACAATGGAAATTGCAGGACTATGGAGTTATAACCCTACCCTCAAGGGGAAGAACAAACCGACGGATCAGTTGTGGTGATTATATACGTATTGCGCAGATGTGTTGTCCTAAGTTGTGTTGTTGAATTAATTGAAAAGGTCCCTTGGTTTCTGTTTGTGGTTTAGATTTTTGTAGGCGATTGTGGCTTGTTGTTGTAGGTTATTGTTGTGGTTTAGTTATGAGGTTTTGTAATGTGTAAGTTTGTAATAATATAAGAGCTTCAGAGCGTCCGTGTGTTCGTCACGTAAGCGGTACCGAGTTGCAATGACATTCCACAGACGTCTGATTTCTGTACATACATAAATAAAATAATAAATAATAATAAATATTCGTGGAAAATTTCACACAACGCCATCTAGCCCCAAACTAAGCAAAGCTTGTACTATAGGTGCTAGATAACTGATATACTACTTAAATACTTCTTTTTTATAAATACATACTTATTATACATAGAACACCTAGACCCGTAACAGAAATTAAAATTCAACATTTCAATTCCTGGCCGGCCGGGAATCGAACCCGAGGCCTCTTGCGTGGCAGACCATAGAACCATAGACCATAGATGTTGACCATTGAACCACTCAGGTCGTCATTAGTTATACACGAACAGGGAAAATGTCGTGAGGAATCCTGGACATTCAGGTGTGTAACCATGATCTAACCTAGTCAGGTTCCCCAGTTAACAGGGTCACGGAGGTCAGATAGCAGTCGCTCTACTGTAATTACCTGATCTGCCACCAATAACTTGAAGGCGTTGGTGCTACTTTACCAGTCATATACTATACTGTCACAGGACTCCAATCAGCTCCCAGACTGTTCAACCAGTCTCAGTGTCCCCAGTCGAAGACCTCACTTCGCCAACGGTATTCGTACCCACATCTAACGACTGGCGAGCTCGTTGCGACGCTGAGGTTCGGTTCTCCACACAGTACGAAACGGTCCCCGATTCAGTTCCCGGACTCTACGAGCGTTGCTTAACATTTGTCTATCGGTTATGTACTACATCAACAGCTATAGTATTTTATATGCAAAGAAGCATGTATATTGCTGACTGTGCGGTTTCCGGGTGGTAAAGGAGCCCACTGAAAACCAGCGTCGTGGTACGCGTCAAGCGGCCACAACATCATGCTGGGGGGTACAGTTGCACTGGAAGCCGCGACACGGAGTTTTAACAATGCCACTGGGAATAGTTAACTGTAGGTACACTTATTATTATTATTCTGTTTTTTTATTTTCTAACTTAATTTTTATTTTTTTTGTACTTTTATTAAGTACCTTGTTTTTTTCTTTGTTGTACCTAATTGTCGTGTCGTGGTGTCTACGTGTAATAAATGTCTTCTTTCTTTCTTTCTTTCTAGTAGGATAGTTACACCCGTATTCAGAAATGTTACTAAGAGGTTTCACAATGCGTTCAAACGCACAGGGTTCGAAATGACAATACTTGAGCGGCAATAATCAGCACCATTTATGCCCGGTCGTACCCACTGGCTACGTTCCTAGTGACGTTCCCATTGGGTAAGTGTAGGGAATAGGAAAAGAGTAGGGAAGCTGTTCGGTAGGAATAGGGTATGTCTATGGGAGTTCTGGGGGAGGTGCACGGGAGGTGCATTGAACTACGCGTCCGTTTCACTGAACGGAATTAACCGTAGAGCCGTTCTAATTAAAAGTGTTCACTTAGCAAATGAGCACTGTAAGAACTCATAGCACGTTATATTACTTACAAGTATTGTTTGTGAATGAGGATGTCAGTATTCTTACTTCGAGTCTCAAGGGGAGGGGCCTGTATCCAGCAGTTAGACGAAAACACAGCGCAAACTTCTTTCCCAAATTAAAGTTCAGCTAGATTAAACTCCGCGTGCAAAATGTACTGGCAACAAAACTCTAGCGCTGAGTAAAAATAAAATTTGTCCACACAACTGTCAGGGCTCTTAATTAAGCGGCTACATTGTATGAACCGTTTTAGTAGCAGCACTCGAATGCACCATGCGACCAGTTAAAAGGAGCCTCCACTTAGGAGCTCCAAAATTTTCTTTGAACCATCGGCACTAACTAGACTACGGTTGGCCAAGTACATAATATCTGGAATTCCTCGCTTCATCGTCCAGTTTACGTTGACCCGTCGACTTCCGATTTAACCCTTCGACATCTGCGTGCGCCGTAGAAGACGTAGACTCGAGGGGGTCAAAATGAACTGGTGGCTCTCCCAGGGCCACCCCCAGTTACGAGCGGCGATAAACTTTGCGTCTCGTGAAGAGTGAGAGCGTTTAAATTGTCGACGCTGTACGCTGCTGGCCGTACATTCCTCTCATGGGTGGTAATGGTTGCAAAAAAGCGGAAATGACCGCGGTAATAATATTTTTTTGGCGTAACTACCGCCAAAATTCTCCCGGAACGGTCGCAGTGAGATATGGAGTGCTTTATGCCCTAGTTTCTAGTGAGTTATTGTTTTAGGTTCTCGGGGAACCTCTAATTGTTTGCTTAGTTTAACGTAGTAGTGTAATTTTAGCTTTATTTGGTATATATTTGTTTTTAAATTTTTATTGCAGTCAATTTGTGAATACTAACCGTAGCAAAACGACGATGAACATTTAGAGCCAAAGTAAACATTAAGCAGAATTTCTCAGTATTCATTCTAATTATACTCCAGCTAGACAAGCAATTAAACTAAAACGTCTGAAGAGCAATTTCGACTACATAAACAGATCAACTGTTTAGCACCAGAAAAAAATACTACGTCACTTTTTCAATCAGTTTTTTTTCACCTCTGCTGACGCTCCGTCTAAACAAGTATTTTAATCAACAAAATAAATGTTGCAATTAAATATGTGATTAACGTGCACTATGCCCGTCATACATTACCTCGCAAGTGGTTCGGGCGACTTCTCAGAGGGTTGAGGGGGGGGGGGGGATATATTTGCCCCACCTACTTAGCCCTGCGAAGGGTGGTGGGACAAAATTAAACATTTCGGGGCTCTAACGGGTTACGTGTGCTATGTTCTTAACGTCGCGGTAGGGACGGGTTAACGACTGGATGTGCCAAGGAAGTGTAATAAAAGTGTTCTTCTGTAGGATACTTACGGTAAGAATACATTGAAAACTTGAATACGTACCTGGAGGTGGGTTTGCTCTTGCAATTGCAAAAAAATTCTAGACAGCAAAGACGAGGCTAATGATAGACTCTGATCATCGAAAAACAGTACGTTCGTTAACTTTCAATATTACCTTTATAATCTTTAAAGTAAAATCTCTGTCTGATCTGATCATCTGATCTGAACCATGTTCCAATCTGGTCAGGTTCCCCTGTTAGCAGGGTCATGGAGGTCGGATGGCAGTCGCTCTACTATAATTACCTGATCTGCCAAATCCTGGATCATGGTCAAGGCGGACCCCGGGCCCTTGTTCGGGAGAGCACAACCGAAACATCTTTTTTTGATACCACTAAGGTGACAAACAAGCTTACGGACTGCCTGATGGTAAGCAGTCACCGCAGCCTATAGACGTTTTTAATACCAGGGGCACTAACACTAAGATGATAATTATATAATCTAAGCCATTCGTGTGGCTTCTTCCTATATTTTTTTGAGACAGTTACATTCGCAAATCCCCAAACCATATTCATTAATATTTTTTTATAGAATAGAATAGAAAACATTTATTACAAAGAAAAACAACACCACCAAATAAAATGTACAAAGTAAGCGTCAAAAAACATTAACAACAAAAAGAGTAAACCATTAAAAAACACAGTTTTGCTTATGTTTAAGGAATGCCCTTTTACGACGAGTGTGCTTCTTGGGGAAGTGGATAAGTAAGTACTCAAGCCATTTAGGGATGTCACTTTCTATGACAAACTGAATAAACCCACCTAATCAATAGTGTCTCATCCAGTTGCAATTTAGTTCCGCCAAAATTAACGTGCAACGTTATATTTGCATGTTCATTTCGGTACGGAGATGTTATTAGAAATTCAGATTTCTGGGCCCCAAACACGCATATACACGCTTAGTTTTTATGGACCCCGTGTAATGGCCCCCGAGAACGTTTATGAAGGCATTATATAGGGCCCCCTGATTAAATATTGTATTTAAAATGCCCCAGTGTTGGGTTTGCGTAGGATTCTAGTGTGTAAATAAAATTACGGTGCTTTACGGGCCCTTGGAATTGTTTAATTTGCACGTGTTTAATATTTGCCGTGAGGGCTTCGGTGTAATCAATTCGTTGGGTGGCGCTTTTGCGGTCTCTCGGTTTCTTGGTGGGTTAAGGTCCATATGATATACAGTCCGGCCCTGTCTTAAAAAAGTTGGTCTAAATAGTTTTGATCCATTCTTTTGGTTATGCACTAATGTTAACCGAACAGGCAGACTATTATAATGTTTGAAAATTTATTGTCGAGCGTCACATCTGCGATCGATTATATTAGAAAAACTCCGTGTCTGTAAGTCATGCAATTAGAACAAAAATGCAGAATATTATTGCATGTGACTTGGAAATTATGAATAAGTAACAGGATTTCGTTTATTTGCGGCATCACTTGCATTGAAGAAAAAATATCTATGATGTTTACGTTTAGTTTTAAACTACCTAGTCTCATAGTTTATTTTGAACTAGCCAAATGCCGTGTTTACTTAGGTCAGAGACAAACAAGCCGGACTATGTAAACAAGCAACAAGTAATTACAAAATTTCAATCCTCCTCCGGAGCCTTGGTATTTAACCGCTCGCCTTTTGTCGGAGGTCGGTTAATTCCTCATCCATTACAACTTTCCCAGTTTTGGCCGACGTCAGGGATATCCTGGCAAATGAGATTGCCTGGAATCCGCCATGGCACTGCCGGTCACTCGGCCGGACCAAAGCCTCGGTAGCGCGGCCAAATTGAATAGGACATAGCAACGAAGGGTCCCCGTCCAGCGGGCGGCCCATCCGCTTTGGTCGGCTAAACTCGGGGTCTCAATACAATTTTCCGGGCGGATGCATTTTGAATTTATAACTAGCAAATTGGTTGTTCAAATTTATACGTTGAATATCTTGGAATTAATTGTCCAGTGACCGTGATGTTTCGGGTCTAAATGCCGTAATTGACGGCCGCTGGAATAGTTTCGGGACTCGTGCTGTCAAACGGCTCGGAAGTTTGCGTGATTACTGTCGCTCGTGACGCCTTTCGACGAGGAACTGTTGGACTGAGCTACTGTCGGTAGAAGGTAGTGTGAAGTGGAAGTTCTAATTCTCACCGCCTGTTCTGATTGATCTGTTATCGTTCTTTGGTAAACAGAGGTAGTTTGAAGTGGAAATTCTAAACTCGCTGCCTGTCTCGAGATAAAGTAAAGTTTATAAGTTCAAATTTAAATTTATTTTTCAAACGTAATCTTCTAATAATTTTGCATCCATCAACCGTCCAGTGGATACTATGACAATACCTAAAATGGACGTAGCTCAAGAGAAAATCTTTTCCGGACTACTGAAGATGACATAGTGTTACGAAATTTAACTCTTTCAATGAACGCAAACATTGTTAAGTACAATTTGATTTGATAATAAATAGGTTAACTTTATGCACTGTCACCTATTAGATGTGAAACTAAATTGACTGTTTTCACAATAGCTTGCGCAACCTACTCGTGAATTAATAGGCAGAGTTCCCTGTTACAAAGAGATCACAATCACAATTACAATTTCACATAAGGGAACGTACTCATAGTACGTGACCCATCTTTTACAATTTTTACACCCCCCCTCGGTTTTATAATAATAATTCTTAATATTAATTCTCACCGAAAAAGCACCACAACAATAAAATGACAAGAAGAACACGTAATCGGTAATTATCTACATTAACAAACGAAGAAACAAAATCAAGGTTACATTTACTACACTAGGTAGGTACAATGCCATTGCATACGGGTGTGTTTTGGTGTATGTTGTGTGTGAAATCCTCGTAGTAACTCATAAATATGGGTTTAAATATTATTTTGCCAACAGAAAGTACTCATATTTCTCATTATTAATACGGCGCTTGCCGCGGGACGCCAAGAGTGCCTAACTATATGTTAAAAATAATCAATATTACCATCTGTGAGTTTTAAAAGCACTAAACGCTGCGTGCTATAATCATTCGAATGTGTCTCGAAAAAGCGCAAGATTTATCTAAAGGATATTATTGACTACCTAAGCTCCCCCCCACTTTTGGCCAAGCGTGATGTTTTGAGGCCCCCCTCCCACCCTGAAAGGGTCACGTACTATAGTTACAATACAGTAAGATACTCTAAAATTGAAAGGAGAACTGTACATTTCTCGGCGTTCCTTAAAAGCCCATTTCAGTTAACATGGCACAAAACTAATCCCGGACAGTGTCCCGAAGTCGAAAGTAGTAGAAAAGTAGAAAGAAAGTAGGGAAAAAATTCATCCCCATTCGTTAGCTCAAGATAAAAAGAGCGAGAAAGAACAGAAAAGCGACACCATCAACTTTGTAGACGAAAGTTTTATGTAGTGTGTGACATCATAGCATTAAATGTATGTCGACTACACGAGTTTATAACAATTTAGGAATGTGTGTGTTATTCATTAATGAATGAATAATTTCGCTTATTGGGGCAGAAAAGAACTGAATGGCGTTAGTGAGCAATATTTGATGAGATGTTAAAAGGCATTTAGAGAATTAATTGATCTGTATTCCTTTAAGATATGTACCTGCTAAAAGTCCTTTGATTTGTCTTGCATTTGGAATGTAAAACAGTATGCCAGGAATCCGATCTCGGTACTATGGACACGTACTTCAGGCAGAGATAAAAAAATTTAAGTCCACCATTGCAACATCTTGTCCGTTCGGGAATTGAACCGGGCGCTCTTTGCACAGCAGATCGACCACTTGACCACTGTGACGAACAACACCAATAGCTCGCCAAACACTATTCTATCACGTGGGCTGTCTGCTCATTTCTCATTGAGTAGAATAAAAATATGTAAGTGTGTATGGTAAAATATAATGCAAAAAGTCAATTGAGCAAAGCCGCTCTCAAAGCTGACACGAAAATCTATCCTAATAACACGGTCGCCAGCCTGAGCCGAAATGTGACTTGACTCACCGCCATTGTTTGCGTAAACAAACGGTCGCATTATAATAATAAACAAAAGGGAGCGACCTAAACCGGCATTTGGCATTTCCCCTACAAAATCATTTAGTAAAACCGTCCGTGCTGTCACGGCAGCGAGTGATTCGGACCTCGCAGAAGACACTGGACACAATGTCCCGGCAGACGAATTTAAATTTTAAACACAAAAGACTACAGTTGCATTTGGTTGTAAAACTGACGTTGATGGAATTAAAGGAGCGTGCGCGATTGTGGACTCTTTTTGTAAAGGCTTAAGGCTGGATTTGGATGGTACATTTGGAGGTTTTATTGAAAATTTAGGTGCGATTAAGAAGCGCGAAGTGTCCGGCCCTAATTCGGGGGGTGCAACGCAATAAACTGAAGTTCATAGCAAGGGTTGGTGTTAAATTTTTAGTGGCAAAGTTTCGTTACGTTATATCGTTTTATTGCCCGTTTTAGATACTTTGTTTTAATAAAATTTTATGATGGACCGTGATAAAGTTCCGCGCTTAGGGATAGAAAGCTGCGGGTTTGCTTGGTAAATAAAATCGGCGAATTGGCTTGTTAAACAGGATGCTGCGGGAGCATTGCCGCGTTAATACGAAATATGCAGGGTGCAGTAGGATTTAGCACCAACGTCTTCCATTTACGAATGTCGTCCAACGACTATCTACGAGAATTCGCCTTTTTAAATTTCTTTTTCTTTACACGCGATGTTTCAGAAGAACGTTTCTCGCTCGTACGATTCGGATGTGGAATGAGCTCACAGCCATAGTGTTCGTTGGACTATGACACGGGATCGTTCAAAAGGTATATTAGAGGTCTCTTCAGAGGCTGGCAACGCATTGGTAACACCCCTGGTGTTGCTGATGTCCATAGGCGGCGGTGACCACTTTCCATCAGGTGGCCCGCTTGCTTGTTTGTCTGCCGTATAATATAAAAAAAAAAAAAACTATTTCTGAGCTTATTTTAGAAACATAGAAAACATATAATTATATGCTGTTATATTATGGTAACACTGAAATGGTTAACAACATGTCCAGAAAACTCAATGGAGCGCGATAAGAGTCATAAAATTGAATCGCCCATTAAAACTGACCTAAATAACAAAATTGCGCAACTCCCATCAAGTAAGCTGTTAAAACTGATGGCAACTTGTAGTTATCGATGTCATTTCTATTTGTAATGAAAGTCTACGTAATTATTTCTCTAATTACTTTTGGGTCGTCCAAAAATAGGTAATCAATGAAGTGTTGCGTCCAAGACAGTTGTCTAATTTTATCTCTTCTTCAGCGGATTTTGATTGATTATGTACCGTTTAATATGTGTTATTATATTAATTCATGTTTTTTTAGAAAATATGTACTAAAGAAAATGGGTTATCATCGTCACAAATCTAGGTCATTATGTTTACGATTTGTTATTCTGTATGTTTTGTCTTTTAAGTAATTCGTGTACTGGTTGTCTGCGTAACTATTGGAGTGTCCAACGGGTTGAGGGCCTGGCGATCTGTAAGACAGGTCTGAACCTTGTGCAGACATCATTCTCTCACACAGATTCTAGGTATATTACTATAAATTTTTTGTTTATAAGTTGAAAACCTACGTGGAGAGAAAATAAACATTATGAATTATAATTATATTAGCCGCCGGAGAAAGAGCATATTTGGGCAAATTGCTACATCAACGGTGTTGATTTTGATAGAACGGAATTTACTGGATTGATTTTAAGAGTGGAGCAATGATAGTCCCTCGCTCCACTAACAGGAAAGAGGTATAATGTTATGTAGTTACAATACAAAAATACTATCTTCGGTCATAAACTTGCCTGTAATATTTCAAACCAACAATTATATCAATCTAAAGTATCCTAATCTGAGATTTGGAGAATCTAATTAACATCATCGAGGTACATATACGAGTAAATTGGATACTGAATTTGATCTGTCTGCCACTGACTATTACGTTTTCTTCTTTTTACGTCTAATTTGTAATCAATTTGGCAAGAAAATAGATGGCACCTGGGCTTCGATTCTGGTACGGAAATCGTCTCAGTTGCAGTAACATTACAATTGCATCGCATGTCAAACGTGTGATTGTTATTCAAATGACAGATGTTGAGTTGCAACTTTCATGAGTTCGAACTTTTTCACAATTCGTATTTTGGTACTTTAGTTGCATTATGGTTTTATATGGCTGTTGGTACTCCAATAAATAAATAAATTACTAAGTTGCATCTTTCTTAGTTGTCAAACTGCCTTCAATTCTGTTAACGAAAACGTGTCAAAGAAAAAAAATCGCCCAGCGAATAGCCACCACCATCGTACCGTATAGGTATACGTTCAACACTAAGCTCGTCATGTCCCACCCCGCATTCGGAGCTAGTGCTGGCATCTGTCACTCAGGAACACGTGTAGGGACCACCCCGGTGCGCACTGGGCCAGTGTTTTTTGTGCATTCCTCTTTACTAATTTCCCTGTGACATGTGTTTGCAGATAACGTCGGGTGGGGTTTGCAGGGTACGATGCGACTACGACGCGATGTTAGAGCATTTGTCGGCGGTGGATGATGGCTTCGTAGAGAGGCGTCGCTGTCGTACGCGTGTGATAGAAAGTAGCCGATGTGCATTATCTGACTTGTTTATATGACTTCTTTGAATTATTTTTCCTTCTGGGTAGCTCCTCCTAAGACCTCTGTAGATCCTGGAACTATTATGGTGGCAGTGATTTATATGCCTAGTAGAATATCATTTACTTTTTATTTCAATTGTTCACATAATAATGTGCATAAGCATTATTGTGTAACAAACAACCAGGCTCACAAGTCCACTAATTTAGTAATGAGCTGCAATTACAATTCAATCGAGCCTTAGTAAGTAAGCAGACTCGAGGCACCTACCAGGGCCACCACACTACAACCACCAAGAGAATACCGACAGCTCCTTATGTACAAAAAGTTCATTTTCTATCAAAAGACAAAGAAACTACGAAACTGACACCTGTCAAATCAAATATCGCAATCACTTTTCGTAACACGACTCGTGTTATGAAAATGTCGTGTCGTGTTAGACACATCGATACATTGGCAATCGTCGCCTGTAAAAGTTGTTTAGTTAGAAGTAAACTACGTTTTAAGTAGGGCTGATTTATTGCCGACTGGTCCCGATGTCGTGGGACAAGTGGTTCCCGCTAAAACCCGTACGTGACATTCGAATAGGATTTTAGAACGTTTTTTGGAGCTTTTGAGACACTGCGAATTATTATTTACGACGTAATACGAAACGTAGTCCCTTTTAGATGCAGTGAAGTGTGTGGTTTTTGCTGGTATTGTGACTTCAAGGGTCTTTTTATCATCGTCAGACGAAATTCCAAAACGTATTTTTAAGTAGTAAACACCGAGGAATGAAGTTGACTTTCTATTTCTTTTTTATGGAAAGTTGCATATGGGTTAGCATTTTATCATTATTCCCTTACACTCGTGGGTGGCGTACAAGGCGACAAATGTTTTCGAGGCAAAACTTCTACAGTCTTCATAGATGAAAATGAGCAGCAGCGTTTTCCGTTGTTATATTTATAACACTCCTATCTCCAACCCGCCGGCCAAGCGTGGAGGTTAGGGCAATAATCTCCCTTTTCGTGGGAGAGGCCCTGTCCTGCAGTGGACTGTTATGGGCTGTGATTATGATGAATTCATCATCATAATCTTAGCATTCGTTCTGGTTATGCTCTAGCGCGCAAGGGCCCGGGGTCTATCTTCCTGCTTTTCTTTAACTAATTCCCTCGGTCTTTGGCATCCTTGGTGATGAGCTAATTCATATGCATATTATCCATAACGACGTCAAGCTATAGCTTTTTGCGCTGTCCCCCATGGCAAAGGGACACAAATATCAAATTGCTGGCGACATCCCGATTCATCGGGCACAGCATTTGGCTGGTGTCTGGCTTGTTTACGTATAACGTAACTGTGTTACAACCCAATCTTACGTACAATTTGTATTGGCACCGTGCCATTAAATGGAGATAAGGCGATAACTAGGGATGCCCGCGGCGAGCCGATGGGGTGGCGTCGATATTTTTTGTGATTTTTTATTATAAAATATATTAAGTATTACGCACGTGAACGTAATATTAACGTAGTAGGTAGGTAGGCGTGGGTAATGCCCCTGGTATTGCAAACGTCTGTTTACCATCAGGCAGGCCGTAAGCTTGTTTGTTATTCTACCTTAGTGGTATTAAAAAATGATACCTACTCTCGTGTGAGAATTGCTAAGTAAAACATAAATAAATAAATAAGGTGGCAAAAGCGTAAGTACGGGATCCACCGAATGGAATAATTATTTGTGTGCTAATGCTTAGATTACTAGTGTACAACAAAAGGACCAATATAAACTTATTTCTTAATAATAACTATACGTTTGTATTGTTTTTTGGGTTCATAAAAAGTATACCCAGTTTTACAAGCTTTTATTTAGTTTCACACATCCCCATGTCTGTTGGTAATAAAGTCTTGCAAGTTAAATTTGACCCATTATCCGGTTTTTGATTGAGTCATTTTGCATACTGCCGCCACAAATGAGAGTGTTTTGCTTGTAAACGGTTGGGAATTTGAAAAAAAGTGTTAGGAAAAACTTGTAGAGAATTTTATAAGCTTCCATTCGGTAGAAGAATACTTTTCTCTACAACGCACCGTTTCGGGAATATTAGTAAATTACCCAAAAAAATCCCGTGATTTTCAAAACGCTGAATGGGCATTGTTGAGCCCGCACCAGCACCCTAAAGTCGAACATTTGGATTAACACGAAGGCCTCTAACTATATAACATATCCAAAAACTTGCCCAAACCTGACCTTTTAAAAGGCAGGTACTTACCTTTTCTAACCAACTTATTGGGCTATAACACCTCATCCAAAATAAAATAATTTACAAAAACCTATCTTAGATAATCAGGTGGCCAATTGGCTCTCGGCATGTAAACATCGACTGTCTCACCAGTGCCATCCCTGAGCACGCATAGCCTTCTAGTTCGCAAACAGGAGCAGCAATAAAGGAAGAGTCCAATGACCATCATTCACTTGGATTACAAGCGTGACGCAATTTACTGTCAGATTATGTAGCTCATCTAGTATATGGCTTAGATTGTATACAACTTCATCTGGACGCTCGATGAGTTCTTTCGGGGTTTCTCTATTTATAATTATTAAGCGTCATATTGGGTATTATTAATTTTTAATTGGAGAGTCGGTGGTCGAGCGGTTAAACTATACGACTCGTAAGCGAGACGTAACGGGTTCAAATCCCGCTGCGCCTATGTACCAATGATTATTTATGAGTTATGTACATTAATTGAATACTAACGGATACTCTTACGGTGAGGGAAAACACCTCGTGATGAAACCTGCACATTCAGGCGACAAAATGTATAACCATGATTCAATCTGGTCAGTTCCCCTGGTAGCAGGGTCATGGAAGTCAGATGGCAGTCGCTCCATTGTAATTACCTGATCTGCCAAATTCTGGATCATGGTCAAGGCGGTCCGCGGGGAATCGTGCGCGAGAGCACAACCGGGACGTTAACGCCAAGATAATGATTTTTAATTCAGTATTTTTAAGTAGCAGTGCATTTTAGCAGCGCACATTCTTTCATCACACCGCTCGAGTTTTTCAAGAAAGGGGTTAAAATGTTTTTACGAGGTCGGCAACGCGTGGGTGACTGCTAACCATCAGGCAGACAGCAAGCTTGTTTGTCACCTTAGTGGTATAAAAAAAAATTAATTTCCCGGTTGCATAAGTCGTATATAGACTCGTTTGCAAAGTCATACCTACAGTACGAGTACAATGCCTAAACACTAAACCAATTTTTTGACCAATGGCATGATATAAAGTACTACAATCACAACCTTGACCCACGAATCACGATCCAAGCTAAAATTAGGTGCGATCACATCATGTAAGCTAAACTTAGTAATTTTATTAAAAGCCTAACTAACAAGCGAAGGATCCATTAGCCAAAGCAAAATGTCCACAGCAAACAAAATAGAACAAAACGTTCGCGTGAGTTAGACTTTTATTTTTATATTAAAATAAAGCTACGTGACCCAGACTAAGTGCGTCTAGAATCAGACGTGACTTGAATGTGTGATCGGTGGTTTTTATAAGTATAGCTATGCTGAAAAGTTTATTAAAAAAAATTATAAGGCAAATGCAGAGTTTTACGCCGTAAGGACCGTTTCAATGGCAGTTTTAATTGTAGCGGAATACCCAAAAACGCGTCAAACTGACATTGAGATGCTATCACGATCCAGTTATATTTTAATCAAGCCATTAGAAACAGTAGCAGAATACCAAAAATGTTTCAAACTGACATTGAGATGCTATTGCTATCCAATTACAATTCAATCCACCCATTAGTAAATTAGTCGACTTAAGGCCCAGCTACGTATGTGATGACCACTGCTGGCTCGAACATGTACCATAAAGTGCTATAGAGACAACCAAATACAGTTTACCAGAAGAAAACAAAAAGCAATATCTAATCCACAAAGTAAAGCAAATCCCATTGTAGCATTCTACAAGCGCGACTCTCATACATATGTCTCGGGCGAGTGATAAATCTCTGCAGCCATCCAATTGTCCGCAAGTAGGTCAGCTGATTGTCCTCTACCTATTTACTGTCCTTGTCTACTTACGTCCAGTGTTTTCCTGTTTCAATTTTCTTTTGTTCCGCTTTTGTGTTAAGTTGTATTCTGTGTGATTTCGCTATTTTCGGACGTCCGGCTGTGGGTTGGGATGGGAAGGTTCTGTGGGTCCATTGGGACTCGATAGTTGTAGTTTTATAGAGTATACTGTTTTATTACTACTATACGCTTATAGGTACCCTGTATCCAGGACTCATAAAGTCCAAGGCTTTTACACAATTTTTAATTTAGATTTTTTTAGGTTATTAAAAGTATTTATTGAATTAGGATCACGTTAATTAATCTCTTTTCACACGTCAAAAATCTACGTAGTGAGGATGAGTACCAAGCCCACGGCGGGTGGTGCGATGGCGGAATTGTGCTGTGGGCACCAGATCGAAAAGTTCCTCGGAACACTCCCCATTGTACAGCCGAAAGAACACACACAGGGAGCCAAAGTCCCTTCGGTTTGCCAGTGGTTCCAACTTGCGTGTTAGTATGGGATCATCGACAATTCGTACGGTGCGTCTCTGTACGGAGTCCAGAGGATTAAGCAGGTCGGCAGTTTCGCCGGCCCAAAGATGGGAACAATACTCCATATGTGGCTGCACTTGTGCCTTGTACAGCAGCAGGCGCTGCCCTGAGGTGAAGTATCGCTTGGACCGGTTAAGCACTCCAAGCTTTTTCGAAGCCAGTTTGGCCTTGCCTTCCAGGTGACTCCGGAATCGCACGCTATCCGATATGTCGACACCGAGAATCCCAATACTTTTTGAGATGGAAAGGGGTGTTCCTTGAAACTGCGGCACTATGTCAAAGGGATATTTTTTGGCGGAAAATGCGCAGACCTGTGTCTTCGAGGGGTTGAATTGGACTAGGTTTAGTCTGCCCCACTGAGCAACTTGCTCCAAGGAATGTTTGATATTCGACACAAGTCTAATTCGGATAGTCTAAGTAGTGGATAAGGGGATGCATTTCATTTAGTCCTCACAGTGACAACGCACCTGCGGTTCTGCATTTTTGTTGTCTGCAACCTAAATGCTATGCTATGTTATTGGCGACAGTCCATAGTACCATCAGGTAGGCTGTCTGTGTAGAATAAAAAAAACTATGTAGAAGGTGTGTATCGTAATTGGGTGTGTGTACCTAATACAATTTCCCTGAGATATCACAGCGGGAGAATCGCCCCCAGGATATCAAAGTAACCCCCTTTTACCAGCATTTACTCCTTGCTACTATTCATAAATTATCAAATCGGTCGCAAAGAAATACGCAGCAAGCAAAAATATATTCAAAATTTTAAACGATTTTATCGCACAGAAAAACTATTCACAAACCATTGAGTGCAGTTAACCACTTCGGTCTTTAATGGTTTTCAAACACCGGTTATAAAACGGTAATAGTACTCCGACGTTTATAATATTCTCAGGGCAGTCACACGGAGAGTCGCGGTGCGAAATATAAGGCCCGCCCGCGCAATCTAGGACAGGTTGAAGTTATGACGGGTATGAATCGCCCCTTGACGACATCTAGGGTGTGGGTTAAGAGACGAGTGTCTGTTAGTGCAGTTAGGGTAATACTATGACTAAAATGTACAGCGTCGGTGGCCTAGTGGCTAACGAGTCCAACTCGTAAGCGAGTGGTACTGAGTTCGATGCACAGACCAGCCATGAAAAAATGATGTTTCCGGAGTTATGTACATTAGTTGAACACTAACCTATGCTCTTACAGTGAGGTTACATGCGACTGAATGTCTAACTGTGATCCAATCGCGTCATGTTTCCGTGGTAGTAGGGTCACGTGGAAGTCCGATGGCAGTCGCTCCACTGCAATTACATAACCTTTAGAATTAGAGTCATGGTCAAGGCGGACCCACGGGACCTCGCACGCGTTGTGACGCCTAGATTCTAATAGTGACATAGGGCAGGAGTACACTGAACCGGTGGAAAGTGAACAACTACGAAATGTCAAATAGCAATGTCCCCCCAACTCCCAAAACCTATGCCTTTCAATTCAAACCTATGCTTCATAAGAATTGTTTCGTAAAGATAGAATTATCTCCATTTCGTATGAGAACCATAAACACAAACTCGCAAAATTATAGGTCCCTCCTGCTTAAGACTTCATAATCGGGATCGATTTTAGTTTGACGTTTATCAAAATATTGACTGTTCCACCTCGCTGTCGAACTCTCCGCCGCCGATTCCCGTCGCTTGCGCGTCACGATTAACAAGCCTGCCAAAATGCACATTTAGGCAACTGAATGACTATTATATTTTGTATACAAAACCTATAGGCACCTAATACCAACTCCCCCCCCAACTACCATCAACCTCCCAACAACCTATGCCTCTCAACAGCTTCATAAGACCTGATTCGTAATGAAAGAATTCTCTCCCTTTCGTATGAAAACCATAAACAATACGGACGAACTCCCGAAATTATAGCTCCCTTCTGCTTGAGACTTCATAATCGGGATCGATTCTAGTTTGACGTTTATCAAAATAGAGGGGGCTGTTCCACCTCGCTGTCAAACTCTCCGCCGCCGATGCCCGTCGCTTGCACGTCACGAATAACAAGTAATTCAAGGGTCCAGCGCGGACCCATTTCATTCGGCATTAACTGTGATGGCCGGGATTTCTTGCCTTGAAATTTTCTCGCAACCATAATTAATAGGGTGGGCACCTATTAGCATGCCTCATTGGGCCCTGACCCGGCGTGACATCTGCCTATTGTGGATTTGCCATCTGTCCGGAATGTTTCTGGGGATTTTGTGGATAGGATCTAGTAGTTCTGCTTTGACCGCGTCGACCCTTGCCTTTCCGGGGAGGTTGAAGCTCCAGTCTGATTGGAGACATTTTACTGGCAATACGACTATAACTCTAGCGTACTTAATACTTAGCAAATAAAACCGTTCTTGTAAATATATTTCTACACAATTGCGGAAGTTTGCCTGTAGATACCCACTCAGGTAAGTATTTTTTTCTTATCACCCCTCGAATACCAGGGTTCCGTTCGGCGATCCCAAAAACGGTAATACAGATCGTACGTGAGATGCTTAGGGTTTCATATCTAAATTATGGTTGAATTTTAAAACTGACCCGCCCCTATTGACCGCGATTACGGTATCCTCTCATAAAAATAATTTTTAACTGGAGGGCCAACATTTTCATTTATCCATTCGCATTCGGAAAATATATGGAAATGCAGCATCGGAATTTCCAGTTCACTATTCCCCTTTACTATATTTGTCCGTTTCGTTTTAAAAAGAGTCGGAATACCTATTACGTTTCATTTATTTCACGTGCTACTGTAAAACCCCTGTTTTACGAGTACCCATATACGTCGATAAGGATAATTTATTACACTCCACTTAATCCGTTGAAATATAGGTCAGATTTTAACACGCATATCCACTTGGAGCATGTCGCAGGACCCCGACTAAACTTTGTTCGCATTCGGAGGTTCAATTAGGACCTGATATTGACATTAGGCTTAGTGGCCCCGCGCCTCAACCGAAGGATCAACACCTAACATTAGCATAGTTGATTAAAAGGCCTCCCCAGTACGGTTGTTAACTCGTAAATGTCAGACGTACAACATATCATAAATCATCTTAAGATTACGGTTCAGCAACACTTTACAGTGGCGGTCCAAGCGCGCTGCCCTGTGGGACCCCGGGAATATTCACCTAATACCAAGCCAGCTAAGGCTGAGCTCGCTCTGCATTGGCGGTGTTTGCGTCGTTTCGTGACTGAACCGAAACATGCAAGCGTAGGAGAAAGCCTGGCAAGTCTTGAATCAGCAGCTAGGTGCTTCTCTCATGCCAAAGTTGCTCAAAGTGCGAGACTAAGGTTATGATTTATAGTTCAATTAGAGTGAGCTCATCGGCTGTTACTGATACAGTTAATTAATAAATAATAGCTGCGTTCTCGTTTCGGGGTATCTGGCTGATCGGGGGCTGGTCATCAATCAATGGGGGATTATTGGATAGGGGTAAGTTGGAGAAATGATTCCTAATTGACCGTTAAAATTGATTAGGTGTTTATGTTGCGCAGCGATTTATTGTTCATATTTATTCGGTAGTGACCCTAATTTCATATCCGCCGTCTATTGAGTGGGTTATAATTATTGTTGTTAATATTTTTTGAGCGCAACGGTTACATTTCTTTTATATTGTTTTACTACTATAACTTGTTATATAACACTTGTTACTGATTAAAGGGGATTAATGTGTGTATATGTATTTATAAAGACACAGTTGTCAGACCTAAAGTGTATGCTCCATAAAAATTATTTAAAATAATATTGACGGTCGCTGATATATGATGATTATTTAAGCAAGATTTTGCGCATTAGCGCTTATAGATGCATTCATACCTTATTCGGATTATTTTGAACATCTTCTAGTATAGCGACATTTTCTCTAGTAATAATAACTGAAAATAATTTTACAAATGTAATTTGTGTTTTAATTTTAAAATGAAAATGGTAAAATAAGTATATAGGTAGGTAGGTACCCTTATTGTGTACAAAGCAAAAAAATATACACTTACCTACACGCAGGAAACGAATATTCAAAAGTGAAAATATGATATCATTTTGTTCCAATTTTAGGCGTGTGCATTACAATATCAAATACTCTGACAGTATGTGAGTCACATAATTAATTAGTTTCAATGTTGTTTGCTGTATCAATTTATCATTTTCATTTCTCTCTCACTAAGTCTGCCTACAGTGAGAGAGAAATTAAAATTTAATTTTCATAATGTTGGACAGTTAAATTAAATTTGGGAATTATGTAACCCTTTTTCAGCATTATATTTTTTAATACTTACACGCATACTGCCTAAAATTTTTTACTTGTAAAATACCAGACTTTTTTACAATCTTTTGGTTCCACAGTAGAATTAAAAGTCTAAGTACCAAGGTCTGCTGTCTGTAGTACCTACGGGTAGCGTTGCGAAGAACTGTTTAGTTTTGTACTATCGCCTCTTTTCCGCTACCACCGCACCCTCCACCGGTGCAGATTTCACTCACATAATGTAGAAGGCTGCCTGCCTTATAAAAAAAATTATATCGAAGTTTTATCTATCTATATTTATGTATGTATATATGTACGCAACGAATTTTAATAACAGATAGAGTGATTCAAGAGGAGTGTTTGTAAGCAAAATAAAGGGTAGGCAGGAATAAAGTAGTTGAACGCGAACGAAGTCGCGTCGGCTCCATTACTTACATATAAGAATGAAATTACATTGAATCACTAAGTAAGGCTAGTATCTCCAGTACACCAGTGTTTCCCGTTCGTTATCTATTTAGCTAATAGCTTCTATTAGACACATCCTCGTTACATCGTTTCGCGATATTTGCTCTAGTTGTTATGTGGCAAAATATACGTGTTCAAGATAATACTCATGCTTGTTTGTGCAGTTGGCCCTTTTACTCTTTTATTATTAAGTTTATCGCTAGCACTTAAGAGAATTTTGTTCGACAATATTGAATAATTTGCTATAGGTATTGTTACGTATTAGCTTTTTCACGCGGTATCCCTAACATGGGTGGCGTAAAAAATATCAAAGCTTTAAATCCACGTGTTATTTATACATTCAGTATTTTTGTAAACACGTTACTGATATTTTTATAACAAATAAGTTCTCAAATGAATAATTTTATTCATAACATGCTTTCATCTAGGTGTTGATGTCCCGGTTGTGGTTTCGCCGCACGAAGGCCCCGATTTGACAAATCAGGGAATTATAATCTAGCACCTGCCATCTGACCTCCATGACCCTGTTAACAGTGGAACATTCACTACGATGGTTTCCCTCGCCATAAGAGCATCGGTTAGTATTCAACTAATGTACATAACTCAGAAAGACTCATTGGACGACGCTGCTCTGAATGCTTTTACCTGACGAAATATATCAGCCATAACTTTGTGCAACAAACATCGAAACCCGAAGTAACATGCGACGTAAATAAAACAAACTCCTTCGCTTCCGCAATTCCATTTCTCTCCAAACAATTTGTGTTATTATTTACGTAATCGTGTCCTGTAAACGTTGTGGAATCAGGTCGCCATATCACAATGGACTCCGTGGGCGATGCATCATACATCGGGATAGAGGACAGTATATCGATTGCGTTATTGCAATTCCGCTCTTGTCCCCGCTGTATAGAGTGCATCCGTTTTACAAGAGTCTTGTTGCTGAGGTTACGTACGTCCGCTGCTGTAACCTACTTGGAGGGAACTCTGGTATGCGTTGAAATTTTAATGTCCGCCCCTACGAATACTTAAGGTTCGATCGAGTTGGTATTCATGAGACGGGAGATAGTTATTAAGGTCCCGGCAGCTCTTCTCTGTGTAGAATACGTTGCTCTATTTCATAAATGCTATATTACGTTGGCAAGAGAATTTAAAATGGTTTTTTAACCGTAACGGGTCCAAGCTTGAATATTTTTCAGAGCTTATGTTCATATAATCAACTCATCAATCTGATCTGCCAAATCCTGTATCATGGTCAAGGCGGACCTCGCGAGAGTAAAGTCGGGATGTTGACGCCAAGATGATTATCATTTTATTACTCATCAATCTTACTATATAAATGTTTGATACTCCTAACTTAATGACTTATAATGTATAGATTAGTAATAAAATAAATTTGACGTGTGCGTAGATATATTTAATTTAATTTTAATGATTTAAAACTCTGAATTGACTCTGAATTGTATGTCCGTGGGCAGACCACAGAGCTCTCTGTATTCACTTTACATCTGTATATTATTTATATGTATACCAACCTGTGTGTCACAATAAAAGTATTTGAATTTGAATTTTCCTAAACTACTTAATGGAATTTAACTATACTTTACAGCGTTTTGCCTTATATTTTTAAACTTCGTATAACTCATCCCTAAAATTCAAATTAGTTCCCACGACATCAAGATTCAAACGAAATTTCGCAAGCTATTGAAGCTGGCAACTATAGCACACTCCTCGCTTTTACAGCTAATTTCTGCCTATAAATCTAATCCACTATTCGCCACTATGCAACAATTGGCCCAATAAACGCAAGACAATCTATCGTTATTAGCTGCCCATTGTCATATCACCCCGTCATAACTTTTGCACAATTGAAGCCCTTTTGATCGTGCTCAATTCTTGCACTCACATCCCTTGCTTCCTTCCAATTGGAGCTTGAAATAACAGCAATAAAAAGACAGTCTGTTCCCTATGCTTGGTACCGATAATGATCGCATACGGAAGGGTTGCCTTTGTTTTAACTACCCCGGCCTCCCCTCCACTTTCAACCCCCTCTTGAGAACTGATGGCCCTTTCCTATAGTGTTATTAGTTAACTGAGAGCGTTCGAATCATTTTTGTTTTGCATTAGCGATTCTGAAGTTATCTTTAAGGGGTCTATGTGTAGGTAGAAATGGGTATGGATATAGTTGTTCGTTTGCTTGGGGGACGATTTTAAGTACCTATGTGTATTTTGATTTTCGAAATGTGTAAAGTAATTTATTTAATAGTAGCTAACCCGATATACGTTGTCTTATAAATTATACGTAACTGTGAATTATTATTATAAAGAAATGGTTTAACTAACGACACTACAGCAATTTTTTCCCTTAAAGGTCTTGTCCCCAATATTTCGTGTTCCTATACTTTGTTCTTACTAATGAACTGTATTTAATTATCTCAGATTTTTGGAAAGCTGCGTTAATAACGCTACAAATGTGATAAAGAAGGTCTTTACTTATAATTACAAGCGCCCACGTTCACGAATTTTCGTGGCGACGAGAGATACGACGAACGATCCGTCGAAAGATAATTATAGAACTACATATTTCAAGTTCGTAATGTAAAGATGGGAAGACAAAGAAACTGTAAGTTTATTTCGCGAGGCGCATGTTTCAAAGATAAGGGATCGCGATGCATTTCATGTGAGCTCGTTTATATAACTCTGTTTGGCGCAATGCCAATTAGGTGCAATTGTGACTCGGGTGGTATTCTGGAATTGGAGTTACATGGCAGGAGCTGGTATCTCAAAGGGTCCTTTTATCGACTGAAGTATGGAATGGATTGTTTTTATTTTTTATTTTTTCGACGTTTTTTTGCTATAAATTGTTATAGTATGCATGTATAATAAATATGAAACTTTCGAAAGAAATTCTGCAGCATTTGGTGAAAACCGCATCATATCTTGCGTGGTTTAGGAGTTAGCGGATATTACGGATAGCGGATGTTAGTGGAATGCGATTTTTCTTTCATACTATTTAAGAATGGGTAAGCTTGTCCGTCAGCTTTTATCAAGTGATGATACGAACAATGGAGTATGTTCCTTACCTAGTGTCAGTCAGTCTTGGCTTTGGAAGGGCCAGATCTGTGATAAAAACAAATTTGGCTAACAGGAGTTTCAGTGGTGAAGAAGAGTAGGTATTTGACCAACTATTGTGCGATAAGTGTACGCAATCGATACGCTAAGAAGAATATTAATGCTTTTACTATTCAATTATAAATTTTAAGTGGGTATGAATCATAAATTTAATTCCGTAACCATAATCTCTAATCATAACCATAACCATAACATGGAGTTCTTCAAGAAAGGAAAGAAAAAGTTTTTACGGGGTCGCCAACGCGTTGGTGATGCCCCTGGTATTGCAAATGTCCATAGGCTGCGGTGACTGCTTACCATCAGGCAGGTCATAAGCTTGTGTGCCCCCTTAGTGGTACAAAAAAAACGGTAAAGTACTCAGAAAATATGAAACACCGACATTGGTTTAAATTAGACCAAAAATTAGATCAACAGATCGTAATTCCGAAACATAGCTGTAACACATACTTGTAGAATTTTCATATATCTACAACGAAATGCAGAACTTGCGATTTCAGTCAGGCTTCGCATCCTATCCGGGATACCTCTGCACAGCGAACCTTATTGTACAATAAGCTCTGGTATCTCAGATCACCTAATATGCTGGCACGTCAGACGAACCTCGAAGCAGGACTAGGATATCTAGGTCGACGTCTATACTCCGTAGAACATGTAATTGGCATCACACCAAGAACTGTGCAGTGGTCAATGCATTATACAACTGCTGTAACGTGGTTCTGCAATTTGATAAATGTCAACCTATATTTTCTGGATGAAATAGCGGGGAATCTTGTCAGCAGTTGTGAGATGAGCGCTACACGTTAAGGCTTTGCCAGCGGTACCAAAACAACTTTTAGGAGGGGTGAAATTTTTGTACCATTTAATCATTTTGTATTTTGTCGCCTAACTTTTTCAAGGTTAGGGATCATCAGTTCGTATATCTATATCATTTGGGCCATCTTTAGCCTCCCTCTGAGAATACCTACTTTTCAGGCCAGGGTCACCGGCGATCTTTTCTGTATTAATTAGCGGCAAACGAGCAGACTTCATGGAAACTTCATGGAAAGCTGTCACTTTAGCATATAACGTCCACTATTCATGTATTTAGCAGAAAGCTGATAAAAATGAAGAACCGCAGCTGTGTTATCACTGTGAGGACTAAGATGATATGCCTCTTGTCTGAAAACCGGAACACAAAAATGAAAACATAGTTGCTTGGCAGAAGAACTATTTAAGGTGTTCGTAGCCATCCAGCCGCTCTCCTCAGACTTGTTAAAGTCCTACTACCGATAATCAAGTAGGTATTTCCTAACCAAACAAAACAATTACAATTTACACCCAATAGAGTCAAAGACACACATATAACAATAAAAAAAAATAACAAATCACACTTAATAGATTCAACGATACACACATAAAAATAACCTCTTTATCAACACATATACATACTTTATCAATATAGTTAATATAGACAAATGACCAACGTCAAAAGAATCCAGCTCGAAAAACCATTTGGAACAAATTTAAATGCCACAAAACAGCCACAAGCCTACTTTATTTGACGTAACCCATTAGCTGAGCACCTTTTTCGCCATCGCGAAACAGAGCCGACGGTCAATCCTACATAAAATCAAGTTTAATAGCTCATAAAGTAAACAAGGACGATCACAGGACAAAAATGTTAACAGGAAACCGCCGCAATCATAGCTTTATACTGCGAATTTCAGCGGAATCACCCGCCAAAAGCCAAAAGTAACCTTTTTACAGCCCACTTGTCACATAAACATATTAAGTTTATTCGACACTTCACTCGAACAGAGGTTTTAACAGCCAAAGGGATCTATTTTGTTAATATTACAGGCATAGGGTTAAATTCCGAGAAGATATTGTTTGTTAGTCATCGATGATGTAACAGAGCAGATGAGAAGGCCTTATTCACGTGTTTGGGAGTTTTAAAAATGTTTATGGCAAATTCTCAGGCTCAGGAATTCAGTATGTTTTCAATTGCGATACCTAAACATAACATCTCACATGTGTCATGGTAACCGCACAAACAAATATGCAACATAATGTTCATTATATAAACTAACAGAATACCACGTTTCTTAATTAAATAAAATAAAATAATAAATAAATATTCGTGGACAAATTCACACAGCGCCATCTAGCCCCAAATTAACGGTTCTTAATGTATGATACCGTAAAATTGTGAAAATCCGTTACTTTATAATCTATCTAATAAGATTATATACGAAGATTAGAAAAATTTTATCTGCAACATAATTCACCTTTACCAATCTACAATTTAACGCACTATTTCTCGAAGAAGCTTTTTAATAGAATCGTTTTAGTTTGGTAGATTTATTTTCACTAATTTATGCGTTTTATTTTGTCCTAATTGACGTGGGGAGGCAAAATGTACCTATGTTTTCGACTGCAGTATATTGACATTTATTTTTTCCCAAAACATTAATTAAAACTCCATACGCAATACAACAATCGTAACGCAAGCGCTTAGCTGATACACATTCATTTACCATCTAACATAGCATTCAATGTATTGCGGACAACCTAATTGTTTCGGCGAACTAATTTAGTCCGTGCCAAAAATTCCCGCTGAGTATACGCAAAATTGCCAAGACAAAGATATTAACCGACAAGTTATGGAGATACCGCGCCAAGTATGTTTTTATATGGCGTTATCGGCTCTTTTTATAACCCACCTAGCTGTGCTGGCGTAGCGAACGCATGACTCAATTGAAAAATATTTTGGTTATAATTTTTTACGATCTCTCTCGCAGTCTAGCATATAAAGAGAATGGGTTCTTGTTAAACTTTTAACAGATATTGATGTGCGTTATTGGGTTTCGAATATAGTTGAGCTATGTAATGGATGTTTAACAGCATATGATGAACTTACTGACGTGCGTACCCGTTTAACGAGGTACACAAATATTGTGGTCCATGTATAGATTATAATCTATGGACATTTGCTTTTGATTTTAACTATCCAATGAATGGATGTATACTAATGCTTGCATTGCCCTAGCACAGGGTTATTGTGTGTTACTTCTGTAACAATCACAAGAAAGTAAAACAGTGATTATAATTTTGAGTATGCCTCCTAATACCGTTGGCAAAGCTAGCTCTAAGGTCTTCCGCCGAAAACCCTGGGACTGGTGGATCAGTCTCGGGACCCGATTATACATTTTGATGGTATTTTAAGAAAATTTCTACATCGTCGTCTCAGTCACAAGACGACCACTAGACCTACCGCTCCTCCACGGATGGACTGTACGCCTCTAGCTTCCATCGGCTCCCTAAGATCCTCACGAGGTCGCCCATCTATCTAGTGGGGTCCTACGCTTCGATTTCCGGTTCGCGGCCGCCACTCTATAACCTTTCCGTTTCATCAGCCATCTGTTCTGCGAGCCATGTGGTCTATCCTTTGCCACTTCAGTTTGACCACTGTAAAGCCTGTGTCGCTGATCTTAAAAGATAGCTTAGGGAGCCCTAACACCAACAGCCCAAAACTGTCCACAGGTTAACTTGAGCCTCGTTCTCATCAGGGAGGGCTTTGCCATACTATCCACTGCAGGACTTAGGGCCTCTCCCACGAAAGGGGAGGTTATTGCCATAATCTCCACGCTTGGCAGGCGGGTTGGAGATGGAAAATGCTGCTTCCCATTTTCCAGACTACGGAGACTCTTGATCATTTGACTCGGAAACATTAGTCGCCTTGTACGACACCCATGAGCGTAATGGGTTGGTGCTATTCTACGCCGGACACCACACGGCCAATGGCCATGGATCATTATTAAAATATATAAAATATCTTACTAACCCTTACCAGCCAGGAACTTTTGAAACATTGAGTTGGCCGCAACGCTTACTAAGAGTACCCCAAAACGCTAGTTCACTAGACCCCCATTGTTCGCATAAATGAGTGTTATTTTTTGTAAAGACAAGACAAAAGCCGTACTTGGAGGCAGTGCGGAGGCGCCAATATTTATACAACCTTCGCCTGTGCCCTCTTACGAGGGTTGGGCTGTGGCCAGGATTAAGGAGTGAGCGGAGAGCGATTCATACAAATCTCGTGACAAACAAGCTGCTTATTCCATTAAAGTGGTAACTGAAAATCGCGTCATATTGGTCTTAATTGCAATTAATGTTGGTGTGGTTTGTGTGTGGTGGTAGTGGTGATGTGGTGTGGTGTGGTCATCTGTAGTTACTCTGTATGTATATACTTTGGGTTCAGTAGAGAAGCGTGCTTAGAGGCATATTCTCGATTCTCGTCTTGGGATGCATTGAAATTTACTATCATGTGACTTAGTAAAACGTAAAAAACAGCCTATTCAGTCCAACTACGAAGCCCGAAAACAGACCGGCAGATGCGTTGTCACTGTAATGACTAAGTTGAGTCCTTCAAATCGAAAGACAACACCGAAAGCATTACCGTGTAACAGAAATAAATATGTTAATCACCCATAATCACCTACATCATCATCAAAAGTAAATTTTTACTATAATCTTCATACATATTTCATACAACATACAAAATTCCATACAATAGCTATACACACAAAGAACGTCAACGTCATCTCAAACCCGCTGCCGCCACGGCTTGTGCAGCGTATCAGCTACCCGCTGAACTCAGACGAAGCGGCTCTTGATTATATAAGAAAATGTTCGATGCCCCATTGTCAGATAAGGGTAGTTGCGAGTTGTTTCAAGTGCCTGCCAGAGAGGCTTCCTTCTTGTTTGTATACAAAATAGACTGCTGTATTGCTATCATATAGGGCGATTATCTAGAAATATATTTATAATAACTAGCTTTTGCCGACGACTTCGTATTCCCGAGTCAATCGTATTGAATTTCGGGATACCATTTCAAACCAAAAAGCCTTTATCAAGTACGATTGTTTCTACCACGATATGACAGATTATACATACGTACAACTCACACTTCTGTCACACAGGTGGGTTGGCAGTGGCTATGGACCGCCACTTTGCTCTGCTCTGCTCGGCAACGCATTGGTAGCGCCCCTGGAATTGCTGATGTCCATAGGCGGCGGTGACTGCTTTTCATTAGGTGGCCTGCTTGCCTGGTAAGATTTATTAATGTATTAATTGATATAAAAAGTAATATTATGTCTAGTTACGGGTTGTAGTATCTTGTGCAATGTATCAAAATGACCTACTGCTTTTCCATACTCTAATTAAAGCATCTTAGGAAACAAAATAATCTTTTTACTCCAATTTCAACAAAAATAATGTAATACCCATCGCATTTTCATGGCATTAATCCAGTCACGGAGTCCTATAAAAAGCGTGATAAATCAAAAAATTCCATAGCGACTGAAAAATTAAATTTAACTACCTACTTTCACCTTCTCGAAAGTATAAATCGTATTTTTAAATGCTATGCCATTTGCGTTTTGACATTTTAATTGTATCACCCCAGGAATTTTGGGCACAAATAGATTGAGAGGCCCGCTGGGAGCGCGTCCATTTTGTTTTCGGTAAGGGGATGTATTATGAGAGTGGTTTCGAAGGTACATCCTCGTGTATTCGAAATTTTAATGTCATTTGTGTTTATGTAATTTGCATAGTCAATAAAAGGAGATGTATGAAGAGAGTTGTGAATATATGTGAGCCTAGGGAATTGTGTGATGAATTTTAATTTCTGGATCGGTTCTTGGTGTAGTAGTAAAAAAAAGCGTACTTATAAGAAATTTATCAATTATCTAACACCCATAACACAAGCTTTGCTGACTCTGTGTGATGGCTGACGTGACGGGCTAGATGACGCTGTGTGAACATATTCAGGTAATTGTGTCAGGACAGAGCATGGCGGTCCATAGTCTCTGCCTACCCCACCTATGGGAGGAAGGCGTAAGCTTTGTATGTATAATCTGTCCTATAGTGGTAGAAACAATCGTTCTTACAAAAATAAAACAACAAATAAAAATACAAACCATAAATAAAACAACATGGAGAAAATATCAAAAAGAAGAAAAAGATCGATCCAATGCAATATATCAAATACTTTTCCAAATTTATTTTTCTTCAAGTCTCGAAAACTATAACAAGTTACCAAGTTATGGGGTAAAACAACGACAAATAACGGTGACTGACTTAGGTCACACATTATTTCGTTACCGCAAAAATATTTACAACTTAATCAAAAGCAAAACATCAAAGCCGCTAACTAAAAGGCCTACAAATATAACTTGCAAATAAAGTGCACCCAGTACGCACCTCTTAAGAACCCCTCCTAAAATTAACAATACAGCTAAAGGATTTTCCAGATACTCCCGGTACGGCTATAAAGAAAATTTTACGATTTCAAGAAAAATTTCTACCCTGCAAAGAGGGCGAGGCTCGAAACTTCCAGAAAATTAACCAAAAACCTTAATATCTTTATAAACAGCAGAGTCAAAAACAAAGTTAAATCAGGTGTTAAAAATAAAGCTAAATGAAAAATCACTCCATCCCAAAGGGTGGATGAAAGGGCGCGAAAACGGCCGGAAACCCTTTCCGGGGGCATTGACCTTTGGGGTCCCTGACTGGACAAAGGGGACTGGGTTTGGCTCAATAGATAGGCCGAATGGAAGATTTATTGGTGGCCATAGTTAATTAATATGCAATCTATGGTAAATACTCCACAGGGTGTGACGTAAATCACGCTCCGTCGGCCGCCGGATTTGGAATCACCCCAGGATTAATTAGGCTGATGAGATAAAAAGTCAGGTTAACTTTGATTTAGACTAATGTGAAAAATTTAACGATTTATAATAACTTGAGAGTGTCCATGTATTTAACAAGATGATGTAGTAATGAGCGAGTCACTGCCGAAGATGGCGACCAATGTAGGTTAAAAAATACTGCTTCAGCGGAATAGCTTTCTGTTATTAGTATAGAAACCAAAATTACAAATTGGGACACATCGCGCAAAAATCATATACGTCTGTATGGGCTCTATGCGTCCTTGCAAATTGAACATTAGAATAGAAGAACAATCTAAAATTAATATTGTCTTTGTACGCAAAATTTTCACTAACTGCGTGGGTTTTTGCCTAGTAAGCATTATGTCATACCCAAGTCATATTAAATGTGAGATCCAGACCAATAATTTCTTGTCAATAACAGATTACCTACATAAAGCTTTATTGTCTTTTAGAGTTAAGCGACGTTCTTGATTACACGTTTGACGTATGACGGCAAAATTACTGCCAATATCTAGAATAGGTACTCTAGAACTAGTATTGATCCAAATCCAACTAGGACAGAAGCAAGTTTTCCAATAATTCTGCTTACCGGGAACATAAAAGAGAAGCAATTAGCCAGAATTTGGTCTCAAAAAGTTTCGACTGAAATCCAGCTTAGTAGAAGCCCTTAATCGACCTGTGGAGTGTTTCTGTGAATAATTAAACGTTGGGCTTCGAAAGGGTCTGGTATTGAATCGAGATTTTTGAAAGTATTGCTTCGAATCACAGGTTTGAACTTAAATTCTTTTGAAGCAATCGAATTGTGCCAAAGAACTGCAAGACTCACATATAATATTAAGTATTGAAATGGAAAAACGACCTTGCATGTAACATGACATAATCAGGAGGATAAGGAGCTCAGATGGCAGTCGCTCCACTGTAATTTCTTGATCTGCCAAATCCTGGATCATGGTTAAGGCGGACCCATGATGATTATTAGATAAATGTCCCGGTTGCGCTCTCGCGTTCGAGGGCCCGGGGTCTTTGGCAGATCAGGCAATTACATTGGAGCGACTGCCATCTTGATCTGTAGATAGGGGAACCTGACCAGATAAGATAATGGTTACACATTTAGTCACCTGAATGTGCAGGTTTCATCACGACGGTTTCCCGGTAAGTGTTCAACTAACTTACATAACTCGAGAGAGTCATTGGTACATGGCGACAGTGGGGCCCGAACCCGGTACCTCTCGATTACGAATCAAACCCCTTAACCACCTGGCCACCAACGCTCTATCTAGTCGTTTAACTAAACGGCTAATTTAAAAATCCGGCTGCGACATATACACTAACAAAACAACTGTAGTACGCCCCAACAAGGTTAAACCGCCGAAAATTGAAACCCCAAACTTTTATCGGAAGAGAACGATTCTGAAACGAACGAAAAAACGAAACCCCTTTCGTACTCGACCTACTTTCAAAATGGCTTTTCAGCAAAAAGCAAAAGTGGATATTGCAACGGCCACGAGACCAGGTGGCAAGCGGACCAGGGCGCACCTATATGTACCTACGTATAGAATTAGACTGGGTGTTTCTCGAAAATGGGACAGCTGTGTGTAGGGGGCGAAAGTTTTTACGGTCACAACTTTTGTTTTTATGACATGAAAATACAGCGATATTCTTTACGAGTTTCTTCTTATATTTTACTTTTATAAATATCTATTTATTTTGGAATTGTAAAATGGCAAACTTCAAGCTTTTATGTACCGGTGAATTGAATGAATTATTACTCTATTGCATTAGTACAGGATACAGTCGGAAATGGTCAGAATTACAAATGACATGGTGTTATGGTACTGTATTTATTAGCTAGGCTAATAAATACAGTATAAGTTAAAACTAAAAAGTACACTATAAGTTAAAACTAAAAAGTTGAATCAGTGCCATGAATAAGTAATTATTTATTCTCTGCAAAGTATCTTTAAGAATAATTTAATAAATATATTGTTTATCAGGATGGAGAACAACATGGTAAGTACATTGAAGAGAGAACTTGCTGTAATTTGGAAGAGCACCAACTTAAGATTCGAGGCCGTACATAGAATCGCCAAGGTTATTGATACGAGTGATTTATCAACTATTTACTCAATTATGTTTATAGCTAGACGCTGTTTTTACTGGTCAGGTTCCCCTGTCAACAAGGTTAGAGATGGCAATCGTTTTTTTTTAAACACTAACGTGGTAAACAAGCTTCCCCCTCTTTATCGTAATTACCTGATCTGCCAAATCCTGCATCATCAAGGTGAACATCGGTCCCTCGCGCGTGAGAATACAGCTGTGATATTGACGCCAAGTGATTTTACTATTTATAAGTTAAGGATCGATCCTAGAGGCTAACCAGCTAAACTTAAGTCGCAGATCAAAAATAAATTCGTACAAAATAAAACTGTACCTATATTTGGCATGGAGTGATGATGATGAAGGATCTAATGTGAGAACTGACGCGTGACCTCCGAATTACTGAGCAGCTGGTCTTTACAAGGTGAAGACCTCAAGTTTTGAGAACTCTTCTGTTTAGAAGCCGACTGGGGAAGTACCTCCACCTTACAGAACACCGCAGCTAAACAATACTCTTTTAAATAGTGTTGTGTTTCTGCCGGTGAGTAAGGTTTCCAGTGCTCCATGGGGTGGAGATTTGGGGAACCGTGGCTTTGGCAGTGGAGGGGCATTTGTCTTTTTGCTGCCAGAGCAACGTGTTATAGAGGTGGGCAACGCATTGGCGACACTCTTGGTGTTGCTAATGTCTATAGGCAGTGGTGACCACTTTCCAGCAGGTGGCCCGCTTGCCTGTTTGCCTACTGTATGACATAAAATAAAAATAGAATGATTAGCTATTGCCGCCGGATTCGCTCTTTCAAGTACCAATGTTTGGACTTTACTAGTGTATTTCCCGATTAGATGATTTGAGATGGCGGTCAAATGACTGCCCAGCAAGTTTTTGTTATTGTACGCAGAGACAAATGAGCAGGAAGCCCACCCAGTAAGTTGTAAAAAAAGTTTTTCAAAATATCACTTTGGACGTTTTTTCTTATAATAGAGTGAAGTGAACGATCAAGTAGCATAGTTAGCATTTGCAACACCAGGGGTGTCGCTAACGCGTATCCCTGAACGCAAGTACACCGCTTGAGAAACGCTACCGCCATACGATCCATACAGCATCAGCATAAGGCCATCTAGCGACCAAAACGCAAAAAACCCTATACATCGACAAGTTAATATGTAAAGGTGAAACGGCCGCATACGGATGCACGCAATAAATATGAGTATGTGCAAGCAAGCGACGCGAGGCACGCTCCATATTGCGAATCGCGTAATGCATTACCGGCGACACGACGGGGCGTAAACTTTAATATGGAAATCTTTTTACTACCACCAAGCATTCAGATGACTCCCTTGTGTGGTAGGCTAGCCTACTTTGTTTGAGTTTGGAGGGGTCGACGCTCAGAATTTTGCCTGCGAGTGTGTTCCCTGATCAATATAATCTAGACGCCTTCAAGGCTAGAGTGAATAGGCTGTTCTAAGACGGGCATGCTCCATATTCGGACGCATCGTCACTTACCATTAGGTAAGATGGCAGTCAAATGCCTGTCAAGTTTAATATAAAAAAATGTGTCTTGTTTAAAATTCAGCTGGGAGTTACGCGGATAAACAAACGAGCAGAAGCAACCCAATCTTTAGATTTCCCACTCCCATTAGCGTCGGTGGCCTAATGGTCAACTACAGCGCCGCTTTGTACCAAAGACTCTTTTCTGAGTTATCAGTTGAACACTTGCTCTTACGGTGAGGAAAAAATCGTGATGAAACCTGCACATGCAGGCGACTGAATGTGTAACCATGATCCAATCTGGTCAGGTAGCTGGCTCAAGGAGGTCAGATGGTCGCTCCACTGTAATTACCTGATCTGCCAAATCCTGGATCATGGTCAAGGCGGACATAACCGGGACATTAACGCCCAGAAGATAAGTTGACCATCACTCTCACAGCCCTTTCTTAAAGAACTCCGTAATGTAATCTACAGGGAGAAACCTCTGCAGGGAGTTCACCCAGGGAGGTATATCTCAAAAACGGCGGCCTACAGCAAAAAAATCTCATACTAAGGCAATCTAAATAAAATTATCTACAACTTAACTTACAACTCAGTTTTATTCGTGATTTTTCCTAGTTTTATTTTGAAAGTTTTAACAAAACTCGTTGGTCAGACTCATTTTAAATATTTACAACATCTATCACATTCGTGCTTTAAATAAATCTGTCAATAAATGATATTTTGAACCGAAACTCGAGCGCGTATATTTTTGAAACTTGACTGTTTGTCGATGAAAATGCACTTGTCATAAATACTCTGCTCGAAAGAATCATATTTGGCAATAACCACTTTGGAAAATGCACATTGAACACTGTCAGATACATCTCTGTTACCGCGTCAATTTGTGGAGCTGTGAAAATATAATAAATAGTTTACATAAAAAGTTATTTAAAAAGGTTAACTGCTAAAATTGTGTGAATTATTTAGCCTCTCTTTGTGAGTTATTTAAAAGTATTTATTTTATTTTAAGGACTCGTACTTTCTGTATTCTTTTTTATGTTATTCGGCAGACAAACAGGCATGCGGGCTACCTGATGGAAAGTGGTCACCGCCGCCCATGGACATCAGCAACATCAGGGGAGTCACCAATGCGTTGCCCGCCTCTGAAGAGACCTCTAATATACCTCTTGAACGATCCCATGTCATAGTTCAAATCTTCGCGTGGTGACCAACAGAGGGTCTACGTAGTGGGGATGAGCACCCAGCCCACGGTGGGATGTGCGATGGTGGAATTGTGCTGTGGGCACCAGATCAAAAAGTTCCTCGGAACACTCCCCATTGTACAGCCGATAGAACACACACAGGGCTTCGATTCTGGTACGGAAATCGTCTCAGTTGCAGTAACATTACAATTGCATCGCATGTCAAACGTGTGATTGTTATTCAAATGACAGATGTTGAGTTGCAACTTTCATGGTTTGAAATCTTGTCTCTCATTCTTAATTTGAAATAGTTTCGCCATTGTTAATGTGCCAGTCTGTTGCTCCCGGGAGCTTGCATCCCCTCAGTACCTACTTTATAAATCAGTGGTCAAGTATAGTCATTGTCACGAAAAACGGTAGCTACATTCAAATTCGAAAGCATAAACTAGCAACAAAAAACTGAAACCATCAAACTCGTCGTGCCTTTACGGCGATTTTTATATCGCCTCTTCAGAATTTTCTCTATAGGTAATCCATAAATAACTGCAAAGAAACTTTCAACTATTTATGGGTAGTAATTTCTGAAAATGAACAGCTCGTTTTCGTTATTTACGTACCTACTTCCGTTGTTTCTAATTTCTGAGGAAAATACTGTGAGGTTTTAATTTAAAATTATTTTAAAGTTTTTTGCAGTGTATTTTTAAGTGGACAATAACTTCGTTAATTCGTTATCCTTCGGTACATCTACTTTGCAACGAAAGATAAAAAATATGCTATTTTACCATGCATGTACTCCTGTCTTCCGTGTTCGTGTATTTTGAGAATAACGCAATATTTCCCTGTGATATCAATATCTCCATATATACGCTGACACGAGCATTGGTGTGGACACTGGTTTATACTCGATTTACTGCTTCCAGTCGCTTTACTGGGGCATATATTTCGACTAGTATCCGGTGTGGTGTGGATGCAACCTTATACCTACATTTCGAAACTGATATGACCTGGATAGATTTCGGACGATGCCAAAGGCTGAAACAAAGTAAAACCAATGCAGGGTTCGCAGTTCGCAAATCCGAGTTGGACAACTGAGTTTGAGAAAGATGACGACTGTGTGGTGGTTTAGTTGGTTAATATGCCGTCTGTCACGCAGAGGTCCCGCGTTCGATTCCCGGCCGAGCAGAAATTGAAATGATGAATTTTAATTTCTGTTACGAGTCTGGGTGTCGTATGTATAATAGTACAGTACAAGTAGTTCATCAGTTATCTGACACCCATACAACAAGCTTTGCTTACTTTGGGGCTAGATGGCGCTGTTAATTTGTCCAAAAAAATCAACAATTCTCAATATAGAACTTTTGCTGTATTCCCCTTTTTCATCATATCAGTTCGCCTTGAAGCACCGACAGAAAAGAGTGGAAGACAACACCATGGACTTGTAAACAAGCAAACACATTCGCACGCCGTGCCTCTAATATAAAGTAATTGGCCCATCTTGTATTTCATCCTCCTCATCTCTCCTTATTGCTGAATATACGCGGGTGTTGTTCGCGTTACGCTCAACACGCGTGGCTAGTGATGGGGTTCGGTTTCGGTCTCCGAAAATCGGGGCCCGATCGCCTAACTCGAATGCTACCGCTTGTAATATCTCGTTCGCTGGCGAAAGGCACCGCGAATGGAGCGAGCGGGATTATGTCATAAAACTATCGCTAATGGTATCGTAAACACTTAGGCTTAAACTCTGGACCTAAATATAAATTGTCCTTGATTTGCGGTGGGGGATGGGGGTGGACGTGACGTGACGTGACGTAAGTGACGCAGAAGTTTAACGATACCATGGACTTACTACCCAAAGGGACTGCGCACTGCTTTGACTAAAACCGGGCAGAGCGAGCGTCACCCTCGATAGTACTTTGTCCCTTTCTAACAGTGTAAACACAATGTTATTGGCATAATCACCGTCATTCTAAATAGACAAGTGTCATGTTTAGTGTTGCTATTATTGGAGAAATATATTTAACGTGAATTTGGTATTATTATGAGGTGATCCGTACAATCCGAAAAGTAGTTGTGAAAATACCTTTTGATCTACTGAACGTTTCTCTGTCAAACGTCGAGTCGACATAATTATTATCAGATATAAGAGTTCGGTAACGATTTATCCTACAACACTAGTTTCTAAAGAGAAGTGATAGTACTCGTCGATATCTACATTTCGGGTGACAGCTGTCAAACTTAAATGTATTATAACTCGGAACCCATTGGTTCTAGAACACTAGTTTCTAAAGAGATATGATAGTACTCGTCGAGATCTACATTTCGTACGACAGCTGTCAAAGTTAATTCTTTTGTAACTCGGAACCCATTGGTCCTAAAACACTAGTTTCTGTAGAGAAATGATAGTACTTGTCGAGATCTACATTTCGTATGACAGCTGTCAAACTTAGAACTGTCATTCGAAATGTAGATCTCAATGAGTACTATCGTATTGCTCTAGGAACTAGTGTTCTAAGACCAATCGTTTCCGAGTTACAACAGTTCTAAGTTTGACAGCTGTCATGCGAAATGTAGATCTCGACGAACACTAGATTTAAATAATACTCTTTTAAATAGTATTGTGTTTCTGCCGGTGAGTAAGGTTTCCAGTGCTCCATGGGGTGGGGATTTGGGGAATCGTGGCTTTGGCAGTGGAGTGGCATTTGCTTTTCGCTGCCAGAGCAACGTGTTATAGAGGTGGGCAACGCATTAGCGATACTCTTGGTGTTGCTAATGTCTATAGGCAGTGGTGACCACTTTCCATCAGGTGGCCCGCTTGCCTGTTTGCCTACCGTATGACATAAAAAAAACTATCATTTTTCTTTAGGGACGAGTGTTATAGCACCAATAGTTTAGGAGTTATTTCAGTTAAATGTTTGACAGCTGTCATTCGAAATGAAGATCTCAACAAGTACTATCATTTCTCTCTAGAAACTAGTGTTTTAAGACCAATGGGCACCGAATTATAAAAGATTTAACTTTGACAGCTGTTATACGAAATTATGATCTCGAGGAGAGCTATCATTTCACTCTAGGCACTAGTGTTCTAGGGCCAATAGTTTCCGAGTAGCAGGGTAAGCTTGGGCTGGACCCTGGTGAAAACATGACCTTCAGATTGCACCCAGTCCAGCTCTGCCTGGCCCTGAGGTCGGTGTCCGCGCCAAATAATAAAAGTAATTCGGAATTTGCATCAACAATGGTGGCAACACTAGAAAGGGACACAGGACTATCGATGGTGACTCTCGCTCTGCCCGGTTTTAGTCAAAGCAGTGCGCAGTCCCTTTGGGTAGTAAGTCCATGAACGATACACACAATACTCGTAGATATTTCACATATGCCATGCATTCCGCGGCGCTCACATCGTCACACATTAACAGCTCATAATAGTCCACTTGATCCTCTAGTGCTTCTTCACATTAATAGAAGGCTTTTCCATAATCTCCATTCAACTATTACATTATATTACGACTCTACTTATAAAAGTTTTTGTAAACTACCCAATTTATCTTAATCGTAATGGAGTCGGATTTGAGTCTCAATTTAATATCGATAGCATGTGAGTAAATAAAATTAGCAGGCTTAGGCCCAGTCAAGATGGTGGTTAATGGCCTACCGTGGTTAAGTAAAACAATAAGCTTCGGCCCATTCCTCCCCATCACTACGCTCGCTCAAGGGAGCGGTATGTTTTGCATATGTATATGGGGCTGATTGAAATTTTACGCTCGCAAGAATTTTTACGCATATTTTAGGGCATCGCGCATTCGCGCCAGGCTGCGATGTTTATGTATTACGTTGATATAAATTTGGACCGCTTTCGGAACTTTTCCGGACTCTTGCTTTGCCGATTAGGGTTACCTACTGAAGAAATTTCGCCCGTGGGAATTGTGTAGTGTGGAAGGAGGGCTTTGTTCAAATTTGTGGTTTCGGGTGTAGAACAAAGGTAAATAGTAGGTTTTACTTGAAATGGTTCGATGGTTTGCTTTCGGAATAGGTTAGGATAGGTTGGATTGGGTGTGTTATGGATATTGAGATTGATAGCAAGCGAGCAGACAATCCACCTGATAAGAAGCGGTAACTGTTGTCCATAACATCTACGATTTATGTAGGTTACCTACATGATGACAAAATAGCAGAATTGCATGTGCATTTGTCATTGATAGCTAAAATGATTTGCCTTGTGCCTGTAACTGTACTGGCTACCTTATTCTAAGAACCGGATACAAGCATTGTAGCTTGGTTAATGGGAGAAATAGATAGGGCAGTGGTACAGATGCACTTCTAAGGTTTCAGAGTTTCGGTAACATAAATTCATAATATTTTGATGGTGTATATGTTTCAGTTGATTATTTAGGTCCTTGAAGGTGATTGAATGATGCAGATACTTCACAAAATGATGTCTCATGATTAACACGAGTTAGGATAAGCAGGTAGGCAAGTAACTACATAAAGTAGATAAACAAGATTGATGTAAGTGTCAAAATATTATATCGTATGACAAAAATAATAATCAACTAAAAACTAACAACTAGAAAACGAGAGCGAAACGAATTCGAAATGTGAATCGGACCATCATCATCACAGCCCGTAACAGTCCACTGCAGGACTTAGGGCCTCTCCCACGAAAAGGGAGGTTACTGCCATAATCTCCACGCTTGGCAGGCGGGTTGGAGATCGCAGTGTTTAAATATAACAATGGAAAATGCTGCTGCCCATTTTCCAGACTACGGAGACTTTTGATCTTTTGCCTTGAAAACATTAGTCGCCTCGTACGACACCCACGAGTGTATGGGGTTGGTGCAATTCTACTCTGCCGGACACCACACGGCCATCGGACCATCCACAACACAAATGTTTGGACGGCAAAAGCATTTGTTTCCAAAACAAATCTCCATCTCTTAACAACACTTTAAACTAGAAAGTTGCTTTTAATCCATCTTATTAAGCTGTAGATTGCAATAAAGCTGAATTGTCTTAGAACTCCGTTGAAGCAACAGAGCATGGAGGAAACTACCCTATTAAAGCTGCACAAGAAGTTAAAAATAAATATACTTATACACAATACATTAACATTTTCATTGTTTCCGCCCCCCGGGCCAGATATATTAAACCGTTGAGGGGCATTAGAACTTATAGCACTTGAAGGTAAACTTGGCATATACAAATAACAAACCTACATTCTGCCCGTGCACGAAAGACTATCTTATACATCACCTGCTACAATGCGCCTTATTACAAAAGCATAAGCAACACCATTCTTTTGCGATATTTCTGTTGCACGCACAGCTAACGTTGTAGTTTCCATGAAGAAAACATCCATTCATACACAGGGGACTCCCTCTCCCCTCCTAACTTGTCGACGTAATTTTTTTAATCATGCTTTATACGAGTATTAATTTAGTTAACGATGGCCTTAGTCGGGACTTTTTTGAATGCGTCGCCGGTTTTTCGATGAATAACGAATGAGCTGCGTTTTTGGCTGTTTCAGGGGTGGATGGCAAGGAAGATTGGATTGATGGCTATCACGGAGACGGTGGCGTTTCTTGTGATTTCGTAATGGCTATTGAAGACTGGGCTTCGATTCTGGTACGGAAATCGTCTCAGTTGCAGTAACATTACAATTGCATCGCATGTCAAACGTGTGATTGTTATTCAAATGACAGATGTTGAGTTGCAACTTTCATGAGTTCAACTTTTCCGCAATTCGTTTTCTGGTACTTTAGTTGCATTATGGTTGCATTACTAAGTTGCGTCTTTCTTAGTTGTCAAACTGCCTTCAATTCTGTCAACAAAAACGTGTCAACGGTCGAACAATGATTTAACTGCAATTTAACTGGGATAATGCTTTGATTACTGTGACTGACTCGATACCTCGACGTAGTTATAGTAACATCACAGTTACATTGCAACATAATAACAACTGCATTGCACACCAAAATCGATACCCTGGGTGGATTATTTGACTAGCCTACTAATCTGACATTTAATGTGTTAATTGTTTTTGTTATGGTTTTGTTAATGTCCTTGATTTATTGCCTTCCACCTAATGGAAGACGGCCACGATCGCTCAGGACCTCAGCAACCTAAACCTGTTCCTTTCTCATAAACCAATAGAAATTAATGTAGATTGTAAGCCAGAATACCCGGCATGTCATCTCGAATATTTTGTCAGTGTACATCTTCAGCACACCGAATTAGAAACGCGTAATAAACTCCGAACAAATAACACTTACAACAAACATTTGCCATTCAAAATTACAAGGGCGAAAGATAAAAATTTACAAAATCCCCTCATAAAAACTTCCTTCGACAAAAGATTACAATGGCAGATGTAGGAACAATAAATGCAATACCAACAAAACGGGAAGCCATAAGATTTAACGCGGTATTGTTCTTCTGCCATTTGCATCTTAGTAGACGAGCAGGGGGTTGTAATGTGATTTTTATTCAATTTATAAATTGAAGGTGCAACGGCACTAATTTGAAGGGACTTAAAAAGAGATTTGGTTGTGGTCTAAGCCACGAGCGATATGGAAGACTTACAGGCCGCACAGGTTTAGTGGCAGCGTGCTTGTGACACCGATAACCAAGGTTAATCAATGCTTACAATGTCCGGGAATTTGATAAGTGACCGTTTCGTACTTTGAGGCTAGTCGAGGTGAGCCTCCTAATACCGTTGGTGAAACGAGATTGCCTAAGGTCTTCAGCAGTGGACAAATATATGATTTGTGACAATTTTTTTGGTGGCAGAAAACACGGTTTGAATCCTGGTGGAGAAGTGGCGAAAGCCTCTGTCTAGGCAACCTAGGTATTTTTATTTAAATAGGAACATTACCTCTCAGATTAGGAAAAAGTGATTAATTTTATACCTACTATAGTCAGTATGTCAGTACGAGCAGACAGCCCGCGCATGGAAAACGGTAACAGAGGTAGAGATGGAGGCAGTAAGATGTTATGCCGATGATATCTGTCTTTTTTATGTAATACGGCAGACAAACAGGCATACGGGCCACCTGATGGAAAGTGGTCTCACAGCCGCCTACGGACATCAGCACTACCAGGGGCACTACCAATGCGTTGCCCGCCAAGGACAGAAAACAATCGAGCAAATCTTATCAGCTCCCAAATTGGGCCACACCAGCTCCCTGACGTACCAAGAGCGAATTCCTGAGGTGTTGTTTACCCTTAAGGCGATTTACTCCCAAGTATCCGCTAAGGCGATAATTAGAAAACTTTTTCAATTAGTTTAATTTCATTGTGAAACGAAGTGAGATTTTTGAAGCTTACGTCTTTTAAGGAGCCTCCTTCGTAGGCGGCAGGAATTTTTATGAGCAGCCCCGGGCAGGATCCGGACTTGTAATCGTAATTATTAATATACTTAACGAATTTATGCTAAATAGTTGCGGAAGTATTTCGGGAGGACGGCGAGAATGGCGGCGACCTATTTGTTTTGGGTCGGTAACAATGTGGGGATGATGAGCTTGATATATCGTTTAAAGAACAGCAGATAATTGGCTATGCGCATGGCTGTCAACTGACGGTTGTCGTGTAATATGATTGACTTTTTTATTGCCAAGGGAGGTACACGGTCAGATGTACCTGATGGAAAGTGGCCACCGTCGCCGATCATTGAGGACCCCAGGTTGTTAGAAGTGCAAATGAAAGACACCGGGAAGGAGCCCATTCCACATCTTGCACGTGCGCGGCTCTTAAGGGCAGAACTAGAACGAAGGTACACAGGTAACGAAGTTTCTTGTAAGCTGTATTATGACCTAATGTACTGTGCCATGTGTGAGATAGATGTAATAAACGACTTTTTTTATTTTTTTTTTATTTTAGAGAAGGAGGAAACGGCACTAGTAGGAGCGCGTTTGCGAGAGCGATTACCAACGTTTGCAGAGCAAGGGAACTGTTGGATACGTCAGGGAGCTGGTGTGGCCCAATTTGGGAGCTGGTGAGATTTGCTCGATTGATTTGTGTCCTCGGCGGGCAACGCATTGGTGACTCCCCTGGTGTTGCTGATGTCCATAGGCGGCGGTGACCACTTTCCATCAGGTGGCTCGCTTGCCTGTTTGTCTGCCGTGTAGTAAGATCAACAAAATAAACCCTAAAATCCGACCCTATTCACAACGACATCGGTTACGGAACTCGTGAGCATTTCAATAAGTCAACGCGAAAGTTTCAATATTCTAATAACAATGGCAACAAATGTTGGCCGGAGTTCGCGCCGCCCGCGCCGCCGCCGGAAGATCGTCACGCACGGGGAGTTTTAAATTTAATTAAAGAAGACTTTGGACCGTGCGCTCTTAGCCGGGTAAACAGGGGGCTGGGCAGACGAGCGGATTAACAGATCAGTATAACCGGTTGTATCATGGATATACTGGTAGTACTAATGTTTGCTACAAAGTAGTACAGTACTATCAATAGTACACACGGTAGTTATAGTAATACTGTTGTCATTATAACGTCTGTACTATTGGTAGAACAGTGTTTAAACAACTCCGTTCCATTCTAAGTGGGCTTAAAGATATTCCAATTAAATAAAAAAAATTAAAAATAATGGGTGAAATTCTATAAAGCAATTTATAGGTATGTTGTGTAAAAATTATAGGCAATTGCATAAAATCTAACGACTTTATATATAGCATAAAAATGCGTATTTTAATTAGGTAATTACAGAAAGAGGTTCAGCTGGCCAGCCACGAGAGGTTCAGCTGAAGGCTGGTCAGCCTTTACCTATGATTTTAATTGCTTAATACAACAACAAATTCACATGTTTCAATTACTTAATATTAAATATACCCCTATCAACATACATTGCTTTCTATTTCTATGTGTTTCTTTCTTTTTTAATCATTATAATTTGAAAGCCTTGTTCTTTTCGGTGGAGCAATCGCCAAATATTTTAATATAGGTACGAAAATATGTTATACACTCTTTATTGCACACAAAATTATAAAACAAGAAACTTCAACATATTGCTTGCCTGACCCTGTTGTCACTGTACGCAACTGCGTGCCAACCGCTCGTCTGCACCACCGAAATCCCACCACGTGGCGCCGTAGCCACAGATGCACCTAGCGAAGAATTGAACACGCATCCCGCTTGCAATTTTGCATAGCGCCATCCCACTCAGACATCGCATATTCTTTTTAATCTTGTCGCGTTTGGGGGCGCTTTTTTGTTCGCGTCTTCCTATGTTTTGTTCGTAATTCGTATGTAGAAATTTGTAGAAACAGTTGCTTATTATGCGCTGTTTGATTACGATTTGCATGCGGTGCCGACTTAATTGGAATACGCAGTTTGTTCAATGGTTACAGGAAGATAGGATACAATTGAATAATTTTGACTAGTTTTAGGGCACATGACAGACAGAAGCAGCAGCAAAATCGTAACTAATATTGTCTCTGCAGTCGCTGTAGCCGAAAACTGTTAGGAAGGCTATTATTATTTTTTTATTACTCTACTAGCCAGGCATTTGACCGCCACCTCACCTGGTGGTAAGTGACGATGCGGTCTATGATGGAGCATGCCTGTCTAGGAACAGCCTATTCACTCTAGCCTTGAAGGCATCCAGATTATATTGATCAGGGAACACACTCGCAGGCAACGCATTCCACTCCTTAGCCGTACGCATTATAAAAGTCGAGCCAAAGCGGCTCGTGCGGATAGTTGGAAGATCCACGACATAAGGATGAAGCGCTCGCCCGGATCGTGTCTCCCGATGGCATTTGAGTGATAGGTTGTTATAGGAGGACGGAAGTTGGACGAGGTAGCGCTCCGCCGACCAGCTACCATGCTCACCATTGCCGCACGGAAAGGTGCCTGACGCGGAGACCGCGGGGACGCCCGAACCCCCCCCAGATTGGCTACCTGGCCCTCCCATCCGGTCGCCAACCGGCAGGGTAGAGCAATCTGGGATTTTTCGTGAGATGGCGGGGCAGCCTTTCACTGGTGGCTAACCAGCTACTTGGGCCCCCAACTATCTACGGTCGGCCAGCGGCGGCACCGTGCTTCGGATCCCGCTGCCCTCCGAAGCCAGGCACCCGGTACGGGAGTGGTGAGCAGTAGAAAACACGGTTACGCAGAGCGACCACAACTGTCCAGACCCATCCTCCTATAGGGCTACTCCAGGCATCGCACCGAAACACGGCCAGGCCGCTTGACGACGCGTTCTCCTGGAGGGTGGTTACCAGCCACGGCCGAAGCCTACCACCGGAGAGAGTGCTGTCCATTTTGCACTACCCAGGGATCACGTGTAGGGTAACTAGAGTCATGAAGCCAAAAAAAAAGGGCTTCGCCTACGGACGCGGACAGCATTGATCCCCAAAAATTTTTGCTATTGGGGTCTAACGATTTAGCAATTTCTGAATCAATGCTTGCGTTGTGTAGTCCGGCATGAAGGTTACGCTTTATGTAGTATATGTATATGTAGATTACATATCTAATATAACTAGTGATAACGATAACTGGCTTTCCACCACCGGCCTACGAAGGATCCTGGAATTTTTTGGCCATATAGTCACTTAAGGTGAACATAATGTCGACCAGCTTATGATGACAGGCAAGATCGATGGTAGACGGTCAAGAGGTCGCAGCCCTACTAGATGGTCCGATCAAATCCGCTCAACGCTCAACATAAAGCTGCTTCATGCTACTAAGGACAGATGCCTGTGGAGCGACATCGTAAAGCAGAAATTGACTGTTCATCTGAGGATTCACGACCCTCAGTAATGAGGAACACGACGCTAGGAGAAGGAGGCAATGATAACTAGTGAGCAAACTTGTCTCTCCTCTAGAAATAAGAGATATCATCCAGCACACGATTAAGCTGAAGAACGAAACGATAAGCAAAGCAATATTTATGCTACGATTATTCGAGCAACATTACACACAAGAAGCACGTAGAGAGCCACATCGAAAATTGTCAGCGCCAATCTAACCAAAAGCGAGGCGAACGTGCCTTACAAAAATCCATTCATGCTTAGTACAAAGGCAAGTCTCTTTGGGGCACCGTCGGAGAGTTATCGGAACATAACGAAATATGGCCAGCGGCGGGTCTGTACCTCAATAAATCGCTTTACATCTCCCATAAAGTAATGAGATTTAACCCTCCAATTCGCGTTTACGACATACCCGCTCTGCCAAAATAGATCAAACATATACATATCTCTCTTTTTTTTTGCAGCAAACTTTGTATGGCGAAAATATAAGGATTGGTTTTACGAGCGTGCCGGTTGCGTCTGATCCGTATTTTACGAGGTATGATCGCGGGCCATTGATGATTCGGTAATTTTGGGCCAATCACGATGATGTTTTTAGTCTATTTGAACCTATTTTATTTTGACCATTCGTCCCATTGAAAAAGTATTTATTGAATTAGGATTACGTTAATTAATCTCTTTTCAAAAGTCAAAAATCTAACGGAAAACAAAGGGAAGTTAAGCGAGCTCATCCAGGTAGGGGGCGACGCATGCAGACCGATCAGCGCGTACGAGGGCTTACTCCGGCGAGACACCGGGCACCGATACGCGCCACGCACATAACCGCCTAGGCGAATCATGTGCAGCGCGCGCCCGGCCCCAGCCAGCCCGCCGGCGCTCACACCCGCACGCACCAGCCGGCCTACCCGCGTCGCCCCCTGAGCTCGGAACAAATAAGTAAAAAGAATGTCGTCTGTCTGTCAGTATGCCGCTTCAGTTAGGAAAATGACCATCTGTGGGAAAAAGAAACGGCAAGAAACCCACAGGTACATTTAAATATGATTACATTGCATTGATACATTTGTCAATTTAATTTGAGTGAGCCTGTTTTGATTGGAATATGATGTGAACCTCTACAAATCGGTCAAGATAACTAAAAATAAAAATAAATTCAAAAACAAAAAATGGCACAGCAAAAGCAGGCCAGTCCACCAAGGCAGCACCCGTTCACGAGCATGACGCAGGGCCCAGCCATCGTCCAATTCAACCATATTTGAGGGAAGAGAACGACCCGACCCCCACGCCACCACCAGGCAGACTTTTAAGTGAGCATGCGCTGCCAATGCCGTACACATTAAAAAAAAGATTTGTTATTCAATGACTATTACACATCAAATCATCCTCACCCAATTAACAAAATTGTAAATTTATAAATAACTTCCTATTTCGAAGAGCTAGTAGTACACCATACATTTTTGTCATTGATATATTCATCAATTTTATAATAGGCTTTTTTCATTAATGTTGTTTTCACCTTATCTTTAAATTGTAATTCAGGCAAATTAATAATACATTCAGGAATATGATTATAAAATCTTATACAGTTACCCATGAAAGATGAATTTACTTTACTTAGTCTGAACAACGGTGTTACCAGTTTATTTTTGTTTCTTAAATTGACATTATGAATATCAGTATTTTTAGCAAATTGGGTAATATGCTTTCTAACATACATAATATTATCAAATATATATTGACTTGAGAAAGTCAATACATCAATTTCTTTAAACAATTCTTTGAGCGAATCACGTCGACGTAATCCATATATTGCTCTTACAGCTCGCTTTTGTAGTTTGAAAATGATGTCACTATCAGCACACTTGCCCCATAGTATGATGCCGTATGACATAATACTATGAAAATAACTATAATAAACTAATCTAGCTGTATTCACATCCGTTAGCCTCCTTATTCGCCACACGGCAAATGCAGCCGAACTTAACCTACTAGCCAATGATTCAATATGTGGGCCCCATTGAATTTTTGAATCTATATTAACGCCTAAGAAAGTAGTTTTCTCTACCAACTCAAGTTGCGTTTTATCTAATATAACATTACATTGATTACTTTGTACATTAGGGAGGCAAAAATGAACGCATTTAGTTTTTTTAGAGTTTAAGACTAAGTTATTAATCGTAAACCAATGAAGCACATTCTGAAGAACACAGTTTACTTCGTCTATATTATTATCTTTCCTATTAATTTTAAATATCAGTGAAGTGTCGTCAGCAAACAAGACTATACCAGCAATATTCTGCACCATGTATGGAAGGTCATTTATATATACAAGAAAGAGAAACGGCCCCAATATAGATCCTTGTGGCACTCCAATGCTTACTTTCCCACCCGCAGATAACTCGCCATTTACATTTACTTTTTGAACTCTACCTTCTAAGTATGATTTCATCATTTCAAGACTATCATGCGTAAAACCGTAATGTTTTAATTTTAGTAATAGTGTTGAATGATTTACACAATCAAATGCTTTAGACAAATCGCAAAAAACACCTACTGCATTATGATGTTCTTCCCAAGCGCCAAAAATTTGTTGAATGAGGCTAATACCAGCTTCGGTAGTATTGCGGCCTTTTGTGAAGCCATATTGTTGTTGATGAAATAATTTATTACTGTTAAAGTGCACAATCATTTGACTTAACATGATTTTTTCAAAGATTTTACTGAAAACGGGCAGGATGGATACCGGTCTAAAATTATTCAAACTATTTTTACAACCTGATTTGAATAATGGCACCACTTTACTGATTTTCATGAGGTCGGGGAAAACACCTACTTCAACGCAAGCATTAAAAATGTAAGCTAAATATGGTGCTAAAATATCAACAACAGTACTTATAACTCTAACTGACATTCCCCAAATATCTTCCGTATTTTTCAACTTAATGCTTTTAAAAGCTTTAATGATAGTTTTAGCGTCTACTTCGGAATAACAAAAGCCATTTTCACAGGCACCTATATTTTCTTTTAACAAGTTTTCTGCACTAATTGGGCACGAGTTTAGCAGCGAGGTAGTTTTAATCGGTATTTCGGTAAAAAATGTTTGGAACAACTCTGCCACTTCTTTATTTGCGGTACTAGTTCCGGTTTCTGTTTTGATTTCATAATGTGTATCACGAGGCTTTGTTTTTCCTGCCACCTTATTTATTACATTCCACACAGTCTTAGCCTTGTTTGAAGACGAACTTATAATTTTCTTATAATGCTGTGATTTTGCAATTAGACAAACTTTCTTAAACGTTTTTGAATATTTTTTGACATATTCTACAAAATCTTTATCATGGCAATAAGCTCGCTGACCGTATAGTTCAAACATTCTATCTCTGCTTTTGCGGATACCTAAAGTAGCCCAATCACTAAATTTAGATTTACAGTTACTTTTTATTCTTTTTTGCGTAAAAACACTTTGATAAACATTATTGACAGAATTGAACATATCAGAAAATAGAATGTTTGGGTCATGAGAATTAAGAGAAAGGCCGGCAATGGTCTCCGATAAGGCTTGTTTGAAGTGTTCAATTCTCCTTTGAGTAATTGGTCTTGTAATTATTTCATTGATATTACATTGTTCCGTAAAATCAAAAACAACGAATTGTCCACTATGGTCAGATCTTGTAAAATTTATAATAGCCTTTTCGTTGACCTCGCAACAGCAGAAGACATTGTCGATGCAAGTCGCTGATGATTCTGTGCATCGTGTCGGCTCTAAAAATACATAATTAAGATTAAAACTACGAAATAAGCTTATTATTCTCTTACTAAACGTTGTTTTTTCTAGTAAATTAACATTAAAGTCTCCACAAACGATTACCTTTTTTTTACACGTACAAAGTCTTTCTAAAACTTGTTCCATAGTTTTTTCAAAAATCTCATAGTTTTCATTGTATGGTGGCCTATACACACAAAGTATGATGCACTTTTCTAGCTCCACGCAGGATAACTCAATCTTATGTTCAACTGAGAGGCCAGAAACATCTTTCCGGTCTTTCGATTTAATATTTTGCCGTACTGCAATTAATGAACCACCACGGGAAATAGATTTTCGATTAAAACAACTAATTATATTATAGTTAAATAAATTAAATGACATGTCAGATTCCCTCAGCCAGTGCTCAGTTAAACATAAAACTTCTACAGGAGTTTTCTTTAAATATAATTCTATTTCATGTTCTTTGCCAGAAAAACCTTGTATATTTTGATGAATTAATCGTAAACAATTCTTGGGCTTTTCTTTTGTCTTAAAATCTAGTTTAAAGAGCATCCTTTGTCCTTAGATGATAACATGCAGGAGCCCTGGTCAATCCTACTTACGCTAATATTGTTATAACAATTAATATTATAAGCTAACAATGTAGCAATATACTTTTTGTCCTTTTGCTTGAGATACAATGTATCATTTGTACAAATAATATTGCCAACAAATTTGTTGATGTCAAAAAATGTAAATGCGTTACTATAACGAGTCAAATTATATAAACATGTATTCAGTCTATGAATACGTCTATTTAACTTAGGGTCATTATTTGTGTATGGGAAAGCACACAAAGTAATTTTATTAAAATTATGGGACTGAATTTTTTGAAAACTCTCTACGATATCATTTCTAGTTATTCCCATGCTATTTCCGACCATTACTATAATATTGGTACGGTCTTCATTACATTGTTGACTAGCTACATTTATTATCTCATTAAATGATCGGTTTGGCAAACAATGATTACAAACAGATGTATTGACATCATTACTTATTAATATGCCCATGCCTTTGCCAAGCGAATCGGAATATATTATGGTGCGTATTGATTTTCGTAGCCAAAATTTGTAGCGACGTAATGGGAATACAATTTCCCATTCTGAAGCCGAATTTTTAATCGTTTTTCAAGTTCCTACCTATATAAAGAATCAGAAAGTGAGAGCAAAATCTATCGAAAATTATGTTCTTAAAAGTATGGACATCATTTCGGCCCGGAATCCACCTACGTTCACCTCTTGGTCCACTTCCACTTAGGTTCCACTTAGGTCCACTCCGCTCGCTCTTAGTACATGGTACATATCTACGTAAAATAAGGTCTTAGTAATTATGACGAGCGAAATAATAGGCTGCGGTGACTGCTTACCATCAGGCAGGCCGCAAGCTTGTTTGCCACCTTAGTGGTATAAAAAAATCTTCTATATATTACAGCTATGTATTAGGTATAATTAATATGAAAGTAAGTCTTGTAGAAAAGGCTTACATTTCTCTTTCTGAAACCCAAGTACCTAACTTAGCTAGATTCTCATAGGTACTTGTGTCTAATATTTAAGATACCAAATTCTCCGCAGACATAGTTGCTGACGATACCAGTATTTATATTTGGGTGTTTCTCACAAAACCCATAAAAATATACTCGGAAAATCTCGTTCATTATAAATACCTGTATGTTTTTAGATTATCTCTCTCCTCTATAGAAAAGTTGATTGACATATTTGAGGAGGGAAGTCAATATGAGTTCGATTTATTTGGGGCAAGATTTCTCTTTTGTGTCAGATGTCCAAATGCCATCACCATGATATGACATTGGAGTTAATGGTCATTCACTAATCACAATGAAACCATTGAGCTTGTATCGCGCGGAATTGGTAAAGATAACCCCTTTCTATTCTATTAATAAGGAAAAATAGAAGATATGTATATAAATATTAATCGGCTGTCACAACTCACAACACAATAACAAAGCAGATATACCCGGACATCTCCGCAACTCGACTAAACTCCATTTATTCATGCCGTGAAATTGAGACAGATGTCACACCATACAAATGTGCAATTTGTCGCACATTCATCAAGAAATTGTAATGAAAATTTCAAATTTTCGTATTTAAATATAATAATCGATAACCGATTCATTCATTTTTACTTGACATACATTTCCTAAAGGGAATTTTCCTATTAAAACAAGAAAGGTGAAAGCCCACAGAAATCCACAGAATTAAAAAATGGTAGTAAGCGCTATACGTATCTGTGGAGGTGGGAGTTCATCGTTTAGGTGACACTAATGCTCCTGCCAACCTAGTTTCGCAAGTTATTCAAGGGGTTTTCCCATCTCAAGAAGATTACCGGGAGGCAAATATCATAAATACTTTAGTACTAAACGAAGCAACGCCGCTACCCGAAACCAGTACACGGGCAGCTAATTCTTCTTCCCCTTGATGGACAAGGTAATAAACGTTAAAAGTAATAAAACCCAAATATTATGTTACTTTTGCATAAATTACTAATAATTACTTTTTTTAAATTGACAGTCACGTATTTAACTACCATCACACCTCATTACGAAACTTTATAAAAAGAAGAACAAAAATGGATTTAATCAAACTGTTACACGGTACATCAAAAATTTTATTGACAAGTAATAAATTGTAAAGAATAAATGTCCCAATCTTCATAAAATTTCTTTAATGACGGGGCGCTGTCAAAAAGCTTGTAATTCATCCGCTTTCTGGCGACTACGTCATTAATACACAATGAAATATTGCTACTAAAATGATGTCCTCTCGAAGGCTGCTATTCATGTAATAACGATTTATGTAACCTCGGTTTAAAGGGAATCTCGTGTTATTTTGCAGCTTTAATTAATCGAAACTTCATTTCGAGGAAACACAGTTAGATAGTAATAAATAAATATGCCTGGACAACTCACCAGCGCCAAAGTAAGCAAAGCTAGTGTATGGGTGCTATAGAAACACCCAGATCCCTAACAGAAATTAAAATTCATCGTCTCAACTTCTAAATCGAACCCGGAACCTCTGCGTGGTAGACTGCCATGTTAACAAATTGAAACACAAGAATAAGAAGAGCAGTAAATCAAGGCACTTTTTTTCAAATGATTTTAGGCCTTTTTAGATCTCTGGAATAATAGTATAAACTATAGAGCTTATAAAATTGTACTTCAAATGCCTTGCACATAATAGGAAATTCTATTATGCAGTTTACTGTCTCCAATTGACGATTTCTCGCCATTACTTCCGACAAGGCCATTATCTGCATATGCAGCGGCGTCTGCGCCACACCACACCGCATTTCGATCGATCCATCCCTCTCTTTTATTATAAGTGTGAGGGAGGTAGACAACGCGAGATCGCGGCGCTATCCAAGCTGGGCACTTCTATCATGTTTATTGCATCGTAAATAAATATAGTGACAGTTTTTATTGCGGCAAACTGAGTTCCGCAGCTCCTACAACAGATTAGCATCTGCGCGCGAGTGCGGAATACAAATGAGCGAGGAATCGTGCGTTTCCGAGTTACACACTTTCGTTTTCGTGCCGCCTGAGGTGGCACTCTTTTGTTTCCGGTCGCGTTT